>CM028131.1:674754583-675959166 GCA_016271365.2 Neoceratodus forsteri | reverse complement strand
AAAAGGCATTTCATAGTAAGGTACAATCTAGCAGCACTGGGTCCAGTGAAGTCATTCTTTCTTCTGTCAAAGCTAGGACAAGGGATGAGAGTTTACACATAGCACAGATATGGGAAATAACTAAAGATAATATGAATGGTCAGGTGAGAATGGATTAAAAGGAGGGATAAGAGGAGGACAGGGAAGGAGTAGCAGGCAGGGACGGTTGGGTTAGGAAGAGAGGGTGAGAGTGCAGTGTAGGTAGGAGAGCTGGGGGCTAGGGGCAGTGATAGCAGAAAAAAAAAGGGTGTTATAACATTTAGCAAATATAAGCCATACGCTGGTATGTCAGTTTCGTACCTGGCAAGGAGAGGACAGTGACATTTGGTACACATATGACTGGCTTGGAGTAGGGGTTATGTTTAGTGGCAGCTGCAGATATCCTTCATTTTAGAAGCTGCAGATGATTTGTAGAAGTTAATTGGTATGAGGCTAGTTAATTTCAGTATGGATTGGATGTGGTTTCAAATAGTAGGCAGGGCATATGAAATAGCTCATTGGCCAAAGGTAGTGTGGGTCCTAGGGACAGCTAAAAGGACGTAGTCCGATTTCCTAAGGGAGTAAGCACTGTGGGTGATGTGGATAAGAGACGTTAAGTAGCTCGGTAGATTGTGGAGGAATATCTTGAGGGTCCAGATACCAGCACGGAGCAGGCGTCGGGTGATGAGTGAGGTCCAACCATAAAGGGGAGCTAGTGATGAACCAAAAGGCACGGTGATAGAGAACATCCAACCTGGTTAGGTTTGAGAATGCAGCGGAGGAACAGATTAAGTCACCATAATCAAGTAATGGAAGGAATGTGGCCTGGACAAGCCTGGTACGGGTCGCAAGAGGGAAGAGAGACCTGTTCCTAAAACAAAATCCCAGTTGTGCTTTGAGCCTTAAGGATAAGTCCTGGATATGTTCATGAAACGAGAGCTTGCTGCCTAACCAGATGCCAAGGTATTTAAATTTAGGTACGATTTCCAGGGGTTCGCCCAGGGAGGTGATGATAAAGACTTTTGGAAGGGCAGGGAGAGAGCCAAGGGAGGTATTGCGTGAAAAAATCATAGCCTTAGTTTTTTTGGCATTTAGGAGAAGTTTGGCTTTTATGAGATTGCTTTCGAGCTGGGCAAAGTCAGCTTGCAATATTTCACTGATTTTCGATATAGTTGTTCCTGCGATGTCTTCCGTGAAGAAATGCAGGCTGGACTTAGTTGTATGTGAATCGAGATTGTTGATATTCAGGGAAAAGAGGATTGGTCCTAGAATAGAGCCTTGTGGGACTCCCCTGGCAATCAGGAGGGGAGCTGAGATTAGACAATCAGCTTTGACTTTCTGGATCCTGCCGGAAAGATAACTGGTAAACCATTGTGCTGTGGATGGAGTGGCACCTATTTTAGTAAGCAGGTAATTAGAAGATAATGGTCAACAGTATCAAAAGCTTTTCTGAGGACTAGAAAGACTGCACCGGTAATCTTCTTGGAGTCTATAGCAGTAACCCAGTCATTAGTAACTTTAGCTAGTGCTGAGATAGTGTTGTGTTTAGACCTGAATCCAGATTGTGCTGGGTTAAGGAGAGAATACATTTCAAGATGATGTTTTGTTTATAGATCAGCTTTTCCAAAATTTTAGAGAGAGTAGGCAAGATGGATATGGGCCTATAGATGTTTAAATCACATGGGTCACCTGATTTAAAGACAGGAAGAATGTGGGCAGATTTCCACTAGGCCAAAACTGTGGCAGTGGTGATGGAAAGATTGAAAATATGCAGGATAGGGGCAGAGAGTTGGGCATATCCTAGTCTCAGGAAGAAGGGTTTGAGTCCATCGCCCCCAGCACCTTTCCTGATATCGAGGCTAAGGAGTGAGTCTTCACCCTCCTTGTAGTTAAACACGCTCAGCTGAAAGGGATGGGATGGGGCACTGGTTGCGGAGGTGGAGCTAGCACAGCTATTCGACTGTCTAGCGTAAGGTGAGGAGTCAAAAGCTAGTCCAGCAGTGACCAAATGTGAAATGAGTTCTTC
Source organism: Neoceratodus forsteri (assembly GCA_016271365.2). Taxonomy (NCBI): domain Eukaryota; kingdom Metazoa; phylum Chordata; order Ceratodontiformes; family Ceratodontidae; genus Neoceratodus; species Neoceratodus forsteri. Next base: position 675,957,122 of record CM028131.1, on the reverse strand, counting down.
AAGGATATGAGAATTGTTTTCCACCACCCTGCCTTTGGTAAGAATGTTAGTAGGAATAGCGGGAGCAGCAGGATGGCCTTCTATGGATTTCAGTTTACTCCAGATTTTATGGGGGTTCCCATTGGCCTTCTCCAGGGTGGAGATGTAAAAGTTTGCTTTAGGAGCACAAATGTTTTTAACACAGGCATTCCAGGCTGCTCTGAGGGCCTGCCAGTCTACAGGGCACTTTGAATGCCTAGCCTTGGACCAAAGCTTGTCTCTATTGGTAAGTGCTGCCTTGAGATCCAGGGTAAACCATGAGTGGGAATATTTACGTACCCTTTAATAAAGGGGGCATGCTTGTTTACCAGGGTGGTAAGGGTATCATTAAGGACAGAGACAGCTTCATCAGTAGTTTTGGCAAGATATAGATTTTGCCATCTGGACTTACCCAGGTCAGAAAGAAAATTTCCTGCATTGAGCTTACGAAAGGACCATTTAATTTTGAGTTTAGGCTGTTTGAGGGTTTTAGTTTGGGACCTTATGCACACAACAATGCCGTGGTCACTCGTATCATTATGGAAGACTGCTGTGTGTGAGATTTTATGAGGATGAGTAGTTAAAATAATACTGTATCTAAGAGGGAGCTGTTGCCAGTATTAGAGGTGTTATTCCTAGTGGGTTCTGTAACTAGCTGTGCAAGGCCAAGCTCATCACAGATGGATTTGAGGTAATTTAATTTCATGGTAAGCCAATCCATATTGAAGTCCCCTAGGATTATTGTTTCAGTGTTGGCAGACGTGGTTATGGATTTCAAGACGTTAAGGATTTCAGCACCGCCGGTCGGTGGCCTATAGCCACCTATAATAGTGATGCATTTTGTGAAAGGAAGGTGAAGCTTCAGCGAAGCAATCTCATATTCTTTAGGTTTAGTTATACACGAGCTATCACTAACTGTGTACTTAGTTTTGGCATAGACGACTACCCTCCCCCTTTCCTGGCTGCCCTGAATAGTTTATAATCTGGGAGAGAAATTTGAGGGTCAGTATTGGTCTTTTTCAGCCATTACTCAGTAATAATGATGAGATCAGGGATTGCATGCGTGGCCCATGCTTGAAGTTGATCACATTTTTTGATCAGACTTAGAATGTTAACCAGCATCATTTTTAGACCGGGGCAGCAGCAAAATCCTGTGGTGATGTAATTTGTGATGGAGGACTTGGGTTTAGTTCCACATTGCCTGAGCAGAGAAGGAGCAGCAGTATCATTTTCTTTAAGCAATTTATCAAGAAGAAGAGGGCTTTTTTCCTTAGGGTCCTTCTTTGATATGTTGTTTGGGCTATGATTTTGGTCCAGGAGTAGGTAAAGCTGATTTTTCCGTATGGGGCAAAGAGGGAGAGCGCTCGGATGGTCAGTGGTGGTCGGAGGATAGGGGATATGTGTATGTAACCCCCCCTGCAAATGGGGGTTCCCAAAAGTCTTCCGGGAGCTTGCTTGAATGCTCCAAGCCTGGATGGTGTTCGGCTTCTAAGTTGTTTATCTGTGAGTACTTTTAGAGCCTCTGGTACTGTCTCTTTAAGAGCTGTCTGCCTGCAGACATAATTAATTTGGATGGGGTCTGTGTCTTTCCCTGCTTGAGTCCCACTCGAGCCGCTGCCAAATCGCTCCGTTTCTGCCGTCACTAAGTGGGCAGAGTGAGCACTTTTCAAAGATATAACTGTTTGCCAGACATCATTTAGAGTAATAACAAAAATACAGTTTGTCTAACCTGCTTTTCTTTGCAATCAGAATTGTATTTGCCTAGTCCCCCATTCTAGTTTTGAACTGCTGAACTGGACCAACCAATGTGGGGGGACCTTTGAAATGGAGCCTGCTGCTGGCAAATCAGAACTTGGACTCTCACTGTGGAGCCAGCCACCTATGTACTGTATGGCCAATGTTTCTGGGAATTGTAGTTTGGACTTCGGCGCCTTTTTTCCACCAACAGGGGGAGTTTACTGTGAGTGACAGCAAAACCAACTATTGAAGTGGGAAGAACTCAAAGGAAATGCCCGGCTCTGTCTACTGGAGAGTTCAGTCGAGTTGTGACTGTGAAGAGGGAAGGAGCTCTGTGCTCCTGCGCCATTGAGTTTTCATGCAGGAAGCTCGTGTGGGGCCCCAAAGTTCAGCCTGCAGCTGTTTGTGAGTGCCAGTGTGGACTGAATCAGAGTTGTAAGGAGAAAGAAGCACCAGAAGTGAGGAAACCAGGCTCACCCTGTAGAAGACTGGAGAAACTGCTGTATCATGCTCGGTCTGTCAGGAACTGAATCTGCTGTGTGTTCTCCTGGGTATTGTGCAGTTATTGCGAACGGGATAGAGAAGCAGCCTGCCTGGTATAGTGCTTCCCATTTTACATATAAATGTGTGTAGTGCTTGTGGGGAATCGCACTTCAAATCTCCTGTACAGTGAACAGAGTGCATGAAGCTGGAAGTAAACCCCAGCTTAAGCCAGACTACATCCATTTGCTTTAAACTGCAGTGGAGTCCAGTCACAAGGACCTTGTCCACATGGTCTGCTCCTCCTGGCAATCCAGGACAATCTGCCTTCCATCCAGTTCCCAGCATTGAGTTGTGATTACAAAGCAGGGTAGCTCACTGCCATCTGTTTGTCGAACTGCAAGTGTGTCATCTAATTGTTGCTTTTTTCATTTCTTCACGAACTGAGCCCTCCGGCTCCAGATTACAATTGGGTATTGTGCAAGTGTTTTTTCCATCACAGGGCCCCAACCAGCTGCAACTGATCCTGGCTAGCACCCCCAAATCCTGGGTACCCAGTGAAGGTGACAATTTGGGACTCTGAATATGTGCACAGTACTGTGATTATTAATGTGTTTAACCTAATAACCTGATTTCCTGTCCTTGTTATATCCCCCTTAATAAATCAGATTTGTTTGTTTCAGCAGAGTTACACTGTCTGAGGTATTTGTTTATGTTAAAGTATTGTTCTGTGGCTTTTGCACTGTATCATCTTGTTTTACAGGGGGGTTCCCAGAGTCCAGTCGACGGAGCCAGTCCTGGTGGTAAGTGTACATTGTGAAGATATTCCTAATGCATTGTGTGGGCCACTAGTGGGAAGAAAGGGGGGTTACAGTGTCCCAGAGGGCTGTGACCAAGTTAGTTTAACCACTGCAAACCCTGACCTCTGGGTGGAGGCATCCGCCATTGGACCTAGGCCCCTCAACGTGTTAGTAGTTAAGCAGGCAGGGGTAGTAGCCCTTGGCGTAGCGCCACCTAGGGGTTACATGTATATGACAGATGGGACATCAGGACAGTGGATGTACTGTGAGGGGGGCATCAAGAAATGTGATGGGTCTGAGGATTGATTTAGTGCCTGGTATTTCAAGGTCCAGTGTAGCAACTGGTAACACTATTTCCCAAGTTTAGAAATAAGACATTGAGGCAATCCATAATTCCAGATGATTGAGATCGATAGAGCTGAATGGATAATAGAACTGGGTGGAAGCCCGGATTACAACCCGGCACCCTTCTGACTCAGGGAAGTTAATGGTGGCGGTGAAGTTAATAATAACGCTTGGACTGTAGGACTGATGTGGAGGCGATAAATAGCAGAACAAGGGAAAGAGTAGGTAGGAAACAAGTAGGTATAGAGCTGCTACAGGTGGTGAAGTATATGTAGATTTCTATACTAACCAATGAGTAAGTGACAGGCATAGAGAGCTGACAAGGGACAGGTCAATGAGAGCCAGTCAAGAGTCTGATAACCCATAGGGGCGGAGAAATGCTCTGTTTAAAGGAGGCCAGGGGGAAGGGGAGAAAATTAAAAAAGTGGCAGGAGTTTGAGAGGAGAGAAGCAGCCCAAAGTCCAAAGAAAATACTGTTTCGGCCTATGGAGAAAGGCACACCAATCAGAGTGCAGGGGATTGGCAGACAGACCAATTGGAGTCCGCCTGCGAATGCGCCGCACCAATCGGTGTATGGACTGAATGGCAGGACTTTACCGTAAGGGATGTTATTTTTGAGGGTGGGAGTCTTACCTGTCTTCTGAGTATGACACTTAGGTTGGCACTGGCTACTGGGTTATGCTGTGAACTATAAGAACTTTTTCATGGTTCTCCAGCCCCCCGAATTTATCTCTTATCATCCTCTTTTCTGTAGTTGATATTCTGATTTTACTGTTTCATGTCACTGTTGTCTGTCAGTTTTATTCCAGGAATACTATGCCTGTCCTGCAGAATAATTGTTGCATTGTTAATTTTAACTTAAATAAGATGTTACAGAATAGCATGCTGGAAATTCTGTTTTGCATTTCTCATGGTACATACAGTACAAAAGCCAACCGTCAAGGTTTATTCTCATAATGTTAATGGCTTGAACCACCCTGTAAAATGAATGAAGGTCCTTACAGCTATTTAGCCTTCTTTCGTCTTACTGTAGGAAACCCATTTAGTTCAGAAGGAGCATGACAAGTTGATGAGGTTATTTTTTTCACACATTGTTGCCTCTTCCTTCTGATCGGGTAGAAGGAGAGGCACTGCAGTTCTCATCCCCAAATGGACCCCCTTTCAAATTGTAGCCACCTCAGCCAACTTACAGGGATGTTTGGCCATGGTCAGAGGCACTTCTCACTCCTAGCTACTTAACCTTGTCAGTTTGCATCTCCCTCCAGGTTCTCAACGAGTTTTTGCCAAGCAGCTATATAGAAAAATAGTGGAATTTCAGGAGGGTCATCTTTTGATAGGGGAGATTTTAACTTTATGCTCTCCACTAGAGACAGCAAATACACACACCACATGCCTATGCAGAAACAAAGCCGCTCCTTTTTGTGGGAGGTAGCATGGGTCGACACATTTCACCTCCGACACCCACACAAGAGAGACCTTGCCCATTATTCTACCCTTCACAATGTTTACACAAGAATTGATCATGTTTTAGTGGCTACGGAGTATTCCCATTTAGTCACTAGATGCACAATCTCCCCTATTTTATTTTCGGACCATGCATCGCTGACAGTGGAGTTGTCCTTGGGTGCACAGGTGCAATCTACTTTATGGAAGCTTAATTCAGTTTTAAACATTCCTGATTTTAAGAATTTAATATGGGAACGTATTCTGCAGATTATAGTTGAAAATAACAGAGAATGTGAGCCCATCCATATTATGGGACACCATTAAAATAGTTTTACATGGTGATATCATCACGTGTGCCACCACTCTTAAAAATAACGGTGGGAAAACAACTGCACTCTCTACAGGAGGATCTGCAAGCTCTCCAGTGCTGTCACATGAGGGATCATGCCATCCTGTCGCAACTCAACCAAGTTAAACATAAAATTCAACAAATCCTAGATTTAAAAACAGAGACGGCTCTCTGCTTTCTTCAGCAGTGCTACTATGAGGGTGGGCCTTGTGTGTCAGAAATTGGAGCTTAAAGGTTGAGACAGAAACTTGCTCATGCCATGATATCCCATATTAAGCACCCGCTTACTAAGAAGCAGGAAACAACCCTGGGGGAATTTTGCAGGCTTTTTCAGCATATTATAAACAGTTGTATAAAGCGGAAATTAATCCCACTTTAGCAGAGATTTCTAATTATTTAAAGTCTCTATCCTTCCCGTCCCACTGTGAAGCCCAGCAACAAAAGTTAGCACCTGTGTCCCTGGAAGAAATTCAAAGCACTATAAAGAATTTAAAAAATAATAAAAGCCCGGTCCCAGATGGGTATGCGGGAGAAATTTACAAAACCTTTACGGATTCCCTTACCCTTTTGTTGTTGCGAATCTGTCTGGGACTTACGGAGGGCAGTGCCATTCCACCTACTTGGAGGCAGGCTACAGTTTCAGCCATTTTGAAGCTCGGAAAGGATGGAAGCAACTGCTTCTCTTTTTGTCCCATATCTGTTCTTTGCCACGGTTATGGCTCAACATCCGGAACCTTTGTTGCCCCTCCTTATTGATGATCAAACCGGATTTGTATCATCCCGACAGCTGCAGGATAATATTAAGCAAACCTTACATATCCTTCATCATGACAACCAATCACGGGCTTCTTTTCTTTTATTAAGTCTTGATGCAGAGAAGGCCTTCGATTGGGTGGCATGGCTATTTTTATTCCACACTTTGCAACGCTTTGGAATCCCAGCAAAATTTGTGTCACTGGTGGAGGCTATTTACTGTCCTCCTACTGCCTATATAAAATTAATGGTTGGATTTTTGACTCTTTCTCTCTTTGTAGGAGGATCTAACAGGGTAGCCCCCTGTCCCTTTTACTGTTTGCACTGTTTCTCTCGAGCCATTGGCTACATAGGAGTCAACAACCAGAAAATTTGGCAAAACATGGCTATTACTGGCATACATATGGGGGCCAGGAAACAGAAACTTGCCCTCTAGGCTTATGATCATCTCATCTATCTTACAAATCCTGAGGACAGGGGTGTAGCCAGGGATTTCAGATCTGCACACCAAGTGGACTCATTGCTACCCCCCCCCCGGGTGTAACCAGACAGTATACAAATGTACACCAGGACCGTGTTTGTTGCCTCATTTGGTACAATAAATGCAACTTTTGTATCTCATGACAGTGGTTTTGCCATGCATGGGTAAATACAAATGTCATGCATTGTTCCCTAGACACTAACATACCAGCCCAGAGCCTGTAAAGTTGTATTGTCCTTGGGATGCAAAGAGAGTATTAGTGACCTGTCCTTCTAGTTTTGACTCCTATGAATAAAATTACAGAAAGGTTCAGTATTTTCTTTGTTAGTTTTCATGGAAAAAGGAAGCAGTTCAGAGCCTATTTGCTACCCCCCTTAAATAAAATTGCACACCATGGAGTGCTTGGAGTATGCCTGCCTACACCCTTGCCTGAGGAGGCAGTTTTCCCACTTGTGGGATGCATTACAGCAATTTGGCTAATTAACCAGGTACAGTTTAAATTACTTCAAAAACTGAGGTCTTACAAATGATATTCCCTCAGACACTATTAAAGAAAGTTTCCATTTTCTGTGGGGCCTGTCTTCCCTTTGATACTATACCTTAGGGTCTCTGTCTCACAGGACATTAATTTAGACCACTCTTCTAATTATGACCAGATATTTTCCAGCACCTGTCGAGGGAGATAGAGGTATGGACACATCTGCTGCTTTCTCTTATTCAGAGGATGGACAGTGTCCGTATGCATCTGCTTCCTAAGATCTTACGTCTGACACAGACCATCCTGGCTACTCCACCAATCTGATATTTTCATACTTGAAATAAGTTAATATCCCGATATTTGTGTTGGGGCAGTGTCTGAGAATTCATTTGAGGACCCTCCAGCTTCCCAAGTCGCAGGGCTGGTTGGCTCTACTCAGTTTATTACTTTATCATTCGACAGCACATATACAAACCATATTATATTGGCTGCATCCTTCATACCAAATGACTGAGAAAAATAGAAGCACCAGGCAAATGATAGTGCTATATATATATATATATATAAAACACAAGCAATCAAAAGAAAAAAGCACCCATAATACAGACAGAGATAAAGACACACAATAAAGTGCCAAACATATTTATTCTGTTCATATTGATGGCACAACAACCAGCGACAGGGCAAACTAAGCTGGAGTCAATGCAGAAAAATAGACCTTGCGTTTCACTCAGTCAACTGCTGGGCTTCCACAGAGTGAATGAGTAGTACAAATTACCATCATTTTATACACCCTACCTGCATTCATCAAACAATCATGATACATTAATTGTTTGCACATGTTACTAAATGCCAAAATACCGATCTAACAAAATCTAAATTAAACCAGCAATTTGCTTAAAAACTCTTTCTCTCCCGGTGGCCATTTTGGGTCCATTCAAACAATGGATGGTTCCGACGCCATATGGTGTCTATGGGAATGAATGAGTTGTTAACTAGAAATAAATAGAAACAACATGTGCCCTATTAACAATATTAACTAAAAAAACAAGAGCTGGCCCCAACAGTATAAGGGGGTCATTAAACTGAACCAGTTACTCTTTAATGAACCACAAAAAAAAACTAACTGCTTACATGACAATGCAGTTTTCATGACTCGGTGGCGGAAAAATATGCAAGACACCTCCATTATTAACATTAATCTTATGCCTGAGTTTGCTAAACCTATCCAGGAACAGCTAACAACTGAAACTGGTATTACAGAAGCCCAACTTAAAACTTTAACTAACACTATTAAGTTTGATCATTTGAATAAGTTGTCATTTGACAAAGTTACACGATATGATATCAAACTCAAACAACAGAAGCAGAAGAAGTTTCTTAGAGATGAGCGTGACTATCAGAATAACAGGGTTTTTGACTGGGCTGATAAAAAAGATGATTTCAACAATTCTGGGGGACTTAAATCAATTCTAAAGAAAAGAGTAGGTCCAAGTGTGGGGTCAGCCATTGGATAAACTGTATTGGATTATACTACAGGTCCCTCAGGCACAGATGACTCTGAGCCCACTTTGGAAGGAGATTCGGGGGAATCCGAATTGGGACAGTTCCCATTGCAGACCCAGGGAGTAAGATGCGGTCAGCGTCCAAAAAACACCTGTTTCCAATTTCCCCATCAACCGCAATGGGGACGAGGTGGGGATGGTGTGGAGGAAGAAACAAGAAAAAATACTAATTACAAACTGTTTAAATACTGTTACTTCCACTGCCACCTCCATTTGTAATACCAGTTCCAGCATCATGGCCCCTGAGAGTTTAGAGGTGAACCAGGGTGATAGTTTTTGCACTTCACCCACACCTGTAGTAAATTTATCTGATTATAATTTATCAGTGCATGACATGTATGTTTTGAATAAGGGTTTGGGGTTTTGCCCAACCACAGACATCAGTTGGTTCACTACCTGCGTGGATTTGTATAAGTTTGCACGGCATTTGACATTTAAAAGCATTTATCAGGACAACACTGAAGATCATGATGCTGGAACAAATTCTGGTGGTTTGAATCCAAGGTCTGAATATTGTCCCACCTTAAACCCTGTTGTTTCTATGTTTACAAGGAAATGTGAACTAGATTTAGAAAAACTCAGGAACAGCTCGTATTTCCCGAACAGAGAGAGATTAATTGTAGTGCCGATGAACAACAGGCTATAACAGATTTGAAAGCAGATGAGGACATTGTAATTAGATCTGCTGACAAGAGAGGGGCCATCGTTATTCAGCATAAAAAGGACTATATAGAGGAAATAGAATGACGAGTGATAAAATGTTCTGTGAAAAAATTCAAAAGGGTATGGTGCAAATCTTTAAGAGGGAAATAGATGGAATTTTGAATGTAGCCTTTATTAAGGGTTACATTACAGATTCCATGTATAAAACAATGGTAGTTAACCACCCAGTCATTCCCATTATATACACATTGCCTAAGATTTACAAGGGTTTGAACCATCCTCCAGGCCACCCTATTGTTTTGGGTCGGGGATAACTCACTGAACCTCTCTCTATGTATTTAGATGGGTTTTTTTTTGCAACCCCTGGTCAGCCAGCTTAGATCCTACATCAGAAATTCCACAGAGGTTATCAGTATTGTTGAAAATCTGGACGTGGATCCTGAGTGTTTTTTTGCAACAATAAACGTAACCTCTTTACAGTATATATGACTATTCCACACCAAGAGGGTCTGGATACATCTAAACTTTTCCTGGATACTCGTATTGAAGAGGAATTGGTTTCTACACCTTCGTCCTTTTTGCTGGAATTGGCTAAGGCAGTTTTGACAAAAAATGTCTTTCTTTTCCAGGATCAGTTATTTCTACAGTAGCGATGGACTGCAGTGGGGGCCATCATGGCCCCTAGTTATGCCAGCTTGTTCGTTGTTGGCTGGGAACTGTGTCATCTCTGCAGTGCTGCCACAAATCCATTTTTTCATTTAGTGGATTTGTGGCTGCACTTTATTAATGACATCATAGTTATTTGCTAGGGCACTGAGTCTGAATTTGCTGATTTCACAAGATGGCTAGAGAGCATGAGCTCCTGTTTGAAGTTCAGTATAAACTAAGTAACACTAGTATTAATTACTTGGATCTCAAAATATATAGGAACTTAAATGGAGAAATGTGTACTACCTTGTACCAGAAAGAAACGGATAGAAATAGCATTCTTAGATATGAGAGTTGCCACCCCCCACCATGTGAAATTTAACATCCCCAAGGGACAGTTGGTCAGGACACTGAGAAATTGCACTGAAGGTGAACAGTTTGAGCAAAAAAGAGCTACACAAATAAAAAGATTTGTGGAGTGAGGATACAGTACACACAGTATAGCAACAGCAATACAAAAAATGTGCAACATGGACAGAACTAACAGTCTGTCGTATACTGTGAGGGAGACAGCTGATAATCAGCAGGGTTGCCTCTTTGTCACAACTTTCTCTTCAGAACAGAATGTGTAAGGGAGATTATAAGTAGTAACTGGTCCATCTTGGAATTAGAGCCAAAGTTAAAAGAAATTATTAAACTTGTACCTAGAGTGGTCAGACGCCAAGAATATTAAACACATGGTGGTCAAGAACATCACCCCTAGCCCTGAGCCTGTGAGACAAACCGTGCATGCCCCTCCACCCATTGGTACACACAGATGTGGGAGATGCATGAACTGTGGGGAAGCAAGGGTACAAACTGGGCGGACCAGCCATGGCCCACTCCATTTTATTCCTGGGTGGGCCACGTATGTATTCTGTCCCTCCCACTTTTTTGACACTATGTGTTTTTTTTTTTATTAATGTATACATGACCTGTATATATTATTCTCAATCAATACATGCAGCACAGAAATTGAAATTTCAGCTATGCGGTACAATCAGCTGCTTATGAACACCAATCATATACCGATATCATGACGGTAATACCATCCATGCAGTTATCTGTCTGCCAGGTTACTATGTAACTTTGAATATAGAATTTGTCTATTTGCTTCTCCCAGTATTACTATGGTGATGAGTGCAATCTGCAAGTAATACTGGGGAACCAATAAATTAATTCTTCATTCAAGCCAATGCAATACCGGCACACAGCAGCCACTAGTTAGAATGGGAACATGGCATAGTGGTAGTTAAACTGAGTTGGCTGGCAGGTAATAGAAGTGCCAGATCTCAAGTGACTGAAGTAATAAATTCATGATCAAATCCTGCCTTTTTACACAGAAGTATAGTCTGTTCTGCTGCCTATTAATGAAGAGTGGTGTGGTTCTGATTTGTGTTTGCTGCCTAATGTTTTTATTTGTGGGTAATCGAAGTTCTAAATCCTGAGTGACTACGGTAAATTGTCGAATCCTGCCATTTTCCACAACAGTATGATTTGTACTGCTACTGTTACCAGTTAATTCAGCGTGGTTCTGATTAGGTTTTGCTGGCCAATTTTTTTTTTTTTTGTGGGTAATTGAAGTGCCAGATCCTAGGCTGAGTGACTGAGATAAATTATCAAATTCAGCCATTTTTGCCATAACAGTTTGATCTATACTGCAGATCATACTGTTACGGCAAACAGGTGGATTTGACAGTTGACCTCAGTCACTCATCTGGTGCCTATTAAGAGTGGCTTTGATTTGTGTTTTCTGCCTAATATCAGTTTGTTTTTTATTTTTTTATTTTTGTGTGTGTGGCTTCATGTGGCCGTAGGACATACTTTTATTATTTTAAGCCCTCACCCCTTCCACACTGTGTGTTTCATGCTCAGAGCACATTTAGCTGTAACAAGAGGTTGTTTGTGTGACTTGATGATTTTGTAACGTTTGTGAACTATAACCTATTCAGTCTGGATGTTTTGGTGGGGTTACTGCAGCAAACATCTCCATCTGACTCACTGCCAAAGGTCTAAAACGTAGTGATTATCTGCGGTACCAGCAGTTGATTAGCAGGTGTGTTCGCTATGCATCATTGCTGCTCTGGAGTGAGATGGGCTGTCTTTTGATAATTAAGGAAAACAAATCTGACAAGACTGCTGGTTTTGAAACACCCCTTATCCTCCACCTTCCTCTTGAGGCACACTATGTTCATTGATGCCAACTGATGTAGTGTTTCTTCATGTGCGGCAGCAGCCTGTAGATGACTGTGGCGGGCATGGGCAGAGTGACCAGGAGTCGAGGACAGACACTGACAACCCAGTTTGGACATGAGTACTGTCCAGAGTTTTCTGCCATCATTGTATATGTGTCTTTGAGTTTACTGTTTCCACAGTGGTGTCCTTCAAAAACAAATCTGAGATGGAGACAGTTTACTACTTTTTAACTGTAGCAGTTATATATATCCATTAAATGTTAAAAGCTCTTCCTGCTCTCTGGCTGCTGTGTGTGGTATCTGGTAGTTTTTTTTTTTAAACACTGATGGAGTTGGGAAGCTTAATTCATTGCCCATTTTCTTGTTTCTTTACTGCCCTTGCACTCTCCACCCTTTCCCCTTCCATTGATCGGCTTATGCTGGTCAAGCCCACTCACCCCCAGTCTGGTCTGTGATCTGGTCTCAGAATTTATGCATCTTTAAATTAAAAGAGGGGCAGGGAAGGAGTACCTGTTAAGAAATGCATTGACTTTGAGATGTTGAAGCTTGCCAGCTCATCCTCTCTGCACCTACTCTAAAAATGTAACCTGGCATTGCTGGCCTCACCTAGTACAAGAGTAATGCGAGCAGTATCAGTCAACTGCTTCAAGGGGGATTATGTCAAGCAGCATTTGTGCATGCTGGGTACAAGAAAGAATGTACTGCACAGCACCATTAAAGGTAATTAATCTAATTAGATTGTTAATTAGAATAAATTCTTGACATGATGTAATTTATTTACATGAAGTAAACACTGTGAAAGATTAGAAAAAGACACCAAAACCCTTCAGAAAGTGTAAAATTTTCTGGAGGCCTTGGCAGCCCCCAGACCCCCTACCACTTCAGTGGAGATTCTTTGCCCCCCCCCCCACATTAAATCTAATTGAACCACCCCTGTATTGTAAGTATATACATACATGTATATCCTTTAGGCACCCCATTACTGGCAAGGATATAGTAGGCTCTCAGGTAATGTGGGGAAGTATTTCTTCACAGAGAGGGTTGTAGATGCATGGAACAGGCTTCCTGAGGAGGTCATAGAGTCAAAAACAGTGGGGGAATTCAAGAATACATGGGACAGGCATAAGGCAATTCTAGTGGGGGTGTAGGAGGAAGTAGGCTGTTGGTTAACTAAGATCTGCTGCTTATCCGTTAGGTAGGGAAATGGGCAGATTAGGTGGGCCAAGCGGTCCTTATCTGCCGTCAAATTCTACGTTTCTATAGTGATTAAAGATTTTATCACTTGTGGCAGTAGTGGGGTAGTCTATTTGTTACAGTGTGACTGTGGTGCCTACTATGTAGGTAGGACCACTAGACAGTTTAAAACCAGGATGGGGGAGCATGTGCATGCCGTCCAGAAAATGGATGACAGTTGTTAAACATCTTTCTGCTTTTCTCCAGGGTGGACATTCTTTCCACTTTGTGGGTTTAAAAGTGGTTAAAACAGGATCCAGAGGTGGCGACGTAAAAAAAATTGATTGGACAAAGGGAAAGTTTCTGGATATTTGAACTAGGAACAAGAAAACATAGGGGCTTAAATGACAACATAGATTTGTCAGCCTACCTAAATAAGTTTAGGTGTTAATGTGTATTTGATTTCCCTTTGTGTATAGGACATTTGTATCTGATGATGTCACCACCTTGTGGACATATAATGCAATACCATCATCCAGGTAAACTTTCTTATGTGTCTCTAGCAGTGTGTGTAGCACCTGAGTGTGTAGTGTTGTTTTGTCCTTGTTTATTCCTATTTTTAAATGGTATCTGAACCTAGTTTTTGGACTGCATTTAATGAATTAGGATAGTCATAATGACTATAACCATGTAAGCAGTTAGGCTTCCTTTGTAGTTCATTAAAGAGGAACTGGTTCAGTTTAATGACCCTCTTATATTGTTTTTGGGCCAGCTCTTGTTTTTTAGTTAATATTGTTAATAGGGCAAACGTTGTTTCTGTTTATTTCTAGTTAGGCAAATTACTGGTTTAATTCTTTCGGATGAGACGTTAAACCGAGGTCCCATCTGCCTGGATTGGTGGTAGTTCAGGTGGATGTTAAAGATCCCATGGCACTTATTGAAAAGAGTAGGGAAATTTCCCCGGTGTCCTGGCCAAATTTTCCTCATTCACTAAAAATACCACCAACAGCTTAATCTGGTTCAAGGTCAGTTGGCATTCATCTGTATCCCCCTCCCCCGGGTCGTGCCTGAAAATAGGCAGGATTTGTCTAATGCACTTACCCGGTCAACAAAAAGCTAAATAAAAAAATTAAGATTGTGTTAGATCAGTATTTTAGTATATAGTAACATATGTGCAAACAATTAATGTATCGTGATTGTTGGATTGTTTGATGAATGCACATAGGGTGTATAAAATGATGGTAATTTGGACTACTCATTCACTCTCATTCTCAACTAGACGCACGCTTCATGCTGGTATCTGGACTCTTAAGTTACTCCTGAACAAGCTCCCGAACTATCTCACAGCCCTTTTCCGTACTTCCCACAGTGCCTACTCTCTTAGGAAAAATACTTCCTCCTCCTCAATGTACTGAGAACTCACACCTCACTCGGCAAGCGGGCCACATCGAGTGTACTCCCAACTATCTGGAACCAGCTCCTAAGCATACTGAAGCTTCCCAGTACTGTCCCTGTCAGCCTATTTAAAAGCTTGGCTGCAGCAAAAATAAAAGATACGTGCAGCGGTTTCTAAATCCCAGCTCACTGCTCTAACCCTAGCCCACTGCTTCCTCTTACTTAAATTAGCTGCCTTGATACTCCGAAACAAGCACTTTGTACCTTTTTTTCTGTAGTTGTATTTTTCTCTGTCATTGTCATTTTTATGTTTGCTTGCACACATGTGCAAGAAACATAGTGCCATCATCTGAGATTCCGGATGCAGTGGCATACAGTTGAAGGAGAGCTCCGCTTCAGTGGTAGAGCTCCCCTGCCTGACACTGCATTTGCGTGCTTGTTCCCCAACCCAGGCACTGTATACTTGACAGGTGCCCAATCCCTTCGGCTCCAGGCCCCTCAAAAAAAACAAGCTTCTCAGTGCCACACTGGGAGCCCACCCAGCTGGCAAACAGTGTAATGGCCGACAGGGGTGCCAAATCCCCGTCAGCTCCCGTCACCAGGCCCCCAAAATGTTTCCAGGTGCCAGGCTGAGAGCCCACTAGCGTGGCAGAAACTGTTATGGCCCGGCGGGGTGCCCAATCCCCATCGGCTCCAGCCCCCAAGCAGCCTTCCGATGCACGCTGGGAGCCCACCCAGCATGGCAAATGTCCCACGTCGTCCTCCTTTAAAAAAAAAAGTCCCTGAAAAGAAAAAAGCGGTCCCTCGCAGTCTCAGCCCCTCCCCCACCACTGCGCTCCCCACCCCCCTCACCCCATGCCTCCCGGACTCTGGGCGTGGCGATCTGCGGTGGACCGGGAACACGTCTGCACTCTTCAAAGCCGACCGCGAACTGAGGAAATGCCGGTAAGCTGTATAATGTAATAGGGTTTATTCAACTTTGATGCATATCTCAGGCATTTTTTGGAATTTTTGCACCAAATTTTCAATGTGTTTTTTTTTTTGGGACCCCTCCTCATGAATTCTGTCACTGTTATGGCATTAATCGGGCCCGAAGGGTGATTTCGTGGTCACTGTGCGGAATCACCTTTCTGGACTGATTAACGGAACGACAGTGCCAGTGTTCAAGTTGGGCTCTCAAAAAGCCTATGTTGAAAATTGGGTGAAAAAATTCCAAAGAATGACTGTTTTACGAGCGTGCATTGCGCCATTCCTACGCACGCTCGTAAGTCTGCAAATTTTTAATATTCACACTCTGGATTTTCAACATTAACATTTTAACACATCTCCTTATGAGCATACAGCTGTCATTTTTCACATCTCACCCAAAATGTGTTTCTGAGCATGAAGCGCACAATGGCGCAGTCGGTGTACGAAATCAATGTATGGAACACATTAAGAAAATCACAGTGACAGTGTTCATGGACAGAGGTCTTAAAATGGCTATGTTGAAAATTTGGTGAAAAAATTCCTAAAAATGACTGTTTTATGAGCGTGTGTTGCGCACTTCCTACGCACGCTCGTAAGTTTGCAAAATTTTAATATTAGCATTCCAGATTTTCAACATTGCCATTTTACCACACTTCCTTATGAGCAAGATGCTGCTATTTTCACATCTCGCCCAAAATGTGTTTCCGCACATGTAGCGCACAATGGTGCAGTCGGTGTGCGAAAACAATGTTTGGGACAGATTAAGAAAATCACAGTGACACTGGTCATGAGCAGAGGTCTTAAAATGGCTATGTTGAAACTTTGGTGACAAAACTCCATAAAATGACTGTGTTACAAGTGAGCATTGCACAGTTTCCACGCACCCTCGTAAGTTCATGAATTTGTAATATTTTCAGTCCAGATTTTCACCAGTGGCATTTTTCCACACTTCCTTATGAACAGTACAGCTGTCATTTTTCACAACATGGCGAAATGTGTTTTCACACTTTCAGCACAGAAATGCGTGGTCGCTGTGGGAAATCATTGTTCGGGACAGATAAAGAAAATCACAGCGACACTGTTCATGATCAGAGGTCCCAAAAGCCTGTGTTAACAATCTACTGTAAAAAATCCCCAAACTAGTTACATTATGGGTGTGCGTTGCAGTTTCTATGCACGCTCGTGACCACCAGTTTTTTTAATATTTTCACAGCAGATTTTCAACATTGCCATTTTTTACACCTCCCCATGAACAGTACCGCTGTCATTTTTCACATCCTGTTCAGAACGTGTTTTTGCACCTGTGGTGTCAAATGCCGTAGTCGCTGTGCAAAAGCAGCTTTCAGCTAACAAACTGATATTGCCACTGTTTATGAGGTGGGGGTCACAAAAAAAAACATGTTGAAAATTGGAGTGAAAATACCAATGAATGCCTGAGGCGTTAGGGTTTCTGACCATAATGCTCCACCCTGTACAGAATGACAGGCATCAGGGGTGTGACTTGGGATTGTTGCCTGCAATGCTCATACCATTCCACCCCCACCCACACCCTGCAGCCAGTGAGAGGCATCAAGGTTTGCCTTGGACTCTTTGGCCCCCGAGTTCAGCCCATTCTCCTATACCGCACCCATCTTACTGTATTTCCTGATGGAATGGGGTGCGCATAGGGGCCAAAGACCCCAAGGCACACCGTGACACTTGTCGGTGTCTGCAGGGTAGGGTGTGGTGAAATGGCGTGGCCGTTATGCCTGACGACCCAAAGCCAAACCCCAATGCCTGTCAGTATCTGCAGGGTGGTGACGTGCTTGACTTCAGTTTAATACTTCAGTGCCATTCCTAGCATGCAGCTCTGTAACTCCTACACTACCAATGCCAGTGCCAGCAAGCAAACATTCAGCATTGACAAATGCTTGTTATGCAACATGTTAATGCTTGCCCATAATTCTGTACTTGAATTTGTAATGTTTTTTCGATTATGCAATCTGTTACTACCTGTCTGTGTCAAAGGACCTCCTTGTGAATGAGCTTGCTCAATGGAGTTTTCCTACAGTAAACTTGAACTTGAACTCTGAGGAAGCCCAGCAGTTGGCTGGGTGAAACGTAAGGTCTCTTTTTCTACATCGACTCCAGCTTAGTTTGCCCTGTCGCTGGTTGTTGTGCCACCAATATAAAGAGAATAAATACGTTTCGCACTTTATTCTGTGTCTTTATCTCTGTCCGTATGATGGGTGCTTTTTCCTTTTGATTGCTTATCCTTCATACCAGGCTCACTGGAAATATTTTGAACTTATTTAGGGATGACTATTAGATGCCCCTAAAGTCTTATTCTGAGATCCACTTCAGTTCTCTGATCCTGATTGCCCTGGCCTGGCCTCGCCAGTTCATGTTAACCAGATCGTCTCAGTAGCAAACCTCCATGGCGGTTGCCTCTGCACCGGGATCTGCTGTCTTGTCACTGGGGGAGGATCCTGCACCTGGATCTTCAGTCCCTGTACCTCACAGTCTGGTTCCTGAACAGCTAATGTTTCAGGCTCTGGGCCTTTTGGAGGATATGCTGCACATTGTGGAGGGGTCCTGAAAGGAATTGACTCAGTAGTGCTACGCCTTTAAGTGGAAAAGATTTTCCATCTGGTGCCAGGACAAGGAGCTTGATCCCCTTGACAGCCCCTTGGCTAACATTCTGGACTACCTTTGGTCCCTCTCCCAACTGGTACTGCAGTAGACTACCTTTAAGGTGCACCTGGCTGTCATCTCTGCATACCAGGCGTGGTAGTCAGTGGTGCAGGAGAAGGTGGTTGGGCATGTTTTCAAAGGCCTTGACCACTTGAACCCACGGATAGGTGAACCACCACCACCTTCGAACCTGTTGCTGGTTCTGGCAGTGGTCATGGGCAAGCCTTTCGAGCTTATGCACAGATGTGAGATGTCACACCTGTCATGGAAAACCACTTTTTTGGTAGCTGTCACCTCCCCAGAAGGATCAGTGAGATCCAGGTGCTTTCGATGGAGTCTCACCTTGTCTTCCACAAGGACACGGTAGTCCTTCGCCCTTATCTAAAATTCCTCCCAAAGGTGGTATTGGAGTGTCACCTTAACCAGGTGATTAACATTCCAATATACTTTATCAACCCATCACTTTGGACAAGTAGCAGGTGCTTTCTTATAATAGGGGGCACATGGCTGGAGTTCGGGGTGAGGCTCACCAGTTCTTTGTAACATATGCTGAAGTCGCACCTGGCAGACCAGCGACTAAAAATGATTGGCAGGTAGATTGCCTCCTGCATTGACCTCTGCTATAGGTTGGCTGGTAGGGAGCCTCCCATAGGGTTTAGGGCTCATTCCATCAGACATAACGTTGCCTCAGTGGCTGCTTTCAGAGATGTCCCCATACAGGAGACCTGTAGGGCGGCTACCTGGAAGTCAGCACACACCTACATCTCCCATTACAGCACTGACCTTGAGTCACACCTTGATGCTGTTTTTGGGGCCTCAATTCTCCCATCTCTGTTCACCACATAGGGGTGTGCACCTTGCCCCCCTCCTTCCAGAGAACTGCTGGACGTCTGCCATAAGTGTGGATAAGTGAACCATATCCACATGCCTAGAAATGAGGGTTCTAGGGACGTGGATATGATGTACAATCCACACTTCAGGCAGTGTTCCTTTCACCTTTAAATCTGCCGGAATGTTCTCAAGCTGGCTCCTCCCACCCACCCGGGTGGTAACTCCCCTAGCACCGTCCCGTGACAGCAGATCTTCCTTTCAGCTAGAAGAAGAAGGTTCCTTCCTTATCGCTTTCGCGCTGAGTAGGCCCTTTGCTTATTAAAAACTTCTAGTTTACCAAAACTCTGTCTTCAAGCGACTCCTTCTTTTCATCTGTAATGGATGACGCAAAGTTGGCACTGGGATTTAAGAAATGTGCCAGCGGGCAGAAAGTCTCGGACGGTTACACTCACCATGTACGTTTACTGCCTGGGCCACGAGCATGATCCCCCACACCCTGCATCTGCCCACTTTAGAAGACCAGCATGCTTGCATTCTGTTGGGACATCCATAAGACCGGGATCCTCCCATTAAGTTAAAGGACACCCATCGGATGGTCTCCGCGGCTGCAGGGTCCGCCGAAAAGCTTGTGGCATTTGAAGAAGCTGCAACATAATCTTCCTCAGCTATGGCCTTTTTGCCACTGTCCTTGAGTGCTTCCATCACAGGGGCATTCAGGGATTTGTGCCAGGCCCTTCCCACCCATTCCCTCCTCGGGCACTAAGTCGAAATCAAAAAGAGACCAAAAAAAGGACTCACTGTTGATCGTGAGCACTCTAGGGCCTCACAGTCCCATGCTTCCTTGGAGGTTCCAACTTCAGTCAATCCTTCTGCCCAAGCCGCCGGTCCCACGGTCTCCCTGTCGGGCCAGTTGGTTGAGACACAAGTCAGTCTTCCAGCTGAGATCTTTCTTGAACCGGTTGACCTGTTATCACAAGATGAGGCTGATACATCTTTATCCAGGACTCTAGTCCTGCCTCTTATCTCTCAAGGCGGGACAAACCAGTCCGTTGATCTGCCTCCTCTCACTCAGGATCTTCCAGACCAGGAGGATGCTCGATTCTTGTTGACCCCCTCTGAGACCTGCTGTCATCGGCACTGATGGTCGAGGTCTCAGTCCTGCAGCGTTGAGTCAAGTAGCACGTCAGGCAAGTGGCACCACCACTATATCTATTCCTCTTCCTCTTTCTCTTCATCCTCCTCAAGCGAGGAGAGGCTCCGATGCAATTTGTGTCAGCCCTACAAGGATCTCATGTGGCATCAGCTCATGTTCATTGGGGTGAAGCCGATTCTGGCCTCGACCTCCTCCATTACATGGCTTTAGTCGCAGAGGCCGCAGCCTTCCCTGTCTTGGCAGGAGCTGACTTGACAGGAACCGGTTCGACCTCCTCCGGCCTCTCCACTGATTTTGGTGGAGCCACTGCCGAAACAGCCGAAGTCCAGCCCTCTGCCTAAGATGGCCCACCCAACATCGGGACTTCCTCATCTGTTATCGGCCACTGCTACTCCCGACTGACCTCGTAGAGTCAGCAGTGATTCTGGCAGTCGATCATTATTTAACGAACCCTCGGAATCTCAGGACTTCTTATTGCATTCTCGTCTGGTGGACATGGAGTTGGCCAAGGATTTGTTAACGGAGCAAGACCCCACTTCCTTCATGGGTCTTCGCCTGATCTCAGAGTAGACGGATTTCCTGATGTAGCCTGTCCAGAAGCGGGTTCGATACCCGCTTAGCGAGATTCTTGACCAGGGTGACTCCACTGGGGAAGCCTTCCCAGTCACGGAGGCCATTTTTGGCCCTGCATTGGAGCTGTGGCAGCATCCAGTCTCTAGTTTTGCGCCTTTGGCTCGGATGGCCCACAAGTATGCGGTCCCTAACGGTTCCCTTTCGGAATTCACGGAGCACCCCTCCACTGAGGGTCTGGTGGCCAACTCTGTGTATCGGCACATAGGCAGCATGGGAGATGTTGTCAAGCCTCCTGACAAGGAGTCGAAAAAATTGGACCACATGGCCAAAAAGGTCTATGCTGCCTCCTTTCTTGGCCTTCAGCAAGCGAGTTCAGCCCTTTTAATGGCCCACTTTGCCCATGCCCTTCTGGATATGCTTGATGAGATGCTTACTCATCTCCTGGCGGACTTACAGACCGTGGTCAAGCAGATCCGGGATCAAGGCCGAGCAATGGCTAAGCCGCAGCTCCAGACTGCCATGGAATATTGGCGACTCTTGCGCTTGGTCCCTGGCGGCCATGGTTGCCATGTGCCACAGGGCGTAGCTGAGGATCTCAGCCTTTACAGCAGATACCCAGCACAAGCTGGCGGATGTCCCCATCTTGGGTACTGACTTGTTTGGGGGCCCGGGGTTGAGGGGCACCTCACCAGCATTGAAAAGTCCAGCACCACCTTGGACTCAGTAATTTCCACCCAGAGGGATCCCAAGGGCTCTAAACAGCAGAAGAAGAAGCCCTATTGGCCCCTTTCTGCCCCTACAGTCAAACCGTCCCCGCCTCAGACTGGACAACAGGCTCAGGCTTAGTGTCCCTGGCTGAAGTCAGTGGCACAGTCGTCCATGAGGTCGGGGTCCCGGCCGCTTCTCAGCTGGTTTTTCCTCCACCTCCAACCCTGCCCAGTAATGGGATGGGTGTGCCTCTCCAGGCCCCTTCTGGGTCCTCCCATGGGGGGCCAGCTCCATCACTTCCTTTCCACCTTGTCTGCTGCCACCACGGACTGGTGGGTACTAGAGGTGGTTGGTCAGGATCTGCCTCTAGAGTGCAAGACTTACTCTGCCTTGCAAAGCCCGTGCCTCACAGGAGGACATAGTGTCTATCGACATCCTGTCAGCCCTTCGGGATGACATTACCCAGCTCCTCCGCAAGGAGGTCGTGGCTCCTGTCTCAGTCCATACAGTATAACCAAAGTTTGTCTCCAGGTACTTCCTAGTGCCAAAATGGATGGGGGGCTTATGCCCCATCTTAGATTTGCATGACCTTGACCTAAACAAGTTTCTCAGGCCACACACCTTCAGGATGTCACTCTGTCTCAGATCATACCTTCCCCTTTGCAGAATATGTGATTTTGCTCTCTGGATCTTCAAGACGTGTTCTTCCATGTCCCAATCTGTCCATCCCATCACCGGTTCCTCTGGTTCTGGGTGGAGGGCATCCTCTACGAGTTCCAGGTCATGCCATTCGATCTGTCCTTGTCCCCCAGGGTCTTCACCAAATGCATAGCAGTGGTGGCAGCATACCTGAGGCACCGGGGAGTCCGAATATACTCCTACCTGGATGACTGGCTCATGGTGGGTCCCTCCAGGGAGGAAGTGGAGAGGTCCAGGGATCTGGCCTTCCAGACCTGTGTCTCTCTTAGCCTCCTGGGTAGGGAGGTCAAGTCAGAACTCATGTCCTCATAGGTGATTCATTTCATTGGGCCAAGCTCGACTCATGCAGAGTCAGGGCCCTGCTTCCAGCAGACAGGGCAGAGGCTCTCTCCTTCTTTGCCCGATGATTTCTGACTGGGCAGTTGCGCCCTGTTCAGGACTTCCTGCACCTCCTGGGATACATCACGGTATGCACCAGCGTGATCCATTTGGCCCACTGGAGAATGCACTCTCTGCAATGGGAGCTGGCCCACCAATGGTCTCCACGCAAGGGCCATTTCAACCAGACAGTCACTGTGACCAAGCTGATGTGAGATGTCCTCCAGTGGTGGTTAGTGCAGAAACATCTTCAGGAGGGTATCCTGTTTGTCCGCTCAGAGTTGACTGTCATACTGATGACTGATGCCTCCCTCGTGGGCTGGGGTACGCATCTGGGGGAACACAGAGTCAATGGGCTCTGGACCCCTGAGGAGTCCCTGTGCCATATCAGCCTGCTGCAGCTCCGGGCAGTTCAGCTGGCATTGACTGCTTTTGCTTCATACATCCAAGGCCAGGTCATTCAGGTCCAAACAGACAGCACCATGACCATGTACTACCTCAACAAACAGGGCAGGACACACTCCCATCCTCTGTACAGGGAAGCACTTCGTGGTTGGACCCTCCTGCGCAGCCTGGAGGCTGGTCTCCTGGCCATCCATGTGGCTGGTGTCACCAACCAGCTGGCAGACACTGTCAGCCATGTGGGCGAGTGGTCTCTCTATCTGGAAGTAGTACACAGTCTGTTCTCCCAGTGGCGCACCCCCTCTGGTAAATCTGTTTGCCTCCAGGGAGAACACAAAACCTTGACTGTACTGTGCCCACCCTCCTCAGCAGGGATAACTGCAGGGGGTGCCTTCCCCAGGCCCTGGACCCCAGGCCTTCTCTACATCTTTCCTCCATTTCCCTTGATTCACAAGGTGTTGCTCAAGATGAGGAGGGACACAGCTTGGATGATCCTGGTGGCTCCAGATTGGCCTCGCCAGTTCTGATCCCCTGATCTCCTCAGTCTAGGCAGCAGGCTCCCTAGGCGTCTCCCTCTACACCCAAACCTGCTCTCTTAAAATCAGGGGAAGGTATTTCACCCAGACCTTCAAACCCTGCAGCTGATAGCCTGGTTCCCGAGTGGCTAGAGTTTCAGGCTTTGGTTCCCTCCAAAGACATTCTCACTGTGGTCAAGGCCTCTCAGAAGGAGTCGACCTGAAAATGCTATGCCTTCAAATGGAAGAGGTTCTCCATTCAGTGCCAGGGCAAGGGGCTTGACCCTTTATCTTATCCGGTGGCTAGCATTCTCGACAACATCTGGTCCTTCTCTCAGTTGGGCCTTTGGTCAGTGACCCTCAAGGTGCACCTGGCTGCCATCTCTGCTTACCGGGTGTGGACCAGTAAGCATCGGTGGCTCAGGAGAAGGTGGTCTGGTGCTTTTTTCTTTTTTTTTTTTTTTTAAAGGCCTTGACCATATTTTCCTTTTGTTACATGAACCACTACCAACCACCTTGGGACTTGCTGGTGTTGGCAAAGCTCATGGGCAAGCCATTCGAACCAATGCACAGTGTGAAATGTCTCACCTGTCGTGGAAGACCGCCTTCCTGGTGGCTATCATGTCAGCCAGAAGGATCAGTGAGCTCCAGGCACTCTCAGTGGAGTTTCCATACCTGGTCTTCCACAGGGACAATGTTGTTCTTTGCCCCAAGTTGAAGTTCCTCCTGGTAAGGTTGTGTCTGATTTTCACATTAGCCAGGTAATCAATCTCCTGGTGTACTTCACCAACCACACCTCGGAGGCCGAGCACAGGCTCCATTCATTGGACCTGTGGCAGGTGATAGCCTACTATAAGGAACACATGGCTTGGAGAGAGGTTCGCCAGCTCTTTGTCACCTACGCTGAAGCCACACCTGGCAGACCAGCAGCTAAACAGACGATTGGCAAGTGAATTATTTCCTTCATCGACCACTGCTATAGGTTGGTGGGTAGGGAGCCTCCCACAGGGCTAAGGGCTCTTTCCACCCGCCATACCCCTGCCTCAGTGGCTGATTCCAGGGATGTCCCTGTCCAGGAAATCTGCAGGTCTGCAACCTGGAAATCAGCACACACCTTCATTTCCCATTACTACATTGACCTTGAGTCACATCGGGATGCTGGTTTTGGGGCTCCAGTTC
This sequence comes from Neoceratodus forsteri, assembly GCA_016271365.2. NCBI lineage: Eukaryota > Metazoa > Chordata > Ceratodontiformes > Ceratodontidae > Neoceratodus > Neoceratodus forsteri. The sequence continues at coordinate 675,932,477 of CM028131.1, read as the reverse complement.
TCCAATCTCTCTTTCCTAAATAGGGGGTGTGCACCTTGCCACTGTCTCCCGGAGAATTTCTAGGAGTCTGCCTGAAGTTCGGATTGTACATCATATCCACGTCCCTAGAAAAACAGGTTAGTCACCTGTAACAGTAGTTCTAGGAGTGGTATATGATGTACATCCACACTGACCCACCCAACTTCCCCAGGCAAGTGGCACACCGGTCTTGCTTCCAGCAGGCAAGATCTGATGTCACGGGGCGGTGCTAGGGGAGTTACCACCCAGGTGAGTGGGAGGAGCCAGCTTGAAGACGTTCCGGCAAATTTAAAGGGGAAAGGAACATTGCCTGAAGTGTGGATGTACATCATATACCACTCCTAGAACTACTGTTACAGGTGAGTAACTTGTTTTTAATCACCTGTAACCATAGTTCTAGGAGTGGTATATGGTTCACATGCACACTTCTGGCAGCCTCCCTTCAAGAGCTGATTTGCCGGACCATCTATAAGAGAAGCTCCTCCCACCACCCAGGTAGTATATCCCTTTGCACTGCCCCATGACAGATTTTGCACACTGGAAGCAGAGATCCGTGTGCCACTTGTCAGGGGAGGTCAGGTGGGCTGTGTGGATGTGAACTATATACCAATCCTAGAACTACAGTTACAGGTGAGTAACCCTCATTTTTTTTCCACTGCAGTAACTCTTAGCAGAGAAACCTGCTAGTTTTTAACAAGCAGAATTTTAAATATACGGGGGCACTGTGGAGCCTGAGCTGAGCAGCAGCAGATTTGTCTAGCTCTTTATCAAACCAGATTAACTGTTAAAATTTGGTATTTTTGAGTTGCAGAACTGTCTTTTAAGTACCAGAATCTGAATGGGTGTTCCTGATTTAGGTACAATGGGCAATCGCAAGAAGGAAAAGTCACAGAGTGGATCGGAGAGAAGTAAGGGAATCAGTGGGGCCTCGCGACTATCTTCTAATTAGCAGGCCGAAGCAGACACTGAACCTATGGAGACCATGGCATCCCTGGGACATAAGCTCTAGAACTTAATTGCCTCTGTTTCCACCTTAAATCAGAAGGTGGATGATTTTAATGGTCGAGTTCTGGTGATTGAGAATGCAGTTGATGGACTCAAAAGTGAACTAAGGGACATCAGAAAGCAAGCGGATACCAATACCACTACCAACGCGTTAATGGTAAAGGAAAACCAGCACCTCTTCCATGCTAGGCTGGAGGCCTTGGAAAGTCAGGCTCCTGCGGGTAACATTCGGATTATTAGTCTCCCCGAAGGGAATGAGGGAGATCACCTGACTGTACGTTAATGAGTGGCTGTCCGAAAAGTTGCTGCCGGAAGGTGATGACGTCTCTTGGAATATCCAGAAAGTTTATCATATCACCCCCAGAAGTTGGCCCCAAAATTCTGAGGAATCCAGAATGCTTGTGGTAGTTACAGAAGGGGATGGTACCCGTGATTGCATTCTGAGATGCACTCGGAGGGTTGGTCTGGTCATGCAAGATGACACCCAAGTGTGTTTTTTCCTAGATCTTAGTTACTCGACCCTTCAACGCAGGAAGCGGTTCGATGGCGTGCAAAGATCCTTGAGGGAGGCAGGCATCACTCACACTGTGATTTTCCCTGCAAGACTCAGAATTACGCATCAAGGGATGGTATTTCTTTTCTCGGACCCGGTCGAAGCTGGCAAGTGGGCCGACCGCATGGTAGCGGTTTCTAAGAAGTGAGGAATGACCGGGGCAACTGAGGAGAGTGATGGAGACACTTGAAATATTGGACTATACAATAGGATTTGTACCTACCAGTATCCTGTTATAAGCTAAGTGCTCTACTTTACCTAGTTCTGCATTACACTGTGGGGTTACTCTCTAGATAAAGATACGTAAGGAGAAGGGCTATAGATGGGACCATTTGTTTTTTGTGGTCAATTCATACCTTAAGTGTGTCAGCCCACTATATTTCTTCTAATACTGATATAGTAATTTACTTCTATAGTATAGATAAATTCTCTTCTGTCTCACATATGTTGTTTGATGAAGATGCAGTTTTTTGTTACATAAGCTGTTTATTTTTTTTTTTTTGTAATCTGCTGCAGAATGGTAAATTAGGATTGGTTCTCTTACACTAAGGTTTACACATGGTGCCAGTCATCGTTGTGGGGACACGTTCCCTTGAATAAGGCTGGACATTATTTATTTATTTATTTATTTTGAAAGTCGGATTTACAACCTTTGAGTCAGGGACTCATTTACAAAGGCACCTCGTCGCAGGGAGGGTAGACATAGTTACAGTGCGAGATACAACAGTGGTAACATACAGGTGCAATACAGATAGCAAAAAGAACACAATATAACAGTGGTTTACAGGATAAAGTTACATGCAGTAAATAGCAATCGTATTAAAAAAAAAAGAAAGGGGGGGAGAAGCAGTCCAACGGACATTGTCAAGGCTATGGGCAAGAAACGGGGAGGGACCCCAACATTAGGTTGATTAAGGGCAACTACAGCTGCAGGCACCAAAGAGGTGGTTACGGAGAGCGACTTTAAAGGGACCAATTTTGGTAGACTTAGTGACAGAGAGCGGGAGGGAGTTGAACCATGTGGGGGCGTGGTAGTGGAAGGACCTTTGGGCTAGGGTGGTCTTGGTACTGGGCACCAGAAAGGTGGCCTTAACTGAGCTACGGGTGGCAACGGATGGAGATGCAAACCACAGGGATGCGGTGACTCCTGGGCGGAAGAGTCCTAGCAGGGATTTTTTGGCAAGTAAGCAGGTTTGGTAGCGCAGGCACTCCTCCAAGGTGAGCAGGTTGGTGGTTGAATAGAGCAGGCAAGTATGGGTGCGGAGGGATGCACCGATCAGGAGTCTGCAGGCCTTGTTTATCGAGGTCTGGATTCTGGTGAGGGCGGTATTGTCAGCTGCAGCGTAGATAGGTAGGCCACAGGACAGAGGAGTTGATGGCCAGTCGGAGAGCGGTTTGGGGGAGGCAATCTCTGTAGTGATAGAGAAGGCCAATCTGAGAGTTTATGGCCGAGGACAGGGTATTGATGTGGGTGTGGAATGTAAGAGCCGAGTCGAAGGTGATGCCCAGGTACTTGTAGGATGACACCTGCTCGAGAGGGTGAGCATTACTGGGGAGAATGCAGAGGGGGGCATGTTTGGCCTTATTCTGGTGATGCGAAAAAAGCGTAGATTTGTTTTTTTTGAGGTTAATGACCAGCCGGTGGTCAAGGAACCACTTTTCGGCTTGGTTGAATGTGTGCTGCAGGGATTCCTGTAGAGATGCTGGGTCAGGGTGGGAGGCAAGGAGAACCGCATCATCGGCATAGAGTACCATATTGCCCGAGCAGGAGCGGGGAAGGGTATTAAGAAATAGGCTGAAAAGAACGGGGCCCAGGATGGAACCCTGGGGGACCCCTGAGCTAATGAGCAGGGTATTGGACAGGGTGGCGTTTACCTTCATGCACTGTGATCTGGCAGAGAGGTAACTGGTGAACCAAGCCAGTGAGCCAGGGGAGAAGCCAAGTTGGTGGAGGGAGTCAAGTAGGAGGAGGTGACAGAGAGTGTCAAAGGCCTTGGAGAGGTCAAAGAACACTGCACCTGCAACATGACCAGAGTCGAGAGCAGAGTGGAGGTGCTGGGAGAACTCCAGCAGGGCTGTAGTAGTGCTGTGTCCAGGGCGGAATCCATGTTGTTCTGGACACAGCAGGTCGTATATGGCCAGATACTCAGAGAGCTGAATGGCCACTATTTTTTCTAGTGCTTTAGAGAGAGGGGGGAGAATGGAGATGGGCCTGAAATTGTTAGGGGAGGTTCTGTCTCCACTCTTATGGATAGGGGTGATTTCTGTAATTGTCAAGGCACTGGGAAATTGACCAAGACATAGTGACTGGTTTAAAAGGTTGGTGAGTGGGGCTAGTACAGTATCTAGGACTAATCGGAGAATCCTGGAGTCCAGGGGATCACAGCTGGGGTTGTTGCTAGCTAAGACTTTTTGCAGATGAGGCCTGGCTCTCAGGGGGTGATATGGCACGCAGGTAGAAAGGGGCAACTGAGGTGGGGGTGGAGGCAGGGACAGAGTCGAAAAAGTAGTTGGGGAGGACAGAGCTAGATCTGAGAAAGCCATATTGAGGCACTCAGCTATGCTGGGAGGATCAGTAGAGATGGTACCATCTATGGAGAGTAGTGATGGTGGTGGGGAGTGGGTCTTTCCATTGAGCTCTTTCATATTGTCCCAGAATGCACTGGATGAGCCCCAAGTGGATTCAAGGGTGGCTCGATAATATTTGGCCTTAGCCTGCCTTATAGCCCAGGTGCACGTGTTACATGCTGCATTATAGGCTTGTCTGTCAGCCAGTTTGCTTGTCTCGACAGCAATATGCCAGAGATTGTCTCTTTGTTTCAGTGTTTGGATGTGGGATGGGAAGATCCATGGGGCGTTGTGTTTCTTGGTACAGATTCTGGTCGGGGGGGGGTGCAAAAAGGTCCCAGGCCTTGCTGAACGCACTGGAGAAATAGGCTAGGGCAGAGTCAGTATCCGTTGAGAGTAGGATTGGGGACCAGTCAGGCTGGGCTAGGTGCATTTTTAGCTTCTGAGACTCCCGGGGCGAAAGCACTGGCGCGAGGTGACCTGGGACACTAGTTTTGGTGTGGGGGATGGCCAGTGGCAGAGGACAGGAGAGTGGTCACTAAGAGAGTCTGGTAGTACATTAATATCCCTGATTTTATGGGGGTGGTTTGACAGAATTACATCTAGGAGGGCGTAGGAGCCGCCTGACCGGTTAAATCTAGTGGGTGAGCTAACTTGTTGGATCATATCTAGGGCAGCGAAGGAGTCCCTAATATGGGGGGAAGTGGTACTCAGCCAATTGACATTAAGATCACCTAGGATGAGCTGCTCCACCTTGTGTGGGAGTGTGGTGAGGTAATCAATGAGGGAGTGGACAGCTAGTCCCTGGTCCCTCGGGGGTATGTAAGAGACTGTGAGAAAAAGAGGGCACCTGGCTGGGTCAGGGGTAACCTTGAAGGTGAGGGCTTGGGCACTAAAACCGAGCTTGGGAGCAGGAAGAGCATGGCCTAAAAGTGTGTCACACATAAAGACAGCACATCTGCCGCCACGTTTGCCTATACAGTCTTCCCTGAACAGAGTGTAGCCAGGGAGGGAGATAACCGAGTCGGGGGGTTTTCTCGACTGCCAGGTCTCGACTAGTGCTATAACATCAGGACAGTGTTGTACAGCCCAGCACCGGAAAGCGGCGGATTTTTTAGGAGGCTGCAAATATTCATGGATGCAATGCTGAGGCCAGTACTAGAGTGGGGTGGCTAGTTGACAACGGCCCGGGGTTGGGGTGTATGTTCCCTGAGAGCAGAAGGAGTAGAGCAGTTAATCTGATGAGTGGTCTATGGCGACCAGGACCCATAGCCAGGTACCGATGCGAGGTCCTACTAGGGGTACAAGGGATGGGTAGGGTGCAGAGGGTAGGTATGGCAAGGAAGGTGTGGGCCCAGGGTGTCCCGGGGAGGGGTTATTGGTTGAGGTGGTGCCCTGGAAAAATAGGGGTGTCCAGGGTGGGGGGTTGGCTGTTGTGGGGTGGTAGAGGGGGTGGGGCTCAGGGTGGAGGGTAGGGGGGCAGGATGGGACGTGGGCAGAACAAGAAAGGTAAGCATGAGTAGGCTGAGTATGATAGCCGTGGTGCCCATTGCTATTTCTGTTCGGGGGTAAGAAGAATAACGGACCTTCAGTGAGTGCGACTGCCGCTGTGGAATAGTTTTTTTTTGTTTCTTCAGAGCACAATATGCTAAAAGTGAGAACAAGGCAGGGGATAACGGTGATTAGAACAGGAAATGGCAGAGGCAAGGTTCGAGGATTAATAGGAAAAATAAGATGCCTCTAGTGGCAGATCAGTATAAACTGCAAATGGGAAAATGGGCACTTGGAAAAAAAAAAAATGCTATAGTTTCCTACTCTTAACTATTCAAAAAAGGGGTTGTAGTTCCCTACACTAACAATTCAAATTCAGCAGTGGGCACAAAGACACATCACAGATTTAGTTACAGAGGTTAGGAAAAAAAGAAATTTAGGCAGCAGACAGATGAACTCCAGGGGACTGTGCCAAGCAGTTCAAATCTCCAGGAGCTGAAGCCAGTCAGGGAGAGACGGAGTGCTGAATCTGCCTATAATTTCAGGCACCATCCACCAACTGGGTTCACGGCTAGCAAGCTGGACTGGACCTGCTTTCCTGAAGCGTACCTGGAATCTTGCCCTTGAGGGCAGGCTGGGGAGCACCCTGCGGCTGGTTGCACTCAGCACCAGACCGCTAGTGCAGAAGATGGAGTCCCCCTCAAGGAATCCTTACTGGACTACCCTTAAATCTTTCTGAAGTAGCCATGTTGCTCTTGGACTGTCCAACACAACAAGACTGCTCCTCACTACTTATCTTGTATGATACCCCTGTGGCTGTTGCCCTATTGTAAGTCTGCTTTAGCACTTTTTTATTTAAAATAAGAAAAGGAGTGCTCCATTTAATATGGTTCAGACAAGGTTTTCCTCAGTATTCTCAGCTGTTTTGTAAACGTCTTGCCCCATAAGATCAGGGAGACCATAAGGTCTGCTGCGTGTTAGTTTATTATAGTCTTAAGAAATGTGATCTTCAACAATGGGTGTTCAAAAACAGAAAATACTGATGAAAACCTGGTCTGAGCCACATTATAAAAGGAGTGCTCCTTTAATGATTTAAAAAATGTGGTAAAGCAGACTCAAAATATGGAAAAAAGAACATCATACAAGTCAGGAGATAAGGGGCAATTTAAAATGGAATAAAACTAGAATAAAAAGTATAGATCAGAATTTGCATTGCTATCATGCACTGCAGCTTTAAGGAAAGACTCCTAGCTTCTCCAAATTTGAGCATTTTGCAGAAATAGACCAAGTGAAGGACAATTTAGATAAGAGATAGCAAAAAGACCTGGGCAAAGCACTACCCTTTTCAAGACCCATTGATTAAGAAATGGGAGGTGCCACCAGTTATGAATGCAGCTATTTCTTCAGTGGTCAGACAGACCTTTATTCTAGTGAAGGGAGTGGCTACCCTGAAAGATGCTAATGATAAATGTTCAGAGGAAACTTGCAGATGTTATTACTCAGCATCAGACACATCTTTAATAGAGTCCTTGGCTTCAACATTGATAGCACAGGCTTTCTGTGAATGGGCAACAGCTGTAACTGATGAGTTCTCTGAGGATTCCCGTGTGTCATCTTATTTCATTAGTTCATATGGCAGCTTCCTTCTTTGGTGATTCCCAGGTGGATCTGCTTCATCTCACAGCTAGAGGTGTGTCTGCTCCATGGCGGCGATGCAATCTGTATGGCTGAGACGTTGGTCTGCGGATCAACTTCCAAGTCTTCTCTTTTGAGCGTTCCCTTCATGAGAGATATATTTTTTGGCCCCCAGTTGTAGGAAATAAAAGACATTAAGCAGAAAGAGTTCTTTGCCAACCTCTAAGGGACACGAATGTCAAATTATGGTGCCATAAGCAGAGATTTTGGTCATAGTCACTCATACAATGAAACAGTGGCACATTCTCAGGCTTAAAGGCCCACCAAAGTAGTGTGATTTCATTTTCCTGTAGACAATTCAATGAAGTCAGTCTCTGAGGTGTTTACTTTGCATAAGGATGTGCAGACTTATCCTTGTCCACAGCCCTTGGGTGGGTGGCTTTAGTGGTTTTACAACCAACGGGACCAGACAACATCTGATGTTTGGGTAGTGGAGATCATTTTGCAGGGGTATGTGATCAACTTCGCCTGTGTGCATCTCTTAACTTTAAAAAATCCTAGGAAGTGCCAAGTATTGGACCAGACCCTGGTTCTTATGCTGAACACGGAATCAGTAAATCTTCTAAAAGGACTTCTCCTTCCAGTGAGCCATACCTGTGAAACATAGATGCCACTGGTACTGTACCTATCTGGAAACATTTGTCTAGCAGGGCAGCACATAATGATGCGCAACATTGGTGCCATATAACATGGGCAGCCCCAATGCCTCCTCACTTTTTAATTTTCACTGTCAACTTCATGTCTGACTGAAGGAACTCCTTCATTGGACTTTGTTGCTGTGTGCTTCACCGGCCATCATTGCTTTTTTTCGAGGCTTTAGGCCTGTACTTCTGCTTTCCGCAAGGGCCTTGTCTGCTTTGGTGCTGTCGCTGCTTGCTGATATGCGTCATTGGTTGTCGGCTGGTGGTGGTCTTTGGTGGATCCCTGCTGGTTTCCCACTGATGTCTGCTAAAGCTGCCATGTCACCATTTTTCCATTCCTAGTCTGGGTCTCTGCTGGTGGTTAATGCTGCGCCCGTCAGGTGGTAAGTGCTATTCATGTACATGATCTCGACAGCTGATCCAACCGTCCTCTGATGGCAGTGCCCCCCGGTTACCGCTACAGCTCCATCACCTGGCTTTGCCTCATCAACAACTTCACTGTTTGGGTTGGGTCAGTGTTTTACAGTGTACCTCTCTTTTGCTGGTTGTCATCTTGGTCTGCTTTGTCTGCGTTCCTGCTTTGTGTGCAGTCCTCTGCTTTGTACATGTCTTCTTTCTGTTTTCATTGCTGGGTTTTCTCCCATTGCCTGTGTTTTGTGGCCATTCCAGCCATCCTCCAGAATGTCATGATCAGTTTCTGTCCTTGTGGACTGGCCCTGTATTTCAGCTGGTACTCTGTCTTCCTTCAGCTCCATCGCATGGCCTTGCTCTGTCGACATGTTTACTGTTTGTGTCAGTGTCAGTGTTGCTGTTTCCAGCGTCTTCATTTTCTGCTGCTTATTGCTGAGTTCTGCCTCACCTGCAATCTTGGTTTCCGTTGTTGGTTTCCTGTCAACTTGTTATTTTGGCCATTCAATCAAAGGGATGTTGTGGTTGTTTTGTTGTTTTGCCAGGCTTCCTGTTTTCAGCTGGGACTGTGACTTTCCTGGGCTCCATCATCTGGCTTTGCCTTATTGGCATCTTTCTAGTATGGATTGTCATCACTGTTGCTGATGCCTCAACTTGTTTGCCAGTTGTCCTCCACCTCTGCCATGTCGACTTTCCTACTTCTTACTAGTGCCATATTTCATACTGTGGATCATCGTCTTAGTTCTAGGATGTGGGTTTTTTCTCCGACATCCGCTGTTTTCACCACTCCTACTGTCCTTTGGAAAGCTCCATCCAGTTTCTGGTCTGGTGGTGGGGTTTTGTGGGGCTTTTGCTTTCCTGTTTTGTGTTTGTTGTTGGATTTCCCATCAGTATTGTTGGTTCGTCTTGAGGCTGTGCCTCATTGGCATCCATTTTCCTAAATGGTTTCATTGTCACTCTTGGACACGTTGTATTGATCTGTTATCAGTTCTCTGGGCATCACCATTTCCTTGTGACTCCAAGGTTTTATTCTCACATGCCCACTATTCTGTTATTGTGCCGGCCTATTATATGGCATCTTGTTTTGTTTTGTTTTTGTGGCTTATGGGACATTTGGCCTGGTTGGTGACTGGCTACTATACCTTTCTAGGTTTTTTCTTTTTTTTAACAATTTTATAGAAACATACATACAAGTATGTGTAACCATGACATGGCATTCCACAAATAAATTAAAGTTGCAATTAATACAAAGACACTTGTGTCTCATTTCTTACGATATATACACTTGGGTGGAAAAGATAAAACTGTATCCACAAATTATGCACATGCTGTAACTATATGCAAAGCATGCTCAATAGGAATATAGAAATAAAAAAAAAAAAACATAAATACACGTACTTGCCCTTTGGTTAAGAAAAAGGATTCCTTTTATCAGAATGGAAGCATTACATTTCTATGATTGCGTCTTGCAAGACTAACTCAGAGATTGAATTGAAACTTGAAATACAGGTACAAACACTTTAACAGTAATTTAAAAAAAAAAAAAGCTAAAGAACATTTGTCAGTGTTGCTCTACCTTGTATACTGCTGTCAAGCTACGATCAGTTCTCCAGCACATAGGTCTGCTCTCGACAGTTGGGTGGGCAGTCCCTCAAGTATGGATGAACCAGAGTAAAAATCAGCTGTCGCAAATCAGCAGGAGCTCCAGTCAACCTAGCCATACAACACTGCACAGTAAGGGCTGATCCAGCATCTTGTGGGCTGCGTGAAGGAGCTCCACCATGCACTTATGCCCACCATCTTAGGTACTCCCTCTTCCAGCCAGCATTGAGACAGAAATGTACCAAAACTTTCAAATATAATGGTTTTCATAGGTATGAACCACCAAACATAATAATGAATAGCAATTACAGAGTGAGTAACAGCACAAGGTCTAGAATTATTTATTTCCCCTGACATTCTCTCGGCACCAGAGCTATCAGGTTTGCTCAGAATTGCATTAGAAAAGAGAGAAAGGGCTTTTCTTAAAGCAAGTTTTATCTCGCTTTAACCTGCGAGACCAGTTTGTTGGAGCCATACCATCCTTATATGAAGGCACAGAGGCCTCTGTTCCAGTAAATGGCCATCTTTCCCGGTGGTTTCCGTTGGGGAGGGGGACACGGCAGGGATGCCCTCTCTCCCTCCTGTTTTTCACCCTTAGCCTAGAAACCTTGGCCATCAATATCAGGCTGTACCAGGGAATCAAGGGGGATCATGGCAGGTGGCCAAGAACAAAAAATTGTATTATAAGTAGATGATACTTTATTTTTCTTAGGAGATCCAGCATCCTCTAGCAGTTCTGGCCCAGTTTGGTTCTCTGACAAAGTACAAGATCAACTTTACCATATCAGAGGCGATGATCTTCAGCAGCTCCCCACTCTAGGATTTAAAATTTACTTTCCTTTTACCTGGGCCCCAAGAAATAGCCTCTGTTATTTAGGTATACATGTATCGGCTGATACCAAATCAAATTTATTTATAAGGCACCTTTCAAATTACCAAGGTGCCACACATAACAATAAAACAGCTATAGCGCATCATTACAAACATTATAAGTAGTATCAAATACAGTCCAATAAAAACAGCAATGTTTATTCAGCAATTAATTCCCCAAATGCTTTGGTCCAAAGGTAGGTTTTTAAGGCCTGTTTAAAACCCACCAACGTTGCACTCTCACGTATCTGATGGGATAGAGAATTCCAAAGGGTAGGGGCCGCATGCACGAATGCTCAGGCCCCAGAGAAATTTAAGTAAACTCTTGGAACCTCTAGCAACCCCTCGTCAGTCGAGCAGAGCAATCGCCCAGGCCAGTAAGGAACCAGGAGCTCTTTCAGGTAGTCTGGACCCAGTCTGCGTAGGGCTTTATATGTCAGTAAACCAACCTTAAAGGTGATTCGCCACTGCACCTGCAGCCAGTGCAGTTCACGCAACACCAGAGAAATATGGCAGGACCGAGAGGTTCCTGTCAATAACTGGGCTGCCACGTTCTGCACCAGCTGCAAGCGGTGACTATCAACCCCTGGAAGCCCTAGGTATAGGGCATTGCAGTAATCCAAATGAGAGGACACAAAGGCATGAACCAAAGTAGGCAAGTCACCAGATGGAACAAGGTGCTTAACCCTTGAGATATTCCTAAGATGGTAAAAGAAAGATTTGATGACTGCTGGCACTGCGAGCAGTGTCAGCCCCTAAATCAAAAGATTATCCCCAGGTTTCACTCCATTCAGAGGTCAGGAGAGGCATACCCCCAAGAAAAAGTCCAGAGGGGGATCTCTCCCCAGCCCCCCCTATCCGGCAACTTGGGTCAACCACCAACACCTTGGTCTTTTCCGAGTTCAACCTCAGCCAGCTCGAATTCATCCACTCTTTGATTTCAGTGAGGCAGTTATTAAATACTGAGAGGGCTCTATCCTGGTCAGGTGCAAAAGATAGGTAGAGCCTGGTATCATCAGCATAACAATGAAACCTCAGCCCATACCTTCTCACAATGTCTTCGAGGGGCAGCATATACACTACGAACAACATGGGGGACAATATTGATCCCTGAGGAACCCCACAAGAGAGGGAAACTGGGTTGGAGGAATAAATCCGTGACACCACCCTCTGAGTTCTTCCAGTGAGGAAAGATGAAAACACCTGAGGACCGCACCAGACAGGCCACAGATAAACCTCAGATGATCAAGCAGAACCCCATGGTCCACAGTGTCAAGTGCTGAAGAGAGATCAAGAAGAACCAAGATAGAATGGTTCTTCCGCTCTCTAGTCATCAGGAGATCATTGAGCACCCGAACCAGCGCCGTCTCGGTACTATGCCTCTTTCGAAAACCAGACTGGAGAGGCTCTTAGATCTCATGGATGGTCAAATGGTCATCCAATTGTATGGCTACTACTTTCTCAATCAATTTCCCTATAAAGGGAATGTTTGAGATAGGTCTGTATTTCACATGGCAGTCTGGGTCCAGGGAAACTTTCTTCAGGAGGGGTGTCACCTCCACCTCCTTCAGGGAGCTAGGAAACTCACCTGTTTCCAGGGAGCACCAGACTATCCGTGCCAGGATCAGACCAAAGATATCACTACAACCCAAAATCAGGGAGGTTGGTCCAGGATCCAAACTACAGCATGTATGGCACATACCTCGGTCAATCCGCATGATGTCTAAAAGCTTGGGCTGGCCGAAGGTACTCCAAGAAAACCGAGGTGAAGTGCCCAAACATTGGTTCACAGCAAAGCCCATGGAGTGTGCCAGCTAGAATACCGCCCTGATGTCAGCCACCTTAGCCGGAAAGAATCGAGCAAGCTCCTCGCACTCAATTTGCGAAAATGCTTTCTGAACCTGTAGACAGGCTGGGTTGCACAGTCTGTCCACAGTTCGAAAAAGCTGAGCCCGTCGATTCTGAGCAGCCACAATCTCCCTGGACAGGAACTCTGCCTTCTTACGGGTGATTGCGGATTGATAGACTTGGTAATGGTCCATCAATCTATGGTGGTCAGCATTAAGGCAGGACTTCTGCCAGTAATGCTCCAACCTATGTCTTAGTCACCGCATCTCCCTGAAGGACCCATCAAACTAAGGGGACCGAGGGCAAAGAGAGAGAGGACGAACATGGACTGGAGCAATGACATCCAAAGCAGTAGAAATGGCCGTATTATAGGCCAACACTAGAGCTTCTGGGTCACTGTTAGCCAGTAGAAGGACCGATAGGTCAAGGGCCGCTGCCAGGCCTTCAGAGCTTATATCTCGCAAATGGCGGTACCTGACTATCTCTACAGGGGTAGGCCTACAAAGGGGGGTGCAAAAATTGAACCGCATGGTGTAATGGTTGGACCAACCAACAAGTTGGAGGCATCGACCCCCAGGAGGAAGGCCAAGTCTAGAGAATGACCAAATTTATGGGTAGCATTGGAAACAATCTGTGTAAGGCCCAGAGATGTCATTAACTGGAAGAAGTGCTGACCAAATTGTGAGAGTTCGTCATCGATCCAGGCATTAAAGTCACCCAGGACCATCAGCCTAGGTGACTCGAATGCCATGTCGATCACGAAGTTCGCCACTTGCTGCAGAAACCACTTCTCATCACCGGGTGGATGGTAGATGAGAGCGATCCTGCAACCTACACCTGCTACCACGGTACATTCAAATGACTGGGTCACCTCAACTGCTACACTTGTGAGGCCCAATTCGGTCTTAAAACAGACTGCAACCCCCCCTCCAATCCAGTCTCAGGTGGTGAAACACCGAGTACCCAGCTGGAACAGTGGCCTCTAATACAGGGCCAGAATTCTCATCCAGCCAGGTCTCGGTTATACAAGCCAGGTCTGCTTACCAACAAGTTCTGCAACAATTGCCGTCTTGTTTTTCACAGACCTGGCACTGCATAGCACCACTCGATTTGAATGAACTTCCAAGGCCGTCCGAACCCCCTGCCCACCAAAGTTGGTGGTGCCCTTGGGTATGGAAGCCAGATATGGAAAACCACGCTCTGAGTTCCATTTCGCCCCAGGACATCTTCTGGATCTCACTACCCCGATGTGATGTACCCGATCATTCACCCTCCACTGTTCGCGACCCCCAATACTCCCCCTTCAGCGAGCAATACCCAGCACTCTACAGCGTTGGTAGGTAGTAAAATGCAATGGGGGGAGATAAAAGGATGGAGTATGTGAAGAGCGGAGGATGCATAATGCACAATGGTGGGGGCAGCCCTCCTACACATTTCAATAGCCCAAATAACACAGTCAATAAAATTAGAAATAATATACAAAAACTAAAATAAAACTAACAAAAAATTAAAATAAAAATACTAACAGCTACATCTAAAATATTTCAGTCATCCAGTCCCTACCTATAATATCAAATTCACAGTGAAGATTAAATAATCAAAAAACTTTAGACAATAATAAATTATTTAATGAACCAAACCCCCAATGGTCCTCACACTACCAAAAAGGATCAGTTCAACAAAAAAAAGAAATTGAAAGCATTCCCGACCCCATTTAATTATTCTCATTAAGTAAAGGGGAAGGAAAAGACAAACAATGTCCAAGTTCTTTAGTACCAGGCACACTCTCACTGAAGCACAGAACCAAGAAAAAGGCACTCTCACTGCCTTACAGATTTAAATGTAAATATAAAGTGCATCTGACCATAGTTTGATGACTAAAGATCCAGGAAAAAAGAAGTCCATCTCGATAGTCTGTTACTCTGGGACTAGAGAGAGCCTCGATATATCCCTCAGGGTCGACAAACTATAGGTCTACGGTGGTTGCTAACAGTGCCCCATCTGTGCTTACTTTACAATAAGCCCCAGGGAGACACCAAAGGGGACACAGGGCTACACCGACGGCTACCTGGCAGAATAAACCAGGATGCCAGCCCAGCAGCGCACCACTGCCAGTCCACCCCAAGGATCAAGGCCTAACTCCAAGCACTAAATTTAAAGCCAGTCAAATGTCTGCTGATTCTTACACGTAGCAGGAACCACAATACCAAGAATTCTCAACAGATTAGCCACATAGCCAGTAATCCAAAGTCAGGAATATAGAAGTCCAAAAACTTCCACACTATAAGCCGATGTCACGTCTTCGAGATGGTGATTGTTCCCAGGATCTTTATGTATTCAAAGTTAGTCACACATTCCACATAATCTCCGACACACAAAGCAAGTCTTCACAGAATTTAATATAGAAAAGACAGCAGCTGTGGCAGCGGCTCAACTAGCCAACGAATAAAACAGTAAAAGGTCAGCAAAAAGCAAACCCCAGTACGTGCTGTAGAGCTGTAAAGTGATGTTCCGTAGTCACCACGGCACCGCACCGGCATTCAGTACGCCCTAAAGCCGCAGCCCAGTTTGAATCTCCAGCGATGCAGACGAAGACACAAACAAGCAGGAAACTGTTCTCAAAGACACAACATACAAAAATAAACTATAACGTAATCTAAACAAAAAATAAAACAAAGATTAAAACTCTAAAAACACTAACGCGCTCAAGCTAAACTAGTGACTAACAGATCGCTCAGCCTGGCGGCCGTGCTCCAGAAGCCCATACCCCATCAGATATAGCACGCCTCTTTCAGGATAACTACCATAAGTTACTAAATATGCTCCAACAAGATATAGCCTGATGGAAGCTGTTTCCTTTAACTCTCTATGGGTGCGTGCAGACCATTAAAATGAACATCTTACTCCAATTATTGATTTTCTTTCAAATCCTCCCCATACCCATCGTTAAGGCATTCTGGTCTGACTTGTTACGGGGACGATCTAAATTTATTTGGTTAGGTAGATGCCCCATAGTATTTATTTTCTTTTATTTATTTAGTTGAGTCCAGGATTACAAAGTACCTTTGTGCCAAGGCTCTTTTACAAAGGTTCCACATCATGCTGGTTACAGGGTAACAGACACTAAAACATAAAACAGTTACAGGTACATGGTTTTAGACAGTAACTTTACTTGAGAAAATCTGACTAAGCGATGAGTAACTCAAGAAACAATAGGAGGAAGAGGGCAAGAAGGGGAGAGGGCTGAGGGTAGGGGAAGGCATAGGCGTAGAGGGTCAGGGTGAGTCAGCTGAGGGGCCTTGTCAGGACAGACACAGGGCGAGTGCATTTGAAGTTGCATTGGACAGGTAAGTGCAAGAAGAGAGGGCAGAAACTGACACCTATAAGGTCAGAAGCAGTGTAGGGAATGAAAATATGGGGTGCAAGCACAGGTGGAGGTGCCAGTTATGGAGTGGCAGAGCTTTTTTTTTTTTTTTTTTGAATGCTCCAAGCGTTCATGTGGATGAGATGTCACTAGAGAGCTCATTCAGCCACCTCAGAGCCCTGTATGCAAACGACCTTTGGCCTTGGGATGTGCGGCAGCAGGGGATTTGAAGGATTTGGGGCTTAGAGCTCCTGGTGTTGCGGTTGGCGATTTTGGGTTTGAGGAGGGTGCTGTCTCCTGGTGGTGCCTTTCCCATCATGATTTTCTTAGCAGTGATGCAGGTTTGGTATTTGATTCGGTTGTTCAGTTGCAGCCAGCCTGTTTTGGAGTAGAAGTCGCAGGTGTGGGTGAGACGGTGGGAACCAGTAACGAGTCGGCAGGCTTGATTGAGGGAAGTCGAAACACGCCTGAGAGATGAGGTTGTGGCAGATCCAAAGATAATGAGACCGTAGTCAATGATGCTGATGATGGAGCTCTGGACAGCTATGGACAGAGGTTCTGGGGTTAGATGTTTCCTATGTTGGAATAGTAGGCGCATCCTAGTGTTGGCTACTTTTGCCACGTTATTTATGTGTGGGACATAGGAGAGATTACAGTCGAGGGTGAGGCTGAGGTATTTGAAGGTATGAACTTGTTTGAGGGTGATTCCTTGCTTGGTTTTAATGGAGAGCTGATATTGTTTGTATTTGTTTTGGGAGCTGCAGAAGATCATGGTCTTTGTTTTTTTTCTGGTTAAGGATAAGTCAGTGTTTTGTGAACCAGTTTTCGACTGCAGAGAAGGCCTGTTGGAGGTTACCTTGTAGATGGACTGGGTCATGGTGGGATGCCAGAATGACAGCATCATCCGCATAGAGTAGGATCTGTTCAGGCCAGGATTCTGGCAGTGAGTTCAGAAAAAGGCTAAAAAGGAGGGGCCCAAGATTGAGCCCTGTGGGACACCGGACCGGACTGATCTTTGGTCTGAGAGTGTGCCAGCAATTCTCACTCTTTGGGAGCGGTTGTCTAAGTAGCTTTTGAACCAGTTCACCGAGTTAGGTGAGAGCCCTGCTAGTCGAAGCTGGGCAAGTAGGAGATTGTGGTTGACGGTATCAAAGGCTTTAGTTAAGTCGATGAAAGTGGACCCAGTAAGATGACTTATCGAGTGAGTGATGGATTGCACCAGTGAATTCAGGTAGCGCCGTGGAGGTGCTATGACCTTTTCTAAAGCCATGTTGCTCCTTGCACAGGATGTTGTGATTGTCTAGGAAGTCGGTGAGCTGGTCTGACACAATCCGTTCTAGGGCCTTGGAGAGTGGAGGTAGGATGGAAATTGGACGGTAATTCTCAGTAGCTGTTTTGTCACCACTTTTATGAATTGGGGTTGCCGTGGCAGATTTCCAAAAGTCAGGGAACTGGCTGAGGCTGAGGGAGCGGTTGAAAATCCTGGTCAGTGGTTGGAGTACTTCTTTAAGTGTGAATGATAGCAGTTTGAGATCGAGGGAGTCACTGCTGGCTCTGGAGTTGCAGATGGCTTTGGTAACGTAGCTGCGGACTTGATGCATTTCTACTGCTTTAAAGTAGAAGGGAGGGTGGTTGGAGGTGGCTGGGAGGGACAAGGGGAACCACCTAATCAACAAAACCCTGTGGGAGTACAGCACTGAGGTCCATGAAGGTGTCATTGAATGCATCAGCAATGGGTTTCTGGTCAAGTGTAGTTTCACCATTTATGCTGAGTACTGACAGGGTGATTTAGATTGCTTCCCGGTGACGACTTTAATGTTATTCCAGAAGTCCCTACCGTTGCCCCATGAGTTAGTGAGAGCGTTATGGAAATAGGTGGTCTTCGTATCCCGGATATGTTTGGTGCAGTCATTTCGTGCACGTTTATAGTTAGCAATATCAACTTGTCTCCCGGTGTTTCTGGCAATCTCCCAAAGGTGGTCTCAAGCTTTTAGTCATCTAAGTAGGTCTCCAGCGAGCCAGAGGTTACATAGGGCTTTGGCCTTGCACTTCTTGAGGGTGCAAATATGTTGCATGCTTGGTTGAAGATCCTGATGAAGTGTTCCAGTGCGGTGTTCAGATTGGCTGCAGTGAGAATTGGGGCCAATCCTATTGTCGAAGGAAGGTTTTGAGATGAGGTAGCTTGCCTCGAGGTAAAACTAGGCTAGTAATGGTTTTGGGGGGGGGGGGGTTGATGAATTTATTGGACCAGTAGCAGATGACGGGGGAGTGGGCACTAAGTGTGTCAGGGAGGACAGTGGTGTTTGTGATCCTGGCGGGATGGCTTGTTATGATCCAATCCAGAAGGGTGCTGGTACCCATTTTATAGTTTGTATTGGTTAGGGAGCTAACCATCTGAGAAATGTTGGCTGCTGCTATCAAGTCCCTGTATGCCCCTGCCCCTGCAGCAGGCTAGTTGATATTAAAGTCACCGAGGAGGATGGTTTCTGAGTCAGGTGAGAGAGATTTGGTAAACTCCAGGACTGCGTTAAGCCCATTACCTTGCTCTCTCGGTGGAATGTAGACTGTGACAACTGTGATGGCTTTATTGTGTGCACCAAGAAGGATCTTGACAGAAAGAATCTGTGCAGTGGTGGTTAGGGGGGTTAAGTTGATGAGGTGCCCCCGGATCATGTCCTTAAGATACAGGGTGCAGCCACCACCTCTTTTTGATGTTCGATCAAGCCGGTAGACATTATACCCAGGAAGGGTGATAGCATGGTCAGGAACCGAAGGTGAGAGCCAGGTCTCTACGACTGCTAGTATGTCTGAGTTATGCTGGCAGGCAAAAGTCTGAAGGGGCGTCAATTTTGTGAAGAAGACTGCATATGTTAAGTGAGAATATTGAGAGGGATCCCAGTTGATTGGTCTGACTTGTTCTTATTGTAGGGGCTGGTCCGGGATTGGGATGAATGTTTCCCGACAACAGCAGGAGAAGAAGTATATGTTTTAGAGTACTGGTGTGAGATACCCATGACTGGCACCTATTTTTTTGGGCCAGTGAACCTGAGATTCACAAGGCAGTAAACGGGTGGAGCCATGGGTAAAGTGTGGCAGTAGTAGGGGACAGGGGGAGTACCCAACGGCCATTTGGGGGACAGGGCCATTTTGTAGTGATTGGAGATGCCCAAGGCGGGTACAGGAGATCAAGAGGGAGGGTACCATGGAGGGGGTAAAAGAGCGTGAGTTGGTAGCTGTTCAGGACAGTGGGGAAGCATGAGTAGGGGGGATGTAGGAGCAGAAAGAGGCCAAATAAGGTGAGGAGAAAGGGGTACAGAGTACTGGTGTCATACATGATTCAATGTGAATGGGGGGGAGAGCAGGCACACGGTGCTGGGTAGGTGGGAAGCAGCTAGTGAGAGTGGCAGGAGGTAGGCAGTGAGGTGGAGGCTCAGGGGGGCAGGGGGAACTAGGTAAGCAGGTGGCTGAGGGAGAACGGGCAGAGGGTGGGGCAGTGAGGAGACAAGGGCAGTAGCAAAAGAGGAGGATGTAGCAGAGAGGTAGTGGGGGGCATTAAAGAGTGTAACAAGACAGGGAGACAGGAGGTAGCAGCTCTAGAATAGAGTTCAGGAGTGAAAGGGCGTGTGGGAGCTACAGAATGCCAAAGGGGGGGTTGGCCAGTCACAGAGTGACTGGTAGTAGGAGATATAAGGAGGGTGTCAGGCACAGAAAGGAGGCAGGGGCAGTGAGGGGACTGAGTTGATTAGTAGAGGAGGAGGGAGAGTGAGCAGTAAAGACAGGAGGTACAGGAGAGAGAGCATCCAATAGGAAATGAAAGGGCGGTTCCCTAGGCAGAAGTGGGCAGAGCTAAGGCTTGTTTAATTAAGGTGAGAGGTGGGGGAGAGGGGGTGGGCGAAATTTTCTTCAGAAACCCACTGAAGTCTATGGGCGCAGAGCCCAGCAGAACAGTTTGAATCGGTCAATATTGCAGGGTCAATCAGTGGCCGCATGGAGCACAACAGTCCAACAGGAGATGGAAGCAACAGGCAGCAGCCAATGGGAGCCTTTCAGCACTTCCCGGTTCGGCCTGGGAGCTTACCAGCAAGAGGAGGGTTCCTTGGCGGTGAGCAGTGGTGGTGTGGACGACTGGCCCAGGTAGCCCCGGCCGCTCAGATGTTTCCCCGATCAGGAGCTAAGAGATCTGAGGAAGGAACAGAGCAACAAAGGTGACACTGTAGAGTAAATCAGGGGCGTGTGCAGTGGAGAGAGAGGGGGAATTTGGCAGAGGGGTGGGGGAGGTTGCCACAGACAAGAGAAATAAGCTTGAACTGGCACCAGGGGAGGACAGAGGGAGATTTAGTAGAATATGAAATTTACAATGGGAGGAAGAGAGATGCAGGGTTTAGCAGCGGGGGTGGAGAGAAAGAGTGAATGCAGAGGGGCAGGAATTACTTCACAGCTCTAAATTACAGCAATTTCCAACTGCACTTTACAGTTCAATGCTAAAACATTTAGGCAGGTCTACACAATTAATTTTGACTTTGACAAAAAAATAGCAAGCAGCCTAGTAATTTATCCTAGATTATCGGCTGAGACCCAGAGTTTTTAGAAGTCGTGTACTAAGAACATCAAGACCGGTCTACACATTAATTGAGACTTTAACAGAAAAATAAGCAAACTGTCCAGCAATTTTCTTCTGAAACCCACTGAAGTCTATGGGCGCAGAGCCCAGCAGAACAGTTTGAATCAGTCAAGATTCCAGGGCCAATCAGTGGCCGCGTGGAGTACAACAGTCCAACAGGAGATGGAAGCAACAGGCAGCGGCCAATGGGAGCCTTTCAGCACTTCCTGGTTCGGCCTGGGAGCTTACCAGCAAGAGGAGGGTTCCTTGGCGGTGAGCAGTGGTGGTGTGGACAGCTGGCCCAGGTAGCCCCGGCTGCTCAGATGTATCCCCAATAAGGGGCTAAGAGATCAGCAAGAGGAGGGTTCCTTGGCAGTGAGCAGTGGTGGTGTGGACGGTTGGCCCAAGTAGCCCTGGCTGCTCAGATGTTTCCCCGATCAGGGGCTGAGAGATCAGCAAGAGGAGGGTTCCTTGGCCGTGAGCAGTAGTGGTGTGGATGGCTGGTCCAGGTAGCCCCGGCTGCTCAGATGTTTCCCCAATCAGGGGCTGAGAGATCAGCAAGAGGAGGGTTCCTTGGCGGTGAGCAGTGGTGGTGTGGACGGCTGGCCCAGGTCGCCCCAGCCGCTCAGACGTTTCCCCGATCAGGGGCTGAGAGTGTGCTACACCTTTCCAGGGACAAGGGTTGGCTTGGCCTACCTGAGTTTTGAAAGTATTGTCTGGCAGCTCAGGGGCGTCTTTCTTTTTTTTTTATTTAGTATGCTTATTGGGAGTCAGTCCTCCGAGAGCTCAGCTCCCGACTCCTCCGACCTCTTCCCACCCCCAACTTACTCAAAAGTGGTGATCCACCCAGGCTTGCCCCCTCCAGGTGGGGCCATCAGACAGGCACGGCCCCCATGGATGACTGTACAAGGTTCTTGGCGGAAGAACCATAGGAAGGCCTCCCTGGCTTACCCCCCAAGGTGGGGCCACTGAGCCGGGCTGCACCGATGGAGATTCTCACTCAGTTGTTGGCCAAGTGTCACAGGTGGCATGGGGGCTAAAGAGATGGGGTATCATGAATGGAGCTGGCAGCAGATTTTCCGATAATGGGCTTCCTGGGAGGCATGGCATGCAATGACAGTGTGCAACGTGCAAATGTCCGGCATGCCTCCCTGACAGCTCGGCTCTGGCAGCTGTAGTCCCCTGGTCACCGCCAGGGGTCAGTCTCACATGCTGGTTGCTCCCCCAGAGGAGGAGGAGAGCTGTCCCAAGGATGCTCAGTCCTCCTCCCCTGGCCAGCCTTCCATCACCCCGAATCTGGTCTCAAACCTGGGTTGCCGGCATCGTAGATGGAAATCCAACCTCTGCACGGGGGGGCCTCCTTGAACAACTGGGCCAAACAGCATACTCTGGCAAGATGGTATTTACTGGAGGTGGCGGACTTACCCCAATTTCTCTTGTGGACTATTCCCACGCTGGTCCTGCCATATGGATTCTTATGAGCGATCCATAATCCTTGGATGAAGCATACTATAAAAACGCTAGTTAAACTGCGATGCTCAACAGTCACACCTAATACCATAGGCCTGTTGACACTCATCAGGCATCATGACAACTCCCCGCCCCCCACCCAACTAGATGTGGGCTTTCAGTATTGGGGGGCGCTGGGCCTCACTGGGTTTGCTCAGTTGATTCCTGGGTAACACTGCCTGTCTTTTCAAGAACTTCAGACCAAATACCACTTACGCAGAGAAGACCGTTATTGCTTTCTCCAGGTTAGATACTACATAATGCACCAGTTGCACCTGCTTCAATTCAAGAGGCCATAGTCTAATCTGGAGGATCATTTTTATTGTCTGGTTACTTTTAATGTGAAAACATGGCCAATTTCTAATATTTACTGAATTCTGACTACTTCACAGAATCAGCCAACAGACACTTTATGGGCTACATGTGAGAGGGAATCGGGGTTGCATACCCCCTTGGAACACTGGGAATGTTAGATTACAGAAGGGCTGGGCAGTCACTGCCATCCCAACTTGGAGGGAGTTTAATTGGAAAATGTTGGTGCGGTATTGCAGAACTCCCACAGTTACAAAATATTTTGGCTCTACCTATTCAGATACTTGCTGGCGACAGTGTGGGGGAATCGGTTCCCACTTCCATATTCTCTGGGACAGCTCAATAACAGCCCCTTTTGGCAGACAGTGCATGCTACCATGCAGAGAGTTTTGGGTTGTCAAGTTCCCCTCTACCTTTACCAGTCATATTAGGTTTCCCAGATCTTCACCTAGGACCTGAACATAGAACCAAACTGAGTCAAATTCTGCATGTAGTGGCACTTAAATGCCTGACAATTAATTGGTTGACCCTCAACCCCCTACGTTTGATCAATGAAAACCGAAAGTGTTGGAACTAGAGACCGTGGAATACATTACAGCTGTGATCTAGCTTAGGCTGCCACAGTTTTTGGAAGTTTGGCAACCATGGCATCAGTTCTGGGCCTCTAATACACTGGGGTACAGCAGTTAAACTATGTGCCCAAGATCTTCTCTCACTGATACCTCTGGTAGCTAGACGCTGCAAATCCCATATACCTTATTTAGAGGGATAGTAAACCCGAGCCCTAATGTTCCCTGTAATGCACCGTAATGAACCAAGAACTCTTTGCTAGAGTTTCCCAGCTTGAAACCCTTGACTCACATGCCACTAAGAGCACCTTCCTTGGCCAACAGGGAAAAACTTTTTTTTTTCTCCTTAAGTTTCAGGGTTCAGGTCTGAGAATTTTTCTTTGGTTTTACTCTTTTTTTGTTTATTGAAATGTGAGCATCAGTGTTGACTTTATTGCTTTACTATTACTAAGACCATTACAAGCAACTACAGACCCATTTCATCCCCCCCACCAAAAAAAAAACAGCCCTGGAGAGAATAGTTGCTGATCAGCTTGCTGAATATCTTCCAAACCACAACCTGCAATACCATGAGCAACGTGGTTTTCGTAAGCGGCACAGTACCACCACTGCTCTCCTCAAATTCACCACATATATCCATTACGCTCTGGATCTGGGACATCTTGTCAGCGCCACCTTCATCAATTTGACAAAGACATTCGACACCATCAACCACTCCCTGCTGATTGAACAACTGTCTCGCCTTGGACTCTCAGATGACACTGTATGGTGGTTCCAAAGCTACCTCAGTAACCGAACCCAACTGGTCAGAATTGATGAATCCCTCTCATCCTCTCTCCCAGTCCACTCTGGAGTCCCTCAGGGATTGATTTTGGGTCCTATGCTTTTCAATATTTTTCTAAACAATTTCCCTTCATCATACCCTGATAGAATCCGACTATATGCAGATGATGCAGTTATCTTCGCCTCCCACCCTGATCCTTCCTTTCCACAACTACAGCTGCAAACAAGCATTACGAAAGTGGAGACATGGTTTAAATCTCAAAAACTGATCCCTAACTACAAAAAAACAAAAACAATGATGTTTCATGGTATCCGTAACAAACCAAAACAAAGGTCTTTCTATCACTAACAGTGTCGGGGGCAAGGCTCAAGCAAGTTCATCTGTATAAATATCTGGGGGTGACCCTTGACTGCAGGCTGGCATACTCTGAACACATCGATAACATTGCTAAGATCGTGAATACACACATAGGACTGCTTTATAGACATAGGAATTGCCTCACACACGAAGCCCTAAGCACTGCTATTCAGAGCTCCGTTATCTCAATAATTAACTATGGGCTAGTGATATACAGATCTGCCACTGACACTGCACTTCGTTGCACTGCCATAGCTCTAAACAAGGTATGTCATCTACTGACTTCAAACCCCCCCCCCCACCTTTCACACACTTGCGACATCTACGAACATGCAAACTGGCTGCAACTATCCGGCAGACTCAAGTACCAAACCTGCATTCTAGCCCAAAAGAGCACCTTAGATCTCCTACCCCCAGGGGTTCGAACCTTACTGACTTCTCATGGTGACCCCTGCCTAACCAGAAGCTCGGAAGATCTTACTTTTCCTGTTCCCCACTGCTGCATTACACGGGGACAACGATCCTTTAACTGCAGAGCCTCATCTTGCTGCAACTTGCTTCCACCAGAAGTTACCAACAGTACTACACTGGGCACTTTTAAGAGCAGTCTTCGTCCTGTAACAGCTTCTTGTAACTTGCCAAAATCCTCCGCTCCTCCTCTCCTGTCCCACCCCTTTAAGTCCCTTCCCCACTCTGTCCCTATCCCTTCCTATCCCTCCGTTGTTTTCACTATTTTTATCACTTCATCCCTAGGCCATCTCCCCCCACTCTATGACATCGCTCTATGTGTTACACTCCTACCTCTCACTCTTCTCCACTTCCTCTGATCCTGCCCTACAGACTCCTCCACCTGCACTTGCCCCCTCTTCTCATTGCTTTCAATCCTTTGGCTAATTACTGTACATATGACCTGAAGTGTATATGCTAACTAAAGTACCTGACAAAGCCTATGGCTGCTTTCAATTGTCTTACTTGTTATTGTCTTTGACTGTGTTCTGTCCTCGTTTTTTGACGGGGAACCTTTGTAAAAGAGCCTTGGCTCGAAGGTGTCTTAAGAAATCATAATAAATAAATAAATTGCTTTACTCTTTTAGATAGTTACCATTGTTAGACAGGAGGTTCCACCCATGAGCTGTTACTGAATTAGTGACTGAATGTGACATCCATTCATTGTTTCCCCTGTAAGCCAAACTGATTTTGCTCAATAAACATGAGTTTCAAGGGAAAAAAAAAGAAAAAAGAAAAGAGAAAAAGCTGTGAGGAAAACAAGGATGCAAGCCATTAAGTCCAATTCTTAAAATCCACTTGCATCGCAGTACATACCCTCACAGTTCCAAATAATAAAATGCACACAATCAGGTACTTATCAGTCCACACACTCAGCATCAAATGACTCGGTCTCAACAGTCTTGGTATGGGTGTTGACGGAGTTTCATCGCAAGGTCACGCACCCTTTTTGCATCTGTGAAACTATACATTTTGTCTTGGTATCTGAATTGGAGATGTGCGGGAAACAGGAGTCTGTATACAATTCTAGCTGCTTTAAGTTTAGTTGCTACTCCTTCAAATGCCTTGCAGCCAAGTCTAGTTGCATAAGAGCAATCCAGGAAAAGTAAGATCTTACTTTCTGCCAGCATGATGGGTGCGGAATCTTGGGCCGCTCTCAAAACATAGCCTCTCATTACTGAAGTAGAGGTCATAAAGAGGATGGGGCGGGGCCCATTTCACATTTCCAAAGGCTCTGTGAGACAAGATTCAATTTGCTTTTATTATTGGGGCCATGTATCCAAGTCCAGTTGCCTCCAGTAACCACTTTTATAAATATGTTGTTAAATCTCCTATCTCAGAGCCTTTGGGTACTCCCAACAAACAGATATTCACTGACTGTTCTAAAAGTTTTAAGCTGCTCTAAGTGGGTATGCATCAGCTGCTGGTCCTTGATAAACATAATGGTAGCCGTCAGTGCTTTCCCTGCTTTTCGCCATTCTTCTCTGCCATGCTGGCCATAGCCTGTACTCACTGTCTGTGACTGTGATCCGCTCATTTTGTAAGTCCAGTTTTCATCCAGTTTTTGTATAGTGGAGGTCAGCATATTTATGGCACATTGAAGGGATTCAGCATTAGCTGGTTGAGCATCTGTATCCTCCATTGGCAGTTGATCCACCAGTGGCTCAGTAGACACTGCATTCGCAGCATTAGGGTCCAGTTTGCCAGCACCTCTTTTATGTATTTATTTATTTATTTAAAGGTATTGGAATTACAAACCTTTGAGTCAGAGACTCTTTTGCAAGTCAGCTCGGTGGCACTGAGGGCTGAGGCACTGGACACCACACTTCGCGCCATGTCGGCGACTCGGCTTCGGGAACAGACTCGGGTCATTCGGGGGTCAGCCGGGGAGGGAAGGATTAAGCATCTGGAGGACTGCGCTCCTTCCTCGGGGTGGGGGGTTTGTGTGCTGCGTGCATCAGCACAAGAGGGGTTCGACCAGCACCCAGGTGTGCTTGGTTGTCTCTGCGGAGGTGGAGATGGCTCTTGCACCCATTGCTTGGGTGCGGGGGCAGGGGAGAAAAACGGATGAAAATACCAGGATCCGGCAGGACTCATGATGGCCCTGATGGGCTGGAGGACATACCCCTCCAAGGGGGGGGACGTTCGTAGCCCCTGCTGGGTCCGTGGAGGAGTGGACAAATAATGTTATAATAAAAAAAGAGACTCTTTTGCAAAAGCTCCACATCAGTACATACATAACAGTTTTTACGTTTACACACAGGTGATACAAGGTTCACAGATACAGAAACAGAGACAGATTATCACAATTGGATGTAGGTGAATACAGGGTCAACAGGTACGGAGCAATTGACATGGAAGTCATACAGTTAACATCATAGGATGGCATTGAGCACAGTGACAAGAAATAACATCTAAGGGTGATGCACACCCAGCATCCAGTAACATACAGGAAACATTTATTAGGACAGCTTTGGTCTTATGACAGTTGATCTACAGAGCGACAGGAGAAAGGGGTGAACAATTCTGGATGGGAGTACTAATTACAATCACAAGCTGATCCCTTTAGGAGGAATTTCATGAGGTAGTTTTTGAAGAGCCCAATCTTGGGTACAGTTGAGATTGAGACAGGGAGGCCATTGAGCCATTTGGCCTCTCCTGGTCTTCCCATGGCCATAAGAGTTCAGTATTCACCAGTGGAAACAATAAAGATGCAGTGGATGTCAAAGTAAAAAAAAAAAAAAATTAAAGTATTTTGATGTAGTTTCAGTTTTCAGGTCCAGAGCTTGTGCAAGACACATCTTCCTCACTAAGCAGCTGGCCACATTCCCCTTCAGTGGATCGCTACTGTGCCTTTCTGTTATCCGCCCCCATCTGTCTTGGGTACTGCTTGAGAATTGTTCCATAGGTGTGGCTCACTGAAAAGAGATGCCCCTGAAGAAGATAGAACCATTACAATCAAGAATCAACCTTCACCACCTGGGGCCATGGCACTGTCTATCCCTGGAACCCCCCTCCCCATGGTCTCATCAATCATCTTTATGGCTATGTAAATGGCACCCCCGACAAGTGCCACATCATTCCCTCACATGCCCACTGTCTCTCTGATGCCCCCTATGGCACCCTGTGCCCCTTCTGGCCTCGGCAGCC
Organism: Neoceratodus forsteri; assembly: GCA_016271365.2. Classification (NCBI taxonomy): domain Eukaryota; kingdom Metazoa; phylum Chordata; order Ceratodontiformes; family Ceratodontidae; genus Neoceratodus; species Neoceratodus forsteri. The sequence goes on along the minus strand of CM028131.1, from coordinate 675,904,626 downwards.
CACTTTCAGACCCCGTTCCCCCCCCCGTCCACAGTGTGTGGCACTGGTGCAAGTCCCATAGACCATCTCCTGGCTGGTCTAAGTGGGGGAGCCCTTATGTACATGGTGAGACTTGCAAAACCCAAAAGGGGATGGTGCAGCTCCGCTGTGGTACAAGCCCCTGGTGCAGGAGTGCTTTATTTCAAGGTTAAAGTGGTCGGCTTAAAGCATCCTGATTTTGACGCAGCTTGCATTAGAAAATTGGGATTACCACAAGTTTGATGCAAAGTGCCACTTGCATCATACCCATTTGGCACAGGCATCTTGCGTCAAACTTCACCGTTTAAAAATCAGGCCCATGGTGTCTAGGGCCTGTCAGAGTCACATCTCCACATCAGTGTACTGGAGATACAAGCAGTTCTGTACAGCATGAAAGTCCTAGTGGACTTGGTTAGCTGAAAGACAGTTCTCCAAACAGACAAAGGTGTGTTACATAGAAACATAGAAACATAGACTTTGACGGCAGATAAGGACCACTAGGCCCATCTAGTCTGCCTATTTCCCTACCTACAGGATAGGCCGCAGATCCTAGTTAACCAACAGCCTATGTCTTCCTGCCCCCCACAAGAATTGCCTTATGTCTGTCCCATGCATTCTTGAATTCTCCCACAGTTTTAGACCCCACAACTTCCTCAGGAAGGCTGTTCCATGCATCCACTACCCTCTCTGTGAAATAATACTTCCTCACATTGCCCCTGAACCGCCCTCCTTCTATCTTTAAATTGTGTCCCTTGTTCTTGCAAGTCTCTTTTCTGAAAGATGCTACCCTCTTGACTTTGTTGATTCCCTTGAGGTACTTGAAAGTTTCTATCATGTCCTCCTCTCCCTTCTTTCCTCAAGGGTATACATATTAGCTCCTTTAGTCTCTCCTCATACGGCTTCTCTGCAGACCCTGCACCATTTAGTTGCCCTCCTCTGGACTGCCTCTATCCTGTCTATGTCCTTGCAGAGATGGGGTCTCCAGAACTGGACACAGTATTCCAGATGGGGTCTCACCAACTGTCTGTACAGAGGATAACAACTTCTTGTTTTCTGCTGCTGATGCCTCTCCCTATACATCCCAGTATACCCCGGCCCTCCCTACTGCCTTCTCACATTGCTTGCTAACCTTAAGGTCATCTGATATGATTACCCCAGGTCCTTTCCTGTTTTGTTGCTGTTACTACCTCCCCACCCATTGTGTATTCTTCCCGGGTTCTTGTTTCCCAGGTGCATTATTTTGCACTTTTTGCATTGAATCCTAGCTGCCATACTTCTGACCATTCCTCCAACCTTGCCAAGTCCCTTTTCATCCTTTCCACGCCTCCTTTGTATCAACCCTGTTGCAGATCTTTGTCATCTGCAAAAGGCATACTTTTCCTTCCAGTCCCTCTGCAATGTCACTGATGAAGACATTAAAAAGGACTGGACCCAATACTGAACCCTGCGGTACCCCACTAGTAACCGCCCTTTCTTCAGAGTGGACTCCATTTACAATTACCTTCTGTGTCCTGTTGTCCAGCCAATGTTTTACCCAGGCTACCACCCTGGGACCCACTCCCAGGCTGGTTAATTTGACTATTAATCTTTTGTGTGGGACTGTGTCAAATGCCTTGCTAAAGTCTAGGTAGGCCATGTCCACAGCCCCTCCCTGGTCTACTACTTTGGTCACCCAGTCAAAGAAATCTATTAGATTCGTCTGACATGACCTTCCCACTGTGAACCCATGCTGCCTTGGGTCCTGTGCTCCACTGACCTCTAGGTACTCAACTATTCTTTCCTTCAGAAGTGACTCCATCACTTTCCCTACCACAGAGGTCAGACTGACAGGTCTGTAGTTTCCTACTCTGTCTTGGTCCCACTTTGTGAAGGGGAATCACATCCGCCTTCCTCCAGTCCTCGGTACCACACCATCCTCCCATGATTTATTAAAAGAGTAGCCAGTGGTTTCACTAGTTCCTTCCTTATTCTTTTAGAATTCTGGGTGAATTCCATCAGGACCCATTGCTTTGTCCACCTTCAGTTTTAGGAGTTCTTGCAGAACCCTTTCTTTCATGAAGGACTGGGATCGACCCCTTATCAAGAGTGCTTCTGTTAATTGGATTAGGCACTCTCCTCTTTGTGAATACTGAGCAGAAATATTCGTTCAGTATTCCTGCTTTTCACTGTCCCCTCTGTCCACCCACCGCTCATTCTATTCAGCTTCACTATCCCTCCCTTTGTCTTTCTACCGCTGATGTACCTATAAAGGTTTTATCCCCCTTCTAACTGAGTTGGCTATCTTTTCCTCAGTTTGGGCCTTGCTATTCTGACTTCCTCCCTACTTATTTCTGCCTTAACTGGTACAGCCTCTGTCCTGCTCCTTCTGTGTTTCGTATACTCGGAATGCTATCTTTTTCTTCCTGACTTTCACAGCCACCTCTCTTGAGAACCATAGTGGCTTTTTCTTTCGTTTTGATTTGTTTATTTGCTTCACACAAAGGCTTGTTGCTTCTGTGATGGCAGTTTTGATAATTCCCCATTGTTGCTCCACACCTCCTTCTAGCCTGTTTGCTAGTGCTTTTCTGAGGCACTCTCCCATCTTGCCAAAGTCAGCCCTCCTAAAGTCCAGTACCCTCACTTTTGTATGGCTTGACTCTGTAGCTGAGTTTAACGTGAACCACACTGTTTGATGGTCACTTGTCCCCAGATAGCAACCCACTTCTAGATCTGAGATCCTCTCACTGCCCCCGTTTGAGAGTACAAGGTCTAAGATTGCTCCCTCACGAGTGGGTTCCGAAACTAGCTGTCTAATGCCTGCCACCTGTAGGGCATCAAGAATGGCCCTGCTCTTGGATGTGGCTGCAGCAAATGTGCTCCAGTTAACATCTGGCATATTCAGGTCTCCCATCAACTGTATCTCCCCTTTCTCTGCCATTCTAAGAATGCCTTCCATCATATCCTTGTCCATTCCTTCCCCCTGACATGGGGGTCTGTACAACCCTGTGCAGATTGTGGTGCCCTTTCCAGTCTCCAAGGTGACCCACAGTGCCTCCTCTCCTCCCTGTTTACTCTTTTGTTCAGTTGCGCTTATCCCTTCCTTTACATAGAGAGCTACTCCTCCCCTCTTCTCCCCTGCCTGTCTCTCCTGTAGTTATGTACCCTGGTATGTTAACATCCCAGTCATGGTTCTCTGTGTACCATGTTTCTGTGACTGCTATGATATCCAGGCATCCCTCTTCCATTAAGGCCACCAGCTCAGGGAGCTTGTTGCCCAGACTACAGGCATTGGTACTCATTACCCTCCATTTCCTGATGGCCTTACCCCATCCCTGTCCTTTTTGCCTTTGTCACTTTCTCCATTTACCCCTGCCCTTTTCCCTATCGACACCTCTATGTTGGTGTTTGCCGCACTTACTACCGTGATTGTTTGGGGGGGGCTAGGATTTTCCTGCTCCTTTCCAGTGCCTCCCCCCTTGGCTAGTTTAAAAGCTTGCCAATGAAGCATTTAAACCTATCACCTAGGATCCTGGTTCCCCTCCCGGACAGATGCAGCCCATCATGCCAGTATAGGCTTGCATCACTCCAGGTGGACCCCCAGTCCCCAATGAAGCCAAATCCCTGAGCTCCACACCAGTTTTTCAACCACTGATTGAATCCCATGGTACGAACACCCTAGCCTCTCCATATGCCATAGATGGTAGCACCTCCTAGAAGGTTCACTGCAAGCTTTTGACCAAGGCCCCTCCCAATTCCACAAACTCTCCTGAACTTCTAATCCCTTTCTTAGTCAGGTCATTTGTCCCTAGGTGGACAATGACATCCAGCTCCTCCCTGTGCAGCTGCTCCGGCAATCCTGAGGATTCGCTCCCTGTCCCTCAAGCCATGCGCATGAGGCAGCCTGCCTCTCTCCCTTCCTTCCCCAGTTCTACCTTCCTAACAATGGAGTCCCCACCAGGAGTTGTTTCCTTCCCCTGCAGGGTCCCTGCACACCTCCTGTGGGTCTCCTTGTGGAGGTTCCACATCCTCCTTGGTCTCCACTGTGGGTGCCTCCATAGAGGAACCACACTTTGCCAGAATGGCATAGGAATTGTGGAGAGGTACAACTGGAGGGATGCGCTCTGTTCCACCACCCTCACCCTCCCTGAGCCCACTGTGGTCCAACCGCTCCTCTTTCTTTTTTCTGTTACGTTTTATATCAACAAGCCAAGAGGAGCGCACACTTAACCTCTCTGCAGAGAGGTGATGAGAGTGTGGCAATGATGCCTGGAACAGGGGATCCTACTCCAGCTTGTCTACCTGCCAAGAGTCCAGAACACTCTGGCATATGAGCTAGTTGAACAGAGGCCAATCCTCATGTGTGGTCACTAGCACCAGATATCATGAAATCGCTAGGGACACCCCAGGTGTGAACTTTTTTGTATCCCCACTCAATGTCAGACTGCCTCGATTCTGCTCCAGAAATCAAGGATATGGTGTTTTCTGTCAGGATGCATTCAGACGGCCATGGCAAAATCTGTTTCTGTATGCATTCCCTCCAATCCCTTTCATCCTGAGAGCGTTGTACAAACTGGAGGCAAACAGGGGCAGGATGATCCTAGTGGCCCCCTGCTGGCCTTGGCAGATGTGGTTCCCGCTATTTAATTGACTTTCAGTTAGCAAACCCAGGATTCTACCACTCAGGATGGACTTACTGACCCAGAGTCAACTGGTCCATCCCAGCCTGCACTCCCTTCATCTCCAGGCCTGGCTTCTGAAGAGAGAGAGGTGAACAGGTACAAGGTATCTCCGAGGGTCTCTGAAATACATTTGGCTGCCTGTAAACTTTCTACCAGGAAGACATACACAACGAAATGGAAAACATTTCCTGTCTGGTGCTCCAAAACTGGACTCCTTCAGTTGTCCACCTGACAAGGCTCTGGAGTATTTACTGCACCTTTCTGATGCTGACCTGCAGTATTCCACAGTTAAGGTCCACCTATTTACTATTTCACCATACCATGAACCCACTGTTTAAGAGGTTCCTCAATGATATTTTGCATACAAGACCTCCCATCAGGAAGCTGGTGGCTCCCTGGGATATCACCCTTGTGCTGGATATGCTCACCAGCAAGCCTTTCAAGACCATTTTGACTTGTGACAAAGTTTCTAACTTGGAAAACAGCATTTCTGGTGGCTATCACCTCTGCACAGAGAGTATCTGAAATCCATGCTTTGGTCTCACATCCTTCATATACTGTTTTCCATAGAGATATGGTAGTGCTCCGCACGCACTTCAAGTTTCTACCGAACGTGATATTAGAGTTCCATCTTAATCAGGTCATAATCCTGCCTACCTATTTTGCCAGCTTCCAGAATGAGGGAGAAAGGATCCACTCACTTCATGTTAAGAGGGTCCTTAGATTTTACCTGGACAGGACTAAAGACTTCAGACAGTCTGAATAGCTCTTTTTCAACCCTAATTGTAAGAGACGACCTGTTACAATCAAGTGCATTTCTGCCTGGATTGTAAATTGCCTTAGCCACTGCTATTCTATAACTGAAGTTAAATTGGAGGGCAGCATACGAGCCCACTCCACCAGAGCAGTTGCCACTTGTATGGATGATTGCCCCTTTGCAGTTATTTGGCTAGCTTTTACAGCAGAGATTCACAAAAAAAGTGGCAGTAACCCTCCTACATGGCTAAAGATGGGCTTTTTGTCAATAGTGGCAAGCAGCTAGCAACTCATTAAACACAATGGACACAAGCATGACACTAAGACATGGATCTCTCAGTTAGATTTTACTATATATGAATATGTATGGTAACCAGTATTTCTTACGAGATAACAAGGTTATCTCATGCTGGTTTGGGCGAGAGGACCGCAAAGCTGAGCGGCTGTCAGTCCAAACCAGCATGAGATAACCTTCTTATCTCGTAAGAATCAGTGGCTGTCACAAACTCGCTGAGCCGGTCAACCCTCTACTCCCAAAGTGCCAACCTCTGAGCGTATGATTTGTGTACAGTGAACAGACAAGGTAACCCTCTTGTCTGTTTTGTGGGTTCAAGTCACCTTAGTCTCAAGCTCCGAAGGGATTCAAACTGATAACCTCTTGTTAGCGTACCCAATTATCAGGCTCAGATAATTCTGTCTTTGGAGGGCCAGATATCTTTGCCTACGGGCACCCAACCAGGTCTTTCAAATGATCCCTTAGAACTCTATGCAAGACTTTTCATAACTCTATCCATTTCCCAGTTTGGTATACAATAAGCCCATACACAGTGTACTTATAACCTTTAAAAGCTCCACTTAAAATAAAATGAATTGTCAAGGCACTCCAGCAGTTTCATTTGTAAAAATATATCTTTACTTTAAAAATATCAAAACAGAAAGATAATTACAGAACAAATTATGTATATCCCAACACATACAGCCTTAAAACAAACAGGAAAAAGTACAGTTCCTACAATACTTGCATTTAGACTGGTCTAATCTTACTCTTTGTCAGTGCTGTGATGATTCTCCCTCAGTCAGATAATATTCTCTTGTGTCAGTCAGAAATATTTTCTTGTGTCAGTCAGTCAAATATTTTTTGTGTCCCTCTGTCAGGTTCTTTCAGCACTTAAACACACTTCTGAGCCGGCCTTCTCATGAGGTCACTAACTCCGCCTTGGTGAATCAAACTCTATATTTTACAATATAGGGTCTCCAAATAAAATATTTAAAAAAACATATGAGATGACCTCACTGACTTTCCTCTCCACAGGTTAACTGGTCAGAACTGGTTTGTACTCTGCTACACACACATAAGCAGTCTTTTGATGTAAGTCACTGTATTCAAATCAGAAGTGTATTTGACTCTTAAACCTCTTCTGGGCCCTGGGTATCTACACATCAAAGGGTATTCATTCAGGAGGGCAACCAAAATGATTTGGGGCTTGGGGGACAGGACCTATGAGGAGAGGCCCGAAGAGCTAAATATGTACACATTGGAAGAGAGACGGGACGGGGGACATGATAGAGGTCTTCAGGTACATGAAGAGGGTAAATAGGGGAGGAACAGTCAGGGTGCTTCGAAGAAAGGAGGAGGGGGCCACTAGAGGGCATGGGTGGAAGCTGGAGGGGGGAAGATTCAGGGGAGAAAGGAGGAGGTGCTACTTCATCGAGAGGGTGGTGGAGCCATGGAATGCGCTGCCTAGGGGGCTGGTGGAGACAGAGACAGTGGAGGGGCTCAAGAGGGGGTGGGACAGGTACAGGGGAAGGGTTCTGGAAGCAAAATCCAATGCAGCAAGAATATCCAGAACTGGGAAGGGAGAAGCCAGAGAAGGCGAGGGGGGGGCAGCAAGGTCAGCACCCAGGGTGGGGGCTGACCAAATGAGCAGACACGAAAGACCATTAGGCCTATTCTGCTGGCATTTTAGTATGTTAGTATGTAATCTAAGGGTTCCTGAAATTTTTATTGACCTTCCAGAATTGTCTGGGTCCTCCTGGCTCAGACATCAAACCTCTTCAATGTCCATTCTGGCCTCTCTTTGTCACCCCTCCCCACAAGTCCTTCCCTGGCAACTATGCAAGTCAAAGGATCTCCCTGAGGGCATTATGAATGGCTAATCTTATTTCCTGGGATTAAAGCAAATTGACGAGGTAATTGCACCCCAGATCTCTGCAGTTTAAAATACCTCCTGTCCTTTGAACTTATCCCTGGGGGGTCTTGATGTGTCAGTTCCAGTAAGACAGCCTTTTCCTTGAACTGACCCTTCCCTTCACATATTTTATATGTAATAACAAAAATTAATACAGCACTTGAGCACTCAGAGCTGGCTGTCTATGTCGCTCTCCTCCACACCTAGACTGAATTTGGGGGATCCATCCCCTACATGGGATGAGCTTCCCAAATCAGTTCACTCCTCATAGACCCTAGACAGTCCATCTGAGTTCTTATTTTTGTCTCCGGCCCTATGTACGATTTTCAAATCATACCCTTGTAAAGCAAGACTCCATCTGAGCAACCTGCCATTGTTTTTCCCCATCTGTGACAACCAAACCAGGGGGTTGTGGTCAGTCTGCACCACAAAAGGCTGCCCATACAAGTATGGCTCCAATTTCTTTAGGGCCCACACTAGGGCAAGACATTCCTTTTCCACCGTGGAGTATGCTTGTTCCCTGAGGAGCAGCTTTCGGCTCAGGTAGGCTATTGGGTGGTCCCTCCCTTCGCTGGATGTCTGGCTTAGTACTGCCCCAATACCCACGTCTGAGGTGTCCGTCTGAACTACAAAAGTTTTTCTATAGTCTGGACTTGTCAAAACAGGAGCACTGCACAGTGCCTCCTTCAGTTTGGTAAAGGCTTCCTCACAGGCTGGACCCCAGGTGATTTTCCTTGGCCTTTTTTTCTTTGTCAGGTCAGATAGGGGAGCAGCCAGGGCACTGTAATTTGGTACAAATTTTCGATAGTACTCTGCTGTCCCGAGAAAACTCCTGACCTGCTTCTGAGTTTCTGGTCTGGGCCATGCCTGTATTACCTCATTTTTATCTGGTTAGGACGGAGCTGCCCCCGGCCTATCACATGCCCGAGGTATGCCACTTCTCCCATGGCCACCTGATACTTCTCGGCTTTGACAGTGAGCCCGGCCCTCTGTATTCTGCCCAGCACTTCCTTAAAGTGTGACAGGTGTTCCTCCCAGCTGGTACTGAAGATGGCAGTGTCATCCAGGTACGCCACGGCGTACTCCTCAGCACCATTTAACACCTGGTTCACCAACCTTTGGAAAGTGGCTGGTGTTTTTCATTCAAAGGCATTACTTTGAACTCAAATAAGCCATCGGAGTGATGAAGGCCACCTCTCTAGCTCTGTCCGTCAACCTACCTGCCAATACCCCTTTGTCAGATCAATGGTTGTAAGTGAGCTGCCCCCAACCTGTCCAGGAGTTCGTCCGTCTGGGGCATCGGGTGGGCGCCTGACTCGTGACTGCATTCAGTCCACAATAGTCTACACAGAAATGAGTTGAGCCATCTGGCTTGGGTACAAGGACTACGGGTGAGGCCCAGGGACTGTGGGATCTCTGCATTACCCCTAAATCCAGCATCTCCTCCACTTCCCTCCTAATGTCCTTTTGGACAGCCTCTGACACCCGATATGCTGTCCACTGTATGAGCGTCTGTGTCCCTGTCTCCACATCGTGTGTTGCTAAGGTGGTTAGGCCAGGCTTGGCGCTAAACAAGGGGGCAAAGTCTGCTAAAACCTCCCTCACTTTCTAGATCTGGCCCGGGGTCAGCTGGGGAGACAATTTTACTGCCTCCACAGAGGACTCCTGCTTACTCTCTTCCAGCAAGTCCAGAATGGGGTCTTCTTCGTCTGTCCCCTTCCCATAACTATACATTGTGAACACCATGTCAGCCCTATTTGCATATGGCTTCATCATGTTGACATGGTACATCCTTTCTGTCTGTCTATGGTCAGGTAACCCCACAATGTAGTTTACGTCATTTACCTTCCTAACCACTTTGTACAGTCCTGCCCACTCAGCTTGCAGCTTGTCTTTCCCGACCGGAATAAGGACCATGACTTCCTGACCCACCATGTACGAGCGAGCTCTGGCTCTGTGGTCGTACCATACTTTTTGTTTCTGTTGGGCAGCTGCCAGGTTGCTCTGGGCTGTCCCCATAAGCTCCTTCAGCCTTTCTCTAAACTGTAGGACATAATCCACAATAGGAGTTCCCTGGGTGGCGTGCTTGCCTTCCCAGTCCTCCCAGATCAAGTCTAGGGCCCACTGCACTAAGCGTCCATACAAGAGCTCAAGGGGAAAACCTGTCGACTCTTGGGCACTCTCCTGTATGTGAACAACAGGTGGGAAGGTATTTCTCCCAGTCCCTCCCATGCTGTTCAACAAACGCCCGGAGCATTGACTTTAGGGTACCATTGAAGTGTTCCACAAGCCCATTGGCTTGTGGGTGATACGGTGTCATGCATCTCTGCACCACCCCACACTTCTTTCATAGACATTTCATTAGGTCCGACATGAAGGAATCCCCTTGATCAGTGATTACCTCCTGCGGAAACCCAGCACGGGAGAAAATCCCAAGTAAGGCATCTGCCACTTTGTCTGTCCTCAGTGAGGAAATGGCGACTGCCTCTGGGTACCGGGTGGCATAATCCACCACAGTCAGGACAAACCTTTTCCCTGAGGAGCTGGGGGTATTTAAAGGCCCCACAATATCCATTCCCACCCTCTGGAATGGCTCCTCCACTACAGGTAAGGGAATCAGGGTGGCTTGGGTTTTCTGGCCCGCCTTCCCTATTTCTTGGCACCGGTGACAAGACCTGCAATACTCCTTCACCTGCTGGGTAAAGTTAGGCCAGTAGAAATTCTGGGCCAACCGCTGCATAGTTTGTGCAATTCCCAGATGACCAGATAAGGGAATATCATGGGCAAACTTGAGCAATTGCTCACAATATCCCTGGGGACGACAAGCTGCCTGCCTAGCATCCCTCCCTCTGTCTGTACTGCCTGTGTATACATAAGTCCATTTTCCCAATAAACCTTATGTTTGCCGTCACCTCCCTGTGCACCGTCTGAGTCTGCCCAAGCCCTCAGCTTCTCTAAACTAGGGTCACTTCTCTGAGCAGCTGCGAACCCCTCACACCTTCCCAAGGCATGGGACAGGTCCCTTCAGTCGCTAAACTAGGGTCCCTAGCACTAGCTGCAGGGACCTCAGGGATCACTGCTCATCCCTACCCTCTGACAAGGGGTCATCCCTTCCTCTTTGGAGTAACCCTCTGTAGCTGGGTGGTTACTTGCTCCTGGGGAAATTTCTACCCCTTTTTTATCAGTCTCCCTCTCTGGAGACACAAGCTAGGGAACCAGCCTCTCAGTATCTTCCCCCAATGGCTTCTGGGGGGCTCAGGGAACTATAATTTTCCCTGGCCGCTTGGATACGGGTAACTGCACATACCACCCCCTGCAGGAGATTGTTACCCAGGATCACATCCACTGCTAATGTGTTAGCTACAGCCACCTGTTGCACAGTTCCCCCTGTTTCACCCCTGTCCAGGATAACACTGACCAGGGGCAATGTTTTCTTTTCACCAGTAAACCCTTGTACAGCTATGAATTTGTTGGGTATAAGCTGACCAGATCCCCTTTTACCAATGTCAGGGATGCCCCTGTGTCCCTTAACCCCTGTGTCTGTACGCCATTTACCATGACTGGGTACATGTGTTCCCTCATGTTCACTGGCATGCTTCCAGGGACACACAAACAACCCACTTCCTTTCTGGTACTACTTTGCGTATTATTGCTTGCCCTTCTTGGACACTGTCTGGCAATGTGCCCAGTTTCTTTACATAACCAACAAACATTTCTTACTTCAGGGCAAACCTCTCAACCTTTTGTCCCACAAATGTGGAACATTGCCTCTCAGAATGTGGAACAAATGAGCAAAATGTGGAACACTTAATCAAATCTTTACCAAGGAGGCTCAGAACACTGTTAAAACATTTGCATTTATGTTCTGAAAGTCTGTTATTAATTGAACAATATATTTTTTTCATCATTTACTATAGATTTTTGCTTTAAAATGTTAATACTGAATGTGGAACAAGTCCTCACAATGTGGAACAGGGAGCTTTTGTGAAGTAAAATGAGGAACGTTCCTCCTAATGTGGTACAGTTGAGAGGTATGCTTCAGAGAAATCTTTTCTTTGAAACCTGGAGCTAACTGGTTTCGGTAGAGGCAGTGAGGGTTTTAGCTGTCCTGAAGGCGTGCTTTTCCTTTTCTGCGCTGCCACACTCGCCCCATTCACTCTCAGAGCAGGTCTGCTCTTGGCATAGCGGTCCGAGAGTTCAGCGGCCTCTTGCACTGTTTTTGGATCTCGTCCTCTAGCCAGGTTTTTAACTCTGTTGGGCATGCCCAATAAAACTGTTCTAATGAAATCACATTTTCAATTTTATCAACAGTGTTTGCCTCAATTCCTTCCCACCAACGTTTTAAAAACTGGCGTTGTTTCATGGCTAGCTCCTCATAGCTCATATCAGGGCTTCTCCTGAGCTTATGGAATTTAGCTCTGTATGATTCAGCAGTTAATTCAAACTTTTTTAGTAGTGCTGCTTTTAACTTGCTGTAATCATCACTGTCTTTATTTTCCATGTGACCCAATGCATCCCGAGCTTTTCCGGTAAGTAGCGGGGATAGCTGGAAGCTCCAGGACTCTCTAGGAATTTTAGCCTGAATACAAACTTTTTCAAAAGAATTTAAAAAGGCGTCTATGTCCTCCCCGTCTTTAAACTTGGCTATTAATTTAGAATTCAATTTGTAACCCAGTCCTGCAGTCCCAGTTATACCCAAGCCACTTACCTGCCCCGGTGCCGCTGGTTGGAGTCGTAGCTTCTCCAGTTTGTGTTGCCACTGGCGCTCCTCTATCCTCTCCTCTGCAGCTCTGCGTTCTCGCTCTCTCTTCTCCTTTGCCTCTCGCTGGTGCTCACATTCCTCATGGTCTTCCTCCCTCTGTTGTCGCTCTGCCTCCAGTTCTATCCTCCGCAACTCAATTTGCAGCTTGAGTACATCTGGATTCAGGATACTGGTGACCTTCCCCTGCTGCTGTGGCCCTTCACTGACAGTGGCCCTGCTGTCCACCTCATCGGCTCGGGACCCCTCACTGGCCACTAGTTCTGCCACACTCGAGGTCTGGTCCCTTTCAGTCACGGTTGGTGACTCGCTGCTCTGGGTATCTGCTACCATCAGGGCCTCTATGAGGTTCTGCTTACTGGCTTTCAACCCAAACGGGACTCTCCTGTCCCCGCACAACTGCTTTAAGAAATCTACAGTGTGCTTGCTGTAGTCGGAAGACATTTTCTTCTTCTCTCACTACTAATACTATACTGACTGGCACTTCAGAAAAAAATAAAATGAGTGGGAACTTAACTGTAAGTCAAGGGATATAGTTCTGTTTCCTTTTTAAATAAAACACTGCCTTTCTTTTTTTCCAAGTGAGCTAAACGGTTTCCAGCTAACACACTGAACAATGACGCTTATACCACCAAACTTTTTATGCCACCGCTGCCAACCAATCTGTCACAAACTCGGTCAGCCCTCTACTCCCAAAGTGCCAACCTCTGAGTGTATGATTTGTGTACAGTGAACAGACAAGGTAACCCTCTTGTCTGTTTTGTGGGTTCAAGTCACCTTAGTCTCAAGCTCTGAAGGGATTCAAACTGATAACCTCTTGTTAGCGTACCCAATTATCAGGCTCAGATAATTCTGTCTTCGGGGGCTCAGATATCTTTGCCTATGGGCACCCAACCAGGTCTTTCAAATAAACCCTTAGAACTCTATGTAAGACTTTAGAGAACTCTATCCATTTCCCAGTTTGGTATACATTAAGCCCATACACAGTGTACTTATAACCTTTAAAAGCTCCACTTAAAATAAAATGAATTGTCAAGGCACTCCAGCAGTTTTGTTTGTAAAAAAAATATCTTTACTTTAAAAATATCAAAACAGAACAATAATTACATAACAAATTATATATATCCCAACACATACAGCCTTAAAACAAATAGGAAAAAGTACAGTTCCTACAATACTTGCATTTAGACTGGTCTAATCTTACTCTTTGTCAGTGCTGTGATGATTCTCCCTCAGTCAGATAATATTCTCTTGTGTCAGTCAGAAATATTTTTTGTGTCCCTCTGTCAGGTTCTTTCAGCACTTAAACACACTTCTGAGCCGGCCTTCTCATGAGGTCACTAACTCCGACTTGGTGAATCAAACTCTATATTTTACAATATAGGGTCTCCAAATAAAATATTTAAAAAAACATATGAGATGACCTCACTGACTTTCCTGTCCACAGGTTAACTGGTCAGAACTGGTTTGTGCTCTGCTACACACACACACACACACACACACACACACACACACACACACACACATAAACAGTCTTTTGATGTAAGTCACTGTATTCAAATCAGAAGTGTATTTGACTCCTAAACCTTGTCTGGGCCCTGGGTATCTACACACCAAAGGGTATTCATGTAATTTAAGGGTTCCCTGGAAATTTTTATTGGACCTTCCAGAATCGTCTGGGTCCTCCCTGGCTCAGACATCAAACCTCTTCAATGTCCATTCTGGCCTCTCTTGACACCCTCCCACAAGTCCTTCCTGGCAACTATGCAAGTCAAAGGATCTCCCTGAGGGCATTATGAATGGCTAATCTTATTTCCTGGGATGAAAGCAAATTGACAAGGTAATTGCACCCCAGATCTCTGCAGTTTAAAATACCTCCTGTCCTTTGAACTTATCCCTGGGGGATCTTGATGTGTCAGTTCCAGTAAGACAGCCTTTTCCTTGAACTGACCCTTCCCTTCACATATTTTATATGTAATAACAAAAATTAATACAGCACTCGAGCACTCAGAGCTGGCTGTCTACGTCACACCGGCTACCATACATATTAATATATTACGAATTAATATATTATGAAGCAGTGTAACTGCCTTCTACTGAAGGAAAGAATCCGAGAAGTTTAAATAATTGTAGTTTAGTTTCAGTTTTGCCGTCTCCCACCCACAAACACACACATAATGGTAACTTCCTGGAGGACGTACTATCCCTGCTTACTTGGCTGTTAATGGTGGAGGGTTCGAACGGGATAATCCAGTGGCATACTGCTTGCTTTTCTCCCTTGGGCATGTAGTTTCTCAATTTTTTTTTTGTTTCCAATTTTATCCGTTTTGTGTTTACTCAGTCGAGGCAGAAGTGGTCACCTACATTCAAGACAGCAGGGAGCAGCGCAAGATGACACTGTACGCTGGATAAGAGGTACTGTAATCTAGGGCTGTGATTGGCTGAAGCAGTTACACTGCTTTATAATGAGAATAAACTGACAGAGTAAGGAGAAAGAGGGATGGGTAGTAAAGATGACCACACAGCATTACAGTTAACACAGAGTCCTGAAATCATACCCTTCCTTATGCTAGCACAGTCCTGGAAGGGAGGGACAGTTCAAAAAGCTCTGTTCCAGTCCCTATTGTCTCAAGAGTTAATCCTGGTTTCTTCTCTCCTTCTTTCTTCTCCTTGGTTGGCAAGCAACATTCCAGATCAAAATTTAGGCATTTATACAGTCACAAAGTCACAGGTACACCCCAAAGTTGAAGGTTTCAATCTCGACTACCCACACCAGTGGGTCAGCCTCTGTTATGCCTGTACTGTAGATTGTTCCCACAGTCTGTCACTTCCACAGACTAGCAGGATTTCAGCTCAAGCATCAAACCACTGACTTTGGCAGTTAAAAGTCTTTGTACTGTTAATGTGTGTGGATCTTGGCAGTAGAATGCTCCATTGCTTTCCTTGCACCTTCCCTGGAAGCAGGTGCAGTGTTCAGCTTAGCTGGCAGATAGCACAAAGGCTGGCTTGCCTCAGGTTCAGCTTCTTTTTTTCCGTTATCATAAGCCAGAGAATGTCAAAATGGCTTCTGTCTCAGATTTGATCAGGTTCCCCCTCATTCACTACAGTTCAGGAGCCCTTTGGGAGATCCAACTTTGAATCCTGCTTCCATATGCTAAGGGCATGTTTTTAACTCTTTCTGGCTGGAGAGAAAAGCCCTCAAACCACCAGTATTCCACCTATCCGTGAGCAGCCAGCAGAGGATGATCTATGGCATCAGGACTTATTCAGCAGTTAAACAATAGTTCATATTTAGTAAAAAATACACACTAGACAGTTTGCTTATCTATATTGCCTAGTCCTGCATTTCTGCATCTGCTCAACGTGCACTGTCCAATCACTTTCCTTGGTTCGAGGGGAGCTGGCAGTCTGTTTCTTCTCCACTTATCATTTCCTTGAGGGTACTGAAGCTCATTGTCTTATTTCTAATGTACTGTAAAGCTGTCTTTAATTTCTAGTTCATTTGACCATTCTTTAGTATAGAAGATAACTTTAACTCTTAGTGCGTCTGACCATTCTTAGGACCTAACAAGTGAAAGGCCTACAAATCCTGTTTAATATAAGCACTGACAATGTCCATGTTACACATAGCATATAGATCAACATTTAGATCGTCGACCGCTGGGATCACCACGGACAACGGGGGTCTGAGGGCAGAGCAGGACTTACAATTCTCTGCCCCCCCCCCCTGCAATGGACTTGCACAATTTTTGTTTTTTAAAACTGCTGCAGTAACAGGGACAGAAACAGCTGCATTGGAGGATTGAAAGCGGTCCTTGAACCTCAACTCAGGAATTTGCTTTGCTTCTGGAGAGGCTCTGTGGGGAGTGGGGAACTGAGCTGTGGTTTTGAATTTGTGCTCCTGCCAACCACAGCTCAAAAAGAAAAAGGTACCAGAATTAAAATCTCTGCTGGATTTAAAAGCAGACACTCAGACTGCGAAACAGAACGGTCGCTGGGAACGCCGTGGACAATGAGGGTCTGAGGGCAGAGCGGGAGTTACAATTCTCTGTCATCCACCTGCAACGGACTTGCACAATTTTTGTTTTTTGAAACTGCCACAGTAACAGGGACAGAAACAGCCGTATCGGTGGATTGGAAGTGGCCCTTGAACCTCAACTCAGGAATTTGTTATGCTTCAGGAGAGGTTCCGTGGGGAGTAGGGAACTGAGCTGTTGTTTTGGCCGACCCCTCCCATCCACCACATCCTCCAGTTAGTAAATGCTCTTTCTCCTGCTGTGCACCTTCTAGTGTGGGCTGACATATAAGCTCTACTGGATGGCATAGTAATCTAGGCAACAGGGAGGTACAGTAAACCAGACAGTAGCTGCCCCTTAAGGTGAGAGAGTACAGTAGGTATACCTTTATTATGCAAGGGACTTAAAGTCTGCAATAGAGAGCGAGTCTCTTGCCTGTAGGTGGTTTGCAGTTGGATGCCTAGGTGTATTCTTAAAGCCTAATGCCTCTGTCTGAGCGGGGTATAATGCTGTGTGGGATGTATTTAAAATGAATTTCCACAGGCTTGGATTGTAGGTTACTAGAATCCTGGAACTGTTTTCCCACTTGTCTTTCTGCTGCTGCTCTTACTATAAGTATACTACTGTTTGAGATGTATTTAAAATGAATTCTGTATGCTAGGATTGTAGGTCATTAGAATTTCTGGGACTGTGCTGCTGATCTTGGTGTAAGTATACTGCTGTTTGAGATGTATTTAAAAAAGAATTTCTATATGTTAGGATTGTAGGTCGTTAGAATTTCTGGGACTGTTTTACCTCATTTTCCTTTTGCTGCTGAACCTAGCATAAGTATACTGCCATTTGGGATGTATTTAAAATGAACTTCTACAAGCTAGGGTTGTAGGTTATCGGAATTCTAGGATTGTCTCCCCCATTTCCTTTTTGCTACTGATCTTAACAACATTGGCTAGCATGAGGCAATACGGTATTGCATTATCACTGTCATATATCATAACTGTGTTAGTAATGGACAAAGCATCGCTGGGGTATACTTTGCCCTGTCCTGGCGAGGGGTCTAACTGCACCACCCACTACTGGCACCTTCCCATAGGTGGTGTCACCTATGATCCACTGCTTATGACAGCGTATGGGCTGGCCCAGCGGGGTAATTGCTACAACCTTTTCTTTGCAAGCATACACAAAAGGAGAAAGTGTCACTCCCTTTACCCAACCAAACTACTGAGGTACTTGGCTAAACTAAAACTGATCTTAGATGGGGATATTGAGCCCAACCCTGGTCCTGTCCCCCTAAATTCCACCATCACACTCCCAACTGACTCGGACTGGGCTCAAACCAACGGACTAAAATTTGTTCACATGAACATCAATAGTCTGAGGCTAAAAATGCAAGAGCTTGAGAGCTGGGCGGCTATCTAGAACCTGTATGTGACCGCTATTACAGAAACCTGGCTCAAACCCCAGGTGCTGCCCTATGAAGTGGATCTACTGGGTTTCAATGCTTATAGGAAGGATAGGATTGATAAAAAAGGGGGGTGATGTCCTCATATATGTTAACACAAAGCTGAGTGCCACTCCTGTTGACACCCTTCAACTGGATGCCTCTGGGAACAAGTCACTATTTGTCAAACTGCTGCTAGGCGACACTAAACCACTCTATGTGGGCTTTGTCTACATACTCCCATGGGATGCTGCCTCCACCCTTGAGTCCCTCACCCAGGTTCTGGCACAACACTCACCTGGGGAAATGGTGATCCTTGGTGACTTTAACCAAAACTGGACGTTACCTCCAGGAAACAAGCTGCAAGCCCTTCTCCTAGATGCAAACCTCTCACAAGTGATAACAAAGTTCACTAGGATCAATGCTAAGTCTGGGAACCATGCGCTGCTTGACTGGGCCCCAGATTCCAACCCCACAAGGATACAGGCAGCTGGAATATTCTCTGATGCTCCCAGTGACCATTCACCTATATTTTGCATATGGTCAAATAGGACTCGTAATCTTCCACCACGAATATTCACTACAAGGGACTATACCAACTTCCTACCTGGATCCTTCATTGCTGAACTCAAGAACATCAACTGGCACCCTATTCAAGAGCTCCCTAGCCTGGGGGAAGCTCTTGACTACTTTATTACTGTTTTCGTGTCCACAGCCAACCAGCATGCCCCCTTCAGAAAAATTAGGGTGAAGGGAAAATGTCATAAGTGGCTCAACAATAAACTAAAGAAACTAATGATCCTAAGGGACAAGGCCTGGGGGCATTTCAAATCAACAAACCTACGATCCGACTGGGACAAATACAGGGAGCTAAGAAACAAATGTAAAAGAGAGGCCAAGGCAGCAAAAACTCAGTACCTGCGGAGTCTCCAAAACAAGCACCTAGGTGACCCAAAGAAGTTTTGGAGTCACATAAACTCCCTACTAAAAGGTAACACAAACTCATCGGAGGGGACAGTCTTAATCAACGGCCAAGCCACTGACAATTCTGCAGTAGTGGTGGAATCTTTTAACAGCTTTTTCACAAATCTGGACAAATACAAATACAACCTGCCAATCTCAGCGCAGGGCCCAGTCGACGGAGATACCTCATGAGCCCAATTCCACCTATGACTGGTCAGGAAATCTGAAGTGTTAGCCCTACTGAAACAACTCAAACCTGACTTTTCCCCTTGATATGACCAACTCGAGCCAAGACTACTAAAATTTGCTGCACCAGCTATTGCTGTCTCAGTAATCTTGCTTATCAACAGGTCACTTACAGAGTGAGTTGTACCTTCTAAATGGAAGGTGGCTGTGGTAGTCCCTATACACAAGGGTGGAGCAAGGACCAGTATTGAGAACTACAGGCCCATATTAATCTTCTGTCCTTTGGCAAAGATTCAGGAGAGATTGATCTTCAACCAGCTGCAGGATTATCTCGAACATCATCATCTTCTTGTTGATCAACAACACAGTTTTAGGAAGGGTCATGGGACAGACACGGTGCTTATTAAACTAACAAGTGATGCTGTGGGTGCAGTGGACAAAGGGATATCGACAGGAGCCATATTCATAGACCTGACCAAGGCCTTCGACTTGGTCAGCCATGGATTACTCCTTGACAAGCTGGAGGTTTTACGTCTGAATAAACACTCACTGTCATGGTTTTCAAGCTACCTAGTCAGCAGATCACAAAAGGTTAAATGGAAAGGGGCACTTTCCAACCGCCTTGGGGTCATGGATGGAGTCCTTCAGGGCTCCATCCTAGGTCCCCTACTATTCTCGCTGTTTGTTAATGACATCAGCAATCACTGCATTGATGTGAAAGTGCTCTTCTATGCTGATGACACTATGATCTACTGGAGTGACACTGATTCCTGCTCAGTTATGGGAAAACTTGCACATAGCCTGAATGCCCTTGGAAACTGGTTTGCCGACAACTTGTTGGTCCTGAACGACAAGAAAACCAAAGCAGTCTTATTTGGTCCAAGGTGCTTGGGAGTAGACTGACAAAATCTATTCCCACTTTTTACGACGACCGGGACTCAGATCGATGTAGTGGACAAGGTAAAGTACCTCGGTGTATACCTTGACCAAGACTTGACTTTTAAGCTGCACGTCGATCACATCACCAAGATCGTGCATCAGAAACTGGGTCTACTATACAAGTTGGGAAAACCACTGACTGCAGACTCAAAGAGGACAGTTGCAAGTAGTACCTTGATCCCTTCCCTGGTCTATGGTGCCCCTGTGTTACAATTCCTCCGGGAGGCTGAAACCCTCAAACTGAATGTCCTGTACAACAAGATCAGTCGATTTGCATCAAGTTCACCGCCCAAGAGGCATCACTGTGAGGCACTCTCTGATCTGAACTGGCCTACAGTGGAATACAGGCTCATTCAACCTTTCCTTTGCCTCAGTTTCAAACTCACCAGGGTCTATACCCCTCCCCACATACAGGGTCTATTGGCCCCAAAACCCATGAGCGTGCCCTCCGCTCATCAAACACCAGCTTGCTGGAGATCTCTAGGGTACAGACTAACCTAGGAAAAAGGTCTTTCACTTACTCTGCCCCTACCACTGGAACTCCCTTCCTGAAAACTTAACCAGAGTCACTTCTTTTGAAGGGTTTAAGGCAGGGCTAAAGGTCTGTACCCTGGAACACTGTCTTTGCAGCTGCTATTGCTGAACCCTAATGGGGATTGCTAGTTTTGGTTAAAGGCATACTTATGACTTAGAAACATAGAAACATAGAATTTGACGGCAGATAAGGACCGCTTAGCCACCTAGTCTGCCCATTTCCCTACCTAACAGATAAGCTGCAGATCCTAGTTAACCAACAGCCTACTTCCTCCTACCTCCCACTAGAATTGCCTTGCTTGTTAGCATATGACTCTCACCTATCCTGCTGCTGCTGAAGTGTATCTGATGCTTTTAACTAATTTTCCTGCGCATAAGCGTGTTTTTCTCATGACTTCCTTGATTTATCTTTCCTGAATTATATCGTCTGAAATGTCCTGAGCTTCCTGTTGGCACTGTATGTAGCTAATTCTGGGTCGCCCCTGAAAAAGAGACTGTTGGTCTTAGTGGCTCACCCAGTCATCAAAATGTCATAAATAAATACATTTGAGGAGTTCTTGCTTACATCCCTCCCCTTTACATGGATCATGGTCACCGGAAGGTGTCCAAAATTAATGTAACAATATACTGATTATAGAAAAGGACACCATGAGGGGCACTGTGGAGCCCGAACAAGATGGCCACTAGGATTCAGTGCACTGTATTTGGATTTCCCAAATTATAGTTAAAACTTGTTTTTGTTGGACACTTGGACATCTACAATAGAACAAATCTACAGTCAGAAGACTATGTGACTGACTATGGACAACCCAAAGAAGGATCGGAACCTGCTTGGTGGAACTAAGAGCAAAAATGTTCCTTGTCCTCCTACCACGTGGTCTACTCAAGGCTGCACACTTTCAGAAGATGTGGACGATGGCAATGAAACCTTGCAGACCTTGGCCACAAAATAAATTGTTTCATAACCTTGGTGAACGGCTTGTCACAGAAGTTTGACTTGCTGACGAATTGGGTAACCAATTTGGAAACCGATGTCACCCTAATAAAAACAGAATCTGCGGAAACTCACAAATGCTCCGAGGTGGCACTGGGTGCTACAGCTGCGATTGTCAAAGAGAAATACGCACCTTAGGTCTAGACTTGAGATTTTGGAAAATCAAGCCAGAGCAGCTAACCTCAGGGTGGTAGGTATGCCGGAGCAATCAGAAGGTGATCACCTGGGACTCTTTCCAGTGGAATGGCTTGAGCGACAACTGGGACAGTCGCTAATCGACAGGCACATTGTTCTTCAAAAAGCATATCGAGTGGCTTGGAGAGGGCGACCGAATAATCTGGACGCCCTTGGGCTATCGTGATGGTTCTAGATGGTGTCGGGACAAGGAATTTTATTTTGGCTCTTCCCTGATGTAAACAAACATTATTTAAGAATGGCCACCAGATTTGCCTCTATCCTGATCTCAGCTACGCTACAAGACAGAAGAAAAAAAAAAAACATTTGATGGTGTTCGCATCATGCTTCGAGAGGCTGGGATTCCACATGGAGTGTTGTTTCCAGTCCGCCTTCACATTGTCCACAATGAGAAGGTATTTGTTTTTCTGACCCAATGGAGGCCTTAAAATGGGCCCAACGCCATGCTTCACCATTAAGATGTAGAGATGAACACTCCCAATCCGACCATGAGGGCGACAATGAAGGAGGCACATGAGATGATCTATGGAGCTGCAGGATCAGGTTTGCTTATTTCCAGGACTATACTGCCTTTACTCATTCTTTGACTATTTCCAGTCATATTGTTTCCTACGTGGGCACTGTTGGCAGAGTTTCCTATTAATGAGTTATACAGTTTGTTTATCGATGTTGAAATGTTCCAGGGAAGGGTGAAGTTTTTATTACCACCATGCCCTCCCCCTTTCCTGTCAAAATGGGAATATTTCATAGTAGATGACCTGCTGTAGTATGTGCATTGCTGAGCACTAATCCTACCCTATGGATACCGATTTTGGTATCATATTTTTGGTAAAGCATGAGTTACTCATTTCCTTTAAAGGAAACAGTCAGGATTGTTATTTAACTTTGATGTTAAATGTTTTCATGCAGTTCTTGGGTCCTATGCTACAGCATTTCTTAAATATTTTCAGTTGCATATTAACGAGTTACCCCCTGAGATGCACCTAATTGGTGAAGTACATTTTTTTCCTGTTCTTTTTCTGTGACATGTATTAAGAGGGGTTGCACTCTCAGTGGTATTATGTTGACTATCCTTATGCACTTCATCCAGTGTTTTGATTGTATGATCACTCTTAAATCAATAAATATAAAGTTAAAAACTAAAGGCACCACATTTCAAAAACAGTGGTTACATATGGTGTAGTAGACAGCAATAATTGCTAATTGAGTCGTTATACGGAGTGGTTATATTGTAATCAAATATGATAATGTGAGCACTAGATAACTATTTCTCAATAGCCTGTTATCAGTTGCTTAACTGACAATGTGATTTTCTACCTTGCAGGTCAAAGACTCAAATCTGGTTTCCCTGTAACCTTTGCATTTAACAGGAGGCTCACAATGCTTAGGAAACTGCAGGGTTATGAGAATCAAGTAGAAGTAAATGTAATTGCCCACATCTCTTTCGCTGATGTCTGATTGTTCCATAGTTTGAACCATAGTGTCCATAAAATGGGTTCTAACAGGGTAAATGCAAGTCAGAAACATGGAATCCAGAATCGAGGTCAGTATTTCTTTAGCAAGCAGTTTTCATCTAACATCTAACATACTAACATACTATTTGCCAGCAGATTAGGCCTTATGGTCTATCAAGTCTGCTCGAACCTAGATCCTTAGTTGGGTGCCGAGACCCTCCCATCCCTTGTGCTCCAGAAACCCCTATCATCCATCCCCACCCCCCCCGGGACAGGCCATCATCTGATACATCCACTTTCTGTGTCTGTCCACCCTCTCTTAAAGCTCTCCACTGTGGATCTCTGAACCAGCTCACCAGGCAGAGCATTCCAAGGGTCCACCACCCTCTCAGTGAAAACCTCCTCCTCTTTTCCCCTCACCCTTCCACCTTCCAACTTCAAACCATGCCTCTGGTGATGCCTCCCTGCTTTAGTCTAAAGATCCCTCCATGTTTACCTATTTATTCCCTTGAGGTACTTGAAGACCCCAATCATGTCCCCCTGTCTCTCCTCTCCTCCATGAAAACAGGCAGAGCTCCTCAAGTCTGTCCTCAGTAAGTCAAATCCCCAGCCCTCGTGATCATCTTTGTTGCCCTCCTCTGTACCCTCTCCAGGAGCTGTATGTCCCTCTTCAAGTGTGGTCTCCAGTACTGTACACAGTACTCAAGGTGTGGTCTAACCAGTCCATTGTACAGCGGGCAGAATCACTTCCTTGCTCCTAGAGGTGATCCCCTTGCGATGCATCCCAACATCCTGTTTGCCTTGCTAGCTGCTCTCCTGCACTGCTCAGTGTTATTCATACATGTATCCACCATGACCCCTAGGTCTTTTTCCCTGTTGAGGCTTCCAGCACCTCCCTCCCAGGGTGTACCTGTGTTTAGGGTTTCCCGACAAGATGCAACACCTTGCACTTGGTGATATTGAAATTTAATTTCCATGTGTGAGCCCAGCTTTCCAGGGTGTCCAGGTCCCTTGCAGGGCCAACCTCCCTCTTCTCCCTCAACTACTGCTCCCATCTTGGAGTCATCTGCTAAGAGACTCATTTCACACCCTATACCATCCTGATGTCTGATATGTATGCATTAAACAGGATTGGACCCAGGACCGAGCCCTGTGGCACCCCCACTACCAACCTCTGTAGGGTTCGAGAGCTCCCCACAGACCACTACTCTCTGAGTGCGTCCAGCTATCCAGTTTTCAATCCATCTGACCATCAAAGGGCCTACTCCTAACCCCATCAGTTTCTCCACCAGACCATTGTGGGGGACAGAGTCAAACGCCTTGCTGAAGTCCAAGAATAATACATCCACAGGCTTACCCCTGTCCAGTTCTGATGTTACCCATTCATAGAACTCCACAAGGTTGGTTTGACATGATCTACCTGGCACAAACCCATGCTGCCGACTATCCAGACCTCCCACCTCCTCCAAGTAAACCCCCAATCGTTCCTTTAGTATACTCTCCATTAATTTTCCCACCACCGAGGTTAAACTGATGGGTCTATAGTTTCCTGGTACTTCCTTGACCCCCCTTTATGGATTGGTACCACATGTGCCTCTAGCAATCCTAGGTTTCCTCCCTGTCTCAAGTGACCTGTTGAAAAGCTCCGCCAAGTGCAGCCAGTATGTCCGCCAATTCCCATAGTACTCTCGGATGAATGCCATCTGGCCCAGGAGATTTGTCTTTCTTTAGGGCCTTGAGGGCAAACCACACCCTTTTGGTGGGGATGGCATCATCCGTCCCCTCCACCTTACTGGTCTTTTTATCCTTATCCAGATGTGACACCCCTGGGGTACCTTTCCCTCCCTTTTGCTCCATTTCTGTTGCTCCCTGATCCCACTCCTGCCGCTTCTATCCCTTTGTGCCTTGCTTTGTAGATATCCCATCCCTCCCTAGTGAACACAGAGGCAAAGTACTGTTAAATACCTCTGCCTGGTCCCTTGCCTCTTCCACCCACCCTCCTTCTGATCTCAATCTGCTGAGATGGACCTGAGTTTTCTCCGCTCCCCAATGTACGGAAGAACCCCTTTTCCCCTCCATGTATCCCCTGTGCCAGTCGTTGCTCTTTACTGGACTTTGCTCCCTCACCATCCGGGTGACTTTTCTAGATGCAAGCTGGTACATTTCCTTATCCCTATCCCTCTTGTTGTTTTATATTTTTGTGACGCCTTCTTTTCTCTGACTGCTACCTGGACCTCATTGGACCACCAGCATGGTTTATGTGACCTTGCTCCCTTACGCTTCAACTTAGCGCAGATCCTGACTGCCTCATGAAGTCCCCTGCTTATGACCTCCCATCTCCTTTCCACACTTGTTGTTGAGGTAATCCTTCAAGTGATCCTTGAGAATATTTCCCATGCCCATAAAGTCTGCCCCCTGAAGTCCACTGCCAGTGTCCTAGATCTCACCCCACTCCCCAATGCTTATTTGAAACCAGACAGTATGTGGTCACTCCCAGTCAGGGGTCCTGTACAACCATGTCCCTTACCAGATCCCCATCTGCCAGAACCACATCCAGGACATGCCCCTCCTTGTGGGCTCCATCATCTGTGTTAGGAACACATCCTGGAAGCCATCCAGCAGCCTCTGCTCCTTGGCCACCTTAGAGGACATGGTTCTCCAGTTTGTACCTGGCATATTAAGGTCCCCATCAACACCACTCCTTCCCCTTTGGACCACACTGGGCAATGATGTTGTCCAGCAAACCATCCTCTAGAACATCTCTCATCCCGGGGAGCCTATATGCTACTCCCAGCTTGACCTTATCTCCTGCTGGGGATCGTAGGGTGACCCATAAGGCTTCCACGTTTCCCTCTGCCTCTTCTACCATAGCAATTTCTATGTCATCTCTAATGAACATAGCCACTCCACCCCCTCTGCCCTCCTTTCTATCCTTCCTAAGCATAGTGTACCCCCGTACATTTAGGTCCCAGTCATGGTTTTTGTTGGCCCACGTTTCCGTGACTGCCGCCACATCCACCCCCTCGAACAGCATGGCCTGGAACTCTGGCAACTTGTTTCCCAAGCTCCTGGCATTTACTAACACTAACCCCACCCTTATCCCTGATCCTTTTGTCGAACCCCACCCAGATTCCTTATACTTCCATCCTCCCCTGCTCCTCCTGAAACCTCCACCTCCAGTCTGTTTCCCTCCCCTTGGGCTTGAAGGCTACTCCCTCATCTGGAGGGAGGGCTTCTGGTCAGCCCTCCCTTATCCTCCCCTTACAAGTTTAAACCCCACCTTTCTTGTATGTAGTCAGCCATCCCTGTTTAAGGACTTCCTTCCCTAATGGGGCAAGATGAAACCTGTCCTTGGCTATAGTCCCTTATCCTCCCAAACTCCATTCCAGTTCCCTAACACCCCCAACCCATTCTCTTCACCCCACTTCCTGAGCCATTCATTAACCTCTGTGAGCTTCATTTTTTCTCCACTGAGGCCTTTGGTACTGGCAATATCTCCAAAAGGAAATGTTGCATCCATTATCCGAAGACTCTGGCAAGTTCTTGGAACCTTGCTTGGATTTCCATAATGCTATTTCCCTCTAGATCATTAGTTCCCAAATGCACTAGGAATCGGTTTCTCCACAATCCCTAACCATTTCATACACCATGAACTTTGCTCTGTGCACTGTCAGCCCAGAGATACTCACTACCTTCACCTGGCTATGGCATCCATCCCCCTGTCCCTCCCAATGGATACCCTTAATCATCGAGTCTCCCAGTAACAGAACCTTAACACCGCCATCATCCTTATGGTTACCTCCACTATGCCCTCTCAGCCCCCCACTTTATTCATGATCGCAATTTCATGGGAGTCTTCCTGCCTTATTAGAGACCCCCTTGTCACCCTCCCCTTTCTGCCTCCCTTGCTATTTTGCCCACTTAACTCAAACCCCCTCTGAATAGGTGTCCCCTTTAACCCTCTCTTATCTGAACCATTTATCCTGGCCCTGATGGTTTCCTCCCCGCACCCTCATCCCCCCTTGTAATAGTACCCTGTCTCCAGAGGCTCTCTGTGGGTCCCTTTAGCTAGGTCCCCATCCTTGGTACTGACCTTCCTGCTGAAGGGGCTCCTCTCCCACCTCCTTGTCTCCCAGTTCCTCTCCAATCATGCTCTCCTCCTCATGTCTGGAATATGTTGCATCTCCCCATTTGCTTAATATATATGTTTCCTTCTCCCTCTGGGACTATGTCTATCCTTTCCATAGCTGTTCTGTGATGCCCTATGGGTATCTGACTCCCTCCCCGCCTCTGTATAAGTTTCCTCATTTCCACCAACCCTTCCTCCCCTCTAGGATGCTTAGTATCTCAAATTTATTGTGACACTCTATGTCAGCCTCCATCAAGTAACCCGAGTTTCCCTGACTGCATCTCTAAACTGACCTCTTCTTCCTCTCTTGCACTGTTCACCTTAGGAGCTCCCTTCCCACAGTCTGCTGTTTTAGGCTTCCGCACAACAGCCCCCTCCTGACTCTTCCCTCCAGTCTCCTTGAATTCAGAATTTTCACCCTGCACGCTTCCCTTAGCATCAACTTCTATCTAAGGATCCTCTGTCCCTATTACCCCCTCTGCTTGCTATAGCATAGTGTCCTGTAATTTCAGAGCGTTGCCCCAGCCTCCCTCAGCTCCACCCTTCTGCTGCCCATATCCACACCCTTATCCTTGACACCCCCCAGCTCCCACAGCTTACTCCTTAACCAATATACCTCACTCCTGATACAAGATAGCTGTCTACAGAGTGGCAGCGCCTCTCCAGGCCCAATTTAGAATTATTGCCATCCCACAGCCTGTGCAGCCTACAACCTTCCTAAGATGCTCGCCATGTGGAATATGGCCACCCTGATTATCCCCTCTGTTTATAATAGCACACCCCTTTTCTCAGTCCCTTTCCCTGAGTACAGTTTCTCTCTATACTGACTGCAGTTATTTACAAACCCAATTTCAACCCCACCAACAAAGTTCCCAAGTCTCACAAACACATACAGTCCAGTATGTGTTCAGTCCCACTAACAGTGTGTGTAAGCAGACTCCAGGTACCGTATGATGTCACAGGCCCACCAACTCCTGTTGCTTCAAATTTCAGTCCCAAACAGAAATACTCAGCCCTTCAATCCCAACCCCCCAGTGGCTTTTCAGTATTTAAGAAAGCCTACAAAACACCAGGCAAACAACACATTTAAATTACCTTCTAATTTTCCCTGACAAACATCTATCCCCAAACCTACAATATCACAGCCCAAGTATCAGTTCAAATTCAAGGTAATAATTTTTAACACTTAGAACTAATTTCACTTACAAACTATTCAAATATTTCACTTTAAAACAAAATATAACTCCTGGCCTCTTTTCTACCAACCTGTTGCTTAAGCTCCCAAGTGAACAATGTTCACAAAATCTGTTCCCTCAGTTTCATTGGGGAGTCCTCTGACTGTATACGCATTAGGAGTGGGCTTCCTAGCAGCAAGGCTGTGGATGACCAGCGTGATAAGTAGATACGTCTAAACAAAACATGTAAACCACCCTCACTATTTGGCATATAAATGGTAAGACAGGGTCATATCAGTCTACAGCATTAAACTGGCATCAGAGAAATTAGCTTAACATACAAACGCTTCTTGCCAGATAGCCAAGAAAAGTAAACCCATGTAAATTGAGAGGACCAGGCCCACAGAAATATATTGAAGATAGTCAGTTTTCAGCATCTGCTGATCGTGGGTCCCAATGGTTGGCTTGGTTATGACCAATTTGGCAGAACTGACAGCAATTTCAATGGTGTGGGTCTCTTTCATGTGTAATGGATATTTTAGGGATGTGGATATGGTGTACTTATCCACACTTCTCACAACTGTCCAGAAGGTCTTCCAGCTGGCTCTTCCGACCCACCCGCGTGGTAACTCCCTTGGTAACGCCCCATGTCGTCAGATCTTCCTTGCTGCTGGAAGAAGAAGAAGGTTCCCTCCTTATCACTCTGCATTGAGTAGGTCCTTTACTTTCCAAAACAATAAATGACTACTGTCTTCAAGTAGTTTTTTGAATTTGTTCAAAACTCTCGTCAGCATGGACAACTCTGAGTTGGCACCTGGTTTCAAGCGATGCGACTGTGGGCAGAAGATTTCCCAGATGGACTCGCACTCCTCTTGCGTCTACCGCCTAGGCCACAAACACGATCCCCAGGCTTGCAGCCTTTGCCAGACCCTGCATCCTACTACTTTGGAGGACTGGTACACTCGACTCTTTCTCGGGCGCACAGATGAACAGGACCCTCCCGTTTGCTCGAAAGATACCCATTGGGCAGTCTCCGTGGCTGCGGGGTCCACTGAACAACTTGCAACCTTCAAGGAGGCAGCAGCTCAGGCTGTAGATCATGCTTCTTCAGCTTTGGCTTTTGTGCTGTTTTCCCTTGGTGCCACTTTTACGAGGACATTTCAGGATTTGTGCCAGTCCCTTCCCACTCTCGAGTAAGGCCCCTCTAAGGGCACCAAATCCTCTAAGTCTTCGAAAAAGGAGACTAAAGCCAGCCCAGTGGTGTGAAGGGCTGAGGCATCTATGCCTTCCCTCCTGCCATGCCGGCAACCCATGTTCGCGGTGCAAGTGGGCCGCCGGGGGTCAGGTGGGGAGGGAGAGGATCGAGCTTCCGAAGGACTACTCTCCTCTTCCAGGGAGGGAGGACTGGCACTCCCACCAAACGACTGCCCGCGGGTGGAGGCCTGAGGGTAGTCTGAGTATGATGGGTACCAGGGAAGGGAGGGTGCTGCGGGACTTCCGCGGACGTGTGCGCACCTCCATGCATGCACGCCTGACGTGTGTGCACCAGTAATGGGGATGGGAGACAATGGAGGAAAAAATCCCTAGCTGTGGGTGACGACCGAGCCTGTGTAGGCTCCGTACCCGGCAACCAGGCAAAGTTGAGAAGATAAGTCCCAGTGATACTGGGTTGATGTGGCTGGGGGGGAGCGGTCTGAAGGGGCAGCTAGGGCGACAGGCAACATAAACAGTATATATAAAAAAAGGAGACTAAAAAATGGTCTCATCGATGATCATGGGATCGCGAGCTCTCCCGGGCCTCAGATTCCCATGCTTCTTTGGAGTTTTCAACTTCAGTCTATACTTCGGTCCAGGCTGCTGCCTCCACAGTCTTCCCATTGGGCCCGTCAGCCAGGACGCACATCGATCAACCTGTCAAGATTTTTCTGGAGCCTGTCGACATGTCACAGAACAGGGTTGGTACCTCACTCTCTGGGACTCTAGTCCTGCCTGTCTCCTCTTAGGGAGGGTCAGAACAGCCTGCTAATCTGCTCCTTATCATTTAGCCACCAGCTTGCCAGGCTGGTTGTCAGATTACCCTGGGTGAGGATTCCCAGGAGGTTCATGGCAAACAACGGCCAAGGGTTGTCTCCGGGGAGTCACTGGGTGACTCAGATTAGGAGTCTATGGCATCCTGTAGGACTCAGCTCAACTGTAGCTCAGTTGAGGAACTTTCCACTGACAATAGGCCAAGGCCAGTGTCTTTTGGTGGGCTGTTCTGACAGGTCTCAGAGTTCATGTCAATCCTGCTTGTGTCATTCCAGAAGAGGGCTAAGTACCGTCTAATGGACATTTTGGACCAGGGTGAATCCCTGGGGGTTGCCTTGCCAGTGGCTGAGGCCACCTTGGGACTGGCCTTTGAGCTTTGGCAGTATCCAGTATCCTGCCCAGCACCATCTGCCCACATGGTCTTCAAGTATGCGGTCCCTACAGACTCCCTCTCGGGGCTCTTGGACCACTCTTCAGCTAAAATCTGGACACCAGCGAGTTGTAGACAAGCATCCAGACAAGGAGTCCCCCCAAGATTGACCATGCCACTAAAAAACTGTACACTATACTGGCCCGGTGGCACTGAGGGTTGAGGCGCTGGATGCCACACTTAGCGCTGTGCTGGTGACCAGGGTTCAGGAACGAGCTTGGGCTGTCGGGGGTCGGCAGGGGTGGGAGAGGATCAAGCATCCAATGGACCGCTCTCCTCTCCCGGAAGGGAGGAGGGTCCTTGCTCGGTGTTTGCCTGGCCTCTGGAGGAAGCCAGAGGCACAGCAAGTGTCGCAGACAAACTTGAGGGGATGGGGAGTGGCGACGTCGGCGGTGATGCCATGATGCCTGAGTACGTGCCACTCCCTCAGAAACACAGGAAACTACTGTGCCCGGTCTCCTAGATGGAGGGAGACCTGAACAGCAGAGACCTTGATTGCTCGTGCCTGTCTGACATCCGGTGAGTCCAACACCTGCAAAAATTCTCAGCGTGTAGCTGCCCTGCCCCATACCTGCCTATGGGATATAGCCACGGCTCCGTGGGGACTCTTCGGGGTAGAACTGGGCAGGTCTCGAAGTGGGGAGACTGCAGTATGTGTCTTCTAAAGGAGTGGAGACTGGGTGCAGGATGAATGGAGGTTAAAAAGACATTTCAAAAAAACCAAAACTGTACACTGCAGCCACTTTGGGTCTCTGCTGGGCTAACTATGCCATTATGATGGTTAATAATGGTCATTCCCTGTTGGGAATCTTTGATGCGGTCCTCCCCCACCTCCATCCAGAGCAGTGGATGGCAGTGGAGCTTATCAGAGACCACGGCCATTCTCTGGCCAAATACCAGCTCCAGACAGCCTTTGACATGGGTGATTCATGAGCCCGTGTGGTGGCAACGGTTGTCTCCATGTGTTGCAGGTCTTGGCTGCATTTGTCTACCTTATTTATTTATTGAAAAGTTTTACCAGGAAGGCATACTGAGCAGACTACTGATCAATTCCAGATGCATCCTGTGGGACAGGAATAGGGATAGGCACATCGTAAACATGATACAGTAACATCATATACAGAGATCCGTGCTAATTACAGTGTACAGAGACCTTGGATTATATACAGAGGCACAGGTGTGAATCACAGAACAGTAATATTCACATAGTATTTATACATAACAGTAATATTCACATAGTATTTATAAGCAGATACAAACAGACAGACTTAACAAATCCTACAGGCAATTCAGAGGCTATGCCAAGGTATTAGAGATAATAAGGGCACAAGAGCAGGTGGAGGAGAAGTGAGCTTTTAGAAGGACGTTGAGGTGCCTACCAGGGGAGGCATTCCATATGGTCACAGGGAGGGAATTCCATAATTTAGGCAGGCTATATCTGAAAGCTGACTGACCTGCCTTGGTGGTCATTAGAGGAACAGACAGTAAACGAGGGTCATTTTTTCTGAGGGGGTACGTCTTTGAGGCAGGGGCTGATAGTGCAGAGGTGAGATATGGGGGGAGGGACTGGGCCCAGAATTTAGCCATTAGACTAACGTAGTGAGAGTGCCGCTGGTCTTGAAGCGATGGGAGATCCAGTGACAAATAGAGGGTGCAGTGATGAGTGGAGTATGGTGCGTCGAGGGTGAAATGACAGAAGGAGTGAAAGAGGGTGTCCAGTCTGGCTAAGGTGGACTTTGGGGCGGCACAGTAGACTACATCCCCACAGTCGAAGATAGGGAGTATCATTTTCTGCACAGTTGTCTGGCAGGCAGGCAGGGGGATGCATCCGTGATTGCTGTACAAGGCACCCAGCTTGGGATGGAGCTTTTTGTGGACTGCATCAGTATGCACAGAGAAATTGAGATGCTGGTCAAGCCAGACCCCAAGATATCTAAAAGAGCAATCTTCTAGCAAATTTTTTTGACGAGAGGCCCCTTTCTCCATCTGGGTTCCCATCTGATTATGAGGAAGAATACTATTCTGAGGTTCTAGAATTCCCAGAAGGCATTCCAGATGATCTGAAGGATATTGATTTTCAAGATCTAGAGTCACGTCCTCCATCCTCCATCTTGACCATTTCATCTCTGCACGAGGACCCTTCCCACCATGCGGTGGCCTCACCTCCTGATGACCCATCATTTCATGAACTGATGGTCCAGATACAAAAAATCATGGCTTTCTCAACCACCGCACATGAAAAGCAGAGAAAAGACATGGCAGACTATCTCGAACTACTGAAGGAACCTGCAGTAGTGGTACCTCCACTTATCCAAACCTACCAAAATGCTGTGTTGGTTGCCTGGAACCAACCCTCGGCTGTTCCAGCTCTCCCTCGGAAGGTGGATCACCTTTATCAGGCTCCCTCTGACCACCCTTTTTTCACATCTAATCCCAAGGCTGATTCAGTGGACATTGCTGCCACTCATGACCGCACCAAACGCCCACGGCACATGAGCCCCTTACCTCTGGACAGGGAATCCCGCTATCTGGACTATCTGAGAAAGAAAGTTTTTCATGCAGTCATGATGAACCTAAGAATTTTAAACTACAAGGGACACATGGTGAAATACCAATGTACCCCTTTGGTCCTCAGCGATTGACGTAGTCAGTAAACTCCCTCCTTCTTAGGAGAAGGATCAGTTGTTGGCCGTGATTTCCACAGGACATTCCATTTCTAGGCATCTCCTTTGCTTGGGATATGATGTGGTGGATACCTCAGCCTGGGCTATGGCTATGAGGGTCACCCTTCGCCGCCGCCATGCCTGGCTGCGCATATCAGGTTTTCAACTGGACATAGAACATAAACTGAGATACAAACAAGAGCTCCACCAGGGTAGGGTACTCTGTGATAAACTATTATGAGTACACAAAAAAATCACAGCATACCTTACTCTTACCCAAAAATTAAGCCAGAGTTCAAGATTTTTCCACCAGATGTATATGTATTGCCACAAACAGTGCATGAACGCCATGCCTGGAGATCAACAGCCACAAATCATCTAAGGTTTCAACCTAAAAAGGTCTTTGTCGAAGTCTTCCCCTACTTCAACAACTTGCTGTAGCAGACCCCATTCCACTGCCGATCAGACCAGATCTCCTAACTCAGGAGTGGGGCACCCTCCTGCACCCCAACCTGAAGTATCTACACCTTCACACTTGGCTCCTGAAGACACTTTCATAGCCCGTCTTCATGTCTCCTCCCCTATGGCCAATATTCTCTTGGCCTCACGTAAACTATCCACCAGGGAAACATATAACACTGGAGTTGGGGGTTTTGGCACCCAGGTGGTGGGAAGAGCTTAGCTTAAAAAGTTCTGGCCAGTAACATCATTCCAGTGGAACTGCCAGCGTGTGGATGTGAACCATATGCCACTCCTACAGGTACAGGTGAGTAACCTATTCTTTCTGTTTTTCTGACAAGTGCAGTACCAACCGCCACTGTTCATTCTCTGCCTTTACCCAGCCTTCATTTATTGGTAAGCTTTGCCTTCTGCCTCACAAAGGTGATTCTTCAGTGCTTTACACTCTGCCTGCAATTTATCATGCTCTGGTATGGCTGCCTAGCTACTTGATATGGTCTGATCCAATTTTAGCCTGATTCCTTCTATCTCTTTACGTTTTTCCCTGTAAGCTAAGGCTTTCTTCTCGGCTGCCTGCTTTTCCTTGCTCAAGAATTCAAGACATTTTTCTAAATTAACTACTTCTGTTTCTCTTTGTCTAAACTGCTCTCTGTCTACCCTCGCTCTTTCCAGCTCTCTATCACATTTTGTTTAAAAGGCTAGCATGTCCTGCTGCTTTATTGCCCTTTCTAACCTTTTGAGTCTGGGTAGCTGACTGTTGCATCAGGGAATTTATTCTGTCTTCTTTGCTGGTAGTGAACCTCTGCATCCCTTCTGCCACACAGTTTTGTATATAAGCAAACCTGGCATGAAAGCCCCGCATTGGGCGCCAGATTTGTTGGGAAGATTGGCCTTCCTTGCAGTTATTTGGCTAGCTTTTATGGTGGAGATTTACAAAGACGTGACAATAACCCTCCCATTTGGTTAAATATGAGCTCTTTATCAATAATGGCAAGCAACTAGCAACTCATTAAACACAGTGGACACAAGCATGACACCGAGATGTGGCTCTCTCAATCACGTTTTTATTTATTTATTTGCTTTTGTTAATTGGGTAAGCACACTATACAGCAAAGTGCCTGTTTTCAGGAGTGACCCGGGAGAGTTACAGGGTATCCATGAGACACAAGATATAGGGTAGGGGTAACATGCAGGAGCCATGGGTTATATACAGGAGCCGAATAAACTGACGGAGTAAAGAGACAGAAATATTTATTTATTGAATTTTGTTGACTGGCTAAGCCCACTGAGACTAGAAAAATCGATACTAAAGGTTACCAAACAGCATTACAGTTAACATAAAGAGTCCTGAAATGATACCCTTCCTTATGCTAGCATGATCCTGGTTTGGGGGTGCCCAAA
Organism: Neoceratodus forsteri; assembly: GCA_016271365.2. NCBI lineage: Eukaryota > Metazoa > Chordata > Ceratodontiformes > Ceratodontidae > Neoceratodus > Neoceratodus forsteri. The sequence goes on along the minus strand of CM028131.1, from coordinate 675,869,242 downwards.
AAGCCCAGATCAAGATTTAGGCATTTACACAATGGCAGAATCTCTGGTACACACAAAAGCTGAAGATCTGAATCTCAACTATCTACTCCAGTAGGTCAGCTCCTGTTATTTATGCTTATACTGTAGACTCTTCCCACAATTTGTTGATCCCACTGGCTAGTAGGATTTTGGCATGGGCATGACTTTATTGAAAAGATTTCTGTATGTATGTATGTATTTATTCATACATTCATTTATTCGGAGAGTATTTTTAAGCACAGGTGCTCATTTGCAAAGGTCCCACATCAAATGTTGTTACATACAAACAGTATATTCATCAGTTCCAGTGGAATATGGTCAACAGACACAACATGTGTTGAAGATACAGATTAATTTATTATACAGTAGCAAAACATTGTGGGGTTTCATCGTAAGTAATGCAGACTCATAAATTATTGGAAGCAAGTATAGCTGGAACTGGAAGAGAGAGAGCAGTGCACAATGCTCTTATAAATTGGGCAATATTTGGGAGGCTCAGCAGGGATTTATGCAACTCCTTCATCCAGTCTACTGCCCTAACAGCAAAGGAGCACCTGTCCAGGTTGATTCTCTGGAGAAGCAATTCTGGGGCATACCTTGTTTTGATTGTAGTACTATATAGATTAACAATGTTGAAGCAGTTTTGTATGGCCCTGGGGCAGGGGGGGCCTAACAGTGTCTTTTTTAGCAAGCACACATATTTGATATTTTAATCTGCCATACAGGGGTAGCTAATTGGTGAGGGAGTACAAGGTGCAGCTATAGGTGAGCTTGTCTGCCTCAGGTGCAGAGTGACAGGCCTTATTGAATATCACCTTGACCCTGTTTAATACAGCATCACAGGCAGCAGCATACACAGGGAGGCCATAGTCAGTGAGGGACAGGACGATACTAACGACAAAATGTCTAGCTTCAGCTGTAAGACTGGGGCAGTTCCAGTAAATGGCACTCAGTCTTCTGCTTGCCATGGCAGCAATGTTGTCCACATACAGGGCAAATGATAGGGCATCATCCAGTATAACACCTGTTCCAGGCTTTGTCCCTTGTCATTAAGAATGACCAGTGGGGGATGTTTTTTTTTCCAATTGTAGGCCTAAGAAAATCATAGTTTTTTTTTTTTTTTAGTTTAGTACCAATTTTGTGTTGTGAACCATTTTTCCAGGGACTCAAAATTGGCTGAAGGTCAGCAGAGATTTTACAGTGGCTAGTATTTCTGGAGAAGTTGATGGCATCATCTGCATATAATGGTACCCTTGCAGATCAGCAGGCCTCTGGTAAATTATTAATAAAAATCCAAATAAGAGGGGGCCAAGTATTGAACCCTGGGGCACCTCAATGGATATACTCCTTATGTCAGAGAGGGAGCCATCACTTTGTACCTGCTGTGATTGGTTGGAGCCACAACTATCAAACCAAGCTACTGTGTCCAGAGAAAGGCCTAGGGAGAAGAGCTTGTCAAGCAGTAGCTTGTAATGGACTAAATTGAAGGCCTTAGTCAGATCAATATCGATGTCTCCAACCATGTCTCTGCTGTTGAGGGCCTCATGCAGATATCTAGTGTATTCAACTAGTGCAGTGCTGGTACTATGCATCTTTCTCAACCCATGCTGTTGTGGGCACTGGATTTTGTATTTTTTCCGGGTAGGTGACCAATTGGTCAAAACAATTTTCTCCAGGGCTTTGGACAGAGGAGACAGGATGGAAAGCAGTCTGTAGTTAACCAGATTAAAGTGGTTGCCGTTTTTGAAAACCAGCATAACCAGTGCAGTTTTCCATACCCCAAAGAACTGTGATCACTGTAGACAAAAGTTGAAAATCTTGGAGACAGGGTGGATGAGTTCCCCATGGGCCAGTGCTAGTAGCTTGATATCCACCATGTCACGTCCAACCCTGGTTTTACCCAGCACTCTTTTGATATACTTGTAACCCCCACATGTGGTGCTTACCTGGTCTGCCTCCCAGCCACCTGGTCTCACCAGTCCCGGGTCCTTTGGTGCCTCAGCATTGTTCCTGTCAGCCCCTAAGTGCCTGTTCTGCTGTGGGTTGGAGGAGCTGTGTGAAAATAGTTAAATTCACCACCTCATGTTACAGTGCAGCTAGTGCTGGGCAAGCAGTCAATTGTCTCAAAGTTCAGTATGCGCACATTTGAGCTGGCTCCTGCTCGAACGTGCAAGCTGGCGGACTGCTTATATATCCTTTTTAGTGGTACGGTGCCCCTGTTAAATCTGCAACTGGTGCTCAGAACAAGTGTTTCCTGTATGTTCCAACCTCGGGGATTCCAGCATACAAGTGGGGGTTTGGAAACATTCCTTGGGGAGGAAAAAATAAAGTAAAACTTTGTAAAAGTGTATAAGTGCTTATGTGTGTACTGTTACTTTAAAAACCGCCAAGAGTGCCCAGTAAATGTGCATCTCTGCCTGTCACCTGGGGACTTAGTGCTGTGGTGCTAGTGACAGATAGATGAAGACTTTTTGAGTGTCCCTTCTACAACCAGATAACAGGGCAGAGGGACACTTATCGTGGCATCTGGTCATTAACTTTGAAAACTGTACAGAAGCCCATAAAAAGGACTTTAAAGTTGGGACTAAGCATAAACTGTTTATATGGATGCAATTTTGGCAGCCCTCGACCCTGTTCTGTCCAATCAGTACTCAAGGAGCTCTAAGGACTGCTACTATGGCTCCTGGGTAGGGGGATTGGACAATGTTCTTGGGCCTTTAGCATCGCCCAATCAAGAGTTGAATGGACCCTATGCATATTCATTTTACAGATGGACAGCTATGCCAGCCAGTAGATGCTGCCCTTCTTTCTCCTCAGACGTTGGGGAGAACACAGCTCGTGGCAGTTCTGCTTGAAGCTCTCCGAGTAAAGTAGGGGAGCACAGAGTGAGCAGAAAAAAGTTTGAAAATTAGCTTAAGGCTTCCACAGCTGGCTGCTAGGAGACTTGCCTAAATCTTTTCAGCATCTGAAAAAAACAGAGCTAAAGTGTGTAGAATTTCTGGGAGTAAAACAAGTTTCCTGAGGAAAGCCCTCAGCTTGTGACGCGGGTTGGACTGCAGTTTTTCAGGAGCTTGAGGTGCTGCCTGGGTTTCTGAAACCAGAATCAGGAGGACCTTGCAGAGCTCCCCTTTGCCTGGGGGAGCCAGAAAGCTGTTTGCAGTTTGCTACCTGAAATTTGAAAAGCAGTCTGAGAGACTGTTTGCCTCTCTAACCTGGGGGTGAGCCAGATGTGTCTATGGAAGTGTTTGTGTCTGTCGCCAGCAGGAAGGAAAAGACTGTGCGATTCCTGAGTTCAAGAATAGGAGTTATTATCAGCCAAGGACAGTCTGGGGAATTGGCCAGGTAGTGTCATAGCTGGGCATTACCCATCACCAAGGACCCTGGTTTTCCGTTTTTACCGGTAATACCGGTAAAAATCATGGAATCCTGCTTGGTTTGCGGATTTTTAATTCTTGTACCAGTGCCTCACGGAAATTGCATGTCACTGCACAGAATCCCTAAGATTTCAGCATCTTTTTAATTTTTTTTTTATTTCTCTTTCTATGCCCCCTTCTCACAGCATCAGTCCCCACTTTTCAGAGATCCCTAGGTTGGGTATACCCTAGCTTCACCCCATGTAATGCTCGGGAGCTCCTGTGGGCCTGTCCCATCCTGACTGGGTTGTACCCCCCAGGTGGGAAGGGAGGGGACCCCAGGTCACCCTTCCACAGTCCCTTAGTGTGTGTTGGGCAGACCAATGGGTCCCTCATGGAGCCTGGTTATGAAGTCTGGGGCAGCTGGGTCCCTTCTACCAATGGCCAATGTGGGGTGATTGTTCCTGGTTTTCTGGTCTCTGTCCCTGAGGGTTCTGGCATGTGAGGGGATCCTAGGAGGTAGGGTACATAGAGACATGCCACTGCTCCAGATCCCGGCTAGCGTCCTCCTCTCCTGATCACTCTGCAGCCCCGTTGCACCACCACCCATGGTCACCCAGGTGGCACTAAAGCAGCAGGACCTGCAGCCCACCCTCCCTGGAGGGGGAGAGCAGCCCCCCAGGTGCTGAAGCCTATTCCCCTGGCCAGACCTCCAGCAACCCATGTTCGCTTCCAACCCCGGGTCGCTGGCATTGCAAGCAATTGCGCTACCGCAGCGCTGGATGGCCAGCCTAAATTTCAGCATCTTAAAATGAATGCTGCTGTGCTTCGCATTCTTTCTGTTTTGCTGCATATAGAATCAGTAAGGAAACTACCCACGCTGCTTTGTTGTAATCAGCCATTCAGTTTAACCACCCATGCTTCCCACCAACCTCCCTATCAACTGAGGGCTGCTTTCCTTCCTGAAACCAGTTTTCATTCAGTATGTGTCTAAACGTCTTTTACTATTCATATTACACTGGATGATACAAAAAAATACAGGTATCAGCACACATGGGCAGGGCCACTGGAAAATTACACGAAAAGTAACCTGAAATTGCAGAGATTTTTTGCAAAACTTGCTGGGAAATTGTGGGAGTTCTACCATAGACCCTGCGTGCCTCACAATAAATCCTTTACTGTTTTCTGCAGCATACATTAGTCAGCATAATCTACTAAATGAATACACTGACACTTGAATATGTTTTAAATATGAAGAAAAGCTTATGTTCCTAACATGAATCCTAAACGGATAAGAGGTATTGCCTTTCTTCCAAAACGTAAAAACATTCTATTTTGTGAGCCATAGAAAATCAATATTAAATAAATCCAGAATAAACATATTTTATCTGTTTCTGGATGTAGAATAATGAAGCCTGATCAAAAGCTATTTACAGTGCTCGGTCAACAACAAAAAAACACCCGTAGCTCTGGCAAGCAGCTTCCCTCAGTTCCCCGCTGTCAGACCTCCCAGTTTCAAAGATCCTTTAGCTGCAAGGCCCCATCATGGATAAACATGCTGCCTAGCTCAATTTAAAAAAAAAACAGAACTGGCCCCTTCAAAACCTTTTTCAGGGACCATCTCCAATCCTCTAACCCCTGTGACTGTCACTGAACCCTACCCTGACTCCCCTCTCTCCCACGACAACGGCCCCTGGACGGCTTACCACCCACCCCTCCACTGGGTATTCTAACTTGAATTGTTTGATTGCCTCTATATTTAGTCCTTTTGTACTAATCTGCTGGAGTTAATGTAACTAAACTATCTTTGAATTGACTGCTAGCTTTTTTGTATCTGTATGTCCGTGTCCTGTACTGACACTTAATTATTGTTGTATTGTACTACTTACTGTGATGTGGAACCTTTGTAAATGAGTCCTTGACTCAAAGGTACTTTCCAAATCCTCTGTAAACAAATAATCACCCACTTTGGTGTAAGAAAAAATAAGCAGATGGAGTGGCAAATAATTCAGTTTTAGTAAAATGTTGTAAAGTGTTTAATGTTCATAATTTGCACTGTAGGTACTGTGCACTATTATTGAAATTATATATATATATATATATATATATATATATATATATATATATATATATATAATAGGGGAGGTGGTTATAATGAGAATTTTAGACACCCCAAGGTGTGGGATGCCATATGAACCCTGAGAGCGAAGCTTGAGGGGTTTGTACAGGCATCCCACACTGAGGGGGTGTCTAAAATTCGAGTTTCACACACCTCCCCAGTTTTTATTTTATATAATTGCTGGGGATCACTTTTTCACCTCAGCAGTTATATAAAATACAGAGATCCCTATGGCGCCGTGCACTTGGTCGGCTTTGACGTGATCCGCAGCTCGTGCTAAAAATCTTCTTGTGGTAAAAAATCTCATAATTTAGCCACTTTGGGAAGCGCTCCTTTACATAGATTACATAGAGCATAAAGACAATTAGTCCGTGAGCTTGCGAGCAACACTTTACTTATACCCATTAATATTTTTATTTAAGAGATATTTATCTAACTGCGTTTTAAATTCCTGCATTGTACTGCTCTCCACGACCTCTCCTGGCAACATGTTCCAAACTTCCGTCACCCTGTTACTTAGCCAATATTTCCTTCTGTTTGTATTATATCTATCTTTAAGCAATTGATAACAGTGGGCTCTAGTATCATCTATTTGGTCCCTTTTTACCAGGCCCAAGAGATCCCACAAGTTAGCATTGGTCAAAGCCCTATAAATCAAAGATATGTCTCCTCGCATTCTACGGTACTCCAAGGGATATAGTTTCAAATTATGAAGTCTCTGTTCATAGTTCATACCCTCTGTCCCCTTGATTCTCTTTGTCACTCTCCTCTGCACTCTCTCCACCAGCTCAACATCGCCTCTCTTATACGGGGCCCAGAACTGAACACAGTACTCCACATGTGGACACACCAGTGCATTATACAGTGGTATCACGACTTGCCTGTCCCTACTTTTAATATGTCTCGTTATGCAATGAGTTATGCCACTAGCTTTTTTTACTACTGTATTGCATTGTAAACTAAAACTAAAATCTTGGTTAACCATAATCCCCAGATCTTTTTCTCCAGACACTACCTTCAGTATGGACCCACCCAGGGTATACTGAAAATTGTTATTTTTTTTCCCAAAGTGCATAATATTGCACTTATCAATGTTAAATATAGATTGCTTCTGGGTGGCCCACATGTCCAGACTATTCAGTGCAGTTTGCAGAACTAACTGCTCCTCCAGATTATTTACAGGACACCCAATTCTAGTGTCATCTGCAAATTTAGACATCCAGACCGCTGATTTCACCAGCATAGATGAGATATACAGAGTAAACAAACATGGTCCCAGCACTGAGCCCTGGGGGACACCACTAGTTACCCCAACATGACCAGAATATTCTCCTTTGACACATACTTTCTGACCTCTTCCAGTAAGCCAAGCCTTTACCCATTTTTGTATCCAGACTGGTAAGTCTAACACATAGAGTGATTTAACAAGCTCCCCATGAGGGACTTTATCAAAGGCCTTCGCAAAGTCCAGGAAGATCACGTCAACTGAACTACCCATATCAATGGCCTTACTAACCCTATTATAAAATTCCAACAGGTTAGTCTGACACGATCTTTCTTTGGTAAATCCATGCTGGGTCTTGTCTATCTTACTTGTGTTTTCAGTATACTCAACTATATAGTCCTTTATTATACCCTCTAGAATTTTTCCAAGCACGGAGGTCAAACTAATGGGTCTGTAATTTGAGACCTCCTGCCTACAACCTTTTTTGTGTATAGGTATAATCACAGCTTGTCTCCAAGCGTCTGGAACCTCACCAGTGTCAATACTTTCCTGAAAAAGGTAAGTTATTGGCCCCACTAGAAATGTTGCCATTTCTTTTATCACCTTTGGATGAATCCTATCTGGTCCCTGTGTTTTATTTTGATTTAACTTCTTTAATCTAGTCAGGACGTCAGTAGGATCTATCCTTAAAAGTGGCCCTCCCTGTTTAGCTTTCTCACTGTCCCAGGTAGTTTGGGATCTTTTGTTATAGACTGATGAAAAGTAAACATTATATTCCTCCGCAGGTGCCTTGTTTTTGTTATAATACTCCCATCCTGAGTTTTTAGTGGTCCTATAGTTTTAATTTTCCCTTTCTTACTATTAATGTATGCATTAAAGGTCTTGTAATTATCCCCGACCTTTGTTGCTGTTTCATACTCGTATTCTCTTTCGGCACTGGCTATAGCCTTTTTTGCAATTTTAAGATTATTTCTATATACTTCCCAACCTTCCTTGGTATTATTATTCATTGCTAGGTGGTATGCTTTATTTTTAGTTTTAATCAAGCTTTTAACAGATTGGTTCATTCAAGGTGCAGGTGGATTTTTGGCCTCGTTATATTTGTTTCTGGTAGGTACATATCTTGTAATTAATCCATTTATAGTGTCTGTCACTATATCCCACATATGAGCTACTGTCTGATTCTGAAATTCTGATTGCCATTCCCATGTAGCCATATCATGTCTCATCTGTGTAAAATTGGCCGCATTGTATCTATGGATTACAGTAGTACCTTTATTTTCCCCCCAGACTACCAGAATACTGGAACCCTACCATAACATGATCACTTGAACCCAAGGGGGGAAATATCTTGCAGTTAGTAATATTATCACCCAGGTTACTTAATACCAGGTCCAGTATATGATTGTGTCTTGTATTAGCTGTTACATATTGATCAAGACCTCCAAGACTAATTGCCTCTAAGTATTTAGATTCAACTGATGAGCTTGCTTTCCAGGTACCCCACTTTATACCTGGGAGGTTGAAATCACCAGCTAATATTACATTTCCTGCTAGTGTTAAATGGTTGACTAGATTTAATATAGTTTCATCCTCCTTTAACCTTGTGGATGGTGGCCTATATATCACTGCCAGATTGATCTTAGCTGCTCTGGGTGGGCTTATCTTGACCCAGATAACTTCAACTTCCAGCCATCTAGTTGTGTACATACTTTCGGTAATAATACCCTCGGCAACATATAGAGCCCTCCCCCACCTCTAGATTGTAGCCGATCTTTATTATATAATACATACCCCTGGATTTGCCTATCCCAGGTATCCTCAGGTTGCCACCATGTTTCTACAATTGCACAAATGTGTATATTTTGAGTTTTCAGGGTTAATTGTAACTCATCAAATTTCTCTGTTAAACTCCTTGCATTAATTCAAATAAAATTCCACTTGTTTACTGATTGACCAGATTTTATATCCCCCACGTCCCCCTGCTTTTTGCGTTTAAATGAAGGGTCACACAGTTTTTCAGTTGTTGCGCTAGTATGCGCTTGCCCATTTTATTAAGGTGTAACCCATCCCTTGCAAACAGCTGCCTACTTTGAAATTCTTGCCAATGATCTATATACAGATGCCCTTCCCTAACAGCCCATCTCTTTAACCATCCATTAAATCTGTATATTTCCTGATTTGTTCGATCATTGGCCCTTGGTGTAGGTAGGATTCCTGAAATCAACACCTCACACCCCCTCCTTCTGAGTGTAGCTCCTACTGCTTCAAAATCTCTCTGTATCTCCAATGTATTCCTTTTTCCCATGTCATTCACTCCCACATGCAACACTGTAAATGGGGTAGTGGTGTTTTCCAGTAAACCTGGCAACAAATTTTTGATGTCCCCTGTGCCTGCTCCTGATAGTACACTCACAGTTGTGTACTCATTTTGCGTTTACATAACACATTATCTGCATATCTCAACATTGAATCACCAATATACAAAATGTCACATGGAGTATTGCTTGCTGGGACTTGAAATTGTGATGGTAGATGTTGTGCTGTATTTTGGGTAATTCTACTTACATTTATTAGTTCAAAAGGGTCTACATCAGTATTTAGTGGTTGTGCTGGTATTTCTACATTATTCTGTGTGCTTGTCCATACATAGTCCACAGCCAGAGGACCCAGATCAGCATTTGTTTGCTGAGTTTCATCCCCCTCCTCATTTATTGTCAGTGTCTGAAATCTATTTGGAGTCAGGATATTTGAAACACCTCCAATATTCCGTCTACCTCTTTTGTACGATCCCTTTTTTGTGACCTCTGACCTTGCTTCGGACTTTTATCTATCATGCAGGGTAACAAAGTCTCTCTACACACCTCCTCGGTATCCCTAGTACTATTCTGTATATGCCCCTCAGCCCTAGCATTGATATACTGTTCCAATAAGGATATTTCTAACTGTACCCTAATCCTTGTTTTAACTCAATTATTTCTGCTTTCAGTTCTTTAATCTCACTACACTTGCTGCATATAAAGTTTTCCTCCTTTTCCCCTTGCATATACATCTCACATGCACTGCACCACAGCATTTTTACTACTGATATTACTCACTTCTCAGCTTAATCTCCTGGTTTACTCAGCTGATACAGCTGACACGTGCCAACTGCGCCTGTCTCTGCACACATCTCCACTCGCCCTGCTCGCTTCTGTAGGAGATTTATAAATCTCTACCCGGAAGCAGCAGTGCGTATCACTATACTGCTTTGCAACAAAAGTTGCGTTTTTCAAGATAAAAGTTTAGTGAGCCTCCTTACAGAATTAGGGCTCCTGGGCTACTAACAAATTTTACACAAATGGTATATTTAGTGCTACAGCGCGATGGCAGTTGTGCCCCTCAGAATGTTATAAGGGCTAACACTCCCCTCTGCCTAACATCACTTAGATATTAGGGCTCCAGTAATTAAAAGTAGTACAGTACAATTTACAAATAGCCTGCTCCCAGATTCAGCTTGCTCTAGGGGAGCTGCCATTTTCTGCTCCGTTTAAATCAGTCCCCAGTACCCGGGTGGCGACCTGCGATGTGCTGTGTAGTGAAGAGGACCGGAAGAGCGGTTTCTGCGCATGCTCAGACCCGTTATAACCCATAGTTTATAACGGGGGAATTATAACCCGCTTTCCCTGTGGGGAAAAAAGCTCCCCAGTTATTATTAAAACATTATATATGGGTGTTATTATGGCTGGCAATATAGCCTAGTGGTTAGAGTAACAAACAGTGATTGAACTGGGTATATCCAGCAGACTTGGGTTTGATTCCCACAACCTCCACTTGCATACTGTGTGACTCTGAGCAAGTCACTTAACCTCCTCAATGCTCTTGGATCACCCCTGAAAACAGGCAGTTCTGCCTAGCAGGCCTTACCTGTTTTACAAACAATATAAAATAAAAATACCAATGTATGTTTACTACATCATACAGTAGTCAGCGTACCATGTAATTTACCTGAGTTTTACTCGGGCTGCAATGATTTTGTATAGGTAAAGGTAAATGTTAAGATACATTTTATGTGTTTTATAAGCTTGTTTTTAGACTTTAGTCAGGTTTTTATTGTATTCTTTGCATGTGAGCATCTAGGTTGTAGATTGCTAAGTGCAGGATCACTGTTACCAACTAGCTTATAAAGGAGTCTGCAAGGCATCGCAGAAGGCGAGGCTTGTCTGGGGGCAGGTATTGAGGGACACCTGGGTGGGCAGGTAGGGGGTAGGTAGCCACCCACTGGGGTGGGGAAGGGGCAGGCAGGAGGGAGTTTCCCAGGGGGGAGAGTGGAGGAGAGGCAGGGGAGGAGCCAGGCCTTTAAGAAGGGCCGATGAAGAGAGGATCCCTCTCTTCCAGGCTGCTCCCAGGTTTCCAGAGGACCACCAAGGCATTTTCCCAGGAAGGATAAAGGGATTCCACGAAGTAAGGCCAAGGCAGGTACCTGGGACTACAGGCAGGTTCCTTGTGGGGCCCAAGAGGCATGCCTGAGGCATTTTGCTGTATGGTGAATTGGTGATCTTTTCGTGGAGTTGGGTGGCCTGGTGGGCACCTGGGGAGGGAAGCCAGCCAGGAAAAGATGTAGTTGTGGCCAAGTGGCCTGAGTCCCTAGGGATGTGGTGGGTCACCCAAATGGTAGTGGGTAGCCCAAGATAGCACAGGGGGTAAGGCTCGAGTCGCCTGAATCCCGGCCCCCTTCCCCCCCTTTCGGGTGGCGTACAGTCGGGAGGGCCTGGGGCAGTCCTGCTAAAGAATGCCAATGATACATTTCAGCAGTGGTCTCCTGGCCGCATGGCTCAGCGTGCTTCCCCCCGAGGAGCGGCCCAGTGAACCGTAGAGCACCTCCCGGTGCTTGCTGCTGGGCCCGGAGGGTGGGCAGCGTGGCACCACATTTGCAGTATTTAAAAAAAAAAAGAAGCATATAATCCACGTTGCCAGAGGGTGGCCTGTGTGGACAGCAAGAATGCTAACCCCCCCCCAATCAGAGGCTTACCTGAGCAGCTGAAATGCAGGAGGGCTGGGATCAGGGCGTTGGGGGGGCGCATCCTGTAACGCATGGCGACTCTCTTCGCATGATGGGTAGAGCAAGCAGCCGATGAGGCAGAAGGTGGGGGCATGTCACACTAGAGTGGCATTTTCCCGGTGAGCTAGGCCACGTGGTGCTGTTCCATGAGCATGCGCAGTGGAGGGGAACATGCGTGTGCCTGGGAGGCACTCAGCATGCATGCCGGGCGTGGGCTCACTTGAGTAATGCTCGCGATTCCTTCAACAAAGAGCAGTGGCTTTACCTAGGGGGGGCCTTTGCCATGACAGTTGCTTGGTGGATCCACCAGATGGCACCAGCAAAAAACGAATGCCCAACAAAATAAATAAATACATAAATAATTAAAAACAGTAAGGGTTCAGTGGAGCTCAAAAAATGAATGCCCAATGGAATAACTAAAGATAAATACATAAATTAAACAGTGAATGATTAAACATGTAAATGCCTATGTTGGTAAAGATATGCTCAGTGTTAGGAGGGATGCACAGCAGTGAGAGCTAGGGGTTCATGACCCATACAGCAAGCGCAATGACAGTGTAACATTTGGGTCGAATCAGACCAAGACAAAGGGCATGATATACAATTAAAATAGATATCTCATGCTGGGTCACCTGTGGTATAAATGTGTGATTTACTATGTACCAGAGTCGTCATTTTTCACTAAGAGCTAGCAGGTTTGGGGGATGCTTTCTTAGCCGCTTCAGGACTGATGTACCCAGAATTGCTGAATGATGCTCTCTGTATTAAAAAAAAAAAAAGTGTGTAAACATAGTCAAGCATGCCCTTGCTACTCAGATCAGATACAGGGTCACGTTATAATGATATAAAAGGCACAATATGCAGGGCAATTACTGGGATGCTGCACTATTAATGTGACTGATGGTGGACAATTATTCAGGATAGGGTTATTGGGTGGGTATAACAGTACAATGACTAGCATAGTACAACGTTAGAAAAAAGGTGTATAACAGGAAGAAGAATAACGTGCCATCCCTGGTGGAAAGACCTATTGTTGTGGTAAAGGCAGAGGCAGAAACGACAACAAGGGTCGAGCAGGGGTGTTAATTATATATTTCAGCGTGATGCAGCAATGGATTTCAAAACCCAATTGATGGCCTTTGTTAAGGGGAAAGGCAAGGCATGGTGGGAAGCGCTGTTCCAAGGTGAGGGTGAGTCACCAAGCATGTTAGGGCCAGGGCAGCAGCTGCAGACAGATGGGGGGGCAGGCCAACACCTGGATCTAGAGGTCCCACCGCAGCCAGCCGATGTCCCTGGGCAAAAGGAGCCAGTGGTGGTGGTGATGCAGGACCCCACAGAAGGGGTTACACCACCAGTTGAGAATCAAGAGCAACCGCCACCAGAAAAGAAGCCACGGGCCCAGAAAAGGAAACAGGAGATGGCGATTTCAGACCCGCAAGCAGGTAGGCTTGACCTCGACGCACTCTCCGCAGAGAAATTGCGGGCCTTGATTAGGCAGGAGGGGCAGGGGTCGCTGGGAAAAAAAACAGACCACCGAAGCATAAAACAGGGGTGGCCAGGTATGAGGAGCCTGTTGGTCAACCTAATGCTTCCACTAGCCTAGCACCTTGGAGTTTGGGGCTTCCAGACACAGTGGCCGCAGGGCTGTCATTACCGGTACATGGACAAAGTCCATCACTGGGAGCTGCAGAGTCTGGGCAGTGGCAGTGGCTTCTGGGCCAAGGGTGGTTGCCACTGGGTATCCTACGGTTAAGCCATGACATAGGATTTGGGCAGGGACTGACAGAGACAGGCTGGCAAGCCGTGCCAGAGTCCTCAGTGCAATCTGCATTGGAGCAGAAGCTCAACCATTTCTTGGCCCTGTTCCCAGACAAAGGACTACCAATGGTGGTCACAAGTTCCCCTGCAGTCAGTGGAATACTGCAAACGGGGACTTTGGAGCTTAACACCATGACCCAACTGGCGGCATCACAGCCAACACAACTGGGGTTTGTGTCGTTGGGGGAACCGGTGAAGTCCCATTTGCCTGACAAGGTTAGGGAGCAAATAGTAAACAGGGAATATGTGGATGTTTTTTCACTTCTCATCCGGCCAAAGGAGCCTGAAGAAGGAAAGGAGAAGGACAAGCATGAGAGGGATGACGGGGTTGAAAAGAAGTGCAAAGTACTAGTCCGACGCACCTGGGAAAATTGGGAGGCGGGTTTTGCAATATATGCAGGCCTCCTCACCCAGGGCAACCCAGTTAAAGCCAAAGGGCTATGGGTGTACTTTAGCCAGATCACGACTATGCATGCGAGCAAACCAGAGGAGAGTTGGCTAGAATATGACGAGGAGTTTAGGAGAAGGAAACAGAACGACGCTGGGAGGTCTTGGGCTATGTTGGATCTGCCTTTACTGTGAACCATTGACATGGGGGGGGTCCAACATACCAATAGCGATTCGACGGGCCCTTCACCTAAAAAGGGGTTTCAGGGGAAAGGGAGTGGGGCGGGCATTCCTACAACTACAATCAAGGAGCCTGCAAAGCAGAACAGTGCCGATACAAGCATGAATGCATGGCATGCGGGTGCCAGCACCCATTTCAGCAATGCGGGAGAAAGTCAGGAAATGGCCGGCCATTCCAGAAAAACAGTGGGTTTTGTTCCTTTCGGGGGGGGGCAGGGCAGGCCTGCCAACACCCATGGGGGGACACATCTTGAGTGGTGGCTGGATCGATACCCGAATAAAGAATCTGCTCGCTTCTTGGCTGGTGGGTTTAGGTTTGGGTTCCGCATTCCTTATGAGGGCCCCTTGAGGGCATATGAGGTGGACAACCTAAGATCGGCCAAGGAATGACCAGAGGTAGTGTGTATGAAGCTAGGGAAAGAGCAGCCGTGAGGATTAGTGGCCCCTACGCAGCACCCCCCATTCCCCGTCTCCGGGTGTCACCAGTCAAATTGTTCCCAAAGAAAGCGCCGGATGAATTCTGGTTGATTAACCATTTGTCATACCCAGAGGGGGAATCGGTCAGCCATTTCATTGATTCATCCCATACATCTGTGTCATATACATCATTTGATGAGGCAGTGGAAGTGGTGAGGCAGGCGGGTCAAGGGGCCATGTTAGGTAAGATGGATATTGAGGCAGTATTTAGGTTGCTGCCGGTTCACCCAGAAGACCGTGAGTTGTTGGGAATGAAGTTTGAAAATAGGTATTACATTGATAACTATGCCCATGGGGTGTGCAGTGGCGTGCACAGTATTTGAGCAGTGCAGCACATTCCTGCATTGGGTGACAATCACAAAGGCGACAAGGGCCGAGCTTGTGCATTATTTGGACAATTTTTTGTTTGTGGGCAAGGCAGGATCACAGAGTTCTGGGCAGCTGATGGGGGCATTTCACAAGGTCTGCGCTGAACTGGGAGTCCTGTTGGCATAAGATAAGGCAGAGGGTCCGTGCACACAGTTGTCCTTCCTAGGCATAGAGATTGACACAAGACAGGTCTTTTGGCTACTGCAGGACAAGCTGGGGGCACTAAAGGAGCTACTGGGGAGGGTAACAAAGGCACGGAAGGTTACATTGTAGTAATGGCAGCAGCTGATAGGGCATCTGAACTTCACCTGCTGGGCCCTCCCCATGGGTAGAACCTTCATGAGATGGTTGGCCGGGATAGGGTCTGGGTGCACAAAGCTGCACCACAGGATTCAGATAACAGAGGCAATGAGAGATGATTTGAACATTTGGCAAGCATTTCTGAACTGCTTTAATGGGGTAACAATATGGCTGGTGCCGGTGTCCAGCCAGGAGCTGGAGCTTTTCACAGATGCATCTGGGGCTGGGCTTCAGTGCCTACTTTCAAGGGAAGTGGTGTGCCGGCCAATGGCCAGAAAACTGGAAGGCGTCAGGGGTGCTGTCTCAGATAACAGTCTTGGAATTCTTCCCAGTCATGGTGGCATTGGTGGTGTGGGGTGACTGGCTAAGGGACAAAGCCATTATGTTCCGGTCAGACAACACCAACGTGGTGTTTGCCATTAATGGCCAGTTGGGGGGAAAGGGCCCGAAGGGTAACCTCATGAGGGTGTTTGTGTTGAAATGCCTTTTGCTTAATATCCAGTTCAAAGCAGTGCACGTTCCAGGAATTGAGAATGGTATAACTGATGCCCAAGGCCCCTAGAATTCTGTGGCTGCAGAATTTTGCACAGAACTTGCAATCTACCACAGAACTTCTGCAATGCTGCAGAATTCACTGTTCTTGGTGATTTTTTATTAATAATTCTGTTTATCCATAGAACCTGGTTCCCTTCCCCTCTTTTTATATCCAAAATCCCTCTATGCTCAGAATGTGATGTTATCATTGCTATAACATCATAAATTAGCTAATGAAATGGCTGCATTCTGCAACAGAAATGAACAGTCACTTATCTACCATAGTTCCCACTGCCAGAGGCGGTAGTACAGAACATCAGACATGGTGATATTTGCTCAACCTGCACTACAGCCTAATACAATTTTCAGTCTTACGTTATTGTACTTGGGCCAACTTAAACAAAACCTTGACAATAGCATAGACCTGTTAAGTCCATACCTCACTTTGCGAAAACGTGTTTGTGCCTTTAAAGTATAGCGATGTCATCTGAAATGAATAACTGGTAAAATGAATTTAACTGTCATTTTTAAGAAAAATAAAGTAATTATGTCCAGAAAAGCGGAATATAATAATAATGCGAAAATCATACAAAAGGGGCCACAAAAGGAAAAAATAGGAGGTGCTCTTAGTAAAATAGGAAACTTTTCAACATCATAACCAGACACTCACCCAAACCACCTAAACAAGGCTGAAGCAGCTTCAGCCTTATTTTGCTGGTTTGGGTGAGTCTCGGTTATGATCTTGAAAAGAATATAATGATGTGTAGACCTGCTGAAAGAACAGACCTGTTAAGTAAATAATTGCGCTGTACACATTTTTGCCAGGGTTATTGATTACATATTGTCACTGGTTGATAGAGTCACCCAAAAGTTATGGAGAAATGTGTTCAGGGCCAGCTGTTGGGCCAGAGGGTAGCATGTTATGTTTCTGTGCCAGCAACTCAGGTTCAGAGATTAGCTCTGGGAGCTGGCTGGGCAGCACAAGGACTGGGAGAACACATCACTGCTCTGAGCCTGGGAAGGTATGGTGCAGTGTTCTGTCACACGGTGGACACATTGTGATGGGCTGGAGAGCTCTGTCTCACAATCGGTTCACATGCATGGCCTGGCCTGATGGTGTTAGGTAGTGTCAGGGGAAGCAGGCTGGCATGAAAAATGAGTTTTGCAATAACTCCTGTACTCTGTTGATTCCATATTCAATGGGACTTGTATGAATGAAGATGCAATTTCATGGAAATAAAAAAAATACATATATACACATATATATACACACAGTATCTCTCTCTCTCTCTCTCTCTCTCACACACACACACACACACACACACACACACACATATTTGCATGTATGTTACAGATTGCGTATAAATATATAATTGATACACAGTGGAGACCTCATTAGTGGTATAGATACCATGCATATAGAAATACCTTATTTATCACATAAGGTCCCCTCTACATATTTCATTTATGCAATAGGCTGAGATATTTGTTTTGCTTTTTTAGGCATACAATTGTTTCTGTAAGTCTGTTATTTTTTGAACTAGTGCTACTGTGCTTTCCCCCATCCTGATTGCTATAACCACTGCCATGAAAGTGAAGTCAGGATGACAAGCAGATACTGTGATATGGTAGTTTGTTAGTGCCGCAGAACTTCCACAGAAATTACAAACCACCGCCGCAGAAGTTCTGCGGCAAATAGTAGTCTTGCCGCAGAACTTGGTCCCACTGTGCGACAGAAAAGTAGGGGCCTTGCTGATGCCCTTTCTCGTTCACAGTGGCAGAGGTTTTGAGACTTGGCACCAGGAGTGGACAGACACCCCAGGGAAGTCCCAACATACTTTTGGGGTTTGGTAACGCAGAAGCATGGGCATTGATCAGGAATGCACTGGCCCCCAAAGCGCAGGTGGCATATAAAAGGGGGCTGGACAGTTTCCTGGGCATACAGCAAGCGCAAGGGTGGAGCAAGACATTGTCGGTGCCTGTGGGACTGCTATGTGAATACATGCTGCTTAAAAAATGGGAGGGGGCTATGCCAGCCACAGTGGAACAACATTTGGCTGGCATAGCCTGGTTTCAGAAGGCCAGAGGTTACACGGATACCACAAGAGCTATCCCCATTCGCAAGATGTTGCAAGGATGGGCACGATCGGTACCACGGCTACCGGACCAGCGTCGGCCCATCAGCCACACACTGTTTAGACGTATTTGGGACACCCTTCCCGGGGTCTGTTTGCCAGAAGGGGAGACACACCTATTCAGAACTGCCTATCTCATGGCATTCTGTGGGGCGTTTTGGGTATCCGAGTTGGTGCAACCGAGCAAGGCAGCACATCATCAGCTAGTATTGGGGGATGAGGACGTGGTGATAGCCAGGGCGGGGGTATTCATCCGACTAAGAAAAAGCAAGATGGACCGTGCCACCGAGGGCCACTGGTGCAGTGTGCAGGCCCCAAACGGGGGGCACTGGGATGTCCAGACGTGAGTCCAAGAATATATGGGCCAACGGATGAAGGTGGGGGATGCCTACTTTTGACATGGGGATGGGTCCCCCACGACGGTGTATCCATTCCGTCACGTGTTGCAGAAGGCATTGCAGCAACTGGGGCTGGAGGCCAGCCAATTCAACATGCATTCCTTTAGGATAGGGGCAGCATCGCATGCCAGGGCAGAGGGGCTCATGGATGTGCAGATTCAGGCCCTGGGGAGATGGAGGTCCCAAGCTTTTGAGAGTTATGTCAGGCCACTGATGTTTTAATTGTCTTTCTTTTCCTCTCTCAACAGGTAGTGGAGTGCAAAAGACACAGATCTGGGTGTGCGGACACTCATTTGTACATTGGGCTGTCATAAGAGTGGGGCAGCTGGAAGGGGGCAAGATGCTGTTTTTGGATCCCAGGCGGACAGATGTCAGTTGGCTGGGATGACGAGGCATGAAATGGGAAGAGTTGTTGCCAAGTTTGAGAGCTGAGGTGCGACAGAGGTGGGCTCCTCCGGATGTCTTAGTAGTCCAATTAGGGGGAAATGACCTAGGTCTGGGGAAATCCCTCAAGCTGCAGTTGCAGGTCAAGGATGACCTGTCGTGGTTGAAGGGCATGTGGCCGAGGCTGTGCTTCATATGGTCTGACATTATTCTGCGGCAGCTATGGCACCATGCTTGCAATCCTAGGTCAAATTAACCAGCCTGGGAGTGGGTCACAGGGTGGTAGCCTGGGTAAAACATTGGCTGGACAACAGGACCCAGAAGGTAATTGTAAATGGGGTCCACTCTAAAGAAAGAGGGGTTACTAGTGGGGTACCGCAGGGTTCAGTACTGGGTCCAGTTCTTTTTAATGTCTTTATAAGTGACATTGCAGAAGGACTGGAAGAAAAAGTATTCCTCTTTGCAGATGACACAAAGATCTGCAACAGGTTAGATACACAAGGAGGTGTGGAAAGGATGAGAAGGGACTTGGCAAGGCTGGAGGAATGGTCAGAAGTATGGCAGCTTGGATTCAATGCAAAGAAGTACAAAATAATGCACCTGGGAAACAAAAACCCAAGGGAAAATTATCATCATCATCATCATCATCATCATCATCACATCTTTATTTATTCAGGCGAACATCATTGAGCAAGGCTCATTTACAAGATGGACCTGATAAGGTCAAGGTTCAATAGTTGATACACAACAGATACATCATACACTTATATAAGACAGTTATACATACAGGGGAAAATAACGTTTATAAACACAGTGATGTACAGTAAATTCACATGATAAAAAACGGTTACAGGAAAGTTAAGCTAATATTTACAGTATGTACAGTATATACATATCCCAGTGGGGGCATGACACTCAACATAATGTAATACTAGGATGGTGAAGGTATTACTGGTGCCATAAGATGGGGTGTCTGTCTGGAAGGAATATGCCATATATGGTTTGAAGGGAGATTTGTGAGATGACAATGCTAGCTCTAGTGGTAGCAATTGCATTTCTCTTTGAAGAAGACTGTACAATGCTGTTTAAAAGATGCAAATGGAATGATATTGGACAGTTTTAGGGATTTTTGTAGGGTGTTCCATGCTATAGCTAGAGAATAGCTGATTGTTGCCCTCCCTAGCCTGGTGTTGAATTTGGGCAATTTGAGCAGGATGATGTTGTTGCTTCTTAGGGCATAGGAGCTAGGAGAGGTCTGGGTGAAGCAGTCCAGGATATAGTTTGGAAGTTTTTTTGACAACGCTCTGTAAATCCATAGTGGGAATATTACACAATGGGGGGATAGCAACAACAACAAAAATGGAAAGGGACCTGGAGTAATCATATCAGATGACCTTAAGGTTAGCAAGCAATGTGAGAAGGCAGTAGGGAGGGCTGGGGGGATACTGGGATGTATAGAGAGAGGCATCACCAGCAGAAAACAGGAAGTTGTTATCCCTCTGTACAGACAGTTGGTGGGACCCCATCTGGAGTACTGCATCCAGTTCTGGAGACCCCATCTCCGCAAGGACATAGACAGGATGGAGGCAGTCCAGAGGGGAACTAAAATGGTGCAGGGTCTGCAAGAGAAGCCATATGAGGAGAAACTAAAGGAGCTTAATATGTATAGCCTTGAGGAAAGGAGGGGGGGACAGGATAGAAATGTTTAAGTACCTCAGTGGAATCAACAAAGTCCAAGAGAGTAGCATCTTTCAGAAAAAGAGATGTGCAAGAACAAGGGGACACAATTTGAAGACAGAGGGGATGGCTCAGGGGCAATGTGAGGAAATATTTTTTCACAGAGAGGGTGGTGAACATATGGAACAGCCTTCCTGAGGAGGCTGTGGGGTCTAAAACTGTGGGAGAATTCAAGAATGTATGGGACAGACATAAGGCAATTCTTGTGGGGGGTAGGAAGAAATGGGCTGTTGGTTAACTAGGATCTGCAGCTTATCCTGAAGGTAGGAAAATGGGCAGACTAGGTGGGCCAAGTGGTCCTTATCTGCCGTCAAAGTCTATGTTTCTATATAATTGAAAAGGTGTGCAGGCTACACAATGGGGCCATGTGGCCATTCATGGCGAGCATTGGCGGGGCAACAGTGCGCCATCCGGAAATCAGTATAATGAAGGGGGAATTGTATCGGAAGGACAGGGTGCATTTATTAGAGATAGGTTTAGATATATTTTTAGATGATATACAGCATGTTATGAAGAAAGTGTTGGCGTGATGAGCTTGTGGGGGTGTGAGCAGGGAAAGCTCACCCTGTAGCAGCTCAGTAGTCTTGGAAGGTATGTGCTGAGGAGGTAATGGGGGATTACGAGTCAGTGCAGGTGAATCTCCTGAGGCTGATGGGAGGTCAGTGCCACACAATGGGAGTTACCCAGGTAAAAAGGGGGATAGTTGGATGGCAGACCTCTCTGTGCATACGCTCACGGCAGAGCGGTGTCCTCTGACAGGGGAAGGACACATCCGAAGCTGGTCTAGGGAGCCATCCTTCATGCCCCGGAGCTGGTGTCCTCATGGGGTTTTGGGATCATCTGTTGGGGGGCCTCCTAATAAGAGGAGGTCAACCACTGGTGAATCAGAGCAAGCTGATTCAAGATTTCCAAGACTACCTAGCTGCGCACATCACACTGATTGGATGTATTGATAATTACAATTTGGTTTAATAAATACATGGCTGCAGCCATTTTTCTCCATAACTGGTTGCGGTCTCAGTTTGTTCAGGTGAAACGAAATATTTTGCCCTATAAGACAATAAAGGAGCCTGCAAGGTATCACAGGAGGCGAGGCTTGTCTGGAGGCAGGTATTGAGGGACACCTGGGCAGGCAGGTAGGTGGTAGGTAGCCACCCACAAGGGGTGGGGAAGGGGCAGGCAGGAGGGAGGTTCCCAGGGGGAGGGTGGAGGAGAGGCAGGGGAGGAGCCAGGCCTTTAAGAAGGGCTGGCGAAGAGAGGATCCCTCTCTTCTAGGCTGCTCCCAGGTTTCAATCCCACCTGAACCTCACCCTCATAAAAGCAGGGAGGGAACATGGGGGAGGGATAGGGACCTTGCTGACCCAATATGGGAGATCGCATTAGGGGTCTAGAAGGAATTTCCCATTTTTTTCCCACTGTGTTTTCTGGGTTTTTGTCTTATCCAGCAAGGGGGGGAGATGATAGGCTGCTAGTTAGTTAGATTAGGATGTCGCAGCTGTGTACTGTAAGTGTTACGGGTGGCTCAGTAGTCTTGGAAGGTATGTGCAAAAGGGGGAACAGGGGATTACGAGTCTATGCAGTCGAATCCCCTGAGGCTGACGGGAGGTTGGTGCCAGACGACGGAGGACAATCGGGATGGCAGTTCTCTCTGGGCGTACGCTCATGACGGGGGAGGACACATCCGAAGCCGGTCTTGGGAGCCATCCCTCATGCCCGGAGCTGGTGTCCTCACAGGGTTTTGGGATTATCTGTTGGGGGCCTCCTAATAAGAGGAGGTCAGCCACTGGTGAATCAGAGCAAGCTGATTCAAGATTTCCAATATTACCTAGCTGCGTGCATCATGCTGATTGGATGTATCAGTAATTACAATTTGGTTTAATAAATACTTGGCTGTGGCCATTTTTCTCCATAACTGGTTGTGGTCTCAGTTTGTTCAGGTGAAACGAAATATGTGCCCTATAAGACAATTCAAGTTTATAATCAGCAATGCCATCCAAAATCCTTAGCTGTTTGAATGAAAACTAGTCTGAATGGAAATAGTTCACAAGGAAGAAACTGCCTTACTACTTACAAAGACTTCACAGTTAGCACCCCATTTAGGTAATTGGGATCATTTGCACCTTTTCTCCCACCTGCTGTTTCAGTCTGTGTGACAACAAAAAGGTTTCTGATAGACTGCTTCAACAACAAATTTTGGTTAGATCCACCACGGCTGCATAATGAAGTTAGTGAAGTTGTGTGGAATTGTTAAGGAGGTATGGAGAAACTACACAGTGATTTGTAAGTAGTAAGATTTGTTTTAGTTTTTGTTTTAAGGAAGGCATACAGGTTATTAGGAAAATACATGGTGGTGTACATTTTAATGGAAGGAATAAGAAGCACTGTAGGTTTACAAAAGAACCCCAGAGCAAATGCCACTGATGTATGTGTTATCCCAGATGATATTGGCCAGACAGCCAAATTTTAAAGAAAACACAATTTCACATACCCCAATAATGCAAAGCATTATGGAAAACATATGCAAATCCCCATGATGGTACAGAAGGTGGTAGTACATGAAAAAGTAATGGCTGGCATATGTTCAGCCTTGGGATTATTTACACAGTTTTTTTTTTTGTTTGTTTTTTAAAGAAACAGGGTTTTTTTGTCTATGAGGTGATGTAAGTTATATTTAAGCAACTTGTTGATGTCAGGAAGTCAGGTGTAATGATGATGGACTGTTAGCAGACAAAATGTGATAGTAACTTTCAGAGGGGGTCGCTTTTGATAAGGGCAAGGTGTAGTTATGCTTGTGATAGTGGGAATATTAGGAAAGTATGAGGTCTATGCAGAAGTGGAGTACAAATATGCACAATTTCATAAGTATGTGCTCAGAGTGCAGGCAAATGTGATATGCAGGTTTGTTTTAGAAATAGGTAAAAATAGTGATATGTGCAATTGATAGAAAGATAGATAATTACATAGACATGCAGGCCCTGTCCACACTACACTCAAAAAAGCTGTAATGGATTCAGACCGTTACAGTCTGTAAACGTCACAGTGTGTCCACACTGCCAGTGAACAGTGTGTACTGTATAGTGGTTTGAAAACATTACAGCCTGTCCACACTGAGTGCGATAGTGTGTGTCGTCTCAACCCTGTAGTAGCAGTGCACATCCCATGGTGCACTTGGTGATGACAGCTGCATTTTGAGATGCCATCCTACATGTCCTATGGAGTACGGTGTATATGGCACAGTCATATTATGTAAATAACCATATTTCACTGTTATGAGACACACTTATGTTGTGGAGGTGACAGAGAGAGGTTTGAGGGAGGGGGAGATCTGTATGTTGGAACCAGGGGTTACGTCAGTGAGAGGGAGGGAAGGGGAGGGAGAGAGAAAGAGGGGGGGAGACATGGCATCTGTTCTGCCATTATTAGGGCACCTGGGCACAACAGACGTTCATGTACTGCTGCTGTGTGGCTGAAGGTAGACCCTCTACTACTGCCTTCAGTGTTCCCCACTGCTCCACTGTACACAATGCCACACGTCTATTGTCCACCGTAGCAGTGCTCCATGATGCACTCAGGAGCTCCACTAATGTATGTGTTCACTACTTGCACTGATCTGCAGGTAGTATTACTGCCACGTCACACATGGGCAGGCATGGTACTCCCAACAGTCGGCACAGTGAGAAGAGTAATCAAGGACAGTACACGGATACCATCAAGAGGTGGCCCTCGGGGAGGCAAGTGCAGACAGAGAGGTAGGTTAGGTGGAGACATGGGGTACACCCGGGAGGGGTGCGCATGCAGCTATCAGTTTACTGTGGTATGGAGGCATTCCAGTATTGCAGCCTACACCCATGCTCCACACTGCTGTCTGCATATGTCCTGCTAGCCTCCAATCTCCCTGCATGCAGTGAAACAGTGCTGCAATGCGTGCAGGTATAGTGGGAGACTGGAGGCTACATGGTGGAGCATTTAGACACAATTGCAATTAAAAACTGATAAAGGTGTAAAGCTGTAAATAAGAGTGAAATAACCACGCTGGTATGCACACAACAAAGTGGTTCTTGGAAGAATACAGATTGGGGATGGTTCAATTAAAGGAGCAGTCCACCCAGACTTTGCAAAAACATATGTTATGCAGAGTGTTTTGATTTGTATGTAAAGTCCTAGTGTGTCCTTCCCTCTGTGTGCTATTAGGAGTTTTTCCTAAATTAGGCTGCTAGCTTTAAGGTAGTTTTATGACCCCTGGGGATCTCCATCACAAATAGGCTTATTGCCTTCTGCCTCCTACAATGCACCCTGTCTCATGTGACAGTGACATAGCCAGGCCCATAGATTTAGCATATGCAGTGCTTTTTAAAATTAGTTCACAACAGCAGAGCTTTATAGCTGTTCTTATCCAGTTAGCACCAATGGCAACAGTTACAATTTAGCAGATGCCTGAGAGCTACCTAATGGGTTTCTGTAAGAAAACAGCTATTAAATAGCTCTAATTCACTATTTATGTTTTTTGGTTGTGTCATTTCTAGCTAGCAGTAATATGTGTTTTCATTTTAAAATTTAATTTCATCAAACGTTGCACAACAATAAAAAGCACAGAAATTGCCCCAGATCATCACTGCTATCATTAGTAAAGACTATAGCAGTTTTCTTACAGAAAACTCACTCAGTTAGCTCTAAAGTATTTGCAAAACTGTAAATGTAACTACCAGCACTTTTTTTTTTTTTTTTTAGCAGGAGATACACACTAAAGCTTATTTACAGGTGTGACCTGGGAGCACAAGGAAGTTAAGTGATTTGCTCAGGGACACACAGTACGCATGAGGAGGCTGTGGGATTCAAACCCAGGACACCAGGTTTGCAGCTCAGAGCCTTAGACCACCACACTATACTGCCTCCTCTATTCTAATAGGTAGAACTGTCAGTTAGTGCTGATTTTGCTCTGTGATATGATTTTCAATTTTTTTTTGGATACAAATTTTTTTTATTTATTTTATTTTAGTCTTTGGTAACCGGGTAAAGCCCACTAGGCACAAGTGCCTGTTTTTAGGGGTGACTTGGGAGCACTGGGCGGTTAAGTGACTTGCTCAGAGTGTCACACAGTATGCAAGTGGAGGTTGTGAGAATCAAACTCAGGTCTGGTCTGCTGGATGTATCAAGCTCGTTCACACCTTGTTCCTCTAACGTCTAGGCTATACTGCCAGCCCCAAATGTGAAATATATTTTTAGTAAAGTATAAAAATATGTATGTGCGAGTTATTTAGGTTGGTGAATATTTATTTATTTTTTGAAAAAGTGGGATACACTAAATGTGCAGTGCAATGAACCATTGTAAAATGGGATCAAATGTGTAGCTGAAATAGTTACTGTCATCCATCCTGTTGTGTTCATGCTATACCACACACAGGAGAAAAAGTGACTTTAAAGTATTTTGCAGTTTCTATGCTGTAGCTTCATACCATACACTTCATTTGTAAAAAAAAAAAAAAAAAAAAAAAAATGAAAATCATGTCACAGACCTAAATCCATACTAAATGCTAGTTCTAACTAATAGAAAGCGGGTACCTACATTTATAGTTTAGCAAATATTTGAAATCTAACTGAGTGATTTTTCTGTAAGAAAACAGATAGAGTCTTAACTAATTATAGTGCTAATGATCTGGGCAATTTCTGTGCTTTTATGGTTGTGTATAGTTTGATGAAATTAAAAGTTTTTAAATTAAAACATTCCTGCAAGCTAGACCTGACGCACATAGAAAACAACAATAGTGAATTAGAGCTTAATTTAGTAGCAGTTTTCTTACAGAACCCCCAGTTAGCTAGCTCTCAGGTGTCTACTAATAGGCTAATTTAGGAAAAACTCCTAATAGCAGACAGAGGGAAGGGCACACTAGGACTTAACATACAAATAAAAACACTCCGCATAAAATATGTTTTAGCAAATTCTGAGTGGACTACTCCTTTAAAACTGTAAGCTCAGTAAAAAATATACACTGCAGCCTCTAGCTGTACTGACCTGCTTCAGCTGATGCAAAATATAGAGTAAGGTGGTGGGAGCAGGGTTGGAGGATAGATCTGAATAACACCATATACCCACCAGGAGGGACTTTCCATCTCTTGGAATGTATTTGTGAAAATGTGTGACCAGGAGAGGAATGTAAGCTACTAAATGTGTAGTGCAATGAGCCATTGTAAAACGGGATCAAATGTGTAGCTGAAATAGTCACTGTCATCCTGTTGTGTTCATGCTATACCACACACGGGAGAAAAAGTGACTTTAAAGTATTTTGCAGTTTCTAGGCTGCAGCTTCATACCATACACTTCATTTGTAAAAAAAAAATGAAAATCATGTCACAGACCTAAATCCATACTAAATGCTAGTTCTGCCTAATAGAAAGCTGGTACCTACATTTATAGTTTAGCAAATACTTGAAATCTAAATGAGTGGGTTTTCTGTAAGAAAACCGCTAGAGTCTTAACTAATTATAGTGCTAATGATCTGGGCAATTTCTGTGCTTTTTTGGTTGTGTATAGTTTGATGAAATTAAAAGTTTTAAAATTAAAACATTCCTGCAAGCTAGACCTGACACACACAGAAAACAACAGTAGTGAATCAGAGCTTAATTTAGTAGGGGTTTTCTTACAGAAACCACAGTTAGCTAGCTCTCAGGTATCTGCTAATAGGCTAATTTAGGAAAAATTCCTAATAGCAGACAGAGGGAAGGACACATTAGGACTTAACATACAAATCAAAATACTCTGCATAACATGTGTTTTTGCAAATTCTGAGTGGATTGTGGACTACCTGCAAGCTCAGTGAAACATATACACTGCAGCCCCTTGCTATACTGACATACTTCAGCTGATGCAAAATACATAGTAAGGTGGTGGGGGCAGGGTTGAAGGACAGGTCTGAATAACACCATATATCCACCAGGAGGGACTTTCCATCTCTTGGAATGTATTTGTGAAAATGTGTGACCAGGAGAGGAATGTAATCTGAGCCAATGCTGTTTAAACAAGTGCTGTATAGGGATGTAGTTTCAGGCTTTTCCTTCTGAAGCGTAAGCTCTGATGCCCCAGGCAGCTCTGATAGTCAGTTGTTCCAGCATGATAGATCCACCTCATGTCCCTCCCACATGAACCAAAAAAAGGTGGGGTGGATCTTTAGGAGCTTTTTGGGTGGAGGTGGGGGTGGATCTTACTCCCCCAAAAAACTAATGCTGCCTCCCATTACTCAAGTTCCAGTTCTTGTACCTCCCACTTAAGAAAGAAAATAGTGCACTGCAACCATTGACTAACATGAAAGTGTATTTTTTTCTGGGCGGAACACAATTCTTGGAGAAGGGTAAGGTGGAGGAGAATATTTACACCTTCAGTCAGTTCCACGGACAGAAAACATGACATCACCCCTTTTTGTACATGCAAATGTCTGCAGGCTCTGCCTACTGCAGCTGTAAAAAGCAAATGTTAAGTGTTTCAGTGTACTTATGCTTGGCCAGTGGATTTTGCAAGCACATTCAATGACACACAGAAGGTAAGACTAGAGGGGCTGTATGATGCTGGTGGGCAGAGTGGTGCTCAATTCACATCTGAGCTCCGACATGAAAACTGAGAGACACCCTTTTCATGGAGACCAATTAAAAAAAGCATCCACATGTTTGGGAGATGCATGATTTTCCATTTGAAGGTCCTCCACTAGTTACTTGTGGATTTTTAGGTGAAGACACTTTACTTCAAAGAAGCAAATTCAGGCATTTTTTTTTTGCTCCTCCTACCTCCTGGCCATCCACTCCTTCAGGCTTGCCAAGGCCCCCTACCACTGCTACAGAGTCCTGACCACTCTCCGCTGCCCCTTATTGCCGTGCTACTAGGTAACCCAAAGTAATCCTTCATCGGGTGTGCCCATACCCCTGTGGGAGGCTACCAGGAGAAGGGAATCACCTCAAAGAGCTTCCTGTGTATACTGGGCACGGCAGGGGTCAGAATGGACATATGTGTCTGGGGCGTCGGGCTTATGCAGAGACCAGCAGCCATCCTCTGGTTGGCCAGCGGGTGTTTTCTCATTTTCTTGGGAGCGTGACAGGCCACATGATGTCAAGGCACAAGCTGACATCCATCATGCTCCCTCCCGCAGTGAGGGCCAATGTGTTGCCGTGCCTCTGGCCTCCACCAGGGGCCAGCAAACACTGAGCCATGAACCCTCCCTCCCAGGAGAAGGCGAGTGGTCGTTGAACACTCAAGCCTTTACTCCCCCACCCGGCCGGCCCTCCAACACCTAAGTCTGTGCCTGAGTCCTGGTCAGCAGTGTCACAGGCAAAAATCCAATTCAGGCAATTAAATGATAGACAGAAAGAAACAAAGGTGGTCTGCCTTAGTGGTGGTGGTTCAGATTAATTCACATCTGAGTTCTAACAAGCAAAGAGACCAAGTAATTTGTAACTTGTGCATGTGGGGTGTGGGTGTTGAAGGGAAGGGATCATAGTGCTGTTACTACTGCCATTACCCCGAGGGATGTGGACTGCATTGTTGCTGATGCCATCACACCTGAGGGGCAGGGGCCATAGTGATTCTGCCATCACCACTGGTGGATGGGGAATGTAGTACTGCTGCCATCCCACCTAGGGGATGGGGACTATAGTGCTGATACTGCCATCACACCTGAGGGATGGGGAATGTAGTACTGCTGCCATCACACCTGAGGGATGGTGGAATGTAGTACTGCTGCCATCACACCTGAGGGATGGGGCCATAGTGCTGATACTGCCATCACACCTGAGGGATGGGGGCCATAGTGCTGATACTGCCATCACACCTGAGGGATGGGGACCATAGTGCTGATACTGCCATCACACCTGAGGGATGGGGAATGTAGTACTGCTGCCATCACACCTGAGGGATGGGGAATGTAGTACTGCTACCATCACACCTGAGGGATGGGGGCCATAGTGCTGATACTGCCATCACACCTGAGGGATTGGGGGCCATAGTGCTGATACTGCCATCACACCTGAGGGATGGGGAATGTCGTACTGCTGCCATCACACCAGAGGGATGGGGAATGTAGTACTGCTGCCATCACACCTGAGGGATGGGGTCCATAGTGCTGATACTGCCATCACATCTGAGGAATGGGAGCCGCAGTGCTGTTGCTGCTGCCATCACATCTGGGGGGGGGCATAGTGCTGTTGCTGCTGCCATCACACCAGAGGGATGTGGGTCACAGTGCTGTTGGTGCTGCCATTGCACCTGAGGAATGGGGGCTGTAGTGCTGCTTCCATCACACCTTAAGGATGGGGGCTGTAGTGCTGCTGCTGCCATCACATCTTGTACCTAAAATAATTTTAAATTGGTACAAGGGTGGAAGGAGGTGCAATAGTGGAGGTCAAAATTGCTAAGATGTATGTTAGCAGAGTTATAAATTGTTGAAGTACACAAAACCAGACACCGGTAAAACAAGATTTTGACTTAGCAGACACTGGTGACAATACCGTTTTTACAATGTGCAAAATGGAATTTGTCCTTTCTCAGTCCCAGTAAACCAGTGTCTCTGCTCATCACCACTCCTGGGAGTTAGATGCCTCAATGTGTCGGATATGTGTGTAGCCCTGGTCCCCGGTACTGGCCTGATCCAGCATCCTTGAAGAAGTGGCCTAGAAGGTGACAAGCTGCCAGACTCTGCCAACAGCTCTGAAGGTGACAAGCTGCCAGAAACCTGCTCCAGTTAAGTAAGCTGCCAACCTGTTTCACAGCCCGAGACCCCTAGCATGACTGACCAAACCTGCTACTGTGATCCAGACCCTGTGAGACTGCACTTCAGAACTGTGAGTAAACAAAGGGCCTGCCCTAATCTGGGGAGATTAACTAAAGTTTATTCTAAGTTTCTGCCTACCTTAATAAGTGCACCAACGTCAGCCACCCAGCTGCACCATTCAGGACTGCAACACAACTGCCTGGGTACCCAGACTGACTTTAGGGGTGCTGGTACCAGTGAGGAGGTGGGCTAACTGTTGTCTGTTGTTTTACCTGCTGCATCAAGTCTACCAAGCTGTTATTTATTTCTGCATCCCTTTTCTTTCCCTCCTTATATAATAATTTTTTTACTGTAGTTGTTTAATACTGTCTGTGAGCATATTATTAGGAACAGTCTTTACCTGCATGTGTTTTAAAGTGTTACAGTTTAAAGTGCCATTTCATGTGTGGGGGTGACTGTGAGGCTAGGTGGGTAGGTATGAGATCCCAGTGGGTTGTACCACACAGACAACTGGCCCACTATAATTTACTCCGGGTGGAGGCACTGCACTGTTTATTTTATATTTGGGAAAGGACCCCCCTTTTCCATCTGAAACAGAACCCAGGCCCCTCAACCTTGTTGAATCCTCAAGGCAGGGGTAGTAACTGAAAGTTACACGGTGATCCAGTTACATCTTGAAGGCACCACTGGGATCTCCCATTTACCATCCATACCCCACATGGAAGCCATTGCTCTATTCCCAAACCTCAAACTGTTACTGATAATATGGCTTCTCACCACCTAATTGATTGGTGTGAGGGTGAAGATATGGACCCTCAAAAGTCCCTGCTGCTTTTGGGTGTTCCTCCTGGGACAGACAGGGAGAAAATCGAAGAGGCTCTTACTGTAATTAAATGCCTTGGCTCAGTTGCTGTCTGAGGACTGATAATGAACCCTGTCACCAAGACTTTAAGTGTGTTAATTGAGTGCAGAAATGCTTTTGTTGTTTTTTTTTTACCTTATTTTTTTCTCCCGGGACCCCAGTCAGTTACCTCCTTTCCAGACATCCGTTTTTATCCTCCGGTTGCCATCCTCTGCACCCGTCTCTTTATTTGGGCCACCACCTTGTAACCCCCAGGGCTTACCCCCATGGTGGGGAGCCCCCAACTCCTCACTAGGACTGGATCTAGTACAGGTGGCACCCTCGGAGATGGTGCGTTAGGCGGACGGCCATCAAGCTGCTCGACCTGGCCATTTTCTCTGTTTCCCAGCAGCAGAGCATGAAATGCCAGCAATGTGTGAGCCACTTGTGCGTCCACACGCAGTGCACCCGCCAGCTGCGCCGCCTCCATACCACACTGCATTGGCCAGGCGTGCCAACACCTAGCCTCCGCTAGGTGTCAGACAAACTCCAGCCCCTATTCCCCACCCTCCCAGGAGAGGAGAGCAGTCCTCCAGACACTTGATCCTCTCCCACCCCAGTCGCCCCCGGTGACCCACTTGCACTGTGAACATGGGTCACCGGCATGGCAGGAGGTAAGGCATCGCTGCCTCAGCCCTCCGGTCCAGCACCAGAAATGCTTTTGATGCCACTCGTGTACCTGATGTGCTAACCTCAGAGGGTTCCAGTACTGCATGGACCCTAGTGACACAAGGCAGAGTGACCCACAGAAGGGAGTCCTCACCCAAGCAGGAGTGTTTCAAGGCCAAACTTAGCAAGTGGTTGCAGGAACAAGGGAAGACTATGGAAGAGGTTCAAAAAGGGTTTGATGTGCCAGGGGGTGCCCCTCCTCAGACCCCATGGAGAGGACCCACCTATGTGTCATCAGTTGTTTCAAACTCCTACCATAAATTACGTATGTTCTGAGGGATACAACCTACTCCACCAGGTGAAAATGATCTGGAGACCTCGATGGATTATGCTTCTCCCTTAGTGCAAGATTGGCAGTGGTCAGAAGCTGAAAGGCAGACACACCTGGGAGAGTCTCAGAGGGCCAACCCTAGATATTATTCATTTTCTGAGAGTCACAGATCCAAAGGTCACCACACAAGAGTACCTAACTGCCTTAGAAAATGTGTTTAGGAGCAGTGAGACTGGGAAGGATCTCATGTGGAGACATAAGGTGATTAAAGAATGGCAGGGAGAACCGTTGTCAACCTATTTGACTCTCCCGGAGACAGCACTACAGAAAGTTTTTAGGAAATGAGGCATGGCCTCTTCCAAATTAATGGTATACTGTCAATATGGCACGGGAACAAGGGCGCCGTAATGTGGGCGCACTGAATGTGGGCATCTGGGACTTGTGAGCGTGGTGCAGTGAGGGCTTCACTCTCCCTCCCACTTCCCGATGTGCCCCACCGCGAAAGGCATTATATTAATGTTGGGGGTACTGGGGTGCAGCCCCTCACGATGGGGAGTGCGGGTGGCAGAGTTCCCCACATAACCCCACACTACTTTCCATTGCATCCTCTATGTCTGTGGCGCGGTTGCCAGGTGCTGTCATTACTGGTGGTGTTTTGACTGCACTTGGATTTACTGCCCCACAAGTCCTTTCACCCACATATGTATGAACCCAAACTAACCGCATCCGACTGGATCAAGTACTCAAATCTGCATGGTATTCCAGTCTGTTATTGCTGAAATTGTGACTGCAAGATAGGAGGGATAACTCCCCCCTCCTACAGTATGCTAATGAAGGCAGTGAAAAAAGCAAAAGATGAAGAGGAGTCTTGGGACCCCTATGCTGGTGCTGCCGCTGCAACTCCCCTTTGTAAGAGAGGGCCTGCCAATGAAAGTCCTGAAATCAAAGAACTCCTTAATGAACTTGGAGAGCTGAGAGCTAGCTCGGCTAGCATGTTAACTTCCAGTAAAAACAATGATGCCCACTCGGGCCAGCATGGTGCAATCCCTGACCAGAACTTGACTGTGATGGGCGCTGCTGTTCAAGTACCTAATTCTATAACTTCAGAACCAAGTGAGAGAGTTCAAGGCTTTGGTGAATGAGTTAAATAAATGCAGATCTCAGCAAGTGGTATGAAAGGAGGGAAATGGTGAGAGAGGGTCAGTAGCTTTCAGAGAATTCAAAGGGAACCCTCCAAAAGGCAAAAACCCTGGCTGGAAACCATCTGATGGGCCCCATCACCCACGGCACAATCAGTCAGGCTTATTTTGCTACCACTGTGGGCAGGGCAGACACATCAAGCAAGACTGCTGATCTCCTGAAGATTTGCGTAAGGTGAATGCAAAACTTACTGGTAGAGTGCAACAGCAAGAGAAATCTAGTGCGACTCAAATTAAACCAGAACCTACTCAGTCAGTGGCTAAGTCTTCAGTTAAAACTTCTAAGACTGCAACATTTGACCTAGACAAACTTGTGGGGCCTTTCACCAAAACAACAGTCACTATTGAGGGAGTGCCTGCTCAAGCCGTCTTGGACAGTGGTTCCCAAGTGACCATTATTTTTAAAAACTGGTATGATCAGCACTTGTCTCACCACAAACTACTACCTTTGGAGGGTATGAATGTGTTGGGGCTAAATGATAAGACTTACCCATATCTGGGATACTTCAAGGTATGGATTGCTTTCCCATCCTTTGTAACAGGAGTGGGAGACCCTGTGGAAACACTGGCCTTAGTGTGTCTGGAATCTGGCATCTATGATGGGAGTACCAGTACTCATTAACACAAATGCTCATATGTTTGGTCGCCTAGCTCAGCTATGCCAGAAGAGGGAGGCCAAGCAGAAAGGAAAAGTGCTATGCATGCACGCCCTGGTGTGAAAGGCTTACCAGCAACAAGCACAGACTAGAGACAAAGTTCAAGATGACCTGGTGGGTATAGTTTGGCGTTGTAATGCTGAAGAGCTTGTGCTACCCCTAATGCAGAGTGAAAAGTCAGTGGCGTAGTACACCTGAGGAAGGAAGGAAGTAAAAAACCAAATACTGATGCTCAGTGCTCCTGAAGAACATGGACTACTGGAAGGACTATTAGTAAAGCCCAATGTGTTGCCAGTAAGGTCTCATGTGTACGCCAAATGAGTGACCATCCAGGTAAAAAAGTGTTACAAACAGGGACGTTGTTGCCAGGAAAGGATACACCCTGGCTCAAGTGTACTGTGTGGACACAGCAGCGCAACCAACCCCAACTAGGGATAGCTCCCAACCTGGCATTGATTCAGAAATGTTTGACTTTGGTGACTCTCCTATACCTGAAAAGTGGAAGATCTGTGTCAGCTGAAAGCTAGCTGAAAGAACGAAAGTGTTCTCACTTCATGAATGGGATGTGGGGTGTGTAACCGGAGAAGAGCACCACATCCAACTTCAAGATGAATGACTTTTCCATGAAAGGTCCCACAGATTGGCACCCATAGATACTGATGACGTGAGAAGACACCTACAAGAATTGTTAGCTGCTGCATTATCCAAGAATCACAAAGCCTGCATGCTTTGCTCATTGTGGTGGTGCAGAAGAAAAATGGAGCCATGCGCATGAGCGTCGACTATAGTACTCTCCACAAACAGACTGTTCCCAACCAATACACAATGCCCAGAATTCAAGATGCACTTAACTGCCTCAATGGAAGTAAGTGGTTTTCTGTGCTCGATCTTAGGAGTGGCTATTACCAAATACCCATGGCTCCTCATGACAGAGAAAAATACACCTTCATAAGCCCACTAGGATTTTACAAATTTCTTCGGGTGCCCCAGGGGATATCGGGCACCCCTGCAAATTTCCAGCACCTAATGAAAAGGGCAGTTGAAGACATGAACTTTCTTGAGTGCCTAGTTTTATCTTGATGACATAATAGTATTTGGGAAGACCCCGGAGGAGCATGAGGCCAGATTGCTGAAACTGCTAGATCAACTGGAAAAATTCAGGCTCAAACTCTCCATCGAGAAGTGCCAAGTTTTCCAAAGCTCAGTTAAGTATGTTGACATAGTGTGTTGTCTGAAGGCATCCAAACGGACCCAAGCAAAGTGGAAGCGCTGACCATCTGGCCAAAACCCACAAATCTGAAAGAACTACAAAGACGCCTTGGTTTCTTTGGGTATTAAAGACGTTTCATCAAGGATTACACCCAAGTAGTAAGGCCTCTTCTGAATCTAACCCAAGGTTATCCAACAAATAAAGGAAAGAGAGTTTCTGCTTAGATTACCAAATTCAAATCATATTTCAAGACTGTCTGAACCATTTGGTGCTCGCTGGACTCTTGACTGTCACAAGGCATTCAAAGAAATAATTCATAGATTGGCTGATGCTCTAGTTCTGGCTTATGCTGACCCTGAGAAATCTTATGTACTCCATACGGGTGCCTGCTTTAGAGGTCTTGGGGCAGTTCTCTACCAAAACTAACCCAATGGGACTGTGCCCAGTCGCCTTTGCAAGCCAAAGATTTAACAGTGCTGAACGAAAGTACCTGGTGTACAAACTAGTATTCTTTGCACTTAAGTGGCCCATCATGGACCAATTCCACAAATATTTGTATGGAGCGCATATTACTGTTAAGACAGATAACAACCCTTGATATGTTCAAACAACAGCAAAGCTTGATGCAGCTCAACAAAGGTGGCTGTCAGCATTGTCCACCTATGACTATTGTGTGGAATACCGACCTGGACTCCGCCATATATGCAGTCTGATATACCTCTCAACCTCCCCTCGAAAATCAGGGACAAGGCTTAAAAAAATCAACTAAGAAAGAACAAGTCTGTAACTTTTATGTTTGATATTATTTTGTACTTATAACCCCACTGTTTAGTCACAGAAACACAATTTTAGGAAGGCAGAGTAAAATTTTTAGACTAATCAAGTCCCTGAAAATCAGGGACAGTTGAGAGGTATGCCCAGATGCACTGTCTCGATGCCCCACTGCCTCTAACTCAACCAATAAAGAGTGGATATGGATACCCGAGCAAACTGTCACAGCACTATGCAAAACATTCGACCCAAATGAACAGCCATCCACTGCAACTGCTGATCATCTAGTGGGAACCCTCTCGGTGCACCTGGAGACTGCTTACCAACTGCCTATTGTAACTTAGTTGCTCTGGATTTGAACTTACTACCCCAACAGACCTCTCAAGACTCACAAAAGGAACAAAGAATGGACATAACTATTAAGGATGTCCTACACACCTTGCAGAAAGGGGGTGATGATAACCAGGTTGTAAGCAGAGATCCTGATGTGAAATTGCGTCTAAGAGAATGGTCAAAGCTCAAGGTTAAAGACAATCTGCTGTATCAAGAAATCCAAGGCTCAAATGGCTCTCCTCGTCTGCAACTAGTCTTACCTGTAAAATACAGAAAAGTTGTACTACATGCATTGCATGATGATATGGGCCATTTGGGAAGTGAGTGCACATTGGACTTTTTTTATTTTATTTACTTATTTTTTATTTACTGCATATTGGGAATTACAAACCTTTGAGTCACAGACTCTTTTACAAAGGCTCCACATCGGTTACAGAGGGTGGAGGGGGCAACAAGTGTTGGGGAAGAGAGACAGAACAAGGAAATTATATACAAGCAAAATTACAGTATATACAGATTTTATGTTCAAACACTTTTTTTTTTTTTTTTTTGAACAGTAGCTCCACGGTGGTTACAGCGGGTGGAGAGACATATGACAGTAAATGGCAAATGGAAAACAACTTTCAGTACATAATAAAATAGTTTATAGATTACATTGCTGGAATGATAGCAGAGAGACTTTTTTATCCAGTTACAGCAAGTAGGAGACATACCTGTGACCCCTAGACTGAGCTTTGGGGGGGGGGTTTCGACGGGCCTGGAGGGCCCCTGTGTGGGTGCGAGAGGGTGGGGAGGAGGAGAGAGGTTAGGCCAAAATAGCATTCACATTTAGAGCTATCCAATAGGAAGGTTTTAAGGCCTGTTTTGAAGAGTTGAATGCTGCGGGACTGGGAGAGGGAAGGCGGAAGAGTGTTAAGCCATTTGGGGACATGGTAGCGGAGGAATCTCTGCCCAAGGGATGTACGACATGGGGGAACTGTGAAGGATGTGGTAGCCGAGAGTCTGGTCATACGCCTGAGAGGGGCCGGTTTGATGATGGGGAGTAGAACGGCTGGCGCAAGCTGGAGGTGGATCTTTTTTGCTAGTATGCAGGTGTGGTACTTGAGTCTTTGATGGAAATTAAGCCAGCCAGTCAGTTTGTATAGGTTGCAGGTGTGGGTGAGTCTGTCACAACCCGAGACAAGGCGACAGGCTTTGTTTAGCGCAGTGGTTATGCAGCTTAAGGTGGAGTTATCAGCAGTGCCGTAGATAACAATCCCGTAATCGATAAGGGAGAGGATGGAGGATGTGACAGCTATCTGCATGGCTTGAGCAGGCAGGCTGTTTTTGATCCTGTAGAGGGTACCAACTCTTGAGTTGATCGCTGCCGAGAGGAGGCGTACATGTCTGTAGTAGGAGAGGGAGGTATCTAGGGTGACACCCAGGTATTTGAAATGATTGACGTGTTCCAGTAGGGAACCATCCGAGTTGGAAATGTGAAGAGCCATCTGACTGTGCGGGCTTTGGCGATGATCAAAGGTCATGGCCTTGGTTTTGGAATAGTTAATGATCAGTATGGTGGTCTACAACCAACTCTCCAGCTCCCTGAAGAATTCCTGGAGGGTGTGTAATGTGAGTGTTTCAGTAGAGAACTGCATCGTCAGCATAGAGTAAGAGATGGCGCTGCAGGCTTTGGGGAGTGAATTAAGGAAGAGAGTAAAAGCAGTGGGCCAAAATTGATCCCTCATGGAACACCGGAGCGAACAGGCTTGGGGGTGGAGATGGTGGAGTTTATTCTTACTTGCTGCGAGCGTCCTGAGAGGTAGTCCTTAAAACAGGCTGCAGCCTCGGGGACCACATTTAGTTGCAGCAGGACTTGCAGGAGTAATTCGTGACTGACCGTGTCGAAAGCCTTAGTTAAGTCTATATAGATAGCCCCTGCAAGTGACCCTTGGTCAAGCGCCTCATGGATCAATGTTGTGAGCTCAGCGAGAGCCGTGATGGTGCTGTGGCCAGCTCTGAACCCATGCTGTTCCTTACTGAGTAGGTTGTGTTTTGTTAGATGCTCAGTAAGCTGGTCTGAGACTATTTTTTCCAGGACTTTGGAGAGAGGAGGGAGTATAGAGATTGGTCTATAATTACTGGGGTGGGTGGGATCACCGTTCTCTAAGATAGGGGTGATCAAGGCTTTTTTCCAGGCAGCGGGGAACTGGCTGAGGCAAAGTGAAAGGTTTAGGATTTTTGTGAGATGGGGTATTGTGACATCAAGGGTAAGCCTGATGAGTTTTAGGTCCAGGGAGTCATTGCTGTAGCGAGTGTTAGCGATTGCTTTGGAGATATAGTGTTTGGCTAAGGTACAGGGGATGGTACGGAGCCAGAAAGGGGGCGGGAGGTCTATGCTCGCCATAAGAGGAGTGGGGGAGGGGTTTGGGAGGGTGGAAGAAATTAGGCGGGAGGATATGTGAGAGGTCTGAGAAGGATTCGTTGAGGGCTTCAGCGATTTTAGTAGGATCTTGGGTAACGTCCCCGTTCAGACTGAGTTGGGTAGGGGTAGGGGAACGTGATTTCCCACTGATTTCTTGTATGTTGCTCCAAAACTTTTTCCCATCTCCCCAGGAGAAGGAGAGGGTATGCTGATAGTAATCAGCCTTGGCCTGTCGTTGGCCCAGGTGCATTTATTTCGTACCTCCCTATAAAGCTGTCTGTCCTGGGTGTGTTGGGAGTCTATGGCCCTGTGCCAGAGGTTGTCCCTGTGTTGCATAAGTTTTAGGAGGGAGGGTGTAATCCAGGGTGTAGACCTAGTTTTCACTACCTGCCTAGTGAGGGGAGCAAATATATCACAGGCTTTGTTAAAGGTAGCTATAAAGTGGGTGAGAGCGGCATCCACCGACCGTGCGTTATATAAAGGTAGCCAGTTACTATTGGCTAGGTATTCTTTGAGGTGATGAATGCCTCCTTTTTTGAGTTTTCGGTGCCATGTGATTTTCGGAGGTGCTGTGGGCAGTTTGCCTGACCACCAGCAGATAACCGGGGGAGTGGTCACTGATAGAGTCAGGGAGCACTGTGGCCTGGGTAATATTTTGTGGCCTGTTGGTAAAAATGAGGTCTAATAGTGTGGATGTCCCGGTTCTTGTGTCGCACCTTGTTGGGGAGGTGATAATTTAGGTGAGGTCCATAGCCTGGGCAGCGTCTCTGAAGACGGAGGAGGATGGGGATGCCCAATCAATGTTGAAGTCACCCATTAATATGGTTTCATTAGTATTTGGGAGGTGTGAGATAGCATGAAGGATGGATTCAAATGCAAGTTTCTGGTTTCTCGGGGGGATATAGGCTGAGATGATGATGATTGTTTTAGAGCCCAATCTAATTTTGACTGCGAGAGTCTGGGCCCCATGTTTGGGGGGGTGTCAACGATGGTGACGCTGAGTGTTGATTTAATGAATATTGCGCAGCCTCCACCTCGCTCACCTGATCTATCCGTCCTGTAGATGTTATAGTTACTTAGGGAAACAGCATCATTGGGGATTTTTTTTGGATAGCCAGGTTTCAGAGAGGGCTAGGATGTCAGGGGCATGTTGGGCAATCCAACCTTGTAATAGCGTGTGTTTTTTGGGAAGGCTACAAATATTAAGTGATGCTAGCAGTAGTCTTCCCTGCGGTTTGTTTGGGGAAGTTTTTGTTGAGGGGGGACCAGGGTTGGGGTGAATGTTTCCAGAAAGTAGGAGTAGAAGTAATGTGTGTCGCAGTAGGGAGAGCCTGCAGAGCTTAAGAGACGCATGCTGAGAGCGAAAGGGTGAATGTTTTATTTTTTTGTTGTGGGTGGGGACTGGCAGACTAGAGATGACGCCGGGAAGAAGGGAGGAAGCAATGGGGGGAACTAGCACTTTGTTTTCGTAGGTGGAGGGGGACTGGGGTGTAGGTTGGGGAAAAGCTGTGGTACAGTGTTTACCCATTTGAAGTGAGGGTGTGAACGAGGGTATAAGCGAGAAAAGGTAAGTTAGGACTAGTGGGCATTGTTGTGCAGCGTTGGGGTGTCTGTGCCAGCAATTGTCAGAGAATGCTAAAGGAATAGGGTTGGTGGTGGAGTCATTGGGCAGAGGAGTCACAGGGGGGGTTGAAGAGCAAGGAGAGTGAGCCTGCTGGTCAGCAGCGTTGTAATGAGGATGAAATGCATAGTGAGTTTATCCAAGCGAGAATGTGAGACAGCGGCCTCTAGGGCTGGAACTTTATAACCTGCAGCTGGAAAAGTGGGCTGATAGGTTTATTTCGCCCTGTCACCTGACCTGTACAGGGTATAAATTCAAGAGCCGAGCAAGGGTGGTGGGGGGGGCGGTGGGGAGCCGAATGTGTAGTGTTCGGCGGGGCTCAGCCTGTGCTGGGACTCGCGGTGCAAGGCAGCTGCATTTGGCTCGGGAGACGAGTGGCAAGGCTGTGGCCAGGCAGCCATTTGAAAAAGGCGCTAAAGACTCCTTGCAGGTGAGCTGAGCAATTACCTGAGTCGGCTGAGCTTCTGGGCAGGGAGGGCTTCAAGTCTGGCCCTTATGACCT
The DNA here is from genome assembly GCA_016271365.2 of Neoceratodus forsteri. Taxonomy (NCBI): domain Eukaryota; kingdom Metazoa; phylum Chordata; order Ceratodontiformes; family Ceratodontidae; genus Neoceratodus; species Neoceratodus forsteri. The sequence goes on along the minus strand of CM028131.1, from coordinate 675,828,421 downwards.
CTGTTCCCCACGGGGGAGGGGGTGGTGTTCTGCGGAGAAAAATGGAGAGAATTTGGTTTAAGTAGGCAGAAAGGGAGGGTAATTTTGATTAAGTAGTTGGGCGGGCTGTGATTGGGTGGTGGGAAATGAAATTGGAGCTGGAGATGCTGCAGTGATCAGGGGTCAGCGAGTGCCTGGGCTCAAGATCTCAGAAGCTCTGCACAGCAAGTTACCTGATGTATCTCTCCATATATCCCTAGTGCTCTTGGCTTGTGCATGCTTCTACTAGCCTCGCATAGGGAGTGATGTGGAACAGTACTGCAAAAGCTGCAGCAGATGTGTCCAGAGAAATGTTCAGCCACAGTGGGCCACCCCTGTGGTCAATGTCATAACCAGTGCATCCATGGAGCTCATGTGAATTGATTTTCTTAGTCTGGGGCTGGACTCAAGCAACATTGCAAACATCCTTGTTGTCACAGACCATTTTTCAAGATGTGCCCAAGCTTACCTCACAAAGGATCAAAAACCCTCCACAGTTGCCAAGATTCTTGTGGAGAAGTTTTGTGTACATTATGGAGCCCCCCACCCCCCCAACAGTCCATTCTGACCAGGGGATGGACTTTGAGAGTCACCTAATAAAAGGACTGTTATCTCTGTGGGGAATAAGCATATCTTGTGTAACCCCCCTGCAAATGGGGGTTCCCAAAGGTCTTCCAGGAGCTTGTCTGAATGCTCCAAGTCTGGGTGGTGGTCAGCGTCTGAGCTGTTTAAATGTGGTTCCAAGTGAGTGCTATTTGAGCCTCCACGTACTGTCTCTTTAAGAGCTGTCTGCTTGCAGACTTAATTAGTTTGTATGGGGGGGGGACTGTGTATTTAATGCTCGAATCCTGCCCGAGCTGCTGTCAATTCACTCCGTCTCTGCCGTCACTACATGTGCAGAGGGAGCCTTGTTGAAAGATATAACTGTTTGCCAGAAATCATTTAGAGTGACTGAGAAAATGTTGTTTGTCTAACCTGTCTTCATTTCAGCACGAACTGTTTCAGTGTGACTCTTTCATTTTGGTCCTGAATTGCTGACTTGGGCCAATCAGGATGATAGGGAGACCCTAAAATAGAGCCTGTGGACGAATCAGAACTTGGACTCTCAATTCTGAGCCAGCCACAAGGGGATTGTATGGGCAGTGACTCTGGGAAATGTAGTTTTGACCTTGGCACCTTTTTTCATCAACAGAGGGAGTCTTATTGTGAGTGGCAGCCGAATCAGCCAACCGAACTGGGAGGAACTCAAAGGAAATGCCCTGCTCTGTTACGGAAAGCTCAGATCAGTTGTGACAGTGAAGAGAGAAGGAGCTCTGTGCTTCTACAGTGTATAGTTTCGCACGGGAAGCGCATGTGAGGCCCTGAGGTTCGGCCTGCAGCCATTGTAAGTGCTATTTCGGACTGAATCTGATTTGTGAGGAGAAAGAAGGAAGTCTGAAGAGTGGGAACCAGGCTCACCCTGTAGAAGACTGGAGAAATTGCTGAATCACTCTTTGTCTGTCAGGAACTGAAGCTGCTGTGTGTGCTCTTGGGTATTTTGCAGTAAGTGCGATTGGGATCGAGGAGCAGCCTGCCTGGTATAGTACTTTCCTTTTACATATGAATGTGCGTAGTGCTTGTGGGGAGTCGCTATTCCCAATCCCCTGTACTGTGTGCAGTGTGTTGAAGCTGGCAGCAAACCCCAGCTTGTCTCAGACTAAATCCGTTTGCTATCAACTGCAGTGGGGTTCAGTCACAAGGACCTTGTCTCCATGCCCTGTTGTTCTGGCAATCCAGAAGAACATCCACCATCCGGTCCTCAGCTTGGGTATTGGGAGTACAAATCAGGGTATTCCCCTGCAGTCTGTTTTCAATCACAAGTGTGTCAACTAATTTTCTTTGTTTAATTTCTTCAAGGACTAAGCCATCTGGCTCTGGATTACAACTGGGTGTTGTGCATATATTTTTCTACAGGGCCCTATCCATCTGCACCTGCCGGCCAACCCCGGGCAACGGACCTGGCTAGCCCCCCCCCCCCCAACCTGGGTACCCAGAGTGTGAATTTTCAGACCCTGTGTGTGTTTACAGTACTGTGATTTAATACCACCAATTAACCTGATTTCCCCCTCCCTTGTTACTGTCCCCTAAATAAATCAGATTTGTTGTTGTTATGCTATATACTGTCTGTGGTGTTGGTACTTATGGAAACAGTACAGTATTTCACTGTGTATGTTGTTTAACCTTATTTTACAGGGGGTCCTCAGAGACGTGCTGCAGAATTAGTCTTGAGGGTAAGTGGTACTTTGAGTGAACAGTGTGTATACGTGGGGTATCGGGGCTGTAACTCCTGTGTACTGTGTGAGCCACTAGAGGGAACCAAAGGGGGTCACAGTGTCCCAAAGGGCTGTGATCAAGCTAGTCTAACCACTACAAACCCTGACCTCTGGGTGGAGGCACCCACCATAGAACCTAGGCCCCTCAACTTGTCAGTAGTCAAGCAGGCATGGGTAGTAGCCCTTGGGATAGTGCCACCTGGGGGTTACACTTGTACCACCCCCTATCATCCTCAAGGTGATCCACAGCCTAAGAGATTCAACAGAAAACTTTAAGACATGTTGGGCACTTTGAACCCAAAAGACAAGAGTAAATGGAGCCAGCAGATAAGTGCTTTGGTCTGTGCGTATAACTATGCTGGTCAGCAGGGCAAGGCATATGAGGAGAGGTTGAGGGCACTGAACATGTACTCCCTGTAAAACAGGAGAGAGAGAGAGAGAGAGGGGACATGATTGGGACATTCAAGTAGTTGAAAGGGATAAATAAAGTTGAAAAGGAGAGTCTCTTTAAGTTGAGTGGCAACCATATCACAAGGGGGCACAGTCTTAAGCTGGAGGGTGGAAGGTTTAGGAGGGAGGTCAGGAAGCACTTCTTCACAGAGAGGGTGGTAGACACTTGGAATGCACTGCCAGAAGAGGTCATCTCGTTGAATACGGTGGGCAGCTTTAAGAGAGGCTGGGATAGGCATGGGGGAAGGTAAGAATCATGGGTAGGGAGGATGGGAGGAGTGGGGAGGGAGGGAAGGGACATTAGCTCAAGCTGTGGATCCTGCAATATGAGCAGACTTAATAGACCAAATGGCCTCCTCTTGCTGGCTTCTTCATATGTTCGTATGTAAGAACAATGCTACAGGATTCTCCCCATACAGTTTAATGTTCAGCCGGGAAGCAAGAATGCCTGTGGATCTATGCTTTAACATCTTTGCTGATGGAACTGGGCCAGAGACTTATCTACAGTATGTTCAACAATTAAAAGAACAGTTACATTCAGCACACAAGTTGGCACAGAAGCCGCTACCAAGACAAACAGGGCAAAGAAAGAAAGACATGACAGTTGAGTCAAAACACATGAACTGCTGCCAGGAGACCGTCTATTACCAAGAAATCTGTGAATTCATGGAAAGCATAAGACTGCTGACAAATGGGACAGCACTCCCTATGCTGTAATTGAGAAAGTGCAAGACATGCCTTTTAGAAGGACACACAAGTGTCTACCGTACCATACGTCACAACCACTTACTGCCATTGGATAAATGGTCACGGATAGCGGACAGGTCAGAAACTCCAAAACCTCCTGAAACTGCAGCTGCTGCTCACAGATGTCAAACTAAACAAAAGGCAAAACAATTGGCAGATGTTCCAGTAAATTCTGTTGCACAAGCAGGATGAGAAAGTTCAGATTCTGAGTCTGAGGGAGAAGTGAGTTAACCCTCAGCCTACAATCCCACTCCTGACCTTGCTCGATTGTTTCAAGGGACACTGGTAAGCAAAAATAATGTGACAGATACGCCAGCCACAGAGCCTCTTGCACACACACAGTAGATACTGCACTGCCAACTGACAGTGTACCTTCGGATGACCAGCTGACATCCGAGGTAGCGCCAGCTGAAGCAGATGGTGACCCTGCAGAGTCTGAACTTGAAAAAACAGATGAAATGGCTGAAGAGCCTGAGGAAGTTCTGCTGTCTTTGCATGAGGATGCATCATCGCTGGTTGATGCGCTGGGAAGCACGGTCTCAAATGCCAAAGAAGAAGTGCAAGTGCCATTATGTTGCTCTGAAAGGACTGCCAAGCCTCTGCTAAGACTCATTTATGATTCCCCAGCGGCTTCAACTGACCTGCCTATGAATGTAATCCACAAGTGCATATATGTCACTCCTAACTCCTTGCCCAGAACTGTTGTGTGCCCACCCAAAAGCCAAGCCACCTAGAATGGGTAAAGCTATAAGAAAGGTAGACAGGGAGTTTAAAAAGTGTCAGTACTATGTTATCTATTACTGTTGTTTTCACTGACTCTTAAAGTGACCTCTGTCTATAAAATCTAAAGGCCTTTAGTACTTCTATTTGCTATATGTAGATAGTGATATTTGTCTAGATCGGGATGTTGATTGTCAATGCTAGCTAGGAATTAGTTATCCAGATAAATGGTGAATGTTTAAAATTGCCATGGCTATTGCTTTTTTGGTGCCAGGTCCCTGTTACGGACTTCACACGGACACCAAGTGTTTAGGGGAAGGAGAGTGTAACTCCCCCCCATGAGTGGGGCTTACCTGGTTTGGGTCTCACCAGTCCCGGGCCCTTTGGTGCCTTGACATTGCTCCTGTCAGCCCCAAAGTGCCTGTTCTGCTGTGGGTCAGAGGAGTTGTGTGTAAATAGTTAAATTCGCCAACTGGTGTTACAGCGCAGCTAGCACCGGGCAAGCAGTGAACTGCTGCGCAGCTCAGTGTGTGCACATTCAAGCTGGCTCCTTAGCAAATGTCTGAGCTGGCAGACTGCTTGCATATCCTTTTAGCACTGTGGCACCCCTGTTAAATCTGCAATTGCAGCTCAGAACAAGTGTTTCCTGTGTGTTCCAACCTCAGGGATTCTAGCACGCAAGTGGGGGTTCAGAGACACACCTCATGGAGGAAAAAAGAAAGTAAAACTTTGTAAAAGTGTATAAGTGCTTATGGTGTATACTGTTACTTTAAAAAACACCATGGTTTCCCAATGAATGTGTATCTCTGCCTGTCACCTGGGGAATTAGAGCTACGGCACTAGTGACAGACAGAGAAAGACTTTTTGAGTGTCCCTTCCACACCCAGATAACAGGGCAGAGGGACACCTATCATGGCACATGGTCATTAAATTTTAAGACTGTACAAACGCCCTTAAAAAAGGACTTTAAAGTTGGGACTCAGTATAAATTGTTTTTATGGATGCCATCTTGGTAACCTTGACCCTGTTCTGTCCAATCAGTACTCAAAGAGCTCTAAGGACTGCTGTTATGGCTCCTGGGTAGGGGGATTGGACAATGTTCTTGGTGCCTTTAGCATCACCCAATTAAGTGTGAAATGGACCCTTTGCATATTAATTTCACTGATGGACAACTGTTCCAGCTAGTAGGTACTGCCCTTCTTCCTCCTCAGACATTTGGGGAGAACACAACTCGTGGCAGTGATGCCTGCAGCTCTCTGAGGGAAGCAGGGGAGCACAGAGTGAGCAGAAAAGAACATTTGGATATCAGCCTAAGGATTCCACAGCTGGCTGCTGGAGACTTGCCTAAATCCATTATCTGGAAAAACCAGAGCTAAAGTGTGTAGAACGTCCGGGAGTAAAGCAGTTTCCTAAGGAAAGCCCTCCGCTTGTGACGAGGGTTGGACTGCAGTTTTTCATGAGCCTGAGGTGCTGACTGGGTTTCTGAAACCACAATTCGGAGGAGCCCGCAGAGCTTCCCTTTGACTGGAGGAGCCAGAAAGCTGTTTGTGGTTTGCCACCTACAATTTGAAAAAACAGCCTGAGAGACTGTTTGCCCCTCTGGCCTGGGGTGAGCCAAATCTGTCTACAGAGGTGTTTGTGTCTGCTGCCAGCAGGAAGGAAAAGACTATGTGGTTCCCCAGCCCCAGAACAGGAGTCATTATCAGCCAAGGACAGTCCAGGGAATTGGCCAGGTAGTGTCATAGCTGGGCATTACCCATCACCACCCCTGGGAGTTAGATGTCTGGGGTAAGCATGTGGCCATGGTTCCCAGTACTGGTCTGATCCAGTATCTTTGAAGAAGTGGCCTAGAAGGCAACAAGCTGCCAGACTCTGCCAACAGCTCCAAGGGTGACAAGCTACCAGAAACCTGCTTCAGCCAAGTAAGCTGCCAACCTGTTTCACAGCCCAAGACCCCCAGCTCAACTGACTAAACCTGCTACTGTGATCCAGACCCTGTGAGACTTGGGCTTCAGAACTGTGAGTAAACACAGGGCCTGCCCTGATCTGGGGAAATTAACCAAAGTTTATTCCAAGTTTCTGCCTACCTTAATAAGTGCACCAAATGCCAGCCACGCAGCTGCACCATTCAGGCCTGCAGCACTATTACCTGGGTACCCAGACTGATTTTAGGGGCACTGGTACCAGTGGGGATGTGGGCTGTTGTGTGTTGGGGACTGGGCATGGTTATTACCACTGTTATTTTACCTGTTATATCAAGTCTGCCAAACTGTTTTTTATTTCTGCATCCCTTTTCTTCTCCTCCTTATATAATAAATCTTTTACTGTTGTTCAATACTGTCTGTGAGCATATTATCAGCAATAGTCTTTAACTGCATGTGTTTTAAAGTATTACAGTTTGAAGTGGTATTTCATGTGTGGGGTGACTGTGAGGGGAGCAGGGCAGGTATGACATCCAGGGAATTGTACCACACAGGCAGTTGGCCCCTATAATTTACTCTGGATAGAGGCACCGCACTATTTATTTTATATTTGAGAAAGAACCCCCCTTTTCCATCTGAAACAGAGTCCAGACCCCTCAACCTTGTTGAGCCCGCAAGGCTGGAGTAGTAACTGTAAGTTGCACAGCAACCAGGTTACATACTTTAGGGCATTTTTTGTGGAGGTTCACTTGAAATAGAATCTAGGGTGCTCTGACTCTGGGTTATGCCTGCCTGGGGCATCAGTACCATCACCACCATGAGTTACCTGAGAGGGCCTACTAGGGATGACTGCACTTAGGTCCATAAAGGCTGCATTAAATCTGTTTGCTATCCTCATTGGGTCCCGGATCTCTGTCCTATCAATTTTAAACACTTTATAAGTCTGTTTCTCACCCTTGCCCAAGAGCTCAGACATGTTCTGGCAGTATTTTTTCTCATTGTTCCAGCTTTGGATTAGCCGGGCCTTACAATATTCAGATTTGGCTAGCCTGATTTTACTGATACAGCTATTACATGCTTCCCTGTACTTCTGTAGATGCACTGGAGAACCAGTCTCTCTTGCTAAGGACCACCTGTTGTCCCTTTCCCTCTTAAGGGCCAGGAGTTCAGGAGTGATCCACCCAGATGCACTACCCTGCAGCTTGCACTTTTTGAGGGGGCCAAACTTGTCTCAAGCTGTGGAGAATTCCTTTATCTGGAAGTGAAGGGTAGAGTCTCTGTCGGGGATGGCATCCAGGTAGCTCCAATCTGTATTAGCCAAGAAAGATTTAAATGCCACCACCTTATCTTTGCAGAGGAGGGGCTGGTGGTAAACCTGGGTTGGCAGTTAAAAATCTTTGCACTGTTAATACATGTGGATCTTGGCAGTAGAATGCTGTCGATTTCTTTGCACCTTCCCTGGAAGCTGGTGCAGTGTACAGCTCAGCTGGCAGATAGCTTGAAGTCTGGCTTGCTATGGATTCATTTCTTTGTTTGAGTTTTCCCTGGCTATCATAAGTTGGAGGATGTCAAAATGGCTTCCATCTCAGGTTTTATCAGACCCCTTCTTGTTCACCACAGTTCATGAGCCCTCCAGGACAGCCAGGTTTGAATCCCACTTCCATACACTAAGGGCAAGTTTTTAACTCTTTCTGGCTGGAAGTAAGAGTCCTTGAACCATCTCTGTTCCACCTATCCAAGAGCAGCCAGCATGGGCAGATCCATGACATCAGAACTTATTCAGCAGTTAAACAGTAGTTCATATTTAGTAAAAATACACAGTAGATAGTTTACATATCTATATTGTAAAGGCCCGCATGTCCACATGTGCCCAACATGCACTGTCCAGTCACTTTCCTTGGTTTAAGGAGCGCTGGCAGTCTGTCTCTCCTTTGCTTATCTTGTCCTTAAAGGTATACTCAAGCACACTGTCTTATTTTTAATGTACTGTAAAAGCTGTCTTTAATTTCTGTTTCATTTGACTTAACTCCTAGTGCAGTTGACCATTCTTAGGGCCCAACAAGTGAAAGGCCTACTTTACTTATCCTGTTTAATATAAGCACTGACAATGTCCATGTTACACATAGCATATAGATCAATATTTGAGGAGTTCTTTATCCACTTCCCTGGCAGAACTTTGCTCTATGCCTATCGGTGATATTTGCAGAGCTGCAACTTGTAGCACAGTGCACACCTTTACCATGCACTGTGCCCTTGATGTCCATGCCAGACAGCATGCCTCATTTGACAGGACAATTCTGAATGGATTACTAACCTGAGTGAGTTCTGAACTCCAGCCTCCCTAGTCCGGGGAACTTTCTCTGAGCTTGTTGGTGCTCCTGACTTGCAAGTGGGAGTCAATTTATTTATTTGGACACTGGTGATCGGGAAAGGCACACTGAGCCAAGGTTTGTTTCCAGGTGCAAGCAGGGGGAGGGAAACAGAGGATATAAATAAATTGTACAGAGGCAATTCACGTTAACAATAAAGTGACAAACAATGGTGAAGATTGATTCTTGGAAGACAATAACGTTATGTATTGATTCTTGGAAGACATATTTATTTATTTATTTATTTTAAGTCTCGGATTACATATACCTTTGAGCTAAGAGCTCTTTTACAAAGGTTCCACATCAGTAGAAAGGACAACAGATTAAACAGGACAGTAAAGTACAGTAAAATAAAGTGTAAATAGGAGGTACAAAAATCATAATGGACACAAAATCATAATGGACAGAACGTAAAACAACAGAGACACATTATGCTAATCAGTTTCAGGCACAGGAAAATGGATGCAGTACATTCAATCAATATCTTTACATAGCCAGGCGAACATCATTAAGCCAGCTTATTTACAAGATGGACCTGGTTAGCTCTGGATCAAATGGTACAATGCATACAGAGATATTTACAATAGAGCCAAATAACACAAGTAAAAAACAATTAATCCAAGTAAGTACTCAATGTTACAGCAGTCATATCAGTTCAGAGTGCTTCTGTAATATTTAAGGAGGACATAAGATGAGGCTTAGTAGGAACTTCAGTAGGGAGAAATGATCGGCCGCTTGTGTAAGGCGCTGAAGCAAGCACAGAATTTTAAAAGTAGTGTAATCACACAGCATCACTAAATGTAACACTCTAAACAGAAGGATAAGGGTTTTAACAGTCAAGGAGAACAGTAATTACAGCTCTCTTTTGGCAAATTTCGGCATGGAAATCAGATTTATGCTTGGTTTAGAATGGATACAGAAGCAGACTGCAGGAACCAATCGGAAGCCAACACTGAAGAGCACTCACGTTCCGATTGGATGGCTGCTAATGCTGTGCTTTGCTAATGGGGAGTCTGAGCTTAGGTTCTTACGTGGCAGTAGAGGCAGCGCTGACTGCTCGGTGCCTGGGTTTCTCACACCTATGGGCAGGGAGCCCATGGAGAGCATATCCTTGGCAGGGGATGTACTGGGCCACGGACAATGGAACATCTGAACCAGTGGGAGGACCAAAACAGCAGGACAACAGAACTGGGTATTCCTTGATGCCTAAAGACTGGCCCAACCACAGAAGTTCAGAAAGGAGTGTAATCCCAACTCTTGACACTCTAAACAGGAAAAAATAGAGGTCATAACTGTTAGGCAGTAAGTAAGTACAGCTCTTTTTTGTGCAAGTTTTAGGCAGAAAATCAGACTTTAGCTTAGTATTGAGGGAGACACAGGAGCAGACTGCAGGAGCCAATTAGACGCCAGAGCAGAAAAGTGCTTGCATTCAAATTGGATATCGGCACTGCCGCACCTCGCTAGTAAGGAGTCTAGTCTAGGTGTCTCAGGCGGCGGCTATGGAAGCGACAACCACCCGGTATCTGCATTTATCCCACCTGAGGGGCAGGGAGCCCCTGAAGGGTTAGTCTATGGCAGGGAAGAGAGAGGACAGAGGAAAGAGATAGTAAGAATGGAATGTAGTGGAAAGGGAATATGAAGATGAAATAGGGCAGTTAAATGGTACAGGGTACGGAATAAGAGCCACAGATTAAGCAATATGTAAAAGACAGCAGGGTGAGTAAGGTGTAGTGGCCACAAAGCCATGAAGATATAATAACTCTACAGAGATTTCTAGAGGGGAAAAACATTTAAGGCATAAGATGCTCACAGAGTTAAGGTTACCAAAGGTTACAAGCGATCATAAATTCAACTATGCACGTTGATATCAGCCAGCAGCCTTTGTCAAGACAAACAGGGCACAGGGTTTAGGAAGAGATGTGGGAGGTGGGCTGGGAAGAGTAAGAAAGGGGTGGGAGTGGAGGACATGAGAAAGGGTGGGGGTATATGGGATGCAAGGGCAAGAGTGCTAAGTTACTATGAAAGAGGTCGAGTGCTAAGGTTGAGGTTTGGGAAAACATGATTAAGGGAGACAGTCACAGGTGCTAGCTGTAGAGAGTAGTGACCGAAGCTTGGATTTGAACAGGCCCAGATTAGTTTCAGAGGAGATGTCATTGTTGAAAGCATTCATCCACAGGGGGGCCCTGCAGGTGAATGATCTTTGCCCCTGGGTGGTTCAGCAATGTGGGACCTGTAGGAGCTGAGATTCAGAACCTCAATTGTGGCATGGATTACGAGGGGGGGCTTAGAAGATCTTGTACTTCAGGTGACAAGAGGCCTAAGGTTATTTTCTTGGCCACCACGCACATTTGGTATTTAATGTAATTTTTAAGCTGTAGCCAACTGGTTAGGGCATAGAGGTCACACGTGTGGGTGAGATGGTGGGCTCGTGACATGAGATGACATGACTTGTTAAGAACAGTGGAGATATGCCGGGGGGCGGTATCAGTCGCTGAGCCATAGATGATCAGTCCGTAGTCAATTATAGAAATAATAGAGCTCTATACAGCTATCCTTAAGGCTTCAGGGGTCAGAGATCGCCTGTGTCTGTAGAGTAGACCAATACAAATATTTACAGCTTCAGCAACGTTATCTATATGCACCCCATATGATAGGTTGCTGCCTGTGGTGACTCCAAGATACTTGAAGAATTGTACCTGTTTGAGGGCAGTACCAAGGCAGTTAGTGATAGTCAGAGGATGTTGCCTGTGCTTGTTATGGGAGCTGCTGAAGAGTATAAGCTTAGTTTTTTTATAGTTTAGTATTAACTTGTGATGACTAAACCATTTCTCTACCAAGGCAAATCTGAGTTCTAGTTGGTTCTCAAGGGGTATAGGCTCCGGGTGAGTTGTGTAAATTATGGCATCATCTACATAGAGTAGGATTTGTCCAAGGCAGAAGCTTGGGAGACTGCTTAGAAAGAGTCTAAATAGGAGTGGGCCCAGAATGGACCCTTGAGGAACTCCAGAGTGAACAGGTCTTGTATCAGAGAGGACGTTGACAATTTTGACTTGTTGAGTGCGGTTGTCCAGATAACTTTTAAACCAGGCAGTGGAATCAGAGGAGAGCCCTGCATTAAGTAGTTGTTCCAGTAGTAGAGGGTGATGGACTGTGTTGAATGCTTTTGTCAATTTTGTCGAAGTCGGATGAAGGCAGCACCAACTAATTGACCATGGTCCAGGGAGCTGTGTATAGAACCGATGAATTCCATAAGGGCCAAGGTGGTGCTATGCCCTTTTCTGAACCCATGTTGTTGGGCACATTGGATCTTATGTTTGTCAAAATATTCAGTAAGCTGGTCAGCTACAATGCATTCAAGAGCCTTAGAGAGAGAGGTGGTAATATGGAGATAGATGGGTAGTTCACGTGAAGAGTCCTGTCTCCACTTTTGTAGACCGGGGTAACAGTGGTCGATTTCCATTTATTGGGGAACTGTGTGAGTCTTAGTGAGAGGTTAAAGATCCTGGTTAAAGGTGCTAACACTTCCTCAAGGGTGAGGGACAGCAGTTTGACGTCAAGGGAGTCCCCACTGTGTCTAGATTTACCAATTGCTTTACGGATGTTTTTTCCGGCTTCATGCAACGAGACTTCTTTGAATGGTGGATGACTGGTCGTTGGGGGAGAGCTTATAAGTTTGGCCGGGGTGACATCTGCATTAAAAAAGTTTGGTGGAAGAACACTGCTAAAGTCCGTGAATGCATTATTAAAGGTATTGGCAATAGTTAGGGGGTCCAGAGTTGTAGTCCCATCAGCATCAAGTATAGTGGGTGATGTTTTCGGGTTTTTCCCTGTAACCTCTTTGATATTATTCCAGAAAGCTTTACCATTGCCCCACATGTCAGTAAGCACTCCCTTGTAGTATTTATTTTTCTCAAGGTGGATGGATCTTGTGCAATCATTCCACACTCTTTTGTATTTCTGAATGTCCGATTGCGTGCCGGTGGCTCAAGCCTGATGCCAGAGATGGTCCCTAGATTTCATACGAGCTAATAAATCTGCAATGAGCCAGGGGTTGCAAGGGCCTTTGATTTTTCACTTTTTTAGGGGTGCATGGGAGTCGCAGGCAGCATTAAAGGTGTTGATGAAATAATCAAGTGCCATGTTGACATCCTTCGCACTGTCAATGGGAGTCCAATCTTGCACTGTAAGGTGGGATTAAAGGGGTTCAAGATTACCCTGTGCTCTTACATTAAAATTATGTTTTTAACGTAATTCTTGATTTTCCAGAATATCTTCACCATTGATTACCATAACCGTCCACCGTCTTCCTGACTCACTGCAGTATTGTTGTGTTGTGGTTTTCATCCCTTTGTACTTAGCTTGGGCTATGAAGACACTGTGTTACTGGATTTGATAGCCCTTCTTACTTGGACCACCAGGGCTATCTTATGCCCTTAGGATAAGAGCATATGTTACTCATTGGTTGAGGGCTGGTGCCGCTGTATATCAGTGTGTTCGTCCATGTGCACATGGTGCCTACCATGTTACCAGCCCCTACAAATGTTCTGTTTCCTGTGGAGTTCTAGCACCTCCAGCACACACTCACAAGTGATAATCAATGATGAACATATTCTGGAAGATCAAGAATTATGTTAAGTACGTAATTTTAACTTATCAGCAACATTACTTCTTCCAGGGACTCTCCCCCAGTGAGCCACAGCTCATCCTCCTGCCTCCCCCCTTATTTCTTTGGGGGGGCACAGAGGGGGTGTCAGGCATTGTTTATGTACGATACACCCTGTATACCCTGTACTGGGTTTATCTGTTGTGTTCTTTGTCATCGAGGCACAGGGCAGGAAGCATGGGAAAACCAGGAGCAGCTGTAAAATTCACAAGTGTTTTATGATTAATAACAGTAAAATAAAAAAATGAAATTGTTCAGAATTAGTATTTATTAATAAGGCAGTAAAAATGTAGAAAACAGTCTTTCTGAATTTTTCTTCTCAATTTCCTCTCTCAGTCTCAGTCTCTGTCTCTCTCTCTGTTTTGCAAAACATTATAGCTCCTTTTTATAAGTCTGTGCAGGAGCTCATTAAGAAAATAGCATGCTTCTCACACAGTGTTCTTGTACATTTCCAATGTTCTTGTCAGTTCAGCAGGTGCAGCAAAAAAAAAACATTGTGACCCAGAACTGTCCTTTTGTTTACATTTTCTACAAAAGACTTAAAAATTGCATCTCAGGTTAACCCCTTGAGTTCCAATTAGCTTTGCAATCATCTCAACAGTATAACTATATGCTGTTTTAAAGAAAGGATCCCAGTATCAATTACATTTCCACGAAATGATAGACATATATTTTCATACCAGCAGATATGCAAGGGGGGAGAAAAGACAGAACAACAAGTGAGGGTAGAGAGATAGCGAGAGGCAGAGAATTGCAAGACTGCTGGGGTGATCAAGTCCTAGGTCTCAGAAGAAAATTTGGTTGTGTAACCAGACAGAGAAGAGACAGAAAAGGAGAGAATAGAACAGATCCTTGCATTTAAACTCTTTCTCCATAACAGCTGGGACAGGGGCGTATTCAACCCTGTCACATACCCCCCTCCTTAAGAGGGAACTTGTTTTACAAAAACAAGTTTCCAAAACTTTCTAGTAATTCTCATCTAACATTAGCATTACTTCTGTGCATATGCAATATCCTTTTTTCCATAACAGTACAGTAAATAGTGAAGTTTAAACTCACACATTTGGTTTTTCAACCTTTAGAATTCTCAATTTCTGATCCATATCTTGAGAGAAAATCAACACTGACATTCTCTTTCCCAGATTTGTGCATCACTTTAAATTTAAATGGCTGTAGTGCCACGTACCACCGTGTGATTCTAGAATTTTTATCCTTCATTTGATTAAGCCAACAGAGAGGATTGTGATCTGTTACAAGTACAAAGTCAGCTCCTAATAGGACTCCATGGGCCACTTTGCTGCAAGGCATCCCTTTTCAATGGTGGAGTATCTTTTCTCTCGTGCAACTTCCTACTTAAGTATAGAACAGGATGTTCTTTCCCATCTATATGCTGACTCAAGACTGCACCTAGGCCTACCTCTGATGCATCAGTCTAACAAATAATGTTTCTCAAAGTCTGGGCTTCTTTTTTTTTTTAACTTGTATTTATCCCCCCATCTTGGCCGACTCTCTTTCCTTCTATCTATCGTTCACCCCCAGTGCCGTCCCCCAAGGATCAGACCCCCCTCCCTTAATGCCCCCACAACTTACCCTTCATGGCAGGGTGGTGGGGAGTGACTCAACCTACCGGTACCGGATTCAGTACCAGGGAGGTGCCATCTAGGGGGCAGTGCCTGTGGGGCACAGTGTTGTGCTGCTTGGCGAGGATCTATTTTCATGTTTTCCTTTGTCAAGGGGGAGTGTGCAGTGCTGACAGTGGCATGCACCAGCGCGTTTGCATGTTGCACGCCGTCAGCTGCTTCTCCTTGGAGCCCCTATGTATGGGACTCAGCATGCCAAAACCTAGCCTCTGCTAGGTGTCAGGCAAGTGCTGTTCCGTGTTCCCCATCCTCCCCAGGAGAGGAGAGGAGAGGAGAGCTGTCCCCTGGCTGCTCGATCCTCTCCTTCCCCGGCCGACCCCCAGCGACCTGCTCGCACCGAGAACATGGATCACTGGTGTGGCAGGAGGTAAGGCATGATGCCTCAGCCCTCCATGCCACTGGGCTGGCTAGTCTGGGCTTCTTAAAACAGGGGCTGAACATAATGCAGCCTTAGTGGCTCAAAAAGCCTCATCACACTCTGGGGTCCATTTCACATTATTTGGGAACCGTTTCTTTGTGAGTTCAGTGAGGGGAGTAGCTAACGAGGCAAAACTGGGAACAAATCTCTGATAATAACCAGCTAGCCCTAAAAATTACTTGACATGTTTCTTGGTTTTAGGAACAGAGCTCTTAGCTACAGCTTCGATTTTAGAAACCTCTGGCTAGACTTCTCCAGTTCCCAAAACATATCCCAAATATTTGGTTTCCTGCATGCCCATTGCACACTTGGTAGGATTAATTGTCAGACCTGCCTTTTTGATCAACTGGTTAACTGCTCATAGGTGTTCCAGGTGGCTTTTCCAGTCTGGACTGTACACCACAACATCATCCAGGTATGCAGCACAATAACCAGTGTGAGGGGATAAAATTACATCCATGTACCACTGTAGCGGGTGCGCCATCTCAACCAAATGGCATGGTGGTGAACTGATAGAATCTTATAGGAGTGGGAAATGCAATTTGGTCTCTTGATTCTTTAGCTAGGGGGATTTGCCAGTAACCCTTGGTGATATTGAGGGTACTGATATACTTTGCACTCCCCAGTCTATCCATCAAATACTAGGTTTCATACTAGGTATTAGAACTGAAGAAGGCACCGCTGCCCATTATACCATTCCCCGCATAGCGGGCTCATTTTATCTCCTTAAATATAATACCTGATCAATCTCCCTTTTAAATTTATCCAACGTATCACTCATAACAATATACTCTGGTAGTGCATTCCACACTCTAGCTGTTCTATGTATATAGAGAAATATCTTGAATTCATTTTAACCATCTTTAGTTTTATCTGAAGTCTGTGTGCATTTAAACCTTCCAGTTTACCCAACAACTCTATCCCAAGTTCTTTCAATAATTCCAGATCCTTCATTATTTTAAATAACTGTAAAAGATCCCCTCTCTTCCTTCTGTCCTCCAAACTAAACAAGTTCAACTTCTTCATCCTATCTTCATAACCATAGTTTTTCACGGACATTATCATCTTGGTATAAGTCCTTTGAATATTCTTATATATTTCCCCTTTAGTATAAGGGCTCCACAGTGGTGATCCATAGTCAATGTGAGGCCTGACAAATGCCCTGTACAATGGGACCATGCATTCTTTGGATCTATTTATAAAGTTATTTTTGATATTTTTGATCATAAAGTTTGTTCTTCTAATTACCTCTATCCTCTGTGCCCTAAATGTCATGCCATCATCTATTATAATCCCACAATCCTTCTCCTTATCTGAAGCTTCCATTTTTCTACCATTTAACCAATATTCATGACTGGGATTCTTTTTCCCCATATGCATCACTCGACATTTCTCTGCACTGAAAGGCATTTTGTTCTTTATTGCCCAAGCTTCCAATATTTTAAGGTCCTTTTCTAATCCTTGAATATCCTCATCTGTGCTCACTTGTCCTCCCAGCTTTACATCATCTGCAGATTTTACCAAGATGTTCCCTATACCATAGTGTAAGTCCCCTATATATAATGAAAAAAGTGACGGACCCAGCATCTATTCTGGGCATAGGATAACTGTCAAATTCTGATACTTAAACATAGAAACATAGAAACACAGACTTTGATGGCAGATAAGGACCGCTTGGCCCACCTAGTCTGCCCATTTCCCTACCTACAGGATAAGCTGCAGATTTTAGTTAACCAACAGCCTATTTCTTTTTAACCCCCACAAGAATTGCCTTATGTCTGTCCCATGTATTCTTGAATTCTCCCACAGTTTTAGACCCCACAACCTCCTCAGGAAGGCTGTTCCATGCATCCACCACCCTCTCTGTGAAAAAATATTTCCTCACATTGCCCCTGAACCGTCCCCCCATCTTTAAATTGTGTCCCCTTGTTCTTGCACATCTCTTTTTCTGAAAGATGCTGCCCTCTTGGATTTTGTTTACTCCACTGAGGTACTTAAAAGTTTCTATCATGTCACCCCTTCCTCCTTTCCTCAGGGGTATACATATTAAGCTTCTTTAGTCTCTCCTCGTATGGCTTCTCTTGCAGACCCTGCACCATTTTAGTTGCCCTCCTCTGGACTGCCTCTATCCTGTCTATGTCCTTGTGGAGATAGGGTCTCCAGAACTGGATGCAGTACTTCAGATGGGGTCTCACCAACTGTCTTTACAGAGGGATAACAACTTTCTGTTTTCTGCTGGTGATGCCTCTCCTTATACATCCCAGTATACCCCCAGTCCTTCCTACTGCCTTCTCACATTGCTTGCTAACCTTAAGGTCATCTGATATGATTACCCCCAGGTCCCTTTCCATTTTTACGACTGTGGGTGGAGCCTACAGGAGTATTGCATGTACAAAAGGAGTGATGTCATGTTTTCTGTCCGTGGAACTGACTGGAGGTGTAAATAGTCTCCTCTGCCTTACCCTCCTCCAAGAAATGTTTTCCACCCTCAAATAAATATGCTTTCATGTTAGTCAGTGGTTGCAGGGTACTATTTTCTTTCTTAAATGGGTGATACAAGAACTGGAACCTGAGTAGTGGGAGGCAGCATTGTTTTTTTGGGAGAAGTAAGGTCCACCCTACCTCCACCCAAGAAGCTCCAAAAGGTCCTTCCCACCTTTTTTTTATTAATGTGGGAGGGGCATGAGGTGGACCTATCATCCTGAAAGAAGACTCACATGTTTGGGATGTGGACCAAGGAACAGAACAAGTCTGACAGAAGATACTTAAAATGCCTTCAAACTGACTTAAAAACCCTTGGAACAAATGATTATCAGAGTCACTTGGTGTCTCAAAAGGAAAGACTAAGAAGTGTCTAAAAACTAAGGAAAATAGACAGCTTTCAGGTATTAAACATTTATATACTAAAACCAAAGTTCAGCTTTTGGGATTAACAATATTTGTTTACCATATTCTGTCTATTGATATATATAGTTTGTCTTTTTAGCAGTTTCAAAATCTTGAAAGCATTGGTGTTACTAATGCATTTAGAAATACATTTTTTTAATTGTCTTTACAGAAAACCTTGAAAGCATTGGTGTTACTAACGCATTTAGAAATACATTTTTTAATTGTCTTTACAGATAAATCATGCATGTTCATGTGAGGGCACATTTTTGGGGGGATGGGATTAAAATTATTTTAATCATGGCTACAGTATTTGGTAAACACAATCTGTGATGAAGTGTATTTTTCTTTTTAAGTTTGAGAAGTGGAGTTGACTTGCACAAATGGATAGTACAGACACCATAGAAAGCTATTAGAAGTATAATGGGTTAAACACTTCCTGGAACTTTCTGCATAACAAGTTCTCCATGGCACCTCACAGCATTTGACACCACCATCCTAAGAGCAGTCAGTGTGTTACTTTACTGGACATTGCATAGCAAGAGACCTAGCCTTCCATTTTTCCAAATAATATACCAACTTCATTCTCAGGCAGGCAGTTCTGGCCTACTGTTATATTCTACTGAATCTTCTTAAAGGAAAACTGCATGTTAAAATCAGGAATATGTGTATTACTATGAGTTTTGAGTTCTCACTTCAATCCAGTGTTTTGTTTCTGCCTAGGCTGGTAGAGGAGTTTTTCAAATTTTTCCTGGGTGTTTTATGACGTCTGGGGCTGTCATTCAAGTTTGTTTTATTGCATCTTCTCCAAGTTAATCTTCACAGCGTACCATTTGGTTTGATGTCTAATAGCCCCTACAGCAGGCAAGTGTCTTGTTACAGTGTCTTGCTTAGCCACAGCAGAGAAAAAACACTGCAGCCGGGATTTACAGTACTGTACAATATACTATAGAAAGTTACATGTTTAAACACACACACACACACACACACACACACACACACACACACACACACACACCCAAGTAGAACACAGCTGGATAAGGTACCAGTATTTAGGAAACTTGTCATACTTACCCAGAGTCTAGCAATGTGAATCCTGGCTGTGACTATAGGTGTTTACAACTGAATGATAATAACCACATTTGCTTCACGTGCAAATAGGTAGGCATTTGTGTCTAATTTCTGTTTGACTTACTGTAGGTTACACATAGAATCTGAAAACTTCATAACATGCTGTATTGTGATTCAATTAACTGATAAATGGTGATTTTGATTTCTTTTACAAATTCATTTTTCCTGACCATGGATATACTAAAATAAAAATTTCTCAACAAAATGTTTTTAAATAAACAGTTTAACTCACAGCAGCAGAAGAAGCATGTTGGCATTAAAAGCTTAGTGGTGTGGATGTAGAGGCACCAGTATTTAAGCATGACTTTGGTAGAGGATTAATTGTGACTGGAGGGTGAGGGAGGGAGTGAGTCTTGATACTTGTAGCATAACGGTTTTCTGAAACTTCAACCTTCAATGGGTTAGACTCTGCAGCCATCTGTACAGTATATCACTAAGCCATATGCAATTTGTCTTTTTAGTAGTTTCAAAATCTTGAAAGCATTGGTGTTACTAATGCATTTAGAAATACATTTTTTTAATTGTCTTTACAGATAACCTTGACAGCATTGGTGTTACTAATGCATTTAGAAATACATTTTTTAATTGTCTTTACAGATAAATCATGCATGTTCATGTGAGGCCACATTTTTGGGGGGATGGGGTTCAAATTATTTTAATCATGGGCACAGTACTTGGTAAACACAATCTGTGATGAAGTGTATTTTTCTTTTTAAGTTTGAGAAGTGGAGTTGACTTGCACAAATGGATAGTACAGACACTATAGAAAGCTATTAGAAGTATAATGGGTTAAACACTTCCTGGAACTTTCTGCATAACAAGTTCTCCATGGCACCTCACAGCATTTGACACCACCATCCTAAGAGCAGTCAGTGTGTTACTTTACTGGACATTGCATAGCAAGAGACCTAGCCTTCCATTTTTCCAAATAATATACCAACTTCATTCTCAGGCAGGCAGTTCTGGCCTACTGTTATATTCTACTGAATCTTCTTAAAGGAAAACTGCTTGTTAAAATCAGGAATATGTGTATTACTACGAGTTTTGAGTTCTCACTTCAATCCAGTGTTTTGTTTCTACGTAGGCTGTTAGAGGAGTTTTTCTAATTTTCCCTGGGTGTGTTATGATGTCTGGGGGCTGTCATTCAAGTTTGTTTTATTGCATCTTTTCCAAGTTAGTCTTACAGTGTGCCCTTTGGTTTGATGTCTAATAGCCCCTACAGCAGGCCAGTGTCTTGTTACAGTGTCTTGCTTAGCCACAGCAGAGAAAAACTGTTGCAGGCAGGATTCACAGTGCTATACAATATACTATAGACAGTTACATGTTTAAACACATACATACACACACACACACCAAGCAGAACACAGCTGGATAAGGTACCAGTATTTAGGAAACTTGTCATACTTACCCGGAGTCTAGCAATGTGAATCCTGGCTGTGACCATAGGTGTTTACAACTGAATGATAATGACTACATTTGCTTCACTTGCAAATAGGTAGGCATTTGTGTCTATTTTCTGTTTGACTTACTGTAGGTTACACATAGAATCTGAAAAATTCATAACATGCTGTATTGTGATTCAGTGAACTGATAAATGGGGATTTGGGTTTCTTTTACGTATTCATTTTTTCATGACCATGGATATACTAAAACAAAAATTTCTCAACAAAATGTTTTTAAATAAACAGTTTAACTCACAGCAGCATAAGAAGCATGTTGGCATTAAAAGCTTAATGGCGTGGATGTAGAGGCACCAGTAGTTAAGCATGACTTTGGTAGAGGATTAATTGTGACTGGGGGGTGAGGGAGGGAGTGAGTCTTGATATTTGAAGCATAATGGTTTTCTGAAACCAGCCTTCAATGGGTTGGACTCTGCAGCCATCTGTACAGTATATCACTAAGCCATATATAGTGTGGTATGGGTAAAACCCAGATCACCAGACCAGGACCAGTGCTATAAAATCTGCACTGGGCACAGCTTGTGCAAATATTGCTGATCCAGTGGATCAAATAAATATGTGCAAATAAATAAATAAATGGCTTTGCCTCGTGCTTCAACCCACCCCAGGAGTGACGTTATTACATGATAACACACACCCTGTTGTGTCTTATTGCTTAAATATGCCCTTTCTCAATGTACTATACTTTGATTCAGTTAGTGTATGCAACAGCCTTCATGTGAACACTCTGGGCTTCTCTTTGACTCCTGATGTCTATTTGCTATAGCTATTGTATATTGTTTGAACTGCTTTGGTCTTCTTGATGTGGTACCTGTGTGACTAAACTATGTAAGCTGTTTATCTACTGCTACCCATGTATCTCCAGTGAATGATTGTTATAACGGTCTGCTCTCCGAGCCATTGTTTTTGGACTTGTTAACTGTGCTGTCTTTGTATTAGTTTCGACAAGGTGCCTTTGTAAATGAGTCTCTGACTGAAAGGTTTATAAATCTGATATTTTTTAAATAAAATAAATAAATGTTTATGTTTAAGCCCATGAAACACCGTTATTTAGTTAATGCATTCACAGTAGTAGTGGCTCTGCCAGAGCTTGTTGTTGTTGCTACTACCTCCCCACCCCCCCATTGTGTAATCTTCCCCTGGGTTTTTGTTTCCCAGGTGCATTATTTTGCACTTCTTTGCATTGAATCCAAGCTGCAATACTTCTGACCATTCCTTCAACCTTGCCAAGTCCCTTCTCATCCTTTCCACGCCTTCTTATGTATCAACCCTGTTGCATATCTTTGTGTCATCTGCAAAGAGGCATACTTTTCCTTCTAGTCTCTCTGCAATGTCACTTATAAAGACATTAAAAAGGACTGGACCCAGTAATGAACCCTGCGGTACCCCACTAGCAACCCCTCTTTCTTCAGAGTGGACTCCATTTACAATTACCTTCTGTGTCCTGTTGTCCAGCCAATGTTTTAACCAGGCTACCACCCTGGGACCCACTCCCAGGCTGGTTAATTTGACTATTAATCTTTTGTGTGGGACTGTGTCAAATGCCTTGCTAAAGTCTAGGTAGGCCATGTCCACAGCTCCTCCCTGGTCTACTACTTTGGTCACCCAGTCAAAGAAATCAATTAGATTCATCTGACATGACCTTCCCGCTGTGAACCCCTGCTGCCTTGGGTCCTGTTCCCTCTGGCCTCTAGGTACTCAACAATTCTTTCCTTCAGAAGTGATTCCATCACCTTCCCTACCACAGAGGTCAAACTGACAGGTCTGTAGTTTCCTGCCTCTGTCTTGCTCCCACTTTTGTGAAGGGGAATCACATCCGCCTTCCTCCAGTCCTCAGGTACCACACCATCCTCCCATGATTTGTTAAAATGGGTGAATTCCATCAGGCCCCATTGCTTTGTCCATCTTCAGTTTTAGGAGTTCTTTCAGAACCCTTTCTTCTGTGAAAGAACTGGGATCGACCCCCCTATTAAAAGTGCTTCTGTTAATTGGATTAAGAGCCTCCCCTCCTCCTCTTTTGTGAATACTGAGCAGAAATATTCATTCAGTATCCTTGCTTTTTCACTGTCCCTCTCTGCCCACCCACCGTCCATTCTATTCAGCCTCACTATCCCTCTCTTTGTCTTTCTATGCTCCCTGATGTACCTATAAAAGGTTTTATCCCCCTTCTTAACCGAGTTGGCTATCTTTTCCTCAGTTTGGGCCTTTGCCATTCTGACTTCCCTCCCTGCTTCCTTCTGCCTCAACTGG
This sequence comes from Neoceratodus forsteri, assembly GCA_016271365.2. Taxonomy (NCBI): domain Eukaryota; kingdom Metazoa; phylum Chordata; order Ceratodontiformes; family Ceratodontidae; genus Neoceratodus; species Neoceratodus forsteri. The sequence goes on along the minus strand of CM028131.1, from coordinate 675,805,435 downwards.
TACAGCTCTCTGTCCTGCTCCTTCTGTGTTTCCTTATACTTCCTAAATGCTATCTTTTTCTCCCTGACTTTCCCCCGCCACCTCTTTTGAGAACCACAGTGGCTTTTTCTTTCATTTTGATTTGTTTACTTGCTTGACACAAAGGCTTGTTGCCTCTATGATGGCAGTTTTGATGTTTCCCCATTGTTGCTCCACCCCTCCTTCTAGCCTGTTTGCTAGTGCTTTTCTAAGGCACTCTCCCATCTTGCCAAAGTCAGCCCTCCTAAAGTCCAGTACCCTCACTTTTGTATGGCTTGATTCTGTAGCTGAGTTTATCGTGAACCACACTGTTTAATGGTCTCTTGTCCCAGATGGCAACCCATTTCTAGATCTGAGATCCTCTCACTGTCCCATTTCAGAGTACGAGGTTTATGATTGCTCCCTCACGAATGGGTTCCGAAACTAGCTGTCTGAGGCATGCCACCTGTAGGGCATCAAGAATGGCCCTGCTCTTGGATGTGGCTGCAGCAAATGGGCTCCAGTTAACATCTGGCATATTCAGGTCTCCCATCAACAGTATCTCCCCTTTCTCTGCCATCCTAAGAATGCCTTCTATCATATCTTTGTCCATTCCCTCCCCCTGACATGGGGGTCTGTATACAGCCCCTGTGCAGATTGTGGTGCCATTTCCAGTCTCTAAGGTGACCCACAGTGCCTCCTTTCCTCCCTGTTTACTCTTTTGTTCAGTTGCTTTTATCCCTTTCTTTACATAGAGAGCTACTCCCCCCCATCCCTCCCTGTCTCTCCTGTAGGTTATGTACCCTGGTATGTTAACATCCTAGTCATGGTTCTCTGTGTACCATGTTTCTGTGACTGCTATGATAGCCAGGTATCTCTCTTCCATCAAGGCCACCAGTTCAGGGAACTTGATTAAGTTTCCTAAAATCAAGGCAGATTCTGACACCCCCCTTCTTTTTTGTTTACAATCACCATTGGTGATGACCAAGCACTTCTCCACTCTTCTATAATACCCAATTCTTTCATTTTTTGTATTTCCTTAACCATGTCTGCTCTTAACCGCTCTGGTAATCTGTATGTCTTTTGTTTAATAGGGTGAGCATTCCTTGTCACTATTATGTGCATGATCCCTTTTGCTCAGCCTGGTGCTGTGGTAAAAGTGTTGTTAAGTGTCTTTAGCAAGTTACAAATTTCTGCGGTTTGTTCGGAGGTTAAGGAAACATTCACCTTTACAGCATCAGCAGTTACAGTTTGTTCCAGTCTATCATAAGCTACATCAGTTTCTGGTAAAACTAGCATAACAGCTTTTGATGTTTTTTCAACCCATTTCTTGAGGAGGTCTGCATGGTATGTCTTAGTAGGATTTTTCCTATCAGGGGTCTCAATCTCATAGTTAACTGTGCCAGTATGTCTAAGTACTTTATAAGGCCCTTGCCACTTCATTAACAGTTTATTTTCTGTAGTGGGTAACAGTAGCAAGACCTTTTCACATGGCTCAAAAACTTTTTCTTTTACCCCAAGGTCATAATACACCTTCTGCTGGTTTTGGGCATCTTCCTGATTACTATGGGCGATTTCAACATATTTTGCCAGCTTTTTTCTCAGGGCACACATATAAGATGTAATAGAGTGTTTCTGATGGGGGGGGTTATCTTCCCAAGTTTCTTTTATTACATCTAGTGGCCCTCTAGGTTGTCTACCATACAGCATTTTAAATGATGAACAACCTGTAGATGCCTGTGGCACTTCTCTGTAAGCAAAAAGCAGGTAAGGCGAGTATTGGTCCCAGTCTTTCCCTTCCCCAGGCTTTTACAAATATTTTTAACATGTGTTTTAGGGTTTGATTAAAACGTTCAACAAGATCGTCTGTCTGAGGATGATAAGGGGAGGTTCTTATGGCAGTGATACCTAGTAGGTACAGCTCGTTCAGTAATGCAGCACCAAAATTACTACCCTGATCAGTAATGATCTCTTTTGGCATGCCCACCCTGCTGAAAATTTTGGCAAGCTCTGCTGAAACTTTTGGGGCTATGACAGTATGCATAGGAACAGCCTCTGGGTATCGAGTAGCATAGTCACATACTACCAAAATGAATAGATTTCCCTCTTTACTTTTGTCTAAAGAGCCAACCACATCCATTGCAATTCTCTCAAAAGGCACATCTATCAAGGGTAGGGGCACAGGGGACACCTTGTCTTTTTTAGTCACTGGGGCTACTTTCTGACACTCAGCACAGGAACTGCAATAGGTAGCAACATCTTCATGAATTCCAGGCCAGTAAAATCTGTACAGCAATCTGGCAAGGGTGCGATCCCTCCCTGAGTGACCAGCCATAGGACTATCATGTGTCATCTGTAACAACTCAGATCTATACTTTTGTGGTATAACCAATTGTTCTATCTGGTCCTGTATCTGAGATTTAATCCAAATGTACAGTAGCCCATTACATTTTTTAAACAGGTTCATCCTGTTTTGGTTTCACGCCCAGCTGCTTAAAATAAGCCTGGAGAGAAACATCATTAGCTTGTTCTGAAAGAAAATCACAATCAGTGATCAGTTCAGTTTCAGCATTTTCATATGTTAACCCTTTTTGTCCATCAGTCTTTTGTTGCCACTGTTTCATCAGGCATCGTCTTTCTTTCCTGGACTGCTGGATCTTGGAGTTGTGCTCAAACAAGTCCGAATCAAAATCACCAAAAGGAAAACCGTCCTCATCATCTGCAATTTTCTTTGCCTGAACTCTTGTCACCACAGCTGCTGAAACATCAGAATTTACTCCCTCTTTGATTAACTCAGTAAATCCTGAAAAATCATTTCCAGTAATCACAGGTACAGGTAACTTTGGTACTACCCCCACTTTCATTTGGTGCAACACCCCATTAATATTTAGGAGTCACTTGGCTGGTGGGATAGTATTGAGTGTCCCTGTGAATACAGATGACACTTGTACCGGTCCTTTTTGACATTGTTTTCCTAGCACTTCAATATGTTCTAGAGTTTGTCTGGTTCCTGAATCTATAAGTCCCTTCACAGTCTTATCTCCCACATTCACATCTGTTAAGTACTTGTCCCAATTTGCTAAGGACAAATCTGCTCCAGTGTCACTCTTCTTACTATGGCAATTTCTTGCAATATGACCTGGCTCATTACAGTTATAGCAAATAAAGTCTTTGGGTGCAGATTTGTTACCCCCACCAGAGTTCTTATCAGACATGGAGTTTAAATGGGAAAAAGAACCAAAATGGTGCAGGGACTGCATCAGAAGACATATGAGAACAGATTAACAGAGCTCAATATGTATACCCTAGAGCAAAGGAAGGGAGAGAGGTGATATGATCGAAACATTCAAACATCTTAAGGGCATTAACAAGCTGAAAGAGTCTAATATGTTTCAATATAAGAAAAATAGCAGGACAAAGAGGACACAGCATGAGATTAGAGGGAGGCCAATTAAGGGATAATGTGAGGAAGTTCTTTTTCACAGAAAGGGTGGTGGATGCATGGAATGACCTACCTCAGGAAGTGGTGGATATGAATACTGTGCAGGGCTTCAAACAGGCATGGGATAGGCATAAGGCAGCAATACAGATGAGTATGACTAGATAGGCCATTGACAGAGTACAGGCCTATGGTACATTCATAAGGTAGAAAACATGAGCAGATTGGATGGGCCTTGAGGTCCTTATCTGCTGTCAACCTCTATGTTTCTATGTTAAGAATGTCTTACCGGTGCTTGGCTGTTACCTCACTGCTGTGACGTCTGTCTAGTCATTTGGTAGTCTTCTGCCAAAGAAACAGCCTTTTTCCCACTTTCTGGTCATTGTTCTTTTACCCAAAGCTGCACATCTGTAGGCAGGATGTTAATGAATTGCTCCATTGCAAATGTGTCGATCTGTGGGACTGTTTTGCCCTCTGGTTGAAGCCATTTGATCAGGAGTTCTCTGAGTCAGGTGAAGGCTTCTCGAGGATTGTCGACTGAGCTGTACTTCAGAGACCAAAATCTCTGCCTGTAGGTCTCTCCTGAGATGTCATACCTTTTCAGGATTTTGCTTTTCACCAGGTCATAGTTTTGTGTGCAGTGTCCATATTGCTGTAGGCAAGTTGGGCTTTCACCGTCAAGTAAGGTACCAGTCTGATTGCCAGTTGCTGCTTTGGCCACTGGAAGGCTGTGGCAACCCTTTCAAAAGTTGTCAAGTATGTTTCGATATCATCCAAGGGACACAGCTTTGTTGCTCATATGGATCTCTGCCAGATCCTCTGCCTTTGATAGCCTGCAAGACATCCAACCACCGCTGCTCCTGTTGCTGCATCTCTTCTCTCCTCTGCTGCTCCTGTCACTGCATCTCCTCTTTTCTGTGCTGTTTGAGTTGTTGCATCTCTTCTTTTCTCTATTTCTCCATCTCTTTTTGTTGTATAATCCACTATTTGAAAAATGCAGTCAGGCTTTCAGCTTCTGCCACTGCCTGTTCTTTTTCTATAACTGGTGCTAGCTGCACAGTCTCAGCTTGGACTTCTGTCTCTTCTAGCTTGGCTGCCATTCTTCTGGTAACCACTTCTGGGCTTGCTGCTGCAGAATCCATACCCTTCTTCTATGTTTCCCTGGTACCAGGTCTAGTACCCACGCACAAAACTCCTGGTTTAGAGTGTGCACGGCATAAATCCCACTTCTGACACTATCTGTCATCGAGGCACAGGTCAGGAAGCATAGGAAAACCAGGGGCAGTTGTAAAATTCACAAGAGCTTTATTATTAACAGTAAAATAAAAAAAACTTCTTCAGAATTGCTATTTACAATGGCAGTAGAAACATAGAAAACAGAGTCCTTCTGAGTTTTTCTTCTCAATTTCCTCTCTCAGTCTCTGTCTCTCTTTTGCAAAACATTGCAGCTCCTTTTTATAAGTCTGTGCAGGAGCTCGTTAAGAAAACAACATGCTCTCACACAGTGTTCTTGTAAGTTTCCACTATTCTTGTCAGTTTCAGCAGGTGCAGCAAAAAGAACACTGTGATCCAGAACTGACCTCTTGTTTACATCTTCTTCAAAAGGCTTAAAAATTGCATCTCAGGTTAACCCCTTGAGTTCCAAATAGCTTTGCAATCATTTCAACAGTATAACTATATACAGTTTAGCTTTGCAGTCATTTCAACAGTACTGTATAACTATATACAGTTTTAAAGAAAGGGATCCTAGTATCAATTACATTTCCACAAAATGATTAACATATATTTTCATACCAGCAGATATGCAAGGGGGAGTAGAGAGATAGCGAGAGGCAGAGAACTGCAAGACCGTCGGGGTGATCAAGTCCTAGATCTCAGGAGAAAATTTGGTTGTGCAATCAGACAGAGAAGAGACAGAAAAGGAGAGAATAGAACAGATCCTCACATTTAAACTTTCTCCATAACAAGTGGGATGGGGCGTAGTCAACCCTGTTACATTCTCCAGTACTACTTCCTGTTTAGGGGTGTTCCTCGGTATGACACTATATTGTTTTGTCTTTGGTAGACAGGTAAAACTGTGGAGGTATAGGGGTGCTCACATTATATGGGCACTGACGATACATGACATCGTAGGCAACACTTCTAGGCAAAGGTTTCCAGATAGATCAGATGCTGGTGGCATCTGTGTTCCATAGGTGTGGATCACTGGAGAGTCCCTCAGAAATCTACTGTTGCTGGTAAGTAACTGTTCTATCCAATTCCTGTACAGGTAAGGGGAAAGTTCTACTTAGTTTATCATTCATAGCTATGTTTATGTATAGGCAGTGGATACCTAATGAATTTAAATCCATACGTGTTGTGACTCCTCTATTACTATGTACAGAATAGTTTCATTGTCCTTTTTATCTCTACTCTAAATGCTGTACCACTATTCCATTTTTCTATACTGCTCTTTTGGGCCTCAGCTATGCCTGAAAAAGGTCCAATGGGGACCACTGCACCTACCTGGTCAACAAATAAATCAATAAAAAATAAGTTGTGGTTACCAAGAACTCAAGGGGATTCCAACCAATTCTGGCTCTAAAGACAGTGAACAAGGGGGCATGCAATGAAGCTGGAAGGGGGGAATTTAGGAGGGATTTGAGGATGTATTTTATCACTGAAAGAGTGATGGATGTCTGGAACAGACTTCCAGCAGAGATAGTGGGGGCGAAAACAGTGGTGGGATTCAAGCATGCATGGGATAGGTACAAGGGAAGTGTGGGGGGGTAGTCAGAGATAAGGTAGGGTCTATAGTGTCAGTATAGGCAGGAAAAAATGGGTGTACTAGGTGGGCCAAGCTGTCCTCATCTGCTGACAAATTCTGTGTTTGTATGAACTAATTTGCGAGGCCAGTCAGGTTCAAAATGAAATCCCTGAGGTTAATTATAGCAGCAGTGCAGGAGTGGGATTGTCTGGCTTCTATGGACCTTTCAGATGCATATCTGAGTGTACCCATTCTTTGGCCCCACCAGATGTTTTTACGATTTGCAATTCACAATAAACATTTTCAATACCAGGCCTCCTCTTAACTTTGGCACTTATGGGTGTTTTCAAAGATTCTCATAATCATGGTGGTCCTCCACCAGCAGGAAGGACACATGTATCCTTATTTTCATGACCTCTAGAGGGATTAGCTCTTTGGTCAATTCAGAGGACCTTGTAGGTTCATAGGGAATCTGGTTGGATAGTGAACATGGAGCAATGTTAACTTTAGCCCTCACGGTCATAGGAGTACTTTAGAGGGGAGAGGAGGGGGTGGCAAATTTTAGAACAGATTTGTTTCCTATGCTTCTATCCTGGAGGAGAATGCAGAGCCTTCAGAGGGAGATCCACCATATCAAGATGCAGAAAGTATTTTCAGCCACAGGTGCCTCTGCATTTTGAGTCTAATGACAGTCACCATAGAAATGGTCCCTTAGGTCAAGCTTCACATGAGGCTTGTCCAGGTTTTTACTTTTACTCACTGTATCCTGCATCATAGCACGATCAAATACAAATCTGCTTCAGAAATTAGTATGCCAATCCTTGAAGTGGTGGGAGAACACCCAGAATATCCTGAGGGTTTTCCCCCTGTTGACTGCAAAATAGATCTTTCTGACAACAGATGTCAGCCTGAAGGGCTTGGGTGTGGTATGAGATCAAATCCTGGTTCAGAGAGTCTGGACTCGAGAGGAGCAGTGACTTCAGATAAATGTCTTAGAAATTAGGGCTGTTACTAATGTCATACATTATCCAGGGACTTCAGATAAATGTCTTAGAAATGAGGGCCGTGTTACTAATGGCATGCATTATCCAGGGACGTCAGATAAATGTCTTAGAAATGAGGGCTGTGTTACTAATGGCATGCATTATCCAGGGACATCAGATAAATGTCTTAGAAATGAGGGCCGTGTTACTAATGGCATGCATTATCCAGGGACATCAGATAAATGTCTTAGAAATGAGGGCCGTGTTACTAATGGCATGCATTATCCAGGGACGTCAGATAAATGTCTTAGAAATGAGGGCTGTGTTACTAATGTCATGCATTTTCAGGATTGATAAAGGTAAAGTTTAACAATGCAATGATGGTGGCAGATATAACCAATCAGGGTGACATAAGGAACAAAAAGGATGGTAATGGAAGCAGACAAACTTTCTCACTGAGCTGAGGCCAACCTGGAATTGCTGTTAGCGATCCACCTGGTGGGGAGCTAAACTCCCAAGCGGATTGGCTCCATCACCATTATGTTCATCAGGGTAAATGGTCTCTGAATTGAGAAGTTTTCCAACATGTACCTCTGGTTTGGGACTACAGACATAGCTCTCTTTGCATCAAGGACAAAAACTTAAGTTCTGAAATTTTTCAACCAGTACAGGTGCCCGGCAGCCAAAGCACTGGATGCTCTATCTTATCCGTGGGTCTTTTGTTAGGCTTACCTGTTCCTTCTGTTCACCCCATAAGGTACTTGTAGGTCTTTAGTATTCACCCTCTCGCTCTCCGATCTTCCAGGGTGTACATGTTAAGATCCCTCAGTCTCTCCTCGTACGGGTTTAGATGCAACTCCTACACCATTTTAGTTGTCCTCCTCTGGACTGCCTCCATCCTGTGTGTACCCTTTCTAAAGTGCAGCCTCCAGACCTGGACAGAATACTCCAGGTGCGGTCTCACAAGCGAGCGATACAGTGGCAACGCCACCTCCTTCCTCCTGCTGGAGAGATCTCTACTTTGTATGCATCCTAACATCCCACTGGCTGTAACCACAGTTTTTTCACACTGCCTTGCCACTTTGAGGGCATCAGCTAAGTGCACCAGTGGAGCTACCCGCGAAAGAAAGGGAGCTGGCACACTACTGAGGGACTTAGTTGGGACTCATGAGCAATGGCTATCCAGCAATTACCTGATCAGAGGACAAGTGGACAGTGACTTTTCTTCATGACAGCACCGCTGGTTGTGAATGTGACATGGGAGAAGTGGGGTTGGAGTAAAATAATAGTACCACCTGTGGGTGTGAGTGCAGAGAGTTGCGTGGGGGAAGAGGGGGAGGTGGTTTTAATTTATATGTGCAAAGGGATGAGTAAAGGTGAAAGAGTAAGTCCCTGAAGGCACATGTTTTTTTTTTCTTCAGTGTTGGAGTTAGGTAGAGTTTAAGATACAGTTTTGGAGGTGGAAATCTGACATGTGGTTTAAGGAATTAGGATTTTTGATGAGCAATTCCAAAAATCCTAATTCTTAAAAAAAGCTGGAATTTGATTCCAGTTCTGCAATTCAAAGCAACCTTAGATAGAACTGACACTGCCCTTTAATTGTCGAATGTCCAGGTGCTCCAACCAACAAATAATACAGAACCAGGGATGGAGGTGATGAAAAAATTACTCACCGTAGTAATTTTCTTTCTTCCAAGGTGTCCTTTAGCATCAGTAACTTAAAGCAGCTAGCTGACTAGGTAGTACTGCCCCTGAGGTGTGGTTTATGCTAAATAATTAACATCAGCCAATCAGATGAGACTTTGGGGGTGTGCTGAGGAGAGACTGCCTGAGAAGGCACCAGAATTTTTTCGAAGATAGATGGGCACGTGCCCAGAGAAATGAACCAATGGGTATAAAAGCTATGCAAAAGCATATTAATAATGATTATGAACAATAACTATGAACAATGAAAACTTTGCTTAAAACAAAGTTCCAAGTTGAAACTTAACAAATTTGGTTGAAGACAAAGGCAGAGACCTTGGTAGTCAGGTTGTCAGGAGAGGAAGGATGGGAGCTTACTGATGCTAAAGGACACCTTGGAAGAAAGAAGATTACTACAATGAGCAGACAGTATTCTGTGATCGCACAATGGAACAGGTGGTGCCAGGCAAAGAATATCAAAATGAAAACAGTACCTGTATCGCCGGCACCCACCAAGGCCTGGACACCTATAACAGGTATTTCCAAATGTGTCACACACAATTCAAAATCCTCACCATGTATTCACCACAACAAAGGAGGAAGGACCATCCACTTCAAATGAGTGCAAAAAATCCAACTTTAATAAATCCAATGTTAGGTGAGAAAAAACAAAACAGGATAAGCACGAGTGAGTGCGAAACATGTAAACTGATTCAACTGTGAACCACTGCTGGTGCAACTCTCTGAGGGGGGAATTTTATCCTGTTTTGTTTTTTCTCACCTAGCATTGGATTTATTAAAGTTGGATTTTTTGCACTCATTTGAAGTGGACGGTCCTTCCTCCTTTGTTGTGGTGGACATATGGTGAGGATTTTGAATTGTGTGTGACACATTTGGAAATACCTGTTACAGGTGTCCAGGCCTTGGTGGGTGCCGGCGATACAGGTACTGTTTTCATACTACTACAATGAGTAATTTTTTCTTCTTACCTCAGGGTCCTTTAGCATCAGTAACTTAAAGCAGACTACAAGTAGTGTAGCTAGAAGAAGAGCAGAGAACCTACTTGGGAAAGAGGATCTACATCACCACCCTTCCAAATCTGGCATCTGATCTAGACTGCACATCCAGACAATAATGGTTGGTGAAAGTGTGTACAGTCTTCCAAGTGACAGCTTTACAGACACCTAACATGGGGATGTTCCTAGCAGCTGCCACTGAGGAAGCAATGCCCCTGGTAGAATGAGCTCTGAGGCCTTCTGGAGGCTGTTTGCCAGCTTTGTCATAACAGAAATGGATACAGGAGACTATCCAAGAAATAATTCTCTTGGTAGCAAGTTTGCCTCTACCTACCTTCCCAAAGGTGAGGAATAGTTGGGTAGAGGAACCCCTAACCTGCTTCGTGTGCTCCAAATAATGGAACAGAGCCCTGTTGACATCCAGGCTATGATGATTCTGTTCCACTGGAGTGGACTTTTCGGTAAAGAACACTGGTAGGGTAGTAGACTGGTTAAGGTGGAACTCAGAGACCACCTTGGGTAAAAACTTTCCATTCGCCCTGAGCTCAACCTTATTCCTGTGGGGAATAATATAGTTGGGCTCTGTACAGAGAGCTTGAAGCTCTGAAATCCTTCTTGCAGAAGTCATGGCTACCAGAAAAATGGTTTTCCAGGTAACATACTTAAGATGGGCAGTAGCCATGGGCTCAAAGGGGGGCTCCATGAGCTTGACAATGCACAAAGTTAGATTCCAAGGGGGAACAGGTTCCCTAACAGCAGGCTGAAGGTATGATAGGCCTTTAAAGAACTGTTTAAACACTGGCTGGGAGTAAATAGACTTGGGTCTTCCTACTGAGAGGTAGGCTGAAATTGCAGCCAAATGCAGTTTCAGTGAAGAGGGCCTCAAGTCTGAGGCCTGGAGATGAACTAGATAGTCCAACATGGTAGAATCAGTGGCAGAGAAGGGACTTATCCCCCTTACACCAAATATAGAATCTCTTCCATTTGGCTGCATAGGTCTTCTTTGTGTTAGGTTTTTTTGCCATCCTTAAAACCTTAAAGACCTGTTCTGAGTACTGAGAAGCAGGGTACTCTAACTCCTCAAGTGCCAAGCCTTGACATGAAGACAGACTGCAGATCTGGGTAAGTCACCCCTTTTTGGGGAAGAGTCAGGAGTGAGTGGCTGAGGAGAAGGTGAATGGGCCTGCTGTGTGAAAGTGTTAGCAGCAGGGGGTACCAAACCTGTCTTGGCCAATCTGGTGCCACCAGAATCATTAGTGCTGGTTGGAGCCTGAGTTTCAAGAGAATCCTGAAAATGAGAGGGAAGGCATATTGGAACTTCCCTGTCCAATCTAGTACCAGTGCATCTGCTAGAACAGTGCCCAGAACTGGTGGCCTGCAGCAGAAGCGAGGAAGCTGGTGATTGAGGGAGGAGGCAAATAGATCTATTTCTGGGTCCCCCATCTCCTGAACACTGTGGCTAGCACCTGCTTGTTGAGGCACCACTCGCTGTCACTGACTTATGCAGCTGAGGGCATCCACCAGGGTATTGTCCTTTCCAGGGAGGTGCATTGTTGAGAGAGACACCTCTAGAGAATATGCCAAGGTCCAAATCCTCAAGGCCTCTGTGCAGAGGACTTCTGACCTTGTGCCACCCTGTTTGTTTATGTAAAATATGGCTGTGGTGTTGTCCGTCCAGACATGCACCAACTGGCCTGAAATTAGAGGAGCAAAGGACTTTAGTACCCAGATAAATGGCCCTGAGTTCCAGAAGATTGATTTGTGACTTTAACTCCTTCGGGGTCCAGGTACCACTGACAGAGGAATTGTCCAGATGAGCCCCCCCCCCCCATCCTAGCAGGGAAGCATCTGTAGTGATGATTTATGTAGATGGGGAGATCTGGAAAGGGACACCTACTGACAGGTTGGCAGTGTCCTTCTACCAGAGCAAGGCTTGATATGGTGCTGTATACATCAGGCCCATCGACCTCTGATGTGGCATCCAGACTCCAGCAAGACTTCAACAAAGTCCAGCACTGGTTTTGCTCTAACCAGCTCCACCTCAATGCCAAGAAAACTGTCTCCATGACCTTCAGCACAAGGCAGAGACTCTCGAGGCTCCCCTCCACCCCCTACTTTCCACATCATTAATGGGACAACTCTGGAGGTCAGCTCCTCCTTTAGGTACCTTGGGATCTGGCTCGACTAGCACCTTGACTTCTCTGCACATATTGATGCCATCCACAAAGAACTACACCCCAGACTGGGTGCCCTCTACTGTAACCATGGATGCATCCCACTGCCAGCCCACCATGCTATGGTACAGAAAATGATCCTGCCAGTCATAGACTACGGGGATGTAGTCTATAGTGCCACCTCCAAGTCCACCCCGGCCAGACTAGACTCACTCTTCCATGCCTTTTGTCGTTTCGCCCTAGACTGTCCCTACTCTACCCATCACTGTGTCCTGTATCACTCACTGGGTCGCCCCTCATTGCAGGACAGCCGCCAAATACACTGTGCCCATTTCACTGCCAAGTTCTGGTCTCAGACCCTGCCCCCCATCTCCACTCTGCACTTTCTGCCACTCCCCTGTCAGCTTACTCACTCAGGCACAATGACACCAGACTCTTATCTATCCCACACAGGTCCACAAACGCTGGCCAGGCAGCCTTCACATATCGCATGCCTAAGTTGTGGAACTCCCTCCCAGTGGACATAAGGCAGGCCCCTTCGGACCACTACCTCCACACCCGCCTCAAAGATCATTTCGCCTCCACCTGCACATGTACCTAACCTAAATGCACCGCTCCTCCTCTAGATGGAGTACTATGGCTGTATTATGTTGTACTGTATTTGTTTGTTATTTTGTACCTTAAAGCACCCTGTTGTCTTGCTCTGCGCAAACTATAATTTTATTCCTAGTGCTGTTAGCTGCATCTAACACTTACTGTCTGATTGCAATATATATTTTCTGTATTGTGTTGTCCCCTTCCCTCTCCCCCAGGACGCAACTGGAATAGAGCAGTACTCTGCTCAGTGTGCCCTCCTGGCGAAACTCTTAAATAAATAAATATATAAAAGTCTGTGTTACTGGTATTAGTTTTGACAGAGCATTGCTCTTTTGAGACCAATGGGAGCATAAATGAAACTGTATGTCTCTCATCCTGTGCCTGACCCCTGGGACTACTGCAGCCATGGATACCATGTATCCCAGAAGTCTTAGGAAGTGCCTGGCTGGCCTTGGCCGGCCCAGGGTGAAGGAGTTTGCTACTGTTAGGAAATTTTGAATTCACTCTGGAGGCAGAAATGTCCTGCTCTGCTTTGTATCCAACTGTGCGCCTATAAATGTTAGGAGCTGGTTTGGTTCTAAGTGGGATTTCTTTAGATTTATGAGAAAACCCTGAGAGAGCAAAGTGATTTTTGTGATTGACATGAACTCCTGGACCTGAGCTGGGGTTTTCCCTACTATCAATCAACCGTCTAGGTAGGGACACACTGACACCCCTTGTTTCCTGAGATGTGCTGCCACGATATCCAGATATTTGGTAAACACCCTTGATGCAGATGTTAGGCCGAACAGCATGGCTGCGAATTAGTAATGCCCTGAGGGAAGCCTGAACCTCAAGAACTTTCTGTGGGACTGCCACATAGGGATGTGAGATCTAGAGAGACTAGCCAGTCTCCCTGTTGTAGGGATTGAATGACCATTTTTAAAGTCACCATTCTGAACTTTGATTTCAGGAGGTGCCTGTTGAGGTACCTGAGGTCTAGGATAGGTCACCACTCCCCATTTTTTTTCTGGGTGAGGAAGTACCTGGAATAAAGGCCCTTGTTTTTCTGTAAGGCTGGAACCTTTTCCACCACCTTTGATGCTAGGAGGTTGCAGACCTTCAATTCTAGCAGTTGTTTTTCTACAGGAGTTAAGGGTTTTGAAAACAAAGAACCCCCTCAGAACTGGCATCTTTTTGAAGTGGAGAGGCAGGCCCTTTTCCACTATCTCCAGGACCCACTTGTCTGATGTTATGAGGGTCCAAGCTTGGAGGTAGTGGGAGAGCCTGCCCCCTACTAGTGGAGGGGAGGCGACCAAGGCATTGAAGTCAGGGCTCAGACTGAGACGCAGGGGCCCAGGAGACAGCTGGTTTTCTCTGGCCTCTCCTACCCCTTCCCCTATAGTACCCTGTAGACTGAGAGTAATCATACTGAGGGGGAGGATAGGGGAAATAGGGTTTTGGGAGGTAACCCCTACCCTACCTGCCTTAGGCTGAGACTTTAAGGAGGTAGCCCTTTGCTTGGATGTACTGCTCTGGCAAGTGGATTTGTACGTGTCCACTTTTTCATGTATTATTCTGTCCTGGAATCTAACAGGAGATTTTTATCACAGGGGAAGTCTAGAGGTTTAGACTGCATGTCCTGTGTCAGGTTGGTTGTCCTTAGTTAGGCAAATCTTCTGAGTGATGTGGCCTGGGCCATGACCCTAGATGTAGCATCATTGTTGTCATCTGCCATATGGAACTGGTAATTTATTGCTTCCAAGGCAGTCTTAGCAGTCTCAATTATGTCCTGGGCCATGGACTCAGACACTGATTGAGCAATGGCCAGAACATAATTCCATAAAGCCTTCTGATACTTGACTGTATAGCCCAAGTAGGAAGACAGGCGAAGATGCAATGAAGCAGAAGAGTACGTCATCTTTGCAATGCAAGCTATTTTTCTGGAGTCCTTGTCTGGAGTGGTAAATAAGACAAAAGTACTCTAGTTTTATCACATGCAGCTTGCTGCACAACTCCCTCATGACCAGGGTGGACAGAAAAAAAGTCAGTGTCTGCTCTGGAGAGCTGGTATTTTTTGTCAATTCTCTTATCAACCCTGGGAAGAGAAGATGGGGTCTGTAAAAGTTTCACAGTGTTTCTCCTGAAAGCCTTGTAAACAGAGAGAACCATCTTTTCAGGAGGAGGGAGACCTTTCATTTCCCTGTAGTCATCATCATCCTCCTCCTGATTGGACTCCTGACAGGGAATGTCAAAGGTATCCACCATATGCTGGAGTAAAGTTAGCATGGATGAATTTTCCTCCTGATCCGGGGAGGCACCAAAGTGAGGATCAGGGGAAACATCAAGCTGCAGGGGGTTAATCCCTGAAAGATTGTCTGGAGCATCATAATAGTCATCTTCGTCATCACCACCATAGGCCCCTGCCTCAGAGGGGGGCTGCAGAAGGGTGTTTGCTTGACAGGGCCATAAAGATAGACCCCATGCCTTGCAGGGTCTGAAACACATGCCAAACTTTTGCCATATCCTCAGCCGAGGGCAGCTCCTTTTGAAAATTAGGGAGACTGTCAGGATGTGTGTGCTTAGACTTATCCTTATGTTTTTTTGCCTCCTGCCTAATCGCCCTTGCCATTACGAGGAGTAACAGGAAGCAATTTGTCTTTGCACACTTTTTTTGATGCCACTTCATCAGTGCCAGAATCTGGCTTCCTTTTAGATCCAGGCACTTCATCAGTGCCCCTATTATTTTTGTTTTTTAAGGAACTTCATCAGCCCCCTTTGGAAGCTTTTAATTTTAAAGGCACTTCATCAGCACCTGATTTACTATTTTTTTCTGTCTAAGACACTTCATCAGTGCCTCTTCTAGGCTTAGAGCTGGTAGATGCTTCATTAGCACCTCTATTTCAATTTTTTGAAGGCCCCTCATCGGTAAGCCTGGGTCTTTTTGGGACTGCACTCTAAGCCTTTTTTGCTCTGTTTCTCAAGGTTTTGGAACAAAATTTAGAGCAAAGTGTACACTAATGGTCTGGACCTAAACACTTTAAACACAGATCGTGGGTGTCAGCTTTGGCCACAATCCTGTTACAATTTAGGTAATTTTTAAAACCTGTGGGTTCAGTTCTCTTTTTAGGGATTTCTGACATGCCAATTGACAGAAACCGTTTTAAATTCATAGATTCCACTACTGTTAGTAATGGAATGCAGTCGGTTCCCTCGCGGTATGGAACTGCTATTTCTGAGGTAAAAACTACCTAAAATCACAGTTCTGGATGGAAAAAGGGAATTGTGATAAAAGTTTTTAAAAGAACCATTGAAAAACCACAAACGTAATAAAAATAAAGAAATATATAGGAGGAAACCGAGGAGGAACCGTGGAACCAACCGATAAACGTGGTTCCCGGGAACCAAGGGGAAACGCAATAAAACTAATAAAATACACTCAGCACAGTTAAAAAAAAAAATAAACTGAAAAGATTTTACCACAGAAGTGCAAGAAATTTTGTTTTCTTGGCTAAATGAGTGGAGCACCTCAGAGGCAGTGTTGTTCAGTCAGTGGAGAAAAAATTCTGATGCCTTCTCAGTCAGTCTCTTCTCAGCACAACCCCAAAGTCTCCTCTGATTGGCTGATGCTAATTAATTAGCATAAACCACACCTGTGGAGCAGTAATACCTAGTCAGCTAGCTGCTTCAACTTACTGATACTAAAGGACCCCGGGGTAAGAAGGTCCTGATACTAGCCTGATAAAATAACAAAGGCGCTTGTTATCCCAATACTCAAAACTACTGTAGTTCACGTCTCCTTGTACACACAATCATTCCCAAAATGTGGAAGCAAGTGTCTGTTATCTCTACGGGATTACATGTATATGTTCTCACTTGATTATGCAGCTCTCGGGAACAATGAGATTTCAACAACCAGAAAATAGAGTCCCTCAGAATAGTTACAGGGGACTAGTATGAACAGTGAAAATAAACTAAAACAAACACATTTATGTGTTTACACGTTTCATACATGGAACACACAGTGTGTACACAAGTAAGGAATGCCACCATGCTTATGCAGTTTTAAGGATAAACTGGATATTGTATTATATCCAGTTTATCCTTAAAACCATAAGCATCTATGATCTAAACCTGATTTTGTGATTTGGGGAGGCTGTGACTGATACAATCAGTCGCCCGCTGACAAAGGCACTTCTTTGAGTGCAAGAAAGTCATCAATAATGTCAGGCACTGGAACACATGCGTCTCACATCATGACGCCAGCAAGAACTTAGAGACCCACAGGCACAGGGCACCGGCCAGATGAGCACTGCATGGCGGTGTTCCTGACTTGCATACACAATGCGTATGCCACTGAGTCTTCTGAAGTGTCAGTTTGACACATGAACTCAGTGAGTTGAGTTTCTGATCTTGAGAAATATCTCATGTATGAAATGTACAAACACAGTTGTACACAAAGAGACTGTTTGCTCTAAATGTATTATAATTGTATATTTTTCAGTGCTACATACCACTTACTAACTTAAGTTTTTGAAATTTGTTTGATTTGTCAGGACCACTTCCCCTTGATAAGCTGGCTGGTGGGCCAGTGAAACACTGGGCAGACTAATGGTGGCCAAAGCAATGAAAGAGACAGTTTAGAAACAGTATACCAACATTTGGGAGTTCACTGGTTAATTTGCTTTGAGATCTACCAGTCCTGTAGATAATCTTGGTGGACTGAGAAATACACCGTTAGGAATGACTGCTCTGTGGGTCTCCCACTTTTGTGTTAGTTGAGATTCAACACCAAAACATACAAGATTATGCACCGGGGACCAGGACACCGTGCAGGATAGGAGGAGTTAAGCTGAGCACTGCAACACTGGAAAGGGATCTGAGAGTCAGTATTAGTGACTTTCTCAAACAATCAAGCCTATAGTAAGGCTAAAAGGATGCTGGGATGTATTGGAAGGCGTACTGACTGCAGGAAAAAGGAGGTACTACTACTTCTATATTGGTCATTGGTGAGACTGCATGTGGAATACTGTGCTCAGTTCTGGAGACCTTGCCTAAGGAAGAGCAGGGAAAGGCTGGAGACAGTACAACACAGGGTCACCAAGATGATTCAGGGTCAACTGGACAGATACTATGAAGATCTTCTGAAGGCACTGGATAAGTACTCAGTGGAGACTAGGCAGGGGGGTATGATAGAGGCCTTTACGTTCCTAAAGAGAATAAAGAAGGTAAATGGTGGGAACTGTTCAGCAGGAGTACAAAGTCAGGAAATTGAGGTCACAAGTGGAAACTGGTGAGGGGAAGGTTTAAGAGGGATATGAGTAAGTTCTGTTTTATGAAAGAGGCAGTGGAGCCGTGGAAGAGTCAGCCAGCAGAGGTACTGGGTGCCAAGAGTGTAAATGGTTTCAAGCAGGGCTGGGAAAGAGTGAAGGGTCTGGTGGGTGCTCAGGTCAGTAGCGGTAGGGAGGGAAGCAGGTGGGTGGACTAGGAGGGATAAAACCCCATAAGGACAATAGGTTCTGGGGCAAATGGAGAACTCCGGCCAGACTGGATGAACCTTTGTTTGGTCTTTTTCTGCCATCATTGTCTATGTTTCTATACATAACAGGCTAAATGGAATGAATCAGTGATCACAATTCAGTTTTGTTTGATTTCCGGGTTGGTAAACTGGACTATATGGCCAGTTTACTGGCATGACCTGGAAACATACAACACAATATACAAATACAGACATAAGATAATCATATATGCAAAATACAATACAAATATACGACCTAAAATGATTTAGATGCATGTGCAAACCATTGAATCAAACAAATAGCAAAGAATATATGGTTATTTGCCTGTTTAATCCAGAAACTTGTATTTACATATATATAACATCTAGCCAAAAGACAAACCTATTGTATCCCATCCCAGTTTTGCCACATTAGTAAGTAAATTGTGTGCTAAGTGATCTATCTACTAATCCTCTTAATTTATCAATTTGTTTACCTTCCAGGCAGGGCAGTAGAAACAAGAACAAATAGTGGAGCATTTAGAAAAACAAAAGGTAAAGCACTGTACTGCATCAGTAGACAAAATAATAACATATAGTGTATGGTTAGGCCTTATTGTGCATGGAATTCAAGCAGCTGAAAAATCTGGTTGTGCATGTTTTAAAGTTGTTGTTCACGTTCCAAAAACCTTATTATGCATGTCCTATCATTAATTGCAAATGCGATTCCCTCGTGCTGACTCACACTGCCTGGTTTCTGTGCACTGTACCTCAGTGTTAGGGCAACCGTGGTTTAAAAAAAAAAGACACGTCAAGCATGTTTTTTTGTTGTTGTTTAAACCATACACTACAATAAATAAAATATGCCCTTATACAACTTGTCTTGTGTTTCCATCTCAGGGTTGAGACACTAGCATGGACCCCTCGAGCTTCACTCTCAAGGTCCACATGCTGGTACCTCAACCCCACGATGGAAACATAGGCTTGCAGGGTATGGGAGCCCATACATTATTCCTCATATGCTTTTTTTTTAATTATTGTTCAGTGTAGTGTTATGTACATGAAATGTAGGAAATGTATGGAAATCAATGACAAATGACCAGTAACTTACTAGTACTGCATGATGTAACAAATTCTGAGATTGCAAATGGTTACATAATAAAGAGGTTTGACGCTATGCAGGAGCCAACTGCACCTCTGCTGATCATATCAATAGCATCTAATAAAAGCCTGGATGTAATCATTTCCTGCCTGGAGCTGCACCCCTCTGATGAAATGTATAATCTTGTGGACTGGGTTCCAGACATAAAAACAATCTGTACATGCAAAGAGGACAGGAATTCCCAAGCAAACAAATCACGGATTATTTTAAAAATAGGGTCTCACTTAGATCTGCCAAAGCACTGGAATTTGTAGTTCCAAGATCTGACCTGGATATTGGGAGGGCATCAGTACAATACAGAGGCCCGATAGCACGGAACTCATTACCTATTAGCCTAAGAGATGGAACTTCATTGATTCGCTTGGGCCCAATAAGACAAATGGTGCTTGGATAGGTCCATGGTCCCCAACACTGTTGCTTAGATGAAATAACATGATCTGATAAGATATATGTGCATAGACTTTTCTTCTACATTGTATGTATCTTCGTTATTGTAAATGGAATGCAGTAACATGAGGTTTTTGAACGTAATTTTCAATGTCCTTATGTATTGAAATGCTGTGTGTATTTATAGTTATTTATGTAATTCTTGATACTTATTTAAGATCGATTAAGCTTCAAAGGACCTCCTTGGAAATGAGCTATGCTCAATGGAGCTGTAACATCTATCCTTGTTCATAAATGTTTTTATGAATAAAATGTATTACTACTTACTACTACTTAACTTGAATCAATCATTAAAACAAACTGTTTAAAGAGCAACTGACATTTCAGGAGAACTTTAACAAAACACAGTGGGCCGGATATTCAAACTGCGCCCAAAATGTGCGCAACAGCAGGAGCAAGCACAAGTCAATTGTGCACATGCGCAATAGACGTGATATTCAAACATGGAGCAAGCCAAATTGCGCAACCAGCCAACGTCTGAATATCGCACAACCTGCGCTATAGCGCAACCAGGAAGGGGAAGCTGAGCAGAGACGATACGCCATAGCTCAACAAAGGCAGCCCAGCTGAGCAGTCCAGAGGCACCATAGCGCAAGCAGAGAGACCCCCAGCAGCAAAGCAAGGGAACTGCAAACCAGGGAGGTAGGCAGGGGCCCACCACCCATGCCACAGATGGGCACAGGGACACACTGCAGAACCAACAATGTACCCCCACACCCCAAGCACAGCATAACTGGGGGAGGGACAGAATAGCCACCGGACTATGGGGACAAGCAAACAAAGCACATACCGGCCGTGGTACTGCAGCACACCCACTGGCAAGCTGAGACTGCCACACAAAGGGGGCGGACTATCCCAGTGTACAGCAGCCCCCCCTTGTGCACAGCACACCCTGCACTGTGACCCCAAGACACCACCCATGAGCAGTGACCAACACTGCAGGAATCCCCAGGCCCTCCCCGGCACACTGCAACCTCATGAACCATAGAACTATACAAGCTGCACCCAGCAGTGGGTGGCAGCACATGGCAATATTGACTGAAAGCCACACCCACACCAGACACACCACCCCACACACACGCACACACATACCCATGACCAGACCACCCCAGATGCCATGCACACCACTGCAACTGAGCACCTATAGCCAGCTGCAAATCAGAGACCACCACAGTATTCATATCAAAATATATAAATGTAATAAACAAGAATAAGAAGAACAACAAAACAACTATGTACACATATATACAAAGCAGGGGTGGGGGTATGGGAATAAGGTAGGGGTGGGTAAGAGGCAGGGGTGAACAACCGGGAGAGGGAAGGTGGGGTGAGGTGATGGGCAGCTACTGCCTGCCAGCCTGCCCTCCTGCCACCTGGTGCTGGGCCCGGCCTCTCCTGCACCACACTCCATGCCGCTGTAGGTCCAAGAGGATGGCAAGAGAGTCTATGGCCACCTGTGTCAGCCGCTGCAGTGTGCGTTGCATCTGTCGCAGGATCTGGATACCTAGGACAAGGGAACAGAGTCAATGGCTGTGACTGTCCACATCCCTGAATCCCACCCATCATGCATGCCATACGGCCAAGTGCCCCGCTCCTGTGATGGACTGCACCCACCCACAGTGACCGTGCACAAGACATGCCCAACCAGGTAGCAACAGCCATGTGTACCACTGCACACACACACCGCCCATGTCCATCACAGCACAACCAAGGCAGTCCGGAGATGTGGCTACGCGGTGGGATGCTAGTGCCACAGCCATGTGCCCAGTGCATTCATGGACCACCAGTGATGCACACACAGACATGCAGTGCCACTGGACAGTGATGACTGTCACATGTTGTGTGCATGGTAGTGTTGTCCATGGATGGTGGCCGTGCCTCCCCCATCATGCAACAGCATCCATGATGTAATGACACTCACCCTCATCAAGCTGCTGCTGCTGCGGCTGCTGCTGCTGTGGCCCACCACCTATGCCACCTCTGCCAGCCACTCCGGCACCGCCATTCCGTGCCTCAGCCTGGGCCCGCCTCCGCTCCTCCACGCCTGTGGGAGACAAATGAAGAGAAACACATCAGTGAGATCCAAAAGCAGATAGCCCCTTGCCCCATTGAGTGTGCCTGCCCACACAACCAGACCCATACAGCACACACCTGCAAACACCTTCACAGCAAACTATAGCCCAACCCACCCCCATGCGCAGGTCACAGTACACAGTGTCACCCATGCGGACTAAACAGGTGCATACACAGCACACCCACCTGGCCTAGGCACAATACCCCTCCTGGCACGTGACCTGAGGTGATCTAGCAGTTTCCGCTCCCTCCTGCAGAGGTCACCATACCGGTGCCTGCTCTGCTGTGCAGTCCTCCGCCGCCCAGTGGCCTGCTCCAGACTTGACGCCACCTGCTGCCACACATGGGTGTGGGCCATGTGCAGGGGTTCTCCCCCATACAGGGAGCCATGGTGTGGCTCCACCACAGCCACCAGGTTTGCCAACTCCACCACACTCCACTGTGGAGCTCTCCTGCGTGCCATCACTGCAGTTGTATAGTAGGCAATATGGCGCTCCACAGCACGGTAACCCCACGTGAAAATGTTGCACAATACAAATCCATCAGTCCCTATAGCGCTGTTCGTATAGCGCCATCGGTCCACATCGCACTGTTACCGAACAGCGCGATATAGCCATAGAGATGCCAGACGTACAGCGCCAGGGGGGCAAAGGTCATGCACAAGGTCATGGGTCTGTGGCGCAAGGCTACGCACAGCGCCATCGGACGTCTACACGTCCAGCGCGATCAGTCACCTGTGTGCCAGTGCCACAGTGTACTATTGCGCAGGTGTGCCACAGCGCTATGTGGTGCCCAGTGCTGTAGCGCCACTGGCACAATAGTGGCCATGTCCTGTATTGCTGATTGTGCACAGCATGTCATCAGCGTGGCAGACGCCTGCGTCAGCTACCTGGGCATGCGCAATGCGGTGTACTACGCAGTCACAGAACCACGCCATTGGCTCAGCCGGCACAGGCGTATTGGACAAAGCGCAACAGCGTGAAATTCAGCTGACATATGCAAATCATCTGATCAGCCATTCAAAGGCGCATTGGCACGATTTGCATCTCATTACAGTTGCTCCACTCCTAATTTGCATGCATTGCACTATAAATGTGCGACAGTGATCTGTGGTGGCCAGAGACGGTTACTGCAAGTGAGAGGTGAGTTGCATGCTGTGTGATGTTCTGGGCAATGGTCATGGGATAATGCTGTATACTGCACAGTGACAGGTGTCCACTTCCACCCATTCAGACCGACATGGCCGAGCAAGGACTGGGCGAGGAGGATGATGGTGGGCGAAGGAGGAGGCCCAACTTCATGAAGTCCAAGACAGAGGCACTCTTCCAGGCCTACCTGGATGAGGAGCCACTACTTAGTGGACGGTGGGGCACCCCTCAGGCCTGTGCAGCTGCATAGGAGGAGGTAGCTTGCGCCGAAAACCTGCACGGAAGCCACCAGCGCTCCGTGCAGGAATGTAAGAAAAGATTGGGACCGACAGGGACGGGGTGGAAAGAGAAGGTGGCAGCTGGCCAGTGGCATGTGCTGCCACAGGCGGGGCCCAGCCAGAGGTGGCGCAGCTGGACCCGGGCGGAGGACCGCCTGGCTGCATCCATGCAGTGCAGTGCACCGAGGGCGTTTCCAGGAGGTGGCTTCCAGACAGGTGGAAGCCCATCACTGCATGGTATGACATGGTGTTGGGGGGGTTGATCCCATGCACTAACATGTTCTCACTTTCTGTTACAGATCCTGTGCGTCTGCAGGGAACAGTGGTGGTGGGACCATGCAGTGTGGACATCCAGCCAGAGTTGGACGAGGGTAAATCCAGCTCTGCTGCCAGCTGGCATGCATTGCACCAGTGTGCATGCCTGGCTGCCATCTGCGAAGTCGGTGAGTCAGGTGTGGGGGGTGCCCATCCTGTGTCACAGCAGTCTGGCATGCAAGAATGCCAGCATGCTGTGACTGTGGCTGTTGCACGAACCTGCACCATTGATGATGCAAGGACCGCAATGGGCAGTGACACGTGTGTGTCTCATTGAGGACGCACAGCAGGACAGCACGTGCCCCTGGCCCAGCTGGTTCCAACGGTGTGCCAGCACGCCATCACAGTCCCAGGCAGTGCTGGGCGGCACCGGTGGGGCCGCACCGGTGGCTGTGCAGGTCTCTGGAACTGTTGTAGACACAGCTGTGGAACGACTGGTCCCTGGGGCACAGCAGTTGGAGGGGCAGCAGTGGCAGTCACCCACCGGGTCTGGGGGTACAGGGTTCAGTGGTGGCACATGCACACTGCCTGCTGACTTGCCCATACCTGGTCCTGGTGAACAGCGCCCACCCTCAAGGGGTGTTGAGCATCAGGCCCTTCCATACCCTGGGGGACAGGTTGCCGAAGAGGCAGACTACCCATTAGGTGAGCACACCCGACTGCTGCGGGCATCGGTACAACAGCAGATGCGTGTTGCAATGTCCATGGAGGCACTGTGTGTGGCTGTGGAGCGGTACAGCAGGGACACTGCAATGATCCATGCAGAGATGGTCCAGATGCGGATGGATGTGACCACTGCCATTGACAAGCAGATCCAGGCATTGGTCGCTGTCGTGGCCACATTGGGCACACAGTCAGGTGCCCCTGTACCACGCACCCCACGCAGTATGCTCTCCACTCCCCGTTCCAGGCGTCGTGCAACACCCAGCCTGTCGATGCCGGGTTCCGCTGTGGGCATCCCGAGCACCCCTGGTGCAGGTATGTTCGGCATGCTGCAGACCCCTGCGCGGACAAGGTCACGCTCATGCAGTGGGACCCCTGGAGGCACATTGGTGCCACCCCATGTGGCCCTTGCTCAGCCTGCCAGTGCTGCTGGGTCACGGAGGGGCTGCCCACGCATCCGAGGTGGCCATGGCACTGTGCCACCTGACTGACCTATCTCCCAGTGCGAGCCCTGTCTGGTGCTGCCCTGTGTGCAATGTGTGTCATGGTGGGCAGTGCACTGGTGGGTGCCCTGCCCAACACGCCAACACACGGATCACCTGCACACCCACCCAACTGCTGTCCACAGGTGCGTGTGCATGATGATGCCTGCATTGTACTGTACACCAAGGTGCAAGGGTGCCCAGCATCTGACACATGTATTTGGACAGTCCAGGTGGTGGGGGTGGTCCATGGATCTGTGTGTTTCACATGTCTGTTCCTACTCTGCTGTGCACCTGCCCATGTATGGTTTGTGCCTGGTGCGTGTGTGTGTGTCCATATGGCATGTAACTAGTCACCCCCTCCTTGATGGTGTGTTTGTGCGCATGGACCCTTCCACTCCCCTTGCCATCATGCACCCCTGGTGTGTTACCCTGTGTGCCTGTGGGTTGCCCCTAGACAGTGTTGGTTGCACATGGCCCCATGACTTACCTGTGTCATGCGAAATGCTCCTCTGTGATGGTGTCCCAGTGCAGCTGGGCCTGCCGGATCAGTCGGGGGTCCCGCCGTCCACAGGGGGGCTGCTCATCCCCATCATCACCGGCATCACTGGTGTCCCCATCACTGTCCCCCTCCTCAACCTGTACGGCTATCCCACAGTCTTTGGCCATGTTGTGCAGGATAAAACAGACCAGGAATATCCCACAGGCCTTTGAGGGGCTGTACTGTAGGGCACCGCCAGAGGTGTCTAGGCATCGGAAGCGTGCCTTAAGCATCCCAAACACCCGCTCGATGATGTTGCATGTGGTGGCATGTGCCTCATTATAGCATTGCTGCGATGGGGTCGTGGGGCGCTGGTAGGGTGTGAGCAGCCAGGGACGGAGTGGGTATCCGCTGTCACCTGTGTGGAGATAGTGGAGATAAGTATCATTTTCAGGTCCATATTGCCCATAGCCCTGTGTGCCACTACTATGGCACCTGTGGCTTTCCCACCCTTGCCCCAACTTTGCCACTCCTACATGCACACTCACCCACTAGATGTCCTGTGGGGATGTCCCCACTCTCGAATCGATGGCACAGTGCAGATTGGTACCATATGAAGGCATCATGTGCTCCACCAGGGTGTGTGGCACAGACATTGATGATGCACCCACTGGCATCACACACCACCTGGCAGTTGACACTGGTGAACCCCTTCCGGTTTCGGTATGCGGCCCCATCGGGGCCAGGTGGCATGTGAATAGCCACATGGGTGCAGTCTATTGCCCCTAGCACGCCAGGCATACGTGCTACCCTGTGGAACTCCTGCATGTTTGCTGTACGCTCTGCCGCGTTGCTGGGGAAATGGATGTACTCCATAGCATGTGGCAGCAGTGCGCTGAGGAATTGGGTGAGGATGCATGACGTGGCCGACTGTGTTATGCCTGTGGTGTCCCTGTTGGCCTCTGGAAGGTACCGTGGTGAGCAGGCACATGCAGGCTGTTACCTTTGTCTCCACTGACAGAGCGTGATTCCGTCATGGAGGGTGCCTGCATCACATCACTGCACAGCTCACAGAGCCGCCTCAGTATTGCCCTGTTCAGGCGGTACCGGCCCACAATCTCAACATCCGTGTACAGCTCAAAGCTGATGCGGGCACGGTACTGCCTGTTGGGGGCGTACCACCGACGGGCCCTTCCACGGCCACGTCCCCCTGCAGCATGCCTTCTCACCCCCCTCATTACAGCTTCCATGTGGAAGCTGGCACTGTCCATGTCCCTGGCTTGTGTTCCCCCAGCTGTTGTTGCTCTGTTCCCCCTGCTGTCCTGACTGCTACCTCCACTGCACCAGGTACACCTACTGGCCTCTGCAGTCTCTGGCCCCACACACCTTCCCTTGCCCCTATTTTTTCCTGGGATCTCCCTGGCCTGCCCTCTTTGTCCCTCTTGCCTTGTCTCTCTCCCTGCCTCATGTGGCTTCCCTGTAGCGTTCTTGCACCTCTTCCTTGAGCCTTTTTATTTTGGCTCATTTCCGCCGTGGCGCACCTTCCGGCTGATCCGCTGTTGCGCAGTGCGTAAGCCTTTCAATATCGCATTGTGCTCTTTATGCATGGTTCCACCCCCTTCAGTTGCGCATGCCTTCATTTGCATTGCACTGTTGCTCAGATTGTTTTCGGTAGCGCAACTGCCTCCCGCTGAATATCGCAGAATGGCGCATTTTCGGACTTGCGTTAGTGCAACCCTATTGCGCATGGCGCAACCCTTTTGAATATCTGGCCCAGTATGTAGATACAGTTCAGCTTGTATTTCACAATAATTTTGTATTCCTCCTCCTCATTATTTATTATTGAGGTCATTTGCAGGATCTTTGGTCCTGAAGAGTTCATCTATTCCTGTTGCTTTCTCCTTACCTGAGGTCATGATGCACTGCTTGAAGTTATGACATCACAGTTACTCCCATGGCAACAAATAGTGATGTCACAATACAGTATTATGACTTAAAGTAGGGAGTAAGCTATAGAGGCAGATAAACTTTAAGGGAACTCTAAAGGTTAGCAATCATGTATTCATACAAATTTACTCAGTAATAAGTGATGGAGAAAAGACATGTATAAAATATATATGGAATTCAAGCTGCATTGTACCTAATTATTATGTTTTTGCAAAGTTTTCTTTGAGGTGAGAGTAGCTCTTTAAGGAAGAATTGTTTTTAACTGTTCAGTATTTATATTTTCTGTTTTCTATTTGAAAAAAAAATAGTTAAATAAAAACCTGCATTGTCTGGTTACTATGTATATTGTGATTATGTAACAAACTAGACAAATACAAATGTTTACTGCTTAACCAGGTGTGACTGTATGAGGGTGTAGCACTCCTTTAGCTTCTTAGAAACCACACAGTTCATAATTAATCTACCTAGTTACAGCCTAACTAAATGAAAATAGATCCCTTTTCTATTAAAAACTTGTTCTACTTTTTAATATAATAACCCATGACAGAGCATGCTTTTTTTCAAAATGAATTCACATCCTTCTCTGTGGTGCCGAGAGATGGGGAATCACTCTGGCATGCTGGGTTCATGTTCTAAGCCTGAAATGTCAGGGTCAGAGGCCAGCAGGGAAGATTAACAATGTCCATCAGACCCTCTCTTTCTGGGAGGGTGGGTTGCTGCACCACCACTTTGTAGAGGCTCTTGGCTGTGGCATGGTGGAGGTACCTTTGACGGTGTAGGCATCCACACATTGTCATGCACCCTCCTTAGCCAGACACAATGTATACAAAGTTGTAGCAGAGCAGGACGAAAAGGCAAAAATGCTGCACTGGTAAGCCGGATGATGACCTTGTAGTCCCCCATCACCCCAATGGACCCTCAAACGCACCATCTGAAGAATGTTTGCAGCCTCTGCCTGATGTGTTTCCCCTCCTTCTGCAGGTTGCAGGGAGCACCTCCCCCCACAGGGACAAGCCAGCAAACTGGATGGCAGCAGCAGAAGTGGATCCAGG
Organism: Neoceratodus forsteri; assembly: GCA_016271365.2. Classification (NCBI taxonomy): domain Eukaryota; kingdom Metazoa; phylum Chordata; order Ceratodontiformes; family Ceratodontidae; genus Neoceratodus; species Neoceratodus forsteri. The sequence continues at coordinate 675,777,276 of CM028131.1, read as the reverse complement.
TGATGATCCTCCTTGATGACTCGAGGAGGCCATTGGCACGGACATGTCAGCTCTAGGCTGAGGTCCGGATCAGGTCTCGGAAAAGACAGAAGCAATATGCAATTCCCAGGTGCACTGCAATTTACCTAAAGCATATATTTCATTTTTTTAGAAACCCTTGCCGTTGTGGGTATATTGCTGAAATAAAGATCATAATGCTATTTAGCTGCTTAAGATAAAAAGCTTGAGTTCTAAGGGTTACAGCCCTGAAATGTATTACCACTAGGTGGTTGGCCCCTGACCCTCCAGTTGTATCTCAACGGGTGGCTAAAGTAGAAGAAATGGAATGCATGGAGAACATTACCCACACTATACACTTAAGGAAGGAAACATTTTTGGAAACATGGGGACCATGGCGAGTATGGAGGGAGGCCTGGAATGGAGAGGGGAGATAGAGAGAGAGAAGAAATACCTGGACCATCAAATGAGTAGATAGGGGAATAGAACATCCAAAGTCTGCTGCCATTAGGTGTACTTTATAAATGGAAGGATCACGGTGCATATGTGTACATGCCTAGCTTTTTAGTTTTAATATAGTAGTTATAGTATTATCTTTTTAATTTTGGTTTCCTTTTTCTTTTCCTCTCACAGTGGATTGATAAATATAGCTTGAACCATGACTGAAGATCAATATAATATCTTTAAAAATGGGACATAAATTCCGGTAACACTGCAAAGAACTGTATCCACCTTATGGAGGCCTTAGGCCTCAAGCAGTGTTTACACTTCCCTCAAAGCTAAACAGAATTTTTAAACTGGCTTTAATAACATGGGAGGCAAAATTGATGATATGTTAAGAAGGTTTTAATACACGTTGTAAAATGTTGGAACATCTTTGACATGTATTAACAAGGTAACTGTAACATCAATGTAGATGATGGATCAGCTGTACTGTATTAATAAGGTGTCAATAAAACTGATGAAGTTTTAAAAAAAAAGCTTGAGTTCAGCCCTTGCATATCCCCTACACATACCAGAGGCTGCCCTTACACCACCCTTGCTGCAGCAGTGGCTGATGAACATGGCAACCCTGGCAGGACTGGAACACCTGACATACTGACAAAGGCGCAATTTGAAAATGTACAAAAAGATCTGAGATATATATCTAAAACTTAAGGGGTCGCTCCCTAATAAACCATTACACTTGGCTGTTATACCTCTGACCCCGCTCCAACCCAGTGGTAAAAATCTCTGTAAATAACCCCTAACACCCTGGTGGTTTATGTAATCCAGACCTATTGCTAATATTGATATGGCACTAATGAACTGCAGCTTTTTTTACATCATACCTGAAATACTGCTCCACACTGTGGTGTATTGTTTGTCTGAAGTTGTGATATATATACGTACAATTTGGGCAGGAGCCCACAGGAACTCCGTTCCACCACCTCTGGAAACATGTATGACAGCGCCACCACCTCTGTCATCTTTCCTTATTGACTTCTATAGGAGAGCCCCACCACCTAGATCTGACAGGTCCCCCACCTAAACATTTCCAGTTTAACCACTGGAATTAATAAAACATTTAAAACAAATGTTTTTTTCTTTTTCGGGAGAGAAAGCAGCAAGATGAACTAAGGCTTCAATTCTGTCCCTGCTCCGTAAATATACCATAGCCCTGGGTCATTGCTGCACTTTCCACAGTGAATTCCTAAAGTGTCCAGCAAAATTAAACTAGATAGAGCTGAAATTTATTTTTAAGTTAAACATTTTTATTCATTATTTAAAATACATACATCAAATCCAGAGCTGTGCTACAGCTTATGTATCATACAGATTGAAGGTAATCATTTACTGGGCAACATTTCATACGGTATAACATCCTAAAGATGGATGGGAATAGCTTAACACGCTGTTGCATTTGTTATGTTAGCTTAGTCTTTAAATCTGTTAACACCTTCTATAATTTCTTGCATTTTACATGGAGCAGTATGAATAGTGCATTGATTCACTTATTTATAGTTGCATTATTGTTATTATTAATCTAATCAATAAATTATACTATTACACCCTAACCATGTGTTCTGATCATTGTTTAGTAAATTATTCCCTGAGGTTAATTTATCACACATCTACCCATGCAACTATCTCTGAATATAAGGATAGAAAGGCCCTGTTCTTTATAGAAATAAGTTGTTCCTGACTCCAAAACCATGTATTTTATTCCTTGCAGGCCAGGCAACTTGCCTGTTACAGATAGCAAACTCTTCTAAGTCTAACATTAAACCTACTAAACTATTTACATTAAATGCAGGTGGTCATGAGTGGCCATGTACGCCTGCTGGTGTAGGTTGTAATAGGAGGCTCTGCCATGAAGCCTTTAGAGGTGTTGTGCATTGATTATGGCGTACGAGGGGGGTGGGGGTGGTGGTGGTGGTGGTGGTGGCTGTTAGATACCCTGTGTACTGCAGGAGATATAACACATCCTAGCACGATATATTTAACTGATGCCTTGTTGGGGGTGTTTAACCAAAGTGTCCCTGGGATTTGGATTGTTTGAATGCAAACCACCAGCACAGTAATGTTGTTCATTATTTTTTTAAGGGTAGGTATGTTTTTGGATTTCCATTTACAGACGATGAGTCTTTAAACTTCTATGCTAAAGAGGATCAGGAAATCCCATTTAAATTTGGATAGTGGAATATCAGCAATAGGGGCCTTGGAGCCCAGTAGATATAAATCTGCAGCTAGCGGGAATTTTTTTATTTTTGTACACTTTGTTTATGCACCTTATCCACATTGGACTCTCTCCAGTTAGGTCATGGGGCTTACCGGCTTATCCTATCTGTCTGAAGCTCTGGTGCTCTCCCAGTTCCGGCACTCCACACCATGTCCCAAACCCCCCCCCCAGATCTGAATCCCCCCGGGAGCAAGGACTGCCAACTACAACCGGTGCTCTATCTAAGCGTCTGGTGGATGCACAAGGGAAGACCAGGAGAACACCTCGGCCCGGCACTGGACGTGGTGCTGGTGCCGTTAGACCCTGCCTTTGCCTACCAATGGGAAGGGGATTTTCTTTGTTACTGACCCCCCATTGGCCTGGCAGTGCAATGCGCTCCAGTGCGGTGCGTGACTGCTCCTGTTCACGCTCACAGAAGTGCTGCCACGGTCATCCCCTGCATTATGCTAGGATTCGACTGCTGTATACCCCCAATCGCCACTAGGGGTCACCAGATGGTGAGACCAATGTTCCCCCTCCCTCCCTCTAAGGAAAGGAGAGCTGTCCTCTGGATGCTCGACCCTTTTCTCCCTTGCCAACCCCCGATGGCCCGAGTCCGCTCTCGAACCCAGGTTGCTGGCATGGCGCGAGGTGTGGCATCCGGTGCCTCAACCCTCAGCGCCACCGGGCAGCCCAGCTAGCAAGAGTTTAATATTTAACATTTTCTGTAATACATTGTGGACTTGTTTCCACACTCCTATGATTCTGGGACACAACCATTAAATATGGAAGAGATCCCTGTCCATACTACCACAACTCCAGCATGCATCTGAGTCTGTTAGTTTGGTTGATAGAAATGCTGGTGTTTAATACCACCAATGAAACACTTTATTTTGGATTAGTCTACTGCGGGTGCTTCTAACAGGCTTGCGTGCAGTGATCCAGGAAGAGCTCCATTCATCCTCTGGTATTTCCTGCCCTAACGCTTGCTCCCATTTTTCTTTTGCTTTTTTTGGTTTGTTCTGGGATATTATCTTGGATAACTGAGTAGAAGACAGTAGTTCTGCCTTTTGATTTTGTTAGTAGATTTGGAAGTGGGTGTGAATTAGGGGAGTTCTGAAGTAGTTTTATGTTCCTAACCAGGTGAGCTGTGGCATCCCTGATCTGTAGAAACTGCCATAAGTCTTCTTTTGGTAGCCCATGAAATAAAAAAAAATTGTTGGTGTACTCCCACTGCACTTCCTTTGAGCCTCATTCTTACACTGCTGGGACCTTATAACTGCAGTGCAGACCCTTCTAAAAATTCTGTAGTAATATATAAGGAATATACAATGGTGAAATGTCAGATAAATGATTTATCTACACAAGTGCTGTTTGACCTTGGGTAACCCCACGAGTGGCATAAGCCACGAGTGAGGTGTCCGAGGTCAAACAGCACAAGAGTAGATAAATCATTTATCTGACAGCTCAACATTGTATTTTTCATTTATGTAATAGGGATGCTTTCTATCAGTGCAGGAACATTTGGTTTTGACTGTTTATCTTTTTTTTCTTATGATAATTTCTGGGACTTTCAGTTAACTTTCTTAGTGTATGTCCACCCAGCGTAGTGGCTGCTATTAAATGGAACACCACTCATTTTGTAGAAAACTTCTTGCTGAACAAATGTCATGCTCACAGTGCCATGCTACCTTTTTCATTTTAAAATTATTCACATTTGTTTGTTGAAAAAGTGAAAAGAAAACTGAATTTTATGCTATTTTTTGCTAATTATAAAAAAACCTAAAAGGTATCTATAAATGAAACACCACTCATTTTGTAGATATTTTTGCGATGAACATTTTTCATGCTTACAGTACTAAAAGGTATATATTTATTTATTGAAATGTTTCACCAAGAAGGCACGCTGAACAACACGTTGTTCGTCTCCCAGTGCGACCTGGGGGGTAGGGAACAACGGGATAGAATACAGAGAAATGTTACAGTGCTGGAATATAGTTTGCTTACTTGCATATAATGAGAGCAGGAGGGATTACAGGTGGATCACGGTGGCTAACAATGCAGCAGTTAACTACAGTAGCTATGAAGACACATATAGCAATTTGGCAACAGTTGGTGATAGTTGGTAACACTGGAACACATATAATAACTTGGCAACAGTATGTAGCACTAGATGGTAAGGTGAAACAATAGTAATTGGTAGCCATTAGTATAACATAGATATTCAAGATTTACAGTGATTGGAGTAAAGAGAGGAAGTATGGAAGGAAGGAACAGAAAATCGTGGAGAGCAAGAATGGAAGAAGGGAAGGGAAATTTATGGATAGACGCAGGCAGAACACGATTTTCGAGGCAAACAGAGGCAACAGGGTGGACTAAAGTGCATATAAGAGGGGTATTGGGGTAGGTTATAAGTGCTTAATTGAGTGTAGGGGTAGGCCAGTGTTAGGCTATGTTAACTGGAAGGGGGGTAGGAAGGAGAGGAGTGGTAGAGTGTGGCAGGGTGAGAGAGAGAGGCATTGTAGGTGGGGAGATCCAAGGGGGAAGGGAAAGTTGAAATTAACAGTGTCCTGTTATCCCTATCTAGGCAAGGTGGTGGACAGCCTACTGGTGGGAAACAGGTTATAGACAATGAGAGTTAATTATATATAGTGATGCAAGAGAGGGGGTGTTGGGGGATGGATGGTGTGGGAGAGGGTAGCAGGGGTCAACTATAGCAGAGGGGGGTAGTACCCCACCAGTGTGCTGGGTGACCCTGCCTGCACAAAGCAGTGATCTAGCAGTGACTGAGGGGGTGCAGTAAAAGGAGAAAGAGGGGAAGGGGTAAAGTTGTTGCCCACTGTGCGCTATGGATCCTGCCTGCACAAGGCAGTGATCAAGCTCACAGGAGGGAGATGAATTAAGGGTAGAGAAAGAAGGGGGAGGAAAACTTTAGGAGGAGGGAGAGTAGGGGACTAGGAGGAGCACGATCAGAGGGAAGTAGGAGTGGTAGGGAGTAGGCATATGGTAATATGGGCTTAGGAGAGATGGCAGGGGGATTAGGGAGGGTTATGGCAGGCACTGGAAGGGGCAAAGAAGTTCTTGAGGGCAGAGTTAATGGAGTAGCAAGAAGATGAGTGGCGAATTTGAGGGGGTGAATTCCGGATTTTTAGGATGCGATATGAATAACCTGATTGTCCAATAAGGGTGAAGCAGAATGGGACCACCAGAGATTGTGAGTCGGTAGATCTTAGGGAGTGGGAAGGAGGAGGGGCCGTTGTAAAGGCAGGAGAGAGATAGGAGGAAAGTTCACCCAGCCAGTGCTTGGAGGTGAACTTTGCGCAGTGAGAGAGACGTCGGTGTGTCAGGGAAGGGAAGGATAGGGCATGGTAGAGATCACAATGATGAGTGCGGAGGGGGGCGTCAAGGGCCAAAGGAATTGAAGAGGGTATCTAGTCTGACCAGGGAGGACTTGGGGGCAGCATCGTAGACTACATCATAGTAGTCAAAGATAGATAGGATCATGTTCTGGACAATCCCACGCCTAGCCGTGGGTGGGATGCAGGCACGGTTCCTGAATAAGGCGCTGAGCTTGGGATGCAATTTTTTCTGAATGGCGTCGATATGACCAGAGAAGTTCAGGTGTTGGTCCAGCCAAACACCTAAATACCTGAAGGAGGATGTGTCCTCGAGTAAAGTCCCATCAGGGGTGTGGAAGGAAGGCAGAGAGGGAGCCTGGTAAGTCTCTGCCTAGTGCCGAAGGTCATGGAGACAGTTTTTTTTGCACTGAGAGATGGTGGTTTGCAAACCAACGCTGAACTTCCTCGAAGTCGTGCTGCAAGTTGGATGCAACCTCGGTGGGGCAGGAGCCAGATGCATACAAGACTGTATCATCGGCATACATATGAATGGAGGAGAAGGGAGAGCAGGTAGATGGGAGGTCATTTAGAAAAATAAAGAATAGTATGGGGCCTAACACTGATCTCTGGGGAACGCCAGTTCATATCGGCAGGGGTGGGGAAATTGCGTCAGAGATCTTGACTGACTGGGTTTTGCCAGTGAGGTACACCTTGAACCAATCTGTGGCTAAGGGGGATAGCCCAGCTGTAGATAGGGTGTCAAGGAGAAGGGAGTGGGTGACTGTGTCGAAGGCTTTGGCCAGATCGACAAAAATGGCTGAGGTGAGTTGGCCATTGTCCATTCCCGTGAGGACAGAATCAGTGAGCCGAAGAAGGGAGTTGTTGGTGGAGTGATTTTTCCTGAAGCCAGATTGATAAGGGGTGAAGGAGGAGTCATTGAGGTAAGTGGTGAGCTGGGAGAGGGCTAGGTGTTCCTGAAGTTTGGCAAGGGTGGAGAAGAGAGATCGGGCGGTAGTTGCCAGGGGAGGTGGGTTTCCACGTTTGGGGAGGGGAAGAACCACTGAATGTTTCCATGGGGAAGGTACTGAGGTGGCTGAGAAAGAGAGGTTTAGGATAATAGAGAGTTGGTAGGCAATGGCAGGGGCTGAGAGGGATAGTAGTTTAGGGTCAAGGCCATCCAGGGAGGAGCCTTTTGAAGGGCTGATTGCTAGTAGGGCATTTAGGGTGTCATTTAAGGAGACAGCAGCCAAGAAGGGGAAATGGGGGGGTCGATCATAGGCAATAGGAAGGGGGTGGGGTGTAGTTTGGTAGAGATTGGAGTACCTCCTCAGCACAAGTGGTGTTATAGGAGTCGAATTCAGTAGCTACTGCAATTAATGAGGGTGGCGTTTATCTTAAGTATAGGGGTGGGTGGACAGGATGGGGGGGTAAAGAGGGTGTGGACCACTCTCCAGAACTTGGAGGGGGAGTTGATGTTAGTTGCAAAAGGTAGATTTGAAGTACTCTGTTTTGGTTAGCTTGGTAGCCGGGGTGCAGGCATTACAGAGTTTTTGATAAATAAGAAGGTCATTTGGAAGCTGGGAGACTTTGTGCCATTTCCAGGCCCGATTTCTGGCTCTGTAGCAGACTAGTAATTTAGGGGAGGTGATGACCTCTAACCCTTGCATGTTTTAGTGGTGCGAAGGCATTCCAATTTGCTAGGAAGATGTCTTTTAAAATAGATTAGAGCTTTATCAACTGAGGAGGTGCTTGCCAGAGGAAGCCAGTCTTAGAGGGCAAGGCTATGCAGGAGAGGTTCCAATTCTTGGGACTTGTATGTCCGTATTTGTAGGGTTTTATGTGGGGATTTAGGGCTGTGAACTTTTCTGACCAGGAAAACCGGGTTGTGGTCGCTGAGAACATCCGGAAGGATGCCAGAGGTGATGTTTCTCTGGGGGTGGGAAGTTAGGGCCCAATCAAGTAGGGAGTGGTTTTGGGTCTTGTGATTAGGGCGGGTGGGTTCTGTAATTAGTTGTGCGAGGTTGAGGGCACTGACAGCATTTCTTGTGGTAGATGTTGTTAGGGACAACCAATTTAAATTGAGGTCACCAAGGATGTAAAGCTCTCCAGATTGAAAGAGGAAAGTAATGGAAGTTAGGAGGTTAAGGGAGACAGCGGGCTGGACATCTGAATGACAACAGATACCAGCAACAAAGACAGGAAATATTTATTAGCTTTTGTTTATGGGTAAGCACACTAGACAAAGAATAACCAAAACAGCACTCATTTTGTAAATATTTGTGTGCTGGACAAATTTCGTACTCGCAGTACCATGCTATCATTTTTCGTTTTAAAGTTATTCACCAAAAAAGCTTTGCTTAAATTTAGGCTGGTTAGATTTATCGCACATATGGGGAGATAAATGGATTTAGGCTCCACATCTATTGCATAAATTCACATACTGTTGTGCCCCTACTCATAGCCTAGACATCACAGACACTGTTATATACCACCATACTAGCTCTACGTATTGCACAAGCAGAAACCTAAACGTCCGCTGTCCCGTTTCCTCACCTAGGCTATGACGCGTTTTTTGGGCGACTTCCGCAAATGCGCAGTTTGAGCTGCCGGCCTGATGACGTGTTACCGATGCACCACTACAGTGTCAGTCTGAGCGTCACTAAACATGGCATCTGGCACAGACAGTGACTCCCAGGGTGATAACTGCGGCGCTGCTTCTGAGAATGGAGAAGACGGAAACGGGAAACAAGACGCGGATCCACCCACCTGTGACACTCCTCAGTATGTGGTTGAATTTGTGGATAAAGAACTTGGAACCGATATCAAATCTTTAAGGAAACTGGCGAAACTTACAGCAGATTTGGCTGAGGAGAAAAAGCGCCTAGAGGAGCAGGTCTGTGTTGTCATAACAGTAGTGAATAATCGAGCGATATTATTGCATTTGGCCACTAACATATTATTTTGCTTTTGCAGAAAACAGGACTCTTCAGCAACTACAATAACTGTGTAAACCGATTGCCAGCATAGTAAATGTAGCACATCTGCTAGAAAACTTATCATCTCTGCTAAAAACCGCACTTGTGCATTGAGAAGTTAGTGATAATCTGTGTACGGTTAGCGCTGCAAACTGAAAATGTGCATATTCTGTGGTTATTACGAGCCATTCGGTGTACGTAATGCAGTGTGTACCGTGGTCCACAACATTATAAGGAAGGACCTATCCTTCCTATTGCAGTCTCTGGTTTGTGCCATTACTGCTTTACTGACAGAAGAACTGTACTTTGAACTGCTAGTCCTGACTTTCCCCCCCGTTCTGTTTGTGCTCCTGCACTCACCTTGCCCTTGGACCCCTCTCTGGCTTATATCCCACCTCAACCCCATCACCATGCCATCTCCCAGGACTTGCTTTCTCTTCATTGCCCACTTGGCTTGCCCACTACAGTGGGACCCTCATGCTGGGCCAGGTCCTTTGGGAACAATTATAGGGTGGTTCAAGGAGTGCTCAGGTCGTTGACTGTAGGTCAGGATGTGGCAGGGCTGTCAAGTTGCACATCTGGAGGGGGGGGTTCAATTCGTTTTCTGTACCCCGAGGATGTCTTATGCTAGGATTCATTCTTCATGTTCTAGCGATTAAGTGGAACAGTGAAGGAGTGAAACAGATAACTGATGTATTAGGTGCAGGAAGAAGCAGGGGAATCTGTTCACTACTGAAACAGTAACTGCTGGGAAGGGTGAAAGGTCAAAGGTAGGTCAAAACCGGGAATAAGAACAACATCCTAGATATTTTGATTATTAAGTTGAGGGGCTAGCTGCACAATTGAGCAGACTCGATAGATCGTGAGGCCTGTTTCTGCTGGTATTTCGTATGTTCGTATTTAAACAAGGCACAGGCGAACATAAATAGAGACAGACAAAAAAGGGGAAAACTAGAAACACCCTATATGGGGTAAGGGTACAAAAGTATTTTCGCATAACACAGGAAGAGTAGAAGTTGAGAATGCTGGGAGTTGTGCAGTGGCTGTGGGGCAGCAGTTTTAAGAGAGACCTTTTGGGGACTGCAGTGCTGCCCCATTTGCACACATCTCTTTGGGTTGAGGGAGGAGATCGCCGGAGTCCAGGCTGAGTTGGGTAGTAGGATTCAGGGGACCTCTTCCTCCACTCTGGGGCCTCTAAGTCTGCCATCGTTACTTCAGAGGATGCCAGGGAGGAGCAACGGCTGGACTGGTGGGCTGTAGAAGGGTGGGTGGACAGTGACACATTCCTCAACTGGTACCACTACATAATTCTTGTGCCACTTTGACGGGGTGGGACTGCTGGGAGGAGGCATCCGCTGTAGTGACCAGGGAGGATGTGGGGGCCCTCCATTGTGGAGACCCCAAGAAGAGCGGTAGAGGACTCCAGAGGAGGGAGAAACAACTTCTGGTGGGGGACTTGATTGTGAGAGGAATAGTTTTGGGACTAGGAAGGGGGGGGCATGTTAGGTGCCTGCACAGTACCACGGCCCCGAGGGGATGGTAGGCGGATCCTGAGGATCGCTAAGGCAGCAGGATGGGAGGGAGGGCTGGATGTCATTGACCATCTGGGGACTAATGACCTGGCTAGTAGGGACAGGACTGGGATAGTGCAGGGTGAGTATAAGGAGCTGGGAATGGGTCTTGGATAGTTTGCTTAATGGTTTTTGCCATGGTGCTGCCTGTCTACGACTAGGGGGAAGGATCTCTGCACCAGGAGCTTCAACTCATGGCTGAAGGAGTGGTGCAGAGATGAGGGGCTTGGCTACATTGGGGACCCACTGGGAGGATAAGGGCCTGTACAGGGGTGATGGCATGCATCCATCCGGGAGGGGAACTGCAGTCCTCAGTGGACAGTTTAAATGTTACTTTGATTTAAAATTTAAACTAGTCAAGGGGGGATGGCGGAAGGAATCGGAGGCAAAATCTGCCCCCTCCCACCCCACAGGCTGAAGTAGCGAGCAAGGAGAACACAAGGTGAGAGGAATCCCATAGGGTGTAAATTAATAAAGGAAAAAGGGTGATAGATTCATAGATTCATAGAAGTATGATGGCAGAAAAGGACCGAACTAGGCCCACCAAGTCTGCCCATTTGCCCAGCTATCTGCTTGGACCTGTGCCCCCCCCCCGTAACACTCCCATGCCCTTCTGAATCCCTCAACTGTTTCCTCTCCAATGACTGCCTCTGGGAGTTTGTTCCACTTTTCTACTACCCTCTCTGTGTAATAGTATTTTCTAATTTTACCCCTGAACTGTCCCTCCTCCACCTGCAGGCCATGCCCCCTCGTCCTCTGATTTCCCTTCATCTTGAAGATGCTCCCCCTTGGCACCCTGTTTATACCCTTAAGGTACTTGAACGTCTCGATCATGTCCCCCCTCTCCCTCCTCTGCTCCAGGGAGTACATGTTCAGATTTCTCAACCTTTCTTCATAGGATAGGTGGCTTAACCCTTTTACCATTTTTGTCGCTCTCCTCTGAACCCTCTCTATCCTCCCCACATCCTTCCTGAGGTATGGCCTCCAGAACTGGACTCTGTACTCCAAGTGCGGTCTAACTAGATGGGTGTACAAGGGTACTATGACCTCCCTATTCCTACTGGTGATCCCCCTTCTGATGCATCCCAGCATTCCACTCCCCCTGGCCACTGCCCTCCTGCACTGCCCTTCCATCTTCAGGTCCCCGGATATAATGATGCCTAGGTCCCTTTCTTGTTCTGTCTCTTCCAGATCTCTGCCTCCCCATACGGTATCCTACCTTCTGATTTCTGTAGCCCAGATGCATGATTTTACATTTTTCTGTATTGAATGCAAGCTGCCACCTCTTTGACCAAGCCTCAAGTCTCCCCAAATATTTCTGCATTTGTTCCACCTCTTCCTCCGTGTCCACCCTATTGTAGATTTTGATATCGTCTGCAAACATACTCACATCCCCCCTCAAGGCCCTCCACGATGTCCCCTATGAATATATTGAATAGTAGGGGCCCCAGCACTGATCCCTGAGGGAACCCGCTCGTGACCTTGCCCTTCCCGGATGCCACCCCATTTATTATGACCCTCTGTCTCCTTTTCCCCAGCCAGTTTCCCACCCATTTGACTACCCTCTGCCCCAGCCCCAGTCCTGCCATTTTACACAGCAGCCTCCCGTGGGGCACTGAGTCAAACGCCTTTCTGAAATCCAAATAAGCTACATCTACCGCTCTCCTCTGATCCAGTTCTTTGGTGACCCTGTCAAAAAACTCTATCAAATTTGTTTGACAGGATCTGCCCCTAGTAAAACCATGTCGTCTTGGATTCATCACACGGCTTGTCTCCAGGTAGCTGGTGATCCTGCCTTTTATTAGCTTCTCCATGAGCTTGCCTACCACTGATGACAAGCTCACGGGCCTGTAACTTCCCACTTCCTCCCCTCCTTATGCAGGGGGAGTCGGGGGACCACATTTGCCTGCCTCCAGTCCTCAGGCACCACTTCCGTTTCCAGGGACTGATTGAAGAGTGCAGTCAAAGGTACCGTCAGTACCTCCTTTAGCTCCCTTAACACCCTTGGGTGCATCCCATCTGGCCCCATTGCCCTGTCCACCTTTACGCAGCCCAGTGTTTCCAATATTTCCTCCACGAGAAACGGCCTCATCTCCACTCCCTCCTCCCCAGCCATTTCATTTCCTGCTCTGCTGCCTTCTTCCTCCTCCCTCTTGAACACAGAGCAAAAATAGGTGTTTAGTAGGTCTGCCTTTTCTCTGTCTCCTTGTAGCGCCTCCCCCTCTTTTGTTCTTAACTGGAGAATCCCCTGTCTAGTCTTCCTCTTTTCATTTACATATCGAAAGAAAGTCTTATCGTCGTTTTTGACCCTTCTCGCTATTAGCTCCTCTGTCTGTGCCTTTGCTCTCCTTACCGCTACCCTGCTTCTCTCTGCTTGCCTGGTATTTACCCAGTTCGCCCTCTGAGTTGTCTTGAACCTCCTAAAGGCTTTCCTTCTTGTCCTTACCTTTTTTGCTACTTCCCTAGTATACCACAGAGGTTTCCTCCTCCTCTTATTTTTACTTTCTCTCTTGACACAGATGCCAGTGGCCCCTACAATAGCGTCATTTATCCTCCTCCACTTTGCCTCCACCTCCGTCAACTCCCGCACCCCCTGCAACGCCCTAGCCACTATTTCCCCCATTTTCTCGAAGTCTGCCCTCCAGAAATCCAGAACCTTTAACCTAGACCGGTGAACCTCTGCAGTGTTTCTCATTTTAAACCTGACCGTGTTGTGGTCACTCGTACCAAGATATTCCCCCACCGATACCTCTTCCACCCTTTTCCCATTTGTCAGGACTAGATCAAGAGTAGCTCCTGCCCTGGTTGGCTCCTTGACCAGTTGATTTAGGAGGGCCAATTGCAGGGAGTCCAATATTTTCCTGCTGCTGGTTGAAGCAGCCGAAAGGGTGTTCCAGTCTACATCTAGTAGGTTTAGGTCCCCCATCAGCACCACCTCCCCCCTTGCCGCCATTCTCATGAACTCTTTGGCCATACTTCTATCCATGAATTAGCTGTACTGGGGTCTATACACCGCTTACATGCCTTTTGACTCCCCTTCCCACCATCAATGAGACCCAGAGTCCTTCTACCTCTCCCCACTTACTCTGCAATTCTGATGCCCTGATACTCTCCTTTACATAGAGTGCAAACCCCCCCTTTCCCCCCCGGTCCTTCCTGAACAATTTGTACCCTGGTTTCTCCATTTCCTATCCCTGCTCCTGGTGGCACCACGTTTCCTTTACCCCCACTATGTCAAGGCCCTCCTCTGCCATTTTCGCTGTTAGATCTGGGATCTTTCTTCCCAGACTTCTGGCGTTCGCACACATGTCCCTCCATGCCCCCTTCTTCTCCTTTCCTATATGTTTTCCCCCTTACCCTTTTGCTGTGTGTGTAGGGCTGTTAGCACCCCCCTGCCTCCTGCCTCAACAGTCGGGCTTTTCCCTACCCTTCCCCCTCTTGTTTAGTTTAAATGGCAGCGTCTGTCAACATAATCATCCAATTTGCATTTTAGCACTGCTTTCCCCTTCCCGTTTAGGTGCAGCCTATCTGGGGCATATTGGCTCGTGTCACTCCATGTTGACCCCAATCTCCTATCACACCATACCCCATCTGGGCACACCAACCTACAAGCCAATTATTAAATTCCTCAATATTTTGCCTTACCTCCATGCTGGTCCTTGGTACTGGTAGCACTTCTGAGAAGGACAGGGATTTAAAGTTTGAGTCGCTGTAGAACCTGGCCAGTGCCATAAACCTTGCCTGCACCTCCATCACGCTGCTCTTTGCAAGGTCGTTTGTGCCTAGGTGGAAGATCAGAAGAGTTTTCTTACCCTTTTCCCTCCCCCTCGAGGGGATCCAATGGATAACTTTGGCAGCCGTCATACCTGACAGACACTCCACCCATATTTTCTCCCCTCTCTCTCTTCCCTTCTCCCCCATGTAACTCCTTTTATAATAGAGTCCCCTATTATTAAGACTCTATCCCCTTTTTCCTCCTGGGCACCCCTCACTGCTGCCATTCTCCTCCTTTTTTTCCAATTTCCTCTCATCCATCCCCTTGCTTTCTCCTCCCCCTGAAACTACCTGAGCCTTCCTCCCCTCAACCTCCATCTGTACCCTTCCCTGGGCCCCTTCCTGGTTCTCTGGTTTCTTCGTGCCACCCTTTCCCCTTCTCTGAAGCTTTTCGATTTTCTCTTTCTCCAACCTGCTCTTCTCTCTCACCCAAATCCTGGTTTTCTGGCTCTTCTAGTGTGCTACTCATCCTTGTGCTTTACTCCATTTGACCTCCCCCCCCCCAATGCTTTTCCCTCTTTTCCTTGTACCCCAAGCTTCATTTCTGGGCCATGCTCCACTTCCCTTCCTGCCGAAGACCCCTTCCCCAATGTCCCCGCTTCCTGCCTGGCTTTTTTCCACCCAGCTTCCTCCTTTCCTTTTCTTATCTGTTCCTGCGTCTGTCTCCCCGGTCCCCTTTCTGCTGATCCTGGGTCCCCACCCCCCCTGCTACCCTGTGACCTCTTCCTGTACTACCCCTCTCTCTCTGGTCTTCCGGGACTCCCCCTCCTTGCCTGGTTTTACAGGCACTCCCGCATTCTGGGCTCCTCCTGCCAGGCTGCCCCTGCTCCCCCAACCCACCGCCATTTCCTCTCCTTGTGCTTGAGGTTTCACCCCCCTGTGTATTTTTGTAGGCCACCCCATGCCCCCTCTGTTTCCACTCAACTAGCTGTCTCCGAATTCCTTTCACTTTCTCCCTGAGCTTTGCCAGCTGGTGGCATACTGGGCAACCTCCAAATTTCCAAGCCCAGTCTAGTACCATGGCCGCCCCAGACCCCGTGCATCCAACCACCCTCCCAAAGATGCCAGCTCTAGCAACTTGAGGTCCCATTCCTATTCTATCTTGCATCATTGTTCCCTCTCCCCTTTCAGTAACACTTTACTAGCAATTTCACACCTGCAATACGTAGTTCCCTGTCTCCCAGCCTTTACAACAACCACACATCAAGTTCCCAAATAATCTGTGCTCCAATGCCCTCACTTAATCAGGACTACCTTTTTTTTTTTTAACCTTTACCCTTAGGTACAGTGTTCCCACCAACTGCTTGCACCAAAGCCACCACTGAGCCCTTACCAATGATCAGCTCCTCAGCAGCAGCCACCCCCGTCCAGCTGTTCTAACATGTACACAAGTATACTTGCTTAATCCGATAACTGCTCTTTGAATACAAAACCTCTATCAATGTTCTTTAAAATCCACTAAAGTCAGGCCACTCCTCCCCCTTGGCTCCCCCTCCACTGCCTATTTAATAGAGGTCAGGGCCAGGGTGGGTGGTGTGGGAAGAAAATTACAGCTCCTCTATGGCATCTGTTGTGTGAGCGGCTGGGCCTGTCCTTTTATCCCTAGCCACAATTCGAAACTTCGCGCACTCTCTCCTGATTGGCCGCCTCCTCTGCTCTCCCTGGTCTGTCCGACTGCAGCCACCGGGAACTCCTGCTCGTCCTGCTTCTCCTGCTGCCAATGCAGCACTGGCTCCTCTGTCCCCTGATGCACTCCTTTCCAGAAGCCCTGGCCTGCCCCAGTCCGAGCCACCGGGAATCTCTGCTCCGACGCCTCCCCCGAAGAAAGAAAAATTACAGCTCCTCTATGGTGATAACAGACAAAGAGGGAAGGGAACGGGAGCATTAAAACTTAAAAGGGGGGGAGGGCAAAAAAGAAGTGGGGCAACAAGCAGAATGTAAATAAAATTATAGAAGGCCATGTGTGCAAATGTTAGAAGTCTAGGAAATAAGATTCCAGACCTAGAGGCCATCATGGCAGAGGCCAGCCTGGATATTGTGGCCATTGCTGAGTCATGATGCACTGAAAACCATGACTGGAGCATGGCCATACCAGGCTATACTCAGTTCAGGAAGGACCTGGTGGGAAGGAAAGGAGACGGGGTGTTGTGCTTTATGTGAAGGAAAGCATAAAAGTGATGGAGATACAGGGATTGAAGGAAGAGACAGAGGCCTTTTGGGTCACCCTAGAGACAGGAAATGGGGCCGCTTTTCATATTGGAGTGATCTGCGGACCTCCAGCTCGGGGGGGAGGCATTAGATAAGGTACTGGTGGAAGTCATTGGCAAGATACAAGAAAAGATGGAGGTGCTGCTTGTGGAAGACTTCAACCTGCTAGGTGTATATTGGAGCCTCCCTAGCAGCAGCTTAATCTAGAAGTAGGGATTTTCTGGAGACTCTGCAGGGGAATTCCTCAGGCAGTTAGTCAGTGAACCGATTCATGATGGGGAAGTACTGGACCTGGTACTCACTAATGGGGACAGTGCTGCAGACATTAAGGTGGGAGGCCACTTGTGGACCAGTGATGACTGTATGGTGTGGTTTAATATAAGGATGGCTGCAGAATTGAACCACACAAGGGCTAGGGTCCTGGACTTCAGGAGGGCAGATTTGATAAAGATGAGTGAATGCCTCAGGGATGGCCTGGGTGGGGTGAAGGAACAGTGGCTGAAGCTAAAAGAGAGCATAGTAAAGGCAACAAATCTCTGAGTCAAACAAGTGAGCAAAAGCAAGAGGAAAAAGTGATGGCATGGCCATCAAAAGAGATGGCTGAAAAGGTAAAGGCTAAAAGGATAGCATTCAGAAGGTATAAGAAGACGCAGAGGGAGGAGGATAGGGAGATACATCAGGGGAAACAGGAAAGCAGTAAGGAATGCAAAGGTGCAAACTGAAGAGAGAGAATAGCCCAGGAGGTAAGAAAAGGAGACGAGACATTTTTAGGTATGTAAGTGAAAAAAGACCATGCGGATTGTAAGGTTAAAAAGGGAAGGTGGGGGCGGACTGTGCAGAGGGGTCCAGGATAGAAAATGCAGACATCCTGAACAAATAACTTTTCAGTGTTACATAGAAACATAGACTTTGATAGTAGATAAGGACCGCTTGGCCCACCTAGTCTGCCCATTTCTCTTCCTACAGGATAAGCTGCAGATCCTAGTTAACCAACAGCCTATTTCTTCCTACCCCCCACAAAAAGTGCCTTATGTCTCTCCCATGTATTCTTGAATTCTCCTACAGTTTTAGACCCCACAACCTCCTCAGGAAGGCTGTTCCATGTGTCCACCACCCTCTTTGTGAAAAAAATACTTCCTCACATTGCCCCTGAACTGCCACCCCATCTTCAAATAGTGTCTCCTTGTTCTTGCACATCTCTTTTTCTGTGTGTTCACAGGGGAATGAGAGGGACAGGGGCCACAAGACATAACAGAAGCTTTGGAGGGAGGAATGCAGACACTAATCTTTTTTTTGGAGGAAAGAGTCCTGAAGGGATTTGCTAATCTGAAGGTGAAAAAAGCAACAGGGCCAGACAAGGTGCATCCAGAGGTATTGAAGGAGCTCCTGGAGGTACTAGCTGCACCTCTAACAGTCCTATTTAAGAACTCACTGGAAACATTAGTGGTTCTGGAGGACTGGAGGAGGGCGGATGTAGTCCCGCTACACAAAAATGGTAGCAGGGAGGAGGCTGGCAGTTATAGGCCAGTCACCCTGATATCGGTGGTGGGAAAGTTAATGGAGTCACTGCTGAAGGAAAGGATTGTGGAATATTTTGAATCAAGTGGGTTACAAGACCTGAGGCAGCATGGGTTCACAAGGAGGAGGTCATGTCAAACAAATCTGATAGATTTCTTTGGGTGACAAATGAATTAGATCAGGGTGGAGCGGAGGACATGGTCTGCCTAGACTTCAGTAAGACTTTCGACAATGTTCCACATAGGAAAACAGTAAGCAAGCTGCTTGGCTTAGGAGTGGGTCCAAAGGTGGTAAACTGGATAAGAAATTGGTTAGGGGATAGGTGACAGAGTGTGATGGTAAAAGAATGTTCACTCTGAGGAAGGGAGAGTGACCAGTGGGTGCTTCAGGGATCAGTACTGGGACCAGTCCTCTTTAAAGAGCAGTGGAGCCACAACTGGCAGACAGGAAAATAATACAAATTTTAAGTAGTAGTCTGTTGTAACTTTTTATTTCTGAAGTATTTTTCTTTTTCATTTTGCTCATTAGAAAGTCTTCAATGTGATAATATTGTGCTGGTTGTGTGGAACAGCTCTTAGCCTGACAGCTGACATGTCTATCTCTACTGCTCCACACTACATTAGCATTAAGATCTCACCGACGCTGACATTACAGGTGAATGACATGGCAGTCACTCACTTGCTGATCCTAAGTAGCATTGATGTCACAGTCAGTGAGGTCACAATCCTGATGATGTAGTGTGGGGCAGTAGAGCAAGATGTGTCAGCTGCCAAGCTAAGAGCTGTTCCACACATCACACCTACTAGCATCAGGTAAACAATCTTCTAATTAAAAAAAGGAAAAGAAAAAGTACCTCAGATATAAAAAGTAATGGATGCTTTTAAAATCAAATATTAGTTAGCTGGCCTGGTGGCGCAGAGAGCTGAAGTGCTGGACACCTTACCTTGGGTCATGCTGGTGACCTGGGTTCGGGAATAGACTCGGGTCATCGGGGCCGGCCGCAGGGGTGGGGGAGAGGTGAGAGCAGGATTGAGCAGCTGAAGGAAGCTCTCCTCTTAGGGTGGCTGTTGCCCGCCCGTAGTTCATGCCATCAGTGGAGGCCGGTGCTAGCATAAGCAGGAGAGGCGACAGAGTTGCGGATGGGCACTCGAACGCGGCATGTGCATGCCTCCATATGTATGGCCGAGGTATGGGGCGGGCGAAAATGGTGGGGGTGGGGACAGATAAAAAATTATAAAAAAAAAAAAATTTAATGTTAGTTTTAGGCAGTACCTCTGCTCTTTAATGTCTTTATAAGTGACATTGCAGAGAAGCTGGAAGGGAAGGTCTGCCTCTTTGTGGATGACACCAAAATCTGCAATCGTGTGGACACTCCGTGGGGGGTGGAAAGAATGAGCAGAGAACTGTGAAAAGCACAGATGCATAGTCAAGGGTATGGCAGCTGGGTTTCAGTGTAAAAAAAAAAAAAAAAACAGTGGAAAAGAATGCATTTAGGGCACAGAAGCCATGGGGCAGAGTACAAAATGGATTGTGTGGTATTGATGACTACCAAGCAGGAAAGAGACCTGGAGATAATCATATCTAATGACCTGAAAGTAGCAAGACAGGGCGACAAGTCAGTCGAGAGGGCTGGTGGGAATCTGGGGTGCATAGGGAGTGGTAGGCCAACAGAAAGTGGGTGGAAGTGTGTTCTCTTTATAGATCTCTGGTAAGACTTCCCCTAGAGTACTGCGTTTAGTTCTGAAGACCACATCTCTGGGAGGACATAGAGTGGAGGCAGTCCATAGGAGGGCAGCTAAAATGGTGCAGTGTCTGCATCAAATGCCTAATAGCTATACCCTGGAAGAGAGGGGGCTATGATGGAGACCTTTAAAGACCTCATGAGGGTAAACAAGGCACTGGAGGCAGTATTTTTCAGATAAAAAGGTGCTCAAGAACAAGGGGACATGCTGTGAAGCTGGAGGGGGTAGATTCAGAAGAGATGTGAGGAAGTACTTCACAGAAAGTGTGGTGTATTCCTGGAACAGCCTTCCAGCGAAGGTGGTTGGAGTGGGATACCCAGATGGTGGAGAGTAATCTTCTATTATCAGTACCCCACCTTCCTGATAAGAAATCTAAAGTGTTTACCAGTTAGGTTGTGTATAAGTGGGGAGAGCCTGTTTGCTAAAATCTTGATCAATATTTTATAATCACTATTTAACTGTGAAATGGGTCGATAATTTTCACATTGAGAGGGGGTTTATCGTTTTTACACATTAAAGTTATATTAGCCTCTGCCATTGAAGGGGGAAGAGAATGTTTTTAAAAAGGATTCATTAAACGTTTTAGATAAATGGTCATTAAATAATGGGGCCTAGTAATCAATACGTTTAATTTGGAAGCCCATCTTGCCCTGGTATTCGACCTATTGGTAACATAATATTAATATAGTTTTAATATTCTTTATTTCTAAAGAGCAAGTCAATAAATATCAAAGCGCTGTACAGGTATAACAATAAACATAATAAAAAATAAAAACAATTAAACACAGTGCAACCTAAATTTCGCACCACTTTGCCTTAAAACGATACATTACCTAAAATACCCAAAAGCAAGATAAAACAGATAGGTCTTTAAGGCTTCTTAAAGCTCTCCACAGTCTGGCACTCTCGAATCCGAAACATTGTTATAACAGTTGTAATTCTAATTTAGATGTTGGTTTACTAAAATTAAAAGCGTCCTCCTTTGTTAGTTGGGGGAGATTACGCTTGGATAAATACTGGTTAATTTGTAGCTCTGAAGCTGGAAAAGTAGATGAATATAGGTTTTCGTAAAATTCCTGAAATATCTTGTTGATTTCTGTATTTTTGACGTTAATTTCCCCTGAGGAGTCTTTTATAACTAAAATTTGAAGTTATGGCTTTACCTGTTGACATTAGCGAGGCCTTTTTTCTTTAGAGCGGGACTTTCTTAAAGAAACTCTTGAGTCATACGGATTTGCCAGATATGTAGTACATGCAGAGGTCGAAATTAACATATATGACCTGTTCCCTGTGCAAGTGGGAACAGGCTAATGCATATACAATAGTTTTGTCCCTTGCTTTCACCACAATGCATGTAACACTGAGCCTGGTGTCCCAAGACTTGTGGGGCACTGCTGGCAGTCACTGCGTTGCCTGGGAGAATGCAGGACTGAATGGGAGAAATCACTGTTTCTTTGTTTTTTAAATCACAAAGACTTGCGGAATGTCGCCACACTGTAATTTGCAGTCGGTGCCTAGGGAGGTGGTGGCGTGGCCAAGCCAGAAGCAAGTGTGAGCTATGATATTTGCTTTTTTTAATATTCCTTGTGCTGCTTGTGCGAGTCACTCCGTGTGATGTGGGGGAGAGCAGAGAAAAAGAGAGAGAGAGAGGAGAAATTGCAGCGTGCCAGGTCCAGTTATGGCAATGGGGTGGGGGGAGGATTCGGACTAAGGGTGCCTGCCATCGATCACTCAGTCACCTTACGCTAACTGACAGTGTCAACATCTCTGGTTTATCACTGCTAGACAATGTATATGTGTGAGACGAGAGAGAGAGACACTCTTTAGCAACCAATCATGAGCGTACCGTCACTTTTGCTGAAAATAAGTAAACTAGCGTTGGTAAGTTAGTCTTGGGTGGCTGGTCGGAAGAACAATTTTTTTTTTTTTTTGCTGCTGTGAAGAGCACTTAGTGATTGGGTAACACTATGTGGTGGATGCTGTTCAGCAGCAGTCAGAGCCCAGAATTGAGGGTGGGGCGGAGTCTTGATATGGGACATGTGAGACGGCACAGATCACTGAGGCAGTTCATATGCAGCTCTTGTGAAGCAGAAAAGTTTGAAGGAGTATGGGTAATGTGACGTGAATGTCCTTAATCGGGTGTTCTTAGTGGTTAATTAGGCATGAAAAATCAAGTGTGTGAAGCAGAGTACTGCAGTTTTTAGCATTTTTCTGTCTCCTTAGTTTAATTTCTATTTTATTTTTTGTCTAGTGCAGGTAACCTGTCTCTGGTGCATGTTATACCCCTGAGTATATGGATATCTGTACTTTATGCAAATGCTAAAGATTCAGTCATTACCAGTGGTGTTATATTGAACTCTTAATTCACTCTATAAAAATGAACAAAAATATCAGCGGCATTAAGGTGAGAAGTTTCAAAAATAAAACATTTTCATACGTAGATGATGTCCTGGTTACATTTTTCTTCCCCGTCATCATCATTTTATTCTTTAAAAACAGAACTGCATTAGTTTGGGAGACTCTGTGGACTCTCAGTGAATTGGAATTAATCTGAGCCATTAATTAGAAATACGTTACCTGTTAGGATAGTAGATCTTAAAAAAAAAAAAAAAAAAAAAAAACTAAAACCATCCTGACTAAAATAGTACACAAAATACCTAGGAGTGAAAATGTCAAATGATTTATCTAACATACTAAAATTCCAGCAGACTAGGCCTAATGGTCTTTCGAGTCTGCTCGATTTTCAGCACCCGCACTGAGGGCCGAATTCAGTGTCCCCCCCCCCCCACTTGGGTTCTACTGTCCCCAGTCCAAGATGTTCCACCTGCATTGGACCTGGTCAGATTTATCCTCCCCCTGTACCTGTCCCATCCCCTCTTAAACCTGTCCACAGTCTCCGCCTCTACCAGCTCCCTGGGCAGTGCATTCCATGGCTCCACCACCCTTTCAATGAAATAACACCTCCTCCTCCTCTCTCCTCTGAGCCTACCGTCTTCCAGCTTACACCCGTTCCCCCTTGTTGTACCCTCCTCCTTCCTTTGAAGCACTCTGACTTGGCCCCCCTTATTGATCCCTTTTATGTACTTAAATATCTCTATCATGTCCCCCCATCCCTCCTCTCTTCCAGGGTGTACATATCGAGCTCCTTGAGCCTTTCCTCAAAGGTCCTCTCCCCCAGGCCCCAGATCATTTTGGTTGCCCTTCTTTTAATCCTTTATAGGGGTGTAATGTCCCTCTTTAAATGTGGTCTCCAAAACTGCACACAATACTCGAGGTGTGGCCTGACCAAGCAGTTGTTCAGGGGAAGGATCACTTCTGCCTTTCTGGAGGTAATCTCTTTGGCGATGCATCCCAACTTCCTATTTGCCCTTGCTGCTGCCCTCCTACAGGTCTGTGAGTTGTTCATTTTGACATCTACCACTACCCCCAGGTCCCTCTCACCCTCCGTGACTTGAATTTTGTCTCCTCCCAGGGTATACCCCTGGCCTGGATTTCTGACTCCCAGGTGCAGAACCTTGCACTTCCCCGCATTGAATTTTAGTTTCTGTTTTCCTGACCACCTTTCCTGATTCTCATGCAAGGCCACCCTCCTCTCCTCTTCATCCACCACTGTGCCCAACTTTGAGTCATCTGCGAAGAGACTAATTTCACTCCTGATCTCCTTCCTTATGTCTGAGACATAGGCGTTGAACAGGAGTGGCCCCAACATTGACCCCTGGGGCACCCCACTAGTGACCCACCTTGGGGATGAGGTTAGCCCCCCAACCACCACCCTCTGAGTATGCTCAGAGAGCCAATTTCCTATCCATCTTAACAACTGTCTCCCTACCCCATTTCCTTCAGTTTAGCCAGCAGGCTATTGTGGGGTACCGAATCAAATGCCTTGCTGAAGTCCACAGTTGTGATGTCAGTTGAGATGTGGAGGCAACCAAAACCTGCTGCAAAGCCCAGAGCAAGAAGGCTAGGGCTAAGAAACCGATCTGGTTGAGCAAGGAGGTCATAGAAAAGGTAAGGAGGAAAAGAGCTGCCTTTAGAAGTACAAGAAAACAGGAGGGAGGGGAGGACAGGGAGGAGTACTTGACAGAATCGAAGGAGGTGACAAGGGCAGTAAGGAGCCAAAGCATCTCTGAACTCAGGCTGGCACAAGGCATTACTGAGGGGAGAAGGACTTTTAAGTACATCAGGAGAAAAGGAGCTGTAAGGACCACATAGTAAGGATTAGGAAGGAGGGGGTGGGTGGAAGTAGGTGCGTATAGGTTGAAGCACTAAATGAGTACTCTGCTCAGTATTTACTAAAGAGAAGAGGGGGGTGACACCCAAGGTGGGACTGGGAGAAATGGCAGAAGCAGGGGGGGAAGTGGTGACAGATGGGGAAATCATGGAGAGCAGAGTTCGAGAGGTTTGAAGGCACTGAGGGTGGACAAGGTGCCAGGCCCAGATGGCATCCACCCCAGAGTACTGAAGGAGCTGGCAGAGGTCCTTGCAGGACCTTTGGCAGACCTATTTAATGCCTCACTACATTCGGGGTGTGTACTTCAGGACTGGAGGATGGCTCATGTGGTGCCCCTCCACAAGAGTGGCCCCAAGGATGAACCGGGAAACTACAGACCAGTGAGCCTCACATCCATCATGGGTAAGCTAATGGAGACTATCCTGAAGGAGAGGCTGGTGGCCCTCCTAGAGGCCAAGGACTACAGGACAGCAGACAGCATGGCTTCATATGTGGCAGATCCTGCCAAACCAACCTGGTCGAGTTCTATGACTGGGTAACTAGAGCAGCTGGACCAGGGCCATGCAGTGGATGTCCTGTATGTGGACTTCAGTAAGGCATTCGACTCAGTGCCACATGGAAGGCTGGGAAGGAAGTTAGTAGGCACAGGGCGGGTGCAAAGCTGGTGAGATAGGTAGGAAACTGGCTGCAGGAAGGCAAGAGAGGGTGGTGGTGGGTGGGGAGCTCACACCCAAGGGCAGTGACAAGCAGTGTTCCACAGGGCTCAGTGTTGGGACCAGTGTTGTTTGGGATATTCATTGCAGACATATAATGGGACATCAAGAGCAAGATCAGTCTGTTTGCTGATGATACCAAGGTAGGCGCGGTGGTGGATGACCTAGGGGATGGCAGGGGTTGCAGGATGATCTGGCAAGCTTGAAACCTGGTCAGACACCTGGCAACTGGGCTTTAATGCCAAAAGTGCAAGGTGCTGCATTTTGGGATGAAGAACCCAAGGAGGAGTTACCAGGTAGGGGAGTGCAGCTAGCCCAGACAGAGGAGGAGAAGGATCTGGGTGTGTTATTACAGGGTCAGTGAACAGCTCGGCACAATGTAGGAAGGCAGCTGCAAGGCCAACAAAATGCTGGGTTGTATTGTAAGGGGTATATCCTCGAGGAGGGAGGAGGTGATTCTGCCACTGTATAGGTCATTAGTTAGACCACACCTGGAGTACTGCGTGCAGTACTGGCGTCTGTATCTGAAGAGGGACATTAAGTTACTGGAGGGGGTGCAGCGCAGAGCGACAAAGATGATCGGGGGCTGGGGGACTTATCATATGGAGAGGAGGTTGAAGGAATTGAACATGTACTCACTGGAGGAGAGGAGAGACAGGGGTGACATGATTGAAACCTTTAAATACATGAAAGGAATAAACAAGACAGGTACAGAGGGGCTGTTCAAAGTAAGGGAGGGGAGGGCCACCAGGGGCCATGATGAGACTGGAGGGAGGAAGGTTCAGGAGGGAGATGAGGAGACACTTTTTTACAGAGAGGGTGGTGGCTGGGTGGAATGCGTTACCTGCTGAAGTAGTATGCAGTAGAACAGTGGACTGCTTCAAATGAGGATGGGACAGGACAAGGGGGAGGGTTAAGGAAGGGGAAGGGTGGAAGGGAGGGGCAGCTGCAGAATAAGGGGTGCTAGCTGCACATTCGAGCAGACTTGATAGACCTCTAGGCCTTTATCTGCTGGCAAATTTCGTATGTTTGTATGTCATCAACCATTTATACACATAGTTGTGATGTCATCAGCCGATTTATCCACACAATTGTTATGTGGCATGGGGTCATAATGTCGCAAGACATTATGCCACATGGAAAAATCCCATGTGGCATAAGTCTTTTTTTTTTTTTTTTGCGAGGGCTCCACTCTCCTGTGCCCCCAACCCTTCCAATAAGGATTCTCAACCCGGGGTTCAACACGAAACTGCACAAAAGTAGGAAAAATAAAAGTTTCTGGGACCAGTAATCAAACCCGATCCCAGAAGCATTACCTGGGTTCCTTGCTGCAGTGGCTCAGTCCATTGAGCCACGGCAGCTCATAGGTGGAACCCCATCCCAGCAGAGGTCTTATCCTCTGCCTGGGATAGTGCAAATGGTGCAGTACCATGTACAGCGGTATTAGTGGTATTGCACCATTCGCCTTCTACTATGGCGCTGTTCTGGGTTAGCTCTAATGTCGTACTCTATTAAGCATACAACATTATGACCCGGTAGGTTGTTATGTCTCTAGGTCCAGCACAAGCACTCAGAACTCATTTAGAATATTTGGCCTCAGTAGCACTACTGACCATATTCAAATGCAAATAACTTTTGAAACTAGAAATGATAGCATGGTACTGTAAGCACGAAAGTTGTTCAGCACAAAATATCTTCAAAATGAGAGGTGTTTCATTTGTAGGTACCGTTTAGATTTTTCTATAATTAGCAAAAAAAAAAAAAACCTGCAGAAAATTCAATTGTGTTAATTTTTTTCGACAAACAAATGCAAGTAACTTTAGAATGGAAAATGATAGCATGGTAGTGTGAGTACGAAGTTTGTCCAGCACAAAAATATTTATCAAATAAAATAAGTGGTTTTTCATTTATATATATGTCTTACTTTTTTATAATTAGCAAAAAAAAATGTAATTTATTTGCACTTTTTCGACAAAGAAATTTAAATAACTTTAAAACAAAAAATGATAGCATGGTACTTTGAGCACAAAAGTTGTTCAGCACAAAAATATCTACAAAATGAGAAGTGTGTCATTTTTAGGTACCTTTTAGATTTTTATAATCAGTAAAAAATTCACTACACTGGGAAAACCACAAAAAGTCCATGAAAGTTTGCATTAAAAATTAAATAAACAACTTAAAACAAAACTTCCTGCACTGTCCTAAAGGATCCGTATTGCATAAATGGAATACGTAACAGGGACCTTGTAGAATACGTTATTTATTTTCACTCGAGCTATCTGACCTTGAGCATATCATTTACGCCATTCGTGAAGTTACCCAAAGTCAAACAGCTCTTGTGAAAATAAATCATGTATTTCACAGGTTCCTGTTACTTATCCCATATTTATCCGGGAAATTGATCAATAGTGTTGTATAAAACCCACCACCTGCAGGGCAGACCCTGTATACCTCTTAGCATTTTGTCACAAAAATGTTGAATACAGACACTCAAAATGTAGGGAAATGAGGGGCACTGGCCTAAATAATGTAGGACAAATCATCAGACACATATAGAGAAGTACAGAACACTGGAAGCTAGTGACTTAACAGCACAGTACCCATCGATCACAGCCTGGACAGTAACTGAAGGCACTATCAACTGAGTGATGGCGACTCACACTTCAGTCTTTTATGGGATCCCTCTTTTGTACTGCCAGATTACTGCAGCTGTTAAAAGAGCTGTTAATCATACTTGTAACATGACAAAAAGACAAGGCGTGTCGGGAAGAAAGAGGATAGGTGGAACAGAGTCAGGTGGTAGAAGAGCAACACAGCATTATGAGACGATAATGCCGTGTTGCCTGTGAAATACAACAAGCAGCCACGGGAGGAAAACGAGCATTGTATCGAAAAGCAAAAGTCAAAGAAAGCAGGAAAGCAAGTTGTGGAAGAGTAAGTAGGTAGGCTTGATGAGGAGTAGGAGAAA
Organism: Neoceratodus forsteri; assembly: GCA_016271365.2. Classification (NCBI taxonomy): domain Eukaryota; kingdom Metazoa; phylum Chordata; order Ceratodontiformes; family Ceratodontidae; genus Neoceratodus; species Neoceratodus forsteri. The sequence goes on along the minus strand of CM028131.1, from coordinate 675,749,540 downwards.
TGTAAGAGACACACACAGCATACAAAATACGAATAGCGAAGTACAGGAAGGTAGAAATGGAGACAAGCAGTAGTAGGAGCAGCACAGAGGGATAGGACAATCACCAAGAACGTCGCTGAGAGCAGAAATTGAGAAAAGAAGAACCAGAGAAGCAAGAGCAAGTGAGAGAGACACACATATATGAGGAACCCGCGGCAGAAGGAGTCAGGGGCACGGCATCCAGTCCACCGTAACACAGAGCGAGGAACCGGAAGCGCATTTCATGTTGAGCCTTTCACGGTCTGTGTCTCCGTAAACCTGAAATATCCCCATAAATCTGAATTCTAGGGACATGGATATGTTGTTCATCCACACTCATTGGCAGTATCCTTGCCGCTTTAAATCTTGCCGGAAGGTCTTCAAGCTTGCTCCTCCCACCCACCCGGGTGGTATAACTCTCGGCTCCGCCCCATGACGCCAGATCTTCCTTACCGCTTGGAAGCTCAGGTTCCCTCCTTAACGCTCTGCGTTTGTGACTGGTTCCTATTTCTCCGTTTGCGAGTTAAAAATAATATTTTGCAAAGACTTCAGTCTTGATCCCTACATGACTGCGATGGATAAATCGACCCGGATTTCGGAGATGCCCATGCGGGCAGAAGATGTCTCGGACGGATCCACACTCCACATGTGTCTACTGCTTAGGCCTTGAGCACGACCCGCAGGCTTGCGACCTGTGCTCATCTTTCTGACCTCGTCCTCGAGGAACGTGCTGCCCGATTGCAACTGGGCCGTCGAGCGTTTCCTCCGTGTGAAGTCCAAGGAGGCCCGTTGGACGGTGTCTCGGCGGCGGTCAGCGGATCAGCTCGAGCGGATGGTCGCCTCGGCGAGGAGGCGCGCGGTCGTATCTTCCTCGGCCGCGGCATTTATCCCGCTCTCTGGGTTCTTCCTACGGCTTCCTTTAAGGAGCTTTGTCTGTCCCTCTCCACTAAAGGAGAAGGGCCTGCGTCTGCTGGACCTTTTCTCGGTCAAAAAGAAGGACAAGGTAGAATCCCTCCGTCGGCGCTCTTGGGAGGCGGGGAAGGTCCCTCTCCCGGGACGTCGCCCGTCGGCTGGTCGACCCGCTCGGCTTGACCACTGGCCTCACGGTGTCCCGTCAGGTCAGTTGACCGAGACTCCCACTGATGAAGTCGAGATTTTTCTCGACCCATTGGACGGGCTGTCGCCTTTAGCAGCCGAGATTCCCCTCTCCCCGGTTCCCCCGGGAGGAGTTGAGGATCCCGTGGGCTCGCCTGTGCCTCCGGTTCCGGAGCCCTCGGATGGACCTTCCGAGCCGAGGGGAGTGCCGGTTCCGGCCGACACCTCCCTGCACCGACTCCGGAAATTCCGGGACTCTCGGTCTCGGTCTCGGACCTTCGGTCCAGCCGTTCCACCGTCATCAGGCGGTCTCGGTCTCACGCATCCGGTAAGCGCGCAGCGTCGCGCTCGTCCTTCCTCCTCCTCGGATGAGGAGGCTTGCGTAATTACGTCGACGACGAGGACCTTATGTTGCAACAGTTCCTCCTGGCCGGGAATAAGCCGACTCGCCGCCTCTCGCCATTAGTGGCTGTCACCGGAACGGCCACACAACCCTCGACTTGCCCGAGAGCCTATACCCAGGCCGTTGTTCGCCAAACCAGCTGCTCAATCGATTGTGGTGGAACCTCCGCCTCCACAGCCACCACTGGGGCTCGACCAAGGATTCTCGGTCAGCTAGGGGTTTACCCCATCGGCTGTCAGTTACCCTCACTCCCGACCGACCTCGGCAGGTGAAGGGTGGTTCAGGCCAGAGGCAGCTCTTGAGGACTCTTCCGAGTCCGAAGATGATTCCTCCTTCTTCTCCAGCGACTGGACTTGGAGTCTTCAGGAGGTCAGCCAATGGGCGATAGCCCGTCGTCCTTCCTAGGACTGCTTCGGCTCATCTCGGAGTCTACGGGATGGAGCTCGAACCCGCTTCCAAACGGGCCAGGTATCCTCACGGAGATTCTGGACCGAGGATTCTCCGGACGGAGGCCTTTCCGTGGCCGAGGCCATAGTGGGTCCAGCACTGGAACTTTGGCAGCGCCTGCTTCCTGCCCTGCGCCTTCGGCCAGGATGGCCAGGAAGTATCGCGGTCCCTACCGGTTCCTTGTCGGTTTTGAACACCCTCTGCTGGGGTTGGTTACCGACAGCGTTTTCGGCCGCGCCGGCAGCATCGAGGGATGGACAAACCTCCTGACAAGGAGTCCAAGAAATTGGACTATGTCGGGCTAAAGTTCATCGCTGCGCCCTTCTTCGGCCTTCGCCAGGCCAGTTCGCCGCCCCATGGCACATTTTTCTCATGCCCTGTTGGGCTCCTGGATGAGGTCATCCTCATCTTCCCGCCGATCTGCAGACTACGGTTAAGCAGGTGCGGGACCAGGGCAGGGGCAGTGGCCAAACAGCAGCTCCAGACTGCTTTGGATGTAGGGGACTCATGTGCCAGATGGGTGGCGGCCGCAGTGGCTATGCGTCAAGTGGCTTGGCTGAGGATATCCACCTTTACTCGGATACCCAGCACAAGTTGGCGGATGTTCCCTTTTTGGGGACTGACCTCTTCGGCCCTGGGGTGGAAGGTCACCTGCAGAGGATCGAGAAGTCCAATGCCACCTTGGACTCGGTCTCTTCCGCTCAGAAGGACAAAGGCCGCAAACCACAGCCTAAGCCCTTTCGTCCTTCTGTGCCCCCGGCGCGCCCGGCCCAGCAACGTCAGGGCCAGCAGGCTCGGCCTTGGCATCCCAAACCCAAGCCGCCGGCTTCCTCTAACAGGAGGCAGGGAGGAAAGGGCCCAGGAGGTCCCTCGGCCGGTCCCTCCTCCAAGCCTGCCCAGTGACGGGCTGAGGGGTGTCGCCCCCATCCCCGTCACCTTACCCCTGGGTCCCCCCGTGGGGGGACGGCTCCGGCACTTCCGTTCCGCCTGGTCCGCTGTTACCACGGACAGGTGGGTCTTGGAGGTGGTGGGAAGAGGCCTGCCTCTGGAATTCGAGCAGGCACCACCCTTCAGAGCCGTCGCCCCTCGGGGGGCTTCGGGATCCCCAGCCTCACTGGCGGCTCGTCGAGCCGACATCACTCTCCTCCTCCAGAAGGAGGTGGTAAGAGAGGTGGTGGACCCTCCTTCAGACCCAGGGTTTGTGTCCAGGTACTTCCTGGTTCCGAAACGGACGGGGGGCTGGCGCCCCATTCTCGACCTACACGACCTAAACAAGTTCCTAAGGTCTCGAACCTTCAGGATGGTCACTCTGGCTCAGATAATACCATCCTTGGAACGCGGGGTGGTTCTGCTCTCTGGACTTGCAGGACGCGTCTTTTCACGTCCCTATCCGTCCGTCTCACCAGAGATTCCTTCGCTTCCGAGCGGAAGGATCTCTCTTCGAGTTCCAAGCCATGCCCTTCGGCTTGTCTCCAGCTCCCAGGGTCTTCACCAAATGCATGGCAGTGGTGACAGCATTCCCTGCGGCGCAGGGTCGGGTGTACCCTTACCTGGACGACTGGCTGATAGCAGCTCCCTCCAGGAAGGAGGCGGAGTGGTCCAGAGATCTGGCCCTCCAGGTCTGCTCTCAACTGGGCCTCCTTGTCAACGAGGCCAAGTCGGAACTCGAGCCGAAGCAGGTGATTTTATTCATCGGGCGCAGCTCGACTCTCTTCGAGCCAGAGCGCTGCCCGCGGACAGGGCCAGGTTCTTTCCTCCTTTGCCCGATCATTTCTGGTTGGGCACTGCGCCTGCCGGGACTTCCTGCGCCTCCTGGGTCTCATGGCGGCCTGTACCAGCGTGGTCCGTTGGGCCTGCTGGAACATGCGTCCCTTCAGTGGGGACTGGCCAGCCAGTGGTCACAACGCCTGCGATCCCTTGACCAGCTTAGGTCGGTGACACAGGGATGTGGAATGCTCCAGTGGTGGACCGCTCCAGATCAATTGCAGGAGGGCATCCCGTTCGTCCGCCCTAGCCGACGGTCTCTGTCGACCGATGCCTCTCTGATGGGTTGGGGTGCCCATCTGGGGAACACAGGCTCATGGCCTCTGGTCCCCGCGGGAGTCCCGATGCCACATCAACCTGCTGGAGCTCCGAGCGGTCCGCCTAGCTCTCACCGCCTTTGCTCCGTTCCTCCGGGGTCAAGTGGTCCGAGTCCAGACGGACAATACCACGACCATGTACTATCTAAACCGCCAGGGCGGGACGCGCTCCATGCTTCTATGCAAGGAAGCTCTCCGCATTTGGTCACTCGTGCGCAGCCTGGAGGCGGATCTCCTAGCCATTCACGTGGCAGGAGCCTCCAACACCCTGGCCGATGCCCTGAGCCGGATAGGGCTGCATCCACGAGTGGTCTCTCCTGCGGAGGTAGTACAGCATCTGTTCTCCCTTTGGGGCACACCTCAGGTGGACCTGTTTGCCTCCACGGAGAACGCAAGCTGAGTCTGTTCCATGCCCCCTCAGCAGGGCTCGCTGCAGGGGATGCCTCTCGAGGCAATGGACCCCGGCTCTTTTACGCCTTTCCCCATTTCCCTTGATCCACAAGGTGCTTCTCAAGGCGAGGAGGGACAAGCGAGGTGATTCTGATAGCCCCAGACTGGCCTCGCCAGTTCTGGTACCAGATCTCCTCAGTCTCAGCTCCAGGACTCATGGCAGCTTTCAGCTCGCCCGACCTGCTCTCAGTCAATCAGGAAGGTGTTCCATCCGGACCTTCAATCCTGCACCTGACGGCCTGGTTCCTGAGCGGCTAGAGTTCCAGGCTTTGGGTCTTTCCGACGAGGTCCTCAATGTAGTTGAGGCGTCCTGTAGGAGTCGACTAGAAATGTTATGCCTTCAAATGGAAAAGGTTTTCCATTTGGTGTCAGGGCAAGGGCTTGGACCCTTCCTCCTGTTCCTGGCAAGCATCTTGGACTATTTATGGTCCCTTTCTAGTCAAGGGCTTAGGTCGGCTGACCCTAAGGGTGCACCTGGCAGCCATCTCTGCTTACAGGCGCGGGCGGGAAGCAGTCGGGTGGCGAGGAGAAGGTGGTCTGGCGTTCAAAGGCCTTGATCACATTTCCCTCCAGTCGGGAACCCCCACCTCCGTGGGATCTACTGCTGGTACTGGCAAAGCTCATGGGCAAGCATTTCGAACCTATGCACAGGTGTGTTCTCTCTCACCTGTCGTGGAAGACCGCCTTCTTGGTGGCTATCCGTCAGCCAGAAGGATGGGAGAGCTCCAGGCGCTTTCTATCGAGTCTCCTTACCTGGTCTTCCACAGGACAAGGTTGTCCCAGCGCTTCTCACCCGAAATTCCTTCCAGGTGGTGTCGGAGTTTCACCTTAACCAGGTGTTGACTCTGCCGGTGTTCTACCCCAATCACACTCGGAGGCTCGAATATAGGCTCCATACTCTGGATCCTAGAAGGCGCCGCTTATTATAAGGAGCGACGGCTGAAATTGGGAGAGGTTCGCCAGCTGTTTGTCACCACGCTGAAGCCGCATCTGGCAGACCTGCAGCCAAGCGGACGATAAGCAGGTGGGTAACCTCCTGCATAGATCTCTGCTATAAGTTAGCGGGCATGGAGCCTCCCAGAGGGATAAGAGCTCATTCTACCCGCCATACTGCTTGCAACGGTGGCTGCTTCCAGGGACGTCCCTATCCAGGAAATCTGCAGGGCTGCTACCTGGAAGTCAGCAACACCTTCATTACCCACTACCACATCGACCTTGAGTCACGCGGGATGCTGGTTTTGGGGCCTCGGTTCTCAGTCTCTCTTCCCAAGTAAGTATATGGGGTGTGCGTCTTGCCTCCTCCTCCCGGAGAACTGCTAGAGTCTGCCAATGAGTGTGGATGAACAACATATCCATGTCCCTAAATACAGGTTACTCACCTGTAACAGGAGTTCTAGGAATGGTATATGTTGTTCATCCACTATCCACCGACCTCCCCGGCTCGGACGCACAACCTGAGCTTCCAGCGGGCCAGATCTGGCGTCATGGGGCGGAGCCGAGAGTTATACCACCCGGGTGGGTGGGAGGAGCAAGCTTGAAGACCTTCCGGCAAGATTTAAAGCGGCAAGGATACTGCCAATGAGTGTGGATGAACAACATATACCATTCCTAGAACTCCTGTTACAGGTGAGTAACCTGTATTTATCCAGGAGTACCGGTAGACAGGGCACACAGAAGACAGAGTGGAGAAAAAGCGAGCAGTGTAGCGGAGGGAGCAGTGGAAACGCAGTCCAGGCAGGTAAAGAATATAATCACACTCAGTAAACCGCATAGTTGTATGCAAATGAGACAAAGCGGTAGCGTGAAAAGCAGCAATACACCAACATTGCAGTCCTCCTAAGAACAACGAAAAAGGAACCACTGTCAGAAATGGTGCAAAAGTGCAGCAATCGTTAAGAAATGCATCAATGTAGTAGTGAGCAAAACTAAAAAAATAACATATATGTATGTAAGAGAGGTTGGCTTGCAGTTTTGAAAGTAACAGTAAATTGAAGTAAACTTGAATCCTCTCATTGTTTCTTTGATCACAAGAGCAGAAACACATCTCTGACATGTACAGTCATGTGCACAACATGTTACAAGCGCATTAATCCACTCCGAAGGTGGCATTTAATGGGGAGTTAATGCATGATTGGTCGTTGTAGGCACAACGGCCCCAACCATGCATTAACTCACCATTAGATGCACCTTCATTGTGGATTAATGCTTACTAGGCCACCTGGAATGCTGAGGGAGATTAGCATGTATTAGAGTGTACTAATGTAGAGACTTTTTTAACTTCATTGACAGACAATAGACTCAGCTACAGCACCAACAATTTCTTTATGATTTTTTTATTCAGTAGTCATATATCAAGCAAATATCCCCCAGACCATGCTTGACATTTTGCTCAATGTGGGGCTTCTTCAGGGAAGAGGATCTGCATTGAAATAATAAGTAAGCATTAATCACCGACAGAGGAGGGCTCTACCGGTGGATTAATGCTCGATGGGGGGGCGTTGTTGCACGAGGGTTCAACCCCCCAGCGGGCATTAATCACCGGTACAACCCGACGCTAGAGGTGATTAATGCACTTGTGACATGGAGAAGATCGATGTTAAGCAGGGCATGCACTGTGGAAAGTGTATGGCAAAAAAGAGACCGGAGACTAACAAAATTTCTCTCACCTTTATTGTTACTCTGAGATGCGATCACAGTGCTCTGTTATATACTGATGTGTCTGAAAAGAGGTGTCGCTGTAGAAGGAGATTGTTGTGAGCCTGGGAATCTCGTCACATCTCCCTGCCTCGAGCGGCCGCTTGAGTCAGAGCCTGCCTCAGAGGACTGCACTTGCCGTGGTGGTGAGTTGTGCTCATGGGGAGCGCGCTTAATTTGCATGCGGTTAGGTCACTTCGTGTGTGTTGCCAGTGCGCCGCCGCTTTGCCCGCTCACTTCGCTGGCACGATTCTGGCAGCTGGTGCCTTACTAGTGATCTCCGGTGGGCTGTCTCTGGCTTCCGGTAACACCGTTATTGACAATAACAGTCCCGTGGACCATGAAACTATGGCAGCTGAATCCTTAGCTGGATGTTGGTGCTCCTCTTGCGAGGCCCCCTGCACTGCTTCCTGGCTCGCTCTGTTGCTCTGGTTCCGCCCGGCTGGATGTCTGCCTCGGTGGTGCTGCTGCGTCGTTCTCTGTTGCACTGTGGTCTCCTGGGCACTTTGTTACAGGCTCCGGTGCCTCCCGCTGGCGTGTGCCGAGGTTGCTGGTGGAGCGAGGGTTGTGTGTGTCTCTCTTCCTATGTGTGTCCTCTCTGCCTGTCCCCACTCCATCCCTGCGACACAGTCTCGCTGCACAGTGCCTCTATCCCCGTTTGTCTTGCTAGCCCCCGACCGCCCACAGCACTACTTGCCACCCAGTGGCTATCGTGCCCACTACAGGAGCAACATGGCATTATGAGATGATAATGCCGTGTTGGGCTCGGGAACGCACAAGAGCAACACGGCATTATGAGAAATAATGCCGTGTTGGGCTCGTGAACGCGCTTCCCATAACAGCAACACGGCATTATCGGCTCACAATGCCGTGTTGCTCCTGCACCACGTGACGCCGTCGCGCCTATCGCGGGGCGCCCTGGCACGGCTCTCCATAATGCCGTGTTACAAAATTACATAGTCACCAAATTATAATACAGAAAAGTCATTATTCCGTTCCGTAGTCCAACTGACTTACATGCTGATAATGTACTCCAGCATTTTCACAGACATCTTCCATGATTATAAACTTAAAAAATGTAAACAAATTTTCATAATATAATTCAGTAGTTTATAAAGATAGACATATTTACAATAAAACGCATAGTGTTCTATTATTTAAATCCAAGATTGCCATGTTTAAGGACAGTACTCGATTACTGTAGTACTGGCTATAAAATATTATTCAATAAATTCTCTACATTTTTAAAAACCTTTCATACAGAGATTAAAAAAATATAGTTACAGTTATTAATAACCCATACCCAGGCTGTCTGGCTCTTAACAAACTCATGCGAGAATCATAAAAAAATTGTTGGTGGTGCGGCTGACTTTTGATCCTCCTGTTTGAAGATTTTGCTGTATCAGCCCCAGAATTAAACAAACTATACACACTGAAGAGAAGGGGACCCACCTGGATTTGTCTCTCTTTAACTTCATTGACAGCCATGGAAAACCTGTAGTAGTCAAGGTGGACAAGTAGAGGATTAGCTGCACTAGTCCTGGCCAGTTTGCGCTAGACCCTAGACTTAGTAACACAATGTTAAAATTGACCTTTGATGCTTAGAATCCATATTTCAAATCTTATAATTTTGGAATCAATTAGTATTTTCCCATGAAACCTTTGAAAGGCACACCCTTGCACAAGGCCATTCAGCCTGGAAGTTTCAGAACCAAATTCCATACTGTCTTGACTGTAGGTGAGAGCAAAACAGCCAGAACTGTTTTTTTCTTTTTTACGTGTTTTATTTTATACAAGTTTTTTATTCTTCTGTGGCAGAAAGGGGCAGCTTCTCAGCCCTGTCCACATCAGCTTCTCCAGCCTACTCCATGGTCAAAGACTGTATCCCCCGCAGATTGTCCCTTGCAGCGGGGCAGAGGATGAAGGCCATTCCTCTGCCTTCTGGACATACATATCCAGATCATCCTGGAACCAGAGTGGCTGAAAGGGCTATAGCGTGGCGGGCAGGACTTCATGGAGCCTATCCTCCATGTTTTTCCTCTGTTTTTTCCCTGACTTCACTGATGTGCAGGGAACATGTTGTTTGGGCTCTGCCTCTGCATGGACGCCCCCAACACTTTGAGCGTGGGGTCCTCCCAGAGTGACTCAAACACGCCACCACCTGGATTCCTCCAGGTGGCAATCAAGCGGTGAGTCACAACATTCCCTCCCTCCCCAAGGGAGGAGAGCAGTCCTATGGACACTCAATCCATCCTCTTTCAGCCAGCTCCCGAGCAACTCGTGCTGCCTTTCCTGAACCTGGGTCACTGGTGTGGCAGGAGGTAAGGTGTTTCAGCGCCTCTGCCCTCCATGCCACTGGGCTGGCTTATTTTTATGTATTTTTATCATTTCCAGATCTCAGAATTCAGTTAAGCTGCGTCAAAACTTCTCGCGTCTTGAGAATTTGCCACGCAGACCATGCTTGCCAAATTTTGCACAATTTCATTGAACGCTGCCAGAGTTGTTACAGTGCAAAGACTGGGGCTTAACTTTGAACATTCTGCTCAACTCTAACTATACTGAAGTATAGTATACCCATGTTAGGCTACAGTAATTGTTCTACTCACCTCCATCAGTTACTGACCAGGATTCTAATACTAAGACTTTTGACTTTTTTTATAGGGGGATTGACTTTTTTTAAATTACTGTAGGATGTATAATATATCCTTGTTGTAGTTCATACAAAATTTATTATGGGTAAAATATTTGATTAGTCCAAGCAGATAAACATACCATTTTGAGTTTTTCTGTATGTAAGCAGTGAGCCACTCCAGGGTGGGCATTGCTAGTGCTCAGTAGAGACAGGTAAACTACAAAGACTGAGAGTGTCAATAATGAGAGTGGTTATTAGGCAGTGTTTCTCCCCCAAATAATTTTGATTTTGAAGAACTTGATCTGAGTGGCATTTTCCTTCGTAACTCCGATGGCCCCCATCGATCCAGCCGCCTGCCAGCCCCGTCACCTGCCATCCCTGGGACTTATCTGCACCTCGCGTGTTTCCCCCATGGATGACCCCTCACCCCCGTGGGAAGAGCTATTGGGAGCCACCACCTTAAACCACCAATGGAGTTTGGGTAGTCAGTTGACGAGGCAGAGAGCCCAGTCAGCATCCCGGAGCCTGTGATGAGTGGTGGATGGCATTCTGCACATCAGAGGGTTTTTTCTATTTTCTTTTGTTGGAGGTGGGACATGCAGTGACGTCAAGGGCGCACACGCCGACGTCTGCTCCACCTCCAGTAAGAGTGAGTGCCGGCTGACAGATCCCTGGTCTCCACCAGGGGTCAGGAGAGCGCCAGGAGCGTCCCCCACCCTCTCCCCTGGAGGAGGAGAGAGCAGTCCATGGGATGCTCACTCCTCCTTCCCCTTCCAGCCGGCCCTCAGCCCAGGTGTTGTAAGTGGTAACGCTACAGCTGCGCCGGCAGGTCGGCCCCTGGTGGCATCTTTACATGTGCCTTACAGTGTGACAAGCAATGCTAGCTATCCTTTTTTTTTTTGTATAATATTTTTATTAAGCTTAAAATGCAAGTAACACTCACAAAAAGTGGATACACAGGAGTAGGTTCACAACACATGCATACATCAAGATATACATGAGAACATATCCCCAGCTTAACAAAGCCCACCCTTCCATGGAGACTGACTTGGGGGAATTAGCCACAAATATTACAGAATTATTAGTCTGTGAACTTTAGGGCAGGAGTGTTGACTTGTTTAATAAGTGTTCGGGAGGGGGCAAGAGAGTAAAAATAGGAGTGGTGTATAGACCCCCTGCCTTGGCGGAGGAGCTGGAGGACAGTCTGGTGGCAGATGTTGGGAGGCACTGCAGACTGGGCAGAGGAACGGTGGTGGTGTTGGGGGACTTAAACATGCCAGGAACAGACTGGGAGACTATGACATCCTCTGTGACCAGGGAACAGAGGTTGTTGGATGTCTTTCAAGACGCGTTCCTAACTCAGCAGGTGAGGGAACCGACCAGGGAGGTGCGGGTACTGGATGTGGTCCTGGCAGACAGTGACCAGATTGGGGGCCTGGAGGTAAGGGACCCATTGGCGGGGAGTGACCATGCCACGATCTGGTTCTGCCTGGACCTAGGAGGGGTAGAAGGCTGCACAAAGATGGAAGTAACCAACTTCAGGGGGGTGGATTTTAAGGAAATGGGAAGGATCCTTAAGGAGCATTTGGATGGGATTGGGTCAGACATGGACGCTGTTAGTAGGTGGGAAATCATCAGGAGAGGGGTGCAGGATGCTACCAGCACCTGTGCAAAAGTAAGACGAAAATGCGGTAGGGCCCAAAAACCCTGCTGGTGGACCAGGGAGGTCCAGGAGGTGGTGCCGGGAAAGAAAGCAGCCTATAAGCAATTCAAGTGCTCAAGGAGTGAAAGGAATCGAGGGAGTACGAGCTGATGGCTAGAAGGGCCACTAGAGTGGGAGGCGGCTAAGGCAAGGAAGGAGCAGAACCTGGCCAGGGAAATTAGGAGAGGGAACAAGGGGTTCTTTAGATACATTGGGGAAAAACGAAGGGTGAAGGTGCAGATTAGCAGAATTAAATCAGGGGAGAGGGGGGTGCAGGCTGAGGTACTAAATGAGTACTTCACCTCAGTTTTCACCAAGAAAAAATGGGGTTGCTGCATCATACATGGGAGGAGACAGCGATACTGAGGAGGGGGGGACCCTTACTGATCGGCGGGTCTGGGGAGAGGGGGAGGCATCACTGGCAGGTGGGGGGAGGGCTAAGCAGGGAGAAGAGGTACCAGAAGTGGAAATCACAGCAGAGAGAGTGAGGGAAGCCCTCAGCTCCCTTAAGACGGAGAAAGCACTGGGGCCAGATAAATTACATCCCAGAGTGCTGAAGGAACTTGCGGATGTCCTGGCAAAGCCCCTGGCGGAGCTTTTCACCATCTCTCTGAGGACAGGGTGGGTGCCCCAAGACTGGAAGGTGACGCATATAGTGCCTGTCTACAAGGGGGGATCAAGGGAGGTTGCAGGGAAATACAGGCCTGTCAGTCTGACATCGGTGGTGGGCAAGGTGATGGAGGGCATTGTCAAGGAGAGGCTAGGGGGGGACCTGGATAAGTCAGGGTGCCTGGACGATAGACAGCATGGATTCATCCCGGGGAAATCGTGTCAGACAAACCTGGTGGAGTTCTATGGCTGGGTGACAAGTGCCTTGGACCTGGGTAGACCAGTGGACGTCCTCTTTCTAGACTTCAGCAAGGCATTTGACTCTGTTCCTCATGTGGGCCTGTTGGATAAGCTGGGAGAAATGGGGGTGGGGAACCAGATGATCAGATGGATAGGCAATTGGCTCCAGGACCGGACCCAGAGGGTCATAGTTGGTGGGATAGTCTCATCCCCAAGGAGGGTCATTAGTGGGGTCCCACAGGGATCAGTCCTTGGGCCCCTTCTGTTCAGCGCACGATCTGACATAAGGACAGGAATCAGGAGGAGATGAGTCTCTTGCAGATGACTCAAACTGGGGGCAGTGGTGGATGGGGAGGAGGGAGGATAGCCCTACAGGGGACCTGGAGGCTCTGGAAAGATGGTCTAGAAAGTGGAAGCTGAGGTTCAATGCAGGGAAATGCAAGGTACTCCACCTGGGGGCCAGGAACCCAGGCCAAGTGTACACCCTGGGGGAGAATGCTACAAGTCTCGATGGCTGAGAGGGACCTGGGGGTAGTGGTGGATGTCAAGATGAACAACTCTGAGACTTGTAGGAGGGCAGCAGCCAAGGCCAACAGGATGCTGGGATGCATCGCTAGGGGATCACCTCCAGAAGGAGGAAGTGATACTCCTCTGTATAACTGCTTGGTGAGGTCACACTCTTGAGTATCATGCGGGCAGTTTTGGAGGCCACACTTAAAGAGGGACATTAACCTCCTGGAGAGGGTCCAGAGGAGGGCAACCAAAATGATTTGGGGGCTTGGGGACAGGACCTATGAGGAGAGGCTCAAGAGCTAAATATGTACACATTGGAAGAGAGAGGGACCGGGGGACATGCTAGAGGTCTTCAGGTACATGAAGAGAGTAAATGGGGAGGAACAGTCAGGGTGCTTCAAGGAAGGAGGAGGGGCCACTAGAGGGCATGGGTGGAAGCTGGAGGGGAAGATCAGGGAGAAAGGAGGAGGTGCTACTTCACTGAGAGGGTGGTGGAGCCATGGAATGCACGGCCTAGGGGCTGGTGGAGGCAGAGACAGTGGAGGGGTTCAAGAGGGGTGGACAGGTACAGGAAGGGTCTCTGGAAGCAAAATCCAATGCAGCAAGAATATCCGGAACTGGGAAGGGAGAAGCCAGAGAAGGCGAGGGGGACAGCAAGGTCAGCACCCAGGGCGGGGGCTGACCAAACAAGCAGACACGAAAGACCGTTAGGCCTATTCTGCTGGCATTTTAGTATGTTAGTATGTTGTGTGGTGTGGGGGATCCATAGTGGAAGCTGGATATTCATTTATCTTTTCTACAGGTATTGTGAGCAGCTTTCTGGAAGTTTCTGTCCTTCTCAGCCAGGATCAATGTGCACCTCATTGGGGCTTCTCGCATAGCAGTACTGCAGAAACAGCTGGGATCTGGCAGAGGTTGTGTGAATCTGCTTTTGCTGAGCGGTTGGGGAAGGGATTTTAGTTGCTGAATAAGCTTTAAATTCTTGGACTTTAGGGCAGGAGTGCTGACTTGTTTAATGCAGTGTTTGTGTGGGACCTTCCTCTGGAGGAGGTTGCAGTGCTTGGAGGTGCAGTGAGGGGCAGACAGAGGGCTGATACACTCTTGTGAGAGTCGGGTGTGGGCCCTAATCCCACCCTCCCAACCCTCCTCCTCAGAGCACAGCTCATTTATAATGGAACACCTGCCCTGAAATTGGAGGAAGAGGCTTCAGGTGCGGCTCATGTAGTTCTATCCAATAATGCAGCCATGGGGCAGGGGAAAAGCATAGTTAGCTCTCAAAATAAGAGTGCAGCATCCACAGTGAATTGCTGATTAGTGTGATAGTTGGATATTGTGGCAGGCCTTCAACTGGAATATATCAGGTAAACGTTCTGTTAGAGGCTGGGCTAGGATTAGTTCATTCTTAAATCTTCTTGCTGTGGGCAGAGGTAGCAGTGGAAGTTTGAAGATGTGGTGAGGTTCTGGAGAGCTAACTTATCTTTGTCATAAGTTTTTGTAAGTTCTGCTGTTGTGTTTTAAATTTGGCCTGGTTCCTTAAAATCTTTCTGGGGAAGCTGTCCCACCCACCCCTTGTATTAGCCTTTCTTAAATACTGAAGAGCCACTGGGAGTTGGGTTTGAAGGCTGGGAGGGAGAAGCTTAGGGAGTTGTAAACGCACCCTATAAGCTAACTCTTAAGGCTAATAGTCAGTCAGGTGGGGAAAAGTTCAGCCACTCAAGCGTTGCAGGGTTTTATTTAACTCTAAAAATTGATTAGCATTTTGCACATAAAAGTGCTAAAACTTTGTGAAAATGAACAGCTCTTGCCTCACTGTGTTTAACAAACACAGCACTTCTAGAAAATCTATATAAATACTTTCTGTACAGTTAGTATCATCCCAAGAAAAAAAACTGCTAATCAATTATTTAAAACCCTGTGTTGCAAGTTTGAAAGTCTGCATGCTGTATTGTGGGGAGGGAAGTCCGCCTGGGTATAGGTACTAGTAGTTAGAAACCGTAGAGCCACTGGGTTGGTAATTTGGCCTAGAAAGACTGCTGTGAAGATGGGGAAGGGACCTCATCACTAAAGCAGGTATCTTCAGTGGTGGTTGGGTGCACAGGGTGCGTGTAGCCATGATACTGGACTGGGCTTGAAGTTTGTGGATGCCCAGTGTGCTACCAGCTGGCACAGCTTAAGGAGAAGGTAGGGGAATCTGAAGGCAGCTGGGGGGATTGGAGAGGTAGAGGTCAAGTGGTCACCTACATGGAAGCACTAGGTGCTGGGGCCTCATAAGCTGGGGGAGGAGTGAAGAGAGCCTCATTAGAGAGGGGGGAAGGGGTACACAGGGGCTCTAGGGACCCTGGCAGTTGGGACACAAAGGTGGAAAGTTCCACAGCAGTAGGCAAGAGTCTGGGGTGTCCAAAGGAAACCGAGAGAACAGTAGGGACGGGGTCACTGGGGGATGGGCCGAGAGGTTACAATTTGTTTTAACTCCTACGCCCATTTGTAGAAGAGGGGTGGGAGGAGGATGATGATGATGATGATGCTACTGCTGGTGAAGGGGGCAAGAGGCAAGGGTGCAATAGAGGGGGTCCCGGACACGATGGGGGGAGAGGGGTAGGAGGGGAGAAAAAAAAGAAGGGATCAAGGGAACAAAGAGGAGGCTGATGGTATAGAACAGGGGAGCGTGACAGGCAGGAACACGCAGGACGTAAATGGGATGACAGCAAGCAGAAAGCCAGGTAGGCAAACAGATAGGATGGATGGATTAGTAAGGAATGGGGAAAGAGATACAGAGAAAGATATTCGGGTGGGGGGGATAAAGAAGCCCAGGACATGGGTAGAGGAGGTGACCAGGGACAGTAGTGAAGAGGGCTACCTTCAACACCCAGATTGTTGGAGGTGCGAGGAGCCGGTTGAGGGGACAATCTGGACAAAGGGATGAGGAGGGGCATGGAAGCAGGGGGAACCCGAGGGGTGAACAGGGAGGCAAGGGGGGGTTAGAGTACTGCTATTGGGGACTCCATGATCGGAGGCATCCAGTGGGAGGGGCAGGAGGAGGATAAAATCTGTCTGATCAAAACCAAATGCCACCCAGGCCTGATGGTGCACAAGGCCAAGCATGAGTTGTATTCACTGGCCAGGGAATGTGGGGGGAACCCGGACATTCTAGTACACTTGGGGACAAACTACATAAATGATAATAGTGAATTAGAAATTCAGGCAAGGTTCCGGGAGTTGGCCAGGGTATGCCTTTCCATAGGCTGTAAAATCTCCTTTTTGGAAATCCTGATGGTGCCAAGGTCTAGTGGGGAAAACAAGATGAAGATTAGGAAGATAAATCAGTGGCTTAGGGAATGGTATAGGTAATTGGGGTATGGCCTGGTGGGGGACTGGGAGGAGACCTGGGAGATTAAGGTGCTGTATGCTAGGGACAGGCTGCACCTTAATTTGGAGGTGAAGGAAATCCTTAAGCTCAAACTAGCTGGGTTCATCAGGGGAAATGTGGGGTTTAAACTTGTGAAGGGGGGAGGGATCAAAAATGGGCAGTGCCATCAGGTACGATAAATGAGGGACATGGTCTCCACTCCTGTAGGGGGCATGGGAGATATGGAAATGGGTCACCAGATAGGGTGCAGGAGCTGAGAAATGGGAGCTCAAGGGGGAGAAAGGAGAGGAGGGAAAAGGGGTGGAGAGTGGTCCTGATAAATGCCAGGAGCTTAGGAAATAAAATGCCTTCGCTCCAGGCGATGCTAGTTGAGGGGGAGGTAAATGTGGCAGCAGTCACTGAGACCTGGACCACTCAAGGGCACGAGTGGAACCTAAATCTGGAGGGCTACATTATGTTCAGAAAAGATAGGGGGGAGGGAAGGGCGGTGGTGTAGCACTGTTAGTCAGAAATGGCATGGGTAGTGGAGGGGTAGAGGAGGCAGAGGGGAACGTGGAGGCTATTTGGGTCACCTTGCTGACGCGGGGGGTAAGAGAGTAAAGGTTGGAGTCGTATACAGACCACCAGCACTGGCGGAGGTCCTGGAAGAAAGTTTGGTGGCAAATCTCAAGGGGCACTGTAGATTGGCAAAGGAAAGGGTAGTGGTAATGGTAGACCTCAACATGCCAGGAACAGACTGGGGGACTATGACGTCACTAGTGGCCAGAGAGCAGATGCTGCTGAATGTCTTCCAGGATGTGTTTCTGATACAACAGGTGGGTGAGCCAACTAGGGCGGCCCAGACACTGGACGTGGTCCTGGTGGGCAGTGATCAGATTAGGGCCCTATAGGGGAGTGACTCGTTGGTTCGGAGTAATCACGCCACAGTCTGGTTCTTCCTGGACCTGGGGGGGAGGAAAGCCGAACAAGGATGGTAGTATCTGACTTTAGGGGTGCAGACTTCAGGGAGATGGGAAAGATCCTTAAAGATCATCTGGACAGGATAATGCCGGATATGGATGCCAGCAGCAGGTGGGGGATCATTAGGAAGGGAATACAGGAGGTTACCAGAGGTTCCTGAGCAAGAGAAAGGAGTAAGTTCGGTAAGACCAGAAAACCCTGCCGGTGGACCCGGGAGGTACAGGATGTGGTGAGGGAAAAGAAGGCGGCCTATAGGCGCTTCAAGCGCTCAAGGAGTGAAGGGGATCAGGAGGAATATGAGCTGACAGCCAAGAGAGTCACCAGGGTGGTGAGAGCAGCTAAGGCAAAAAAGGAGCAGTCCTTGGCCAGTGGGATCTGGAGGGGGGACAAGGGATTCTTTAGATACATAGGGGAAAAAAGGAAAGTAAGGGGGCAGATCAGCAAGATAAGGATAGGGGATGGTTGGGCACAGGAGGCAGGGAACAGGCAGAAGTCCTAAATGAGTACTTTGCCTCAGTTTTTACCAGGGGGTGGAGGGGCTATGTCTTGCGAGGGGAGCGGGGGCAAACCAGAGCAAGGGGTGGGACCGGTAGAGATCAAGGACCCTGACGGGACTGGGGAAAGGGAGTGGCCACCACAGACAGATGGGGGCATAGCAGTACATGGTGAAAAGGGGGAGGACGTGGAGACTGAGATCCCAATAGAGAGAGTAAGGGAAGCCCTCGGGTCCCTTCGGATGGAGAAAGCACCTTGGCCAGATGAGATACATCCCAGGGTGCTGAGGGAACTGGCAGGTGTCCTGGCAGTCCCTCTAGCGGAGCTTTTCAACATCTCTCTGAGGACTGGGTGGATGCCACAAGACTGGAGGGTGGCCCATGTTGTGCCGATCAAGAGAGGAGGCAGGAAATTACAGGCCCATTAGCCTGACATTGGTGATTGGCAAGTTGATGGAGGGTATTGTCAAGGAAAGGCTGGGGGGGGGGGGTTACTGTAGCAAACTGGGTACTTGGACGATAGGCAGCATGGCTTTGTCATGGGACGATCGTGCCAGACAAATCTTGTTGAGTTCTATGACTGGATGACGAGGGCCCTGGACCAGGGCAGGACAGTGGACGTCCTCTTTCTGGACTTTAGCAAGGCGTTTGATTCGGTACCTCACAGTGGCCTGCTGGCTAAGCTGAAGGAAATGGGGGTAGTGAGACAGTTGTTAAGATGGATAGGAAATTGGCTCTCTGAGTGTACTCGGAAGGTGGTGGTTGGAGGGTTAGCCTCATTCCCAAGGTGGGTTACTAGTGGGTTCCCCAGGGGTCAGTAGCTGGAGCCACTCCTATTCAACACCTATATCTCAGACATCGGGGGAATCAGGAGTAAGATGAGTCTCTTTGCAGATGACTCAAAGTTGGGTGCAGTGGTGGATGGGGAGGAGGGGAGGGTGGCCTTGCAGGAGGACCTGGAGGCTCTGGAAAGGTGATCGAAAATGGAAACTAAAATTCAGCACGGGAAGTGCAAGGTTCTGCACCTGGGAGTCAGAAATCTGACCAGGGCTATACCCTGGGAGGAGACATGATTCAAGTCACGGAGGGTGAGAGGGACCTGGGGGTAGCGGTAGATGTCAAAATGAACAACTCACAGACCTGTAGGAGGCAGCGGCAAGAGCAAATAGGATGCTGGGATGCATCGCAAGGGGGAATACCCCCAGAAAGGCCGAAGTAATCCTTCCACTGTACAACTGCTTGGTTAGGCTACACCTCGAGTTTTGTGTACAGTTTTGGAGACCACATTTAAAGAGGGACATTACACTCCTAGAGAGGGTCCAAAGGAGGACAACCAAATATGATCTGGGGCATGGGGAGAACCTGATGAGAGAGGCTCAAGAAGCTCGGCGTGTACACCCCTGGAGGAGTGGAGGGACAGGGGGGACATACTAACATACTAAAAGCCAGCAGAATAGGCCAAAAGGTCTCTCAGTGTCTGCTCGGAAGCCAACAACCTAGTGGCTGCTTGCCTTACCACCCACCCATCCCCCAAGAGGGTCTTCTTTGGTTTCAGTTTCCCCTTGTACCTGTCCCACCCCTTCTTGAAGCCCTCCACTGTGCCCTCCTTCAACAGCCTCCTGGGCAGCGCATTCCACAGCGCCACCACCCTCTCAGTGAAAAAATGCCTCCTACACTCCCCCCTATAATTTCACCCCTCCAATTTCCACTCATGGCCCCTGATCATTCCCCCTTTTTTAGCCCTAAACAGCTCCTTGGTTCCACTTCTGGTTATTCCTTTTACATACTTGAAAACCTCTATCATATCTCCCCTGTCCCTCTCTCCTCCAGTGAGTAAAAGCCCAAGCTCTTCCAATCTCTCTTCATAAGTCCTCCCTCCATGCTCTGAATCATCCTGGTCACTCTCCTCTGAACCCTCTCCAGCAGTGCTATGTCCTTCTTCAGATGGGGTCTCCAGAACTGTACACAGTACTCTAGCTGTGGCCTTACCAAAGCATTATAGAGAGGGAGGATCACCTCCCTCCTTCTGGACGTAATTCCCCAGGCTATGCAGCCCAGTATCCTGTTTGCTTTGGCTGCAGTTCTTCTACAATTTTCCGAGTTGTTCATTTTGACGTCTACCACCACCCCTAAATCCCTTTCACCCAATGTGGCTTGTAGTGTTACCCCGGTGTATACAAGGCCCAGATTATTGACTCCCAAATGAAGTACCTTACGTTTCCCAGTATTAAATTTCAGTCCCCATCTCCTTGACCACCCCTCCAGACTATCCAGATCCCCCTGGACTGTCTTCCTTGCTTCTTCACAATCTACCAGTGCTCCCAGTTTTAAATCATCCACAAAGAGACTCAACCTATTCCTAACCCCCCTCCCTATATCCGAGACGTAGGCATTGAACAAGATTGTCCCCAATACTGAACCTTGAGGAACCCCACTGATTACCTTCCTGGGGGAGGAGAGTATCCCACCCACCATTACCCTCTGTAAACGCCCCGAAAGCCAATTTTCAACTCAGATTAGCTCCTGTCCTCCCACCCCCATCTTTGCTATCAGTCCATTATGGGGCACTGAATCAAACGCCTTGCTGAAATCTAGATATAGGACATCCACCGGCCTATGTTTATCCAAGGCCTCCGTCAGCCAGTCATAAAACTATAGGTGGCTGGACTGACACGATCTCCCCGGGACAAAGCCATACTGTTTATCATCCTGGTGTCCTAACCTTTCCAACTACCTCCCAAGCCTCTCCTTGATAAAGCCTCCTCCATTACTTTGCCTACCACAGATATCAGACTGACAGGCCTATAATTCCCCATCTCCCTAGAACCCCATTATGTATAGGCACTGCATAAGCCATCCTCCAGTCCTGTGGCACCCATCCCATCTGCAGAGAGGTGTTAAAGAGTGCAGCCAGTGGAGCTGCCAGCTCCTCCACCAATTCTTTCATTACCTTCGATGTAATCCATCCGCCCCAGTGCCTTATCAGTTTTTAGCTTCTAATGGCCTCCTCACCTTATCCACTGTGATTTCTCTCCCCAGTACACTCCCTCATGTAACTTTCCTACTCATTCTGGGTCTGCCCCAGCCTGTACCCTAGCCTCTTCCATCCACTGGTCTCAAACTGAGACTGACCTCTCAGTTTTGCTGTCTCCTCTTCCTCCCCATCAGGCTGTAGGGATCCTTTGTCACCCTCTGCAAAATTGAGGCAAAGTACTCATTTAGCACCTTGCCTGTTTCCCTGCTTCCCGAGCCCATCACCCCACAATCTTAATCCTGTTGATCTGTGTCCTCTCATTTCTCTTCTGTCCTATGTATCTATAGAATCCCTCCCCCCACCGATATCCGTAGCCAGGTTTTTCTCCATCCCTGCCTTGGCGCCTCTTACCACTCTGGTGACCTTCCTGGCCAAAAGTTCATACTCCACTCGCTCCTTATCCCCTCTAGAACATTTAAAATGTGATAGACATGATAGAGATCTTTAAGTACATGAAAGGGATCAATAAAGGAGGCCCAGTATGGGTGCTCCAAATGAAGGAGGGTGGGGGAACAAGAGGTCACGGGTGTAAGCTGGAAGGGGCAGGCTCAGAGGGGAGAGGAGGAGATGTTATTTCACTGAAAGGGTGGTGGAGCCATGGAATGCACTGCCCAGGGAGCTGGTAGAGATGGAGACTGTGGACGGGTTTAAGAGGGGATGGGACAGGTACAGGTACAGGGGGAGGGTAAATCTGACCAGGCCCAATACAGCTGGAACATGTGGGACTGGAGACAGTATAACCTAAGGGGGAGGGGGGACACCAAAATGGCCCCTCAGTGCGGGTGCTGAAAATCGAGGAGACTCTAGAGACTGTTAGGCCTATTCTGCAGGTGTTTTAGTATGTTGGTATGTAAGATCCAAAAGCCTACAGCACAAGGGAGGCTTTGAGAGGGGAATTAACACTAACAGGCCCCTATAGGACCTGCCGGCATGTGAGCTAGCCAGCCCACAAACCCTCTAAGAAGCTAGTACAAACTTAACTGGATAACAGCCCCTGTATTACTAAAACCTCTCTGCAAATAAACCTGTAATGGTACCCAGTATCCTCATTAATATGTGAAAAACAATAAGTAACAGGCTACTGAAATTATATTCTCTGGAAGAAATTCCGTGCGCTCCCCTTACAGCGTGTAAGCAGGGTGGGTAGTGTGTGTGTATATGTATATGTGTGCGTCTATGTGAGTATATATGCATGTGTGTGTGTGTGTATATATATATATGTGTATATATATCATACATACACACACACATATATATATATACACACACACACACACACACTCACAATGAAGGGCCACTGCTGACTCTCATAGTACCAGACTTCACTTCACAGCTAGTCCCAGTTCTAGGCGTACTAAAGTCCAACATTATAAAAATCCCACTGGCAGCTGCAAAAGAAAAAAGATCAGGCTTAATCATTACATTTGTTTTAAAGCATTAGGAAGCACCGATTACAGCCCTTCAGCACAATATGGTGATGCGCTACTACCTGCCAGTCAGTCTGTTTAAACAAATGAAAGTACATCAAGTGGGGAAACTAATACAATCACATACTGAAATAACATGTCAAAGAAAGTCCATAAAAGGGTCAGTCCCCTTCTGAGCCAGTAGCCCCAAAGTCCTGGGATTCCTCCGGTTCCATAAGTCCCAGCATCTTCTCAACCTCCGAGGGGTCTTTAAGCATATAGGTCTTGTCCTGCCACACCAGACTCAGTTGGGCTGGATATAGTAGCTGGTGAGAGATTTTGAGCTGCCAAAGACGGCTATGCACACCATCGAGGTACCTACAGCGTTGGCAGGTCTCGAAAGATAGATCTGGATAGATGCATAGCACCGAGTCCCCATATTTGAAAGTGTTCCATCTTCTTGCTGCAGCCAGTATGCGATCACGAACTCCCACTCCTGTACAAGTAACCACCAGAGTCCGCGGTTCACTCTGCTCTTGCATCGCCCTGCAGGGAGTAAGCCGAAAAGCTTGTTCCAAAGAGAGCAGTGCCTCATCTTTACCCAGGGCTAACAAATATGGTAAGAATGTCTGCATAAAGTCAAGGGGGTCCTCTCCCTCTGCCAGCCCCAATATGCGAATGTTTCAATCCCTCACTTGATTCTCTAGCATCTCGATACGGTGGCAGAGTACTGAAGTGTCCCCAGTAAGCTTAGTGGGAAACCTCCATCGTTTTATTCAAATTTCGTTCCAGCTTTGAGACCGTTTGGTGGGTAAACTCCGCTTTCGTTTCAAGCGTCACCACTCTTTGGGTCAGCAAATCAAATTTTCAGTCCAGGTTCCGGATCGAACGAACCAGCTGCTGTAGTGTTGAGTGAACTGTCCCCAGAGACACTTCTTCCAGATCTGTCGTACCAGTGGCCCCTGCCACGCTGTTCTGCAAGGGCCCATCTCCTTTCTTTTTGCTTTTAGGGTGGAAGAAATCTGGTGGTGCAGCCATAAAGCCCAAGTTTTCCCCATGGTATGTCAGTCCAGGACATCCAGAATCTCAGGGGAAAAGCGAAGGCAATGTAAAAACTCCCAAAATTACTTTTAGCAAGAAAAAAATAATAGAAATACACGGAGCTACACAAGGTTGCTGCCTTCCACGTGGCTGCTCAGCAGCACCCCTCAGCTTTCTTGTTTGCTATTAATGACTATACGTATGGGAGCTGACATCCCTGTAGAGGCAACCACAGGTCACAGCCAGATCTTAGGTAGAAGGTAAAATGTGAGATAATACACCAGTAACAGAATACATGGAACCTGGTAAGATCAGTGGTGTCTCTATTGAATAGCAGGGTGTCCATTAAGCAAAGCAAGAAGTCATATAGTGCTTTGAATGGCAGTATTGCAAGTACAGAAAGAGGAAAGGAATATATAGTGTCTTTCATGTAAGCTGCATCCCAACGCGCTTTACAGCCCTGGAGAGTACATTTCTGCCAGTTTAGGTACATAGGGAGCAGATGAGGTATCCTGCCATGCCTGCTGCTGGTGCAAAATGCAGCAGTTGGGTTACTGACCGGCCTGCCTAAGTCCTGTCATATGACCCTGGTCCTGCGTGAACTGCACTGGCTGCTGGTGAAGTGGCATATCACCTTCAAGGTCGATTTGCTGACCTGTAAAGTCTCATATGGACCGAGCCCTAGTTACCTTAGGAAATTCCTGACTCTGACCACCCCTGTCACCATCTCCACTTCTCTGAGGAGGGTCTCCTTGCAGTTCCCAGTGCTAGCCCCAAATCATTAGGGGACCAAGTGTTTGAGGTTGCTGGTCCAGCTCTTTGGAACTGCCTTCCAAGTCCTTTCGGTGGAGGCTTTTAAGAAGAGCCTTAAAACCTTTTTATTTAATGAGACTTTCAGCCACATTGGGAAAACAGTGCTGTCTGCCTTTTCAAAACCAGTGCCTAACTATCAGATGTACTAGTGTTCAGTGAATGATGGCAATGGCGTCACTCATTCAGTTGATATCACACTGATGCACTCGAGCTTGATCAGCATGTCCTATCTCAGCTGCTCAGCGGCGACCAAAGTCGGTGAAGAACCTTTGAAAAGGGGAAAAAAAATAGAACAGTTGTGAAATTTGAAGAAGAAGAAATGGTACGTGAATATCAAAAATTGCTTAAAGGGAACCAGCTCGGTGGTGTGAGGTCCGAGGCACTGGATGCCACACCTCGCACCACGCTGGCGACCCGGAGTTGGGAAAGGACTTGGGTCAATCTGGGGTCAGCCGGGGAGGTAAGGATTGAGTGTCTGGACGACTGCTCTCTTTTCTTGGGGTGGGGGCTTTGTGCTGCATGTGTCAACACAAGAAGAGGGGTTCGACTCGCACCCAGGGTGCTTGGCTGCCTCTGCGGAGGTGGAGACAGCTGCTGCACCCATTGCACGGGCGTGGGTGTGGGGAAGAAAAACTAAGGAAATATACAGGAACCCGGCAGGACCCATGATGGCCCCGGTGGGCCGGAGGACGTACCCCTACGGGGGGGGAGGGGGTTGTAGCCCCTGCCGGGTCCACGGAGGTGGTGGCAAAATAATGTCATGATTAAAAAAAAAAAAAAAAAAATTGCTTAAAGGGGAATTTGCAGCATTCTCCCAACAAAAACGTGGGAACTCTAAGTCCTGATTATGTAAACTGCACTGGTGGTAATTTTCTTAAATAACCTTTAAAGCTGTTATTTGTAATTTATCTGGTGGATTCTGCAACCCTCCGCCTGGTATTATTATTCCAGAGTCCCCTGTGGCAAGTCCTTTGATATGCGACTGATGGGCTAAGCTTGGGGGGACTCCTGCGGGACAGTACAGCTGTTAACGCTAAAGGATATACAGCCCAAGTTTGCGCTTCTAGCTCTGGTTCCGATTGACCGAAGGAAGCGCTTTCCTTGGTTGATCAGTACCAGAGCTAGAAGCGCAAACATGAGCTGTATTTCTTTTAGTATTTTCTAACAGTTGTACTGTCCATGGGAGTCCCCTGCGGCTTAGCCTGTCAGGCACGTTGTCAAAGGGCTTGCCACGGGGGACTTTTAAATAGTAATGCCAAGCAGAGGGTCACAGGATCAAGCAGATAAATTACGTAAATCGCAGCTTTGAAAGTTATTTAAAAAAAATTAACACCAGTGTGTTAAAGCTAATTGGGAGCTATAGGTTCTGTGTTTTACCGGGAATGCTGACAGTTCCCCTTTAAGCATGCCAGGTTTACTAACCAGAACCCTGAATGACTCCTAGTAAAAAAACACCTTGTTTACTTGTTTCTTGGTATGAAAGTGTGTTACAAATTGTGTAATTGCAACTACTTACTGTATTACTTGCTGTAACTGTAACTATCATTAAGTCTCTTCCTTCCCCATGTGTGGCATATTTATCCACTGGTAAGGTATAATTGCTTTGTCATATTAACTGCTTTCCCTTCCCCTTCTACTCCTGGCTTTATCTATGCTTACGCTCCACTGCTATTCTATCAAATCACTCCCCCCCCCCCATATCAGTTGTAGTCTGTTGTTTGTTCTAGCTGCCAAAATATATGTATTGCACACACCAGTCGTCATGTTTCATTTGTCAGTATGCAACCTGTAAGTCGCTTCCTGTGTCATATTAATGTTTACCACCTGCGGTCACCCTATGTGTTACCCTTTGTATGTATATCCAGCCTGTATCATGCAACGGTATTTCATGTATATACTGTTATTACCGATCTATGTTTGTACTTTAAGTGTTTATGTCACAGGACCTCCTTGTGAATGAGCTTGCTCAATGGAGTTTTCCTGCAATAAACTTGAACTTGTATTAGATGTTGCACATGGGTTATGAGGCGTTGGAAAGAACAATAACTGAATAGTACCATTCGTTAGCTGAAACTGACATGATGAGAAATCGTTGTCATTCTCCAGTAGTCATTTCTGGTCAGAGGCTGACTCACTTTCAGGCGCCACCTGATGCTGTACCTTTACCAGGCTCACACATACGCACTAGTGCAAAGCGGAGCAGCTCCACTCGCTCCCGAACCTAGCAAATGGGAAACGATTGTTAAATTCAACAAGCAGTCACAAAAGAAAACTGGCACAGAGACCAGACACTGTACTACTTACCACTTGTGTTTATTCCAGTGTAGTGCAAAAGTAGAAAGCACTCCAACGTCTGGCTTTACTAGTAGCTACAGATTGTTAACAAGAGCCCCAACTGGTTTTGCACATATGGTAAGCACAGTATTTGGTCTCTGTGCTAGTTTTCTTTTGTGACTGCTCGTACATATGCCACTGTGAAAAGCAGTAACTTTGTCAGTGACAATCATCTGAGAGTCTTGGTGCTAAATAGACTGCTTTTGCCATGACTGTTTCTTACTTTCTGATTTTGATTTATAGGATCTTTCAATCGTGGTAGTCCTGAATGTGAAATTCTGTCTTTAGTGTCTCAAACTTTTAATAATGTTATTACGATTGATGACAAATTATTTGACTACAGTTTGCCTTCTGTACACTGGGAGATATTATTTAAAGGGTTGTTTTGAATACTTTTTTCATGTTTTAGCCAGCTTACTTTGAAATAAGTACCAAGTTTCATAGCTTATGTTAAAGAGCTGCTGACACCTTAAAATAACTTTGAAAAACATAATAATTAGGTACAAGTCAGCTTCCATTCCATATATATTCTAAAGTTTCCTTCTTTTGCATGAATACATGATCTTTATCGATCAGGGTTCTTCTGCCTCTATAGCCGACTTCCTACTTGAAGTCATATTTTCCGCTGTGACATCACAGTCTCTTGCCATGGGACTAATTGTGATGTCACAAGCAGTGTATTATGACTTCAGGTAGGAGACAGCAACAGGAATAGATGAACTCTTCAGGGCAGAGATCCTGTTTTCATGTAGATGACCTCAGTAATAAATAATGGGAGGAGGGATACAGAACAAAACTGAAATACAAGCTGGACTGTGTATAAATATTATGGTTTGGTAAACATAGAATTTGACGGCAGATAAGGACCGCTTGGCCCACCCAGTCTGCCCATTTCCCTACCTGATGGATAAGCTGCAGGTCCTAGTTAACCAGCAGCCTACTTCTTCCAGTTTTCCTGAAGGCGTTGGCTGCTCATTAACAGTTCCTCCTCGCACGTGTAGCAAGCAATAATACAGTATAATTAATTTCCATTTGTTACAATTGATGAAACTAAATGAAATTTTAACTGATACTTTTTTCCTTTGAAAATGTTAATCACATTATCTGGTAGTGACTCGGTAGAATATCACTCACCCCCAAACATGCGGCCGCACACACAGTACTGTAATATACAATCATGTCTCCAAAAGTATTTTTCACCATATTATGTGTCAGTTTTTAGAAATGTAATATTCTTTGCAATTAGTCTCTAAATTTTCTTTCATTGGCATTTGTCTTGCGTATCAAATTACAGAGATCACATTGAATCCTGTTCACTTGTCAGGATGCAGTACTAATCCACAGTTGAGATTCTCACCACAGGAGACCCCACTTCAAAAATTCTACCACAGCCACCTATTCACTATGTGACCGAACAATTCACAGACCTCTCTAGCTTTAGTTCCTCTAGTCTAAACTGTTCAGAACTTGGAATCTATCGATTAAACTGAATGCATTTAACTAGGCTATCCCATGTTAAATACATTGCTGAAAAACATATAGGAATTATGTTAATGGAGATCAACCACAGAGTGTTTCATGTGCTGAACTGAAGCTCATGAAAACAGTACAAAGAACTTTTCAAAATGTAAACTACGATTATTTATGTGATGCAACACGACAAAGTATTGTGATGGTAGGTCCATTTTGTGCTGCTCTCCTACCTCAGTCACATAGTGTACCACATCTGAGCACAATTGTATCATCCTTGTAGAAACCGATTTGGAAGCATGTTGTCTGAAATGCAATCTGGAACAGTTATGTTATGCAATCTGTTTTGTCTCACCAGTGGACATTTGTGTACCTTAAAACTTGTATATAGATGTTGGTATCTTATCATCATGGCACTTTGTGGGCTGATTTATTGAATGGCTGTTCCTTTTAGTACTTTTATAACAGTATTTCTGCATGTGTGTAACCTTGGAGGGAAGAGTGAGTGAATGAGTGTGTGTGTGTGTGTGTGTGTGTGTGTGCATGCGTGCCCAGGGTTCCCCACTCTCTGAAAATATAGGGCGGTGGCAGTGGTGATCGGGTCAAATGGTGCATTATTTTTCGCGACCTCCTATATGCACTGTACATATGCATAAGTAGCTTTTAAGTAACATATAGTGTGCTGGTATTAAATGGGTAGTATTGCAATAAAGAATGTCAATAAAGACAATTTTGGAGGATTTTATAAAAAAAGGATAAAAATATAGGGTGGTGTTAAAAAATATAGGGGTGGTGGCCACCGCCCTAAAACAATGAATAGAGGGACACTGCGTGCCTGTCTGTGGTGGGTCTGACAGCTAACAGTTGCTGGGTTTTGTAAATCAATTTTTATATACAGTACAATCGAGGTTGCTATTAGTCACCTACTCAACTTTCTAGTCAGAGGAACTTGGTAACAATGGGAACAGTGAGAGGTTTGTAAATAGCAGGGAGTCTAGCAATGCTGTCATTTTCAGGATGTGATGACTCCATGGATTTGGTGAGTGCCATCCACAATAACAAACACATTAGGTATTCAGCATTTTACTGAGAGTCTTCTAACATCTGTCACTAGGTAAAATGTTGAAACGTTCTAGCCCCTACAGTGAGCAGCCCCTACAGATATCACTACACCAGAGTTCTGTACTAGATGTCAGAACTGAACAGCCTTTTGGAACTCAATGAGAAGGATGTCTCCTTCACACACCAACTGCTGTCAGAGCTCCGGTGAAGCCAATAGGCATCAAACTCCATTTGATCGTTAAAAATGTCAAAGTTATGAGTAAAAACTTCATAACTGTTTAAAAAGTCATTAATATACCTCTTTGATTTAGGAGAAGTGGAGGAGAAAGATCAGTTGGGTAATGGAGGCAGTGTACGGAAGTACGGGCACACCATTCGCATATTTTTTATTTTGTCTTATCCTAAGTTAGCCCCTTTTTGGGGCAAAGTTGGGTGCGCACTGAAGGGAATATTTACTAATATAATGGTATTTGGTCCAGAACATGCAGTCCTAGAAATGCTTCCTGAGGCAGTGAGTTGGCAAGACACAGTTAACCTGTGGAGGGTACTGATAGTGGCAGCCCAGAAGGTGATAACATGCCGATGGCTTGCAGAAGATCCACCCTCTTTTCACAGCTGGATATCGGTGGTAAGTGGGAACTATATGGAACAGTTCACACATTTTGTGAAATACAGAGTAGGAAGTTTTCATAGTAAATGACTCAGATGGGTAATTTACATGGAAGAGGGGGCTTACAGTTCGTACTATGAAGGCGGGGGAGGGAGAAAAAGGCAGATTGCATACTGGTGGGACACGGCTGGAAGGGGCCTCCTGGAGTGGGCTACGGGGTGCTTTGGGAATTAGGAGCTCCATCTTCACAACACCATCAAACTGCAAAAATCAAGTTTCTCATGGCGTAAAGTTAACTTCAGTTGATCAATCAAGAGAACAAAGAACATTGTAATAAATATGACCAAATCTTCCCAAAAGAATGTAAGCGAAGATTTCTTTTTTTACCAGTCAGTCAGGCTGGCAGACCACTAGGCAGCTGGAGTGGCTGTGGGCCTGGCTTCTGATGAATCATTGGATTCTACTTTAGCCATGGTAAATCACGATACAAGGATGAGCTGTAAGTCAGTAGCAGAGCTAGAGAAAAAAGTTGATGCCTTCAACAGTAGAGTGGTGAAACTGGAAACGAATGTCTCCGATATCAAACAGACATCCACTACTGCCTCTACCATGGCAGAAAAGGCCCAGGACTCTGCAGCAGTGCTTATTAAGGGGAATGCTTTCCTGAAGTACTGCGTGGAACATGCAGAAAATTGACACGGGAAACGCATCTATATGTAATGGGGAAATGGAGGGCTCTTGGCTGTAAGAATGTCGACAAAGCTCGTTAACAACAGAGTTACTGGGCAATCAGGAGGAAGGTTAGCTCAATATTATGAAAGCATATCAAGCATATAAGGCAGCCCCACTTTTTCTCCTTCATTGCTAAATACTGGTTTGGTCTCTTCCTCTTAACTCTCCTGACTCCCTCCTCTTTCTACCCTCTCCATTCCAGGGATTCCTGTATTTTCTCTATTACTCACCCTTACTCCTCTGTGGACCAGGCTACCTTCTCCTGTTGCCTCCTTTCTCACTGGAATCTGCTCCCATTTCTCCTCCACCTCTTCCCCCTCACTCCCAGCCGTTAGATGCCAGGTACAGTGGCGTGAAAAAGTATTTGCCCCCTTCCTGATTTTCTCTATTATTGCATATTTGTCACATTGGATGTTTGCAGGTCTTTAGAGAAACGTAATATTAGATAAAGAGAACCTGAGTGAACAAATAACACTTGTTTTTTTTTTTAATTTCACTTATTTAATGAAAAAAAGTTAACCAACACCAACTGGCACTGTGTGAAAAAGTAATTGCCCCCTTACACTTAATAACTGGTTTTGCCACATTTAGCTGCAATGACTGCAACCAAACACTTCCTATAATTCAATATCAGTCTTTCACATTGCTGTGGAGGAATTTTAACCCACTCTTCCTTGCAGAACTGCTTTAATTCAGTAACATTTGGTAGGTTTTGAGCATGAACTGCTCGTTTCAGGTCCTGCCACAGCATCTCAATTGGGTTTAAGTCTGACTTTGACTAGGCCACTCCAAAACTTTAACTTCTTTTTAGCCATTCTGATGTGGACTTGCTTTTGTGTTTTGGATCATTGTCTTGCTGCATGACCCAACTACGCTTCAGCTTCAGCTGACTGAAGGATGACTGGACATTCTCCTTCAGAATTTTTGGTACAGAGCAAAATTCATGGTTCCTTTAATTATGGCAAGTCATCCAGGTCCTTAGGCAGCAAGCATCCCACACCATCACACTACCACCACCATGTTTGACTGTTGGTATGGTGTTCTTACTGTGGAATGCTGTGTTTGCTTTACGCGAGACATTATGGGATCCATGTTGTCCAAAAGTTCCACTTTGACTCATCTGTCCATTGAACATTTTCCCAAAAGGCTTGTGGATCATCCAGGTGCTCCTTGGCAAATGAGAGACAAGCATTTATGTTCTTCTTGTTAGCAGTGGTTTCCGCTTGCTACTCTCCATGAAGCCCATTTTGCCCAGTCTCTTTCTGATTGTGGAGTCATGAACACTGACCTTAGCTGAGGCAAGAGAAGCCTGCAGTTCTTTGGATGTTGTTTTAGGATCCTTTGAGACTTCTTGGATGATTTTACACTGCGCCACTGGAGTAATTTTGGCAGGCCACCCACTCCTGGGAAGGTTCACTACTGTTCCAAGTGTTCTCCATTTGGAGATTATGGCTCTCACTGTGGTTCGATGGAGTCCCAGAGCCTTAGAAATAGCTTTGTAACCCTTTCCAGACTGATAGAGGGCAACAAATTTTTT
Source organism: Neoceratodus forsteri (assembly GCA_016271365.2). Classification (NCBI taxonomy): domain Eukaryota; kingdom Metazoa; phylum Chordata; order Ceratodontiformes; family Ceratodontidae; genus Neoceratodus; species Neoceratodus forsteri. The sequence continues at coordinate 675,717,796 of CM028131.1, read as the reverse complement.
TCTGATCTTTTCAGGAACTTCCTTTGATCATGGCATAATGTGCTTGTTGAATCTTTGTGCTGGCAACGTGACTCTGATGGTAAGGGTCAAAATAAGTGAGGTTTATATTGAGCAGGGCTGGCTGTAATCAAGCCTGGCTGTGTTCAATCAGCTGACTCTAATTATCCCTTTAATTGGGTTGATTTAACTAGGGGGCAATTACTTTTTCACACAGTGCCAGTTGGTGTTGGTTAACTTTTTTCATTAAATAAATGAAATAAGTAAAAAAAAAGTGTTATTTGTTCACTCAGGTTCCCTTTATCTAATATTATATTTTGTCTAAAGACCTGAAAACATCCAGTGTGACAAATATGCAATAATAGAGAAAATCAGGAAGGGGGCAAATACTTTTTCACGCCACTGTATCCTCCAGTCCCTGTAAACCCTCCAACCCCATTTCCCCCTTTTCTGTACTTCCTCCCACTTGAGACCTGCCTTTGATTCTTGGCTGATTGTAAATCCGTTTGAGCTCTGACTTTGTAATTTCATAGCACTATTTGTCACCAACCCCAACAGGCACTGTGCACATTCATAGGTAAAAGAAAAGTGTGGCATGAAAGGTATTGAAACACTGGCCATTGAGGTGTCGGTGTGCTAGCATTCATAGGTGCAGCCAAAGCATGAAAATAGCATTAAAACAATTTTTTAATTCAGGCCATGAGACATAGTAAGAAAATTTCTGCGCATGCCTAATTAAAATCATTTGTTCTTTAAAGAGCTACTGACACCTCAAAGAAAACTTTAAAAAGCATAATAATTAGGTACAATTCTGCCAGCATTCCATTTATATTTTGTATATTTCTCCTCTCCATGATTTATTACGAAGGAAATGTGCATGACTGTATGGTATTTATCACTTACAGTTTCTTTGGAGTCCATCTGCCTCTATAGCTTACTCCCTACTTCAAGTCATAATCCTCTGTTGTGACATCACAATCTGTTGCTATAGGAGTGACTGTGATGTCACAAGCAGTGCTCTCTGACTTCAGGTAGGGAAAAAGCAGGAGAAATAGACAAACTCCTCATGAGCAAAGGTCCTGTTTTCATACAGATGACCTCAGTAATAAATAATGGGGACTGGAGGATAAATACAGAACTAATGTGAAATACAGACTGCACAGTGTCTAAATATTAGTTTGTTAAAGTTGTCCTGAATGTGTCACCAGCTCTTTAATTGGCATTAGTAGCAACAAACTGTGTGGGAAGTGTAAATTAGTAAGGTGTGTGAGTAAGTTATTAGATATTTATTATTTAGTAGAAGTACTGTCAGACAATTTAAGGGTGCATCTGCTGTCTTTTTGTTATTTTCATTTTGTGTGTAGTGATATATTTAACTTAGTCTTAGTAGTGAGGTCTTTTATGGCATGGCAGTGAGATCCAGCACTTGGACCGTACATTTATAGAGATATAACAACTGGCTCTTCCTTTTATTATTGAGAAACTATGGCATAATTACCATAATAAAGGAGTGTTTATTATGGCAAACACTTGCATGGTTTCTCTCCTCTCATGCATGTGCCCACCGCAGCTCTTTCTCTTGGACTGCTGGCTGCCTCTTCTTTCCACCGGAGTTGGAACCGCCACTAGAACTTGGCAGTAAGTGACTGCTAGAAAAAAACAACACCTCAAAAACTGTAATGGATATTTCAGCTGCGGGCAGAAATTATTTAAAAGTCTAAATAAATAAAAACAACTGCGTACTAGAACCCAAGCGGACTGCGGCGGCCGCACAAGAATGTCTTTTTTTTTAATTTATATAATTACTGTGGCCAAAAAGGAAGACCCAGCAGTTATATAAAATATTATGGGTGTGTGTAAACTTTGAAGTTTACATCCCCTGGTGTTAGATGTTGAAAACCCCCGAGCTTGCCTCGGGTTTATGTAGCATCTGACACCTGATAAACTCTCGGCATAACACACCACCCCATACTTCATTTTCTATATTTAATGTATGGTCAGGTGACGCCTCCAGCCCCTAACATTTCTCGATGTTTGTTTTTTTTTCATTTTTAAAGTAGCTTAAACAGCCACTTAGTTACAGTATGATTATCACTTTGCTGTTTAATCTTCAGATCTGCACAGGTACATCAGTAGAAACAGATTCTATTTATCATTATTTCCTACCTAGATCACAGAACTGATAATATCAAAATCGGTTTACCAGAATTGTGTGATTCTAATGTTTGCTTATACAGGTACTTACAGTGTCATCAGAGGTTCCAAAGAAAATTGAAAATGCCTTAAAGAATGCTGAGGATTCCACGACCACTCTCAATCAGCTGCTTGAGAGGGAGACGATCCTATCGAAAGCTGTCGGCAGGCACTTGGTGACAGCCCGGCCATGGATGGAGGAGCTGAATGTGTCGATTGGTCAGATTGAAGAAATTGAACGCCACCTCTCTTATCTGAAATGGATTTCACAAATTGAGGAATTGAGGTAAAAGAACATCCCCTGTAGTATACTGTGTATATATATTGTAGTTACGTCTGTTAGTCACTGCCAACGTGTTTTTTTTAAACTTAACTAAAACCATCCACCTGTCTTCATACCTAATTTATTCACAGTATGGCTGCTTTGACTTCACTTATAACCTGACCTTAGTTTACTGCAGTTACTTCAGTCATCAACATAACTTTTATAACATGCTGCTGTTACAGCATGGCACCACCCCAATGGCCATTGAATCACTTTTGTAACATAGCAGTTCACTGTCCTCCTCCAAAAGAGTGTGGGGGGTAAAATTCACTGTTTGTCCCTCCTCCAAAAGAATTGGGGGCTTAGTGGGGATGACCACTACCACTGGATGCTGGGGCAGGGTGTGGAAGTGGTACTGCTGTACACCAGGAATTCTTGGCCATGGAGAGGGTCCTACAGGATACCAGGGATACTTGGACATGGAGGGGTGCAACAGGATACCAGGATACTTGGATATAGGGGTGCCACAGGATACCAGGATACTTGGACATGGGGGTGCCACAGGATACCAGGATACTTGGACATGGAGGGGTGCCACAAGATACTAGGGATACTTGGACATGGAAGGAGGTGCCACAGGATATCAGGGATACTTGGACATGGAAGGGTGCCACAGGATACCAGGATGCTTGGACATGGAAGGGGTGCCACAGGATACCAGGGATGCTTGGACATGGAGGGGTGCCACAGGATACCAGGGATATTTGGACATGGAGGGGTGCCACAGGATACCAGGGATACTTGGACATGGAGGAAATTGTGGACATACATGCCACTGGACACCAGGGGTACTTGGACAGCTGCACAATAGGACTGCTAGCTAGCATAATCAAGCAGACTGGACAGACCAAAGGGTCTTTTTCGGCTGGCAAATTTCATGTGTTCGTGTGGACATGAAGCAGGTTGTTGGAGTAATTGCCACTGGATACCAGTGGCTGCTTGGTACAGGGTGGGATGAGAGAGGGGTTACCAGTGGACACTAGAGATTGCTTGGTACAGGAGTAGGATGACGGTGTGTAAGCCAGTGTAATACTGAGACTGTGTGGCAGTGGGTGGGGTTAAGGCAGGGAGTGGCACTGTGATTGGATATTGCTTGCTGTTAATATTGACAGCGCTGGCCTCAGTACATAGTAATGTGCATCTGTTAATAACATTTTTTTTTTTTTTTTTTTAAAGTAAGGAAATTCACTGCAAAGTAAGGAAGTGCAGCAGTCATTTGATGCAGTGTAGCATTGTCCTAACTTCGGCACCCTCTCACCAACCTTTTTTTTTGTTCCTGGAAAGGAGTGCCAAGTTAGAGCTAATGCCTCCTTGTGTTGCATGATCAATCAAAGCCCATGAAACACCGTACACAGATTCACCAAGGCTTAATGGAATTTTTCTTACTCTAGTGTTGTATTTCCTTTCTTTTGTGACATCGAGGGTCAACCGTAACTGATGCCTAAACATAGATTTTTGCAAGAATATGCAAGAACAATCATGTTGATTAAAAAAAAAAAAAAATTAGTTACCATACATTGAATATATACAATTAATCTGGTCACCCCAAAATTTAAAGCTATACAATCACAGTAGACTTCCAATAAGGGCTGGCCTGTTGGCACAGGAGTGAGCTCAGGTCATCGGGGGCTGGTCAGGGGAGGAGAATGGAGCGTCTCACAGGACGATCTCCTCCTTCACAGTGAGAGTGTTCTGTTTTCTGCCACAGTACTGCCACTTGGGTGACCACAGCTGGTAGTGTGGTCAGAAGGTCGTGGGAGGGAGGGTTGTCTGTGCATGACACATTTCACATGGCACGCAGTGTCCCGGGGGAGAGGGAGAAAATAGCAAATGGCCTCAGCTACCACTACGATGGACTCTAGTATATTGGGGCCCCATACCCCTACCTTTGTGCCACCTGAAGAAACATGAAGCTAAATCCCCCACCTTGTCCCTGTTGGGAGGGAAAGCAAAAGCAAAATGGAGGAATGGCAGCTGCTGGTAAGTGGGATGCAAGGGTTCACGGATGCTTAGTAGGAAGACCGAACCTAGAGACTGAAGGGGCACAAAAAGAAGAAAAAAGAAAGTTCCAATAATGATTAACTTTCTAATTCTGAATTATTTTTTCCAAAACATTTTTTTAATTAACTATACTTTATTAATTTTCAATAACAATAAATAATACAAGAAACAAAGAACAAACAGCAATACTGATGAGGAAAAAAAAATCTAAGAGTAAAATGCACACCCTTTTTTCTAAAACATTTTAAGCACTACATTGTATCGCTAGCTAAAGAACCTGAAAGCTCCAGATCACAAATCATAACCAGTTTTCCATTTTTTGTGAGCAAACAAATGTCTTTAAATTGAGCAAGATATGTGAATACAGTTATCACACTTAAATATGCCAGCAATAAAACACAGCAAGGTGTGGGTTATGGCCTGATAAGAGCACGCCCCAGGTGCGTTATGAGGCACGATGCGCTTGCGCCGAGTGCCTTTAGCACCTGGGAAGTGCTCTTATCAGGCCAACCCACACCTCGGAGTGTCTTATTGCGCTTATAAAATGGGTTCCCAAGTAATTATTAACAGGAAAAAAAAATCAGAAACATAAAAAAAAGCAGAAATATTAAAGAGGTTTTAATAAGTGAAATAGCAAAAATAGCCCCCATTTTAATGTCTTTTCAAAACTGTTTATCAGCAGTATAGGATTTCTTATGCATTTTGTGCAGTGTTGCCTTTAGTATAATATCATCTAGTCCATGTTTTTATTTTAAGTGAAGACTGAAATGTGCTATTTAGTTCAAATCCCCCCAGTAGCCATTTAATTTACGGTGACCATCACTTTGTGTGAGAGTGAGCATTTATCACTGCAGCCACCATAGTTAGCGGCTTTCTATTGGATTGCACTTGTAACGGTGGGTTGGTCTGTAGTAGAGAATTAAAAAAAAAAAAAAAATTTTTTGTAGTTCGGATAATTTTGGTGGTGGAGAAGCAGAGTCCGAGTTTATTTTAAGACTGCTGGATGACCGGGGCTAAACTCATAGTTCAAAAGGGTGATACTGTGTTCGCTGACTTTATTACGCTCGTTTCAATGACAGAGGGAAACAATATGAAGAAAAAGAGGTGAAAGTTTAGTACAATAAAAAAATGTTTAGCGATTTAGAGAGACGTTTTGTGAGCCTGGGTGTGTTTGGGGGGGGGGGGCTTGGATGGCAGTTCCGAGGTTGCGCCACTTCAGCTGTTCCATGCGATGCGAAGAGGAGAGCGGTGCCATGGATTGATATTCCCCTGTACTGCGTCGTCTTCAGCACAAATAGTATGCGTTGTAACGATATGTCCTGATAAGGACACGGCTGGAAAGAGCTTCCAGCCAATCAGCATTGATAATTTATTTTGCCCATTGTATAAATACAATTACAGTGTTAAGAGTAAAGATTTATTTATTTATTTATTTATTTATTTCAACAGTTTTACCAGGAAAGGCATACTGAGCTGATAACAGCGCACTTCCAGATGTGTCCTTGGGGTGAGGGGTTAGGAGAGAGTCCAAGAGGAGAAAAAACTAGTTAATAACATTACAAAATAAAAGTAGCCATATAGTACATAGCAATACTGTATATCAAAGGAGCATAATCACAAGCATTGTAAGGCAAATCTGTACATCAGGTACATGTAGAAGATACAAATTGAGCTTTGATAGGCATAGGTAAATATATACAGTTACAGGAAATGTAAAACAAGTTTAACTGTCTAAATTTGTAGTGAGTACCACTTTTGAGAAAACCTTTGGAAAATGTAACATTTGGACAGAACTCGGCTTGTATATTTTTACATTTGTCGCTACAGTATGTCTCTTCGCTTTGCTTTTCATTACTAGGTTAATCTGTATGGAAACCGGTACTTGTTTCAGTCCCCTGCAGATCATCTGTTCCTGCTGCTGTGTCCTTGGCTGAAGCCATAATCCTCTGTGTATTACATTACAGTTTGCTGCTGTGGAAATGATTCTGATGTCACAAACAGGACTGCGACTTCAGCAAAGGATTAAGTAACATAAATAATCAAGTATATAGGAAACCAGGATCCTGCTTCCATGTGCATGAACCCAGTGATGAAAAATAATAGGAACATGATATAGCAAATGATAAAATATAAACTGACGTTTCTAAAGGTTGACGTTTGCCCAGTAGTGACACGCATACTTTCAAGTATTTCATTTTAGAAACTAAAGAACTACCTTTGTTTCGCTATCAGAATAACTGTCACATTTCAAATCTTTACAGTTTTTTTCTGTTTTACCACACTTCAGAAATATATTACACTTTTAAGTAGTCACCAGCTATGTTAAAGATGAGCAATCGTATTTTCACTTGTAGGCTTCGAGATCAGATTAAATGTTCCTGCTCGTATTTCATTCTGTGACAGACCCTGCAGTGATGCATGCTGGGGCCATGCACGTGGCGGTTCCACTACCTTTGAAAACCAGGGCCGCTCTAGTGTGATTATGGGGCGCAAGTACAGGAGGTTCTCCAAGTCAGAGCCACAGGGTCTTGGCTGTTGGTGGGCTAGGTAAGAAAAACCCCTAAAAGTTAGAACATTGCATACACACTTAAATTATGTAACCCGTGCAATATTTCATCATAGTAAGCATTTCGATGAGAGAAGATGCATGCAGAAAGGGTTAGGGGGTGATGCCCTCTCTGGTCTGGTAGTATCCTCAGGTGGTCCTCAGTGAGCAGATGCAGGAAAAGGAGGGTCCGCTGGCAGTCCTTACCTTTCCAAGCCCTGTTTGCCTAAGTCAAGGGATCAGCGCCCTGAGGAATTTTCGAGGGCTGCCACTATTGGTAAAGCACCTGAAGACAGGCTGTCCTTGCCGTCCTCGACTCCCAGTTCTGAAGTGTGGAGCCATTGGCCTGCCTCCAGCACATTACAATTTGTTGTTTTGCCTCCATGGCTGCTGAAACTAGGAGGTACTTATATGGTCTGGTTGGTGCCAGGAGTGTGTTGTTGGCATACCTCTCAACCTCTCGGCATTCAGATGTGTAACACTGACCTTTAAAATGGGGAACCAGAATGCATAGCACATTTTTATTTTAAAGAAGAATACATTTAAGAATAGTGGGCAGCATATATTAAGTGTTAAGGACTGTTTCTATCAAGTTAGTTTTAATATTTAGTAGTTTGTATGTCCAGAAATAGCTTTAACAAAATAAGGAACATCACTAATTCTTTGCACAGCAAAGGATACATTTGTTTGTGTGTAAAATTCATAGTGCTATGCCAGATTCATAGCAGCTGAGAGCTGTGTGTGTATCTAGGTCTGTGTTCCCCCTAACGTGAGCGCTTGTGTGACCGCGCAGCAATCATCTAGCGTACTGCTGAAGAGACCGCGCACACAAAACGGCATGTCACTCGAATGCACCGACAGAGTAGCCTTAGCATACATCAGTGTGAGTGAGACAGTGCTGCTGGGCTCCTCTGCCTTTGATGTTCCACTGCTGTCGGATGAGTAGTTTGCATAATAGACCTGCCCAGAGAACAGACAAAGGAAGGATTAAGAAGGCATGAAATCGGACACTGGCAAACCATCCTGTCATGCCTCTAACACGCCTTCTCTGCTTGACTCTTTCCCCTCTGCTAATTGGTTAGCCGGTGTGGGGGGGAGTGGTGAGCTGTGGTGGAGGGCTTTTTAAAAAGAGAAAAGATTTTACCTGTGCCTGATTCATTTCTTCTTGAAATCCTTTCTTTGGTTGTGTATCTGTGACTCTGTGTCAGAGAGAGATTGAGAGGTGGCATGGTGTGTGGCTGAGAGAGACCCGACTGACTGCCAGTCTGAATCTTCTGAAGCGTCTCAACAGTCTTGGTCTGTTTTTGCCTCTAATAAGTATCGAGGCAGACCGTGTTGCTCCAGAAGCCACCGGATACCTCTCTGGGGGGATCATTCCTTTGCAAGGCTCCCTGCAGTTTCAGCTTTTCCGGGTGGGCTCCACTACGGTCCAAACTCTGACTCCCCCATTTCTTTGCTCTCACCACTTTGCTCTCAATACTCCATCGATCCTCTGACAAGCAAATACATTTGGGGAGAATAACAAAAGACTCAGGGCAACAATGGCATCCCTGTTGTTGTTGTTGTGTGTATATATAAAAACGGGCACAAAGAACCTGCAGAAAAGCAGTAGCTCCTCGGCGTTCTCCCTGGTGTTCCACCTCATACACAGAACCGTTTACTCAGTGCTTTCTCTGAAGGAGTCAGAGTGTCCCACGATTATTCTGACCCAACCACCTGAGCAGAGCCAGTCAGAGGAGTAGAACGCGGGTTGAGCAAGCAGCTCCAAGAGCCCAAAGTTCCCCCAAATAAAGCTGCTGGTGGACCATGGGTGGTGATGTGGTGTGGCTGTGTACAGCGTTCCTGCCTGATCAGTCAGGGGGATGTCACTTGGGGCGGGGGGCATTGGTAGCATGATCTCACCCCAGATGCCCTTTTGTTTGCTGTAGCCTTATTGGTAATGGCAATTTCGGGAGCACTGCCTTTGCTTGGTGTACTCACCAGATCAAGCCTTTGCTGGCCTGACTGCAGTTTTCATTAAAGGTTTTCCCCTTGCCCAGCCATATTAATGCTGGGAACCTCTACTCCCCCCGACAGCATTAATCACACTCCTCCTCCTGTTGTACAGTAGGAGGTGATACCAGTGGCAGGAGCCCTGAAAAAATAAAAAGCCAATTGCTAGTAAGTCAGGCCACTGGCCGCCCAAGTTTCAAAAAATATTTGCTTTTAAGTGTGTGTATGTGTGTTTTGTAGTAAACTACTGCAATCATTGTCTGTAAGCCATGCGTGGGGGGGGGGGCACTTTCTCAGCTGTGACATAATAATGAACTTTATTTTTAAGGCACCTTTCACATACCAAGGCGCCTAACAAATTTAAAATCACAAAACAAACATCTCAACAGCGTGTAATATATACAGGATCATTAACAACATCAAACAGTTACTCACCGAATGCTTGGTGCCATAAAAACGTTTTCAGCGCCTGCTTAAATCCCTCCACGGTCGTGCACTCCTGTAACTGACGGGGTAGAGAATTTCAAAGTGGTGGGGCCGCATGCATAAAAGCTCTGGCCCCAGAAGATTTCAAACACACCCTTGGAATCTCCAGCAACCCCTCATCGACTGAGCGGAGCGATCGTCCAGGGCAGTAAGAAACCAGGAACTCTTTCAGGTAGTCTGAGCCCTGTCCGTGTAGGGCTTTAAAAGTCAGAAGACCAACTTTAAAGGTGATCCGCCACTGAACTGGCAGCCAGTGCAGTCACACAGCCAGACTGTTGGAAGTGCCAGCCAAACTCAGAAATTCCCCTTCAGTTCAGATCTTCCCTCTGCGTAAAAAACTTGCTCGACACACTGGCACCAGTTAGATGGCTATAAAAAGGGGGACTGTGGCTGTTAAGGTCTATAAACCTGGCTACAGAGGAAGGAGGAAGGAGGACACAAGCTGATTGCACTTCAGTCAGTGCAGCTGCACAGGGACATCACTGACTCTCCTTTCTGGAAGGAAATTCACTGCACTCAGATCTGCAGGAGCTGTCTCAAGGAGCTAAAGGTAAGGCTTAATATATATGTTTTTTTTATTCAGGATTTTGTGAATTGTGCCTTCTCTGGGGGGATTTTCTGTACATAATGTAACATTTTTGTTGGTGGTTGCAGCAGCTAGGAGGGAGTTGTTTTCTATCAGGGTTGCTGAAAATGGTAATAAAAGGATCCTCATCTCTAGCTAATTGGGTTATAATCCCTCTTTACAAGATACTGGTTAGGCTCCATCTGGAGTACTGCATGCAGTACTGGAGGCCACACCTTCACAAGGGCATTAACCAAATTGAGGCAGTCCAGAGAAGGGCAACAAATGGCGTAGGGACTGCATCAGAAAACATGAGGACAGATTAACAGAACTCAATATGTATACCCTGGAGCAAAGGAGGGAGAGAGGTGATATAATTGAAACATTCAAATACTTTAAGGGCATTAACAAGGTGAAAGAGTCTAACATGTTTCAATATAAGAAAAAAGAGCAGGACAAGAGGACACAGCATGAGGTTGGAGGGAGGCCAATTAAGGGATAATGTAAGGAAGTTCTTTTTCACAGAAAGGGTGGTGGATGCATGGTATGGCCTACCTCAGGAAGTGGTGGATATGAATACAGTGCAGGGCTTCAAACAGGCATGGGATAGGCTTAAGGGAGCAATACAGATAAGTATGAATAGATAGGCCATTGACAGAGCAAATGCCGATGGCACATTCATAAGGTAGAAAAAGAAATGGGCAGACTGGGTGGGCTTTGCGGTCCGCATCTGCCGTCAGCTTCTATGTTTCTGTGTAATTGCCGAGGCGTTTAGTGCTGCTTTCTCCAATCCTGGAGGAACCAAACCCCACCTGTCCTCTGGTGCCCCCCAGCAACAGAGGCACCGCCTGGGAACACTCCAGACCCCAGTTTCATTTGAAGCTGGTCAGATCTGATGAGGTACTTCCCCTTCTGCAGTGTATAAACCTGGACTGCTCTCCGGGACATGACCTGCTTGAACCTAGACTCTTGTGGGCCGCTGCTCCGGCTATCTCCCATTCAGTTGCCTTGCTCATCAACAGGTCCCTCCTTGAAGGAGGAAAGGTCCCAGACAAATGGAAGGTGGCAACCATTGTCCCCATTCACAAAAAAGGGTCCCGGGACAATGTAGGAACTACAGGCCAATCTCTATTCTCTGCCCGTTAGCGAAGGTGCAGGAGAGATTGGTCTACAGTCAAATGCAGGACTACCTCAAAAGGCACCTACTCTAGCTGACATTCAACACGGCTTTAGGAAAGGCCATGGCACTGATATGGCCCTTATCCGCTCACATCGACATCCTTGATGCAATGGATCAGGTTCCCCATGGGGGCGCTATTCACTGATTGATTGACTTGGTCAGCCATGAAGTTCTCTCAACAAACTTCACCTACTTGGACTGGACGGGCTCTCTGCTACATGATTCAAGAGCTATTTGCTCAACTGAACCCAAAAAGTGCTGTGGAGAAGAAACCCAGTCTAGTGCAAAACCGGTAACCTCCAGGATACCCCAGGGCTCGATCCTTGGTCCCCTGTTATTTACTCTCTTTGTCAATGATATAGAGGGGGTTGGCAGGAGGAACAACCTCATCCTCTATGCAGATGACACTGTCATCTGCTGCAGTGATCCGCTTCCTAGTGTAATCAGTACCTACCTCCATGCCAGTCTAGCTGCACTGGAAGCCTGGTTCTCCTCCAACTCCCTTGTAATGAATGAATGAAGGAAGAATGAAGGCAGTCCTCTTCGGGTCCAGATGCCTTGGTTCAGACCGGCATGGCATCCTTCAGCTTCATACTGCCCAAGGGAAGAGAATAGAGGTTATGGACAAGATCAAGTACCTCGGGGTCCTGCTTTGTCAGGCGATGACCTTCCAGCCTCACATCGATTCTGTTATTAAGTCCACCCACCAGAAGTTAGGACTTCCCTATAGACTGGGAGACTCTCTTTCTCTCGGCTCATTGTGCCATATCAAACTGCACCCTACTCCCCTCCCTCCTCTATGGGTCTCCCCAGCTGCAGTCCCTAAGGGAAGGCGAACAAAGAAAACTTACTACACTCTACCACAGGGTGGCTCATTTCACTACCAACTCCCCGCCAAGAAGGCACCACTGTGAGGTCCTTGCTGATCTCCACTGGCCTTCTATGCAGCATAAACTGGCCTACTCCTCTTTGAGCCCGACCTTCAAATTTACCACTGTTGGCCTCCTCCTCACCTCGTGGGCTGCTCATTCCCAAAGTCCGGGCTGGGACCTGAGATCCTCCACTGGCCGTCCCTAGACATCCCTTGTGTCCAAACTAACTATGGCAAGCGCCTTTGGTATGCTGCCCCACACTTATGGAATCTTCCCTGTGGACTTGGCCAACTGTCGTACTGTTCAGAGTTTTAAGTTGGGCCTGAAAGTATACCTGTTAGAGCTTAGTCTCTGTGGCTGTAACCGCTGGCCCGGAACTTAGTCTCGTGGTTGTACTTGCTTGTCCCACGGCAATCTGCCCACTGGGTACCTATGTGTGTGTGTGTGTGTGTGTGTGTGTATGTATATATATATATATATATATATATATATATATATATATATATATATATATATATATATATATATATATATATATATATATATATATATATATATATATATATATATATATATATATATATATATATATATATATATATGTATATATATATATATATAGATATATATATGAGAGACACACACACACACACATATATATATATATATATACACACGTATATATGTATATATATATATATATATATATATATATAGGCTCTTCGGCACCATGCAATTCTGCTTAAAGTTGGACCAGCATAACATTCTCAGGATTTGCATATGCAGCCCATGATGCTTTGCATTGTGGGGCATATGTGATTTTGTATTTTCTTGAAACTTGACTTCCCAGCCAAATGCCCTTTGGGTAATCCTTGCCTCAGTGTTTACGCACAGAGGTTCTTTGTCTTTATATATATATATGTATATGTGTGTGTGTGTGTGTGTGTGTGTGTGTGTGTATGTGTGTGTATATATATGTATGTATGTGTGTGTGTGTGTGTGTGTGTGTGTATATATGTATATATATATATGTATATATATAATTTATACAACGTATGTTTTGGGATAACTAAAAGTATAAAAAATGATATCTGCGCTGGCCAGTGAAGATAACATTATCTTCACGTTCCTATACGTCATATCGAAACTTATCTGGCTGATCCTACCATGTGTTCTGACATTTCATCAAGTCACTTTCACTTTTACAGCATTTATCAAGTGTTACCGAGCCGTGTCAATGATCTCCTCACAATAACTGAAAGTACAGCTCTCTCTTTTATAAAATTATAAACTTTGTCCTTTTCCCATAATTGTACTCACTCTTTATTTGAATTAATCCTCTGACTGTGTAAAAAATCTAGCCCCTTCAGTTTTCGTCCTCATTTGTAGCGTGACCGAGCGATATCATTTTTCTGGTGGCAAAAACACTATGCACTAACAAATACAAAAAAAATCCCAGTTCTGTTCTGTTTATTTGAAAGAAGCTGCCAACTGTAAAGAGATGACAAGGAGCAAGTCTGTGGCTTCAGAGTATTAAGCGGAAGCACAATGGGTATTGCTATGTAATGCCTTGCGCTTCCATCTACTCGGCTGCCGACTCGCTCGTTGTCATCTCTCCACACAGTCGGCAGCTTCATTCAAATAAACACAGTAAAATTACAAAAAGAGGAGATTCTCTTACGTTTTTTTCTACAGACTGCTTCTGCCACCAAATAACTCCTACCACGCTCGGCCACGCTACAAAGCAACACAAAAAGTGAAAGTGCTGACAGGCGAAAAATGAAACCCATAGTTTTAACAATACCACAAATTGCAATACTAACCAGATAACTTTTTATTCAAAAATTTATTTTCTTTACATACTATGGAAGGCTTGGGTAAACATACTAACTCACCTGGGATACAGGGGGCCAAAATCTCTGTCTATGAATTCCAAACCTCTACATCAGAAAATCACCTTAAAGGAGACATACAGGACTTGTGCTGCAGAGAAGCCCAAAACATCGTTGTATAAACAGAACATGACATGGCCTGGCTGAAGATATCATATTTATCTTCACTGAGGCCAATGACATCAAGATATCTCACCATGGCTTTGCCACTGTGAGATATCATTGGCCCTCGTGAAGATAAATATGATATCTTCAGCCAGGCCATGTCATATCCTATTCTATATATATATATATATATATATATATATATATATTATACTGTGTGTGTATGTGTGTGTGTGTGTGTGTGTATATATTTTTATATAGATATATAGATAGATAGATATATATATATATATATAGATAGATAGATAGATATATATTTTATTGCTGGTACCACCTCTCCCCTAAAGTATTGCTGGTTAAGATGTCATATGTATGATTTAATTGCTATATTAGATTTGTGTATGTAACTGACATGCTTTGTAATATACCCTATACCCTATCCAATGTATGTTTAATCTGCTATGTACTCCTGCAATGTATGTAATCATTGTCTGTAACTAATCCTGGTTGCTCCTGAAAAAGGGACCTCTGGTCTCAGTGAGCTTACCCGGTTATCAAAATATAAATAAATTAATTGTTTTTTTTAATCCCCTCCACTCACCCCCCTTTGGGCCAATTGCCCCTGAAGACCTACACCCATCTCGTCTCCTGCCGCCCGACCACATATTGCAGCCACCACAGAGTAACCCAGTGTAACCCTTCGTTGGGTGGGTCCTCCTCTTCTGAGGAGAAAGGGCCTGGTGACCTAGGCATTGGTTCTGGGTGCTGCTGCTGTTGGTCGTAGCGGAGTCTGAGGAGGCACTTGGCCCGGGGCGGCCATTTTCTTGGTGGGTGGAGATGCCATGTTTCTGTGTGTTTCTCCTGCTTTCGCCAGCTTGCGCTACCTCTGTGCTTCCCTGGTCTCCAGCGGGGGCCGCTACAGAGCGACTCCTTTCCACAGCCCACCCCAGGAGAGGAGAGGAGAGCCGTTCTCTGGACGCTTGATCCAGATCCTACCCCTGCTGACCCACCAGTGTCCGAGTCTGTTTCCGAACCCGGGTCGCCTGTGTGATGAGAGGTAAGGCGCCAGCGCCTCAACCCTCTGTGCCAACGGGCCGACCCAAATAAATGTTTCTATGTTGTTTATTATTTGGAATGCGTTGCCAGAAGAGGTAATCTCGTTGGAGACAGTGGGCTGCTTCGAGAGGCTGGGACAGGTATGGGGGAGGGTAAAGGTCATGGGTAGGGAGGATGGGAGGAGTGGGGAGAGGGGGCAGCCAGGGACAGTACCTCAAGCTGTGGACCCTGCAATACGAGCAGACTTGATAGACCAAATGGCCTTCTTCTGCTGGCTTCTTCATATGTTTGTATGTATTAATTGATGTACAGGCTAAAAAATTTGGACTGCAGATTTCTGTCACTGAGTTTGGTGTTTGTCTTGTTTCTTGTAGTAATTTACCACATGTAGGTACTAGTTAAGGTAGGCAGACTGGATGGGCTAGTGGGGCCCACTAGGCCATCTTCACTTTTTTGTTTACAATGAATAGAATTTTTTTTTTCCTTTTGCCAGCAACAAGGGAGAGAGGATGAGAATTTTTAAAGGTCCATAACTTGTATGCTAAATGAAAAGCCATTATGGTAAAAGGTGATTTGTTAGATGGAGGATCTGGTAGTGTAGCAAAAAAGGTAGAGTAGGATCAACTTAGGGATTGAAAAGGTGTATGTGTGAAGTAAAACCCGCTTAGAATATGAAATGTTAATTTTAAATTATGCGCTGCTGTGTTATAAACAGCCCCTAACCCTAAAATCAACAAAAAATTAAAGTTTTAGGAAGCATTTCCAGAGGTGGTGGTGAGAGGAGATGTGTGTCTTGTTTACACAAGTATGCTACACGATAACCAGTAGGGACAGCCAGGTTGTCCTTGTACAATGTGGATCAATTTATATGTGTATTATTTTAGATCCAAACAGCATAATATGGGCTTTGGACAGAGAAATGTGTGCGTCTGTAATGGTCTAAAAAGTGTGTGCCATGTCAGTCCATTTTGTATTGTATTTGTCTGCATTGTGTTAAAGGTGTATTTATGCTTCACATTGAGAATTATGTTGTTCATTCATGTCATATAATGTATATTGGCAATAAACGTTATTCGATATATGGACTCGCTACATCGCGGGATCTCTTTTCTTGGCACCCAGCTCCGCACACACACAAGAAACTTCCACCATGGGGTCAAAAATTAGACGAACATTGATTGAGGTTACTAAGAATCCAAAATACGGAAGTTATGGGGAGTCTCAACTGTTTGAACTGATTCAGCCTAATTATAATGGCCTCCCATCAGGGCTCAGTTTTATTGCTTGACCAGAGAATGTGATGTATTGTGCCTGGTGATGGTCCACACTGCCAGCATTCGTTTTTTTTTTTTTGAATAATCTCTTTATTGAGTTTTCAAGTACTCAGTACAAATAACAAATATCAGACATACACAGACAAACAACTAACAAACCGATGCAATGGGGTGTGTACAGTTAATCTTTTCAATTACATTTTTAGCCATAACAGTACATTGTTGTAGAGTCTTGGAGAGCTTTCTTCATGTAAACATTTTTAAGTAACTATCTTCTTTCAGATCTAATAGGTCATAATATTATATAACAATATTGCCCAGTAAGTCATGTACCCAATCCAGTCCTCAGCATCATCTCCTCTGCCACACTCAAAGAGGACAGGAAGGGCCAGCCCGAGGGAAGACCTCCTCCCTATCAGCCTGTGTTAATCTTGCCAAGGCTTGAGTACACATCGTTAACTGGTGCCACTGTAAGATTGTGGGTCTAATGTTGGACACCCAGGTATTTTGAATGCAGTGGCGCGCCAGTGCAAACAGTGTTCTCATCCACCTGGGGAGTGGAATCCACTCCTCCCGCTCCGCAATCTCCACTCCGAAGAGGCAGATTAATGGGTCTCTCCCCAATGGCTTGCCAGCCATCTGAGCCACCTCCACTACTATGCCATCCCAGAATTGTTCTAAAACCGGGCAGGTCCAGAAACAGTGGATGTGCCCTCTCTTTCCCACACCTACCACACATAGGAGATATTGAGGGATGTGCCTTATGTACTGTAGCAGGGGATAGTACAGCCTGTAAAAAGTTAAAGAAGGCCTCTTTGAACTTGTTAAAACTATAATCCTTCGGGCAAGTGGAGTACCACCTTCCAGTTCTCATCAGAAATACTTTGCTCCAGGTCTCTTTCCCACATGGCTCTTGTGTTTCCTGTCGAATCTGGCAGCCCTTGCTTATCTTGTTTAGCTGCCTTCCCTAAAAATCCCTTGGGGTCCTTTTTGGCATGATATACCAACTGTTCCACTGGGTCGGGCTTAAGGCATTCCCGTTCTCCCCTGTCCAACCTCCCCACAAAAGCCCGAACCTGCATATACCTATATGGGTGTTGCTCGTCAGTCTGAAGGCTTTGCTTCATATTCTCGAAGGTGCACAGTTCCCCTTTTACCACCAGATTACCCACACTACTTATTACCCATTTCTCCCACTCTTTAAAGCCCTTATCTTCCAAGCCCGATTTAAGAATAAAAAAAAAAAAAAAAAAAAAAAAAAAGGGTTCTTAGCCACCGGTAGCAGCAAGATCTCACCCTGACAAATCACTTTGTCTTTTAAGCCGTCCCCAGGCTTCCAACACTGCCTCTACCAGCAGATTGCCATTACCCATTGCTCTATATGCCCATGCCCCCTTACTATGTAAATATGCAGTGAGTCTCCCTGGAGTTCCCATTTGTTCCAGATCCACCCAGCTAACCACCAGGGGTCGATGCACCCAGTTTGCAACACACCACTGTTATACTGCTAAATAGTAGTTACACAGGTCTGGGAAATTGAGCCCTCCCCTATTCCTTTCGACCTTCAGCCTTTGTAGGCTGATTCTTGGCCTTTTCCCACGCCATATGAACTCTGAGAACACTTTCTCAACCCGCTTAATATCCCTCCTTGTTAGTCCCCGATGTAACATCTGCATTGGATAAAGAATCCTGGGAAGGATATTCATTTTAATCAAATTAATCCTCCTTAGCCACAAGATAGGAAGCTGTGCCCATCTCTTAAGATCAGCTACGATAGTCTTTATCAAAGGGGGTAATTCAAACTGTATAGGGCACCAAGTCCTCGACTCCACCCATACCCCCAGGTACATGAAACTAGTCTGCACCATCGTAAGCCCCAGGCGCCCACTTCTCCACCTTCATCTGGGTAGCACATCATTTCCGACTTTCCAGGTTGATCTTATAGCCAGAGAAACTGGTGAATTCCTCAATAAGGGATAACAGCAGGACCGTGAACCTCTGTGGATTCTGGACAAATAGGAGCATATCGTCCGCATACAAAGTGACTTTATGCATGGAACCCGGCGCCCCCCAATCCCTCCACCTGTACATTCTGGCGCACTGCCACCGCCAGGGTTCAATTGCCACCGCAAACAAAAGCGGGAAAAGGGCACCCCTGTCTCATACCTCTCTCCAAACTAAACTGCTCTGAAAGGCCTCCATTCACCAAGACTCATGCTCTGGGTTTCTCATACATTGCCCTTACCCACCCCACATAAGAGTCACCCAGACCAAACCGGGCCATTACTTCAAACAAGTAGTCCCATTCCACCCTATCAAATGCCTTTTCAGCATCCATTGCTACTATACCCACCTTCTCATGTCCCTGGCTGGCCCTCCATACAATATTAAATAACCTATCCATGTTATGATACGACTGGCTGCCTTTAATGAACCTGGTTTGGTCTGGGTGAATCATGTCCGGTAAGATATATTCTAACCTGGTAGCCAAGACCTTTGCTAGAATTTTTAGATCGCAGTTAAGCAGCGAAATGGGTCTATATGCCTCACACTCCATCTCATCCTTGCTTGGTTTGGGTAGTAGGCAGATTGTGGCATCATAGTAAGTGTCAGGCAAAGTGGGTATCTCCACTCCCTCCTCCTTTGTAAAGAGCTCACAGAGTGTCCCCGCCAGCTGACCCCACTGGTATCTTATAGTACTCAATTGGAAAGCCATCTGGGTCACTAGCTTTCCCCCGTTGCAATTGTTGAATAGTCCCCAGAATTTTAGCCCTGGTAATGGGTTGACACAACTGCTCCCTCTACATTTCCGAGGCTTTAGGCAAATGGAGTGCATCCAGAAATCCCTTTATCTGTGCCTCCTCTCCCTTGTATTCTGCCCTGTACAATTGTTCATAGAAGGTTCTAAAACAACCTCTAATGTCCCTTGATTCCTTGCAAAGCCGCCCCTCCCCCCTCCCGAATCCCCAGTATATGAGTGGGGCACCTGCCTCCCTTCATTAATGGCACCAGAATAGGGCCTGGCTTGTTTCCCCATTCAAAGACCTGACACTGACAATAAAACCAGGTCCTTCCAGCGTCCTCCCTAAGTAACGCGTGTGTCACTTGAGCAGCTGGTTCTGATCCCTTTATCATTTTTTTTAAATATAAAAAAATGCATGATGGACTGTGTCAAGAGAAAATGCTGTCTTGCTGGAACTGACACATTAAAACCTCCCCAGGCATAAGTTCAAAGGACAGGACGTAGGGACAACTACAAATATCTGAGGTTCAATTAGCATGTTAAATTGGCTTTGATCCCAGGGAATAAAATTAGCCATTCATGACGTCCTCAGGGAAATCCTTTGATTTGCACTAAGGATCAGGAAAGAAGGAACATTTGCATGTGTTTGAACTGTCTTCCACAGAAGCCATTTGATTACGTCAAAGAGACATTGATGTACAGGTCCCAGACTGCATTGTAGTCCAATATGCATATGTGTGTGTGTGTGTGTGTGGGGGGTGTCGTCAGAGGGAAGCCAGCATTTCATCAAAGAGCCTTTGATGTCTGTAGATCACAGACCAGTTTGAAAGGTCACAGGAAAAGTGAAAATTCATTGATGTCACCTATTATTTTTTAAAATATCTTGTTTGGACATCCTGTGTTATGGAATACAAAGTTTAATACTCCAAGGCGGAGTTAGGTGACCTCAGAGAGAAGGCCGCTCAAGACTGTTTTTAAACCTACTGAGTAAACCTTAGAACACACATTCATATTACTGACAGAGAGAAGAGAGACCACAAAGCACTGAAAGATTAAAAAGTAAGGACCTTAGACAAGACTAGTCTGAGTGTTATTAATTGTAGGAATCTGCACTTTTAAACCTGTTTGTTTTAAGGCTGTATGCGGATATTTTGTTCTGTATTTTACTGTTTTCCTATTTACCTATTTTAAAGTAAAGATATATACTTTAAAAACAGAAACTGCCTGGTGTGCCTGTAAACTTCTTTTTTTTTTTTATATAAGTGAAGCTTTGAAGGTTATAGTTGACACTGTGTATGAGCTTATTGCAATACCAAACTGGGAAACAGATAGAGTTCTCTAGGTCTTGCATAGCATTCTAAGGGTTCATTTTGTAATTCCTGATTAGGTGCCCGTAGGCAGATATCTGGCCCCTGAAGATAGAATTACCTGAGCCTGATAATTGGGTATGCTAACAAGAGGTTATCAGTTTGAATCCCTCTAGAACTTGAGACTAATGACTCGAACCCACAAAACAGACAAGAGGGTTACCTTGTACTGTTCACAATTCTACGCTCAGAGGTTGGCATTTTGGGAGTATAGGGCTGACTGGCTAAGCGAATTTGTGACAGATTGGTTGGCAGCAGTGGCATAAAAAGTTTGGTGGTATAAGCTTGATTGTTCAGTGTGTCAGCTTGAGACCGTTCAGCTCACTTGGAAAAAAGAAAGGCAGTGTTTTATTTCAAAAGGAAACAGAACTATATCCCTTAGCTTACAGTCAAGTTCCTACCTGCTTTATTTTTTTTTCTAGTGCCAGTCAGAAAAGTAGTAGTTAGAAAAGATGACTTGACTATAGCAGGCCACTGTAGATTACTTAAAACAGTTGTGCGGGGACAGAGGAGTCCCGCTTGAGGTGACAGCCAAAAGCAGAACCTCATAGAGGCCCTGATGGTAGCAGATACCAGAGCAGCGAGTCACCGACCGTGACTGAAAAGGACAGCAGGGTCACTGTCAGTGAAGGGCCACAGCAGCAGGGGATGGTCACCAGTATCCTGAATCCAGAGGTACTCAGACTGCAAACTGAGTTGCGCAGGATGGAACTGGAGGCAGAGTGACAACCGAGGGAGGCAGACCATGAGGAGCGTGAGTGCCAGCGAGCTGCAGAGGAGAAGAGGGAGCGAGAACGCAGAGAGGCAGAGCGAGAACAGCGAGCTGCAGAGGAGAAGAGAGAGGAGCGCCAGTGGCAACACGAACTGGAGAAGATGCGACTCCAACCAGCGGCACCAGAGCAGGTAAGTGGCTTGGGTTTAACTGGGACTGCAGGACTGGGTTACAAATTAAATTAATAGCCGAGTTTAAAGAAGGGGAGGACATGGATGCCTTTTTAAATTCTTTTGAAAAAGTTTGTATTCAGGCTAAAATTCCTAGAGAGTCCTGGAGCTTCCAGCTATCCCCGCTACTTACTGGGAAAGCTCGGGGGATGCATTGGGTCAAATGGACAATGAGGACAGCAATGATTACAGCAAGCTAAAAGCTGCACTGTTAAAAAAGTTTGAATTAACTGTTGAATCATACTGAGCTAAATTCCGTAAGCTCAGGAGAAGCCCTGATATGAGCTATGAGGAGCTAGCCATGAATCAACGTCCGCTTTTAAAACATTGGTGGAAGGAATTGAGGCAAACTCTGTTGATTAAAATTGAAAATGTGATTTTATTAGAACAGTTTTATTGGGCATGCCCAGCAGAACTAAAACCCTGGCTAGAGGACCGAGATCCAAAAACAGTGCAAGAGGCTGCTGAACTCTCGGACCGCTATGCCAGAAACAGACCTGCTCTGAGGCCGAATGGGGCAGGCGTGGCAGGCGCAGAAAGGGAAAAGCGCGCCTTCAAGGCAGCTAAACCCTCACTGCCTTCACCAAACCAGTTAGCCCCAAGTTTCAATGAAAAGATTTCTGAAATAAGAAATGCCTGTTGGTTGTGTAAAGAAACTGGGCATATTGCCAGACAGTGTCCCAAAAAGGCTAGCCATAATATACAACAGGGTGCTAGAAAAGAAGTGGTTGTTTGTGTCCCTGGGAACATGCCAGTGAACATGAGGGAACACATGCATGCAGTCATAGTAAATGGTGTACAGAGGCATCCCTGACATTGGTAAGGGTATCTGGTACAGCCTGGTCAGCTTATACCCAATAAATACATCACTGTACAAGGGTTTACTGGTGAAGAGAAAACATTGCCACTCGCTAGTGTTCTCCTGGACTGGGGTGAAACAGGGGAACTGTGCAATAGGTGGCTGTAGCTAACACATTAGCAGTGGATGTGATCCTGGTAACAGTCTCCAGCAGGGTGGTATGTGCAGTTACCTGTAGCAGCGGCAAGGAAAATTGTAGTTCCCTGAACCCCACAGAAACCAGTGTGAAACCACTGAGAGGCTGGTTCCCAGCCTGTGTCTCCAGATGGGGAAACTGTTAAAAGGGGTAGAAATTTCTCCAGTAGCAAATAATACACAGCTACAGAGGGTTACTCTGAAGAAGGAGGGTGACCCCTTGTCAGAGGGTAGGGATTGACAGTGATCCTGAGGGCCCTGACGCTAGTGCTAGGGACCCTAGTTTAGCGACTGAAGGGGACCTGTCCCATGCCTTGGGACTGTGTGAGGGGTTTGCAGCTGCTCAGAGGGGTGACCCTAGTTTAGAGAAGCTGAGGGCTTGGGCAGACTCGGAGGGCACACAGGGAGGTGACGGCAGACATAAGGTTTATTGGGAAAATGGGCTTATGTATACACAGGCAGTACAGACAGAGGGAGGGATGCTAGGCAGGCAGCTTGTCGTTCCCCAGGGGTATCGTGAGCAGTTGCTCAAAATTGCACATGATATTCCCTTGTCTGGTCATCTGGGAATCACAGACTATGCAGCGTTGGCCCAGAATTTCTATTGGCCTAACTTCACCCAGCAGGTGAAGGAGATTGCAGGTCTTGTCACCGTGCCAAGAAATAGGGAAGGCGGCAAGAAAACCCAAGCCGCCCTGATTCCATTGCCCAAAGTGGAGTAGCCATTCCAGAGGGTGGAATGGATATTGTGGGGCCTTTAAATACCCCCAGCTCCTCAGGGAAGAGATTCATCCTGACAGTGGTGGATCATGCCACCCGTACCCAGAGCAGTTGCCCTATCCTCTCTGAGGACAGACAAAGTGGCAGATGCCTTACTTGGGATTTTCTCCCATGTTGGGTTTCTGCAGGAGGTTATCACCGATTGAGGGGGTTCTTTCATGTTGGACCTGATGAAATGTTTATGGGGAAAGTGTGGGGTGGTGCAGAGATGCACGACACCGTATCACCCACAAGCCTATGGACTTGTGGAACGATTCAATGGTACCCTAAAGTCAGTGCTCCGGGCGTTTGCTGAACAACATGGGAGGGACTGGGAGAAATACCTTCCCCACCTGTTGTTTGCATACAGGGAGGTGCCCCAGGAGTCGACAGGATTTTCCCCCTTCGAACTCTTGTATGGACGCCGGGTACGTGGACCCCTAGACTTGATCCGGGAGGACTGGGAAGGCAAGCACGCCACCCAGGGAACTCCCATTGTGGATTACGTCCTAAGATTTAGGGAAAGGCTGAAGTAGCTTATGGGGACAGCCCAGAGCAACCTGGCAGCTGCCCAACAGAAACAAAAAGGGTGGTATGACCGCAGAGCCAGAGCTCGCTGGTACATGGTGGGTCAGGAAGTCATGGTCCTTATTCCGGTCCGAAAGGACAAGCTGCAAGCTGAGTGGGCAGGACCGTACAAAGTGGTTAGAAAGGTAAATGGCGTGAACTACATTGTGGAGTTACCTGACTGTAGACAGACAGAAAGGATGTACCATGTCAACATGATGAAGCCGTATGCAAATAGGACTGACATGGTGTTTGCAGTGTGTAGTCATGGGGAGGGGACGGATGAAGGAGACCCCCTTCTGGACTTGCTGGAAGAGAGTAAGCGGGAGTCCTCTGTGGAGGCAGTAAAATTGTCTCCCCAGCTGACCCCGGGCCAGATCCAGAAAGTGAGGGAGGTTTTAGCAGACTTTGCCCCCTTGTTTAGCACCAAGCCTGGACTAACCCCCTTAGCGACACATGATGTGGAGACAGGGACACAGACGCCCATACGGCGGACAGCATATCAGGTGTCAGAGGCTGTACAAAAGGACATTAGGAGGGAAGTGGAGGAGATGCTGGATTAAGGGGTAATCCAGAGATCCCACAGTCCCTGGGGCTCACCCGTAGTCCTTGTACCCAAGCCAGATGGCTCGACTCGTTTCTGCGTAGACTGTCGTGGACTGAATGCAATCACAAAGTCAGATGCCCACTCGATGCCCTGGACGGACGAACTCCTGGACAGGTTGGGGGGGGCGACCTACCTTACCACCATTGACCTAACAAAGGGGTATTGGCAGGTAGAGCTGACGGACAGAGCTATGGAGAGGTCGGCCTTCATCACTCTGATAGGCTTATTTGAGTTCAAAGTAATGCCTTTCCGAATGAAGAACACCCCGGCCACTTTCCAGAGGTTGGTGAACCAGGTGTTAAATGGTGCTGAGGAGTACGCCGTGGCGTACCTGGATGACATTGCCATCTTTAGTACCAGCTGGGAGGAACACCTGTCCCACCTTAGGAAGTGCTGGACAGGATACAGAGGGCTGGGCTCACTGTCAAAGCCGAGAAGTGCCAGGTGGTCATGGGAGAAGCATACACCGGGCATGTGGTATGCCAGGGACAGCTCCGCTCCAACCAAATAAAAATAGAGGTAATCCAGGCATGGCCCAGACCAGAAACTCAGAAGCAGGTCAGGAGTTTTCGGCAGCAGGGTACTATAGAAAATTTGTACTCAATTACAGTGCCCTCCTGCTCCCCTATCTGACCTGACAAAGAAAAGGATGCCCAAGAAAATCACCTGGGGCACAGCCTGTGAGAAAGCCTTTTCCAAACTAAAGGAAGCACTGTGCAGTGCTCCTGTTTTGACAAGTCCCAACTATAGCAAACCTTTTATAGTTCAGACTGACACCTCAGACGTGGGTATTGGGGCAGAACTGAGCCAGACATCCACCGAAGGGAGGGACCACCCAATAGCTTACCTGAGTAAAAAGTTACTTCCCAGGAAGCAGTCATACTCCATGGTGGAAAAGGAGTGTCTTGCCATAGTGTGGGCCCTAAAGAAATTGGAGCCATACTTGTATGGGCAGCATTTTGTGGTGCAGACTGACCACAACCCCCTAGTTTGGCTGATGCAGATGGGGAAAAACAATTGTCGATTACTAAGATGGAGTCTTGCTTTGCAAGGATATGAAATGACCATTCTACATAGGGCTGGAGTGACCAATCAGAACTCAGATGGGCTGTCCAGGGTCTATGAGGAGTGAACTGATTTGGGAAGCTCATCCCGTGCAGGGGGATAGAGCCCCCAAATTCAGTCTAGTGGGGAGGAATTGTCACACTTGGACAGCTGGTTCTGATCCCTGTATCATTTTTTGTAAATATTAAAAATGTGTGATGGACTGCGTCAAGAGAAAATTCTGCATTGCTGGAACTGATGCATTAAAACCTCCCCAGGCATAAGTTCAAAGGACAGGACGTAGGGAAAACTACAAATATCTGAGGTTAAATTAGCATGTTAAATTGACTTTGATACCAGGGAATAAAATTAGCCATTCATGACGTTCTCAGGGAAATCCTTTGATTTGCACTAAGGATCAGGAAAGAAGGAACATCTGCATGTGTTTGAACTGTCTTCCACAGAAGCCATTTGATTACATGAAAAAGACTTTGATGCACAGGTCCCATACTGCATTGTAGTCCAGTATGCATGGGGGGGGGGGTTGTCAGAGGGAAGCCAGCATTTCATCAAAGAGCCTTTGATGTCTGTAGATCACAGACCAGTTTGAAAGGTCACAGGTAAAAAGGAAATTCCTTGATGTCACCTATTATTTTTTAAAATATCTTGTTTGGACATCCTGTGTTATGGAATATAAAGTTTAATACTCCAAAGCGGAGTTAGGTGACCTCAGAGAGAAGGCCGGCTCAAGACTGTTTTTAAACCTACTGAGCAAACCTTAGAACACACATTCATATTACTGACTGAGAGAAGAGAGACCACGAAGCACTGAAAGATTAAGAAGTAAGGACCTTAGACAAGACTAGTCTGAGTGTTATTAATTGTAGGAATCTGCACTTTTAAACCTGTTTGTTTTAAGGCTGTATGCGTTGGGATATTTTGTTCTGTATTTTACTGTTTTCCTATTTACCTGTTTTAAAGTAAAGATATATATTTTAAAAACAGAAACTGCCTGGTGTGCCTGTAAACTTTTTTTTTATATAAGTGAAGCTTTGAAGGTTATAGTTGACATTGTGTATGAGCTTATTGCAATACCAAACTGGGAAACAGATAGAGTTCTCTAGGTCTTGCATAGAGTTCTAAGATTCATTTTGTAATACCTGATTAGGTGCCGTGAGCAAGATATCTGGCCCCTGAAGACAGAATTACTGAGGCATATAATTGGAATAGCTAACAAGAGGTTATCAGTTTGAATCCCTCAGAACTTGAGACTAAGGTGACTCGAACACACAAAACAGACAAGAGGGTTACCTTGTACTGTTCACTGTTCACGGTTCTACGCTTAGAGGTTGGCACTTTGGGAATAGAGGGCTGACCGGCTGAGCGAATTTGTGACAACGTGTTCAGGGCTTCTCTCGCTGTTACCAATGGTTTAGCCGGTTCTCCTTGCTCCCCACCCACCACTAATTTCTTCAGGTTTTTTAGCTGCTGCTCTAATTTCTCCCTCTTTTCCTTTTTCTTCCTCTTTGCCTTGGTCATATATGCTATTACAGTTCCCCTCAAGAAAGCCTTCCTGGCCTCCCAAAAGGTAACCTTAGATATATCTGGACTAGTGTTGGTCTCCACATAATATTGCCCCTGCTCCACCAGGTATTCTTTAAAGGCTTGATTTTTAACCATATACGTGGGGAATTTCCACTGTGGAGGTCCCTCCCTACTCTTCCCACCAAATAGCTTCAGAACCACCATGGCCTGGTTGGAGACATGGATAGGGCTGTGAGAGATATCTTGAATCTGTCCACACCAACTTCTGGGCAAATATATCTATAATCAATTCAGGACCAAGTTTTGTGCGGATTAGAATAGAACGTATATTCTCTTGCTCCTGGGTTGGCCGTACGCCATCCATCCACTAAATCCAGGTCTGCTATCCCAGTCTGCCATTGACACACAGTTTCTGAGATCCTCCCCTTTCCCTCTGAATGGTCCATTTGAGCATCCATTGTCCAATTAAAATCCCCCCCCCCAAAAAAAAATTAGCCCTGGGAATTGCTCCCTGAACAGCAAGTCCAGCAAAGACACGTAGAACTGTGGTTCATAAACCGCAGGGCATAAATACATCCAAATGTAATCTTTCCCTGTTTAGCACTGCAGAAATAAAAATATACCTACCCCCCCCTCCCGGGTGTTTAGCTACCCGTTTAACTTCAAAGGGAAGGTTTCTGTGTAAGAGTATTGCCACCCCACGCTTATGGGATGAAAAGGAAGCAGCAAAACATCTCCCCACCCAGTTCTGGGCCAACTTAGTGTATTCCACATCCGTTAGGTGGGTTTCTTGTAATAAAGCCACCTGTGCTGCTGCCTTTTTCAGGGCGGTCAAAAGTTACATTCTCTTTACTGGACTTGCTATCCCCTTAACATTCCACGAGATGACATTAACAGTTTATACATTAGCCATGACCTTTATAGTGTTTCCCTATACCACCCTCCATTTAGCAGCCAGGCACCCCATCTCAGCATATTGGAGTGATCATCCCAGTCTGTCAGACCCTAACTATACTGTAATGTGTAAAAGGGTCTCAGAAATTCTGCAATCTGATTGGCTGTTAGGATTCCAACAGCCTTACATTAATCCATGTTATACTGTCATGTATAGCTAGATCACCATGGCACATGGATTCTTCCTGTCAGCATTCCATCCTCTAGCACTGCTGAATGCGTGGAATGATGCATTCTGATTCTGAACCAGCATTCTTAAACTGTTGGTGGAAGAACTGTTTTATTAAAAATCACCTCTAAATGAGGAAAATTTCAAAAGTATAATTTTAACAAATTTCTTTGGAATCATTTTTATAACAGCAATAGGAACTCCCAGGAGTTACATTAACAGTCAGTTAATCTAACCCTGGTCATGCTTTATTGCTTAAGTATTAGTATTGTTCACAGCATCGATTTAACAAGAAAACAACAACTATTTGAATAACAACATGAACTAACCTCTCCTCCCCAACATCAAATCCCAACAAGCCCCCATTCTCATCCTCCGATTAGCCTTCCTTTATCATGAACAGTATGGAAAGAGAGGTCTCCAGCCCCCGTCCCTGTAAGAGACTTCCAGAATTTCTTCTAAAAATAGTTACCAGCCCTGTATGAAGCATCTCACCCTCCACACGCCCCACCCTCCCTTCCACCACCCTCTGACTCATATCACCTCTGTCATCAGGTGCCCTCCCTCCACTCCCCCGCAGCAGCACTACTAAATTCTCCACTAGGTAGTTCCGCATCTATAGCCAATTTCCCCTTCTCTCTCTCCCCCGTGACACTAATTGCCAGTTTAGCACGAGTGTCAAGATAACCCCTTCACATGACATTTGCACCCCAACAGCTGAGCCACCCTGCAGGGTATTTTTCCTCATATTCGTTTCATATCTGGGATAAGTATCCCATTCCAGCCTCGGATATGTCCCCCCTCCCAATTAGGTCCCAGCCTCCATCTCCACTTCCAGACCCAAGTAATTAATCCTCAAGGTGTGTACCCACCACATTACCCCCTTCAGCTTGTAGGCATTAACCCATCATTGTTCCTGCCCTCCTTGCTTCCTGCCTCTAATCCTCTGCCAACCACCTTCCATTTTCCCCATCCAATATGCCGAACATGTAAAGAAAGCTTAGAGTTTAAACTTGTTAACAGACACGTCTCATTGCTTTCTTATTTATGTGCTAAACCTCCCAGCAGCATGTGAGCTAAGGAGAGGTCAGACCATGCCATCAAATGTACACGCAGCGCCCGCTCTCCCGCCGCCACACGCCAAGGGGGAGAGAGACCGCATGGTCTGAAAAACAGCTGCGTCATGATGACTAGGAGCCAGTGAAACAGTGTCCAGTCCAGCAAGAGATGTCCCTTTGGAACCTATTATGCCTACAGTCTCTGCCTCGCACCCAGCCAGAGTCTATTCTGTGAGTCTCCAACTTTAGGAAGACGTGGCTGCTGTTAATTAAATTGTTTAGTCTAACCTGACCATGTCCGTCCACGCAGTAACGAGCCCTCTTCTTCAGGGAAATTTCAACAAAGTGGCAGGCAGAGAACATGCCAGCCCTCCAAACCCAGAATAATAAGAAAACGAAAACAACTTGCAGCAAGTCACAGCAAAGGAGCAGCAGAGCCACTTCCACAGCGTGCACCTCATCCTACATTCTTCCGTAGGGTCTTCACAAGTTCCTCGGCCTTCTCCACTTCCCAAAAAGAAAAGGTTGCACCTTCATGCTGTATCTTCAGTGTGGCTAGGTACACTAGAAAGTTCTCTATTTTCAGCCCTCTCAGTTGTGCCATGATAGCATTAAACATCTTCCTTCGTTTGAGCAATCGAGCCTAATAGTCCTACGAGATAAACAGGCGGTTGCCCTCCTAGCTTTTCACGATATGCCTTCAATATTGCCTCCCGGTCCTGGAAATGGTGGAATCTCATTAAAATCTGTCTCGGCGGCTGGTCTGCCGGCGGCCGCAGCATTACTACTCGATGAGCTCGTTCGAGCTTCACTCTGCCATTCTTAGGCAGTAGCTCCAGCAACTCTGGCAGCACCCGACCACAGAAATCCAGGGTACCAACTCCTTCCTGACCCTCTGGTAGTCCCTGGAGGTGCAGATTGAGGCGCCTATGATCATTTTCTTGGTAATCATAGGATTCCTTGAATTCTTTGAGTTCTTTTTGTAGGGCTAAAACTTGCCCGGCGACCGGCATCAAGTCATCCTCCATTTGTGAAATACGCTCTTCAGCCTCCGCTAACCGATTGCATTGCTGGGTTTGCTGTTCGAGTACCTCCTGCAGCTGGTAGTCCAGCTTATTTTCAAGCTTTATCAGCCGTGGTTCCAATGCCACTATCACTTGGCCAGTGAGCTCCTGGCCGAGCACGGCAACTTCTGCAGCGGATAGTGATTCCAGGCCAGCATTGTCTCCCGAGGTACTCACCATTGACCTTTTGTCACTTTTACCCATGAGCCGCTGGCTTTTAGCTGAGTTGGGGGTTAAGTATTCATCCATAGCGCCTTCCAGCAATGACTGCTGCTGCAATTACACCATTTCGAGGTATTTATACTTAATATTTCTTTTATTTTTCGGCAGTTGGAACGGAGTGATGAAAAGATGCGTCTGTTTAGTTAGCTGCTCATTAGCACCCCCCCCCAGCATTCGTTTTTGATATTTAGACCCATGTGCACCAGTTTATCTGGTGTTCTGTACACCACCCCAAGATCTTTCCCTGTATGAGCTGGTATTTCGGTTGTTGTGTGGTTACATGAGCCTCCCTCCAGTGTCTACTCCAGCAGTTGTAGTCCAACTGACAGCTTAGGTCTGCTGCCACTTCTGCCTGTGCAGTTCCAGGTTCAGCAAATTATGTGAGTGGATGTGCTTATAAATAAGCCCTGACCTACCCTTGCAGTGTGCCATCCAAGAAGTTAGCACCTCTGTTATTTCGGACTGCTTGGGTGAGTGTTGTTATGTGAGCCATGGTTGAGGGCATAGCGTAACCAGAGGTATTTCCAGTTGTCATGTTTAGGCAGCCCATATTGATACTGGAGCTGTGAAAAGGATGTAAATGAGCTTGTGATAGGGTCTATGAGATGTGTTAACCTCAAGATGCCCCTGTGAGCCCATGTGTTTCAGCTGATAGGTTTACCCACTATATGGAGAGCTGGGTTATTCCAGAAGGGCCCCAGAGTACCAAATGAGAGGTGGTGCCACCCATTTAGGTGAGTGAGCTTCTTCCATGCTTGAAGGAGTTAGAAATGGCAGCAGTTTGCGATGCTTTGAAAGGGCTGCCAATCAGGCAAGGGTGTTCAAATCAAAACTTTTAGAACTTACCCAGCCATGACTGTAGCTGAATTTTCACTTGCCCCTATTTATTACAATGAAATTTAGCTCTCTTTGTACTTGTCCTTCAAGGAAATTTACTTGCCCCTGACAGGGGCAATGGATTTGCACAACTCTGTAATCAGGGCTCTGCTAAGTGAAGTTGCTCCTACTATGCTTTGTTCGCTTTGGACCCATAAGTGCTAAAATTGGCTGTCACTTTCTAGACATTGTAGTGCTTGTTTGACCCTGCCACTGGTGTGGTATGCACATAGCCCTGGTATGTTCCTACTCCGTTTTTTGGAGGTGCCCCGAGGATTTGTTTTCCGAATCTCGGGTGTTGGATGTCCCAAATGAAGCCTGCAAATAATGTGTGTATTTGTTTCTGCACTTTAAGTGGAATGCTCAGGGGGAGAGTGTTGAGGTAATAAATGAATCTGGGTAGTACCATCATTTTGAGGGCTGCAGCCTTGCCTGTTAAGGAGAGATTTAATTTTTTCCACCTTTGCATGACTTGCTTGAGCATTTCTAAGAGGAGGAGTATGCTTTTGGCCACTAAAGTCTGCATTTTGAGGGCAATTGTCATCCCCAAGTATTTGATACTTTCTGGGACACATTTAATTTGGTGTTGCCCAAGTAGGATCTCCTTCGTAACTTGGGGTATCTCTGTTTTGGTCCGGTTTACCCTAAGACCTGAGGTAGCGTCCTAGGCCTCCGGGGTCTCCAGGGTTGCTGCTAAGGATGTTGTCACATTGGAAAGAAGCAGCAGCAGGAGGGGGCCATCGGCATAAAGCAGGGTGCTGTACGACCTGTCTCCTACCTTGATGCCCATAATGTTTTGGTTTTGATGAAAGGCTGTATATAGGGGTTCCATGGCTAGGAGAAAAATTAATTGGCTGAGCAAGCATCCCTGATAAGTACCTTGGAGAAGTGGGAATGGACCATATAAAATGCCTTTTGTAAGGACTAGTGCTTTGGGTCTGCATACATAGTTTTAACCCAGGATATGAGGGTGGCCAATGCCCATTCCCTCACGGGTATACCAGATGTGGTCCCACTCCACCGAGTCAAATGCCTTTCCTGCAGCTATGGACACCAGAGCAGCAGATTCAGAGTGCCTCTTGCTGCTTGCAGGTCAAACACAGCTTTGGTATTGTCTGCTCTTTTGCTATGATGAGCAAGATGGTGGCTACGGGCTTGACCTTCTACTGCTGATTAAGTGATTAGGAGAATCTTTCGTTTAATTTATTTCTTTTAGCTTGTTTTTAGTTTTGCGGTATGGTTGAGTAAGTTTAGACGGGCTGTAAGTGAGTTATGCTAGGAGTGTTAGGTTTTATTTGGTAATTAGAAATTGCTATTGTGTTATCGTTACTATTAACATTGCCTGTTTGACTTCTCTCACATTTTGTCTGTTGGCATTTAAGGATGTAAAATACTTCAGTTACTAAATGGCTTACAATTCGAACCTTTGGTTGCTTTAACTGCCTGACTTGCCTGTCTCTTGCCTGAATGACATTTATGATCTTCAAGGAGTTTTGGAAGATACCTGAGACTGTTTCTGTGGTGTTTAGCGGCTGCTTCTTGTTTCTGGAGCCCTACATCTGTGCTTCTCGCTGTGGGATTGAACTGTCTGGCTGGGTTGTGACCTTCTTCCCAGGTCTCGCTGTTTGCCCAGCGGTGTTCCATGGTGTCTCCTGCCTGTGGGTGTTTGCCACCACGGACTACACTACCAACACTGTGAGTGGCTTTGGGGGTTGCTTACGTCTACGACATTGGACCACAGCGGTTTTGAAAACTTGCTGCACTATGGCTGTTGCTTTTTGGTGGTTCTTTGCCACCTAAACTGACGATTGAGGTATTGGTCGAGAAGTTGGACTCTGGGCGGCTGCCTGGCTGCTTTGGTGGTTGAGTGTTCTGTTCAGGGCAGGCAGGGAAGGCTGGACGATTTTTCATCATTCGGTAAGAAACTCTGTTCAGCTTCAGTATAGGCAATAAAAGATACCAGTTTATTTTGAAGCTGCCTGAAACCATTTGACTTGTTAGGAAAGAATTTTGGCAGTGAGAGTGCCAAAACTTTTTTGTTTCTGCATGCTGTAAGCTGTGAGAGAGGGTAAGAGCTCTGTGAGAGTTTGATTTTATTAAGCCTAAGGAGATGAGAGCTCCTGTGGCTATTTTTCTCATAGGAGCACTTATAAACTGTGTGCGAGTCATTTTCACTATACTCACTCTACAAGCAGGAAGTTTTCCTATATTGTGGACTTGGACATTTTATAGACTTTTCTACTTAGTAACAGGCTTGGATTATCCTATCTGCTGTATTTGTTGTTTTAGGGTGGGGGGGGCTTATTATTGTGTTTTAAATGGTGTACTTGTGTGGTGTTTGTTCTGATTGTTTTGTGTATGTTGGTTGTGTGTTTTGGTGTGTTTATTGTGTGTATGTTGGGTGTGTGTTTGGTGTATCTTAATTTTTCTTACTGTATTGTTATATTGTAGTTAGATATGTATAGAGGCTGGCGACCCGGGTTAGGGAACGACCTTGAGTCGTCAGGGTGCTGGCACTGGGGTGGGGTGGGGGGTGGAGCAGGATCAAGCAGCCTAACCGCAGCTCTCCTCTCCTGGCGTGGTTGTCGCCTCCCCCTATAGTTCTGTTGCCACCAGGTGGAGGTCCATGGCAGCGCAGGCAGGAGGGGGCGGCAAGTCAGGAGGGCACGACCGGGGAAGGGGGCGGACGAAAATGGGGAAAAAAAACAAACAGATAAAAACATAATAGATATGTGTAGAGGTGTGCAGGTAAAAAGGCTTACCTACTTGGTGGACTTCCTGCATTCACTCTGTCCCTTTTTGGGGTTTCCGTTGTCTTTACTGGCAGGGGTGCTCAACTGCTGTCGAGAGCTAGGGGTCCTAAAGGGGCGGAGCATCTACCGCAGTGAGTGTCCCTAGTTTGGTAATGTGAGGGGCAAGATCGGGGTAGTGCGGACCAGGAGACGCCCAGTGAGGAGGAGGAACCAGGACAGAGGACCATCATACCTGGTGCCCCTTCCTAGGCACTGCCAGATGTCATCAGGCAGCAGGGAGTATGTCCGGTCTGCTCGGCTCGTCCCCTTTGTGCTGTTCTTTGTAATGCAAGATCAATGAGGAATAAGACAGCGGTGATGGAATCTTTCATCACCAATTCCTCAGTTGACCTTGTTTGGATCACTGAGACCTGGTTGGGTGATGAAGCTGGCCCTGTTCCTCCTGGTTATTCAGTCTTGCATTGCCGGAAGAGGGACCCTAGAGGGGGCGAGGTGGCCATCTGCTTTAGATCTGCTCTGGGTCTCACCACATTCCCAGTGCGAACAACAGTGTCTTTTGAGTGTGTGGTTGCTAAATGCTCTGGAGTCAGTGGCAGAAGAGTTCATATCTACTGACCACTGGGTGTTAGGAGTCTATTTCTGCAGGAGCTGGCAGACTTCATCACCAAGCAGGTGTTGGAGTCCAATAGGATTCTTGTCCTGGGGTACTTTAATGCCTGGGTTGATGGTGAATCCTGTCTTTTTGGACGAGAGCTCCTTCAGCTGATGTCTCAGCTGGGATTTTCTCAGGCTGTTGCCTCTGGGACCCATACATATGGCTACACTCTGGACCTAGTCTTCTCACTCTGACGTGGCATTGCAGCGGTCAAGGTTGCTCTGGTCAGTTGGTCAGCTCATCATGTGGTTGAGTTCCAGTGTGGGTCCCCTGTGAATTACCCCGTGGAGTCAATCCAGTGTCGTCCAAAAATAAATTGAGCTTCGCCAACTCTAGGAGTCACTGGTTGTCTCTAGCTTGATGCTAGCCTGCTCTCAGGGTTCAGAAGCCAGGGTTGAGGCTTATAATACAGCCTTGACCCAGGCGCTAGACCTGATTGCACCTTACAGTGTTCACCGCTTGACTTCCCAACATTGCTTACCATGGTACTGTGCTGAGCTGCGCCAGTTGAAAACTGAGGGCTGAGGTTAGAGCATTCCTGGAGGTGGTCGTTTCTGAGGAGGACAGGTTGGCGCTGAGGCTCCTTTATTTTGAGTATCAGTGGGCAACTGATTTTAAGAAGACTGAGTTTTTGTCATGATCAATTGCTGTGGCAAGAAACCGTCCAGCTGAGCCCTTCCGTACTGTGGAGAGTTGGTTAAATCCCTCCTGTCTCCAGTCTGGGATAGCATTTTCTGTAGAAAAGTGCAAGCAGTTTGGGCAGTTTTTTGCCAACAACGTTGTCTTTATCTGGGCATGTATTACCTCCTCTGGTCCAGTTTTTACTGGGGGTGATAGATCTGCTAGTGAAGATCATCTACTGAGTTGGACTGAGTTTCGGCTGGTGTTGGCAGACAAGGTTCTTTGGGTGCTCACCAGCATGCGTCTTACCACCTGTGCCTTGGACTTGGGTCCAACGTGGCTTGTCATTAGCTGCTTGGATTTCTTGGGTCCAATGTTTGTAGAGCTTGTCAATGGGTCATTAAGTGAGGGTTTTTTCCTGTGTCTCTAAAAGAGACTGTAGTAAGATCCCTCCTTAAAAAAACATCTGTTGACCCAGGCGTTCTTGCAAATTATAGGCCTATCTCTAATCTTCTCTTTCTAGGGAAACTTCTTGAGAAGGTGGTGGTTGACCAGCTGGTTGAACACCTGGAGACATTTTCCATCTATGAACCTCTCCAGTCGTGTTTTCGGCCATGGCACAGCACTGAGACGACTTTTATCTGGGTGGCACATGATCTCTTCCTAGTGAGGGAAAGAAGGTACTATACTTATCTTGGTGCTCTTGGACCTATCTTCAACATTTGACACGATAGATCACAGGGTGTTTTTGGACTGTCTGTGAAACTATGTGGGCGCTACTGGAGCAGTTCTGCGGTGGTTTCACTCATATTTAACTGGAAGATTGCAATGTGTTGTCCTAGGAAATTTTTCCTTGGGTTCTTCCGTGCTGCCATGTGGTGTTTCATGAGTTCCATCTTAAGCCCTGTTGTTCTCCATGTATATGCTGCCACGGGGAGAGATAATTAGGTGGCACAATCTGGGGTTTCACAGATGATACCCAGTTGTACCTGTCTTGTGCCTCTGGTGACCTTTCTGCCCCAGATATGCTGAGTCAGTGTTTAGCTGAGATAAACGACTGGATGTCCGCTAACTGACTATGTCTCAACCCCAGTAAGACAGAGGTTATGGGATCGAGCCGGGTTGTGGGGGTATTTTCGCTGATGGGAGGCTGCTCACCCTTGTGGTTGATGGTCGTCCCCTGTCAGTGATAAAGGTGGTTAAGGATCTTGGTGTTTTTCTTGATGATCGGCTTGACCTTGAAAAACAGGTCTCGTCGGTCGTTGGGGCCGGTTGTTTTCCAGCTTCAGGATATTGCCAGGATCCGCCTGTTTCTGACTCCTCTGACCTGGCTACGGTTATCCATGCCTTGTTACTAGCTGACTTGATTACTGTAACACTCTGTTCCTAGGGCTGTCTGGAGGTTTGATGTGTCGCCTGCAGCTAGTGCAGAATGCTGTGGCCAGGATGTTGACAGGCACCTCTATGAGGGACCATGTCATCTTCTACTGATGCAGCAGGCTTCTTCTGGTCTCTGCTTTCTCAGGGTATCCAGTGCAGATGGGCTTCCTCCTAGGACTCTCTCTCTCTCTCTCTCTTTACTTACATAGATACATAGAAACTATCGGCAGATAAGGACCACCAGGCCCATCTAGTCTACCCTTTATACTACTCTGGCGTGAGCGGCCTGTGACCATTAAGGTCCCCTGCTATTGCTGCCCTTCCTATCTCTAAGATTCCCTTATTCCTGTCCCATGCATGTTTGACTCCTGTTACTGTCCTCACCGCCACTACTTCCTGGGGCAGGCCATTCCAATCATCCACTACCCTCTCAGTGAAAAAGTATTTCCTTACATTTCCCCCTAAACTGACCGCCCTCCAGTCTCATGTCAAGACCTCTTGTTCTTGCACACTGTTTAAGTTGGAACATGCCCTTCCCTTTAACCTTATTTAGACCCTTGAGGTACTTGAATGTTTCTGTCATATCCCCTAGCTCTCTCCTTTGTTCCAGTGTGTACATATTGAGGTTCCTCATATGGTTATGCTGCATACCCCCACCATCTTAGTAGCTCTCCTCTGCACCATCCTGTCAATATCTTTGCAAAGGTATGGCCTCCAGAACTGCACACAGTACTCCAGATGAGGCCTCACCAGAGTTCTGTACAGTGGAACTATTTCCTTCCTCCTTCAACTCGTGATTCCTCTCCCAGTGCACCCCAGCATCCCACTGGCTCTCCCCACCACTTTAGATACCTGCCTGCTGGCCTTCAGGTCCTCTGTGATAATGATGCCTAAGTCCCTCTACTCTTCAGTGACTGTCAGTAGCTCCCCACCGATTTTATAGCTCTCTGGGGTTCCTCCTTCCCATGTGCATGATTTTACGCTTCTTGGCATTAAACTTCAGCTGCCAGTCCTCAGACTGGGATGTATGCCATCTGGCCCCATAGCCTTGTCCACCCTTAGTATAGCAAGCTCTTCCAGTACCCTTGCTCTGAAAATGGGTTGATCTTAACCTCCTCCTGCATCTGATATCCAACTTTGGTCTCTGACTTTCCCTTCCACGGCAATACTGAACAAAAGTATTTATTCAGTGTCTCCACCTTTTTTTGTCCTCCTCCATGCCCTCCCCCATCCCTCTAAGTCCTACAATCCCACCCCCATTTTTTCTTCTATCAGTGATATATCTGTAAAATGTTTTGTCCCCTTTTTCACTGTTTGAGCTAATCCTCTTCTGTTTTCTCTTTAGCGCTAACTGCTTTACTTGCTTGTCTTTAGCACTCAAGGTACTCCTGCCTATCCTCCTCCCTCTGGGACTCCTTATTTCCTGAAGCGCCTGCCCTTTGCTTTAACTGCCCCTGCCACCTTTGAGAACTATAGTGGTTTTCTCCTTCTCTTGCTACTGCTCCTCTGCTTGATGCATTGGCTTGTTACCTCCACTATAGCTGCTTTAATGTACTCCCATCGTTCCTCAACTCCCCCTCCTGCTTTCACCCTTGTTAGTGCCTCTCTGATGCCATCTCTCATCTTGTTGAAATGTGCTCCCCTGAAGTCTATTATCTTAGTCTTACTATAGTTTGAGTTTGACCCTGTGCTTAGATTAAACCACACAGTGTGGTGGTCACTTAACCAGGTGACACCCCACCCATACATCAGTGATCCTGTCTCCGCCTCAGGATCAAGTTTAAAATCAACTTCCTTCTGGTGCTGTATCAGTCAGGACGATCTGCCTTTCTCTCCTTCTTGGGTCTGGAGTTGCCCCTACTCTATACAGCTAGTTGTGCTGTGCCTTTGCTGACCTCTTTTTCTAAATCTGCTTCCATGCCTTGCTCTCCCTGGCGCTTTCTCTCTCTCACAGCATTTTTCTTGGGAACCAGAGCCTGCTATTTTAATTTTATAGCTAAACAGAATTTTGTCCCACACTGTCTGCCCCAACCCCGGCCTCTATTAAATACACAGTAGCCACGCCCATGCTTGCTAATTCCACCCACTTCAGCTACAAACTGCCAACGACCTCTTAAAGCAGTACTGCCTGTTCGTTACCCACCAAGTATAGTAGTTAACTGTACAGCCTCACTTTGGCTGCCATGTCCCTTATCAAGGGGTGCTATCTCCTTCTGCTCCTTGCTACCTGGCTTGGTACAGCTGGCACCAGATGCCTAGCTTGGGCCGCTGCTACCCCCTCTGAATCACTACTGGGTAGTGCATGGCTGTCAAGCGCACCTTCAGAAACTGCCTCACTTGGCTGTGGGCAGCGACTCACTCGGCCTTACCCTACAAACACGGGTGGCCATATGCCCTCCCTAGCATAGGGTAGAAACGTTAGCTATACGCTTAATAATTAAACCGGTGTCCAACCACCTGAATCACCTGAAGCCTCAGCGGCGGAAGGCACGAGTCAAATTTAGCATAAACCTTCTGCCAGAAAGGTCATCTTTATGCTCCTGCTCCTCTCTGGCAACATTCACTTGAACCCAGACCCACTCACTTCAGGGCCCTGGTGTTCAGAAGGTTAAAGGCCTAAAAAATCCTCACTGAACATGTGCACTTTAACTGCAAAATTTGACCAACTACAGGCGTGGATGGCTCTCCATATCCCTACATCCTCTACCTAATGGAGACCTGGTTGACAGTAGGATTAAAGATAGCTGAGTTGCCCTCAAAGGCTTCTAAGCATAAAAAGATTGATAGAATAGGCAAGAGAGGTGGGGGATGCCTCATCTATGCCAGGGACTCTCTGCAGTGCTCCGTCCTCCCTGGAACCAGGGTGGCTGAGACCATGAGATAATAGTGATAAAGGCACAGGTTGGTCAGAATGCCAAAACTCACATCCTTGCCACGATCTACCTACCCCCCCCCCCCAAGAAAGCCACAGCAGGCCTTCCCACAATTATGGACGTTATCAGTACCCTTTCAAAGGGGGATGGAGCTTGTCATTACCGGGGACTTTAACATAAACTGGGATGGAAAGGATGCTGCCCCTTTCAGGGATCTGATAGCCACCTCCAACCTGGCACAACTTGTCACCTGCCCCACCAGGCAGAACTATGAGACAGGAAACAGTACCCTTCTAGACTGGGTCCTAGCAAATTCACCATCCATCTCTGAGATCAAGGTTCTCCCGGACATGCTAAGTGACTACTCCCCAGTCACCTTCCTGTGGTCTAATAAATTTATCAAAAGCCCACCCATCCTCATTGAAAGCGGGGTCTTGAGGAAGGTAAACTTGAGCCCCTCAAATCAGCCCTTGCCCCTACATGACTAGACTCCTATCGACCTGGTGCCTACCCTTGATCAGGCCCTCAGTTACTTCATTAAGGGCTTTAGCTTCATCTGTGATCTATGCCCCGCCTCACTAAAAGAAACATTCGGGGCAGGCAATGGCTGATTGATGGAGAGCTCTTCCCACCTGAAAGAAAGGGACATACTCTGGAGAAGGCCAGAAACACAAGTATCAAGCATGACTACCAGTGTTACAGAACGGCAGGAACTGCTGCACTAAGCTAATCCAGTTCGCCAAAGCCAACTATCATAAGGCCCAGCTTAGCAATTCTTGGGGTGATGAGAAAGATTCTGGGATAACATCAAAAGCATCCTTGGAAAGGAGGACAAGAAGCACCCTCAGCTGCTCAGTATCAGTAACACCCCACTACAGACCCTGTAGCTATTAGTGAAGCCTTCAGTAAGGCCTTCACCGATCTTACTCCAGTGCTGGCACCTGCCTATTTTCAACCTGGTCTGAACCATTTCAACAACGTATCTACTGAGTGTTCTCACCCGACCTTCTGCTTTAAAAGGGTGACTGTGAAGGAGGCCCTGACTATGGTCAAGAAAGTACTAGGTAAGACCAGACTGGGCAGTGACGGATAGACAAGAAACTTCTGTCCCTCACCCTGGACGCTCTTATGGTGTCCATTACCATGCTGTACAATAAGTCCCTGGCCCTTGCCCAATTCCTGGCGGTTTGAAGCAGGCCTCGCCACCCCAGTGCATAAAGGAGGCGACAAGTCTCTGGTAGCCAACTGCAGACCCATTTCGATCCTCTCCCCTGTCCAAGGCACTGGAAAAGATTGTATGGGTCAACTCATCAACTGCCTCAATAAGTATAATCTGCTGTGCCCCAACCAGCATGGCTTTAGACAAAATCACAGTACCACCACTGCCCTGCTGGACTACACAAACTTGCACATAAGGCCCAGGATGAAGGCAGACCGTTGGTCTGTCTTTATTGACCTCACCAAAGCCTTCGATACAGTCAACCACCCCCTGTTACTGACCCAACTGCAAAACATGGGTGTGGCGCCCAATGCCCTTTGCTGGTTCCAAGGCTACCCGATACAGAGAAATCAGTGTGTAAAAATTGGGCAAACAGTATCCAGTGCAAGACAGGTATCATTAGTGGTACCCTAGGGATCAGTACTGGGGTCGCTACTCTTCAGCCTCTTTTTAAATGACCTTCCCACAGCCTGCGGCACCAAACTCATACTATATGCAGATGATGCTGTGCTCCTGAGCAGCAGCACATCTCAGGCTGCCCTACAATCTAAGCTGCAGAATTCCTTCTCCAGACTCAAGGACTGGTTCAGTAGTCATAAATTGCTACTGAACTACAAGAAGACAAAGGCCATGCTTATATCCAGTCCCCACAACAAAAATAAGCACCACCCCCTCATCATCTCTAACTCATGCAGTGAGCTGCTGAACAAGTCCACTTGTTCAAGTATCTGGGGTCAACAGATGATACCCTCATGTTCTGCACCATATTGACTCTCTGGTCAAGACAGTTAGTACCAAGATTGGTGTCCTGCACAGGCAATACCTCTCTCCAAGGGCCCTCCACCTCTCAGTCCACAGCTCCATCATATCTACTATTGACTATGGACTAGTGTTCTATGGGGTGGCAACAGCGCTCAAGAGGGTTCAGACTGCGCTCAACAAAGCCCGCATACTCACCCTGGATGCAGAGCGTGGCACGCACACCTGTACTCTGTATGAATGCGCAAATTGGCTGTCATTATGAAACCGGGTCAAATTCCAGACTTGCATCCTAGGGAAGAAGGCTCTGTTGGGTAAAACACTGCATTGTGTAGGTAATTTGATCAAGGTGGCCAACACGTTACAGGTCACCAGGGGGAGGACTAGAGGGGCCTTGGCTATCCCCTTCCATTGCACCTCGCTTGGGCAACGTGCAGTTGCCTATGGGGCCCCCCTGTGGATGAATGAACTTCCCGGGCACCTCTTGGCCACCAGTTGTCTGGCCCAATTCAAAACTGACCTCAAACAGCACCTAATAACACTCTCTAAGTGCACCTGCCCCTAAGTCCAGCCACACCCGCTCTCTCTGCCCCCCAGCAAGCACTAGGCAGGCCTCTGGTACCACCTCCCTTTGTCCCTTCTCATGACTTGCCTCAGCAATCAGTTTGCATCATGCTCCTTCGGCACCCACCACCCTCCCAACTCCCAGTCTTGTGAGTTTCTCTAACAGTCACTACTAATGCAAGCTGCCTGACCATGCCCCTGCACCCCACCATTTACTCTAGCATGTCTTCTCCGCTCAGCCCTCCTTACCCCCATTTCTCCCTATACCTTATCACCCTTCTTTTCCCACCCTTCACCTCCACCACAGTACCTACCTCTCTCTCGTACCTCCTTTCTTCACCCCACTTCCAGCTATCCCTGTCCCTCTGAACTACTGACAAGGCACTTTGTGGCTGCTTATCCCCCACCCTCATAAGTGTGTTTCTTGTTATTTTAACTTGTACTTATGTTTTAAATTATTCTGTAAGTTCTGAATCCAAGCTGTGTCGTTCGTTGTGATGTACCTTGCTTTCTCTTATTGTACTTTGTTTTGCAATCTGTGACATGGAACCTTTGTAAAAGAGCTTGCACTCAAAGGTCTTTTCCGAATCACTAAATAAATAAATAAAAATTGATCTTTCTCTAGTTCACACACCAGCTATTTGAGGCCCACTCCCAGCCGTAACTCCAGTATGTCTCTGTTCAGTGCAGAGGCTGCTGCTGGTATGTTCCACTCCACATCTGGCATGTTAAAGTGCTCCAGGAGCAAGACCTGCTCTTTGGATGCCATATAGTGTATTTCCTCCCCCATTTCGTCTCTGTCCCCCCTCTTCTTGAGCTGGAGGCCTGTAGAAGTGTGACCCACGGTACCTCCTTCTCATTCTGTCTCTCTGTACCTCTGTAGCTTTAATTCCTTCCCTGATGTATAGGGCCACCCCCCCCCCCCCTTTTCTACCTTCCCAGTCTCCTAAATAGGGTGACTCCCAGAATGCTTACCTCCCAGGAGTGGTTAACTGTGAACCATGTTTCAGTCACAACCATCAAATCCAGGTCTGCTTCAGCCATCAGTGCCATGAGCTCTGGGATTTTGTTTCCCAAACTACGGGCATTAGTCCGTAAGACTTTCCAGCTCCCTCTTTCAGCTTCCCTTGTGTTCTTCCCGCTGTTGCCTCTCTTCTCTTTCTTAACCCTGGACGTTTTTCATTGGACCTCCCACCCTTCCTTAGCTAGCTGATCCTGGTACATTGTTTTGCAACCTTCCTTTGAAATACAAATATACTTTGTATTTGTGTAGCACTCAGCAATATTAGTAAGACGGACTTTGGTTACTCAATTTTAACAGAGTGATGCCCGTCTTTTTGCACTACATTTGCTCTTTTGGGTCTGTCTTGTGCAGAAGTTAGCCACCTCTTGAGTGGTGCAGCAACAGCCGCCGCTTGAGTCACAGTAAAGCTTTGTTTTTTTTTGGCATTTTAAAATATACTGCTCTTTACCTCTGTTATATAGATTTAACCCATTTTCGTCGTCTTTTAATATTGTAAACAAAGATCCGACAAGCTTCAAAGTCTGCGTTGTGACCTAGCCATAAGTTGGCGCCGACATGAGATGTGATTACGTAGTTGAAGTGAGATTGCTACTGCAGACTATAGAAGCTCTATGTACTGGCCCATTGCAGCTCATACTGTAAAATTTCTGAAGCCCACCAGTATGCTAATCGGCACCTAAAACATGTATCAGAGAGTAATGCATGTGTTAGGTGCCAACTAGCAAGTTTATGGGCTTTATAAGTTTTACAGTATGAACTGAAATGGGCTGGTACATAGGGTTTCTATTAGTCTGTGGTAGCAGTCTCGCTTCAATGACATAGTCACATCTCACTTCGGCGCCATCATATGGCTAGATTGCAGCCCGGACTTTGAAGCTCGGGGGATGGTTGTTTACAATATTAAAAGATGACAAAAACTGAGCCAACCCGGTGACGCTGAAGGTTGAGGTGCTAGACGCCTCACCTCGTGCCACACTGGCGACCCAGGTTTGGGAACGAGCCCGGGCTGTTGGGGGTCGGCAGAGGAAGGAGAGGATTGAGCGTCCGATGGACAGCTGTCCTCTCCCGGGAGGGAGTGGGGTTTGCACTCGGTGCTTGACTGGCCTCTGGCGCAAGCCGGAGGCACAGCAAGCACAGAGCTAACTGCAGGGGATGGGAGTGGCGGCGTGTCGTGGTGACACCATGACGTCAGGGTATGTGCCACTCCTCCAGAACAAGAAGAATCAGCGCCTGGTCTCCTAGATAACGGAGCACTGAAGCACTAGATAACAGAGCACTGAAGCAGAGATCCTGATTGCTCACGCCTGCCTGACAACTTGTAGGAGTAGGACGAAACTTGAAGTGTCT
Organism: Neoceratodus forsteri; assembly: GCA_016271365.2. NCBI lineage: Eukaryota > Metazoa > Chordata > Ceratodontiformes > Ceratodontidae > Neoceratodus > Neoceratodus forsteri. The sequence goes on along the minus strand of CM028131.1, from coordinate 675,673,207 downwards.
CAGGGTGTCTCTGCCCTGCCCCATACCCGCCTGGGAGGTATAGCCAAGGCTCCATGAGGACTTGTCCAGGGGATTAGGCAGGCCATGATGCGGGGGATACTGCAGTATGTCTCCCGAAGGAGTGGAGACCGGCTAAGGGAGAAGTATAAATAGAAATTTCAAAAAAGAAAAAAGAGCTAATGAAAATGGGTTAAATCTGTATAACAGAGGTAAGGAGTACAATATTTTAAAATGCCCCCGCTCTAGCTCACCACGATTTCTGATTTTTAACTTGGTGACCCCAGAAGACAGATGTTTAGGTGTCCTTTAAGTTATTAGAGAAGAACAAAAAGTCTTAAACTTGGTAAATTCCACATTTATGACTCCCCAACCTTTCAAATTCCTGGACCAAATTTGGAGGGCAGGGAGCTCCTTGCAGGCCCTGTCATGTGCCCCTAGGTCATACAGCAGCCGAGCTGTACATTATGTTAACAAAAATCGGGATTTAACATTGAAGAGCCTGCACAACCCTAACTATAGTGATGCAGCTAATGTAAGCAATTGCACACAATATGTGGACATGTTGTAATACCCACATGCCCCGACAGGTTGTAAGGCATGAAGCTCAGTTGAGTGCATTCACTCCATCCAGGTTGTGCAGTTAGTACAACATAACCACACATCCTGAAGTGTTATTTCATTTATAGAATGATGATAAAAGCCCCGACAGCTGCAAAGAAAAGACACTGTGACTCATGTGGTAATGTAATAATTGCACGGTCATGTGCCAGGATTCCAGCAAACGCATTGCAGGGCTTCTCTTACCTGTTTTAGAAATATATTCATGTCACATATATAAACTGGGTTAAGATGCCTGCAACAAAGCTGGCCCGGTGGCGCTGAGGGTTGAGGCGCTGTACACCACACCTCACACCATGCTGGCGACCCGGGTTTGGGAACGAGCTCGGGTTGCTGGGGGTTGGCCGGGGAGGAGAGGATTGAGTGTCCGACGACAGCTCTCCCTCTCCTGGGGGTAGGGTGGGGTGTGACTTCCTGGTGCTAGTGATGCCCAGTGGAGGCTGGGTGTACTGCAGCCTGGGACCACATAACTGATGGGGCGAGGTGTCGGGCGGACATCCTGTGGGCAGGTGCGGGAGTGCACCCGGCTGCTGGAGCCTTGCACGTCTGCGCCTCTGGGAAGGGAGGGTTATGAGCATGAACAAGGAAAAACCCTGCATCGTCTGGTAGAAGACTGCACCTGACCTCCATGCCCACCGCTGGATCCCGCCCACCTGGTCTCCCATTTTTCTCCGACCCTAATCCTGCCTGCAGCTGGAGTCTCGACTTCAAGGAGCACCAAGATGGAGAGATGGCCCACCTTGGGGGGTACAAGCCAAGGAGTTCTCCCGCTGCGAGGTAGGTGAGGGGTCGGAGCACTGCGGGGGATACTCAGGAATGGGGGGTCTCAGGTGGGCAGGAAAAGAGCCTTGATGCCTGAGGGAGTCTCAGCGGAGCAGTGACTGGAGGGAAGATAAGTTGGGGGGGGGGGGAATGGAGATGCCTGTAGCAAATATTGCCCTACCATCGGACGAACCAAGACACCTGCCATTAACGTACACACAGTGCTGTATTTTCAAGGCAAGGCAGGTAACGTGGTTTGTTCTATGAGAGAGCTGCATTTGTGGCAGCTATCTTGACCCATTTTTTAAACACATCTACACATACAGCCAACAGTATTGAGAAGTAGTGTGGTTTACTGGTTTGACCTATGGCTTGGAAATGGAAGATCGAAGGTTTAACCCCACTATAGCCAGATACTTACTATGTGACCTTGGGCAAGACACTTAACCTTTCAGTGCTCCGGTCCACTTGGCTGCAGAAATGGGTAGAAGCAAGACCTCCCGGAAAATGAGATGTTACATTTCAGGTGGTCTGTCTTGGGTATAGTGCTCCAGATAAGGTTAGTATTGGTCTATTTTACTCACCAAGTTTTAAGAAATACTCTTCAAAAATGTTTGTGGATGAGTACCGATACTACTCATAATCCTTACAAATGCTCCTAGGGCTCTCTGGGATGCGGGACCTTGTCTTTATGCACATTTTGTGTGTCAGGACGCTCAGGTTTGTTTTGGGAAAGTCCCAGAGACACTCCTTGCCAGAGCTAACCCCTTTCTTTTCTGCCTAATGTAGGATTTTGTACAGCGGGGGGCGTGCTCCATTAGTTTCTATAGGGCCATTTTAACAGTTTTTTATGTTTGAGGGAATTCAAATAAATGTTGCCATCAGCAACCAATGCAAGGGCCTTGTTAGTTGAGTGGTGGCCATGTTTTGTTTGAATTCACCCTCTAAAACATAATTTTTTATTTTTAATGGCCACAGTAGAAACTAATGGCGCGTGCCCCCCACGCTGTACAAAATCTTACATTTACCAGGTTTCTGGATCCCAGGTGCAGTACCTTGCATTTCCCTGCATTGAACTTTAGCTTCCACTTTCTAGACCACCTTTCCAGAGCCTCCAGGTCCCCCTGTAGGGCCACCCTCCCCTCCTCCCCATCCACCACCGCCCCAGTTTTGAGTCATCTGGAAAGAGACTCATCTCACTCCTGATACCCTTCCTTATGTCAGAGATGTAGGCATTGAACAGTAGGGGCCCAAGGACCGATCCCTGAGGTACCCCACTAATGACCCTCCTTGGGGATGAGACTTTCCCGCCAACCACGACCCTCTGGGTCCGGTTATGGAGCCAATTCCCTATCCATCTGATCGTCTGGTTCCCCACCCCCATTTCCCCCAGCTTATCCTACAGGCCCCCATGAGGAGCAGAGTCAAACGCCTTGCTGAAGTCAAGAAAGAGGACGTCCACCGGTCTACCCAGGTCCAAGGCACTCGTCACCCAGTCATAGAACTCCACAAGGTTTGTCTGACACGATTTCCCCTGGACGAATCCATGCTGCCTGTCGTCCAGGCACCCTGACTTTTCCAGGTCCCCTCCAGCCTCTCCTTGACAATGCCCTCCATTACCTTGCCCACCACCGATGTCAGGCTGACGGGCCTGTACCTCCCTTGACCCCCCCCCTTGTAGATAGGTACTATATGCGCCATGTTCCAGTCCTGGGGCACCCACCCTGTCCTCAGAGAGACGAGGAAAAGCTCCGCCAGGGGTTTTGACAGGACGTCCGCCAGTTCCTTCAGCATTCTGGGATGTAATTTATCTGGCTTCGGTGCTTTCTCTGTCTTAAAGGACCTGAGGGCTTCCCTCACTCTCTCTGCTGTGATTTCTACCTCCACCACGTCCCCCTGCTTTGCCTTCTCCACTCCGCCAGTGATCCCCCTCCCCAAACCCACCGATCGTAAGGTCCCCCCAGTTTCACTGCCTCCTCACATGTATGATGCAGCTCTCATTTTCCTTGGTGAAACTGAGGCGGCACTCATTTAGTACTCGCCTGCTCCCCCGGTCTTGTGCTCATCCTCCCTGTTTTAATTCTGCTAATCTGCCCCTTCACCTTTGTTTTCCCCAGTGTATCTAAAGAACCCCATGTTCCCTCTCCTATTTCCCTGGCCAGGTTCTACTCCTTTCTTGCCGTAGCTGCCCTCACCACCCTAGTGGCCTTTCTGGCCATCAGCTCGTACTCCCCTCGATCCCTTTCACTCCTTGAGCACTTGAAATGCCTATAGGCCGCCTTCTTTCCCCTCACCACCTCCTGAACCTCCCTGGTCCACCAGCAGGGTTTTCGGGGCCCTACCGCATTTGCGTCTTATTCTTGCACAGGTGCTGGTAGCATCCTGCACCCCGCCTCCTGATGATTTCCCATCTACTGTCAGCGTCCATGTCTGGCCCAATCCCATCCAAGTGCTCCTTAAGGATCCTTCCTATTTCCTTGAAATCCGCCCCCCTGAAGTCAGTTACCTCCGTCTTTGTGCAGCCTTCTACCCCTTCTAGGTCCAGGCAGAACCAGACCGTGGCATGGTCGCTCCCTGCCAACAGGTCCCTTACCTCCAGGCCCCCAACCTGGTCACTGTCTGCCAGGACCACATCCAGTATCCGCTCCTCCCTGGTCGGTTCCTCCACCTGCTGAGTTAGGAACGCATCTTGAAAAACATCCAACAACCTCTGCTCCCTGGTCACAGAGGATGTCATAGTCTCCCAGTCCGTTCCTGGCATGTTTAAGTCCCCCAACACCACCACCACCCTTCCCCTGCCCAATCTGCAGTGTCTCCCAACATCTGCCACCAGACTCTCCTCCTGCTCCTCCGCCAGCGCAGGAGGTCTATACAACACTCCTATTTTTACTCTCTTGCACCCCTCCCCTTGTTATCAAGGTGACTCAGATTGCCTCTACAGTTCCCTCCGGCCTCCTCCACTCCTCTTATGCCAATGCAGGTTTTTGACTATTATTGCTACCCCTCCTTCCCTTCCCTCCCCCCGTCCTTCCTGAACATGGTGCAACCCTCCAGGTTCAGGTTCCAGTCATGCCCTGCGGTGGCCCAGGTCTCAGTGACCGCTGCCACATCCACCTCTCCCTCAGCATCCCTTGGAGCTCAGGCATTTTGTTGCCCAAGCTCCTGGCATTTAGCAGGACTACCTTCCACCCTTTCCCTATACTTCCATTTCCCCTGCTCGCGTTCCCATGGGGATTCCATCTTCCCCTGGTCTGCACCTTACCAGTTGGCCTTTTCCCGCATTCCTCCAGCTCCCCAGTGGGGTGGAGACAGAGTCCCTCCTTTATCGGACCCCCCTTCACAGCCTCTTCTCCCATCCCTCCCCCTTCACAAGTTTAAACCCCACCTTTCACCAACGAACCCCTCTATTTTCAACTTAAGGATTTCCCTTCCCTCCAAGTTGAGATGGAGCCTGTCTCTAGCATACAGCCCTTTACCCTCCCAGGTCTCCCCCCAATCTCCCATCAACCCATACCCTCTGGCCCCACACCACTCCCTGAGCCACCGGTTTATCTCCCTAATCTTCCTCTTGTGTTCCCCACTAGCACTTGGCACTGGCAGGATTTCTAAGAAGGAAATCATGCATGGAATGTCATGACAGACCCTGGCAAGCTCCCTGAACCTTGCCTGTATCTCTAGCTCACTATTTCCCTCAGTGTCATTGGTACCCAGGTGGACCAGTATGTCCGGGGAACCTCCACAATCCTTTGCCAGCTGATATACCTCATGCTTGGCCCTGTGCACCGTTAGTCCAGGGAAGCATTTTGTTCTAACCTGGCAGGCTTCCCCTCCCTATCCCATCTGATATTCCTGATCATGGAATCACCCAACAGGAGCACTCTGACCACCCCTTTTCCTCCATTTCCCCCCTTCCAAGTCCCTCATCCTTTCTAACGGTCCCTCCCCCCAGCCGGCTCCTTGCTCCTTCCCCTGTCTGGGTGCCAACTGTCGCCTCCTCCTTATTTACCCTGGCCACCCCTTCCTCTGATCCTATGCCTCTCCTCCTTCCGAGTATCCTTCTGTACTCATACCCCAGTCACTGCTCGCGACTGGTTCCCCCCATCTGCTAAATTAGTCTGGCTCGTCCTCCCTTCCTTCCCATCTCCGTTCAGCCCCTCCTTGCCTGTCGTGCCCCCCCCTGACCTAAACCCTCAGCTCCCTTTACTGTATCCTCCCTGTACTTCTGGTCCTTCTCCTTGCCTTTTCCTCCCAACTGGTCCTTCTCCTTGCACTTTCTTCCCTCTACCCCTCCTCCTGCTCTGATCCCCGCTCCACCCGCTTTTCCCACATTCCAAGTTCCCCTGTTCTTCCTGCTATCCAGCCCCGCCTCCTGCCCCCACTCCCTTTCCATCTCTAACCGCCCTGTCATGGCTACATCACCTCCTCATCCTCAAGCAGAAGAAGAGAATTGAAGCGGTTACTGAGCTTAGGTCCAATCCACCTCCCCACCTTGCTTCCTTCTGTCCAGCCCCAGCCATCTGCCTACTTCCCTGAGAATGTCTTCTCTTTGGCTCCCCCTCTGTGAGGGTCCCCAGATACCTGCCTGCTTCCATGGTAGTTTCCTCCTTTTGGGCCCCCTCTGTCAGGGTCTCTATGTGACTCCAGAGTACTCTTCTGCACTCTTTTCCCTATGCCCCCACCCCTAGTGCTTGGTGCAACCCTGGGAGAGCCCTGCCCTGTTCTCCAACCATGCTTCCCCAGCTGTCTCCTAATCCCTCAACCTCTTCCCAAAGCTGTGCCAGCTGGTAGCACACTGGGCAAGCACCAAACTTCTAGGCCCAGTCCAGTATCATGGCCGCCCCACACCCTGTGCACCCCACCACCCTCCCAAAGATGCCGGCCGTAATGACGTGTAGTCCCATCCCCCTCCAAGTAGGTTTCCTTGGGTGAACCACCAGATTCCCCACTAGTCCAAGATACACCCCTACCCACTAATCAGGTCACCCACTAATCCTAGATACAGTCTCACAGTAAACAGGTGCCCCCATTACTAGGAGCAGTACTACACAGTAACATTTACCTAGCTTAGGCTTAAACTAGAGGGTGCCCCCCTTCCAGCAATGAGCTCAACACCGCATGCTCTTTTTCCCCTCCTCCAAGTCCCTCTCTAGCCAGTGTTTTTTTATAAAGTGCACAGCTCCTTCTCACTTATTTTGTGATCCGCCAATGGGATCCTTCCTGGTTTGCTTGGTCCGCCCTCCCCGGGTACTTAATAGAGGTTGGGGCCGGGGTGGCTGGTGTGGGACGAAAAATCTGGTGCCCTGACCCACTCTGTGCGGTCGGGATGGACTCCCCTGATCTGCCGCTGTCCCCCTGTACCCTCACCTGCTCCGTGCGGCCAGGAAAAGCCCACAAAAAGTCAGCTCCTATAGGAGAATATGAGCTGGGCAGCTTTTAAAGATTGCCCAGGCTTACGTATTCCCCGCCGCAGCTCCCGATTCGCTGCCTTCCTCTGCGCCCGATTGGCGCACTTGCTCCTGGCTCAGTGTGGCTGGATTGGCTGCCGAAAGATCCCTCTGACTGCTGCTGCGGTCCTCCGGTGCCCTGACCCGCTCCATGTGGTCGGGATGGCTCCCCCGATCTGCCGCCAAAAATCCAGTGCCCTGACCCGCTCCGTGTGGTCAGGATGGCTCCCCATATCTGCCGCTGTCCCCCTGCGCCTTGGCCCGCTACGTGCGGCTGGGAAAAGCCTACAAAAAGTCAGCTCCTGTAGGAGAATACGAGCTGGGCAGCTTTGAAAGGCATCCCAGGCTTACGTTTTCCCCGCCACAGCTCCCGATTCTCTGCCTTCCTCTACACCTGATTGGTGCACTTGCTCCTGGCTCCCTGCGGCTGGATTAGCCGCTTAAAGATCCCTCAGACTGCTGCCGCAGTCCTCCGGTGCCCTGACCCGCTCCATGCGGTTGGGATGGCTCCCCTGATCTGCCGCCAAAATCCGTGCCCTGACCCGCTCCGTGTGGTTGGGATGACTCCCCTGATCTGCGCTGTCCCTTGCACCCTGGCCAGCTCCGTGCAGCCAGGAGAAGCCCACAAAAAGTCAGCTCCTTTACCTCAGTTAAAATGTTCATGTCAAACTTCCATTTCTAAATGTTTGTTGTTTTTCACTGCCACTGATAGAATGTAGACAGTAATGCAGGGGAATCCACCGACTTATGAATGATGATGCTGGGAGGTTGCTGCTAACCCAGCATAGCAGGGGAGGTGCGATATGCATTCAAGTTACTGACTGCAAAACCAGTCCAGCTTTTCTTTTCAGAAATGGTGACAGCCGTGTGGTGGGTTTGCCACCTCTCATTTGTCCCTGAAGGTGGCAAGCCTGCAAAACTGGAGTCAGGGCTGGTTATTGCGGAACACGCACATGTTGTAACCTCTCTTGTTATGCAGGATGTTAACAATCCTAAAAGGCACATAAGGGCTTAGCATCAGTCAATGCTCTCAATATTCTGGAACTGGTTGTCATGTTCTGCTATAAATTTTTTTTAACTGTAATACACTAGATGGTTTATCCTTGCATTATTTCATATAGGGTTCAACTGCAGGCAGAATATGTCTATGAACGTGTTTATTATATTGCACATTATAATTTTGTAGTATAGTCTAAAGTTCTACATATTGTATTTGATGACTCATTCTCTTAGAACAAAGTTTGATTCAGAGTGCAAGTAAAACCGCTGAGTTGCAGATGGACTAATAATACTCTCACTGACGAGCGAGCTGAAAGAGACATACATCTTTAAAAAATAACTTTATTTTACCCTCCAGTCCATCATCTTGGCACATGGACTTGTGCAAAAATACTTTTTGGACTTGATTGTTTATGTCAGATATTAGCTTGTATACCCTCACTATGAGATATCAAGTGGCTCCTGTCTAGTGTGACACTTGGACAACTGGTTCTGATCACTGTATCATTTTTTTGTAATATAAAAATGGGTTATGGACTGTCTCTCTTGAGAAATGCTGAAACAGCATGTGAGATGACACATACACACAGGTTTTAGATACAAGGTGTTACCTGGAAGGCCAGAAGCTAATTACAGACTTTAACTAAGTTAATTATAGCTGCAGTTGCTAAGAGGGAAAATCATAAACTTTTGTAACACTTAGAGGAAGAAGAGCAGGTTGTGATGTTTTAGTGCGAAGTCATAAAAGAGGCTTTGATGTCCTGGGAAGGAGAAACTGATAATAAGATCAAAGAAATGTCATTTGAAAAAGAAAATAAGTTGTGTTGAGGACTGCAGAATTTAATACAGGAAAAATACATCCTGTTTTTGTATAGATATATGTTTTTATATATTCTGACAGGGAGGAGCTAGGTGACCTCGTGCAAAGAGGTGGGCAAAGCCAGCTTTTAAACAATATTCTGTTTTCCTTCATAGGACACACACTTTATCTACACTTTTACAAAGAAACATCTTTGAGCACTTAAGCAGGTATCTAGAGAGAGAGAGAGGCAAATCTGAGTACTGTAGTAGGAATTGCACTGTTTAAAACCTTGTTCTTTTAAAAAGATTTGTATGGTTCTTGTGATATATAGTTCTGTATTTTATGTTTTACTTATTTTTTTATCTACTTTAGTAAAACTCTATTTTTAGAGCCTATTTGGTCTGTCTTTAATTTATTTCCTTTACAAGTGAAGTATATATGGTTACAGTAGACACTGTGCATAAGCTTGAATGGTGATACCAAACTGGAAAAAGGTAAGCGTTTTAATCTGAAGGTCTTTATTATAGTTTTTAAGGGTTCATTTCTGTACCCCTGGTTAGGTGCCCATAGGCAAAGATATCTGGCCCCCCGAAGACAGAATTATCTGCTCCTGTACATTGGGTACGCTAGCATGAGGTTCACAGTTTGAATCCCTCCAAAACTTGAGACCAAAGTTTGATTCGAATGCACAAAACAGCCAGGAGGGTTACCCTGTTTCTGTAAACTGTTCACAAGACTGCGCTTGGAGGTTGGCACTTTGGGAGTAGAGGGCTGACCTGCTGAGTGGGTTTGTGACATCTGGTACCCTAAAGTTAATTGTCTGATGTAACACGTGCTATTTCTTGCTGCCAAGTATACACAATGTTTGTAAGTGTTTACTTGTAAATGTATAAATATTGTTAAAAAAGCTGTTTTTCCAAGTTTAAAAGCACTTTTACTCATCAAAATTATATTTTATTCGCCTAATGTCAAAATGGTCATCACATTACTCTGGAATGGCAAGGTTATCTGGAGCACTCCTGGGTAAATAAAATTGTTAAAAAATATATGGAAACACAATGCTTAGAGCCATTCATTGTCATGCATGATCATACTTTTATTTATTTATTTGCAAAATGTTTCTAGGAAGACAAAATGAGCTGTGAAACAGCTCATTTCCAACCAGGAGGAGGGGTTACAAAGATGGCATGGCAAATAAACATGATAAACATAATATAAAGCTTACTGTACAGAAACAATACTAGTACCGTTACAGTGAAGGAGACTTACAGAATAAACAGTGACACTTTTGACTTACATGGCAGCTAGGCCAAGATTGAAGCATAACCATCAGTGAAAAAGTTTACATAACCACGCCACGAGCAGTAGGGTCTGGGCTAGTGGACAGATAGTACAATGAAGTGCTGAAGTAAAAAGGCTGGGCCTAGTAGTAAGTGCTATAGCAATCACAAGGGGAGGCAGTTAAAGGGAAATGAGTGCGAAGTACAAGAGGTGGAGGGGAGAAGGAGGGAGACGGCCTCAGGCTAGTTCTCTTGAGGATGTTGAGGACCCCGTAAGGAGGACAGGTCATAATAGGTAAGGAGGAGAGGAGGAGGATTTGGCAGTGACTGGTGAAATGAAAGGGGTGAGAGACTGGGGAGGGGGAAATAGGCACAATGGGAGGGTTATAGAGTGGAAAGGTGGCAGCGGGTTAGGATAGATCCGACTTGGGGGGGACTGGTGGACGGAGCAGGGAAAAAGTGGAATAAAGGATAGTACAAGGGTGGGTGGTTGACTGTAGGGGCTGGGCAGGTACTGTTAGGGTCAAAAGAAGTGTGTTTAGGAAGGAGGGTGGGGGTTGAACAGCAGGGGCTGGACAGTTTCTGTATGATCTTAGAAGTCATGTCACGGTAGGAAAGAGGATAGTGTGCAAAAGTGGAAGGGAGGGCAAAATCAAGTAGAGTTAGTGGAAGGTATATAGTTGAGCCTGCAGGAGTGGAGAGGATGGAGACCCAGTTGATCAGAGAGAGAGAGAGAGAGAGAGAGGGCAGGAGGTAGTAGCAGAGGGAGAGCAGTGGAGGTCTACACCAGTTCAGGATGCTGTGAACCCTGCAAGGGGGCTAGAACCAGGTAGACTAGGATCTGCAACTTATCCTGTAGGTAGAGAAATGGGCAGATTAGGTGGGCCGGCCTTATCTGCTGTCAAAGTCTATGTTTTATGTAGAAGGAGAATCTCATTACCTCCTGGGTGGCCATTTTGTGTCAGGTAAACAATAGATAGTTCTGACTTCATATGGAGCTATTGGAGATAATGAGATAAAAGAAGATGTGTGAAGAGAATGAGGATAGTGTGCTAACGTGGGAAGGATTGTGAAAGGGGGGATAGTCCGCAGAGTTGGTGGAGGAGTGGAATAGTACCAAACCATGGGGGAGAGAGGGTAGGAATAGAGACTTGGTAGTGTAGAGAGGTAGACAGTGGGGGCATGAGGGAGGAGAGATAGTGGCGGTTTATACCACTTCAGGATGCTGAGAACCCTGCAAGGGGGGACAGAATCAGGTAGAATGAGGAGGAGAGAAGGTGGATAGGAAGAAGTATTAGAGTAGGGAAGAGTGTGTAGGTGCTATAAGCGAGTGCAGCTAGGGGAGTACAAGTTGCGTATGGCTAAGGAGAGAGAGGAAGGGGACAAGGAAAATCTGATAGGAGGTGGCAGCGAGTTCCAGAGTTTTGGGAAGCAATGGGAGAAAGCTTCCTGGCCAATGGAGGTGGAACAATGAGGTATAGCAAGAGTGTGGGAGTCAGAGGATCTAAAGTGTTGGGAGGAGGGAGAGGGGACAGTTAGTGAGGAGGAGAGATAAGAGGGAAGAGTCCCAAACCAGAATTTAGAGGTGAACTTGGCACAGTGTGAGAGGTGCCTGCACTCCAGAGAAGAGAGAGCTAGCACAGCTGTACATTGGAACAACAAAGACTAGAACTGTATAGGGAGTTATAGAGGATAGGTAGGGGTAAAGGATATAAAGTTATGTGATGTGACTTGGAGCATCAGTTTCATAGAAATGGTGACAATCGCATTATTACTGTTTTAAATATCCCTCCTTCCATCTACTGATATGAGAGTTCTGCTCTGGCAGTTTTGTATGATTTGTAATTATTGGTCTAGAAAGGCACACTGAGCTGTGACACCTCATTTCCATGTGCAGTCTGGGAGGTGGGTTACATGGACCTGTTTTATTGACGAGGAATGTTAGCCAGGACACTGGGGAAAATCCCCCACTCTTACGATAAGTACCATGGGATCTTTAACTTCCACCTGGACAGCCACCAGAGATGGGCAGAAGGGACCTCAGTTTGATGTCTTCCCCAAAGAATGGTACCTCAATAGTGCAGCAGCCTGCTAGTACAGCACTAGTGTCAGTACTGGGTATGGGGTATGGGATTATAACCTACGACCTGATGTTCCATTCCCTTGTGGTGAGCATGCTACGTTTCGAGCCCATGACATTGAACTGATCATGATTTCAGATTAGGGCTCTGACTTGGATAAGTCATCCAAGTGTTAGTATAGTTGCACTGTCAGTTTTCCTAGGTAGTGTGACACATTCTGTTTGTAAGTCTTGTTTGATACAAATGGAAAATGTAGAAGCTTCAAGAGAAGCATAGTTACAGTATTAAAAATCTAAAGCTGTAAACTGGAAATTAAAATAGTTTAGCACTTTAATTGGTATCAAAATGACAAAATTCTTTGCCAGATAGTTTTTACTGAATTTAGATCCTGAATCTTGTAGCAGTGGCCCTGAGCAACTTCCTTTACGCCTCAGGAGTGGTGTCAGCAATCCAATGGTATCGACTTATTGAACTGCAGTAGCAATGTGACAATTTAAATCACATGATGCCTTTAATTAAAAAAAAAAGCTTGGCTAAAACAATTCAAGCAAGTAAGCTTAAACTGAAAGAGCATATGTGAGGCTGCAGTACTGTGCAGATAGAATCTGTTTCTGTGACACAATACAAAACGTGGATAATTTTTGCGGTTGCAGAAAACTAGGGACCCTGTTATAGGTCAAGGAATGGGAAGTGAACCATTATTAATTGGGCTCTGTAGGCATGGAACACAGAGCAGTAACTACTGTGTTGTCTTACAGTGATAACATCCAGCAGCATCTGATGACCAACAATGTCTCTGAGGCAGCCAACAGCCTGGTGTCGATGGCAGAACTGGATATTAAGCTTCAAGAGTCCTCCTGTATGCATCTGCGAGACTTTATGAGAGCCACTGTGAAGTTCTGGCATAAAATTATTATAGACAAGCTCACAAGGTAAGAGAATGGATACTATACAAAAAATATTATAACTATTTGTTTGAGAATGTTCTTTGTATCAGCACACTGTTTAATGGCAAATGTCTACGCAGTAGGGCAGACAGCAAAGACCATGTGGTACTAGACACAACTGAAAATGACCCAAGGGTGGCCCAAGATTGATTTTTTTGTAGAGAGGTAGATAACTGGTAGAAGAAAACCAACATCTGGAGACTAGATTTTCAACTGTGATGAACAGCTATCCTCAAGAAGTCAGTTTTCTTTTCCCCCCCTTCTTTTTGTCAGTCTCTCCATAAATTGACCTTAGGCCCCCACTGAGTGGTTTTAGAGCTGTGTTATGGCTCGAGCATCTAAGGCCCTGTCCACACTACCCCTCTGTAACGTTACAGAGTGCCCAAACCGTTACCGCAACGGTTTGCGTTTACACCTGTAACGTTACAGAAGGTTTTTTTGTAACTGTTGTTGAAACCACATAAGAGGTGGTTTCAACAACGGTTATGAAATCGGTTATGCCTTGGTAACATTACCGGGCGTAGTGTGGACGCATGGCACTGGTCCCCTAACGCAGCGCGAGCTGCATTGTGGGATCATGTGCCACGGTAACGGTCGCCCGGCTTCCGAAGTGTGGACCGGCTGTGCTGGTCCCATAATGGACACCGTGGCAGTGTGGACACACTGCACCGCTCCCTGGTTGTAACAGTTTCTATCAGTTGCGGGGTCTGTGCGGTGCAGTGTGGACGGGGCCTTATAGGGCACATAGTAACTGATGAAACCTAATGGTTTGCTTTGTCTTGTTCATGAAGCATTGTGGGCAAGTGACAGAATGTATTACAGTTTCATTTTTTTCCTACCTTCGAATCATGGAATTGAGATCACATATCTTTTATGAATTGTTTTATTTCTTCTGTATTAAGAAGGCCATAGTCCATATTTCCCATGGCAGTAGTCTTTTGAGCATGCGCATCCTATTCACTAGGAACACTATGGCTGACAGCACAGCAGCAGTGTGTCTCCCACAGCTCCTGCAGCTGGTATGAGACTTGAATACATGATGACCTCCTCGTTCAAAGGCAACCATGCCACCACAGAGTTACACTGACATGTATTTGCTGGAAAAATCAGCCTTTGTCAGAGTGCTTTTTTTTTTTGGCAACCACTAGCAGGTCTTTGGGGGGGGGGGGTGCAGAAGAAAGTAAAGTTACAAACTGAACAGAAAATGAAAGGCCTGCATTTGGCATAGATCTCTGGTGCAAGATGGTGGGCGGTAGGCACAGCTGGGGACATCACCAGGAGGCGAGCCTCCCTCTATTATATCAACCCAGCCACTCCACTGGGGAGCAGCTGCCCACGTGACTGACTCCTTCAGAGTGGCAGGAGCCTCCAGTGACAGGCTCATGGGGAGGTTATTATACATTTTTGGGGGTTGCTATCCTTCCTGGTTTGACTTCCAGTGTTGATATAAATGTTTGTTAAATCAAAGATGTAAGTAATTTGTAAACTGTTTAAAAATGGTTAACATGGCCAGCCCAGTGGCGCAGAGGGTTGAGGTGCTGGACGCAACACCTCGTGGCACGCCGGTGACCTGGGTTTGGGAACGAGCCCGGGCCATCGGAGGTTGGCATTGGGGGAGGGGGGGCGGAGCTGGATGGAGCTGCTGGTAGGCAACTCTCCTCTCCGGGGTGGTGATGCGGCATCCCTCGGCTAATGGCTGCCCCCGGTGGAGGCCAGGGGACAGTGCAGGCTCTGAGGGTGCCAGGCATTAGGCCCGTGGGGTGGGTGGAAGTGGGTCGGTACCGGGGCTGTAAGGTGCATGCGCGCCTCCATGCGCATGTGTCCTTCTCCTGGGGCCCTCGGGAGAAAAATGGAGGAAAAATCACTGGTGGCAGGATGACCATCGACTCCCCGCAGGCGCCGCTCCCGGGCTAGGCATAAGGTAAGCCCCGGTAATTCTGGACGACTGGGCTGGGGTAGGCGATCAGATGGGGGCTGTCGGTGGGGGGCAGAAAAATAGAAATAATAATAAAAAAAAAAAAAAAATTAACATGTGGGTACTGGTCTGTATGCTTTGCATCAGCATATTGAGTGGGGTGGATGGAACATTTCGAAGAATAACATTGTTAGATAGATTTGGTAATTAATTACAACGTAGAAGCTTTGCCATTTAATACTGAGTACAATCATTACCCTTATAGTTTGCTTAGTTTGGGTTTGTTACAGAAAAGGGAGGGTTTGCATTTAGGGTATTTTATCCAGCATATCAAATATCAGTGGCAATTCTCTTGTTTTTATCTTGTTAAGCTACTTTTAGCTGGAGATGTTTGAGGAAAATCTGGAACCAAACAAAACCAACAAATTGCTAGACTTACAAAACTGGTTCAAGGCAAAGAGATTTAAAATAGCTAATTTAAATGCCTGTAGTTTACTGCACAAAAACAGTAATTTATTGATTAATTTAAACTTTGGGTAATATGCTTGTCAACAGTTGCCTTTTTCAGGTGCGACCTGGGTGCATTAGCATGAACAGTAACATAAGTTTACAACGGCATTACAGAAAGATACAGATACAAGTTAATTACACATGATAAATTACACATAACAGTCACAAACATTGAGTGTATAAAAAACTCTTTCAATGCCTTTGTAATGGCAGAAATAGTTTTGGATTCTCTTATGGGGAGGAATTGTATTCCAGCGTATAGAGGCACGATAGCTAAAAGTGCTGTCCCAAATTTGTTCAAAATGATGGAATTTTAATATGATATTTAGAGGTTGACGGAGATGAAGGTATATTAACAAATGCAAGCTGATCTCTAAAATAAATTGGAGCCTTAGCGTAAAGTTTTCTTTATAAAATTGGCGAGTGTTAACTTGAATTTCAGCTCTGGTTGTAACCAATTTAAGGTATTTAGAGAATGACAGTGATGCATTCTGTTATCATTTCGGATGTAAATTTAGTGATCTTGTAATAAAGTAAATGCTTCTGGTGTAATATAGATTTATTAGCAGCATCAATGACCCATGAACCATAATCCAATAAAGTAAGTAAGTTTGCCCATGCTATTTTAATTCTGGTTTTGGGTGTTAAAAAACAGGAATTAGAGGCTTGGCTCTGGATATATGCTACTGATGTATTGTTAATTACTGAATCATGGTTGACTCCAGAAGCTGATGACTGTTTATTAATTATTGGCAGGTACAAGTCGATAAGAAGAGACAGGAGAGGGAAAATGTGGGGGGCTAGTTGTCTAAGTAAAGGAGACAATTAGTATTAATAAATTAGATATGGGAACTTCCCTTTTAGGTTGTGAGAGTTTGTTCTTCGGGGTTGTTCTGAGTAATACAAAAAAGAAGGAATAAATATGGTAGGCATCCTTAAAAATAGGAAATCATTCTTATGGGGATGTAAGCTTTAATCGGATCGGGCTGGAAACAACTTTAAACAGGTGTTACAGAAAGTTAATTAGAAGAAATAACAAATCAAGATTGATACATTATTATATTGGGTCATGACAAGCAATTTAAGAACATCTTGTGCATCGAATTATGCCAGACTCGATCAGTGACCACTCACCTGTGTATTGCGTGTGCGTTCTAGGGACAAAAGGGTCAGGGCAGAGTGATTAACACAAGGAAGATAAATGAAGAACTGTTATCTAAAATAAAGGAAGATTTTACAAATACTAGTTGGCATGATATTGATAAGTTAGAAGATCCCAATAGGGTCTTGGATCTTTTTCACAGCTATACAGTAATGTTTTAACTAAAAGAAACCCACTTAAAAAGAAAACAGTTCGGAGAATTATGAACATGGATAGCCTACTGGGAACTCCATAATATATGCAACGAAAAAAAAAAGAAGGCTAAGGTGGACTTTTACAGAAGTGAGCAGATAGCAAATTTAAAAAATAAGAAATTGTTTAGCAAGTAATTAATAATTTAATAAAACCACAGGAAAAAAAATGAAATAGAATACCTGACAAAAGGAAATACAGAATTTTCAGGTAGTTTTGCTTCTTCGCGGATGACACAAAACTATAACAGAGTGGACACAACGGGGTTTGCTAGATTGAGTATCGATCTAAAAAGCTAGAAGAATGGTCAAGGAATTGGCAGTTGGGTTTCAACATTAAAACATGCAAAATAATGCATATGTGGCCAAAACACGTGGGCAATATACACATTTGGGTGGGGGGCACTGACAGAGACAAAGCAGAAAAGGGAACTGGGGATGATTTTTACATTTGATCTAAAGGTGGCAAAACAGTGTGGCTAAGGCAGTGGGAAGCCTAGTAGGATGCTGGATGTATTGGCAGGGGAATCACCAGCAGAAGGATTGAGGTGATAACTCCCTGTATAGATCACTGGTGAGGCGGCACCACGAATACTGTGCCCAGTTCTAGGGCCCTGTCTTCAAAGGACATAGCTAGGGTGGAGGCAATTCAGAGTGCAACTAACATGGTGCAGGGTATGCATCAGAAAACCCTGAGGAATGGCTTAAGGAATTGAACATGTACTCACTGGAGGATAGGAGGAAGGGGATATGATAGAAACATGCAAATACATCACAGGGAAGAACAAGGTACAGGAAGGTGGCATTTTCCAAAGGAAAAGATGCTCAAGAACGAGGAGGCACGCTATAAAATTAGAAGGGGGAGGTTCAGAGGAAATGTGAGAAAACCCTTCTTCACGGAAAGAGTGGCAGATGAGTGGAACGGCCTTCCGGTGGAGCTAGTGGGGTAGGAAACAATTATGGGATTCAAGAAAGCATGGGATAGACGCAGTAGGATCTTAGAAGTTAAGGGGGGGGGCAGTGATAGAATAGGTCACAGTGATAGAGTAGATAGAGTAACTAGGGTAGACTAGGTGGGCCAAGAACCCTTATCTGCCGACACCATCTATGTTTCTAGGAAAGGCAAACTACCTAAATGTGACCTTCACAGATTTAGGTGGCTATGTAGGGGCTTTTGATAAAACAGAAGTTGGTGAAGAGCCATTTGAGATCAGTAGGTTGGAATTTTGTTTTAAGCAAATTAGGAAGGGAGCCTTTTTTAAACAGCTGGTTAGACTAGGCGAAACAAAGGATCCAGGACCTGACCAGGCTGAGGCAAAAATATTGAAAGCAGCTGCTTTTGAATTCTCGAGGCCTTAAGAAATAATATTTAATAGGTCCCAGAGCAATCAAATTGTACCTGATGTGTGGGGGATAAAGTGCATTAATACCAGTACATAAAGGAGGGCAAACACATTCAGTAAACAACTATAGACCAATATCACTGTTGTCCTTAGTAAAACAGAAGAAAGGTTGGTGCGCTCCTAAATAGAGTATTTGGAGAAATATAAAACGGTGAGTGCCGTGCAGCATGGCTTCAGAGGGGACTATAGCATGGTGACTGCCTTGGGCAGGTTCATGAATATGTTTCTATCTGCAGGAAAACATAGAGAGGGGCATGTTTACAGGGGTGGTGTTTGCGGACCTGACCCAGGCATTCGATCTGGTGAACCACTCCCTTCTGAGATCACAGCTGTGCAAAGCAGAATTTGCTAAATCTGCTGCAAACTGGGTTTCAGACTACTTAACAAAGATCTCAGCAAATAAGATTGCTGGAGCTCTGTCGGACTCTGTACAGTGGGATATGGAGTCCCACAGGGGTCCATATTAGGACCTTTCTTATTTTCTTTAAAATGCTTTGCCAAATGTGTGCCGTACAGCTAAAATTGTAATATATGCTGATGATGCTGTATTTTATGCAACAGAGTTATAACCTCCCTTAATAAAATCTTGGACAACAACTTTAAAACCTTATCCTGGTTTATAAAAAAATAATTTTGTCATAAATAAGGAAATAAAACAAAGGGATGGTGTTCTGCTTGGCTGAAAAAAAGGTCTGTCTACAGATGCATTTCAAGTCTCAACTGGGGAAGGGGTGCAGTTAGAAATGGTTGAGAGTTCAGATATTTGGATAGATTATTGGACCCCAATATGTAGCTGCTGTATCAACACAGTTAAATAAGAAATTGGGGCTTTATACTCACTTAAGGATCTTTTGACTGATGAAGTCAGAAAATTGCTGGCCAAGAGCTGTTTATTGCCAACCATGCATTATGGTAGCCTGATTTGGAGAAGTGTATCTGAAAAGATTTTACATAAACGCAGTAGTATGTACAACATGATCTGTGGGTTTGTGCTGAGAGCAAAACATCAGGGGCACCACTGTACTCTTTATGAAAAATTAAAATGGCTGTCTGCTGAGCAAAGGGAAAATTTGTATAAAAGTTACTTTGTGTATAAAACTGTTATATGGGGGGTGCCTTAGAAAGCATGTTTGTACCCAAAGACAGCACCAAATCTTAAAGAACAGCTGACATGGTTTGGGCAAACAACTCAATTCGGGGAGTTGCCTGCCCAGTAAGCTAAATGAGGTGCATTTACATTTTTTTTAAGTAGTTTAAAGGTGTTATTTATTTATTTATTTTTTACTTTCTATTTTTCCCTCCTGCTAGGCCTCCATCTCCGACCCTCTGGAGGCACCTAGGAGTCATCCCTCTGTCAACCACCCAACATATCACCAGCCTTGCGCCCCATGGAGCCGTGGTTATACTTCCCAGGCAGGGAACAAGGTGGGGCCCGTACTCCTCTTACACTTACTTGATTTCATTAGGCAAGGCGGTCTGGGCGGTTGGTGACACATCGGGCACGCTTCTGGTGCCTCGTCTTCCCCTTGATGAAAGGCTGATTTCCTCTGGGTTTTTCACTGCTCGTGTGGTGCGCGCCTGACGTCAAGGCGCTAGGCGCCGACGTCCACCACATGTCACGGCCGAACCGTCCCCGTGAACAGGGCTTGCTGTACCTCGAGCTTCTGCTCGGGGTCAGGCAAGTTGCTGGTATTGGCCCCCTTCCTCCCCCGGAGAAGACGAGCCGTCATGGGACGCTCAAGCCATTCTCCCCCCGGCTAGCCCTCCAGCGACCCGAGTCCACTCCCGAACCCAGGTCGCCGGCGTTGTAAGCGGAAATCCAACGCTGCACCGCGGGTTGCTAATGGTGTTAATTTTAACTTAGTTTGCTCGGCTCGCAACTTCCACATAATGAAAGCTAATCAATCGTTGCTATACAGCCCCATACATGTAGAAATGCCAGCAAAGATAATCGTCGTACATTTTGACAGCCCCACTCCCCCGACCCTATTAGTAACTACACAGAGTGCCTGCAGCCCCACTCCTTACGTCACCTCATCAAAGTTATGCTTTTCCGGGCAGGGCTGCAGCGATTGCTTGGCTTGTATGCAGAAGTTGTGAGCTAAGCAAACTAAATTAAAATGAATACCTTTAAACTACTTAAAAAATGTTTAAATGCAGCTCATTTTGCTTATCGGGCAGGCTGCGCCCTGGAATGAGTTGCCTGCCCGAATCGTAAGAACGTGTCAGCTGCTCTTTAAGATCAGATAATTCTCTGACCTTACCTGTACCATTGTATGGATCTAACAAAACCCAAAAAGCTGCTAAATATTCTGCTGCAAAAACCTGGAACAACATCGATTCGGAAATAAGAAAAGCTCCACGTATACAACAGTGTAAAACTCCGTCATATAGGAAATGCAGTTGGACCTTTCGTGCTTGCTTTCAGCTTTTAGGTATGTTACATTTGTAAAGTAGTGAGTGTATAATTCATTCATTCTAAGTAAAGTCATTATAATAACTGGGGAGCATTTTCCCCTGTAGAGAAACCTGGTTATAATTCGCCGTTGTAACCTGCGGGTTATAACGGTGAACATTCTCCAGGTTTCTCTTGCACTGTGCATGTGCAGCCAGTGCTCCTTCACTCTTCCGTTCCAGACGCCATTCCCCAGCTCTACACGGTTTGCCGCACAAGTCAGTGGTGGTAAGTTTTTTCTTTAAAATTCCAAACTGGTTAGCATTTCTTTTAACATCGGAGGGCTAAGAAAAAAAAATGAAACCAAAAAAAACCCAGATCAGTGCTGTTTATCAGGGGCCACAGACTGCACTGTAACCCGACTGGTCCACGGCTCCATAGAAATATCTTTATTTTATATAGTTGCTGTGGTGAGAAAATGCTCCCCAGCAATTATATAAAATAAGGAAGGCTGGAAATAAGAGGGTGTAAAACCTAAATTTACACACTTCTTGGGTGGAGATTGACGAACCCCCCAAGCTTCACTCAGGTTTATGTGGCATCCCACCCCTCGGGTGTGTGTATGTGAAATCTCGTTATAACCCCTACCCAGCCATTATTCTATATGTAATTATTTGTATTGTATGTCTGATCCTGGATCTAGCCTGTAAAAGGACCATGTGGCCCAGTGCTATTTATCTGGTTAACAACATTTTTAAGTAACCAAAAAATCCTTTATTCAGACATCATGTGATGGTTTAGGAGTCTGTACAATAGCACCCATGAACACACATACTCATGCGCATATGCTTTGTTTAATCTTAGGTGGAAATGACCCTTTACGCCCATAGCATCCCTCCCCCCACAATTTGTTTAATCTTACATGTAGATGACCCTTTATACCCATAGCACCGCCACCACACACGCACACACTTTGTTTAATCTCACATGGAAAGGACCCTTTATGCCTATAGCGTTCGCGCGCACACACACACACACACACACACACACACACACACACTTTGTTCAGTCTCACATGGTAATGATCCTTTATGCCTAGAACACACACACTCTTTGTTTAATCTCGCATGAAAATGGTTGTTTGCGTCTGTAGCACCCAGCTCATTTAGGACATACATTTTAGCTCAGCCCAGGAAAAAGGTGCTATTACCAAGGTTTAGTATCAACAGTGCAAACGTATGCTTGACGAAGCATACTTGATTTCACACCATGTTTTAGAAACCCCTTCTGGGCTCAGGGGAACTAGAAGTATCCCTTTATCACAACTTGGATCTGAAAGTAGAAAACGATCACAGAACGTTTTCCCTACTGATGTTGCATAACACTTGTGTTGTATTGTTGTTCTTCCTTATTGTGTCCCATTTCTGCATTCTTTTCTGTGTAGTGATTTTGAAGACGTGCTGAATCAGTTTCATTGGCCCATTGTTGGACCACCGCAGTCTCAAGTTCTGTTACTGGCCTCACCAGTTAATGCTCCTGAACTCAGCAGTAACCTGGAATTGCTGTTTCTCAGCTTCTCAAACTGCAAACCGTGATCCTGCTAATTGCACTTTTATTGTAACGTTGTTGGAACTTTACCTTGATTGTAATGGGTCTTCAATAGTTGCCAAGTGATGCAGTGATCTTGTTGGGCTAATTATGTGCCTTTAGTTGCATTGGTGTGTTCCATTTTTATTTAGATCACCAGGAAAAGCATACTGCCTGAATGCAGCTTGTGTCCAGCTCATCCTGGGGAAAGGCAAGGCAGTCAGTAAAATATACATGTGAATTATAGAGTCAAAATTAAACTATACGTTATAAATATTACAATACACTACACAAGAGAATCTGAGCCAAATAAACAATTGCAGCAGTTCAGGCATGAAGCAGTGGGGGTAATAAAACTACAGTAATGTATTACACTATGGTGAATATTATGAATAGATACAGTATATTTGCAAAAATATGTGCAGGTTGGCAAAATATAAGCCTGAAGTTGTGGAAGATCCAGTGGCAAGGTACAAAAACATTGAAATTCACCGTAGCAATACGAGCTGTGCAGGAATCAAGCAGGTAACAGGGGTAAGGGGTTGGGGTGCAAGAGCATAAGTGGGAGGTGAATGCAAAAAGCAGTGCTTTTAGGGAACCATGTGAGGAAGCAGAATAGATGAAGAGAGGGGGAAGTTGGACCAGAGACATGGCATCCTGTTAAAAAAGGCAGACTGGCCAGCAGAGGATTTGGCCTGAGGAACAAGAGAGGGAGCAGGAGTCGGCAGAGTGGACTGAGTAGGAAAAGGGGAGGCAAGATGGAAGGCAGTGAAAGGGTTCGAACCAAACCAGAACTTGGATATGGGAGGCAGAACTTGATAGATAATGGCCTTCAAGAGAGGGAGGAGAGAGAGAGGAGTAGGGGAACACTGATGGATCTGGGGAGGCAGTCAAGAATGAAATGGCAGAATGAGAGAAACGCTGCATAGACTAAAGATCTTACTTCAAGAGGGTTTCTGCAGTAGGTCTTCACAAGTAGGACTGCGCCTGGGCATCAGGACTGCACGGCAAACTTGTAGCTAGCAGTCTTCAGCAGGGGACCACCCTGGCATCAGGTGATGGGACGTTAGCATGACTATAAATAGGGTGGTCCCCTGCCCGCCTTCTAGTTCTTTTCCGTTGTCGACCTGAATTGTCATACCTCGCGGTGAAACAGCTTCAGTTGCCCACCATTTTTCAATAGTTACCATTCATTTTTTCATCTCTCCAGTGTTGCATGTCTTCACGTTGGCCCAAGAAAAAGTTCTCCAAGTGCATTGTGCAGATCCCGCACGGGGACGACTACTCCCGCTGCGTCCTCTGCCTAGGACCTAAACACAAGACTGCAGATTTTCAGTCTGCCAGGCCACACGCACCCGCCGCCAGTGGACCCTTGATGCCCACTTATTAAAACTACGACTGACATCGATGGAAAAAGAGCTCCAGGAGCTGAGGGAATGATCGTCGTCACCTGCCCCGGAAAAAAGGAGAAGAAACACCAGGAGCAGGGCCGTTCTCAGAGGAAAAGCCACCAGACAGCCGCCGCCACATCGGGTGGGGTCTCCACCCCGGTGAGTACCCCACCTCTTGGGCCTTCTTCTGTTCTGGTGGATCGGATGCCTTCTCTCCCCCCCCCCCCGCCGAGGTCAGTGGGCAGTCAGGGGTTTCGTCTTCAGAGGAAGTGATTTTGGAGCCTACCGTTAGCTCAGCTGCTAAGTCGCTCTCCAGCTCCTCCGCTGGACACCCGGCCCAAGTCGATCAGCCTGACTCAAGCCTCCTGGCTTCGGTCAGCCCAATCGTGGTCTGTAAGTCATCCTTCAGCCCCTCCTATGCCCGCCAAACCATTGCTTCTAAGTCTGTCGCCGGCTTGCCCGACAGCCGTATGGTGACTGCTCTCCTGTCGGATCCCTCGTTGCCCCCCGATGTCTGGCAGAGCGAGCTTGCAGGTTCCCCCGGGTCCCATGAGGGTTCTCCCGCTAGGGAATCACTGACCTTACCCGATGTTTCAGGGGCTGATCTAGATGAACCCCCCCCACATCAGACCTACTTCACGAGACCCCCTGCCTCATCGGCAGACCCATCGACGGGGGCCCTTCTGGACTTACCTTGCCAGTCTCGGTCCCGGCCGTCGGACACCCTCAGGCACCCGGGATGGGTCTTTCGCGGATCCTGTTCCGGACGAGATGGACCAGATTCTTCCTGGACCTTCCGGGGTACCACTTCCGACCCCAGACCCGCCGATGGACCCAAATCCCAGTGGTCCCTTGGTGCCACCACGCTTCGGGTCTTTTACTACTCCTCCGTCGGGCCCAACGGGTTACTACCTGCTACACACTGCCCGATGCCAGGGGGTCCGACACTGAGTTTCCTGCCTCCCACGCCAGGTTAGACTCACCAGTATCAGGGTTACCACCAGTACCCATACTGGGACCAACCTCCTAGCTGCCCCTTCTATTCTACGGGGTACCCAGGATATCCTCCACCACTGCCTCCTCCACCTCCTCAGCCAGAACCTCGAGAATCTATTCCAGTTTGGTGGAAAGACGCCAAGTTACAGCTCCTACAAGTGTTGGGTCAGCCCCAGTTGGTAGTCAGGGCTACCCCGACCCATAGGGTGCCACTAAGAAGCCCTGCCCCTTCCAGCACAGTATCCAACAGAGACACAGGCAGTCTACTGTTGAGGATCAATCTGGGGGCCAGACTCGCGGAGGCAATTCCAGATGCCGTTTCTTTGTCAAGCAGGCTGGAATCCTCTGATTCAGGCGAAGATTCCGACTTGGGGGACCATTTGGAACCCCACTCTCCCATAGAGTCTCAGCCAAAGGAGTCGCCAAAATCTCCACCGGAGGATCTGTCTTTTGAGGAACTCCTCCTGTCTGTACAACGGCCCTGCGGTTGGGCATCCCAGGAACTGGACCCTAAGCGCAGAAGAAACATAGAAACATAGACTTTGACAGCAGATAAGGACCACTTGGCCCACCCAGTCTGCCCATTTCCCTTCCTATTGGATAAGCTGCAGATTCTACTTAACCAATAGCCTACTTCCTGCCACCTCCACTACAATTTTCTTATGTCTGTCCCATGCATGTTTGAATTCCTCTACTGTTTTAGACCCAACAACCTCCCCAGGAAGGCGGTTCCATGCATCCACCACTCTCTCCATGAAAAAAAATTTCCTCACATTACCCCTGAGCTGTCCCCTCTCTATCTTTAAATTGTGCCCCCTTGTTCTTACACATCTCTTTTTCTGAAAGATGCTGCCCTCCTGGACTTTGTTGATTCCCTTGAGGTACTTGAAAGTTTGTCATGTCCCCCCTGTCCCTCCTTTCATCAAGGGTATACATATTAAGCTCTCTCAGTCTCTCTTCATATGGTTTCTGATGCAGACCCTGCACCATTTTAGTTGCCCTCCTCTGGACTGCTTCCATCCTGTCTATGTCCTTGCGTAGATGGGGTCTCCAAAACTGCACACAGTATTCTAGATGGAGTCTCACCAACTGTCTGTACAGAGGGATAACCACTTCCCTTTTTCTACTTGTGAAGACTTAATGAGCATCTGGTCCTGGTTAATGCAGATCCCCCCCCCCCCCATTCCACCCTGGATGGGGCCACACGAATATATGATGTCTGCCATTTGGCAGCAACCGTCATCTATTCCTGCGGTTTCTAAGAAAGCCGACAGGACCACCCCCCCGGAAGGGGTTTCCCACCTAATGGCACAACCTAAGGTGGATTCTATCGTAATTACTGCAGCCCATGATAGATCAGTCCAACCCAAACATCTCAGTGCCTCTCCTCCTGATAAGGAGTCGAAACAAATGGACCAATATGGACACAAGGTGTATACCTCCTCTACCTGCACCATACGTTCGCACAACTGTGTAGCCCACATGGTGGCTTTCCAAAAGTCGGCTCTGTCCGACCTGGAAAAGGACATCCAAGAAGTCCTTGACGAATAGCTCAGGAATAAACTTCTGGACAAAATGAGAACAAACAAATCGCCCTGCAACCATGGTCTACAAGCCACATACAATTCTGTCAATTCGGTGGTGTTGCAGGACTATGGACATCTGCTTTAAGATGCCTGGCCTGGCTCCGTCTATGAGTTTGGCACAGGATGTACAGAGCGCCCTTCTGGATGCTCCATTCAGGGTCCAGTTCTGTTCGAGAGCGCCAAGATATAATCACCGAACTACAAGAAACGCAAATCCCTGAAGGATGTCCACTTGTGTATCGCCTCAGGTCAAAAACAAAACCAGAATGTTCGCCGCCCCAATGGAAATGGAACAAACAGAACCCTGGCAGATGCTAAAACAAGCGTCAGGCCACTGGTTCCAGCACCCAAACACCCCAGGCTAAGTTTCTAAGGCAGCCAGTGGGGCGAGGCACCCCCTCCCTTAGTGCAGACTTGCGGGTCCCCGTTCCTCCCCTCTCCGAGGAGGAAGCAGTGTGGGGAAGATTCGGCCTCCACCCGGAAGGGTGGAAGGCTGTAACCACAGATTTTTGGGTCCTACAGCTGGTTGCAAGAGGTCACTCGATAGTTTCTGGACAGACTCCTGAGCAACCCACCGGGCAGGTCTCATTACCCGACAGGACAACAAAGTTGGGTCCTACAGGAAATTCAGGCTCTACTGCAAAAATCTGCCATAAAGCGGGTTCCAACAGAACAAATAGGAAGGGGATTTTACTCCCACTTCTTCCGAGTGCCCAAAAAGACAGGAGATCTCAGCATGCTCAACCTCTTTGTAGAATACAAGAGTTTCCACATGTTGACCCTCCAGGGACTCTGCCCCTGCTCCAACGAAACAATTGGCTGTGTTCCCTGGATATGCAAGATACTTACCTTCATATCCCAGTTCTGCCGGCCCACTGCCGCTTTCTGAGATTCTCCTTTCAGGAGGAGCATTTTCAGTTCAGGGCCCTCCCCTTCGGCCTTTGTTCGGCACCTGGAGTTTTCACCAAGTGCCTGGCGGTTATAGCGGACCTTGCAAGGGTATTTGTGTTCCTGTTGGTTAACTAGAATCTGCAGCTTATCCAATAGGTAGGGAAATGGTCAGACTGGGTGGGCCAAGTGGTCCTTATCTGCCGTCAAAGTCTATGTTTCTATGTTACCTGGATGACTGGCTGATTTCAGCTTCATCCCAGGACAATCTGAAGGATTCCCTTTCCTTCACCCTGGACCTTTTCTCCAGACTTGGCATTACAGTCAGTTATCCCAAGTCTCAACTGTCACCCTCCCAGTGCCTCCAATTCATAGGAGCAGTGCTGGACATGGTCCAGGGCAGGGCAGGGCCTTAATTCCCACGGACAGGGCGGAGACCCTTGTCATACAAGCAGCACTGGTAGCCTCCTCTCATTGGACCCCAGTGCGCTCTGCCGTACGACTGCTGGGCCTGATGGTGGCCACCATACCCACAGTTCCATTGTCCAGACTGCACATGAGGGTGACCCAGTGATCTCTTAAAAGTCCAATGGAATCAGCACTTGGACCACATGAACCAGACAGTACTAGTCTCCAGCAGTCTGCAGAGGGACCTCCTGTGGTGAGGACCCTTCCAGCCTCTCGGTGGGGTTCCATTCTGCTCCCTGCCCCTCCATGACTCTTCGACAGATACCTCAAACCCTGGATGGTGGGCCCACCTGGGAGACCATCTAACACAAGGGACGTGGTCTCCCATAGAGGAGAATCTTCACATCTATATTTTGGAGACAAGAGCAGTGCTGTACGCCTCCAAGCATTTCAGTCCCTCTTAGTTCCGGGAACATGTCTCATCTAGACTGACAACATCGCAACGGTCTGGTGTATCATCAACAGGGAGGCACCTGCTCATATCCCCTTTGTAGGAGGCGAGGCGTGGTACTGGGCTGTTCAATATGGCCTATCTTTAACAGCAGTCCATGTTCCAGGTGTTCACAGCATACTGGCGGACAGTCTCAGCCAGCTCAATCGCCCAGGCTCATGAGTGAGAAGTGAAGCAGGAAGTAGTGGAGATCTCTTCCTTCAGTGGGGACTGCCAGAAATAGACCTCTATGCCTCCCCATCCAATGCAAAACTACCCAGCTTTTGCTCACTGCTCCCGGGCGTGGTGTATTTGACGAGACGCACTGACTTTTATCTTGGACAGGAAGATTTCTACGCTTCCCTTCCTTTCCTATTCTGCAGAAGGTTTTGCTGATGCTACAGGCAGAGGAGCCACACTAGATCCTCATTGCCCTGTGGCCTCAACAGATATGGTTTCCCTGTTGCAACAGCTAGTGATGGAACCCCAGTACCTCTATCTCTTTCTCACGACCTTCTGTCTCAGGAGCAGGGCACTCTGGTACATCCGAGCCTCAAAATGCTCCACCTTCATGAGTGGCACCTTTGGACATAACGGTTTCTTGCTATGGTGTCTCTTCCAGAGTTGCTCAGGTCATAGTGGAGGCCAGGAAACCCTCCACTAGATCCACGTATGCCATGAAGTGGAAAGGATTTTCGATCTGGGCCACAGCCAAAGGCCTACACCCATTTTCCTGCTTGACTTCCCAGGTCCTAGAGTACCTCTTGCACCTATCAGAATTGGTCCTCAGTTATTCCTCTCTGAAGGTCCATGTCTCTGCGGTTTCAGCCTACCACCTTCCATTGGCAGGCAAAACCGTAGCTCAGCTAGAGGTTTCCAGAACCTTTCTGAAGGGAATCCTTCACCTCAAACCTCCAGTCCGGAATCCTGTTCCCTTGGTATCTTAATTTTATTTTAGAAAAACCTACTTTGCTCCCTTTTGAGCCGGCAGCAAGTAGTGACATGCGTTATCTCTCATGGAAAATGTTCTTTTTAGTTGCGATCACTTCAGCTCAGAGAGTTTTGGAGCTTCAGGCTCTAGTTTGTAAAGAGCCTTATTTAATTTTCCACAGAGACCTTGTGGCTCTGTGGACTAATCCTTCTATTCTTCCGAAGGTTGTTTCAGAATTCACCCTAAATCAGAATGTTGAACTGCCGGTGTTTTACTCGGTGCACTCCACGGGGAGAAGAGTATCTCCTGCATACCTCGATGGTGCACAGGAATTTGAGATATTACGTCTCAAGGACTAAGGAGGTTCGCAAGTTGGATCAACTCTTAATAGCCTTCACTCCCAAATGCCAGGGCAAGGCTATTTCTAAACAGTCTTTGTCTAGATGACTGGCAAATTGTATTCATTACATTTACCAGAAGTACGAGAAGCCCCTTCCGGGGACAGTCAATGGCCACTCAAATAGGGGAGTGGCCACTTCCACTGCTTTCTTTAGAAATGTGTCCACTGCGGACATCTGCACAGCGGCCACTTGGTCCTCTGTCCACACCTTCACAAAACACTACAGTCTGGACATTGCTTCTATGCACAGGGCTGACTTTGGTCTAGCAGTCCTGCAAGGACTACTGTCATGAGCAGACATTGCAACATTTTCCTCCTCCCGAACCTAGTCTCTGACTCTTTCTATTTAGTTGACTGCTTGGTATTCCGCCTGCTTGTGAAGACTCTACTGCAGGACCCTCTCAAGTAAGATATAACAGCTATGTAAGAACTTACCTGCACAGTAGATCTTCAGAGAGGTCTCCTGAAGTAGGTCTAGATTTCTCACCCCTTCCCCAGCTCCTGTGTTTTTTACCTCTTTATTCCCTTCCCAGGACTTTGTTTTATCCAGGGCTCAGGAGTTTTCACCCTTTTCCTGCTTCCTCTTTCGAGTTCTCTGGCGGAGAACTGGAGGGAGGCGGGGACCGCCGATTTATAATCATGGTGACGTCCCATCACCTGATGCCAGGGGCAGTCCACCGCTGAAGATTGCTAGCTACAAGTTTGCTGTGCGGTCCCGTGCGGTCCTGATGCCAGGGGGCACAGTCTTACTTGTGAAGACCTACTGCAGGAACCTCTCTCGAAGATCTACTGTTACGGTAAGTTCTTGCATAACTGTTATACCTTGGGGTATGATAGTGCGTCACGGGCAGACTGGATGGACGATTGGTCTTTTTCTGTAATAATTATAGTCCAAAGCCAGGAGGATCACTTTTAAAATGACCTTATGCCATACTGTGGGAGGGACATAGGAAATTTGTGATGTGCATCCATGAGATATGGAATGTGTCTTCATGAATGATCAGTGATCTCTTGACCTTCATGAGTGGTGAAGCCACAAGTGAGGGAACAAGGGGTCACTGACCACAAATGAAGAGAAATACCATATCTCATGGACACTCATCACATGTCCAGTTTATGCACTATGTATTTGTGTTTTAAATTTCTCGTTTGAAAAGAGATCAGTAAAAGTAAATCTGCTTGGGAGTTTTAAACAAACTTCAGTTGCCATGCATTTCTGTGTGTACACTGCTTGCACTGTCTTGCAGTTTAGAGTAGTGTGAGGGGGAACAGTCAGACACAGCTTGTGCTAGTGATGTATCCCACTAGCAAGATAAACAGAATGAGGTACCCTACTAGCAAGATAAAAATGTATCTAGTTAGCTGGGGTTCTATGCCTGTGATAGTGTTTTTATCTTGGTGAAAAAACGCTGATGTATATTGTATAAACAGGCTGTATTCCTTTAAAGAGCACCGACATAAGGAGGATTTCTATAATGGATGTGCTAATTTTCAAAAGATTTTGCCATAGACCTAGAACAGGAAAATGCCTTTGGCAGTTGGGGACATGCAAGACTTAGTGGACTAGCTCAGAACATTAGGCAGATGGTCACTTTGTAGGCAGCCTAGTAACTTGGCAGCAGTGTGGTCATGGGAGGGCCCAGGTTCTGGAGCTACCTTGTGTCGCCCGCTGGACTGGTAGAGGACAGGCACATTGTGGAGGCACTCCACTGAGGTCTCAAGCGCATCGCTCTGCAGCACCCCATGCAGGGCTGAGATACAGCGGGACTTGAGTTCTCTGTGGAGCCTACTGCCAGTGTCCCCTCAATGGCAAAGGCCAGGTCCACAACACGCTCAAGGGGTGGAGTGCTCGGGAGGAGGTCAGGGATACAATGGGGCAACAAAAGGAGCAAGTGGATTGTCTGGTCCCATCATAAAACAAATACCCACAAGCAAAAGAGATCATTTAATTTACTTTGCCCCCAAAAGTCTATCCCCTTTCCCCTCAACTTCTCTGACAGTCGTGTTGAAAAAAACTCTATCCCAGTCTGTTTGGAGCATTACTTGAGCTTCCTTCTTACATGTCATAAAGGAGGCAGAACTGGCATCTCCGTTGTCATTTTAGAAGTTTTATGGCAGCGCTTGGGAAACTGGGGCAGGTTAGTCTTTTGGGAGGTAATGTAAGGGAATGTAACCAAATTAATGGAGTAAAAGTAAATACAGTTATCTGTCAGATTGGGATAACGGTTCATGTTTGGCATTAGCCATGTGCCTAATATTCGTGCTGGTCCACTAGCTCTTTAAGGGAACAGTCAGCACTAAGAACCCCTGCGTAAATGTGGGACTGGTCCCAGTTGTAGTTTATGTAAAAGCCTTTTTTTTTAAACTTATTGTTTACTGCAGTATAGTAGACTGTATCGGGGGATTGTGCTGACTCCTGAGCTGATATTTGCTGCAGCCAGAAATCCCAGAATTCTCTGCAGCTGATGTCCATGCCAGGCTCCAGCAGTTGGCAGATCAGTAGCCTGCAGTGGATGTTAGTTTTTATAAGCTCTGATAGTTTGTTTGCTGGGCCTGCTGTCGTCCTGGGGCTGAGGACTGTACATAGTCAGAGGAGAACAGCAGGACCAGCAAACGTCTGATCTGAACTTATAAAAGCTCTAACATACACTGAAGCTCTTGACTCTCCCACTGCTGCAGCCCAGTCCAGACATTAGCTGCAAAGGGTTCTGGGATTTCTGGTTAAGCAAATGTCAGCTTGAGAGCCAGCAGAATCGGCCTAATAGAATCTACCATACTGTAATAAACATAAGGAAAACATTTTTTTTGTATGACATACAAAGTACAAATTGGGCACAACCCCACAGTCGGGTGTGGGGCTATTAGTGCTGACTGTTCTCTCATTAATGCTGATTAGAATTCTGTTGATGCAGCTCTGTTATAAGTAATAATTGTGGCCATTTGATATTGCGTTCTTTAACTGATTGTAGCATGTTTCTGCTGTGACATGTAAACAAGTGCTGTATTTTGTGTTTCAAGTGGAACCATTTGCCTTTAACAGAAATGAGCAGATATGAACTCACAACAGAGCAGAAGAAATTACCAGAGAAGTATCCACTCCCTCCTTCACCAGCAATAATTCTTCCAATACAGGTCATGCTGTTTCCGCTTCAGAAGAGATTCGATATCACTTCTCTGGGAACAGGCAAACAAATGTTATAAACAAGGTTTGGACATCTTCAGATGTATCAGAATTATTGGGTTAAGAATTTGTAGATTTGAAACGTTAAAGCAGCACTCACTTTTGACCCATTTCTGTACTGAGGCACAGTAATGCAGTCCTTTTCAATTTTCTGCTTATGAGGGGCATGAATGTTGAGGAAAGATGCTGTTCCATCATGTTGAAATGGAGAAAAACATCTTTTCCAGCTTCAGTGAACCGTTTTGTTTTGAGGGACAATGTTATTGCTGCATATCCATGATTTTGGAGGTAGGGCTTCTGAGGCATGTGAGAGACTGGGTGGGATAGTGTTGTGCAGCTTTGGATATCTGTTTGAAAAAGCATCTGGACTGGATTATTTCATTCATGTCTAGAAATGTAAAACTTTCCTTGGAACTTGGATTACGAAAGGAAGTATTAGAATGCCAAATAAATATTGGGAAGAACTCCTTACATCTAAAACTGTCTTAGATCCACAGTTCACTCTAAAAGTTTGTTCAAGCCATCTTCATGCAGCAGTGTAAAGTCAGGTAGCCATCCTACCTTAGTTTCTGGTACTAGGTTATCTGTCAAAGGAAACGCAAAGCAGTAGGACTTCACTACATTTAAACACTCACTGTAGCTACTTCAAAAAAGTTTGCCATGGAGACAAAAAGTTTATTCATGATGGATATTCTGTGTTAAGTGTAGTGAGAGTATTTTACCTGATCTATCATTAATTGCTTCTTGCCATTTAAAATTATTCTGACGTGGTAGCATGGCACCAGGGATTCGGTATTTTAGTGGAATTATAGATGGTTTGCTAGCCTGGGTGCACAGTGGTAATGCAGGGAAGATCCACATTTGGGAACCAGTTTTGGTCTCCAGTTTCCGCATTGGTAGAGGTGACACTTCTGTTCTCCAGGAGGCGTAGCAAGCTCTGTCCTTCATATGCCACTGTTAGTTGTTTAGGGAACACCACTGGCATGGAATGCTGAACATATCTCCTTGACCAAATGATCATTGTGTGGATGGCAGTGTGAGTTTGGGGGAGGTTGTTGGAAGAATGGTTTCTCTGGAGTTGTGGATGAGTCTGTTTCATGAGGTTCCTTGGATGCAGTGCTCTCCTGGAGCAGGTTGGGAGGTTGACTGCAGATCTCATCAGCTTGAAACTACCTGATGCATGTCAGCAGTAACTTGTACCCCAGCATGGTATGAAAGGCTCTTCCTTTTAGGTGAGGGCTTAACAAGGTAAACACTTGGAGTAAACAGTGAATACAAAATACAAACTAACTGATGTTTTCATGACCTACAGCCTGAGTGGTACTTGAGTCAGGTACTCATATGGATTGGGAACAATACCAAGTTCCTTGAGGAGAGATTCAGCCTATACTGGATAAAGCTGCATCATCAGTGAATGCAAGGGTACGATATTCATCACATTCCTTCCTTTTGTTTAAGAAAGTAGTCCACCCATCTGTAGGATGATGCAACATAGAGCACTTGTAATACCAGATTATCTCAAATCTTCCGTTATTTTATCTTTGACCGGTTAAACCGCTCAGCAGTCCTGAGTGTCTATCAGTCAAAGTAGACTACAAATGGCCAGACCAGGCTTCTCCTAAGACTCCTGATTAGAGTCTGGGAGCCCTGTAATTTGGTTTGGTAATCCCAAACCTGAATAACAGGGCCTGTGCATTCAATTACAGCAGTCAACATTAGCAGTATTTCTGGAGTTGGGGACTTCCAGAATTTCCCTTGTGCTCTTAAAAAACTCAACAGCACACAGGGAGCTCATGATGCTCTTTTTACTTTGGTAGTATGAATTGTAAGCCTCTTACTGTGGATGTTGCCTCTTAAATTCTAGCTGTACAAGGATATTCCCTCATATGGTCACTTATTTATTTATTTATTGACAATTGGTAACCAGCAACAGCACTTAACTCCCATAAAACAACAAACATAATCCTGCAGGACTGTGCCAGTGCTGTAGGACTTTCATTTATACCATGACTAGAGATCCCCTCATGGTTGTTAATTTTGATAGAGCTCACATTTAATTTTTGACCTGCTACTGTAGGGCTAAGCTATCCACACTCAAACTCTGCTTTACAGAGATGAGGTTTACTGCCTGACAAAGATGAGATTCCCCAGCAGCAGTATCCATTAAACAACCCTGTGTTATATAGCCAGAATAGAATGCATAGTTTTGGTGACAGAGAACTGACATCTGTGATACAGACAAGGTAGTTTCTCAGACATTCATTCATACCACTTCTGTTCAGCACTGAACCCCAGATGATCAATTGTTTATGAGAACAGAATGATTTTAAGCTGATCTCTCTAAACACAAATCAGATGGGTTAGTAATAAACTTTGAGTGAAAACAGTTAGCTGTACAGACTGCTCTAACTAGGAACTGCAACAGCATATTCAGTCAATCAGGGAAGCAGCAGCTGGACAGGTATGATGGCATTGCTCACTGACAGAGACAGAAACAGCTTCACTGTTTTCAGTTACTGCAGAGCACATTAACAGATGCTAATTTAAAGAAAACCACAAAACCAAACAGCATGATATTTTCAGAAAACACTAATCATGACACGGGGATGTGAATTCAGGGGAATTCAAGCTTTTTATGAAATATGTGTATTTGGTCTTTAAGCCATTTGTTCAGTGTCCATAAATCAAGCAGAGATCCCCCACAAAACCATGCCCGACATTTCACCCAAACTTGGGCTTCCTCAGGGTAGAGGATCTACATTTAAATAATAAAATCACATATTTATCAACACATATTGAACCATGTACATATACATATACATCTGCCCTTCAGCAATCCATTGGATTTACAGGATGATTACGTACTTCACTATCTCCCAGCTTTACATATTAACTATAGATTTTATCTGTAAGTCAGTTTTTATGTCATAATCATGTGGACCAAAATGCAAAATTATTTATCTGTTAACTTTAAATACACTGTAACATCATTTTTCTCAGTCACAACTAAGAGCAGAAACTATAAAAAGCTGTTTTCTTAGCCACTTTCCAATATCCAAATTAGCGGCTTCTTCATATCAATATTATAATAGGATTTACTTTCGAAATGCATGTTATTCATTTAGCCATTTGCATCGGGGCCCTTTGTTCAAAGCTGGGCAAAGTGGAGCGCAAATATTTGCATTGCCCTTCAGAAATGCTATATTCAGTGGAATCGCACATCGGCGCCATTCGACTGAATATAGGGCCATTGCGGCCCAGTGGTAAGCCAGTTAGCGCTGGGCGGACATTGCCCCTGAAATAGAGCATCACAATTGCTTGTGCCCATGTTAAATGTCCTATATTCAAACTGACCCATACAAATGAGCCCCTTGGCCATGCAAGGCACTAAGGGGCCATTTGCATGCTCATTATGTCTCATTTGCATGGGTAGCGAGGCTGGACTGTGTGGGCCCCCCCGTTGCCCGTTCCCTGAGAGTGATCCCTGCTGCTAGTGGTCCTTGCCCC
The DNA here is from genome assembly GCA_016271365.2 of Neoceratodus forsteri. Lineage (NCBI taxonomy): Eukaryota > Metazoa > Chordata > Ceratodontiformes > Ceratodontidae > Neoceratodus > Neoceratodus forsteri. The sequence continues at coordinate 675,637,333 of CM028131.1, read as the reverse complement.
CATCGCTGCCCGAGTTAAAGAATAAGATTTCCTTGGTGTCTAATGCCCCCCCGCCGATTGTCCCACCCCGACCAGTCGCTGTCCTGAGATAAAGAATAGGAGTTTCCTGGTGTCTAGTGATCCCTCCCCCACCCGACAAACATTCACTGTGTCCCTGGTGTCCAGCATATCCCTCTATCATGGTCCCCTATGTATGATAGATGGATCATTCCCTGGTGTCTAGCGGACCCCCCAATCCCCAGTAAAATACATTGACACCATTCCCTAGTATGTAGAGGACCCCTCACCCCACAGGTAGTGCCCCACCACCCTGCTCCCCCCATCCCAACTCCAAGCCATGATCGCATACTGTAAACAGAGATCACTCATTGGCAGCTCAGTACTGGAAAATAGAAAATTAACTTTTTTTTTTTTGAATACAACTTCATTGACAAAAATTGGTGCGGCAAAATTATTCATTTAACAGGTATCTTTTTTTTTTTTTAAAGTCATGAAAACCATTAGAGTCTCCCTACTGAACATAACTGTTTTATTCTTTGAATAGGTGTATTCTTTTATCAGATATACATTTAAAGGGCTCTAATGTGCCTAAAAGACACAAATGAATCCGTGCACAGTAAAAAGATAATTAACTGGTCTGTTCTATTATGAAGTATTTGTTTAAATGGGCTCCACAGTAGGTTCTTAAAAGAGAGAGAAAGAGTGTTTGAATGCAGAGCATCTCAGTGGTGGTAATAACAGATTTATCACAGTATTAAGACTTTTAAATTTGGATGACCATGCCCTCCATCTGTATTTTATTGCAATAGCTGGAGTTCTCCCGCGGTCTGGTGATGTTGGTTTTGGAGAAGCTGGCTGCAGATATTCCTCGCCTCCTGTATGATGACAACCTTTTTTGCCACCTGGTGGATGAAGTGCTGCTCTTCGAGAAGGAGTTCTGAGGTGTACATGAATATCAAGCAATTACCCCTGCAGTCTGCACGACATGTGAGGAAACTTGCTTCCAGAGGTGTGGATAACAGTAGAAAGAAAATGTAAGAGGTTATTTTTTATTAGTGTTAAGTGTTGGGGATTATAACATTTTTTAACATGTTGCTGTTCAATGATTTGTTAAATCCTGGCTTTGGGTTTTTTTGCAGTTGTTTATTTATTTATGTGTGTATTTATTTATTTGAAAATTGGTAACTGGGAAAGGCACACTGTGCTAAAGCTCGTCTTCAGGTGCAGCCCGGAGGAGGGGTAACAGTGGCTTACAAAGTAAAAGTGAGCAATCAACAAAGTACAGTAATGACAGGATAAATAAGACCATGAGAATGTCAGGTACAAAACATCAGTGAGATAAATACAAAAGATGCTATTCTACAATGTAGCCCTAGAGCATATGATTGCATACAGAGATAGGTTAGGGCCGAAAACTGAGAACTGTACATAAGGTGCCAGTCGGATTAAAATAACCAACTAAATTACCTATCGGAAGGGGGACGGACCCAAAAGGCAAGGAAATGCAACAGACATCGGCAAGCTTGTAGGCAGGCAAGGGATACCTGGTGGGCCACAACTAATTGAGTGGAACAAGCTAAAACAGCAATTGGAGGAGCAGCGAAAAGCTGTATATCAGGCTCAGGGGACAGCAAAGTGTGGGCAGGTGCAAGAGGGAGCAAAAAGATTGCAGAAGTGGTTTGAGAGAGGTAAGAGGGGCTTAGACAGCTAGAGGCTAGAAGAGAGTTTGAGTGAAGGCAGGTGACCTGAGAGAGAGAGTTGCCCAGCTGATGAAAAGAAAAAGGAGAGCGCAAAAGAACGAGAGTTGGAGGAATGAAGACAGTAGGAGGTGGGGACAGAAGATGAGAGTAAGTCAGAGAAGTTGGAAGGAAGGAGAACCAGAATTTAATAATGAAGGAAGAACCATCAGGGAGGCTCTGAGAGGTTGGGGGGGGTGGTAAAAGGTACAGTGATGAGTGAGGCATGGGGAGTCGGTGGCAAAGTGGTAGCAGGGGTGAAAGAGGGAGTCCTGTCTGGCAAGGATAGATTAAGGAGAACCTTCATAGACCATATCTACGTAGTTAAACAGATCATCTTGACCACGATCTCCTGCCAGAGAGGGAGTGGAAAACAGGAATTTTTCCTGTAAGGAGCACCTAGTTTAGGGTGTAGCTTCTTGATGGTGTCATCAACGTAAGCTGAGAGGTCAAGAGGATTGTCCGGCACCAGCCGATAAGTTGGCCAGGGGCTCCTCCCCCACCCTGCTCTGTCTGGTAAGACATCCGCCCCTGATGGCCGTTCAGGCGTGGTTCTCCCATCTGGCCTAATGGCGCCTCACCCGATGTCCAGCAGAACCAGGGAGAATGCCCCTACCCCTCTTCCTCGCCTATACCCTCCCTTCTGAGGTGGGTACCTCCAGGTGAAGACTGTCGGGAACCCCGGCGTCGTAGACCATTCTGCAAGAGGTCCAGCTCTCCTGAGCGGGGTCACGGGAAGGAGGTTCCTCCTCAGCCGTCTGGCCTTACAGTGGAGGCCCTCCTCCTCCTTCAGGTGAGATCCCTTCAGACCTGACGAATATCCTGGTCCCAATCCCACCCTGGATCCGGCGATTCCAGTTCCATCGCCGGAAACTCCCAGCGACTCTCCCCTGCCAGGGCCCAGTGATCTTCCCAGCCTCTGGCTCCGTTGCCGAACCGGTCCGCCGTCTGGCCCCTTCGTCCGGCCCCGACGCGGATCCTCTCCACGCTGGATCGGGCGGTGCCGGTCCCGACGCTGGTCCCTCTGACATTGGCTATCCAGATGCTAGACCCCCGTAATTTACACTACAGCGGGTCTGACATGGTTCCCCCTCCATCAGACCCGACACGATTTATACTAGACCCCTGACTGTCCCTCATTACCCCTTTGGGTACCCTGGGGACCATTTCCCGGCTGGTTCTCCTGCTGAGTGGAGTTCCTTCGGACAGTACTACCCTGGTTACAACTGCTACCACCATTTTCAGGGTTACCAGGGGTACCATTACCCACCCCCAATGGTAATGCTTCCTCCTCCCCCTCAGCCGCAACCTCCTCCACCACCCCCTCCAACTCCTCCGGCTATGTCGGATTTCAAGACCTTAATTCAGTCTTGGTGGCAGGGGGAGTGCTCGGAGTTGGTGTCAGACCTGGAGACAAGACTCCCACTTCCACGCTCTCCAAGGTCCGCGTCCCTGAGGAGCTCTTCTCCATCCACGGTACATGTCTCGGCGATGGCACGTCAGGACATTGCCCTTCCGGACAGTCGTAACCTTCCTGACGAAGGGGCAGACGATGACGATGATGCTGACAAGTCGGCAGAGGATGCCTTGGAGGAACTCGAGGGTCCGAAAGGCTAGGTTTCCCCCAAGTCCCCCCAGAGGACCCTGCCTTCTCGGATCTAATGAGGTCTATGAAAGATTTCTTCTACTGGGAGTCAGAGGACCAAGACCCCATGAGACAGAGACTAGCTGAACATCTGGACTTAGAATCTTTGTCTCCGGTCCACATTCCTCCCTGGATCGGACTTCACCAAGACCTCACCTCTACGGTCTGGCAGATGCCTCATTCTCTCCCGGCTGTCCCCAAGAGGGCGGACAGGATATACTGGGTGCCGAAGGAAGCTCCTTTTCTTAAGACGCATCCTAAGGTGGACTCTGTCGTCATTTCAGCTGCTCATGATCGCTCCGCTGCACCCAAGCACATGAGCACTTCTCCTCCAGACAGTCGAGGCAGATGGACCAGTTCGGCAGAAAAGTTTATGCCGCCACATGTGCTCAGATCCCTCAACTATGTGGTCCATGTAGTGTCACACCAAAATGCTACCTTAGCTAAGTTAGAGGCCCAAGTCCAGTCGCTGGAACCCTCGAGCCTCAAGGGGGAGCTTGCCAAGGATCTTCGCCCCTCTCGCTTCTCCTTTACGCATGCTCTGTGAGCCACATACGACTCCGACGATTCTGTAGCTCGTGCCTCGGCAACTTCTGTCACCTAAAGGTAGCATTCCTGGCTCCGCATCTCTGGCCTCGCCAACAAGGTACAGTCTGCGATTCAGGATGCCCCCTTCCGGGGCTTGGTGCTTTTTGGTGGCAACACCAAAGACATTATTACTGATCTCCATTACAGAGGTCTCTCCCTAAGATCAATAAGGTCCATGCACCGATCGGGCACTCAACAGCAGCAACAGCCCTTTCGGAAAAGGACCTGAAGGCAGAGGAAGCAGGCCCGGCTCGATGCCAGGGCAAATGCAAGGCCATGGGTTCCACAATCCTCTGGCCTCCAAGAGCAGAGATGTTCAGGAGGTTCTCACCCTGAGCGTCCTGCCACTTCCTGACTCCCTGTCCCCACTAACTCCTCAGTCTCACGACGAGGAGCAGATGGGTGGGAGGTTCGCCTGCCACGCGCAGGAATGGAAGATGATAACCTCCGACACATGGGTCCTGCAGTTTGTGTCCATCAGACACACTATAGAGTTTCTGGAAATTCCTCCAGAATCTCCGCCAAAAAGGACTTCTTACTCCAGGGATCAGGCTCTTCTCGTTTGAGAAGAGGTTCAGAGTCTCTTGCGCAAAGAAGTAATAGAGCGCGTTTCCCTCTGGCAAATGGGTAGGGGGTTATACTCCCATATTTTCCTGGATTCCAAAAAAAGACTGGAGACTTCAGACCCATTATCGACTTGAGCAGCCTCAATCACTTTGTCGAGCACAAAAAGTTCAGGATGCTGATGCTCCGGAGTCTTCTTCCACTCCTTCTGGAGAATCATTGGTTGTGTGCTCTGGACATACAGGATGCTTACCTGCACATCCCAATCTTCCCCAGCCACCACCGTTTCCTGCGGTTCCAATTCCAAGGGGAGCACTTCCAGTTTCGGGCACTCCCTTTTGGTCTGTCCTTGGCACCTCAGGTGTTTACCAAGTGCATAGCGGTGGCGGCGGCCTTTTTACGCCACCAGGGTATTGCGGTTTTCCCTTACCTGGATGATTGACTGATTTCTGCCCCATCCAGGGACTCTTTAGTGGAGGCTCTCTCTTTTACCGTGGACCTCCTTGGCAGACTGGGGATTACTGTCAATATTCCCAAGTCATCCATGACACCGTCCCAGAGACTACAATTCATTGGGACGGTTTTTGATATGGTCCAATGGAGAGCCTTCCTTCCTCCAAACAGGGTGGAAACCCTGATCCTTCAGGCTTCATGGGTGGCTTCATCCAGGACCATCCTGGCCTGGGAGATCCTCCGCCTTTGGACTGATGGCAGCCTCCATCACTGCTGTTCCCCTGGCGAGGCTCCACATGAGAGTTACTCAGTGGTCCTGCGGGTGCAGGGATCAACTCCTGACGACCTGGACCATCCGGTCCTGGTGTTGTCAGCAGTTCAGAAAGAACTGCTTTGATGGAGGGACCACTGCAGCCTTTCCTTGGGTCTTCCTTTCAGGAACCCGGCTCCTTGGGCATCCCTAACTACAGATGCATCGAACATGGGATGGAAGCACATCTAGGGGAGCACCAAGCTCAAGGACTGTGGTCCAGCTTGGAGGCACCATTACACATCAACGTTCTGGAGATGAGGGCGGTCTTGTATACCTTACAGGCCTTCCGGTCCCTCCTTCCCAAGGAATCACTGCTGGTCCAAATGGAAAATATGTCGGTAGTTTGATACGTCAACAAACAAGGAGGAACTTGCTTGTACCCCCTGTGCAGGGAGGCGATGCGAGTGTGAAACTGGGCGGTCACGCACGATCTGGCCCTAGTGGCCGTGCATGTTCCAGGCATTCAAAATGTCCTGGCGGAGTCTCAGCAGGTCTCGGACCTAACTCATGAATGGGAATTAAATTAGGAAGTGGCAGAATCTCTTCCTAAGATGGGGCGCCGAAATTGGCCTTTTCGCCTCCCAGTACAACGCAGAGCTTCCCAGTTTTTGCTTGCTCGTTCCAGGGCATGGTGCTTTGTGGCACGACATGCTGTCTCTCTCCTGGACAGGGAAATTTTTGTATGCCTTCCCTCCGTTTCCCATTCTCCAGAGGGTCCTTCTCAAGCTTCAGGCAGAGAAGGCAAGGATGATTCTCATCGCCTCTCTCTGGCCGAGACAAATCTGGTTCCCGCTGCTACAATAGCTGTTGAGAGAACCACCGGTTCCACTTCCAGTGACCCATGACCTCTTGACTCAGGATCAAGGTCACTTCATTCATCCGGGGCCAGGACCCTGCATCTTCACGCGTGGCTCCTGCAGACATAGCGATTTCTTGCTTCGGGGTCTCCTCTCGAGTAGCTCAGGTTCTTTTAGAGGCTAGAAAACCCTTCACTCGTTCCACTTATGCCATGAAGTGGAAACGTTTTTCCATCTGGGTGACCTCCAAGAAGTGGAACCCCTTTTCTTGTTCTGCCCCACAAGTCATGGAATACCACCTTCATCTGTCATATTCTTCCTTGAAGGTCCATCTTTCGGCAGTTTTGGCATACAACGAGCTAGTGGATGGTAAACCCGTGGCTCAGTTAGAGGTCTCAAAAAACTTTCTGAAAGGGATCCTCCATCTGAAGCCCCCCATCCGCAGCCCAACCCCACCTTGGAATTTGAACTTTGTGTTGGAGAAGCTCACTCTTCCCCTGTTTGAACCAGTCATGAGCTGTGACTTGCGCTTCCTTTCCTGGAAGGCATTAGTTGCCATTACGTCAGTACGAAGGATTTTGGAGCTTCACGCTCTGGTTTGTAAAGAGCCTTATCTTATTTCCCACAAGGACCGGATGGTCCTCAGGACAAACTTAGTCTTTACTCAAGGTGGTGTCAGACGCCACACTGAACCAATCAGTAGAGCTTCCAGGTTACTCTCCGTCCCCTTCGAACAGAGATGAGGCACTCCTGCACATCATGGACGTCCATCGGATCCTTCCGTGTTACACACACCGCACCAAGGATTTCTGTAGCTGCGATCAGCTTTTTGTTTCTTTGCCCCAGGTCAAAGGGCAAAGTGGTTTCGAAGCAGTGCCTTTCCAGTGGTTAGGCAACTGTATTCGGTATTGTTACAAAAGTACGAAAAACCTCTGCCGGGTCCCATCAGGGGTCATTCTACTAGGGGCATGGCTGCTTCCGCTGCTCTTTTGCAGAACGTCTCTGTGGCTGATATCTGCGCCGCAGCTACTTGGAGTTCTGTCCACACTTTTACTAAACACTACAGTCTGGACATTGCTTCTAGGCGGAGGGCTGACTTCAGCCTAGCTGACTTGCAGGGCCTTCTGTCCTAGGCTGGGTCCATTCTGGTTCCCAGTTTCCATTGGAGTTATTTTCTCCTCCTCCTTGTTTCTCTCGGCTCTCTTTGGAGGGACTGCTTGGGACTCTGTTCTCTATATAATGACCTACTGAAGGAACCCTCTCGAAGTAAGATAGTACAGTTACGTAGGAACTTACCGTAACAGTAGATCTTCAAGAGAGAGGTTCCTTCATTATGTCATATTTTTCCCTCCCTCCTTCCCCTCATTTTATTTCTTACACAGGGACCCCAAATCCTGTTGGCTCCTGCTGTCAGGCCTCTTCCTGGCTCTGGCGGGAGAACTGGAGGGAGGGCGTGGGGACCGCCCACTATATACGGCCATGCTGACGTCGATCACGTGACGTTGGGTGGGCAGTCCCCCATCAGGGATTGCTAGAAAAGTCTGCCGTGTGGCCCGACGCCAGGTGGCGCCAGTCCAATATGTATATAATGACCTACTGAAGGAACTTCTCTCGAAGATCTACTGTTCCGGTAAGTTCCTACGTAGCTGTACTTTCCCAAGGATGCAGGTATCATCCCTCTGTGCAGGAGGAGGACATCAGCCTGCTTCCAACAATGAGAAATCAAGTCAGGTTGAAAGAAGAGATTTAGAAGAAGCATTGTCATTTTTTTAAAATTCATTTAAGGGAAATGATTTCTGAACAAAAGAAAAAATGGTAGTTCTTTCATACAGTAGGTGCATCTGATATTAGGGGTCTCCATCTTTTGGAACATAACAATAAAAGCTAGTTAGAATGTGTTCTTGCTACCTAGTTCGTCTTTTTTTAATTTGGCTTTTATTGGTTCACTCCTCCCTCATCCCCAATCTTCTGTATTACCTAGGTGCACCTATGGAAGGGCAGGCACATAGTTACTCTCACAGCAGACACCAAAGACACCCTGAGGTCAGCCTACAAAGAGTGCGTGAATCCCAGGTGGTCTGTGCCTGGCATTTCACCTCTGTTTGCACCCAGCTGCCAGCCTGCTCTAACATGGGGTTTTAGGTATTACTTGCAAACGCTGTCCCCAAGTGGCACCATAGTGTGCTGCGACTGGGCCGACACGATCAAGTATATTTTTAATGCACTTTTTTCAAAACTGTACAGCTGAGCGCTATCAAACGTGAATTAGAAACATAGAAACATCGACAATGTTGTCAGAAAAAAAAAAAATTGGTCCATCCAGTTTGCCCTTTTTTACCCTGTTGGACCCTGGGACCTGCTGTCTAGTCAGGGTTTTTGCCCATGCTTCCACCCCTTGCCGCCCTCCTACAGATGGCCCTTAAGTAACTATTAAGCCTTTTACTCGGTCCCACCTGTGTTTGATACCATTAATGGTTCTTGCATCCACCACCTCAACTGGCAGACTGTTCCACAGCTCAACCACTCTCTCTATAAAATAACACTTTCTCCTGTCCCTCCTGAACACCCCACCCCTGCCAGCTTCCACTCATGTCCTCATGTTTTAGATTCGCTAGTCCTGTGAAATAGTTCCTTACAGTTCACCTTGTTCATTCCTTTCAGGAACTTGAAGGTTACTATCATCGCCCCTCTCTTGTCTGGCCTCCAGTGAGTACATGATCCATACTTGAAGCCAGTTCTCATAAGATATGCTCTGCCGGCCCTGAGTCATTTTAGTTACCCTATGCTGCACCACCTCCAGTTTGTCTTTCCTTATGTGAGGACTCCAAAACTCCAGTGTGATCTGTAGAGTGGTAGTATCTAAGCAATAACGCATGACAGGGTGTGGGTTGTGCTGGGATAACCTCACACCTGGGTGGTTGGGCACAAGGCCGTAAGTCGAGTGCATCCAACATCCCAGAAGTGAGGTTATCCCAGTATAGCCCACACCCTGGAGTGCATTATTGCTGTTATACAATGGCTTGTTGTTATACAAAATAAAAAAAAAATGTAAAAATGTTTTTAGTAGATTTTTAGTGTGGCAATATATCTTTGTTTCTTAAGAAAAGAGCAAACAATATAGTAGTTAATCTATACAGTGAGGTTGTGCTTAGATAACTTCACTGTTGCCAAGGGCAGACAGCCAATCAGGTTCCAGGATTTTTTCTTGCCATTGTATAATACCTTTTTCCTCCTCCTGTCAGAATCCCTCCCAGTACACCCCGGCATTCTGTTAACCTTACTACAGGCATTGTTACATTGGCTGATTTGTTTAAGGGTGTCACTTACGATGACTCCTAGGTCACTTCCTTCAGAAGTAGTGCCCAGCTTAACCCCTCCCATCCAGTACTCTGTCCTGTGGTTCTTGTTCCCTGTGTGCATTGTCTTGCACTTTTTGGCACTGAATTTCAACTGCCAAACTTTGGACCACCTCTCCAACCTTTGCAGGTCCTTCTGCAACTCCCTTACCCCCTTCTCACTGTCTTCTCTACCACAGAGCTTAGTGTCATCTGCAGAGAGACACATCTTGCCCTCCACCTCTTCTCCTGTGTCGCTAATGAGCATATTGAAAAGGACTGGTTCCTGCGGCACCCCACTGGTGACCTCCCTCTCTCCAGATCAGGACTCGGACTAGGCTCAAAGATCGAACGTTTCCTTAATTGTTTTGCACTTTCCCCTCCGTATTGCTCCAGACCTGATTGCAGCCTCATGTCCAGCACTTGGGACTTGGACTCATTCGTAATGCTGTCTTTTCAGTGCTGTACTGAGAGGCTGGCTTGCTGGAAGTGCTGTCCTTCAGATGTGATGTTAAACGAACGTCTCTTCTGCCTGCCTTCAGTAATTGTCCAGGGTTAAAGTTACAAATTACATAGCACTATTCACAAATATAGTAGGTGTCCGGCATTACCTTGGTCTCCTTGCCAACATTCCATAGGAAGGTAGAAATTTAGAAAATGCTAGCTGAAAAAAAGACCAAGGGCCTATTGTGTTTCTCTCTTGCTTTCCAGGCAGCTGCAGCATTCAGTATTTGAACCCACCCATGGTGGAACTGAAGGGATCCTGAGATCAAGTGAATGACCATTATTGTTCCCAGACATAATAATTTTCTTTGATGTTTGTGCTATGTCTGTCCCTCTGCTTGGGCAGTCAGATTCCATCCCTTCCATCGATAAGATGGCTCACAAGGGAGAGATGTTACTAGTAGGGGACTTCAGTCTGCCGGTCATGGATTGGAGCCTCCCTGCTGCAGCAACGACAAGGAGTAGAGACATTCTGGACTCCGTTCAGGGGTGTTCCTCAGGCATCTGATTAAGGAACCCACTCATGAGGAGCATTGTTGGACCTAGTACTGAGAAACAGTGACAACATTGCTGGCGTTACAGTGGGGAACCACCTGGGGACCAGTGATCACTGGGCTGTGGTTTAACATAAGAACAGGGCTAAAATCAAACCACATGAGGCGAGGGTCCTGGACTTCAGGAGGGGCGAATTTAAGAAAATGGGAGAATGCCTCCAGGATGCCCTAGCAGGGATAGGAAACTGGGAGTAGAACTGTGGGCTACAATAAGAGAGGGAATTGAAAAAGCTACTAAATTCTGTGTCAGGCAGGTCAGCAAGGGTAAGAGAAAAAAGAGACCACTATGGTTCTCTAGAGAGGTAGCGGAAAAAGTAAGAGCAAAAAAACTAGCCTTCCGAAAGTAGAAAAGAACACAGAAGGAGGAGGCTGAGGAAGAGTTATCAGGGGAAACAAAGGGAGGCAGGGAAGGCTGTTTGGAGTGCAAAAGCGAAAACAGAGGAAAATATAGTCAAATCAGTAAAAATGGGATAAAATATTTTTTAGATACATTAGTGAAAAGAGGAAGTCCAAGGGAAGGATAGTAAGACTGAAAGGGGAAGGGAGGAGGATTCTGTAGAAGAGGGCCACCAAAAAGCAGACCTATTTAACAAATACTTATGTTAAGTATTCACGGAGGAGGGGGTAGGAAATGGGCCTTTATTACAAGACGAGCATAAAGGGTTGAGAGGTTAAGAATCCTAAGGGAGTTGTCAAAGTTAGATGTAGACAAGACAGTGCACCCCGGGTTGCTGAGGGAGCTCAGGGAGGAGCTTGCTGCACCTCTAATAGCCCTGTTCAGCTGGTCACTAGAAACAGGGGAGGTACCAGGGGACTGGAGGAGGGTGGATGTAGTCCTACTCCACAAAAGTGGAAATAGGAGGAGGTGGGAAATTACAGGCCGATCAGCCTGACTTCAGTACTGGGCAAAGTAATGGAATCAATACTGAAGGAAAGGATTGGAGAATACCTTATTACCAGAGATCTACAAGATCCAAGGCAACATGGATTCACCGGGGAGGTTCTGCCAGACAAACCTGATTGAGCTCTTCGACTGGGTAACAAAGGAAGTGGACCAGGGAGGAGCGGTTGACATAGTCTGTCTGAATTTCAGCAAGGCCTTCAACACCGTTCCACATAGAAGGCTGGTAAACAAGCTGAGTAGCCTAGGAGTAGGTCCCAACATAGTAAAATGGGTGGAGAGTTGACTTAGTGATTGGAGCCAAAGAGTGGAGGTAAATAGGGTACACTCTAGGGAGTGCAAGGTGACCAGTGGGGTGCAGGGGTCAGTATTAGGCCCAGTCCTCTTAAGTGTCTTTATTTGTGACATTGCAGAAGGACTGGAGGGGATGGTGTACCTATTTGTGGATGACCCAAAAATCTGCAACCGAGTAGACATACCACGTGCGGTTAAAAGGATGAGGGAGGATCTAAAGAAGTTAGAAGCATGGGCATGAGTTTGGTAGCTAAGATTCAATGTTAAAAAGTGCAAAATCATGCACTTAAGGCACAAAAACCTGGGCACAACATACCAACTTGGGGGGAGGGGTATTTCTAGTCACAAAACAGTAAAGAGACCTGGGGGTTATCATTTCTGATGACCTAAAGGTAGCTAAACAGTGTGACAAGGCAGTGGGTAAGGCTAGCAGAATGCTCAGATGCATAGGGAGGGTATCACCAGAAAAAAGAGGGATGTGATAATACCCCTGTATAGATCACTGGTGAGACCCCACCTCGAGTACTGTGTACAGGTTTGGAGGCCCTATCTCTGAAAGGATATAGATAGGGTGGAGGTGGTGCAAAGGAGGGCAACCAAAATGGCGCAGGGCCTGCATCAGAAGCCCTGCGAAGAAATGCTTAAGGATTGAAATATGTACTCCTAGAAGACAGGGAACGGGTTGAGGGGGATAGGACAGAGACATTCAAGTACCTCACAGGAATAAACAAGGCAGGAAGGACGATTTTCCAAAGGAACAGATGTTCAAGGACAAGGGATCACAATATGAAACTGGAGTAGGGGAGGCTGAGAGGAAACATGAGGAAGTACTTCTTCATGGAGAGGATGGTGGACGCTTGGAATAGCCTCCCAGTGGAAGTGGTGGGGGCTAGAACAGTCAAAGGATTTAAGAACACATGGGATAGACACAAGAGAATCTTAGAAGCAAGGGGGAGGTGTATGCTGGAGTCCAAGTAAGGTCTCTGGTGGCACTATAGGTAGGGAATTTAGGGTAGACTAAGTGGGCCTTATCTGCTGACAGCTTCTGTTTCTGTGCTGGGAATCAAACCTAGGACCCTGTGTACCGAAGGTGGCAGCTCTAACCATTCAGCTAAAGGGCAATTCCCCCTGGCTGAAGGGTTAGAGAACTCTCTTCACTTTCATATTCCTGCTATCTGAGGGACACCACTACAGCACGTATAAATATATGAATTTAGGAAATAAGACCAGCAGACAGTCAAGTTCTTTCAACTCCATAGATATACTCAGTCATCTGTTTTTCGTCAAAGGTACTTATTTAAAGTTTGAAGGTATTCTGGGAGGCCTCTGTTCAGATCCCAGCCAAGTTAGAAACAGTGTTGACTGGAGGCTATTGAACACTCTTGCCAAACAGCGTGCTTCATCTCATCTCTGTAGATCTCCACCTGTAATTGTAATAATGATAATAATGCTTTATTTATTAAGCGTACTGAGAATCAAAGCGCTGTACATAATTAAAAGAGTCATAAAACAAAACACAATCTAAAATTATTTACGATATATAAATAAATCAGTTAAAATTATCACAAAATACTATAGACTAAATACTGAATGCTTGCTTGAACAGATAAGATTTTAGGCCTTCTTTAAAGCTCTCCATGGTTCCGCAGTCTCTAATCTGACAAGGTAGAGAGTTCCACAGGAACAGGGCACCAGACATAAAAGCCCGGGCCCCAGATGTTTTCAGCTGAACCCTGGGAACCTGTAACAACCCCTCATCAGTTGCGCGGAGAGGAGGGCCAGGGCTATAGGGAGTCAGGGGCTCTTGCAGATAGCTCAGACCCCGTCCATGCAGGGCTTTATAGGTCAGAAGTCCGACCTTGAAGGTGATCCGCCACTGTACAGGCAGCCAGTGACATTCGCGCAGCACAGGAGTAATATGACTCGAACGAGAAGTCCCAGTCAACAGCCGTGCCGCAGTGTTCTGCACCAGCTGCAGGCAACTGATATCAACCCCCGGAAGCCCCAGGTAGAGGGAGTTGCAGTAGTTCACGTGCGAGGTCACAAAGGTGTGGATCAGTGTAGGCAGGTCACCGGACGGAACAAGGTGCTTAATTCTGGCGATGTTCCTAAGATGGTAAAAGGAAGACTTGATGACTGCCGACACCTGCGAACGCAGTGTCAGCACACCATCAAGAACCACCCCCAGATCACACACCCATTTAGAGGAAGACGGCTGTGTACCCTCGAGCCAAAGACCAGAGGGTAAACCCACTACCGACCTCTATCTGGCGACCTGGATCCACCACCAACACCTCAGTCTTCCTGGAATTCAATTTCAGCCAGCTGGATTTCATCTAGTCATGGATTTCCACTAGACAGCTATTAAACATCGAGACCACACTATCCCGGTCAGGCACAAAAGACAGATGGAGTTGTGTATCATCAACATAGCAGTGAAACCTCAGCCCATATCATCTTACAATGTCTCCAAGGGGCAGCACGTACTCTGCGAACAACATGGGGGACAGCACCAAGCCCTGAGGGACCCCGCACAGCAGAGAGACTGGATCAGAGGGAAAAAAAAAAAACTGACACCACCCTCTGTAATCTGCCGACAAGGAAAGATTGAAACCATCTGAGAACTGGACCAGCCAGGCAACAGATAACCCTCAGGTGCTCGAGAAGCAACCCATGGTCCACAGTGTCAAATGCTGAGGAGAGATCAAGAAATACCAGGATGGAATGGTGCTTTTGATCTCTCGCCATCAGGAGATCATTGAGCACCCAAACCAGAGCGGTCTGGTACTATGTCTTTCCAGAAACCAGACTGGAGAGGATCGTAGACATCGTGGCTCGTAAGATGGTTCTCCAGTTGCAGCGCAACTACTTTCTCAATCACCTTCCGAACAAAAGAGAGAGCTCTGTAGTTAGCAAAGCAGTTTGGGTCCAAAGCAGCTTTCTTAAGTGGTGTCACCACTGCCTCCCTTCAGGGAGCTAGGAAACTCACCCGACTCTAAGGAGCAACACACAATCTTTGTAAGGACCGTGCCGATGGACTCAATACACCCCAGTAATAGGCGTGTTGGGCCTGGGTCCAAACTACAGCACGTTGGCCACAAATTCTGGACAAGGCGCACAATGTTCACGATCTCCGGCCGGTTGAAAGATATCCAAGAAAACCGAGGAGGAGTGACCATGCACTGACTACCGTCAACCTCCATAGAGAGCGCTGGGGTGGATCTCGGCCCTGATGTAGGCCACCTTATCTGCAAAGAATTGAGCAAACTCATCACGCTTAACTTGTGAAAAAGCACCTCGAACCTGTAGACAGGTTGGGTTGCACAACCCGTCCACGGTTCAAAAGAGCAGAGCCAGTCGATTCTGAGCAGCAGCAATCTCACTGGACATATGATTGCTGACTGATAACTTTAATAATGATCCATCAATCTAAGGTGGTCAGCTTTAAGAGCTGATTTCCGTCAGCAATGCTCTAGCCTTCGTCCAACTCATCTCAACTCCCTAAATATCTGAAATATTCTCACCATTTTGAACTTTGAGCTGCAGAACTCAGAGTATTTTGAGACAAAATCGAATGGTACTAAACACTGCCATGGGTCGGACGACTAAGGGAGGAATGAGCTGTTCCAAAAATGTGCAGCCTGCTGAGCCGCAGGCTTTGATGGTCCCCGGTGGATCCTTAGAATCAAGTACGCCACCATGGAACTCCTTGGCCTTATCCATGAAGGCCATCGATGGAAAAGTAGAGGAGATCCTTTCTTGGATGGGAGAATAGGACCTGAAAATAGAATCGACTACTTAAACAGCCGCCCAGGCAGAGGTACAAGTGACGAAGGCCATCAATGTGACTACTAAGCTGGTACAAGAGAGTAACCAACTTGGATACCGTGTGGAAGCCATTGAAAACGCTCAGAGAGCGGTGAACTTAAGGCTCGTTGGGCTGCCGGAAGGTAGTGAAGGCTTGGACCTAGTTTCTTTTCTTCAAATTGGCTACTCGTGTACAGGGCTTAGGGCATAGGCTGTCCGACCTACTTGAATCATTAAGGCCTACCGTGTTGTATCTCCCCTCGAACCACCCCATTGCAGCCAGATCTCCCAAGGGCCATCCTGACCATCACCACGGGATTGCGGTTCGGGACCAATACTTGCAAGCTGCCTGGGAGTCGTAAGATTTTAATTTTTGCTAGGACAACTCTGCATCTCTTCCCAGACCTTCCTCTGCTCCGCTCAAGGAGGAAGAAATTTGATGCAGGGAGGGCTCCTCTTCAAAGCCTTGAATTGTACACTCACTTTGATGCCTGCTCACCTCACGATACACCATGGAGGACACACGATATTTTACAGACCTGCAGGAGGCCGGCAAGAAGGTGAAGTGTTTGAACGTGAGTTCGCTTGCCTTCGCTTGCCGAGAGGATGAATCGAGGAGGACACTTGAATGGATTATCCAGTAAAAACCTTTTCTCTATTATTCTTGATGGTGCTATAATTTGGGACTAGAGACTATTTTAGGCCTCAGAATGTTATATGGTGGCAACCTCGTGGCAGCCCTTATACGCAGCAAAATAAAATGTTTGAATGGTTTTCCTTTTCCTTTCTCAGTAGGATGCTTAATCTGCTCACCTGGGAAGGATTAAGGCTTTGCCGTAAAAGTTACAGTTGAATTATGCTGAATAATAGTATTCATTACTGCTTAAGCCTTATCTTGGTTTTTTAGTTTCTAAATGGCAATTTAAGCTCTCCAGCTCTCATAGTTAATATGGCATCAATTTGAAGGTCCTTTAGAGATTAAGTTAATGATATACTGCTCGGTTATAACGCCAGTTTTTGTTCTTAAAGTGAATAAAGTATCCTATACAGAGTGGAGGTTTTGCGGAGGGTGGGGGAGTACTAACCATTTTACATGTCGCATGCTTGGTATGGGATCACATCAGCCTTATGGTTGAGTATAGAAAATGTTGAAATTTAACGTTAAAGTATGATCACCTCAGTATTGCAAGGTAGCTGTAGGATTTATTCGTATGATTAATGTTGAATACCCCCTATTCTTATGCTAACCTATTAAGGCTATGTATTCTGTCATCCACTGAATGGCTCCTTGAAGTATAGATTGTATGCCTGGTAGGAGGTATAAACTGTATGAAGTTGTTTTATTTATAAAACAATAAAATGAAAGTTAAAAAAAAAAAAAAAGAAACAGCGTTGACTGACGCAATCGATTCTGGAAGTCTGATCCAAGAATCTACCACATGTTCCATGAAGTAATGCTTCCTGACAATTCCCGTGAATCTTAGTCCTTTCAGGGACATTGAGTGTACCCTTGTCCTCTTACCCTTGTGAATCTGGAAGAGCTGCATTTGGTCTGATGGTGTTATACATATGTTATCATGTCTCCCAGTTCTCCTCGTTTTCTGGAAAATAGCCCCAGTTCTTCCAGTCACTCCTCATAATGTGAGATCTTACTTGGAGAGGTCTCTTGCAGTAGGTAATTACATATAGGACTGAAGCTGGCAGGTGTTGGGACCCCATGGAAAAATTTCTAGCTAGCAGCCTCTAGTTCTTTCCTGCCGTTAGCTTGTGTAAGCGCCTCACGGTTAAGTTCAACTGCTCGTCAGTCTGTTGTCTGTAGTCTTACCATTGTTTTTTTCTTCGATTTTTCGAATTCTGTCAGCTATTTCTGAGGTGTATGTCATCCCATACACCCTCCGAGCACAAGAATAAGTGCGACTTGTTCGGCGCCCAACTCTCGCACAAGGACGGACACTCCCAGTGCCTCTTCTGTCTAGGCCCAGCTCACCCCATGGAGAAGTGCCTGCATTGCCTGAAGTTCAACGCCGCCACACGCAGACTGAGGCAGCAGTCCCTGGAGGGCCACATCCTTAAAAAGAAAATGGCCTCCATGGAAAAGGAGCTGAAGAAGCTTCGTCAGGCCTCTACTTCGCCTGAGGGTCACCGTAAAAAGAAAGACAAGGAGAAGGACCGGGACTCCTCTTCCTCGGCGACCACGACTTCAGCTGGAGTCGCCGTGCTCAAATGTCCCGGAGGGAACCGCTCCTGACGGCCATCTTGGAAGTTTCCAAGACGGCGTCGGCCTATCCGTCTGGCTCGCACTCGGGCTCTTCAGGTGCCTCCGGGCTAAAGGAGGCGTCCACTCCCAGTAAGGCCGCCACCGCATGGCCTACTGGTGCAAGTGGCTCCAGTAACCCGGACGTTGGCTCCTCTGATGTCCGCCCGGAGAAGGCCGCTAAGTCGCTTGACCCTTTGGGGCAGCGCACAGCCCCTAAGCCGCCCGATCAGGCCGCACCTTCATCGCGGCCTGCCTCGAGCGATGGTTCCGCTAAGTCGGCTCCTCCGACATCTGCCCAGACTCCGCCAGTAAGTCAAACGTCGGCCACTCCGATGGTCGCACGGCGCCGGAAGAGCCGATGCCAGACCCACTGCTCTGTCCGCCATCCTGGCTC
This sequence comes from Neoceratodus forsteri, assembly GCA_016271365.2. Lineage (NCBI taxonomy): Eukaryota > Metazoa > Chordata > Ceratodontiformes > Ceratodontidae > Neoceratodus > Neoceratodus forsteri. Next base: position 675,619,191 of record CM028131.1, on the reverse strand, counting down.
CCCACACAGCATTCGGCTGCCTCCGAGGCCCCCAGCGTCTCCTCAGCTTGAACCCGGGATTTCACCTCCTTCTCCGGGTGATGCAGAGGTGTGGCTACGCTCTGTCCAGGTCTCCTCCCACTGGGCCGGATGACCTGGCGACATCTCTCCCTCTTCTGGATGCCGCCCCTACGCCAGGCCTGCCGCCCGCTGGGCCTCCTGTTCCAGGCCCGCCTGCCGGGCATGTTCCCGGGCCGTCTGCCCCTGCAGACCCCCGGTCCCTGGGTATCCGACCCTGTCCTATCTGACGCCGTCTTAACCAGGGCCACAGTATCCGGTGCCCCAGTACTTGACGTTGGCCTATCTGACGCCGCAGTACATGGTGCCTCACTACCCAACGGCGGGTTACCCGCAGTCGGGGTATGGATATGCGCAGTACGGATACCCTCAATATCCGTATCTCCCTCCTCCTCCTCCTCCACTGCTCCCTCAGCCGCCAGTGGATTTGAAGGAGACTCTAGCCTCCTAGTGGGCTAAGGCCAAGGCTCAGCTCACCAGGGAGGTAGAGAGCCGTATTCCGACGCCAGTCCCGGTTCCAGGCCCCCTACGCCGGAGACAAGAGACTCCCTCTCCACCTCCGGATACCAGAAGCGAGCCCTCTGGTTCCAGGGCAAGGCAGGATACGCTTCCCCGGGGGCTTGCCAAGAGGTCCGTTCCTCCCCCGCGTCTGGAGGAAGAGTCATAGAAACATAGAATTTGACGGCAGATAAGGACCCGCTTGGCCCACCCAGTCTGCCTGCTTCCTTACTCTGATGGATAGCTGCAGATCCTAGTTAATCAGCAGCCTACTTCTTCCTACCCCACACCCCTAGAATTGCCTTTATGACTGTCCCATGCATGCTTGAATTCCACCACTGTTTTTGACTCCACAACCTTCCTCCGGAAGGCTGCTCCATGCATCCACAACCCTCTCTGTGAAAAATACTTCCTTAAATTACCTCTGAGCCGCCCCATCTTCAAATTGTGCCCCTTGTTCTTGCACACTCTTTTTTTTTTTTGAAAGATGCTACCCTCTTGGACTTTGTTGATTCCTTGAGGTACTTGAAAGTTGCTATCATGTTCCCCCACCTCCTCCTTTCTCGAGGCTATACATATTAAGCTCCTTAAGTCTCTCTTCATATGTCTTCCGTGCAGACCCTGCACCATTTTAGTTCCCTCCTCTGGACAGCTTCCATTCTGTCTATGTCTTTGTGGAGATTGGGTCTCCAGAACTGCACGCAGTACTCCAGATGGGGTCTGACCAGCTGTCTGAACAGAGTGATAATAACTTCCTGTTTTCTACTGGTGATGTATCTCCCTATGCATCCCAGTATCCCCCCAGCCCTCCTTGCTGCCCTCTCACATTGCTTGCCCACCTTTAGGTCATCTGATATGACTACTTCCAGGTCCCTTTCCATTTTTGTTGTTGTTAGTATCTCACTCCCATTGTGTACTCTTCCCCTGGGTTTTTGTTTCCCAGGTGCATTACCTTGCACTTCTTAGCATTGAATCTAAGCTGCCATACATTTGACCATTCCTCTAACCTTGCCAAGTCCCTTCTTATCCTTTCCACCCTACCTTGTGCATCAACTCTGTTGCAGATCTTTGTGTCATCTGCAAAGAGACATACTTTTCCTTCAGTCCTTCTGCAATGTAAACATAAAGACACTGAAGAGGACCGGTCCTAATACTGAACCCTGCGGTACCCCACTAGTAACCCCTTTCTTCTGAGTGGACTCCATTTACTATTACTCTCTGTGTCCTATTCTCCAGCCAATTCTTTACCCAGGCTATCATCTTGGGACCCACTCCCAGGCTGGGTAACTTGTATATTAATCTTTTGTGTGGGACTGTGTCAAATGCCTTGCTAAAGTCTAGGTAGGCCATGTCCACAGCCCCTCCCTGATCTACTACTTTGGTCACCCAGTCAAAGAAATCTATCATATTTGTCTGCCATGACCTTCCCGCTGTGAATCCATGCTGCCTTGGGTCCTGTGCCTCTCTGGTCTCTAGATACTTGACAATTCTTTCTTCAGAAGTGATTCCATCATTTTCCTACCACTGAGGTTAAACTAACAGGTCTGTAGTTTCCTGCTTCTGCCTTGCTCCCACTTTTGTGAAGGGAATCACATCTGCCCTCCTTCAGTCCTCGGTACCACCCCATCCTCCCATGATTTGTTAAAGAGGGTAGTCAGTGGTGTCACTAGTTCTACCCTTAGTTCTTTTAGAATTCTGGATGAATCTTGGGTCCCATTGCTTTGTCCACCTTCAGTTTTAAGAATTCTTCAGAACCCTTTCTTCTGTAAATGGCTGGTATCAACTTCTGTATCCAGAGTGTTTCTGCTGTTTGTTTTAGGTACCTTTCCCTCTTCCTTTGTAAATACTGAGCAAAAATATTTGTTTAGTATCTCTGCCTTTCATAGTCTCCTCTGCCCACTCTCCCCCTTTATTAAGCCTCACTATCCCTCCCTTGGTCTTCCTTCGCTCCTGATGTACCTATAAAAGGTTTTATCTCCCTTCTTAACTGAGTTGGCTATCTTTTCCTCGGTTTGGACCTTTGCTGTTCTGACTGCCTTCCCAGCTTACTTTTGCTTTAACTGATACAATTCTCTGTCCTGCTCCTTCTGTGATTCCTTGTACTTCCTGAATGCTTTCTTTTTCTCTTGAACCTTCACTGCCACTTCCTTTGAGAACCATAGTGGTTTCTTACAGCGTTTTGTTTTGTTTATTTGCTTCACACAAAGGCTTGTTACCTCTGTGAAAGCAGTTTTTATTATTCCCCATTGTTCTTCCATCCTTCCTTCCTGCCCATTTGCTAGTGCATTCCTTAGGGCACTCACCCATTTTGGCAAAGTCAGCCCTCCTAAAGTCCAGTACTTTTTGCCTTTGTATGGCTTGACTCTATTGCTGTGTTTATTGAACCATACTGTTCGATGGTCGCTAGTTCCCAGATAGCTACCCACTTCTACATCTGTGATCCTCTCTTTATCTCCATTTGAAAGAACCAGGTCTAAGACTGCTCCTTCTCGAGTGGGCTCCAATACTAGTTGTCTAAGGCATGCCCCCTCTAGGGCATCTAGAATAACCCCACTCTTCGAAGTGGCTGCTGCAACTGCACTCCAGTTAACATCTGGCATATTCAGATCACCCATCAGCAATACCTCCAATTTTTCTGCCATTCTAAGTATACTTTCTATCATTTCCTTGTCCATTTCCTCCCCCTGAGAAGGGGGTCTGTATACAACCCCTGTGCGGATTGTGGTGCCATTGCCAGTCTCCAAATTCACCCACAGTGCTTCTTCTCCTCCTCCCTGTTTTCCCTTTTGTTCTGTTGCTTTGATTCCTTCCCTTATGTAAAGAGCTATTCCTCCTCCTCTTTTAACCTAACTGTCCCTCCTGTAGATAGTGTATCCTGGTATGTTTACGTCCCAGTCATGGTTTTGTGTGTACCATGTTTCTGTGACTGCCACGATATCCAGATGTTCCTCCCCCATCAAGGCCACTAATTCAGGAAGCTTGTTACCAGACTACGGGCATTGGTACTCATTGCTCTCCATTTTTGATGGCTTTACCTTCTTTTGCAGCATCCCCCACTGACCTTTCTACCTCGGTCTTTTCTCATTTAGTACCCTGTTTTGTAGGGAGAGGCTGGGATTTTCCTGCTGCTTATTGGTGCCTCCCCTTGACTAGTTTAAAAGCTTGCCAATGAAGCATTTAAATCGATTGCTCAAAAGACTTGTTCCCTTCCTGGACAGATGCAGACCATCCTGCCAGTATAGGCTGGTGTCTCTCCAGGTGGAACCCCAGTCCCCAATGAAGCCAAACCCCGTGCTCCACACCATTTTTTCAACCATTCATTAAACTGCGTGGTGCAAAGTACCCTCGCCTCACTCATGCCATTGACAGGCAGCACCTCAGAGAAGGATACTGTGTGTGCTACTTGTCTTAGGCCCCTCCCCAATTCTACAAAGTCCTTCTGCACTGCTCTAATCTCATGATGAGACAAGGTCGGCATGAGGCTCAATCCAGGGTGACACCAGGGTCGGAGCAGTCTTCTCCCTCTTCTTCCTCCTCCTCAGACACCTCGGATGACTCCGATGGTCGTTCCGACTTAGATGATGAGCCACGCTCTCCGAATAAGCCCAGGCTGAGGACTCCTCCGAAGTCCCCTCCGGAGGATCCTTATTTTACGGAGTTGCTGTGAAAAATCCAAGAAGTTCATCAGTGGCATTCCTTGGAGCTGGATCCACAGCGTGAAGAAACTCCGCTGCGCACCTGGATCTGCCCGAGACTGTCTGACCCTAGTGTCACCCTGGATTGAGCCTCATGCCGACCTTGTCTCCACTATTTGGAAGCAACCGCTCTGCATTAGCCCCCTTCCTAGGAAGTTGGATAGCTTTATCAGGCTTCTGAGGTGTCGACTCTCTGAATTGCGCACCGAGCTGGATTCGTCGTGATCAGCGCCTGCCACGGCCGGACAGGTAACCCAAGCACTTGAGCTTGTCCCACCAGACAAGGAATCCGCCTTCTGGACCAGTATGGGAAGAAGGTTTACGCTTCTTCCACTCTGGGTATTAGGGCCCTGAATTACATTGGTCATATGGGGGACTGTCAGAAGGTGATCCTTTGAGAGCTGGAGGCTAAATTGGACTCCCTTCCTGAGTCTCAGATGAAGCAGGAAGTGGCGGATCTAGTCCGGTCTGCGCATTCGGCCAGTCAGCACATGCTTTGTGCCACATATGACGCAGTGGACGCTGCTGGTAGGAGCTCGGCTTTTGCCGTAGGTTTGCGGCATCATGCCTGGCTCCGTGTGTTGGGTTTGGTCCCGGAGGTGTAGTCTGCTATTCAGGACGCGCCCTTCAGGGTTTCTGTGCTGTTCGGGGGTGATGTCAAGGACATCATCACCAATCTGCAGGAGAAGGGTACTGCACTCAAGTCGGTCAACTCTTTGTACAAACCCCTCAAGCTCAGTGTCGTCCCTTCTAGACGGCCTCAGCAGAAAGCAAAACGCCGGAAAGCAGGCCAATAAATGTCGGCCCTCCGGCTGCCAAGTCCCCTGCACAAAAAGCGGGGCTTCAGCCGCCGACACTGCCTCATACCTCCTGGACTCCTCCTCTCCCACTGCCTCTGGGCATACCAGAGGAACCAGTAGGAGGAGATTCTCCCTCCACCTACCGGGCTGGAGAGGATAACTACAGACACTTGGGTGCTCCAGGTGATTGCAGAAGGACACTCAGTAGAGTTTCTTCGAAACCACCTCGAACCCCCAGGTCGTCCGTATTCCCAGAAAATCTTCTTCTGGTCCAGGAAGAAATTTCTCTCTTCTGGTGAAAGAGGCGATGGAGCCTGTACCCGCACCTTCAAGGGACGGGCTACTATTCCCATTTCTTCCTGGTCCCGAAGAAGTCAGGAGAGGTGAGGCCGATCGTCGACCTCAGCTCCCTGAACTTGTTTGTGGAGTACAAGAGGTTCAGGATGCTCTCTCTACAGAGTCTTCTGCCCCTCTTTTGGCTGGGACAGTGGCTGTGCGCTCTGGATATGCAGGATGCTTACCTGCATATCCCTTTTCACCCTCCCCACCGCACATACTTCCTTTTTGCCTTTCAGGGGGACCACTACCAGTTCAAGGCCCTCCCGTTTGGTCTTTCCTTGGCTCCCCAAGTTTTTACCAAATGCCTTTCGGTGGTGGCGGCCCACCTGCGTGCACAGGGGGTGCAGGTTTTCCCATACCTGGACGATTGGCTCCTGGCGGCCTCATCCAGGGAGGAACTCCTGCACTTCCTTTCCCTCACCCTGTAGGTTTTTGCCTGCCTGGGGGTTACTGTCAACCGGGCCAAGTCCCATCTGATACCGTCCCAGAGGCTCCAGTTTATCGGGGCAATTCTGGACACGACCTCTGGCATGACTTTTTTGCCACTAGACAGGGTGGCATCAATCCAGGCTCAGGTCAACCTGTTATCCAGCCGCAGGCGGGTCAGTACCAGATCGGTCCTTCGCCTCCTCGGGCTCATGGCGGCTGCTATTCCGACAGTCCCTCGCGCTCGGCTCCAGATGAGAATCTCTAAGTGGACGCTTCGGTCTCAATAGGATCAGCTGGTGGATGACCTAGATCAACTGGTTCTGGTCTCCAGCCTTATGGCTCAGGACTTGCAATGGTGGGTGGTTCAGGAGAACCTTTGTCAGGGAGTTCCCTTCTGCCTTTCTCCCCCCCCCCCCCAGTCGCTGACAACAGACGCCTCGAGAGAAGGTTGGGGAGCCCATCTCGGGTGTCACAAGACCCAGGGCTCCTGGTCCTAGCTCGAAAAATCTCTCCACATCAACATGCTCGAGCTTCGGGCTGTGTTGTATGCTCTTCGGGCTCTGCATCTTTTTCTGCTCCCCGGACATCTGGCTGTCCAAATGGACAACATGTGTGTCGTTTGGTACATCAACAAACAGAGAGGAACTCATTCCTACCCTCTTTGCAGGGAAGCGATGCGAGTTTGAGATTGGGCAGTGCAGCACAACCTTCATCTCACGGCTTTTCATGTCCCGGGGGTCGAGAACACCTTGGCAGACCACCTCAGTCGGTCGTCTGCCCACGCGCATGAGTGGGAACTCGATCAGGGGGTAGCAGATGAAATCTTTCTACGCTTGGGAACCCCTCGGGTAGACCTGTTCGCGTCTCCTCTCAACGCAAAACTTCCCACCTTCTGCTTGCTTGCTCCAGGGCTTAGAATTTTTGGAGAGACGCTCTGTCTCTAGACTGGAAGGAAGATTGTCTGTGCCTTCCCACAGATCCCCTTGATTCCCAGAGTCTTACAGGAACTCAGCTTGGAAGGAGCTCGCATGATTCTCATCACTCCTTTCTGGCACAGGCAAGTTTGGGTCTCTCTTCTGCAACAGTTTGCCGAGAAACCTCCGCTTCCTCTTTCTCTTCCTCTGTTGCGGACTTTGCTGACCCAGGATCAGGGGACCCTGGTTCATCCAGGCCTCAAGTCCCTTTAGTTGCACGCATGGCTCCTGCAGACGTAGCTCAATCCCCTTTCGGGGTCCCCGAGTGGCTGAGATTCTGTTGGAGGCCAGGAAGCCATCCACTAGATCTACCTATGCCATGAAATGGAAACTGTTCTCTATCTGGGCCGCTTCAAAGATTTCGAGCCTTTCGTGCTCTATTGGGCAGCTTCTGGATTACTTAGCCACCTCTTTGATCTGGGTCTTAGTCATTCTTCCTTGAAGGTTCACATGGCCCCATCTCAGCCTACCATGTTCCTTTTGGAGACAGGGTGTTTGCACAGCTGGTGGTCTCTAAGACCTTCCTTAGTTGGGTCCTCCACTTGAGACCCCCTGTTCGGGTTCCTGTCCCTCGTTGGAATCTGAATTTTATCCTTGAGAAGCTTACACTGCCTCCTTTTGAGCCGGCAGCCTCAGCAGATCTGAAGTTCCTCTCGTGGAAGACTCTCTTCCTCGTGGCCATTACTTCTGCTCGAGAGATTTACGAGCTTCAGGCCTTGATGTGTAAAATCCTGTATTTGATTTTTCACAAGGAACGTGTGGCTCTGCATACCAACCCTAAGTTTCTCCCTTAGGTGGTAGCGGAATCTACACTGAATCAATCCATAGAGTTGCCTGCTTTCTTTACGCAGTACTGCAATCAAGGGGAGTACCTCTTGCATATTCTGGATGTTCACCGGATTCTGAGATACTACACCTCCAGGAAGAAGGATCTCAGAAAGACTGATCAACTGTTTGTCTCTTTTGTTCATAAAAGAGAAGGCAATGCTATTTCCAAGGAGTGCCTGTCTAAATGGTTGGCTCATTGTATCACTTTCTGTTATGACAAGTACAACAAGACCCTGCCGGGTCAAATCAGAGGCCACTCCACCAGGGGGGTCGCTGCCTCTGCTGCTTGTTTCAAGAACGTGTCGGCGGCTGACATTTGTGTAGCCGCTACTTGGGCTTCTGTCCATACCTTTATGAAACATTACAGTTTGGACATTGACTCTCGCCTTAGAGCGGGCTTCGGGTTGGCTGTTTTGCAAGGTCTACTTTCCTAAAACCTTCACAGCCAGAGGGTCTACTTCTGAGTAGTTTTCCTCCTCCTGTTGGCTTCTTCTTGTTCCAGATTGCTTGGGACTCAGTCCTATATGTAATTACCTACTGCAAGAGCCCTCTTGAAGTAAGATAGTACAATTACATAAGAACTTACCATAACAGAAGATCTTCGAGAGAGGCTCTTGCAGTAGGTAATACCTTCCCGCCCTCCATCCCCCTTAGCTTTTTCAGCTTCTTTTCCTGGATGGGAAATATCCGCTTCTCTCTCGTCTTGCCTTTTTGGCCCTTGGTGGGAAAGAACTGAAAGGCGGGCGTGGGGTACCGCCCCTTTATACTGACGTCGGCCACCTGACGTGGGGCGGTCCCCCGCCAGAGACTGCTAGCTAGAAATTTTTCTGTGGGGTCTTGACGCCTGCCGGCTTCAGTCGTATATGTAATTACCTACTGCAAGAGCCTCTCTCGAAAATCTACTGTTACGGTAAGTTCTTATGTAACTGTACTTTTCTTCTAACCCTACAACCACCTTGATAGTTGTCCTCTGGACTGTCTGTTCTTCTTCAGATACGGGGACCGGAGCTGCACACTGTACTCAAGATTGGGTCAGACCAGTGATCAGTACAGGGCAGTTACGATATCTTTCAGTCTGCTTATAAAGTTTCTCTATATGCCCATCATGTTTTTGTTTGCTTTGCTAGCTGCTGTCCCAGTATGAAGTTGTTGATGATTATTATCTCCAGATTCCTTTCCAGCTGAGTTTCAGCAATTTGTGCTGTTTGACTAGTATTTATTTATTTATTTTTATTATTATTATAATAATACCTATTTATCTCCTGCATCCCCTGGTCCCGACGATATCCCCCCAGCCCCACCACCGGTTCCTCTCATGGGCTTGCAGGTTATGGCCACTGCTTAACTAATAAAGGACCTTGTTAGTTAAGTGGTGACCGTGATTTGTTCCAAATGGCCATCTAAACTATGAAAAATTAATAAAAAAGGAAAAATGGCCCCATTCATGTCTGTGGAGGATTCCGCTACGTTCTCCATATAATGACATCAGAAAACGTGCTAGTATGGGGGTGGATCGCTGTAGCAAAGGTACCAGGAAGTGGAAGGATCGGCATGGCTCGGCTTCTTGGAGCCAAAATACGATCCCTTCCTTCCTAAATAGGAGCAACTATAAAAGAAATATTGGCAGCATATGACTTGGACAGGTAATGGTTCACGTGTTTCTTGGAGGAGCACCTGGATAGTTGCTCTTTAACTTCAATAACCAGAATAGATCCTGTGGGACCCTCACAAGTACAGTGCAGCCTCAATCTAATGAACCCCCATTATATGGACATCCCTATCTAATGGACTGGTAGTATGTCTCACAAGTGAATATACTCGAATGTTTCAGTCCCAGTTTATGGACTCCCTATTATCTTTTTTTTTTTTTTATAATTTCTTTTTATTAAGTATTTTTCCATCAAGTTACACAATGGACAGAACAGAATTCCAATACATTCATATAGTGTGCAGTACATTTTCAGACACATTTGTTCTCTTTTAAAAAGAAATGTTTTATACTATAATCCCGTGTATATACTGTAAGTGCATTAGGTTATCTAATAGATGAAGCCATAGGTCTAGAGATGAACAAGGAAACATAATAAAAGGGGGGATATTTCTATGATTGTTTCCCCCAAATTTTTTGCCCCAGTGACGGACTCCCTATTATCTGAACTAATTTCATGTCTCCCAAGCAACCTGGATAATCAATATCGTAGTTTCTAGGGACATGGATATGTTGTTCAATCCACACGTATTGGCAGGTTCCTTGCCGCTTTAAATCTTGCCGGAAGGTCTTCAAGCTGGCTCCTCCCACCCACCCGGGTGGTAAAACTCTCGGCTCCGCCCCATGACACCAGATCTTCCTTACTGCTTGGAAGCTCAGGTTCCCTCCTTAGCGCTCTGCTTTAGACTGGATCCTAACTCTTCGGTTCGTCCGAAATTGGTTTTGAAGTTTTCTAAGCTTCGGTCTTCATCTTCCCACACGGCTGCGATGGACAAACCTCTTCCCGGCTTTCAGAGGTGCCCTTGCGGGCTGAAAATGTCCAGGACGGATCCGCACTTCGTATGCGTCTACTGCCTAGGCCTAGATCACGACCCGCAGGCCTGCGAGTTGTGCCGCTCTTTCTCGGCCAACGTCCTGGATGATCACACTGCTCGATTGAAGCTTGGGCGCCCCAAGAAGCGTTTCCTGCTGGTAAAATCAAAAGAGGCTCGTTGGGCGGTGTCCGCGGCGGCTGGCTCGGCTGAGCAGCTCGAGCAGATGATCGCCCTCGAGGAGGAGGAGGCGGCCCAGGCCGCATCTTCCTCCTCCTCGGCCGCGGCATTTATCCCACTCTCTCTGAGTTCCTCGTACTCGGCTTCGCTCAAGGAGCTTTGTCAGTCCATTTCACGAAGGGAGAGGGGCCATCGACATTCTTTCTCGCCCAAGGAGAAAGAGTTACAGAACCCACCGCCGGCGTCATGGGAGCGGAGGTCTCCTTCCGACAGCCGACGCCTACTTTGGTCAGAGTTGTGGCTCAGGCCGCTGGCTTCACGGTGTCCCCATCAGGCCAGCCTGCCGAGACTCCCGTCGATGCAGTCGAGATTTTTCTCGATCCGTTAGACGGGCTGTCGACTGGTGAAGCCGACAACCCTCCTTCGCCGGTTCCCCTGGTGGAGACCGAGGATCTGCCTGCGCCTTCGGGGCCGCAGTCCCCGGTTAAAGTGCCCGAGCTGAGGGAAGAGTGGGTGTCCCCCGCCCCTTACCAGACCTGCCCTCGGTCCCCCCGAGGGTCTCGGTCTCTGTCTTGGACTTCATCTCTGTCAAGCCGTTCCCGCCGACATCGGCGGTCTCGGTCTCGATAGCGAAGTAAGCGGCGACACCGTTCCTCCTCTTCCTCGGATGAGGGGAGGCTTCAGCGTAAATTACGTCGGCGTTACGAGGAGCTTATGTGGCAGCAGTTGCTGTTGTCCGGGTCTAAGCCGACTCCGGTCCAGACCCCGGCCGTCAAGTGGCTGTCGCCCAAACGACCGAAGCAACTACTTGCCCCAGTCGAGTTGCCCGTTCCAGGGCCGGTTGCTTGGCCAAAACGAGCTGCTCCACCGATTGTGGTGGAACCTCCGCCTCCACAACCGAAGTCTGGGGCACCGACCAAGGATTCTCGGTCGTGTCACAGCCTGCCCCACAGGTTGTCAGTCACCCTCACTCCCGACCATCCTCGGCAGGTAGAGGGTGGCTCAGGGCCGAGGCAGCTCTTCGCAGACTCTTTGGAATCCGACGACGATGACTCCCTGTTCTCCAGGAAGGTCGACCTGGAGTCCTCCGGGGGCCAGTCATTGGACGATAGCCCATCGTCCTTCTTGGGTCTGCTTGACTCATCTCGGAGTCCACCAGGATGCAGCCTGTGTCCAACAGGCCATGGCATCCCCGACGGAGATACTGGACTGAGGGATTCCCACGGAGGTCTCTTCCAGTGGCTGAGGCCATTGTCGGCCCAGCCTTGGAGCTCTGGCAGCGCCTGCTTCCTGTCCTGCGCCTCGGCCAGGATGGCCAGGAAGTATCACGGTCCCTACCCGGCTCTTTGCCGGTTTCTCGGAGCACCCCTCTGCCGAGGTTGGTCACTGACAGCGTTTTCCGGTGTTCCGGTAACGTTCGGGATGTGGATAAGCCCCCTGACAAAGAGTTCAAAAAGCTGGACTTTGCTGGGCGCAAGGTGTACGCTGCATCCTCCCTCGGCCTTCGACAGGCCAGCTCGGCTGTGCTGATGGCACACTTCTCCCACGCCCTCTTGGGCTCCCTGGATGAGGTTGTCCCTCATCTCCTGACCGACCTGCAGACCACGGTCCGCCAGGTGCGGGACCAGGGTAGGGCGGTGGCGAGGCAGCAGCTTCAGACTGCTCTGGACATAGGTGATTCCTGTGCCAGGTCAGTAGCGGCCGCAGTGGCCATGCGCCGCAGGGCGTGGCTGAGGATATCCACCTTCCTGGCGGATACCCAGCACAGTTGGTGGGCGCCCCTTCTTGGGACTGACCTCTGACCCTGGAGTGGAGGGACACCTCCAGCGGATCGAAAAGTCCAATGCCACCCTGGACTCGGTCACCTCCACCCAGAGGGACAAAGGCCGCTGTCAGCAACAGCAGAAGTTCTTTCGTCCTTCGGCCCCTGCATCTCGACCGGCCCAACAGCACCAGCAACAGGGCCAGCAGGCTCGCACTTGGCGTCCCAAACCCAAGCTGGTGGCTTCCTCCAACAGGAAGCAAGGAGATAAAGACCCAGGAGGTCCCTCGACGGGTTCCTCCTCCAAGCCTGCCCAATGACGGGTTGAGGGGTGCCGCCCCCCAGCCTCGTCACTCCCCCCTGGTTTCCCCCCGTGGGGGGACGGCTCTGCCACTTCCTTTCCACCTGGTCTGCTATCACCACGGACCGCTGGGTGTTGGAGGTGGTAGGAAAGGCCTGCCTCTGGAGTTCGAGCAGGCTCCACCCTTTCGAGCCATCGCCCCTCGGGGGGCCACGGGGTCTGCAGCCTCGCTGTCGGCCCGCCGAGCCGATATTGCCCTGCTCCTCGAAAAAGAGGTGATCAGGAAGGTGGCGGATCCTCCTCCAGACCCGGGGTTTTTGTCCAGGTACTTCCTGGTCCCAAAACGGATGGGGGGCTGTCGCCCCATTCTCGACCTGCACGACCTGAACAAGTTCCTAAGGTCTCGGACCTTCAGGATGGTCACTCTGGCTCAGATAATACCATCCTTGGAACGAGGCATGTGGTTCTGTTCCCTGGACCTTCAGGATGCGTTCTTTAACGTCCCGATCCGTCCGTCTCATCAGAGATTCCTCCACTTCAGAGCAGAGGGGTCCCTTTACGAGTTCCAGGCCGTGCCCTTCGGCCTCTCTCTAGCTCCCAGGGTCTTCACCAAATGCATGGCAGTGGTGACAGCATTCCTTCGGTGCTGAAGGGTCCGGGTGTACCCCTACCTTGATGACTGGCTGATTGCAGCCCCCTCCAGAGCGGAGGAGGAGCAGTCCAGAGATCTGGCCCTCCAGGTTTGCTCTCAGATTGGCCTCCTCATCAACGAGGCCAAGTCGGAACTCGTGCCGAAGCAGGTGATACTCTTCATCAGGGCAGAGCTCGACTCTCTTCGAGCCAGAGCCAGAGCTCGGCTCCCGGCGGACAGGGCCGAGGTTCTTTCCTCCTTTGCCCAATCATTTCTGGTTGGACAATCGCGCCCTGCCCGGGACTTCCTGCGCATCCTGGGCCTCATGGCGGCCTGCACCAGCGTGGTCCGTTGGGCCCTTTGGTACATGTGTCTCCTTCAGTTGTGACTGGCCAGCCAGTGGTCACAGCACTGCGATCCGTTGGACCAGCATGTGACAGTGACCCAGGAGATGTGGAACACTCCAGTGGTGGACCGTTCCGGCACATTTGCAGGAGGGCGTCCCGTTCGTCCGCCCTGAGCCGACTGTCTCTCTATCGACCGATGCATCTTTGATGGGTTGAGGTGCCCATCTGGGGGAGCACAGAGCGCATGGCCTCTGGTCCCTCAGGAGTCCCGATGCCATATCAACCTGCTGGAGCTCCGAGCGATCCACCTAGCTCTCACCGCCTTCGCTCCGTTTCTACGGGGTCAAGTGGTTCAGGTCCAGACGGACAATACCACGACCATGTACTATCTGAACCGCCAGGGCGGGACGCGCCCCATGCTGTTATGCAAGGAAGCTCTCCGCATATGGTCCCTCATGCGCAGCCTGGAGGTGGATCTCCTAGCCATTCACGTGGCAGGAGCCTTCAACACCCTGGCCGATGCCCTAAGCTGGATAGGGGCTGCATCTCACGAGTGGTCTGTCCTACTGGAGGTAGTACAAGATCTGTTCTCCCACTGGGGCACGCCTCAGGTGGACCTGTTTGCCTCCAGGGAGAATGTGAAGCTGAGTCTGTTCCGTGCCCGCCCCTCTCAGCAGGGCTAGCTGCAGGGGGATGCCTTCTCGAGGCCGTGGACCCGGGCCTCTTCTCGCCTTTCTCCCATTTCCTTGATCCACAAGGTGCTTGCATGCGAGGAAGGACAAGGCGAGGTGATTCTGGTAGCCCCAGACTGGCCCCCACAGTTCTGGTATCCAGATCTCCTCAGCCTCAGCTCCAGGCTCCCAGCGGCTTCCAGCCCGCTCGACCTGATCTCAGTCAACCAGGGATGTATTCCATCCGGACCTTCAATCACTGCACCTGACAGCCTGGTTCCTGAGCTGCTAGAGTTCCAGGCCTTGGGTCTTTCCGACGAGGTCCTCAACGTCATTGAGGCGTCCGTGCAGAGTCGACCAGGAAATGCTATGCCTTCAAATGGAAGAGATTCTCCATTTGGTGTCAGGGAAGGGCTTGGACCCTTCCGCCTGTCCCTGGCAAGCATTCTGGACTACCTGTGGTCCCTTTCTCCAAGGCTTCAGTCGGCGACCCTTAAGGTGCACCCGGCAGCCATCTCTGCTTACGGGCGCAGGCCGGAAGCAATGCCGGTGGCACAGGAGAAGGTGGTCTGGCGCTTCAAAGGCCTTGACCATATTTCCTCTGGTGCGAGAACCTCCGCCTCCGTAGGATCTACTGCTGGTATTGGCCAAGCTCATGGGCAAGCCATTCGAACTGATGCACAGGTGCGATATTTCCCACCTGTCATGGAAGACTGCCTTCTTGGTGGCTATCACGTCAGCCAGAAGGATGGGAGAGCTCCAGGCGCTTTCCATCGAGTCTCCTTATCTGGTCTTCCACAGGGACAAGGTTGTCCTGCGCCCCCACCCGAAATTCCTTCCGAAGGTGGTGTTGGAGTTTCACCTTAACCAGGTGTTGACTCTGCTGGTGTTCTACCCCAATCACACCTCGGAGGCTGAATATAGGCTCCATACTGTGGACCCCAGATGAGCGCTCGCTTATTATAAGGAGCGGATGGCTGAAGTTCGGGGAGAGGTTCGCCAGCTGTTTACCTACGCTGAAGTCGCACCTGGCAGACCTGCAGCCAAGCGGACGATAAGCAGGTGGGTCACCTCCTGCATAGAGCTCTGCTATAGGTTGGCGGGCATGGAGCCTCCCAGAGGGATAAGAGCTCATTCTACCTGCCATACCGCTGCATTGGTAACTGCTTCCAGGGATGTCCCTATCCAGGATATCTGCAGGGCTGCTACCTGGAAGTTGGCACATACCTTTATTACTCACTACCACATCGACCTTAAGTCACGCCGGGATGCTGGTTTTGGGGCATCGGTTCTCCAGTCTCTATTTCCGAAGTAAGTATCGGGGGTGTGCGCCTTGCCTCCCTCCTCCTGGAGAACTGCTAGGAGTCTGCCAAGAAGTGTGGATTGCTCAACATATCCATGTCCCTAGAAATACAGGTTACTCACCTGTAACAGGAGTTCTAGGAATGGTATATGTTGTTCATCCACACGACCTCCCCGGCTTCGACGCACATCCTGGCTTCCAGTGGGCTAGATCTGCCGTCATGGGGCTGAGCTAAGAGTTTTACCACCCGGTGGTGGGAGGAGCCAGCTTGAAGACCTTCCGCAAGATTTAAAGCGGCAAGGAACCTGCCAATAAGTGTGGATGAACAACATATACCATTCCTAGAACTCCTGTTATAGGTGAGTAACCTGTATTTTCAAACCATACTCTAACTTCATTCAGGTGGGCCACAGTGCTTCTTTTGTTTCATTGGACAATTTTCAACCCATTTAGCAGTTCCTCCTGGGTTACTATGTCACCACCTGCCTGATCTTTCAGTGATCTAATAGTTATCAGCGTTTTCCTCTTGTTCTTATAAACTTACTGTATATGAAGAAATTATTATTATTGGATTAAACTTCAAGCACAGTTGGTTCTTCTACTATTTCTTTTGCTCCCTGGTTCTACATGTGCACTCTCTGTGTTTGGCCCTGTAGATCTGTCTTGTTTTCAGTGGTGTCTTGCAATGTACTCATCTTGTAGGACTAATTTTCCTCATTTAAGTTGAGTGTCCCTTTCACCATCCACATAGGTTTACATCTTCTACTGTTGAAATTTCTCTTTTGTGGGGACACATTCTTGTTTCAAGTTACTGTATCTAGGTTGATTTTGAGTTTGTCCCATTATTAATACTTCTGCCCATGAGTTTGCTACTGGCTTCTATTTGGCTCCATTGGCAAAATATGAACAGGGTTGAAAAACTGCTTTGCATAGGGGAGAAAAAGGGTCATCCCCTGTTTCCAGTTAAGGGCTTGGTACAGAGAGCAGTTCAATTCAGTAGTTTATTGTTAGACTTGGCTCAAGTCGTTACACAAGTATAAAAATCACATAATTTACATATCATAAGAAAAAGACACATATAACTACATACACTCTTAGACAAGAACAATTTTCAATAAATTATCAACATTTTGTGCAATTTCATATGCAAAATCTGCCTTCAGGCACATCTTAAGCATCGTTCACTAATTCATAATATTTATGTAGCTTGTTTAAAGCAGTTATGCCAGAAAAGAAATCTGTATTATTAATGATTTACATTTCATTTGACCTTCTCTAAAGGTAATTTTTCCCCTCAGTTATTCTTAGAAAGGAGGTCACAGGGATCAGTATATTTCTTGTTTGGGCTTTTAGTAGATGTGTTACCAGATGCCGAGGCTCATATTCTAGGGATCCCAATATTTCTCCCAAAATATTTTCACGTTTATCAT
Source organism: Neoceratodus forsteri (assembly GCA_016271365.2). Lineage (NCBI taxonomy): Eukaryota > Metazoa > Chordata > Ceratodontiformes > Ceratodontidae > Neoceratodus > Neoceratodus forsteri. Next base: position 675,602,426 of record CM028131.1, on the reverse strand, counting down.
ATAAAGGACAAGGATTGGCCAGATGTGTCAGATCATCCCAGCCTAATTTACATCTGCACAATTCACTATTACCCTTCCTTCTTATTATACTGATTTGTTTTCCATTGACTGGAAGAACATTCAAATCTGTAACGTGTAATTAGCTTCCTGTGGTCAGGTCTATTGACCACTTGTAGGTATCTTTCCATTTTATGATGTTTTATTTTTAGTGAACCACTTGCATACCTTGTACTGCTTACACATTTCTAAGTCCTTTTGGGTATAGATGTCCCTAACTCTTTTTTTTTTTTTTTTTAATCTTAACCTGATTTCATGGGCATCTGATGCATATATGTGATACTTGAAAGCAGTCCGTAGGGTTTAATAATTTTTTCAACAGTTTGTATGCTGGGAAATCTGACATTGTGTTCTAAGTATGCTATCGCCTCTTCAGCACATAACCTAGGTAGCCTTTTTTCTTCCATTCATATGCTTTTAGCCTGTAAACAATTAGTCTTTGCTTTGACATTCCACTGGTAGCTGACCTAGTTCGGCCCTCACTGGTGCCGAAGGTGCACTGTTGGTAAACCCAACAATTTTTATAAAATTTATTTAAGCAGGATTCTATATTAATCTTTGCTTGTGTACCCTATATTTCTGCCCCATTGAGTTGGCTCCATTTTGCATCTATCACATTAATATTTCCTTTATTGGTTTACCTCCATATTTGTATGAGAAGGCATTCATGATTGGTATGAATTTTTAGCTTTGTTTTCTAATCCTTTTGTGTGTCTTCCCATGTACCTTCTTGGGTAACCACTAAGCCCAAGTAACAAAATTCCTAAACTACATCCAGTTTATTGTTCACTGTAATTTGTATGTTTTATTGATCCCCAAATACCATCACTTTTGTTTTATTGTAGTTAATTTGTAAACCTTTGCTACATTCTAACTGGAATTTATTCAAGCGTTGTTTTTATGCCCATAAAACTTGTGGAGAGTAGAGCTACGTCGTCGGCATATGCCAGATAGAGGCACATCCTCTCCTTGTTCTTGGCATATGAAACTCCGGTTCATATAAAGTTTGTAAAACTGTGTTGAAGTATAAATTAAACAGAATAGGTGACAAAGTACTCCCTTGTTTAACTCCTGTATTGGTTTCAAACCAATTACTGATCTCTCCCTTATCATTATATCTGATGCTGGTACAGTTATCCTGGTACAGTAATTTGATCATGTCTGTAATTGATCTTTCCATCCCTAAGGTTTCTAACCTCTTCCATAGCATATTTCTGTTAACCCTATCAAAGGCTGCTTTTAGGACTACAAAAATGCAGTACCTTTTTTGGTTTTTCACCATCTTTTATTTAGGTACCAGATGTGCTAATGTAAAACATTGATCGATTGTGGCATGACCTGCTTTAAAGCCAGCCTGTGCCTTATCCAAAATTCCATTTTTGTCTACCCATTCTGTTATTCTATTATTTAAGATCCTTGTAAATAATTTCTCAGTACTATCGATCAGACTAATAGGTTTATAACATTCGGGGTCATTCTTTTCCCCTTTTTTAAATAAAGGGACAATTATGTTCAACTTCCAGATTTCGGGTATGTTACCAGATTCCCAGGTATAATTAGTTTGTTCAAAAATGGTACCCAATAAGACCTAGCTTTCCATATTTCGTCTAGTGGCACCCCAGCTGGTCCAGGGGCTTTATGACTACAGAAAGAACCGAGTGCTTGTTCTGTCTCTTCAGTGGTTATACTGTATATGTTCATGGTTGTCTTCCTGTTTCCCTCATTTTTTTTAAATTGCTGATGTATTCAGTATCGTCTCTATAGAATAAGTTCCTAAAATGTCTTACCCATGCCTCCAGCTCTATGTATGTATCTACCTGTTATTGTGAGCCTTCATCCCTTTGTTGACATTGTTCCAGAATTTTCTTGTGTCTTTTTGGAGTACTGCCTTCACTGGGTCTGCCCATAATTGTTGAATATATTTCTTTTATTGTCTTTCAAAACTGTTCTGTATTCTTTCTGTAATTTATTCATCACCCTATTATTTTTATCTGGGTTTTGCTTTAATGCCCTCAACTGTTTATTTTTTCTTTGCCTGCTTACAATCTTTATTATACCAGATGTAACCCTTTTTTCCATATATTTATCTCTTTAATGATTATGTTTGCTATAATTCTCATGATTATATTGTATTCTGATATGATTGTTTTATTATCTGTATAATTTGTAAATGTTGAGAGACTTTCCAATGTTCCTTTTTCTTTCAAGGGCTATATAAAGTCCCTCCCTTCTATTGTTTGCCACCCTATACAATTCTTCTTTATTTCTAGAGGGGCCATTTTCAGGTTTTACTGTAATATTTCACTTCAGTTTTGATCTTGACTTATAGAGCCAAATGTTGGGTTTCTGGCTCGCTACCTCATCAGTGCTTTGTGATATCATATTGATGTTTACCCATCTGCATAGTCAATTACTGATGAGCCATTTCCTCCCATGTAAGTATAGTTACCCTGCTGATCACCAGTTAGTGTACCATTCAATAATATAAGGTTTTTGTCTCTTAAAGCTCTGTGTATCTCTATGCCTCTTTTGTTTGTTATTTGATCCCTAGATTTCCGTTCCACAGCAGTAACCTCTGTTTCCATTTGTGCCATAGCATTTAGAACATCCTCTGTTATACCCTGTATTTTCCATACCCTTGCATTGAAGTCGCCAACTAATATGATTTTCCCTATCAGGTTGTTTTGCTGTACTGTATCCAGCAATAGGTCCAGCCGAGGTAACCATTCTTTGTCACCATATTCACTATTTTCTGGTTGTACATAAATATTTATTATAAGACTATCTTCATTACTGCCATCCAAAATTTTAACTGTTAATATGTTTTCACCTCATTATCAACTTGTGTTATTACTTTGTTATCCAATCTACAGAAGGTGACTAAGCCTCAACATTTCTACCATGTTTTCATGTTTTGATGCATTCTAAATAAGATTTGTACCCATTCAGGAATATGTTACCTGTTGCCAGGTTTCCTGTATGCATATAAAATCAAATTCTTGCATATATCTTTCTACTTTGGGTCCCTAACTTATCTCCTGTACCTGATAAATTCCAGGATAATATCCAAGTTACTCCCTTGTCATTTTCCTCTAAGTTATGATTCTGTGTTTTTGATGGTATGGGTTTTTTATAAGATCCCTGTGGCCTCCTTCCCTGGGGTTCTTGGTATTAGTTGTCACTGGTTCAAATTAGTCAACGCCTCAAATTTGTTTGAGGTTTCAACCATTGTTTCCTACTTTGAATCTTTCTTTCTCTGTTGTTGGACAGTGAAGTCTACTTTCCTCTGTTTCATCCTCCACACATATGAAAATGCCTAATTCATCTAATAATCTTTGTTTGTTCTGCAGCTGTTACCATCATTGCCCCCATTTTTACCCATATTGATATTGCCCATTGATCTCCCATTTGACTGCTCTTTGTATTTCATGGTTGCAGATGTGTATTCAGTAATGCATTCAATATGTCAGTTTTCCTTAACATTCCTTTTGTTTTCTTTGTTCATTTATTTCAGACCAGGTATAGATATCAATACATTATTTATATCCCCTTCCCTCCCTTTTATTTCATAACATTCCTGAAAAGTTCTTTCAATGTTACTACTGCTCCGCTTCTGTTCCATTTCCTTTATCGCTTCTTTTTGTAGGAGACAGCCTTTAGTATACAGAATTGGTCAGAGACCACAGGACTAGTTCTGATTCAGTTATTGGTCTGACAATGCTCACATAATCCATCACATATCTGCAACTATTCATTGCAGTCCATGATAAACTTTTTACCATTTTCGATAGGTTTTCATTGATCTCCTCAGATATACAAGCCACTTTGTACAATGGTAGTACATAATCTGTTTTGAAAGATCTCTGCAAAAATTTGCCAAAGTGCTCATTGGTTGTCTTCTTTTTCTGTTTCCTTTCCCTTATTTTGTCCTCATCTTTTCCCTTTGCATCTTCCTCCTGTGTCCTTTCTGTATTTATTTCTGTAAGTATAGTTTGCATGTTTATAAAAGCTTTCTCTCCTGTCCTTGGTGTACTGGTTTCCTGCCTTTCATTGTCTTTATTTTCTTTAACTTTTTTGGCCTGCTTTTTTTCTGCCTTTTTTGCCAGGGATCTTGTTCTTACTTTTTTCTGCTTCTCAGTTATACCTTCCATCTCCTCCTTACTTGGGTTTGTTCTCCTTTTGTCCTTTGAAATCTGAGTTTTCTTTTTCCTCTTATCTACACACACTGTATATTAATGGTATTAATTTCCTTTATGTCTTGTATTATACTCGTTTGCCTTTTTCTTTTATTGATTCTGTGTCACTATTGACATCTCCCTTTTTTCATGTGTCTTCCATTTTTTTCCTTTGGTCTTTTATTCTTTGCCCCCTCCTTCTCTTGCTTCTCCCCTATTTCCCAGAGATCTGGGAATTTGTTTTCCTTTCTATACATATGCTATCTTTCCTCAGCTCTTTATCTGGTGGCATTACATATTCAGATGCTTCACTGCACGTATTTTCAGCTTCACATATAATGTTCCTCCTGCTAGAATTATTACTGTCTAATGATCCTAGGTCTCTGTTCTTTTTTTTTTTTCAAATTTAGTATACTTTATTGAATTTTTCAAGATGATAAAAACAAGCACCAAAAAACAGTGATAACCATTACAAAAACATAAACCCCCCCACTCTCCCTCCCACCAGCGCTAATAGTATGGCATAGTCAAAGTGCAGAGCAACATAATAAGTATAGTAATTACGTCCCGAGAAATGTATGACAAAAGTAAGGAAACGAGACATCATAATAATAAACAGGATAACAGAGCCTTGCAAGCATAAACCCCCCACCCCCCACGAAACCAGTTCTACCTACAACACAGGCACATACTGGGGGACTAAGAGAGCTGATGGTTATCCGAGTATATGGAGGCGGTAGCCAAGGTTGCCCAAGATCCAGAAGGAGGCCACTCAGAAGGAATCGATAATCTCCTGTGTTTCTTGTACTTGCAGATGTTTTGCATGAGTGTCTTCCTTTTTCCTTCCTCTCTTGTCAGGATTGCTGTAAGATTTTGCTAACTTCTCCAGTTTTATCCTACTATCTATACAGACCACTTTTATAAATGCCATTTCTTGTTTTATTTCCATAATTTGTTTATACAGTAACACATTCGAATTGAAAGGATCTCTGAGTGTCAATGTCACATCCCTAGTTATACCCTCCATATCAGGGACTCTTAAAACTTTCTGGGCTCACTGACCATGTGTTATCATAAGTTCTATTTGTATCATAATCTCCTAGGTGTCCCTCTTTATTACGGTGATTTCTTCCTTCTGTGTACTTGGAGTCCTTTTGGTCCTCTCTTATTGATTCCCTCAGGCTTCTGACTTCCTTATCCAGTATTGATAAGTTATTAAACACATTTGTAAAATCTATCTTTAAATCTCCCATCTTGTTTTGCAACTCTGTACCTGTTCCTTTAATTACATTGCTTACTGCTTTTATGTCCAGTGTTACCATTCTATTTTAAGGTGAATTGATTTCTAGTGTGTTTGTAAACTCTCCCTTCTTTATCATAGATGTTTTTCCCACAGATTTTACAATATTGCAGTTTGGTGTTGAGGTGTTCATTGACTCTATATTTTACAGATTACTCTTTTTTGATGATCTTATTTTAGTCTTCCCCTTCAGCGTGTTATTATGGATTTTACTTAAAGCTTTTAAAGCCAGATGTTTTAATGAAAAGGCCTTTTCCTTTACTCTCCCCTACCTTGTTTTTGCCATTATTTTCCCCATTTCTGCCACTTCTGGTAACCGCAGGCATTTTCTAGTGCACTTCTGTCACCAAATGTTCTGAATAACTTGAAAAACAATTAAATTATAACACAAAAAGGTATGCTAGGAATCAGAAGTTTGACATGCAATGCGATACTGTAATATACTTTAAATGTTCTTATTAAATGAGCTCTATATAATCCTTTATGAGGACACAATTTTGACAAACTATCTGTAAAAATAAGGCAGCCCATTCTGTAACATCAAAATCTGTGTTTTTTTTTTGTTACAGTATATACATCACCATTCTCTTCATGGTGCTAGCAGCTTATGTCCTGACAGTCTTAAATCTTCCAGACTTTTTACTGCAGACGTGACACTTCGTACTTAAGGCTTCCATCTGAGCATCCCTTGGTAATGGTGTGCCTCTATTCTTTGTAAAATGCCTTTACCCCACAGTGGATGTGTTGAATGTTGAAAAATCGAGCTAACTCCAAATGACTCGAACTGTCTCCAGTTATGTCCGACGCAATAACATTGGTATGTCACACTAGTTCGTTCTGTGGGACTATAAATTTTCCTAGGTCTCCTGACCCTCGTCCCTCCTAAATGGCACTAAAAGTACAAAAATAGCGAGATACCATCAAATAATAATAGGGAATAAAAAAAACAATGTTTTGTTTAACTGCTAACTTCACTTTAAAACATTAAAAGTGTCTTTCTGAACTTTGTACCAATATTTCAATCCTAAAAAAAAAACCTAGGTTCCTGTACTCTATAACTCTAAAGTGCAACCTTATTCTGAGGGAAACTTTGTATCAACATATGTATCAATATACAGAGAATCACAGAAGAAGTTAGCTGTAACCTAACGGTGTGGGGTTATAAACATTAATCACGCCTGGGGTGCGCGGAGGCACAAGACCACAGGCCAAGTGTCTCACAGCACCCCAGGTGTGGATTAAATGCCCATAACCCCACACCCTGGAGTGGTTATTGTGCTTATAACATGGGTTGCATGAATGACGTAAATAATGCTCAGAAAGAGTGATTTTAAGGCTGGAAAGACATTTTATTGTGTATCTGAAAAATAGTTCCACATGTAGACAGGATAAACATTTTATGGTTAATTTAGATGTTTTTGTAAAGTACAAAAGCATTGTAGACACAGTACTAATGATCACATGTAAACTAAGCGAAACAACATGTGGAAAATACAACTGCACTGGGAAGCTTGCTGTGGACTGCACAATTCTGTGGGAAATTTGTTCTATTTTTAATCAATAGCAGAATAACCGTATAACACTTTTCCAGACATATTCACTTGCTTCCTGGAGTATATGGTAGACTGTTGTTTATTTATATTGTAATGACGTAAATACTTTAATACTTCTTTTTAGTGTTCAAAAGACAGGAGAGCAAAGTAACACAGTTCCTTTCCTAAATTAATCAATACAACATGTTAGAACATCTGTTTTACTTGCTTTTTCGCCATGTATGAGAATATATGACTTCTGTGAGTTGCAAGCACTGCATTATGGGTATGTAAATAATATGGGCTATGTAGCAGCTCTGTCATTCCCTGAGAAATAAACTTCTAGACAGGAGCTCATAGGAAAAAGATTCAGTTGGATTTTTTTGAACTAGCAGTTGGCAAAATACAAATAAAATATACAGTATATGAGGTAAATAAAAGGAAAAGTAAAAAAAACATTGTAGACACATTAGTGCTAATGATCACATATAAACTAAGTGTATCACAACATGTGGAAACTACAACTACGCTGGCAAGTTTGCTGTGGACTGCACAATTCTGTGGGAAATTACTTCCATTTTTAATCAATAGCAAAATAACTGTCCCACTTTTCCTAATATATTCACTTGCTTCCTCGAATATATGACTAGAGTGTTGTTTATTTACATTCTACATGTATTCACGTGTTTCCTGGAGTATATTAGTAGAGTCTTGTTTACTTATATTGTAATGACCAAACTATTTTAATACTTGTTTTTCACTCTTCAAAACACAGGAAAGCAAAGTACTGTACCACAGCTCCTTTGCTAAAGTAATCAATGAGTGCAAGAGCGTATTAAAACATCTGTTTTATTTGCTTTTTACCGTGTATGAGAATACATGACTTCCATGAGTTGCAAATACTGCATCATGGGTATGTAAATAAAATGGGTTAAATAGCTATGTCATTCCCTGTGAAATAAACTTAAACAGTAGCTCACATACCATGATGCAGTGCTTGCAACTCATGGAAGTCATGTATTCTCATACATGGTAAAACCAAGTAAAACAGATGTTCTAACATGTTCCTACTCTCATTGATTACTTTAGGAAAGGAGATGTGTTACTTTGCTTCGTATGTTTTGGACACTAAAGGGTGGGATATTCAGAAGGGTTGCGCATGGCGCTTTACAGTTGCGTCAAGAACCCACTGATGTGCCCCGGGCACATATTCAAAAGGGAATGTGTGGCACAAATCCCGGCGCGCTCGGAGTCATCAGTAATGGCGCGGGCGCAAGTGGGGTCGCGGTTAGCGATGCTCCGCACATCCCGATATTCAACCTGGGATGTGCTGAGCCTATGCAGGCGCAACCCCACTGCACTGCACACAGGTGAGCCAAAAAAAAGGAGCAACAGCTGGCCACCCACAGGTGAGCTGCCATGTTGCAGGGCACAACACGGCAGCTGCCAGCTGTGAGTGCCCAACCGAGCTCCGGCGGCACCTTCGTGGTAATACCCCCCCCATGCCCGATTGCGGGCATCAGTAGTGTAATAAAGGTCCCATTTCCCTGGCTGTTCAGTGGACCGCTGGCAGCCCGATTGCGGGCAGAAGTACATTTAAAAAACCCTCCTAAATCCCTGGTGGTTCAGTGGACCGCGTCCAGCCCAATCGTGGGCAGAAGTATAACCAAAACCCCTCCAATATCCCTGGTGGTCCAGTGGACCGCTCACAGCCCGATCGCGGGCAGGAGTACATTTAAAAAACCCTCCTAAATCCCTGGTGGTCCAGTGGACCACGTCCAGCCCGATCGCTGGCAGAAGTATAATCAGAACCCTCCAATATCCCTTTTGGTCCAGTGGACTGCGTGCAGCTTCGATCGCGGGCGTCAGTATCTGATATCAGAAACCAGTCCATCCCTGGTGGTCCAGTGGTACCCCTCCCCACCCGCCACTGAGCCCTCGCCCAGCTCCCGGCGGTGGCAGCTCCCCACCTGCATGTCACTACCGACTGACTCTTGTAATAGTAGGGCTGTATGCCCATTGGTCACAGCGTGCCAGTGGGCATGCAGCCCGCACTGCATTACTACACAGTCCAGAATTCAGTATGTAAAATGCAATATTAAAACATATTTTTGAATGTCTTTAAATATCGCTGTCTTCTACACACTACCTTTGTATTTGAACATTAAATAATGTTCATATTTTTGTAAATCTATGTTGTGTTAATGATGATAATAATAGTGAAACACTTTGTTAGATAGAGGAACTAAAAAAATAAAATACACTTTGATTCAAGAAGTGTGCTTGTTTTCCTGCTTGAGCCTTAAAGTGCCCAGCCGTCCACAGGGCTGCCTTCTGCCTCAGGTGCGGGAACCGCCACCACCCAGATTCCAGCACCGGGAGCAAAACAAGAGTACAGTAAGGTTCTTGGCTGTATATTTTTCTTCAGCACAAGTCGGCCTGGAAAAGCGTTGACTTACTAAGTTCTCCCGCAAACTCTTCTTCACTTCATTTTGCTCAACTAACAAAACTCACAATCACACAGGTAACGGTGGCATACCTGTTCAAAGTAAAAGGCAAGCATGTCAGCGTCCTGCTCCTTCAGTTTCTCCTCAACCGAATAGCGTGCGGCTCTGCAGTTCCCCCCAGAGAGCAGTTGTTAATAAATAGTTTCTTTGTTTCATGCAAGATGGCACCATAGGGGGTCCAGCAAGAGCAGCAGTTCTCTCCTGTTAAGGCTGCTCTGTTAACTGCCATCTTTTGTAAGGCATTATATCCCCCCATTTTTGTCCATTTTGATGGCACCCTTCCCTTTGTTTCGTGCTTGGATGTTCACTGGTCTATGTGTTTGGACTTAAGGGGATCCATGCTATAAGATTCCTTGGGTGTCTAGAGCAGCGGAGGTCTGCATGCTTGCTTCATTTTTTTCTAGTAGTGACTGCTGTTTCTGATGGTGACTGGATAGGCTCAGGAACGGTCACCCACCAAACCACCATCACCAAGGCTTGGTCTTAGTATTTTTGGGGTACTGGTGGGCTAATGGAGAGGTGACCCCTTGGAGTACATCTGCCATAATTGGGTCGGGGAGTCTGTATAACTGATTTTCTCCATGTATGGGAGTAGCAGCTCCCCAGCAGCAGCCTTCCTTTGTTGGGGGGGGGGTCAGTTTGTTTAGGGAGTGCTGCCTCCCTGGTGGCAATCCTCCTATATGATAGTGGTGGTGGCCTGTTCATCCTGGAGTGGTGCAATTTGGAGTATCTGACTGGAGGACCTGGTTTTTATAGGAGCAAAGAACAGAGGTTCGTGTTTTGTTTTGTTTAAATGGTGATAATTCATAACTGGCTTTGAAAACTACTACACCTTCATAAAAAGAGTGCTTGAGAATTTGCTCTGGATTGATGACTACCTTTTTATAACTGATGTGTATTTTATGGTCTTTGATACTGTGTACCCTTTTCTCATGTGTTTTAAATTATTTTAACTTCAATCCTGGGTTCCCAGGATTACAGTACCTAATAAACCAGACAAAAGTATTGGAGGAAGACAAAGTCCTATGATTTCGATCTTGATTGGGTAGTTACATTTTTTTAAGCAAACTGTGTCTTTCATTGGCTGCTGTTAAAGTGTCTGAAACTTCTTTAGCTGTTTGCTTTGTGTTTGTGTTCTAGTTGCCCTTGAGAAAATGGATTCCATGCTTTCTTCAGAAGCTGCCTGGACATCGCAGTACAAGGATATCTCTGATGTGGATGAAATGAAGGCCCCAGACTGTGCAGAGACCTTCATGACTCTGCTACTGGTTATCACAGGTATTGCCTAAGTACCAGTGGCATCAAATTTTGTTTTAATCGATATGTTTTTCTGTACTGGTACTAACTTTGTTGATTTCTGGTAAAATAATAAAAGTATTAATCACACAGAAAACAAATACTGTAGCAGCTGTGGTGACTAATTATTCAAGATAAATCATTTTGTTCTGTGAAGGGGGTTTAAAGTACATGCAGCCCTTAGCAGGCCAGCTACATTTTGAAACTACTGTACTGTTCTGAATTTTCTTCTGGTTATTCTCCCCTTTTTCTTTCTCCTCTAGCCTCTTCCAGGAGGCTCCTCTTTTTTTCCTTGCTCTGCCTTATATTTACTCAGTCTTTCTCAAGTATAGAAATTCTGGATATTTTGTGGAGAAGATTTTCTTTCTTTCGCTGCCTGCAGTCTTACCACGTGGGAGCCTGATCCTTTTGGATCTCAGAAACTAAGCAGAGTTGGGCCCACTCTACAGTCAGATGAGACAGTCAACAGACACTATATGCTGCAGGAAGGGGTGTTGGTTGTCTCTGAGGCATGTTTCCAACGATTATAAGTAACCATACCAGTGCACCAGTATAGCGTTTGGGGGACATCGTACTGTCATGTGGTGCTGTCGGATGAGACCTGAAACTGAGGTCCTGTTTGTGTGTTCTAGTGGTTGTTCAGGTGGATTTTAAAGATCCCATGGCACGTAGAAAATAGGTGAATTTCTGCAGTGTCCTGGGCAAATTTCCCCCATTCTGTAGACCCCCAACAGATTGACGTTGTTTAATATCAGTTAGTATTTCCAGTGTTCTGGCCAGGACCAAGGGGGAGTGGCTTCCTTTACAACTGATACCAGTGCCACTCTGTGATTGGCCAGTAGGGGGTGTGCAGTTGCTGTGCAGGTTTACCAGCCTGCTACCTGGAAGCTAATAGTCTCACCTCCACAGTGCTTTCTTTCCCAAACTGGCTCCAGTGTGGGATTCCAGAATTTGCATTTGAATTCCGATCTCTCAGCAGGGGACAATGTGATGTACTGCTGCCACACTGCGGGACTGTGCTCCATTGCAACTCCTTGAACCATAGGGGTGCTGGAGTGCCATGGTAGCCTGTGTTTTACCCCCCCTCCCCCCACACACACACTTGAGAGCTTAGATGGAATGATTACCAGCCCAGGTACTGGGCATTTTTTAAAGTACATTTTACACTTGTCAGATGACAGCTGCTTGTTTCAGTTAAACTGAACTCTGGAATGGAAAGTGTTTGACATATGCTAACATTTTTGCATACATTTTTCCCTGCTCATAGACTTGAATGAACAAGAAGCAAAGTAATTAAATACGATATGTTTCAATTCTGTATTTTGGACCCTCCACTCCCTGTCAACCCTCAGGCCAAGAGCTGCCCTGTCAATCTGGTTGGGAGGCTGACCTGATGGCATGAGGCTCTAGAGTAGCAACTCTTCATCCAGACAACTGGGGATGGTGGTGGGGGCCCCTCTATATATTACCAGTGCAGAAGATTGGAGCGCTTTACTGCTGATCCTTGCCCTCCCTTTTCCTGCTGGCAGCACGGCATGCCCGCGTGGCCATAGCTGCACTATAGAGGAGATGGGTGATGTCAGCGTCTTTGCCATCTCCTTTTTCTGCCACAGCAGTTGCAAGAGTGGCATTGGCGGTTCCCTCTTCCTGGCTATCGCTTTCAGCCATAGAGTGAACGTGTGTCATCTGCATAATGCGCAATGCACCATCTCTGACCATTCAGGCAGACTGGTTAAATACAGTTAACGATACTTTGAAGCACAGTATTTTACGTTCCTAAAAAGAAAAAAAAATTGTATTGTGCAGTTACTTGGACAAAAATGTTCTTTATGTGTGTCTGTAGACAGGTACAAGGCTCTTCCTACAGCCTCACGCAAGTTACAGTTCCTGGATTTACAGAAGGAGCTGATTGATGATTTCAGGATCAGGCTAACACAAGTTATGAAGGAAGTGACCCGGACTCCATTACGATCCCGTTATTGTGCCATCCTCAATGCTGTTAACTACATAGCAGCAATACTGGCAGACTGGGCAGATAATGTTGTAAGTAGCATGGCGTAAAATTTCACCTTCTCTCAATACGGAACGTAGGTATGGGGTGGAAACTGTCATGTTCAGAGCTTCTTTTTAAATGTAATATTGTACAACAGCAAAATAAATGGCAAGTAGATAGTAACAGGTCTACTTCATATCAGTAGCTGTAGTTTTACTTATCTTATGATGAGATTTGCAAAGACTCTGACAAGAAGGATCCTGCTATGTGTGTGTTAAATCTGACATTGGCAGCGTCCCTTGTCCTGTTGCAGTTCTGCAAAAGGTATAGTTAATATTTTATTAGTATTTATAATAAATGTAATGTTGAGATAGAATATATAGAAGAATGAATAAATAACCTTTTGTTAGTTTTACTGCAGTCTGTATTAAATGTTGCAATTTAATTATGAGCACTCTATGTACAATATGTCAGAATGCCTATACAATATAAATAAATAAGTGTACGTGGAGGACACCATCAATTTATCATAACACGTTTTGAAGATTAGTAATTATATTTACAAACTGACTCCATCTTATAAGGAATGTTGGCTAACTGTTACATAAGCTATAGGTTTTACTTTCTAGCTTATGTATCGGCTGTGTTGGCCAGCCTGTCTATGAAAACTGGGATTTCACGTCCCACCTAGTGTCAGTATAACATTTTTAGAAATGATTCATAATAGTGCTATACAGTTTATAGTCAGACCGCACCTGGAATACGGGGTACAGTTCTGGAGGCCTCATTTAAGAATGGATATAGATGGGTGCGAGAGGGTTCAGAGAAGGGCAACAAAGATGGTGCAACTTATGCAAGAGAAGCCATATGAAACTAGATAGAAAGAATTAAATCTATTTCTGCTGGAGGTTAGAAGAGATAGAGGTGACATGATAGAGACCTTTAAGTATATGAAGGGAATAAATAAAGTGAATGAAAGTAGTTTATTCAAGTTTACGTTTATTGTGAAGGGGTACATCCAATGAGCAAGCATGTTTTCAAGGAGGACCCTTTTTTTTAAACAACAGACCATACGTACAGTCGATATGGGGATACAAACTTAACAGACACTAACAAAACGTACAATGTAAGCTATACAAGGCAGGGGTGAACAGCCAATGCTGGGAAACATACTCAGTACATGAGGATAGTATATACATAAACAATATAAATAGGAACAGTTTCAGTGGTACAACAAGGTAAACCTAGAGCAATGTTGGACAAAACTGTAAATATATACATATATACAAAGCAACAGGAGAAGAATCATCATTAGGCATACTGTAGTTGGGTATAATGGGCAAATGGCAGAGAGGAGAAAACAGGCCAGCACTTAAGACAAGTATACAAGAGTGATGGTTCAGAAGTATGCTAAAGAGATAGGTGAGCTCTGCTGGATTAATTGCAGTAGCAAGCATCGTAAATTAGATTGATTATCCAAGATCTTACTTCGAGAGGGTTTCTGCAGTAGGTCTTCACATATAGGACTGCGCCCCCTGGTGTCAGGTTCCAACAGCAAACTTGTAGCTAGCAATCATCAGAGGGGCCGCCCCCATCAGGTGACTCAACGTCAGTCTGACTATAAAAGGGGCAGTCTCGCGTCCACCCTCCAGTTCTTTCCCGCCGTCGCCTCAGTTCGTTCGACTCTCTTGTCAGAACAGCGATCAGACGCCTGCGATATGTTTTTTCGACTTCTACAGCGATCATTTTCTCTCCAACATTCGACTGACTGTATGTTGGCTCGCCCTAAAAAGAAGTGCTCTAAGTGCGGAGCTCGGATCCTGCATGGTGACGACCATTCCCGCTGCCTTTTGTGTCTGGGCCCCAAGCACAACTCGGGTGAGTGTGCTATCTGTCTGGCCTTTAATCAAGCCACCTGGACCAGACGCAAAAGCGGACCCTCGAGGCCCACCTTCTCACCCAATGGCTGGCGTCGATGGAAAAGGAGCTTCAGGAGTGAAGGGAAAGGTGATCTTTGCCAGCACCGAGGAAAAAGAAGGATAAGGAGAAGCTCCGGGAGAGGAGTCCGTCGCTTCGTGGCAGGCCGCCTTACAAAACCGTGAGTACTTCTGCAGGTGCCCCGTCCACTTCTTTAGGCCGGGCACCTTCTCCCCTCCTGCGGTGAGCGGGCAGCTGGGTAGCTTATCTGGGTCTCATTGCGTCTCCTCCTCGGCACTGCCGATAGGTAGCCCTCCGACCCTGTTAGTGGGTGCACGTCGTACAGTAAGCTCAGCGCCAGCCTTCGCTACTGCCAACCCAGTCAGGTCCGATAAGTCGGGCGACGGAGCCTCTGTCGCCCACCCAGACCCTCTGTCTCGCCCGTTGGGCTCCCGTGAGGCCCCCGACGAAGATTTGAGCATGCTGCCTGGAGACTCTTCATCCCTTCTGGTTTTTCACCCCGGGGTTTTGCCACCCGATCCTGTTTTCTTTTCCCCCAGGATCGCTTTTGGACCTTTTGTTGGGGTCTTATCCTGAATTACCTCCTTCACCTGATCTGTTGCCGCCTAGGAACAGGAGTCCGTCGCCAGCCCGGGATTCCATCATGCAGCCTCCTTCTTCGGAACCCTCAGGGACTCTTCCTGATCCCTCGCCACCTTGTGGCCCTCTGGCACCCCCGGCCGGTCCTGTAGAACCTCCAGGCGGTTTTCCAGGGCCAGATCCCCATCTTCTGCCTCTGGGCAGGCCTCCGTCAGCGCCACTCTACCCAACGCCAGGCCATGTGCCTCCGATGCCGGGATACCCTGGGTACCCTTCCTGTGGCTACCCTTCCTATGGCTACAACCCGGGATTGCCAGGGTTCCAGTACCCCGCTTGGCAACACCCACAATATCCAAGCTACCCAGGCTAGCAGCCACCTCTTCCTCCTCCACCGCCGACCGATCGGGAACTCAAGAGGGAACTCCAGGAGGTCCAGGATAAGACGCTCAGAAACAAGCTTCTGGACAAGGTCCATATGAGCAAGTCTTCATGTCGTTATGCTCTTTGAGCAACATATGATTCGGTAGACTCAGTGGCTCAGGCGGCAGCTACAGGGATCTGCATCCGACGTCTTTCCTGGCTCAGGATTGTAGGTCTGGCACAGGACGTCCAGACTTCCCTCCTGGACATCCCTTTCAGGGGTTTCGTCCTTTTTGGCAGTGATGCCAAAGATATTATTACGGGGCTTCAGGAAAGCAGACGCTCATTGTGGGACGTGCGCTGCATGTATAGAACAGGGCAAAAGAAGCAGCCCTTTCGCCATCAAAGACGATAGAATAAGACCCAGGGGAAACGTCAGGGCAAATGACGAGCCTCTTGATCTGGTGCACAAACCCCCCAGGCCAAATTTCCCAAATAAGCCTCTGGGGCCAAAGCTCCACTCCCCTCAGAGTTCTGACTCCTTCCTCCTCTTTCCACTACCTCCAGCAGTCGAGGAGGAACTGGTAGGAGGGAGGTTTGGCCTCCACCTGGGGGAATGGAGGGCTGTCACCGCAGATCAGTGGGTTTTACAACTCATTCAGCGAGGTCACTCGGTAGAGTTCATGGAGATACCTGCCCCTCACCCTCTGGTACAATCTTTTTATCCAAGGGACCAGATCCCCATTGTCTTCCAGTAGATTCAGGCCCTCCTGCAAAAAGCGGCCATAGAACCCGTCCCTCTAGAACAAATAGGGAAGGGATTTTACTCCCACTTCTTCCTGGTTCCAAAGAAGACTGGAGATCTGAGACCGATCCTGGATCTGAGCATGCTCAACCTCTTTGTCAAGTACAAGAGGTTTCGCATGTTGACACTTCAAGGCCTTCTCCCCCTGCTCTAACCAAATACTTGGCTGTGCTTCCTGGATATGCAGGATGCTTACCTACATATCCCTATCCTCCCGGCCCACCACCGCTCCCTCCATTTCTCCTTTCAGGGGAACCATTTTCAATTCCGAGCACTACCCTTTGGCCTTTCCTCGGCACCTCGGATGTTCACCAAGTGCTTAGCGGTGGTTGTGGCTTTTCTCCACTGCAAGGGCATTTATGTGTTCCTGTACCTGGAGGACTGGCTCCTCTCAGCACCCTCTCCAGACAGCCTGAAAGAGTCTCTTTCACCCTGAACTTGTTTGTCCTTCTGGGCATCACTGTCAATCTACCCAAGTCCCGGCTAGTAACCTTGCAACGCCTCCAATTCATTGGGGCAGTACTAGACACAGTTCAGAGCAAGGCTTTTCTGCCACAAGATCGAGCCGAGACTTTAGTTGCTCAAGCCACCTTAGTGGCCCAGGCTCGTTGGGTCCCAGCACACGTGGTGCTCCGTCTTCCGGGACTTATGGCGGCGGCCATCTCAATGGTTCCCTTGGCCAGCCTTCATATGAGGGTCACCCAGTGGTCTCTTCGAGTCCAGTAGGACCAGAGGATGGGCGACATGAACCAAAGGGTCATGATCTCCAACAGCCTCCAGAAAGATCTACACTGGTGGCAAGATCTTTCCAATCTTCTACGGGGAGCCCCTTTAACTCCCCGAACCCTTCCCAGATCTTCACCACTGACGCTTGGGACGTGGGTTGGGGAGCCCATGTGGGGGACCACATGACGCAAGGGTCTTGGTCCAACCAGGTGCTTCTGCTCCACATCAACGTTCTGGAGACGAGAGCAATCCTTTATACTCTCCAGGCATTCCAGTCACTTCTCCGGCCAGCATCACTTCTCATCCAGATGGACATGTCCACAGTCTGGTACATCAACAAACAGGGAGGAACTTGTTCGTACTCTCTCTGCAGGGAAGCAATGAGGGTTTGGTGCTGGTCAATTCAGCACAGCCTTCTCTTGACAACTCTCCATGTTCCAGGCGTTAGCAACATCCTGGCGGACAGTCTCAGCTGATCGGTGGCCCGGGCTCACGAGTGGGAATTAAAGCAAGAGGTAGTTGAAGATCTCTTTCTTCGATGGGTCAGCCAGAATGGGCGAATGGGTTGCCTCCCCATTCAGTGCAAAACTACCCAACTTTTGCTCGCTCATTCCAGGGCATGGTGCCTTTTGGCAAGATACACTGTCTCTCTCTTGGACAGGGAGGTTTCTTTAGGCTTTCCCTCCCTTTCCTCTTATTCAGAAGGTTCTGGTGAAACTTCAGGAGGAAGGAGCCCATTTAATTCTGATTGCCCCTCTGTGGCCCCATCAGATTTGGTTCCCATTGCTACAACAGCGGGCGCTAGACCCTCTGGTCCTCCTGCCATTGTCTCACGACCTACTGACTCAGGAGCAGGGCTCCCTGGTGCATCCAAGCCTTCAATCTCTCCACCTTCATGTGTTGCACCTGTGGACATAGCGGCTTCTCGCTATGGAGTGTCCTCCCAGGTTGCTCATATCTTCATGGAAGCCAGGAAACCATTAACCAGATCCACCTATGCCATGAAGTGGAAAAGATTTTCGATCTGACCCTAGCCAGGAGCTTGGCCCCTTTTTCATGCTCGGCTGCCCAGGTGTTATAGTACCTTGTACATTTATTGGAGATGGGCCTTAGCTATTCATCCATTAAGTTCCATCTCTCTGCTGTGTTGGCCTACCACCTCCCAGTGGAGGGCAAGACCTTAGCTCAAATGGAGGTCGCCAAAACTTTTTTGAAAGGTATCCTCCATCCAAAACCTCCAGTCCGGAATCCCTGTCCACCCTGGGACCTTAATTTTATGTTGGAAAAACGTACTCTGCCCCACTTTGAACTGGCTTCAAATTGTGACATGCGCTTCCTTTCCTGGAAGACCTTATTCTTAGTTGCTGTCACTTTGGCCTCAAGAGTTTCAGAACTCCAGGCATTTGTCTGCAAGGAACCCTATTTTATTTTCCATAAGACAGAGTCGTCCTGAGGACCAACCCATCCTTTCTTCCAAAGGTAGTTTTGGAAACTACTCTCATCCAGAGTGTAAAATTGCCAGTCTATTACCCTCAGCATTCCAACAGGGGGGAATACCTTTTGCACACCCTAGATGCGCACTGGATTTTGAGGTACTACACTAACTGGACGAAGGACATCCATATGTCAAATCAACTCTTTGTGGCCTTTGGCCCCCCCCCCCCAGTTCCAGGGTAAGGCCATTTCTAAATGGACCATTTCGAGGTGGTTGGCTAACTGCATCCACTTCACTTACTAGAAACAAGGAAAGTCCCTTCGGGGGGCTGTAAAAGGGCACTCCACTCAGAGTGTCGCTGCCTCCACTGCCATTTTCAGGAATGTGTCCACGGAAGAGATTTGTGCAGTGCCCACTTGGTCATCTGTCCATACCTTTACTAAGCACTACAGTTTGGACATTGCCTCTAGGCATAGGACCGGTTTTGGCCTCACGGTCCTGCAAGGCCTCTTGTCATAAGTCAGTACTCAGCTTGGCAATGGTTCCCCCTCCTGGATCTTTATCTCTGTATTTTTCTTTTGGACTGCTGGGTTTTCAGTCCTATATGTGAAGACCTACCGCAGGAACCCTTTTGAAGTAAGATATTGCAGTTACGTAAGAACTTACCGTAACAGTAGATCTTCGAGAGAGGTTCCTGAAGTAGGTCTAGCTTCCCACCCACCTTCCCCCAACTCCTGGAGCGTTTTCCTTTACCTCATCCTGCCTAGCCCTTGGATCTAGATTGGAAGCAGGGTTCTAGGAGTTATCACTCCTTTCCTTTCTAATTACCTTTTTCTAGGTCTCCGGTGGAAAAGAACTGGAGGGCGGGCGCGGGACTGCACCTTTTGTAGTCGGACTGATGCCGCGTCACCTGACGGGGGCTGTCCCCGATGATCATTGCTAACTACAAGTTTGCCATTGGAACCTGACGCCAGGGGGTGCAGTCCTATATGTGAAGACCTACTGCAGGAACCTCTCTTGAAGATCTGCTGTTACGGCAAGTTCTTACATAACTGCAATTTTTGAATGCCCTTGGAGGAATGATGGTGCTGAATTTAAGGGATGATCGAAGCTTGTTACAAATGGTAGGGTGGGTATAACTATGGTCAGTTGACTTAAAGCAGTTATGGACTTTGGGCACAGCTAAAGAAATGTAAGAGGGATTTCTAAGAGCATAAGGAGTTTGGGGGTGATAAATAAGACTAGTGATGTAGGCTGGGAGTTTGTTTAAGAGAGATTTATACGCCCATAGATAAGCATGTGAGAGTCTCCTGGTCGTCAGAGAGATCCACCCCACTGCCACATATAGGGTACAATGGTGTGTTCTTGCAGGGGCATTAATGACAAAATGGATGGTTCTGTGATGAAGGGTATTAAGTTTTTGCAAATGGTCGGCTACGCAGTTTTTGTAAATGATGTCTGCATAGTCCAGGAGAGGGAGGAAGGTGGACTAGACCAGTCTTAATCTGGAGTTTAGGGAAAACAAGGCCTTATTTCTGGAGAAAAAGCCCAACCTTAGTTTAAGCTTTTTCGAAAGGGCTTAAATGTGAGGAAGGAAAGAGAGCCTAGAATCAAGGAGGATGCCTAAGTATTTAAACCTATCCATGATCTCAAGCTTATCACCAAGCAAGGTAGTAAGCTGTTGGTTAATTAGGATCTGCAGCTTATCTGTTGGGTAGGATAATTGGCAGACTAGGTGGGCCATGCGGTCCTTATCTGCCGTCAAATTCTGTTTCTATGTAGTGATAGGCATGAGTGGGCAGTGTAAGGATGATGATCTGACATAGTGAAAATACATCACTTTGGTTTTGTTGGCATTTAATAGAAGTATGGAGTGGAGTAGATTAAGTTGCAGTTGGTTAAAGTCTGATTGAAGTGAAGAGGAGGCATCTAGGAATGAAGGTTTAGAGATATAGAGGACCGTGCTGTCTGGTAATGTTACCTAGAATGCTGACATATATTAGAAAGAGCATGGGGCCCAGTATTGAGCCTTGAGGGGTCCCTCTTTACCAAGGGAAGTACAGAGAATAAAGTCACATTGGCCTTAATCTGCTGCTTTCTGTATGCCAGGTAGCTGGCCAACCAATTTGACATAGAAGGCCCAAGGCCATAATTTTTTAATTTCTCCAGAGGAAGACTGTGATCGACAGTGTCAAAGGCCTTTCTTTTCCCTAAGAACATGGCCCCCATGACTTGCTTGTGATTCTATGGCTACTAACCAGTCATTAGATACTAACTAGGGTGGACGTGGTACTGTGGTGACTTCTAAAGCCAGACTGCAGTGGATTGACCAATTGGTGTTTGTCCAAGAAATCCCTAAACTGAATGTCCACCAATTTCTCAAGAAGCTTGGACAGTACCAGCAGAATAGAGATAGGCCTATAGTTGATTTAAAAAGGGGCCATATGTGGGCTACCGTCCATACTTGTGACACTGAACCTTCTGTCAGGGACATGTTGAATAGATGAGTGATGGGGCAGTCTGACATTTATATCCAAGTTTCAGAAAGAAGGGATCAATGCCATCTGCCCCAGCACTCTTATTAGCATCCATTTTCAGTATCTGATCTTTGACTTATTTATAGAATATTGGCTTGAAGGAAAAAGTATCCTGTATAAGTGGCATAGCACTCAGAGTCTTGGATGAGAGAGAAGCATAGGGTAACTGCCTGGGGGGACTCAAATGCGAGTCCTGCAGTAGCGAAATGTTTGTTGAATTCATCTAAGATTGATGGTTTGTCAATAATAGAAGTACCTTTGGAATTAAGTTTTGGAAGGGCAATGAAGGTGGGGCTTTGCCCCTTTCCACTGATTTGATTGTGTGTTAAATTTTGACGGTATTCCCTTTAGCAGACTTCAGGGCATTCAGATAATAGTTCTTTTTAGTTTCTCTTATCAACTTAGTGCAGGCATTCCAACAAGCTCTAAAAGCTGTCTAGTCCGCATGGTATTTGGTCTGCCTGGCAGTTTACCAGTGTTTGTCTGTCTTCTTTAAAGCATCTCTGATAGCTCCATTGAACCACGGACAAGATGCTTTCTTTAACCTGCACTTGAGCAGCGGTGCATGCTTATTAATTACATGTGTGAGCAAAGAGTTAAAAATGTTTACGGCCTCGTTGATGGAAGGTGCTAAATAGAAGGTCTGACAGCTTAGTTGACTTACAGTAAGTCATCCAGAACATTTGCTAGATTAAACTTCCAAAAGCTCCTTTTGGTGACATAACTATGTGTAGTGGTAGATTTAGGTATGTTCCTTATGCGCACAGCCACGTTGTGGTTGCTGAGGTCGTTGTGCAAAACAGCTGCTTAAGTAAGTTTGTGTGGCATATTAGTGATAATGAGGTCTAAGAGTGAAGTTTTAAGGTTGTTCTTGCAGTTGGGTCTCGTATGCTCGTTAATTATTTGATGCAAACCAAACTCATTGTAAAGATTCTTTAGTGGTTTTGACTTAATGGTGAACCAGCCAAGGTTTAAAATCACCTAGAATGATGGATTTGTTTGTGTTAAAGTCTAAAAAGTTATGTAAGTGTGATGGGAGCTCTAACCCCCCCTGAAGGTGGTCTGTAGTATCCTGTTATATTAATAGATTCAGTAGCTGATATGGAATGTTTTACGGTAAGACATTAGAATTCCTGAGACATTGAGATGACATGGAGAACAATTATAGGCAGCTAGTCTTTGGCATAGATAGCAACCCCTTGTTGGCCTTTCAGCCCGGAACAGGGAATAAAAGGGTAGAGCTAGCGAATTGTCTGAAGTGGATACCTTTAACCAAATCTCCATTATGGCGAGAATATCCAGATTGGTGTGGGATACCTAGGCTTGAACTTCAGTCAGTTTTTTTTGCAGACTGCAGATATTGATGAGCATAATTTTTAGTCCCTTAGCTGAAGCATAATCAATTGGGGAGTCTATGGGTGAGATGGGACCCGGGTTTAGTTCTGTATTGCCTGAGCATAGCAAAAGCATGACAGTAATTTGTTTCAACCAGTATCTCAATGATTTAGAAAATGTCTTGTGATGTGTCTCATGTCCGTTACTAGAACAAGACAACACTGGCCTTCTCTTAATGTTAGTGGTGGGAGAGTTCAGCATTGTCCAAAGAATTATTATATTCAGAAGGAAAGTAGGAGTTAAAACAAGGGGTCATAATTTAAGATTGGAAGAGGGAAGATTTAAGAGTAATGTAAGGAGATATTATTTCACTAAGAGGGTGGTGGAACCCTGGAACAGATTACCTAATGAGGTGGTGTTTTATTTATTTATTGAAATGTTTCACCAGGAGGGCACACTGAACAACAAGTTGCTAGTCTCGCGGTGCGACCTGCGGGGAAGGGTTACACAGGGTTGTGAAGGATGATCAGTTACAATAGTACGTTGTTAGTACAAACAATACAACATTGTAAGATTGTGCAACAGTTGGAACACAAGGTATTGTACAATAAACAGTAGAGGAACATTGGGTAAATTACAATACATGTTCAGAATCATACAAAAGAACATATGAACGTACAAAACCTATAGAACCATTTATAGTGCATGAGTGTACCAGGAGCAGGCTCGAGGCAGTACGCAAGTGCTGTTGGAGTAAAAACGATGGGGTTAGGTTGTGCATACTGGTGACCCAGAAGGGCAGGTAGAGAAGAGAGGAGTGGGAGAGGTAAGAACTAAATATGAGGAGAAGGGGTAGCCATTTCCTGATTTCCCCCTTCAGGATGTTGAGAACTCTGCTGGGGGCATGGTAGGAAGGCAGAAACCGGGGACAGGTATTAAGGTGGGTTCAAGCAGGAACAGCTGAGGGAAAGGTAAGTGTGTAGGGCGGAGGTAAGGGAGTAGTTGGAGGAGGAGTGTCGTATTTTAGAGGGGATGGAATTCCAGATTTTAGGGAAACGATGGGCGAAACCAGTCTGACCGATGAGGGTGTGGCGGTGAGGGACCATCAAGGTGCGGGTGTCATTTGATCTGAGAGAGTGGGTGGGGGGAGGTGGAGTGGACAGAGAGGATGAGAGATAGGAGGGGAGCCCCCTGAATCAGAATTTGGAGGTTAGTTTTGCACAGTGAGAGATGCATCGGTGAGACAGTGGAACGAAGGTTGGAGAGTGATAGAGTCCACAGTGGTGGAAGCAGGAAGGGGAGTCGATAGCAAAGTGGCAGAAGGAGTTAAAGAGAGTGTCCAACTTGGTCAGGGAAGATTTGGGAGCAGTAGTCAAAGATGGGGAATATCATCTTCTGGACAATTTCATGCCTCTCAGTCAGCGGGATGCAACTACGATTCCTGTACAGGACACCAAGCTTGGGGCGCAGTTTCTTCAGGATAGCATCGATATGCACAGAGAAGTTGAGGTGCTGGTCCAGCCAAACTCCCAGATACTGAAATGAGGAGGTGTCCTCCAAGATGGTCCCATCAAGGGTGTGGAAGGTGGGTAGGGCCGGAGCCTAGAGAGTCTCTGCCTGGTGCCAAAGGTCATTGAAACTGTCTTCTTGGCATTTAGAAAAAGCTGATGAGTAGCAAACCAGAGCTGAACTTGGTTGAAGTCATGCTGTAAGCTGGTTTGCATGGCTGCAGGGTTTTTCCCGGAACTGTACAAAACAGGATCATCAGTGTACATGTGGATAGAAGAGGATGAGCAGGCTGTGGGGAAGATCATTAAGGAAAATGGAGAAGAGTAGGGGACCAAGCACTGAGCCCTGAGGGACACCAGTGTTGATGGGGAGTGGAGGGGAGACGGAATCAAGGATTCTCACCCACTGGGTCCTGCCAGTGAGGTAGGATTTAAACCAGTTGGTGGCTGATGGAGCAAGGCCAGCTGAGAAGAGTGAATCAAGAAGCAGGGGATGGGAAACAGTGTCGAAAGCTTTGGCTAGGTTGACAAAGATGGCAGCTCTAATCTGGCCATCATCCATCCCTGAAAGGATGGAGTCAGTAAGCCTGAGGAGGGAGGTGGTTGTTGAGTGGTTCTTCCGAAAACCAGATTGGAAGGGGGGTGAAGAAGGAGGAATCGGAGAGGAATGGTGATAGTTGAGAGATAACTAAATGTTCTTGAAGTTTGGCAAGGGTAGGATGGAGGAAATGGAGATCTTACGCGAGAGGCTCTTCAGCAGGTAATTACATAGACTGACTGGCCGCCCGGAAGCAGCACCCCCACGAAAAAATTTCTAGCTGGAGCAGTCCCCGGCTAGGGACCCGCCCCCACGTCAGGGTGACCGGTGTCAAGAGACGCCGGCAAAGGGACGGTTCCCTGACCGGCCTTCCAGTTCTTTTTCGCCGAGAGTCGTGCAGCACCCATGTAAAGTGCGGGCTTAGTCAGCCCTGTTCTTTCGTCGGTTTACCAGATTTATTAGTATTTTTTCTTCCTATCGCCAGGTCATCGACGGTGTATCTGTCCCTACACCCTCCGAGCACAAAACAAAGTGCGACTCGATGCGTCCCAACTGCCACTAGGGACAGCCATCCCTCTGCCTTTTCTGCCTAGGCCCCACCACCCGGTCGAGCAAGTGCCCGCATTGCCTTCACTTCAATGCGGCTACCTGCAAGACGATGCAACAGTCCCTGGAAGCCCATCTTTCAAAGAAAAAGTATGTTCGATGGAAAAAGAATTGAAGAAGCTCAACAGGCGTTGACTTCTCCAGAGGACATCGTAAGCGGGACAGGAGGCGCAGGAGGCCTCCTCCCAGCGACTCTGACTGGAGTCGCGGCTCGCTCTTCCCTCCAGGAGGACATACAGCGGCAGCCTCAGGTTTTGGAGGAGGTGTCAACCCGCCCGTCTGGCTGCCCGGACCTTGCAGGCGCCTCCGGGCAAAGCAGGCCTCCGCCCCCAGTTCTGCACGCAAACTGCGGCCCTACTGGCGCAGGCGCCCCATAAGTCAGGCAGAGAGTCCGCCTGAGAAAAGATCGTAAGCCGAACCCGCCAAGGCGGTGCGATCTGTCCCCTCGGACCGGCAGCTCGCTCCTCCCTCGGCCCGCCTTGACGAGGATCCCGTAAGCAGGACGCCCGGCTCCTTTAGCGCCCCGAAGACCCTAACCCTAAACCACGTCGGCTCCTCCAGCGTCTCGGCGATGGAACCTAGCTGGACACCCCAGCCCCCATGCCGTACGGTTCCGCAGCCTTAGCTGCCGTCTGAAACCTGGAGTCACCCCAGCCTGACCAGAGTTCCGCCCCGTCCCCGGGCGATGCAGGGATGTTCCACCTCCATCAGACCCTCCTCCTAGGGAACCGGATCTGATGTGCCCTCAGACCCAGGCCCGTCACGCGGCCCCACTGGCGCGCGGAGGTTCCCCTTCCATTGGGCCCTGCTCCCCCTGGGCCTCACTGTTGACCTGCCTTGGGGCCCCTTCCGGCCCGCCTGCTCCGGACAGCTCCTCCCAGCGCCGGGTACCGCCGCCGTCGTACCCGGGACTGCAGTATCTCGCGCCACAGTATGCGATGCCGGTTCCTCCGACGCCGCAGTACCCGATGCCTCAATATGCGGCATCGGTTTTCCCACAGCCGGGTTTCGGATACTCGCCTTACAGATACAACCCGTATTCTTTCCCCCCCTCCACCGCCCCCTCGGCCGCCGGTGGATCTGCAGGAGACTCTGGCTTCCTGGTAGGCTGAGGCCAAGGCTCAGCTCACTAAGGAAGTAGAGAGCCGCCTTATAGCGATGGTGCCTCCCCGCCCCAGTACGCCTGAGACGGCACACTCCTCACCGGCCTCCGGACTCAGAGCCCTTCCTCTGGATCCCGAGAGGGCAGGACACGATCCAGGGATCCCCTAAGGAACCCGCTCCTCCCTACCCGTGTTAGGGAGTCTTATTCTGCTTCTGATTCTTCTTCTTCCTCTCGGATTCCTCTGACGGATGCTCCAAGAGAGGCCCAGCCTCGCTCTCCGTCCAAGCCCCAGCCGAGGACCCCTTCGAAGTCTCCTCCGGAGGACCCTTCTTTCACGGAGTTGCTCAGAAAAATCCAGGAAGTACATTAGTGGCGCTCCTTGGAACCAGATCCTCAGTGGGTCAAACTCGCCGAACATCTGGACCTGCCCCTGACAGCTCCTACTTTAGTGCCACCCTGGATCGAGCCTCACGCCCACCTTATTTCCACTATTTGGAAGCAACCATCGGCTTTAGCCCCGCTTCCTAGGAAGTCTAACAGGCTATACCAGGCTCCTGAGGGTGTTGATTTTTTGGACTCTCACCCATGCGCAGATTCAGTCGTGATTAACGCCGCTCACGGCCGATCAGTGCACCCAAAACATCTAAGCTCGTCTCCTCCGGATAAGGAATCTCTCCTCCTGGACCAGTATGGAAGGAAAATCTATGCCTCTTCCGCACTGGGAATTCGGGCCCTGAATTATGTTGCTCATATGGAGGATTACCAGAAGGCCATCCTTACTCAGGCGGAATCTAAGATTGACTCCTTACCTGACTCTCAAGTCAAGCAGAGTAGCTTAGTTGATTAAGTTCTGCTCTGCTCGCCAGTCGCGTCACATTCTGGCGGACAACATACGCATGCAGTGGACACTGCCGAGAAACGCTTTCACCGTGAGTCTACGGCATATGCCTGGCTCCGCATGTCAGGTTTGGTCCGGAGGTGCAATCCACTTATCAGGAAGCACCTTTCAGGGGTCGGTGCTTTTGGTGGTGATGTCAGGACATCATCACCCACTTGCAGGAGAAGGGGACGGCTCTGAAATCTGTGGATTCCATGTACCGCCCCCATCACCAAGTAGCCGCTCCTTTTCTACAGATGTAGTCGGACCAAGCGAAACCCCAAGGAAGGCGGGATACTAAACGCCGGGCCCTGCAGCTGCCAGGTCCCTCTGTCCAAAAGCAGCGGGTGCCCCAGCTGCAGCGCCTCCCACACCACCTGACTCCTCCTCTCTCCTACCGCCTCTGGACATACCGGAGGAACCGGTAGGAGGGAGATTCTCCCTCCACCTTCCGGGTTGGGAGAGGATAACAATGGATTCATGGGTGCTTCAGATTATCGCGGAAGGGCACTCTATAGAGTTTCTACAGAAACCACCCCGCCACCTCCCTCTGAAGTCGTCCTACCTAAGGGACCATCTTCCTTTGGTCCGGGAAGAAATCTCTGCCCTCCTTGCGAAGCAGACTATAGAGCCTGTTCCCCTTCACCTTCAAGGGACGGGTTACTACTCCCATTTCTTCCTGGTCCCAAAGAAGACGGGAGATCTCAGACCATCCTCGATCTCAGCTCTTTGAACCTTTACGTGGAATACAAAAGGTTCAGGATGCTCTCCCTACAGACCCTTTTGCCCCTCCTTGGCCGGGTCAATGGTTTTGTGCGCTGGATACGCAGGATGCATATCTGCACATCCCCATTCGCCCTTCTCACCGCGCGATACCTTCGCTTTGCTTTCCAGGGGGACCATTACCAGTTCCAGGCACTCCCATTTGGTCTCTCTCTGCACCCCGAGTCTTTACCAAATGCCTGGCTGTGGTAGCGACCCCACCTGCGCACGATGAGGAGTTCAGTGTTCACTTACCTGACGATTGGCTCCTGGCGGCCTCGTCCCAGGGAGGAGCTCCTGCATTTTCTCCCCTCACCCAGCAGTTTCACTTGCCTGGGGATTACCATCAACCATTCCAAGTCTCATCTGGATCCCTCCCAGAGACTACAGTTTATCGGGCTATCCTCATCTGACGGTAAAGGCCTTCCTGCCTCGGACGGGCAGCCTCTCTTCAGTCACAGATTTCCCTGCTATCAGAATGCAGGAAGGTTCCGGTGAGGTCAGTTCTCCGTCTTCTGGGGCTCATGGCGGCCGCCATCCCGACAGTTCCCCGCGCTCGGCTCCACATGAGGATCTCTCAGTGGACTCTTCGCTCCCAAGGGGATCAACTGGTAGATGACCTAGATCATCTAGTTCTGATCTCCTCGCCGATGGCTCGAGACTTGCAATGGTGGATGGTTCGAGAGAACCGGTTTCAGGGGGTCCTCTTCATCTTCCTCCCCTCCCAGACTCTGACTACAGATGCATCCGGCGAAGGTTGGGGAGCCCATCTGGGTCCTCACCGAACCCAGGGATTATGGTCCATATTGGAGCTAACTCTCCACATCAGTGTGCTAGAGCTTTGTGCAGTACTATATGCTCTCCAAGCCCTTCACCAATACATTCTTCCCGGTCACCTAGCCGTCCAGATGGACAACATGTGCGTGGTGTGGTACATCAACAAGCAGGGAGGGACTCGATCCTACCCGCTATGCAGGGAAGCAATAAGGGTTTGGGACTGGGCAACTCAACACAACCTTCACCTCACAGCGATTCATGTTCCAGGAGTCGACAATACCCTGGCAGACAAGCTAAGTCGCTCCTCTGCCCTGACACACAAGTGGGAGTTAGACCAAAAGGTGCTAAATCACATCTTCCACCTTTGGGGGACTCCACAGGTAGACCTGTTCGCCTCTTCCTGAAACGCAAAACTTCCCAACTTTTGCTCGCTCATTCCAGAGCGAGGCGCTTTCTGGAACGACGCTCTGTCTCTAAGCTGGAAGGGCAGATTCGTCTGTGCTTTTCCCCCAATTCCACTGGTCCCTCGTTTGTTGCAGAAACTATCAACAGAAGGAGCGAGAATGATTCTGATCGCTCCGTTCTGGCCCAGGCAAATCTCGTTCTCTCTTCTACAGCCATACTCAGAGGTTCCTCCTCTTCCTCTTCCTTTACCTCGAGGTTTGCTGACCCTGGATCAGGGGACCCTGGTCCATCTGGGACTCAAGTCCCTGCAACTACATGCATGGCTCCTGCAGACCTAGCTCTATCCCGTTTTGGTGACTCTCCCAAGGTGGCGGAGATTTTGGTGGAGGCTGGGAAACCCTCCATTAGGTCCACTTACGCCATGAAATGGAAGAGATTTTCTATTTGGGCCGCCTCTAGGAACGTGGAGCCTTTCTCCTGTTCAGTGGCCATTCTGCTGGAATATTTACGTCATCTTTTCGACCTGGGTCTCAGTCATTCCTCCTTGAAAGTACACATGGCCGCTATCTCAGCGTACCATGTTCCTTTCGCAGATAAAGCGTTTGCCCAATTAGAGGTTTCTGAGACCTTTCTTAGAGGGGTCCTTCATCTGAGGCCCCCCATCAGAACTCCTGCTCCTCCTTGGGACTTGAACCTTGTTCTAGAGAAATTTACCCTTCCTCCCTTCGAACCTGCGGCCTCCGCAGATCTGAAGTTTCTTTCATGGAAGATGCTCTTCTTGGTGGCCATAACTTCCGCTCGAAGAATTTCCGAGCTTCAGGCCCTTATGTGTAAAATCCCATACCTGATCTTTCACAAAGAACGGGTGGCTCTTCGCACGAATCCTAAGTTTCTACCTAAAGTGGTAGCAGAGTCTACCTTAAATCAGTCTATAGAGTTACCTGCCTTTTGCACACAGTACTCCAACCAGGGAGAATATTTACTCCATACCGTGGATGTTCACCGGATTCTGAGATACTACACCGACAGGACAAAAGATCTCAGAAAGACTGATCAGTTGTTCGTCTCTTTTGCTCACAAAAGGGAAGGCAATACTGTTTCCAAGCAATGCCTGTCGAAGTGGTTAGCTCATTGCATCACTTTCTGTTATGACAAGGACAACAAGACCCTCCCGGGTCAGGTCAGAGGTCACTCCACACGAGGAGTAGCGGCCTCTGCAGCTTGTTTCAAGAATGTGTCTGCGGCAGACATATGCGCTGCCGCCACCTGGACTTCCGTCCATACCTTTACGAAACACTACAGTTTGGACATTGCCTCTCACCATAGAGCAGGCTTCGGGCTAGCGGTTTGCAAGGCCTTCTGTCTTGAGGCCTAAAGCTACTGCTATTTTCAGGAGTAGTTTCCTCCTCCCGGTGCCTTTTATTTGTTCCAGACTGCTTGGGATTCAGTCCTATATGTAATTACCTACTGCAAGAGCCCTCTCGAATAAGATAGTACAGTTACGTAAGAACTTAATGTAACAGTAGATCTTAGAGAGGCTCTTGCAGTAAATAATCTCCGCCCTCCATCCCCTAGGCTTCTTCAGCTCTTTTTCCAGGAATGGAAACATCTGTCTCTCTCTCATCCGGTCTTCCGGCGTCCGGGATCGCCCCTTTGTACTGACGTCTCTTGACGCCGGTCACCTGACGTGGGGGCGGGGGACTGCTAGCTAGAAATTTTTCCGTGGGGTCCTGCCGTCGGCCAGCATCAGTCCTATATGTAATTACCTACTGCAAGAGCCTCTCTCGAAGATCTGCTGTTACAGTAAGTTCTTGCGTAACTGTACTTTATAGTTGCCAGGAGTGGATGTGTCACCACCGTTGGGAGAGGACGGACTACAGCATGTTTCCACGATGAGGGTACTTGGGCAGAAATAAAGGACAGGTTAAGGACAGTATAGTGCAGTGGTTTAAGGTTCTGAGCTGCAAATCTGGAGACCTGGGTTTGAATCCCACAGCCCCCACTTGCATACTTTGTGACCCTGAGCACGTCACTTAACTCCCCTGTGCTCCCAGGTTGCACCTGTAAACGAACTTTCAGCTTAGTGTGTCTCACCTGATTAAACAATTGGACAAAAAAAAAAAAGAGAGAGGATAAGCAATTGCAGGAGCAGAAAGGTAGAGACGTTTAGGATCAAGCTCATCTGGTGAGGAGCCTCTAGAGGGGTTAAGGGATAGGAGAGCATTAAGAGCTTCATCAGGGAGATAGTAGAAAAGGAAAATGGGGAGGAGTAGGCACTGGCTGAGATGGCGGGCTGAAGTTAGTAGGTGGCAATGGGGACAGGATGTAGAAGACGTACATTTCCAGGTGCAGTAGGCATTAAATTAATTGGCCATGGAGCCAGGGTCAGAAACTAGGAGTTATTTATTTTGAGAACTGAGGGAGGGAGAGGGGAGAGAACAGAGCATGAACTACCTCCAGAATTTAGATGGAGAGTTAGTGTTAGTCAGGAATGAGGAGCTGAAATAATCAGACTTAGCCAGTCTAGTAGCTTTAGTACATGAATTGTGTAGCATTCTGTACTTGGCTTAATCGTTGGATGTTTAGTAGATTTGTGTTTTCTCCAGGCCCAATCACGCTCCCTGAAGCAGGCCAGTAGTTCGGGGGATCAGGGAGGTGAAGCCATGGTGGTCTGTCTGAAAGGAGCAAAGACATTCCAGGTGGCAATGAATTTATCCTTAAAATAGTCAAGTGCTTGGTCAACAGAAATGGCAGTGGAGAGGGGGACCAGTCGGTGGAAGCGAGTGCAGAGCTGATTTTGTGAGGTCTAAGGATTTAAAGGACCGGAGCTGTTTGATTTTAAGGGGAGGTTTGGGGCGCTGAACATTGCGTACAATGAAAATGGGGTTGTGGTCACTAAGGGCAACGGGGAGGAGACCAGATTTAATGACGCAGTGCGGGTGGGTTGTGAGTGCCCAGTCAAGCAGGGTGTGATTTTGTGTTTTGGGATTAGGGCATGTGGGCTCAGGTATAAGTTGAGTGAGGTTAAGAGCAGTGACATCATTGCATAGCTTGTTTAACTTGGGAGACAACCAGTTTAGATTCACGTCACCCATTATGAAAAGTTCACTGGATTGTGAGAGGGAGGTGATATTTGCAAAGAGTTCAGTCGTGACTGAGGGTTGAATGCTTGGGTGGCAATAGATGCCAGCCACAAAGATTAGGATTGAGAAAGGAATGGTAATGCAGGTGACAAGGGCTTCATAGGTAGCTGGGATGGAAGTAGATAGGGTGGTAGTAAACTGCAGTGAGGACAGGATATACACGGCCACTCCCCCTCCACGACTCGATCAATCTTGTCTGGAGATGTAATACCCAGGGATAGCATTAGCACTGTCGGGTGCTTTTTTTTGAGCCATGTCTCGGTAATAATTAGGATGTCAGGGGTGTGTGAAATCATAAGAGTTTGTAGAAGGTCGATTTTAGGTAGCAGGCTGCAGATGTTCAGGTGGAGGAGCTTCAACCCGTTAGGGAGGGTTGTAGTGGGAGTGGGATTTGGAGACATGTTATTTGGGTAAGGAGCCAGGGTAGGAGCAGAAATAGGGCCAGAGGTTTGGGTGGATGCTCCTGATGTGAAGTTTGGGACTTTGTAATTGGAGAAAGGAAATATGTGAGGGAAGGGAAGGGAGGAGAGAAGGAGATAAGGAAACGAAGAAAGGCAAAGTGACTAGGAAGGGAAAACAGATGCTGGAGGGTAGTAGAGAAAGTGGGGTCTGCTTACAAGAGGAGCTGTGGGGTGATTGACAGAATGAAGGAGGTATCTGGAAGGGAAGGGGAGAGAGAGAAGTGGCAATAGGTGTAGAGGGGGAGACTGGGATAAGGGTAAGAACCAGGAAGGGTGTGAATAGGAGGGAGATGAAAACCATTCTGGATAGGGTAGTAGAGGCTTTTTACAGGCTTAGATTCAGATCACAGCACTGAATGTTAGGACGTTGATAATTTGCTTTAGGTATGAATGACCCAGGACTAGGAGTAATAGGGGAGAGTAGTGGGTAGAGGATTGCAACCTACTTGTGTTGTTGCCCTCTAGTGGCTTTACAGTATAATTTGCAAATGGAAAAGTAGACACTTAAAATCAACAAATCACTGACAGGCCAGTGCAGGTTCCGCAAATGCTGCTCTACACTGAACAGTGTTTCTCTGCAGTCTTACGTCCTAGTCCAGTGGTTTCAGCACTGGCTTCAGCATTGGGCAGGGAACCAGTGTCAGCACTCCAGGCCATCTGGAACCTTTCAGTTCCCACTGGGAGGAAGGCTCAAAAATCCTCTTTCCCTTGTTCTGGGTTCAGGACCAGATGTTACCTTATGGGCCAAGGAGGAGCGTGGGCAGCAGGTGCTTTCTCTGCCTGTCCTAGGCAGGCGGGTTGCTTGTGGGAGGAACCGCGTCAGTGGTACCAGCCCAGTGGGCTCCGATCAGCCTGAGAGAAAGGAACAGAAGAGATGGCAGTTATAAGCCTTAGTGGAGATCAGAGCAAGGAGGGATGAGAGAAACAAAAAACAGTTGAAAGGACTTGGGATGATGGGGAGGGGGGCTCTGTTACAGACTCTGGCTAGGTGCTAACAACAAATTGCAGCACAAAGTTCAAACAAAGGGTGTTAAATGGGGGCATGTATCTGACCTGAAATGTTTGGTGCCAGGTCCTGAGGCAGGTCTAGTAGCCAGACAGATTAGAAATGCAGAAAAAGTCTTAAACTTTAAAAGAGAAGTTCAGAAATTACCATCAGCAATCTAATACACAATGTAACCACTATACAACTTAAAATTAGTTCTGAAAATCAACTCTACAGTCCATTTGAGGAAACCCTAGTGGCAGGATTGTTATAAATAATACAAGAAACATAAAAATCAACAAATCACTGACAGAAGGTGCAGTGCAGAAACAGTGGAGGAATTCAAGACGGTGTGGGACAGACAGAAGGGGTTGGCTGGTGAGCAGAGGAAAATATCCCTGGGAAGTGAAGACAAGTAGGGGCAGCTGGGAAATGGGCAGACTAGATGGACCAGGATAATCCTTTTCTGCTGACACATTACTATGATACTATGTATATGTGGAGAGTGAAACACCTTTGAGGTCATCTCCCTTCATTGAGTCATACCTTTGGAACTGTAAGGCTTCGGTGTCAGGATCGCTGAGAAGTATTTGCCTAGTTGGGGCCAACCATGGATTTTTTTTTTTCTTTTTTCGAATTCTGTTTCTAGGGACATGGATATGTTGTTCAATCCACACTTATTGGCAGGTTCCTTGCCGCTTTAAATCTTGCCGGAAGGTCTTCAAGCTGGCTTCTCCCACCCACCCAGGTGGTAAAGCTCTCGGCTCCGCCCCATGATGCCAGATCTTCCTTACCGCTTGGAAGCTCAGGTTCCCTCCTTAGCGCTCTGCGTTTTAGACTGGATCCTAACTCTTCGGTTTGTCCAAAATTGGTTTTGAAGTTTTCTAAACTTCGGTCTTCATCTTCCCTCGCGGCTGCGATGGACAAATCTATTCCCGGCTTTCGGAGGTGCCCTTGTGGGCAGAAAATGTCCAGGACGGATCCGCACTCCACGTGCGTCTACTGCCTAGGCCTAGAACACGACCTGCAGGCCTGCGAGTTGTGCCGATCTTTCTCGGCCAATGTCCTGGACAATCGCGCTGCCTGGTTGAAGCTCGGGTGCCCTGAAAAATATTTCCCGCCAGTAAAATCAAAAGAGGCTCGTTGGGTGGTGTCTGCGGCGGCTGGCTCGACTGAGCAGCTCGAGCAGATGATCGCCCTCGAGGAGGAGGCGGCCCCGGCCGCATCTTCCTCCTCAGCAGCGGCATTTATCCCGCTCTCTGAGTTCACCATCACCGGCCCGTTCAAGGAGCTTTGTCAGTCCCTTTCCATGAAGGGAGAGGCCATCGGGACATTCTTCTCAGCCCAGGAAGGAGGAGTTGAAGGGTAAGTCCCACCGTCTGCGTTTGTGGGAGCGGGGGAGGTCCCTTTCCCCGGACAGCCGACCGTCGACTTTGGTCAAGGTTGCGGCTGAAGACGCTGGCTTCACGGTGTCCCCGTCAGGCCAGCCTGCCGAGACTCCCGTCGATGAAGTTGAGATTTTTCTCGATCCGTTAAACGGGCTGTCGACTGGAGAAGCCAACAACCCTCCTTCACCGGTTCCCCCGGTGGATACTGAGGATCTGCCTGTGCCTTCCGGGCCGCAGTCCCTGGTTAAAGTGCGCGAGCCGAGGGAAGAGCGGGTGTCCCCCAACCCTTCCTATACCCACCCTCGGTTCCCCCGAGGGTCTCGGTCTCGGACCTCTTCTCGGTCTAGCCGTTCCCGCTGACATCAGCGGTCTCGGTCGATACCCGAAGTAAGCGGCGACACCGTTCCTCCTCGTCCTCTTCCTCGGATGAGGGGAGGCTTTAGGCGAATTACGCCGGCGCTACGAGGAGCTTATATGGCAGCAGTTGCTGTTGTCCGGGTCTAAGCCAACCCCGGTCCAGACCCCGGTCATCAAGTGGCTGTCACCTGAACGACCGAAGCAACCACTCGCCCCAGTCGAGTTGCCCACTCCAGGGCCGGTTGCTCGGCCAAAACTAGCTGCTCCACCAATTGTGGTGGAACCTCCATCTCCACAACCGAAGTCTGGGGCACCGACCAAGGATTCTCGGTCAGGTCACGGCCTGCCCCACAGGTTGTCGGTCACCCTCACTCCCGACCGTCCTCTGCAGGTGGAGGGTGGCTCAGGGCCGAGGCAGCTCTTCGCAGACTCTTCGGAATCCGACGATGACTCCTCCCTGTTCTCCAGGCAGGTCGACCTGGAGTCCTCCGGGGGCCAGTCATTGGATGATAGCCCATCGTCCTTCTTGGGTCTGCTTCGACTCATCTCAGAGTCCACCGGGATGCAGCTCGAACCCGTTTCCAAACGGGCCCAGTATCCCCTGACAGAGATACTGGACCGAGGGGATTCCCCCACGGAGGCCTTTCCGGTGGTTGAGGCCATTGTCAGCCCAGCCTTGGAGCTTTGGCAGCGGCCTGCTTCCTGTCCTGCGCCCTCGGCCAGGATGGCCAGGAAGTATGCGGTCCCTACCGGCTCTTTGCCTGGTTTCTCGGAGCACCCCTCTGCCGAGGGGTTAGTCACCAACAGCGTTTTCCGGCGTTCCGGTAACGCTCGGGATGTGGATAAGTCCCCCGACAAAGAGTCCAAAAAGCTGGACTTTGCCAGGAGCAAGGTGTACGCTGCGTCCTCCCTCGGCCTCCGACAGGCCAGCTCGGCTGTGCTGATGGCACACTTCTCCCACGCCCTCTTGGGCTCCCTGGATGAGGTTGTCCCTCATCTCCCGACTGACCTGCAGGCCACAGTCCGCCAGGTGCGGGACCAGGGTACGGCGGTGGTGAAGCAGCAGCTTCAGACTGCTCTGGTTTGAGTGATTCCTGTGCCAGGTCAGTAGCGGCGCGTGTGGCCATGCGCCCAGGGCGTGGCTGAGATATCCACCTTCCGGCGGATACCCAGCACAAGTTGACGGATATCCCTTCTTGGGGACTGACCTCTTCGGCCCTGGGTGGAGGGACACCTCCAGCGGATCAAGAAGTCCAATGCCACCCTGGACTCTGTCACCTCCGCCCAGAGGGACAAAGGCCACCCGTCAGCAACAGCAAGTCCTTTCGTCCTTCGGCCCACCATCCAGACCGGCCCAGCAGCACCAGCAACAGGGCCAGCAGGCTCACGCTTGGCGTCCCAAACCTCGACATGGCTTTCTCCAACAGGAAGCAAGGAGGTAAAGCCCAGGAGGTCCTCGGCGGTTCCTCCTCCAAGCCTGCCCAGTGGCGGGTTGTGCGGTGCCGCCCCCCAGCCTCGTCCACTCCCCCTGGGTTCCCCCTGTCGGGGAGATGGCTCCGCCACTTCCTTTCCATACAATTCGCTATCACCCACGGACCGCTGGGTGTTGAAGGCGGTAGGAAAAGGCCCTGCCTCTGGAGTTGAGCAGGCTCCACCCTTTTGATAAAATGCGCCCCTCGGGGGCCACAGAGTCTGCAGCCTGGCTGTCAGCCATGACTAGATATTGCCTGCTCCTCGAAAAGAGGTGATCGGGAAGGTGGCGGATCCTCCTCCAGACCTGGGGTTTGTGTCCAGGTACTTCCTGGTCCCAAAGCGGACGGGGCTGGCACCCATTCTCGACCTGCACAGCCTAAACAGGTTCCCAAAGGTCTCAGACCTTCAGGATGTTCACTCTGGCTCAGATAATCCCATCCTTGAGCAGAGGCATGTGGTTCTGTTCCTTGGGACCTCAGATAGCGTTCTTTCATGTCCCAATCCGTCTGTCTCATCAGAGATTCCTCCACTTCAGGCGGAGGGATCCCTTTCGAGGATTCAGGCCATGCCCTTGGCCTCTCCCTAGCTCCCAGGGTCTTCACCAAATGCATGGCAGTGGTGACAGCATTCCCTGCGGCCAAGGGTCGGGTGTACCCTACCTGGATGACTGGCTGATTGCAGCCTCCTCAAAGCGGAGGCGGAGCGGTCAGAGATCTGCCCTCCAGGTTTGCTGTCAGATTGGCCTCCTCATCAAGCGAGGCCAAGTCGGACTTCGTGCCAAAGCAGGTGATACAGTTCATCAGGGCAGGCTTGACTCTCTGAGCCAGAACACGGCTCACGGCGGACAGGGCCGAGGTTCTTTCCTCCTTTGCCCAATCACTTCTGATTGGGCAAACGCGCCCTGCCCAGGACTTTCTGCGCCTCCTGGGCCTCATGGCGGCCTGCACCAGCGTGATCCATTGGGCCCGTTGGTACATGCGTCCCCTTCAGTGGGGACTGGCCAGCCAGTGGTCACAATGCTGCGATCCGTTGGACCAGCCCGTGACAGTGACCCAGGAGATGTGGAATGCTCTCCAATGGTGGATCGTTCCGGCACATCTACAGGAGGAGCATCGTTAAATCCGCCCGAGCGGCGGTCTCTCTGTCGACCGATGCATCTCTGATGGGTTGGGGTGCCCATCTGGGGAGCACCGGCGCCGGCCTCTGGTCCCTCGAGAGTCCCGATGCCATATCAACCTGCTGGAGCTCCGGCGGTCCATCTAGCTCTCACCGCCTTCACTCCGTTTCCTACGGGTCAAGTGGTTCAGGTCCAGACGGACAATACCACGACCATGTACTATCTGAACCGCCAGGGCGGGACGCACTCCATGCTGTTATGCAAGGAAGCTCTCCGCATTTGGTCCCTCGTGCACAGCCTGGAGGCGGATCTCCTAGCCATTCATGTGGCAGGAGCCTCCAACACCCTGGCCGATGCCCTAAGCTGGATAGGTGCTGCGTCTTATGAGTGGTCTGTCCTGCCAGAGGTAGTACAAGACCTGTTCTCCCACTGGGGCACGCCTCAGGTGGACCTGTTTGCCTCCAGGGAGAATGTGAAGCTGAGTCTGTTCCATGCCTGCTTCCCTCAGCAGGGCTGCTGCTGGGGATGCCTCTAAGGCCGTGGACCCGGCCTCTTCACGCCTTTCCCCATTTCCCTTGATCCACAAGGTGCTTCTCCAAGGCGAGGAGGGACAAGGCGCAGGTGATTCTGGTAGCCCCAGACTGGGCCCCGCCAGTTCTGGTATCCAGATCTCCTCAGCCTCAGCCCAGGCTCCCGAAGTGCTTCCAGCCTGCCCGACCTGGTCTCAGTCAACCAGGGAAGGTATTCCATCCGACCTTCCATCCTGCACTGCTGGCAGCCTGGTTCCTGAGTGGCTAAGTTCAGTCCTTCGGTCTTTCGTCGAGGTCCTCAAGCGTGCGTTGGGCGTCCCATAGAGTTGACCAGAAATGCTACGCCTTCAAATGGAAGAGATTCTCCATTTGGTGTCAGAAGGGCTTGGACCCTTCCACCTGTCCTTGGCAAGCATTCTGGTTCTGTGGTCACTTTCTCAGCAAGAGCTTGATTCGGCCTGACCCTTAAAGCACCCTGGCAGCCATCTCTGCTTACGGTGGGGTGCAGGAGAGAAGGTGGTAGAGGCGGCTTTTTCAAAGGCCTGACCACATTTCCCCTCGGTCGAGAACCTCCATCTCCGTGGGATCTACTGCTGGTACTGGCCAAGCTCATGGGCAAGCCATTGAACGATGCACAGGTGCGATATTTCCCACCTGTCGTGAAGACCACTTTCTTGGTGGCTTTCACGTCAGCCAGAATGGAGAGAGCTCCAGGTGCTTTCCCTTGAGTCTCCTTATCTGGTCTTCCACAGGGACAAGGTTGTCCTGCGCCCCCAGCCGAAATTCCTTCCGAAGGTGGTGTCGGAGTTTCACGTTAACCAGGTGTTGACTCTGCCGGTGTTCTACCCCAATCACACCTCGGAGGCTGAATATAGGCTCCATACTCTGGACCCTAGAAGAGTGCTCGCTTATTAAAAGGAGCGGATGGCTGAAGTTCGGGGAGAGGTTCGCCAGCTGTTTGTCACTTATGCTGAAGCCGCACCTGGCAGACCTGCAGCCAAGCAGACGATAAGCAGGTGGGTCACCTCCTGCATAGAGCTCTGCTATGGGTTGGCGGGCATGAAGCCTCCCAGAGGGATAAGAGCTCATTCTACCCACCATACCGCTGCATCGGTAGCTGCTTCCAGGGATGTCCCTATCCAGGATATCTACAGGGCTGCTACCTGGAAGTCGGCACATACCTTTATTACCCATTACCACATTGACCTTGAGTCACGCGGGGAGGCTGGTTTTGGGGCCTCGGTTCTCTAGTCTCTTTTCCCAAGTAAGTATGGGGTGTGCCTTGCCTCCCTCCTCCTGGAGAACTGCTAGAGTCTGCCAATAAGTGTGGATTGAACAACATATCCATGTCCCTAGAGTACAGGTTACTCACCTGTAACAGGAGTTCTAGGAATGGTATATGTTGTTCATCCACACCGACCCACCTGACCTCCCGGCTTCGACGCACAACCTGGCTTCCAGTGGGCTAGATCTGGCGTCATGGGGTGGAGCTGAGAGTTTTACCACCCCCGGGTGGGTGGGAGGAGCCAGCTTGAAGACCTTCCGGCAAGATTTAAAGCGGCAAGGAACCTGCCAATAAGTGTGGATAAAAAACATGTACCATTCCTAGAACTCCTGTTATAGGTGAGTAACCTGTATTTTTGCTCCCCTGCCACTAATCTCTCTCTCCAGCATGGCCTCTCAGTTGCTGACTCTACCCATCCGCCTGAAGCTCTGACCATTCACACCTGATTGGAGAGGAACCCCCCCCATCCTGTGCAGTTCACCTTAACCCCTCGGGTCTGAGTCCTCCGAGGAAGGACCGCCACTCCTACTGGCGCTCTATCTTATAGTGCTGGCAAGCTGAGTGCAGGAGGAGGAATCAGGGCGGACGTCTAGATGCCCGGCATTGGACATGGGGCCACAACCACTGGGCCTGCCTTCGTCTATCAGTGGAGGAGGGAGTTTTCCTTTAGTGTGCCCCCGGGAGTGCAGTCATGCAATGACGTCCAGTGCAATGCAGGTGTGCTCCCGCACCTGCTTGCAGGATGTCCACCAATGCTACCATATCTCCGTTACGTGCACCATGTCATGCTGCGACTGCCAGCCTCCGCCAGGGGCCACTATAGCTGTGTGGAGCAGCATCCTCCCTCCCCAGGAAAGGAGATCAGTCCTTCGGACCCCCAGTGCCCAAGTCCATTCCCGAACCCGGGTCGCCGGCGTGGCGCGAGGTGTGGCATCCAATGCCTCAACCCTCAGGGCCATTGGGCTGGCGGGGCACCCGCTGTAGATGTATGTTGGGGCTGCCTATATAATGTGAGTGACCTCATGTCTAATAACAATTAAAATAAAACGTGTCCTGTTTTCTATCCTTGAAGTACCATTTTTTTGCCCCCGGGCCCCTTGCCGATCTCTCATTTGGGCCCCACACAGACCTATTTCTCGAATCCCGGGATCCTCCCGTCCACCCACCACCCCACATTGCAGCCACCCAGGTTACCCCGATGTTTACCTTCATTGGGCGGGGTCCCCCTCCTGCGCGGGGAGGTACCTTACCGGTAATCCAGTGGTCCTGGGTGCTGCTGAGGCAATCTTCTGTGAAATGGGAGTCCCCGGAGATGAGGGTCCAGGAGTCCATCGCCCGATTGGCCCGAGCGACAGTTTCCTCTGTTTTCTACTCCAGGATTGTGACGTGCAGGATGCAAGGCATACGCCGGCGTCTGTCATTCTCCCCTGGAATGTGGAGCCAGCCGCACTGCTGTCTCCTGGCCTCTACCAGGGATCATTACTTGGTATTATAAGACAAAAGTAGGCCAATGGCCCATCAGGATTGTCCCCCACCACCATGGTGGGAAATTGGTTAGACCAATAATGTGTTGGTCTCCATCCAATGGTCTAGATTATTTTTAAAGGAGGAAATCTAAGGGCTATCCACTAAATATTGTGGAAGGGTATTCCACAGTGTTGGAGTTCTTACAGTAAAATAGTTTAATCTCTTGGTAGTATTAGGTTTTCTTATTTCAGTCTGTTTGTTGTTAAGCCTTGGAGAGCTCCTTCTATTAGTAAATTTTAGGCCACACTGATCCATTTGATCCTGAGAGTTAAGAATTTTGTACAAAAGGAGTAAATCACCTCTAGTTCTTCTACTCTGTAAAGAGTGCAGTTCAGTTTCCTGCTGTCTAAAGTGATAATCTCTGTTAGCTAATCTAGGTACTAATTCTGTTGCTCTCCTCTGAATCCTCTTGATTTTATCAATATTATATTTCTGGTATGGGTTCCAAAAAAGGAGACCCATAGTCAGAGTGTGGCCTAACATGG
Organism: Neoceratodus forsteri; assembly: GCA_016271365.2. NCBI lineage: Eukaryota > Metazoa > Chordata > Ceratodontiformes > Ceratodontidae > Neoceratodus > Neoceratodus forsteri. The sequence continues at coordinate 675,560,522 of CM028131.1, read as the reverse complement.
GGAATAATACATTCCTGGGTCCTAGTTACAAACGTTTGTTTGATACGAGTGAGTAAGGCATTTGAAGTTATTGCAGTGGTCAGTAGGCACCGGTCTCTCACCCCACTCTCCCCTGAGAGCAGGTGAGCTGTTGGCGGACACGCAAGCCTTCTGTCCCTGGCCAGTCCTCCCGACGCCCGAGTCCATTCTTGAACCCAGGTCGTCGGCACCTCAGCAGTGTATCTTCCCGTTGCGCCGGTGAAGTACCATTTTTTATTACTTTACTTTCTTCATTCAATTATTTCATGCTGTCATCGGCTCCTTTGAAGAAAAGAACAAGAGAATACACTAGTGCTCACTGCTCAATCCTGACTGTGGAAAATCCGCAAGACCTTGGCATGGTGTACAAGCAATTTTATTTGCTGAAACGACAAACACTGGAGTAATACCCCCCCAGCACATAAGGGCATCAATGTTTCATGTCACTCCAGCACTTTTTCAAGATGAAGACGTATGCATACACATCACCATTTATAGTGCAGAATGTGCCTATTTAAAGTGCTGGCCTCAGTTAAAGGGAAGCGTCCATGTCCATATGCCTCACACCTCCGTGTGGGGCACCCCCGATTAGCATTTTTGCCCAGTGTTAAAACTGCGTTTACTCTCTTTTGTTGTAATTGTATTTTATCTGGTTGACCCTGCCATCCCTTTCACCAGCATTTTGTCTCAAGCGCCCTCTAGCGGCGCATCCCACAATCTCCCGTCAGAGCCAGGTAGCAGCCGTGGGAGCATGTATAGTGTAAGCCTATGGATGGAGCTAATAATAGCTCTGGTATGGGACATATATGTCTCAGTGCTATACGAAGACCTCTCATTTGCCCATTCCTACCCACTCTGCAAAGAAACCATGAGGCTGTAGAACTGGGCCTTGACACATGACGTATGTATGTCATTGCCATGTCTCTGCCTGGCTTTCTGAACATCCGGGTAGACTTTTTCAGCATTTCAGTTGCTCTGCCCCTTGAATAATAGCTCTTGGATGATGTGGTCACAGACCTCTGTGCATACCGGGGTCGTCCGGAGTTGAACCTTTTTTGCTTTCCCCACAAAAGGTAAACTTGCCATGTTTCTGCTCACTTGCTTCAGGGCTTGGAACTTTTGCATGAGACGCAGTATCCCTCTCCTGGCTTGGGAGGTTTCTGTATGCTTTTTCTTCCATCCTTCTGATTCAGCATGTATTGGTCAAGCTTCCGAAGGAAGGGGCTACCTTGATACTTGAGGCCTCTTCTGGCCAAGACTGGTTTGCTTCCCTCTTCTCTGGCAGCTTGAGGTGGAAACTGCTGTCCTGCTCCCTTTATAAGTAGGACTTGTGGCACAGAACCAGGGCAGTCAGTTGCACCCTGACCTTCGGCCCCTGCAGCTTCATGCCCGGCATTTGAGGATGTAGAGGTTTCTCACTTCACGGTTTCCCCAGTGGTTTCACATGTTCTACTGGCAGCTCGTATGCCTTCTGTGTGGCGCACATTCCATGACTTGGAAACGTTTCAACAACTGAGTTGCCTGTTGCTCTCTGGACCTTTTCTCATGTCTGTTGCAGAGCATTTTGGGCTACTTCCTGTTCCTATCAGACTCTGGCCTTCAGTACTCTCTGGTGAAGTTAAGTACATCTTTCAGCCATTTCTGCCTATAATGCCCTTTCGGGGGCAACAATATGGTCCAGTTGGCGATGTCCCACAGGTTTCTCATGCTCCACCATCTGTGTGTCTCGGTTCATAGACTGGGGCTGTTTTGGGACATTAATTTGGTTCTGTAGTCTGTTACACATGCTCCTTTTGAACCAGCTGCCACTTGTAATATGCACTTCCTTTCCTGGAAACTGCATTTTCTGATGGTGATCACTTCAGCAAGAAGTATTTCTGTAAGCTGCAGGCTTTGGCTGTGACTACTCCGTACCCTGTATTTCATCAGGATCTGTTTTCATTGTGTATCTGTACTAGGTTCCTTCCTAAGGTGGTTTCTGAGTTCACATTGAACCAAACCATCTAGGTTCTGAATTTTTGCCTTCCCCTCCGAATGCGTGAGAAGTTATCCTGTATTCTTTTGATGTCCACAGAGCCTTACACTTCTTTTTGGACCACATGAAAGACTCCAAAAAGTTCTCCCAGAGTTCTGTTTTGTTCTCTCCTTAGGATAGTGAGTGCCCCTGCCTCTAAGCAGTGCCTTTGCAAATGGTTGGCATTTTACATTTCTTTTTGCTACCAGAAGCGCAATAAGGAGCTTATTAGTCCTGTGTGCAAAATACTACCCACTTATGTGGCTTGATTTTGTTCAGTTTTGGCAACTGACGTATACTCCCCAGCCACATGGAATTCTGACCATGCTTTCACAAAATGCTACAGTCTGGCGGGTGTGACGTGTAGATGATCTGGTTCAAGGCCTACTGTCATAACAGTCTTTTAAGCCCTTGCTGCCTGGCCTTCCTCCCGCTCTGCAGCATCGTTCTGCTTGGAAATCATTCCAAAGGTGTGGTTTGTGGAAGATGATGTTCTTGAAGAAGATTGTTTACTTAAAACTAACAGTAGCTTGTCAAGATTATCTCTTTGAAAGAGCCACAGCTTACTCTCCCACCTATCCCCTTCTGTGTTTCAGGTGGCATACTCTGGAAGACAGTCCTGTTTCTACATGCTTAGTCTTCTGCTTTTCTGAACCCTTTTAAATGAGCTTGTTCTTTCCAGAGCCAACACCTTTCCTGTTGTCTTAGTTGGGGTTGTGGTCTCCTTTTCCTGTCTGTGCTATACAGCTCTGAGCCTGGCTCTAGTGGAAAACTGAAATGGTATGGGGTGGCCAACATTATATAGGCAGCAGTGACGTATGTCGCATTGGCGTGCTAGAGAAAGGTTTCCAAATTATCTTGATGCCGACCGCTTACAGTTCCAAACATGTGGCTCTATGGAGTGGATTTTTTCAAAGATCTCCTTCCTAGCTGGCCAGTGGTGTGGAGGACTAAGGCACTGAATGCATTGCTTTCTTCTGGGAACGAGCATGGGCTGCTGGGGGTCAGTGGAGTGGGAGAGGATTAAGTGTCCTGGGGACTGCCCTCCTCTCTGGAGGAGGAGTGGCCAGTCGTCTCGGTCCATGACTACCACCGATTGAGGCCAGGTGGCAGTGCAAACTCGAGTGACTGAAGGGCGGGGCTGCGGCTGTGAAGAGCATTTTACCTCCACGCACACACACACACACACACACACACACACACACAGGCACCATAGCAGGGGACGGGAATAGAAAATGGAGAGGACTGCCACTCTGCCACTTGGATCCAGGGGGGTCTGGATTGTTGTCCAGGGGTATCCCTCCCCCTCCTGGCCCCACTTTGGGGGATAAGTACCTCCCCATCAGAGAGAGGTGGGAGCCAGTTGCAGGTAATGAGGACAGGGCTGAAGAACTACCCATCACCCAAAGTAAGAAAAAACTTAGAAGCAAAAATACTGCTATAACTAAGCATCTTACTTCGAGAGGGTTCCTTCAGTAGGTCATCACATATAGGACTGGCGCCACCTGGTGTTGGGCCACACGGCAGACTTTTCTAGGAATACTTGACGGGGGACTGCTCACCTGACGTCACGTGACTGACGTCGGCGTGACTGTATGTAGTCGGCAGTCCCTACGCCCGCCCTCCAGTTCTTTCCCGCCGTCGCCTTGTGTCAGTCGCATTGCAGACTTCCATATAGTGATCGTCGTGAAAGTGTCTTGCGTCGGAATTTCCTTCACTAAAAAATTCTCAAATTTATATCCTTTTCATTGATGTCTTCACCCAAGAAGAAGTGCTCATCATATGGCACGCAGTTCCCGCACAAAGACGGTCACCTCAAGTGTGTCCTCTGTTTAGGCCCGGACCATCCTGTTTCCTCCTGCCCTGAGTGCCAGACCTTCAACCAGGCCACGAAGAAAAGGAGACAGCAGGCTTTGGAGGCCCATCTTTTAAAAGTCCATCTGGCTTTTCTTGAAAAGAAGATGGACTGCTTAAGAGAGTCCTCGGCCGAAAAATCTTCTCCTTCCAAGAAGCACAAGGAGATATCCAGGGAGCGGGAGTGCTCTGCGGATGACGCGCAGCCCTCGATGAGCAAGGCCCTGCCGCCCCCAAAAAGGACGGTAAGTCTATTTAGGTCTCAGCAGGTCAGCCGGTCATCAGCTCCTCCAACAAATGCACCGCTTCAGCCGATAAGTCGGCCCCCGGCTCCTCTGAGGATCGTGCGGCAGCCGGTAAGACGATTACCCAAGAGGTGGGTACTTGCCCGGCACTGGTCGGTAAGCCAGTTGGGGGCTCTTCATCTGCTCACCCGACTCCACCCGCTAAGATAGCCATCTCTGATGGTCGCATGGGTATGGTTCCCCGTCACGGCCTGACGGCGCCTCACCCGATGTCCGGCGGAACCAGAAGGAGAAAGTCCCTCTCCCTCCTCTTCCCTCACCAGTACCCTCCCCTTCTCTGCTGGGTATTTATGGTGACAGTAGCGGAGAACCCCTCGACACCTCGGGGTCAACTCCGCATTCCCCTCTTGGGGTCAAGGAGAAGGAGGCTCCTCTTCAGCCAACAGGCCTTACCGTGGAGGCCCCTCCTCCGCCTTCAGGCAGGATTCCGGCACCTCCTCTGACGCTGGATGTCCTGACGACAGTCCGGCAGCCAGGGACCGGTTGACCGGCTTCATCCATTGGCCCCAATGCCGGATCAGGTCCTGCTGCCAGGGCCCCTTTGTCCAGCCCCGACGCCAGCCCCTCCGACGCTGGATCCCCTTCCGTCGTCGGATCGGGTGCTGCCGGTCCTGATGTCAGCTCCCCTGACGTGGGCTCTCCCGACACCGAACCCCCAGCCTATATATACAATGGCAGGTCCAACGGTACCCCCGACGCCCCGATCTGGCAGCGGAGATATACTCTAGACTTGAACTGTCCCACATTACCGCAGGGTTTCTGGGACCACTACCGGTGGGTCCCCCTCCAGACTGGAGTAATTTTGGACAGTTCTACCCTAGATTTAATCCCTACTCCACTTACCAGGGATTCCAGGGTTACTACCCTCCACCGGCCATTCCTCCTTCTCTTCCCCCCCCAGCTTCTGCCTACTCCACCCCCTCCTCCTCTGGTTACTCCAGATTTCAAGGCTCTTATTCAGTCTTGGTGGCAGGGGGCATGGTCGGAGTTGGTCTCAGACCTGGAGACTAGGCTCCCACACCCACAGTCTCCCAGGTCCCCTTCCCCAAGCGATTCCTCTGTTGCCACTGTCCATGTCTCTGGGAAGACTTGTCAGGATGTTGCCCTGCCCGATGTCTGACACCGTCCTGTCAAGGAGGCGGATGATGCTTATAGCTCAGAGGGGGCTGACGACTCTTCAGACGAGGTCCTGGAGGAGCCCGAGGGTTCGAGAGGCAAGGTTTCCCCAAAATCTCCACCAGAGGATCCTGCCTTTTTGGACCTTCTGAGGTCCATGAAGGATTATTTTGACTGGGAGTCTGAGGATCAGGACCGCATGAGACAGGCTCGCGGAACATCTCGACCTAGAGTCTCTGTCCCTGGTCCCCATTCCTCCTTGGATGGCACCTCAAGACCTCACCGCTTCTATCAGGCAGATCCCTCATTCCTTCCCTGCTGTCCCCAAATGGGCAGACAGACTTTACCGGGCGCCGAAGGATGCCTCGTTCCTGAAGGGTCATCCCAGGGCTGACTCTATGGTCATCTTTTCGGCTCATGATCGCTCCTCAGCACATGAGCACCTCTCTTCCGGACAAAGAGTCGAGGCAGATAGACCAGTTCGGGAGAAAGATTTATTCATCGGCCACATGCGCCCTCTGGTTTCTTAACTGTGTGGCCCACATGGTGTCACACCAAAAGGCTACCTTGGCCAGGCTTGAAGCGAGAGTCCAGTCCATGGATCCCTCACCTTTAAAGGAGGAACTTGCCAAGGATCTTCACCACTCCAAAGTCTCGTGTAGGCACGCCTTATGCGCCACTTACGACTCCGTTGATTTGGTGGCACGTACCTCGGCAACTGCCGTTGCCCTTAGACGGCTTTCCTGACTTCACCTCTCCGGACTCGCCAGTGAGGTCCAGTCAGCGATTCAGGATGCCCCCTTCAGGAGCTTGGTGATCTTTGGTGGGGACACAAAGACATTATCACAGACCTACAGGACAGGGGCCTTGCCCTTAGGTCTGTTAGGTCAATGTACTGATCGGGTTCTCAGCAGCAGCAGCCCTTTCAGAAAAAGACCTGGAGGCAGGTGCGCTGCCAGTGAAAGTGTAAGACCACGGGTACAGCCACCCCTCCTGCCTCCAAAAATCAGAGACGTTCAGGGGTCCTCCTCCTGAATGTCCCACCACTTCTTGACTCCCTGTCCCCACTGCCTCCTCAGTCTCTCGACTGGGAGCAGGTGGGGGAGGATGTTCACCTGCCATGCGCAGGAGTGGAGGGCAATCACCTCCGACGAATGGGTCCTGCAACTAGTGTCCGTCGGACACACAGTAGAGTTTCTGGAAATTCCCCGGAAACTCAACCAAACTCATCCTCTTACTTGAGGGATCAGGCCCTCCTCGTTCACAAAGAGGTAAACTCGCTCTTACTCAAAGAAGCAATAGAGCATGTTCCCCTCTGGCGAAAAGGAAAGGGGTTTTACTCCCACTTTTTCCTGATTCCAAAAAAGACAGGGGACTCCAGACCCATACTCGACCTAAGCCAGCTAAACCAGTTTGTCGAGTACAAAAAATTTCAGACGCTGACACACTCCAGAGCCTCCTCCCACTCTTAATGGAGGACCACTGGTTCTGTGTTCTGGATATGCAGGATGCCAACCTGCATATCCCCATCTTCCCCAGCCACCACAGGTTCCTGCGATTTCGCTTCCAGGGGGAGCACTTTTAGTTCTAGGGACATGGATATGTTGTTCATCCACACTTTCTGGCAGGTATCCTTGCCGCTTTAAATCTTGCCGGATGGTCTTGAAGCTGGCTCCTCCCACCCACCCGGGTGGTAAAACCCTCGGCTCCGCCACATGACGCCAGATCTTCCTTACCGCTTGGAAGCTCAGGTTCCTCCCTTAACGCTCTGCGTATAAGACTGTTCCTAATCCACGGTTTACCCGAAATAAAGTTTAAAGGTTTTCAAGACTTGGTCATTTATTTTTCCTCACGGCTACGATGGACGAATCGACTTCGGTTTCGGGTGCCCATGCGGAGCAGAAGATGTCTCGGATGGATCCGCACTCCACGTCGTCTACTGCTTAGGCCTTGAGCCGCGACCCGCGGGCCTGCGACCTGTGCTCTTCCTTCTCGGTCTCGTCCTGGAGGACCCGCGCCTGTTACAACTTGGGCGCCTGAAACATTACCCGCCAGTGAAGTCGAAGGAGGCCCGTTTGGCGGTGTCCGCGGCGGCTGGCTCGGCGGAACAGTTTGAGCAGATGATCGCCCTCGAGGAGGAGGCAGCGCAGGCCACATCTTCGTCTTCCTCGGGTGCGGCCTTTATCCTGCTCTCCTTGGGATCCTCCTATTCAGCTTCTTTTAAGGAGCTCTGTCAGTCCCTTTCCACCAAGGGAAAGGGGCCATCGGGACCTTCCTCTCGGTCCAAGAAGAAGAGACTCTAAAAGTAAGTCCCTCCGTGGCGCTCCTGGGATGCGGAAGTCCCCCTCCAGGTTATCGACCCTCGACTCGGTCGATCCTTCGGCTTCGGCCACTGGCCTCACGGCGTCCCCGTCAGGTCAGTTGACTGAGACACCCGTCGATGCAGTCGAGATTTTTCTCGACCCGTCGGACAGGTTGTCGACCAGTGAAGCCGAAAACCCTCACTCCCCGGTTCCCCCAGCGGAGATCGAGGTTACCGTGGACTTGCCTGTGCCTCCGGTTCCGGAGTCCACAGTCGAAACTGCCGAGCCGAGGGGAGAGCGGGTCTCCCCCGCCCTGCCCCAGAACCCTTCTCGGAAACGCCAAGGTTCTCGGTCGCGGACATCTCGGTCTAGCCGATCCCGCCGACATAGGCGGTCTCGGTGTCAGTACTGTAGTAAGTGGCGTCGCCGCTTGTCCTTGTCTTCCTCCTTGGACGAGGAGAGGCTTCGACGCAAGTTGCATTGGCGCTACGAGGACCTCATGTGGCAACAGCTCCTTCTGTCCGGGAGCAAGCCGACGTCGTCGCCTTCCCCGGCCATCAAGTGGCTGTTACCAGAGCGGCCGAAGCAACCCCTTGCCCTAGCTGAGGCGCCTGCCCCCGGGCCTGTTGTTAGACTGAAACCGGCTGCCCCACCAATTCTGGTGGAACCTCCGCCTCCACAGCCGAAATTTGGGGCCCCGACCAAGAATTCTCGGTCGGGCCAGGGCCTGCCCCATAGGCTGTCTGTCACCCTCACTCCCGACTGCCCTCGGCAGGTGGAGGGTGGCTCAGGCCCAAGGCAGCTCTTTGCAGACTTGTCCGAGTCAGACGATTCCTCCCTGTTCTCCAGGCAGGTCGACCTGGAGTCCTCCAGAGGTCAGTCGCTGGACGATAGCCCATCGTTTTTCATGGGTTTGCTTAGGCTCATCTCGGAGTCCACCGGGATGCAGCTCGAGCCCGTATCCAAGCAGGCCAAGTATCCCCTAACGGAGATATTGGACTGAGGGGAATCTCCCACGGAGGCCTTTCTGGTGGCCAAGGCCATTGTCGGCCCGGCCTTGGAGCTCTGGCAGCGTCCTGCTTCCTGCCCTGTGCCTTCGGCCAGGATGACGAGCAAGTACGCGGTCCCTACCGGTTCCCTGTCCAGTTTTTCGGAACACCCCTCAGCCGAGGGGTTGGTTACCGACAGCGTCTTCCGGCATGTCAGAAGCTCCAGGGATGTGGACAAGCCTCCCGACAAGGAGTCCAAGAAGTTGGACTACGCCGGGCGAAAAGTCTATGCTGCGTCCTCCCTTGGCCTTCGTCAGGCCAGCTCGGCCGTACTGGTGGCACACTTCTTTCACGCCCTGTTGGGCTCCCTGGACGAGGTAGTCCCTCATCTCCTGGCTGACCTGCAGACCACGGTCAAGCAGGTGCGGGACCAGGGCAGGGCAGTGGCCAAGCAGCAACTTCAGACTGCTCTGGACATCGGCGACTCATGTGCCAGGTCAGTCGCGGCCACAGTGGCTATGCGCCGTCTGGCATGGCTGAGGATATCCACCTTCACAGCGGATACCCAGCACAAGTTGGCGGATGTCCCCTTCTTGGGGACTGACCTCTTCGGCCCTGGAGTGGAGGGTCACCTCCAGAGGATCGAAAAGTCCAATGTGCCACTGGACTCGGTCTTCTCCAGCCAGAGTGACAAGGGCTGCAGACCGCAACCCAAGCCCTTTCGTCCGTCTGCGCCCACGGCACGTCCGGCCCAGCAGCATCAGGGCCAGCAGGCTCGCACTTGGCATCCCAAAGCCAAGCGTGTGGCTTCCTCTTCCAGGAAGCAGGGAGGCAAAGGCCCAGGAGGTCCCTCGGCCGGTCCCTCCTCCAAGCCTGCCCAGTGACGAGTTGAGGGGTGTTTACCCCCAACCTCGTCTCTCCACCCCGGGCTCCACCCATGGGGGGACGGCTCTGCCACTTCCTTTCCACCTGGTCCGCTATCACCACAGACCGTTGGGTGCTGGAAGTGGTAGGAAAGGGCCTGCCTCTGGAGTTCGAGCAGGCCCCGCCCTTCCGAGCCGTCGCCCCCCGGGGGGGCTCGGGGTCCGCAGACTTGCTGTCTGCTCGCCAAGCCAACATCGCTCTGCCCCTCGAGAAAGAGGTGATCAGAGAGGTGGCGGACCCTCCCTCAAACCCGGGGTTTGTGTCCAGGTACTTTCTGGTCCCAAAATGGACGGGGGGCTGGCACCCCATTCTCAACCTGCACGACCTAAACAAGTTCCTAAGGTCTCGGACCTTCAGGATGGTCACTCTGGCTCAGATAATACCATCCCTGGAACCAGGTGTGTGGTTCTGTTCTCTGGACCTACAGGACGTGTTCTTTCACGTCCCTATCCATCCGTCTCACCAGAGATTCCTTCGCTTTCGAGCGGAGGGATCCCTTTACGAGTTCCGAGCCATGCCCTTCGGCCTTTCTCTTGCTCCCAGGGTCTTCACCAAATGCATGGCAATGGTGACAGCATTCCTCGTGGCGCCGAGGGGTCCGGTGTACTTACCTGGACGATTGGCTGATAGCAGCCCCCTCCAGACAGGAGGTGGAGGCGGTCCAGAGATCTGGCCCTCCAGGTTTGCTCTCAGATCGGCCTTCTCATCAAGCGAGGCCAAGTCGAACTCGGACGAAGCAGGTGATTGTTTCATCAGGGCAGAGCTTGACTCTCTTGAGCCAGAGCACGGCTCCGGTGGACAGGACGAGTTCTTTCCTCCTTTGCCCAATCATTTCTGGTTGGGCAGTCGCACCCTGCCCGGGACTTCCTGCGCCTCCTGGGTCTCATGGCGCCCTGCACCAGCATGGTCTGTTGGGTCCGCTGGCATATGCGTCCCCTTCAGTGGGGATTGGCCAGCCAGTGGTCACAGTGCTGCGATCCATTGGACCAGCTAGTGACGGTGACCCAGGGGATGTGGAACGCTCTCCAGTGGTGGACCATTCCAGCCCATTTGCAGGAGGGCATCCCGTTTGTCCGCCCCGAGCCGACGGTCTCTCTATCGACCGATGCATCTCTGATGGGTTGGGGTGCCCATCTGGGGGAGCACAGAGCGCACGGCCTCTGGTCCCCTCTGGAGTCCCGATGCCATATCAACCTGCTGGAGCTTCGGGCGGTCCGTCTAGCCCTCACCGCCTTTGCTCCGTTTCTACGGGGTCAAGTGGTTCAGGTCCAGACGGACAATACCACGACCATGTACTACCTAAACCGCGGGGGCGGGACGCGCTCCATGCCTCTGTGCAAGGAAGCTCTCTGCGTTTGGTCACTCGTGCGCAGCCTGGAGGCGGATCTCCTAGCCATCCATGTGGCAGGAGCCTTCAACACCCTGGCCGATGCCCTAAGCCGGATAGGGGCTGTGTCCCATGAGTGGTCTCTCCTGCCAGAGGTAGTACAAGATCTCTTCTCCCACTGGGGCACACCTCAGGTGGACCTGTTTGCCTCCAGGGAGAATGCGAAGCTGAGGCTGTTTCATGCCCGCCCCCCTCAGTAGGGTTCGCTGCAGGGGGATGCCTTCTTGAGGCCGTGGACCCCAGGCCTCTTCTACGCCTTTCCCCCATTTCCCTTGATCCACAAGGTGCTTCTCAAGGCGAGGAGGGACAAGGCGCAGGTGATTCTGGTAGCTCCAGACTGGCCCCGCCAATGCTGGTATCCAGATCTCCTCTGCCTCAGCTCCAGGATCCCAAGGCAGCTTCCAGCTCGCCCGGACCTGTTATCAGTCAATCAGGGGAAGGTGTTCCATCCGGACCTTCAATCCCTGCACCTGACGGCCTGGTTCCTGAGTGGCTAGAGTTCCAGGCCTTGGGTCTTTCCGACGAGGTCCTCAATGTAGTTGAGGCGTCCCGTAAGGAGTTGACCAGAAAATGCTATGCCTTCAAATGGAAGAGATTCTCCATTTGATGTCAGGGCAAGGGCCTGGTCCCTTCCTCCTGTTCCTTGGCAAGCATCTTGGACTACCTATGGTCCCTTTCTCAGCAAGGGCTTAGGTCGACGACCCTAAAGGTGCACCTGGCAGCCATCTCTGCTTACCGGGAGCAGGCCGGGAAGCAGTCTGTGGCTCAGGAGAAGGTGGTCGGGTGCTTTTTCCAAGGCCTGGATCACATATCCCCTCCGGTGCGTGAACCTCCACCTCCGTGGGATCTACTGCTGGTATTGGCAAAGCTCATGGGCAAGCCATTCGAACCGATGCACAGGCGTGACATCTCTCACCTGTCGTGGAAGACCGCCTTCTTGGTGGCTATCACGTCAGCCAGGAGGATGGGAGAGCTCCAGGCGCTTTCCATTGAGTCTCCTTACCTGGTCTTCCACAGGGACAGAGTTGTCTCTGCGCCCCCACCGAAATTCCTTCCGAAGGTGGTGTCGAGTTTCACCTTAACCAGGTGTTGACTCTGCCGGTGTTCTACCCCAATCACACCTCGGAGGCCGAATATAGGCTCCATACTCTGGACCCTAGAAGGCGCTTGCTTACTATAAGGGCACACGGCTGAAGTTCGGGAGAGGTTTGCCAGCTGTTTGTCACCCACTGTAATCCGCACCTGGCAGACCTGCAGCCAAGCAGACGATAAGCAGGTGGGTCACCTCCTGCATAGATCTCTGCTATAGGTTGGCGGGCATGGAGCCTCCCAGAGGATAAGAGCTCATTCTACCCACCATACCGCTGCATCGGTAGCTGCTTCAGGGACGTCCCTATCCAGGATATCTGCAGGGCTGCTACTTGGAAGTCGGCACATACCTTTATAACCCACTATCACATCGACCTTGAGTCACGCCGGGATGCTGGTTCTGGGGCCTCGGTTCTCCAGTCTCTGTTTCCTAAGTAGGTGTGCGCCTTGCCTCCCTCCTCCCGGAGAACTGCTAGGAGTCTGCCAGAAAGTGTGGATGAACAACATATCCATGTCCCTAGAAATACAGGTTACTCACCTGTAACAGGAGTTCTAGGAATGGTATATGTTGTTCATCCACACGACCCACCCAACCTCCCCGGCTTCGATGCACAACCTGAGCTTCCAGCGGGCCAGATCTGGCGTCATGGGGCGGAGCCGAGAGTTTTACCACCCGGGTGGGTGGGAGGAGCCAGCTTGAAGACCTTCCGGCAAGATTTAAAGCGGCAAGGATACCTGCCAGAAAGTGTGGATGAACAACATATACCATTCGAGAACTCCTGTTACAGGTGAGTAACCTGTATTTTCGAGCGCTCCCTTTTGGTCTGTCTTCGGCACCATGGGTCTTTACCAAGTGCCTTGCGGTGGTCGCTGCCTTTTTGCGCCCCAGGGGTATTGCGGTTTTCCCTTACTTGGACAACTGGCTGATTTCAGCCCTGTCCAGGGATTCTTTACTAGAGGCTCTTGCCTTCACCCTGGACCTCTTCAACAGACTAGGGATTACAGTCACTGTTCCCAAGTCCTCCCTCCTCTCTGCCCAGAGACTTCAGTTTATTGGGGCAGTCCTGGATACGGTCCAGTGCAGAGCCTTTCTTCCTCCAGACAGGGTGGAGACCCTTCTCTGTCAGGCCTCTAAAGTGGCTTCGTTCAGAACCATCCCGGCTCAGGAGGTTCTGGGCCTGATGGCGGCCTCCATCACGACCATTCTCTTGGCAAGGCTTCATATGAGGGTCACTCAGTGGTCCTTGAGGGTGCAGTAGGATCAATTCCTGGATGACCTGGACCATTTGGTAGTGGTCTCCTCTGTGGTTCAGAAAGAGTTGCATTGGTGGATGGATTCTCGCAATCTTTCTTTGGGGCTTACCTTCCGGAGCCCAGCACCCTTGGCCTCCCTCACCATGGATGCCTCAAATATGGGGTGGGGAGCTCATCTAGGGGAGCACCAAGCCCAGGGACTATGGTCCGGCTTGGAGACTTCTTTGCATATCAGTACTCTGAGGATGAGGGTGATCCTATATGCTCTACAGGCCTTCCAGTCCCTCCTTCCCAAGGGATCACTGCTAATCCAATCAGACAACATGTCGGTGGTTTGGTATATCAACAAACAAGAAGGAACCCGGTCGTATACACTGTGCCGGAAAGCGACGCTGGTGTGGAACTAGGCCGTCCAGCACCATCTGGCCCTAGTGGCCGTGCACGTTCTGGGCGTTTTAAACGTCCTAGCAGACAGTCTCAGCAGGTCTGGGACCCTAGCTCACGAGTAGGAACTGCATCAGGAAGTGGCGGAATCCATCTTCCTACATTGGGGGCATCCAGAAAGTGACCTCTTCGCTTCCGAATCCAACGCAAAACTTCCCAGTTTTTGCTCGCTGGTTCCAGGGCATGGCGCTTTTTGGAACAACGCATTGTCTCTCTCTTGGACAGGGAAATTTTTGTATGCCTTCCCTCCATTTCCCATTCTGCAGAGGGTCCTTCTCAAGCTTCAGGTGGAAAGAGCAAAGATGATCCTCATTGCTTCTCTCTGGCCGAGACAAATCTGGTTCCTGCTGCTGCAACAGCTCTCCAGAGAACCACCGGTTCCACTTCCAGTGACTCCTGACCCAGGATCAAGGTCGATTGTTACATCATGGGCTCAGGACCCTGCATCTTCATGCGTGGCTCCTGCAGACATAGCGATCTCTTGCTTCGGGGTCTCTTCCCAAGTTGCTCAAGTCCTCATTGAGGCCAGAAAACCCACTACTCGTTCCACTTATGCCATGAAGTGGAAACGGTTTTCCATCTGGGCGACCGCTAAGGGTTGGAACCCCTTCTCTTGCTCTGCCCTGCAAGTCATGGAATACCTCTTTCACTTGTCAGACTCCGATCTTTCATACTGTTCTTTGAAGGTCCACATTTCAGCTATCTGGCCGTACCATAAGCTAGTGGATGGTAAACCCATGGCTCAGTTGGAGGTCTCCAAAACCCTTTTGAAAGGGATCCATCTGAAACACCCCCCATCCACAGCCCAGCTCCGCCTTGGGACTTGAACTTCGTCTTGGGAAAGCTTACCCTTCCTCCTTTTGAGCCGGCCATGAACTATGATTTGCACTTCCTTTCCTGGAAGGCCCTTTTTCCTCGTGGCTATCATGTCAGCCCGAAGGATTTTGGAGCTTCACGTGCTGGTCTGCAAGGAGCCCTATCTGATTTTCCATAGGGACCAGGTGGTCCTCAGAACGCATCCGAAGTTTCTTCCCAAGGTGGTATCAGAAGCCACGCTGAATCAATCAGTAGAGCTTCCTGTGTATTAACCATCCCCCTCTAACAGAGGTGATGCACTCCTTCATACGATGGATGTTCATTGCATTCTCCGGTGTTACACTCACCGGACCAAAGAATTCCGTACCTGCGACCAACTGTTTGTTTCCTTTGCCGCTAGATTGAAGGGCAAACCCGTTTCTAAGCAGGGCCTGTCTAAATGGTTAGGCAACTGCATTAGGTTCTGTTACCAGAAGTATGAAAAACCTCTGCCGGGTTCTGTTAGAGGTCATTCTACTAGGGGCATGGCTGCCTCAGCGGCCTTCTTATGTAACGTTTCGGTGGCTGACATTTGTGCCGCTGCTACTTGGAGTTCTGTCCATACCTTTACCAAACATTACAGTCTGGACATAGCTTCTAGGTGGAGGGCTGGCTTTGGCCTTGCCGTCCTGCAGGGCCTTCTGTCCTAGGCTGGGTCCATTCTGGTTCCCATTTTTTTCTGTTGGAGCTTGTTCTCTTTCTCCCTAGTTTCTCTCAGTCTCTCCTTGGAGGGACTGCTTGGGTCTCTGTCCTATATGTGATGACCTACCGAAGGAACCCTTTTGAAGTAAGATAGTACAAGAAGCCAGAAGGTGAAGGAAGGAAACATATTCAATTCAGTGCTTCAGAGTAACTGGTAACTGGTATTTTTCTTTTAAACTTAGATTGCAGGCTTGTAGTGACACTATACTTTCTTTCTGTGTTGTCTTTACTTATAATTGTTTTTGGGCTGTTGAAAATTTAAAAAATAGTGGTGGTGTAATTCTGTGCTGTCTTTAATTGCAAATTTCTCTCCCCCACCCTTCCCAACTCTTAATTATATGCCCTGATAAATCTGATTGACAGGAGCTAAACACAGGGTATAGTAAGAGGTGTGAAGTAGGAGGGCATAAGGGAAGAAGACCACCCTCAACACAAGTGTTTGACTCATTTATTTATTTATTGGTTTCTTTTTCCTTAAAAATATATATCTGAGGATCAGTTACAGGATTTTTAATACTGTAAATAAATAAAAGAAGAACTAAGAGAGCTTCAGTAGCAGATAAGTAGTGGGATTGCAGTATAATGAGGAGTGGTGCAATGTAGTGGCTGTGGGCAGCCATATTCAGGCAGACCTTCTGGACACTGAGGTGCTGCCCTATCTGCATGCATCTCTCGGGACTGAGGGATGAGGTAGCCAGACTCAGAGCGAAGTAAACTGGGTCAGGAGTACCATCACCTGTCCAGAACCACCCAGTCAATGCAGCTGCCTCAAGGATGCCAGAGCGAGGAGCACTTGGATGACAGTGGGCTCAGGGAGGGTTAGAGCAGTCAGGCAGAGGCACATCCCAGATCCTATTCCTCTCAAGAACTCATATGCCACACTGGCAAATGAGGACAACCAAATAGAGGTACCCAGGAAGTGGAAGGAAAGGATGTGGAGGTTAGGCAAGGAGGTGACCTCAGTGGGGAAAGCAGTGGACCCCAGAGGAGGAGAAGCGAATCCTGGTGGGGACTCCATCATAAGAGGGATCCAGCTAGGAACACAGGAGGGGAGGACAGGGAGGTGAGGTGCCTACCAGGTGCCCACGGCATGGAGGGATGGAAGGAAGATACTGGGGATCACTGGGAAGGCAAGACAGGAGGGTGAGCTGGATGTCATTATCCACCTAGGTACTAATGACTTGGCAAATGGGAGCCAAAGGAAGTTCAGGAAGAGTTTAGGAAACTGGGAGGGGTCTCAAGCAAGTAGCTACTTCTGTCACTTTCAGAAGTACTACCTGTGAGAGGCAAGGGAGAGCATAGGAGTGCATGCACCAGGAACTTAAAATCATGGTTGAAGAACTGGTGCTGTGAGGAAGGGTTTGGATTCATTGGTGACTAGGGACCCATCTGGAGGATGGAGGTTTGTTCAAGCCTCGACGGCCTGCATCCATCCTGGAGGGAATCCAAGCACTCAATGATAAGTTTAAATGGCTACATTGACAAGCATTTAAACTAGCAAAGGGTGGCAGGCCAGCAAGGATGGTACCTACTTGCTCACCCCCACAGCTAGTAATGGAACCAGTGAACCAGAGGAGTGGCTATCTCTGCAAAGCAGCGTGCAAAAGTTGGAGACTAGTGTCCAAAAGGTGGATAAGCAGAAGGGGCAAAATTCAGCAGAAGGGCAGACAACAAGGAGAACCAGGGATAAATGACAACCAAGGAAGGGCTGGTAGAACAGTGAAGCAGTCTAGGAGGTCAAATCATGGAAAGCCATGTGTGCAAATGCCAGGAGCCTTAGCAACAAGATGGAAGATCTGGAGGCTGTCATGGTACAGTCAGACCTGGACATTGTGGCCATCACTGAAACCTGGTGTAATGATAACCATGACTGGGAGATGGCCATACCTGGCTACAACATATTCAGAAGAGACAGAGCAGGCAGGAAGGGAGGAGGGTGGCACTGTATGTGAAAAATGACATAAGGCCACACAGATCCAGGAGGAACAAAATGGGGAGAGATACTGTGGGTTAAGCTGGAAAGGAAAATGGGGCCAGCCATTCGCACAGGTGTGGTCTATAGACCACCAGCCCAGGAGGAAGAAACAGATAGGAGTTGATGCTAGCCATCCAAAGGATGGCTGACAAGTGGTGGGTAGTACTGGTTGGAGACTTCAATATACCAGATGTGGACTGGAGCATCCCAGCAGCAGCATCAACTAGGAGCAGATTTATCCTGGACTCCTTCAGGTGCCTTCCTCAAGCAACTGGTCATGGAACCAACTCGGCAGAAGGCAATACTGGACCTTGTGCTCACAAACAGGGACAGTGTGATGGGGGTAACAGTGGGGAGCACCCTGGGTAACAGTGACCACCAGTCATTGTGGTTTGAAATCACAGAAAGAGCAGAACCAAACCACACAAAACACATATCCTGGATTTTAGGGGGCAGACTTTGGGAAAATGGGGAGATGCTTGAAAGAGGCATTAAGGAATGGGACAGGAATCAGGATTGAGGAACAGTGGGCAGTATTTAAAATGGGGATTATAAGAACAACAGAATTATGCATTAAGCAGGTTAGCAAGAGGAAAAGAAGAGGAGACCATTATGGTTTTCCAAAGAGGTAGCAAAGAAAGTGAAAGCCAAAAGACTGCATTCAGGCAATACAAAAAGACACAGGCAGAAGGGGATAGGGAGAAGTACCAGGAGAAACAAAGGGAGGCAGGAAGTCAGTAAGGGAAGCCAAAGCTCAGACAGAAGAACACATTGCAAAATCAGTGGTTAAAGGGGACAAAACCTTTACAGGTACATAAGGAAAAAGAAGGACAAAGGGAGGGATAGTTAGACTGAAGGGGAGGATGGGAGCAGCGTGGAGGATGACAACAGTAAAGCTGACATATTGAACAGGTATTTCTGCTCAGTCTTTACTAAGGAAGAGAGGGGTAATGGGTCTGAAGGAGTACAAGGGTGAGAATGGTGCAGAAATGGACACAAGTCCCTTTACACGAGAAAGGGTCCTGAAGGAACTGGAAGTAATAAGAGTTGACAAAGCAATGGGGCCAGATGGGGTGCACCCCAGGGTCCTTAAAGAACTAAGAGAGGTGGTGGCTGAACCTCTGGCTATCCTGTTCAGCCAATCACTGGAAACAGGGAGGTACCCAAAGACTGGAGGACAGCAGATGTAGTCCCTTATACAAAAGTGGGAACAAAGAGGAAGCAGGGAACTACAGACCAGTCAGCCTCACCTCGGTAGTGGGAAAGATCATGGAAGCACTACTGAAGGAGAGATTGGTGGAACATCTGGTTGTCAATGGACTACAGGACCCAAGGCAGCATGGTTTCACCAGGGGAAGTCATGTCAGACCAACCTCATTGAATTTTGACTGGGTGACTAGGGAGGTGGATCAGGGAGGGCAGTGGACATGGCCTATCTGGACTTCAGCAAGGCCTTTGACACTGTGCCACATAGAAGACTATTACACAAACTGGGGAATATGGGTGTGGGCAGGACAGTAGTGTGGTGGGTAGGTAACTGGCTGGGTGGCAGGACACAGAGGGTGGTGGTAAATGGCTGTCACTCCACAGAGGGAAGAGTGACCAGTGGGGTACCACAGGGATCAGTGCTGGGACCGGTCCTATTCAACATCTTCATCAGTGACATTGCACCACGATATAGAAGGCAGAATTTCACTGTTCGCTGATGACACAAAGCTCTGTAACAGAGTAGACACACCAGAGGGTGTAGACAGAATGAGAAGGGACCCAGAAACTTGAAGAATGGTCAAGGGTTTGGCAGTTGAAATTCAATGCAAAGAAGTGCAAGATAATGCATATGGGGCACAAAAACCCTGGCACAATATATCAGTTGGGAGTGAGGATATAGCATACCAAGCAGGAAAGGGATCCTGGGGTTGTCATCTCAGTGACCTCAAGGTGGGAAACAGTGTGACAAGGCATCAGGTAAAGCAAATAGGATGCTGGGATGTATAGGCAGGGGCATCACCAGCAGGAAAAGGGGAGTCATAATTCCGCTATACAAGACACTAGTGAGGCCCCACCTGAGTACAGTGTACAGTTCTGGAGACCATACCTACGTAAGGACATAGACAGGGTAGAGAAGGTTCAGAGGAGGGCAACAAAGATGGTGCATGGGTTGCATCACAATCCTATGAAGACAGGTTGAAGGAACTGAACATGTACTCCCTGGAGGAGAGGAGGGAGAGGGATATGATAGAGACATACAAGTATCTCACAGGGAGGAACAGGGTGCAGAAAACACTATTTTAAGCGAAAAAGATGTTTCAGGACTAGAGGGCATGGGATGAAGTTGGAGGAGGGCGATTCAGAGGAAACATGAGAAAGAATTTCTTCACTGAGCGGGTGGTGGACAAGTGGAACACCCTGCCAGAGGAAGTGGTGGGGGCTGAAACAATCACAGGATTTAAGAATGCATGGGATAGACATAAAGGAATTCTAGAGGTCAGGGGTAAGGGGAAATAGACTTCTAGGAAAACAAACTGAACTTACAAGCTCAAATGGGCAGACTAGGTGGGCCATAGGCCCTTATCTGCCGACACTGTCTATGTATCTATGTATCTATGTAGTTACGTAGGAACTTACCGTAACAGTAGATCTTCGAGAGAGGTTCTTTCAGTAGGTTATATTTTTCCCTCCTTCCCCTCATTTTGTGTTTTACAGGGACTCCAGATCCTGTTCACTCCTGCTGTCAGGCCTCTTTCTGGCTCCGGCAGGAGAACTGGAGGGCAGGTGTGGGGACCACCCACTATATACAGTCACGTGTCGTCAGGTGGGCGGTCCCCCCATCAGGTATTGCTAGAAAAGTCTGCCGTGTGGCCCGACGCCAGGTGGCGCCAGTCCTATATGTGATGACCTACTGAAGGAACCTCTCTCGAAGATCTACTGTTACGGTAAGTTCCTACGTAACTGTACTTTACCCTAGTATAAAGATTTCTGCCACAAATATTAGAATACATCAATGAAGGGATACAAATTTTCCAATAAAGTTTTCTATAATTCCTTCATTCCAGCAACAGGAGTGTATTTGTGATGTCATACAGCCTGCATCATCTCACCCCTGAAGTGTTGCCCTAGACATAGAACTAAAGAATGTTAATGTTCAGACTGTGCTCTGTGTTTCTACGCTTTCTGACCTTCCAACTGCAGATTTGTTTCTCCGCTGGAGAGAACAGAGATCCCAGAGTCCTGTCCTAGTTTCAGAGCTATGGTTTCTTAACATTTTTTTTCTTATAGCTTAAAAGGGTTTCTAATTTCCCAGTTGAATGCACCTCCAAATTTGGCAGCGGTATACATGAAAAAAGTTGATAAACAGCAGGTATCTTTAAAAAAAAAGAAATTACTATAGGTAGGCATTACAGAGAGAAATGAAAAGAGGCTAGTACTGCAGACCAGGCTATGGAAATTTTTTTTTCTTAACTTTATTTTTATTTGCAAAGAAACCAGCAACCAGAAAAACTTTTGTATCAAACTGAAAAAAATTCAGTATTTGGTATGACTCACACAGTGTCACTGCAAAAACAGTAGATGTACTGTAGCATGGGTTTTCGGGTCGCACCTGGAATCAAGCTTCGGCTCAGTGTGCCTTTCCCCAGTTACAAAATGTTTAAATAAAAACATTTAGAGCACCTGGTGTATTTAAAAGCATGGGGATTGAGACCCTCAACTCACAGTATATTTGGCAACTATCACTGTTTATAAATCTGCAAGGATAGAAGAATTACTTGCATCTCAGCCTGTGTTCATAAGGTTTTATTAATGCTTGAACTATTTGTACCTTATAAATAATTCCTGTTCCAGGGCTTTCACTACTGATTTTGTGTCTTACCCTTTGCCTTATGCTCTGCACCACGTGTCTTTACCAAAGTATTTGCAGTGGTTGCAGCGGCCCTCTGTAGGAAGGGTCTTTATGTCTTCCTATACATTGACAATTGGCTGTTAGGCCCCATTAATTAAACAGTAGCATACACACTGCTTCGGACCAGACAGCTGTTCAACCAACTGGCCGTATTGGTCACCGAGCTGAAGTTGGTCCTTAGCCCCTGCCAATGCCTCTAGTACATCGGAGCTGTTTAGGACACTGTTCTGGGTCAGGCGTTTCTGCTCTCAGAGTGTGCCAATGTAGCTGCCTGCTGTCTCTTAAGACTAATTGGTCTGATGGCTGCTGCCTTCCTGACAGTTCTGCTGGCCCACCTTCATATGAGAATCTCACAGTGGTTTCTAAGAGCACAGTGGTCTTAGCATTCGGACAGATTGGATCGCCTCATACCGGTTACTCCTCCTCGTTGTTCTTTCCTGTGGTTGCTGGATTGATGCAAACTGGAGAAAGGATAGTCATTCCTGTGGCCATTTCCACTGTTGGTTATGACCACAGATGCATTAGAGATGGGATGAGGGGGGTTGTCTGGACTCTTTCCTGACACAGGGCTGATGGGGCCCTCTGGATATGGTGCTTCAAGCAACACTCTGAAGATGAGGGCTGTTCTATGTGGCCTACAAGCCTTTGCCACTCTCCTTCCGGGAACTCAGCTGTTGATTTGCACAGACAATAGGGCAGTGATGTTCTACATCAGTCGACAAGATGTAGTTCATTCATAAGTTCTCTGCAGAGGAGCGATAAGAGTTTGGCAATGGGTGGTAGAACACAACTATTTCTGTTAACAGTGTTCCTCCCTGGGACTTTGAACGCACTTGTGGATCATCACAGCCGATCCGTTGTGCTCTGCCATGAATGGGAACTCTCCAACTCCATAGTAGATAGCTTGTTCAAAAAAATGGGGTCGTCCAGAAATAGACCTCTTTGCATCTCCATACAGTGCAAAACAGCCACATTTCTGCTTGCTCACTCCAGGACCTGGAGTTTGTTTTTTTTGTAAATTGTTTTTATTCATTATTCATAAAAACATTACAAATATTTGCTTGTAGGCAATATACACACTTGGGTAACTGCATCATATTATGTTAGGTATGCAATCGCATTCCCTACTGTTGATACATCCTTTAGGAATCAAACAGTATAAAATTACAATCCAGTGTGTTAATAATATAGACTAATGTGCCATCTAGTGTACGAATAATAAAAATCACAATATTTAGACATTTTATATTGTGTAACAGGTTGCTTTCAGATAACCTAAAAAATACCCATGTAACATCTTACATACTCCTGTTTCAGTAGAGAAACATACATCCTCTGCATGTACTTAATGATCAATATAAAACTGCAAAATATTGCATATAAAGAACTCTTACAGCCCACATACCCATAAACAGATTTCGAGAGGAAAACAGAACAAGAGTACTTAATTAAACATCAGTCTGCTTGTATAAAACTGCATATAGTCCCAATGTGAAGGACTTGATTATTGGGTAGTAGTATCCTGTGCATCCTTACAGAGTTTGTCACTGTGTCATTTTTAACTATGTAGAGACTGCAGAAAAGATCGGGACATGTGTAGAGGCGCGAAGGAGCAAAACTTTGCCTGCACTGCCAAATACCCCTTCTGAAGAGAGGTGCACTTTTTTTTTTTTTTATTTAGTTGTTTAACCAGGAGTAGCACACTAAGCTAAAAGCTTTTTTACAGGTGCGACCTGGGAGCACAGGGAAGTTAAGTGACTGGCTCAGGGTCACACAGTATATAAGTGGAAACTGTGGGATTCAAACCCAGGTCTGGTCTGCTGGATGTCACCAGATTTGCAGCTCAGAACCACTGCGCTATACTGCCTCCCAAATTAATGATTTATGACTTAATGCCTAATGATGTTAAGTAATATAGCCAGACAGTAAAACACATGTAGAAAATAACACATTTTTAAAACAATACCTTACTCACCCTATGCTCGATGCTCAAAACCCACAAGCTGAGTAACTAAAT
This sequence comes from Neoceratodus forsteri, assembly GCA_016271365.2. Lineage (NCBI taxonomy): Eukaryota > Metazoa > Chordata > Ceratodontiformes > Ceratodontidae > Neoceratodus > Neoceratodus forsteri. The sequence continues at coordinate 675,537,378 of CM028131.1, read as the reverse complement.
CTGAGGCATCCATAGTATAGCCCTCCCGATCGTAAGATAAATGGGTAAAACAGGGATCCCTTTATCAGATGAAACAGAGGATCAAGAAAAGTAATTTTAAATAATTTCTGTATCTGGTTCCTTGCCCCGTCCATCATAGTTTCCCATGCACCACTGCTGGTGCGGCGTCTCTGGTCTGCTTCAAAAGCTCCAACAGTGTATTTACGTCCTTGGGATCTATAAAAGAATAAACCTTGTTTTGAATAGTTAGATGAAGCCTGGCAGGAGGCAGTAAGGCAAGTGGAGTTTTTTGGTGAGTCACATTGTCCCTGTCTTGGAAAGGGAGGTCGTTGTATGCTTTCCCCCATTCCTCCCAATACAGAGGGTCCTGGTCAAGCTAAGGGCTGAGCATGCCACCCTGATTCTGGTGAACCCTCACTGGACCAATTTGGTTTCCATTTCTCCAGCAGTTGACAGGGGAACCTCCTGTCCCACTCCCTTTGAGAGTGGGCCTTGTGACAGAGGAGCAGGGTGCTCTGCTGCACTCAGATCTTAAATCCCTGCACCTTCATGCTTGGGTCCTGAGGATGTAGAGCTCTTCCACTTCAGAGTTTCCTTGGTGGTGGTTAATGCGCTCTTGGTGGCTAGGAAGCCATCTACCTGGTACACTTTTTATTTACAGAAATGGAAATGTTTCACTGTTTGGTTACTAGTAATGCACAGAGTCCTTTTAGAAACATGGAAACATAGAAATTGTTGGCAGATGAGGACCGCTAGTCCCATCCAGTCTTCCCATAGGCCCTATACATTATATGTGGCCACAGACCCTATGTGATCAATGGCTTTTCATCACTCCCTCCCCTCTCAGGCTTCCCTTGTGCCTGTCCCAGGCATGCTTAAACCCTTCCACTGTGCTTGCCCCACTACCTCCCGTGGTAGACTGTTCCAAGCATTGACTACCCTTTCTGTGTCGAAAAACTTCCTCACATTACCTCTTAATCTACCCCCTTCCAATTTCATATTGTACCCCCTTGTTCTAGTACTTTTTCTACATTGGAAAAGGTCCCCCACCTGTACCTTGTTTATGCCCTTGAGGTACTTGAATGTTTCAATCATGTCCCCCCCTGCTGTCTCCTCTCCTCCAGTGAGTACAAATTGAGGTCCCTTAGTCTCTTCTCATTTGTTTTGTGATGCAAGCCCTGCACCATCTTTGTTACCCTTCTCTGGATAGTCTCCACCTTATCTGTGTCCTTGCGCAGGTGTGGCCTCCAGAACTGCAAGCATTACTCCAGGTGAGGCCTTACCAATGTTTTATACAATGGCATTACCACCTCTCGCCTCCTGCTAGTGATACCCCTATCTATGCACCCCAGCGTGCCACTGGCCTTCCTTGCCGTCTTTGTGCACTGCTTTGATACCTTAAGGTCATCAGAAATGATAACCCCTAGGTCCCTTTCCTCTTTGGTGACAGTCCTCTCCCCTTCCCCCAACCTGTAGCTCTCCCCAGGGTGCCCTCTACCCAGGTGCATTATTTTGCACTTCTTTGCATTGAACCTCAATTGCCACATCTCCGACCATCTTTCAAGCTTCTCCAGGTCCCTCTACATTTTCTGCACCCCTTCTGGAGTATCCACCCTGTTACAGATCTTGGTGTTAACCGCAGACAGGCAGAGCTCTCCTTCCAGCCCCTCTGCAATGACACTGATGAAGACATTGAACAGGACGGGTCCTAGTACTAATCCCTGTAGTACACCACTGGTCACCCCCCTCTCCCCAGATTGTACCCCATTTACCACCACCCTCTGTCTCCCGTCTGTTAACCAGTTCCTAACCCAGTTCACCACCTTGTCTCCCATGCCCAGACTACCCATCTTGTTAATCAGCCTTCTATGTGGGACGGTGTCGAAGGCTTTGCTGAAATCTAGGTAGGCGACATCTCCTGCCCTTCCATATTTAGGTCCCTAGTCACCCAATCAAAAAAATATGTTAGATTCGTTTGACATGACCTTCCAGCTGTGAATCTATGTTGCCGCAGATCCTGAGCACTACTGGATTCCATGTGTGTCACTATCCTTTCTTTCAGCAGTGTCTCCATGATCTTTCCCACCACTTAGGTGAGGCTGACTGGCCTGTAGTTCCCCACCTCCTCCCTACTGCCGCTTTTGTGCAGTGGGACTACAAGTGCCCTCCAGTCCTCTGGAACGACACCCGTGTTGAGTGACTCTGTGAACAGGGCCGCCACAGGCGCTGCTAGTTCCCTTTGCAGCTCCTTTAATATCCTCAGGTGGATGTCGTTTGGCCCTATGGCCTTATCCACCTTCAGCTTTGTGAGTTCTTCCAGAACTCTCTCTACTGTGAATGGACTGGTGTCCACCTCTCTTCCCCATTGCCACTGCAACCCAACTGTGGTCCTTGACCCTCCCCTCCTTAGTGAATACTGAGCAGAAGTATTTGTTCAGTATTTCTGCCTTGTCCAGATCCCCCTCCTTACACTCTCTTGTCTCCCCTTTGAGCCTCACAGCCCCCAAGTTTTTCTTCTTTCACTGGTGTACCTATAAAACGCCTTACCCCTTTGTTTACAGACTGTGCTAAGCCCTCTTCTGTCTGCGCATTCTCCCTCCTAACAGCCTTCCCTGCTTCCCTTAGACATTCAAGGTACACCTCCCGGTCCTCCTCCCTTTGTCTCCCCTTATATTTCCTGAAACTCAGCCTTTTAGCCTTGACTTTGTCCCCCACCTCTTTGGAGAACCATAGTGGTTTCCTTCTTGTTTTCCCTTTGGCCACTATCCTAATTCGTTGGTTTGTTATATCCACTATGGCTCCTTTCAGTTTCTCCCATTGTTCTTCCACCCCCTCTATTACTGCTCCCTTCCCCAGGACTACATGTATACATCTACCCATTTCAGTGAAATCTGCCCATCTGAAATCTAATACTCTTGTCCTTGTGTGGCTTAATTGAGTCCATGTCTCCATGCTGAACCACACCTTGTGGTGGTCACTGGACCCCAGCTGCCCTTCCACCTGTATTTCTTTGACTCTGTTCCCATTGGTCCATACCAGGTCCAGAATTGACTTGTCCCTGGTTGGCGCATGCGCCAGATGCCCGAGTCCAGCCCCTTGCAGGGATTCAAGGATGGCTGTGCTTCTGGCTAAATGGCTATTTGGATGGCCCAGTCTTCGTCTGGCATATTGAAATCCCCCAGTAGCAGAATTTCGCCTTTAGCTGCCATGTCATGTACGTTCTCCACTAGTTACCTGTCCACTTCCTCCCTCTGTGCTGGAGGTCTGTAGATCACCCCTGTGTGTATTGCTGTTCCATTCCCTGGCTCCAAGGTGATCCACATTACCTCAGCCTCCCCATCTTCCCTGAACTTCTGTAGCCTTTATACCATCTCTGATGTACAGGGCCACTCCCCCACCCTTTTTACCCTCCCTATGTCTCCTGAACTGTGTGTAGCCTGGTACATTGACTTCCCAGCCATGATTAGCAGCATGAGAGGCAGCATGAGTTCATGGGGGGGGGGGGGAGAGATTGTGTCAAGCAAATCTGATTGACTTCTTTGACTGTGTCACTAAGACAGTAGACGGGCTAAGCGGTAGACTTCCTGTATGTTGACTTCAGCAAGGTCTTTGACTCTGTGCCTCACAAAAGGTTGATCAGGAAATTGGTGGATCTTGGGGTTGGGGAACAAATGGCCAGATGGGTGGACAACTGGTTGGGGGACAGAACCCAGAGGACGGTTGTGAGGGGAGGAGTCATCTGGCACCAGAGTGGTAACCAGTGGGGTCCCACAGGGCTCGGTGCTGGGGCCGGTGTTGTTCAGTGTCTTCATCAGTGACATTGGAGATGGCATTACGGGCAGAATGCTCCTATTCGCGGATGACACCAAACTCTGTGGGAGAGTGGACACAGCTGAAGGAATACAGGACCTACAGGAAGATCTGGAAAAGCTGGAGAAGGTGGTCCAGGATCTGGCAGCTTGGCTTCAATGCCAAGAAATGCAAAGTTTTGCATATTGGAGCCAAGAATCTCAGGACAAAGCACTACCTGGGTGGAGTCCGAGTATCTGTATCACAGGAGGAGAAGGACCTGGGAGTGATGATCACTAATGGCCTGAAGCACTCCATGCAGTGCAAGAAAGCAGCAGCCAATGCAAACAAGATGCTGGGATGCATATCTAGGGGATCGGTAGCAGGAGAGAGGGACAGGTCACTGGTAAGGCTGCATCTAGAGTATGGAGTTAAGTACTGGTGCGCACACCTCAAAAAGGACATTAACCTGCTGGAGAAGGTCCAGAGGAGGGCTACAAAGATATTAGCCAGTCAGCAAGGTAAGGCATACGAGGAGAGATTGAGGGCACTGAACATGTACTCTCTGGAAGACAGGAGAGCGAGCGAGAGGGGACATGATTTGGACCTTCAAGGACTTGAAATGGATAAATAAGGTTGATAAGGAGAGTCTCTTTAAGCTGAGTGGCAACCATAACACGAGGGGGCACAGTCTTAAACTGGAGGGTGGAAGGTTTAGGAGGTAGGTCAGGAAGCACTTCTTTACAGAGAGGCTGGTGGACACTTGGAATGCGCTGATGGAAGAGGTCATCTTGTTGAAGACAGTAGGCAGCTTTAAGAGAGGCTGGGATAGGCATGGGGGAAGGTAAGGATCATGGGTAGAGAGGACAGGAGGAGTGAGGAGGGAGGGCAGGGACATTCGCTCAAGCTGTGGATCCTGGAATATGAGCAGACTTAATAGACCAAATGGCCTTCTTCTGCTGGCTTCTTCGTATGTTCGTATATTCATATTAGCAGAGTACCATGTTTCTGTTATTGCTGCTATGTCAAGGTCTGCATCTGCCAACAAGGCCTCCAGGTCTGGAACCTTATTTCCTAGGCTGCGGGTATTCATTAGCATGACCTTCCATGTTTTACAGTCTGCCCTTTCTCTGCTCTTGTTCTCCCTCTCCCAGCATCTTCCCACTACCCCGGTTTCCTTTACTATGTGCTCTTGCCGCCCCCCCCCCAATCACTCATTATACATTCTTCACCTACCTGCCCCTCCCTGCTTGCTTTAGCTGTTCCCATATTCAACTTATGTTCCTGCAGGTTCCCGGTGGGGGGGGTTCCTAAACCTCCAGGCTCTCCCCCCTTGGCCAGTTTAAATGCTCACAGCTGAAGCATTTAAAGTTCTCACAAAAGACCAAGGTCCCCTTCTCGGACAGATGCAGGCCGTCCTTCTTATATAAGCTTGCAGCTGTCCAGGTAAGGCCCCAGTCCCCTATAAAGTAAAAACTCTCTCTTCGACACCAATCCTTCAATCAGGAGTTGAAGGTATGGATGTGGAGTGCCCTAGCTTCCCCTGTGCCCTGGACAGGTAGCACCTCCGAGAATGAGATGGAGCATGCTGTCTGTTTCATGTTTCACCCCAGCTTCCTGAAATCTTCCTGGACTCTAGCTAACTCCACCCTTCTCCTGGCCAGGTCATTGGTCTCCAGGTGGACAATGACATTAAGCTGTTCCCTCCTAGATATTGCCATAGCAGTCCTGTGAATCCGCCTCCCATCCTTCTGTGCAGAACTTCGTAGGAGGCACTTGACCTCCCTCTCGCTCCTGCTAGGTGACCCTAACTCCACTTCCTGGACAATAGAGTCCCCCAGTAGGAGAAGCTTCCCCCTCCTCCAGGGTTCCCTGCCTCCCTTCCGTGGGGCTCCATCATAGAGGACCCTCCCATCCTCCCTGGTCCCAGCCTCTGGTTCCTGAGTGGGGCTTTCCTGTTCCTCCAAAACAGTGTAGGAGTTACTAAGCAGGACCGGTTGGGGGATGTGCTTTTGACCCCCCTCCCTCACCCTCCCTGATCCCACCATAGTCCAGTCACTCCTCTTTGCTGGCATCCTTTGAGGTACAGGTTGTGGACCCGGTGGTCTTTCTGGGTGGGGGGTGGATGCTGCCTTCAGCTTGGCCAACTCTGCTCAGAGACAGACGACCTCCTCCCTCAGCCCAGAGACGTGACTGCAGATGGGGCAACATCGCAGTCTCCAGAATGTCTCCCTGAAGACAGCTGCTCCACAACCACTGCACTGCACCACTTCCATCGTGTCTGTTTCCCTCCTCAGTCAGCTGCCTGCTTAAGATGGCTGTTAATCACCTGAATATTTGTTTTATTTCTGTTGTGTTTTATTATGCTTCCTCTCTTTGCTACTTCCTGTATGGATGCAGGATGTTGCAAGGCCCTATGGGACCCACCCATGTCCAGTTCCTAAAATTCTGGACTACCTACTGTCCCTGAAGGACTCAGGATTAGGGTATTGCTCCATTAAGGTCCACATGGCTACTTTGTCGGCCTTTCATGCCCTATCTGATGGTAAGACAGTGGCCCAGTTGGAGGTTTCCCAAAGATTCCTATGAGGCATCCTTCTTTTGCACCCTCCAGTCTGAGATACAGTTTCCGTGTGGAATTTTAATTTGTTCTTAGAGACCCTCACTGTACCTCCCTTTAAGCCTGCGGCTACTTGTGAGCTGCACTTCTTCTTTTGGAAGACACTGATCTTTATTTAGGACATCTCCTCCATTAGGCTACACCTTTGGAACTACAAGCCATCAGCGTCAGGACCACTCAGAAACTTTTTGCTAGCCATGGGCTGTCCACAATTATGTGCAGGGTTGATGTGTTGACAGGTGAGCTGGATAAGGGTCATGCGGTGGATGTTCTTTACTTGGACTTCAGCAAGGCCTTCGATTCTATGCCTCTTAGGCGGCTTGGGGGGAAGCTAAATGGTGTAGGGGTAGGGGCAAAAATGATGAACTGGATTACAAGCTGGCTGAGTGGGAGCTGCAATGGGTGGTGGTGAGAGGGAAGCTCTCGACTTTAAGGCCGGTGATGAGTGGGGTGCCACAGGGCTCCGTGTTGGGACCAGTATTGTTTGGACTCTTCATAACAGACACTGCACATGGGATGGTGAGCAAGATAAGTCTGTTCGCTGACGACAGCAAAATCAGAGCAGTGGTGAATGGAGAGGAGGGATGGAAGCAGCTGCAGGGGGACCTAAGCAAGCTAGAGGAGTGATCAGAGAGATGGCAGCTGGGGTTCAGTGCAAAGAAGTGTAAGGTTATGCACTTTGGGGTGAAGAACCCAAGGAGAGAATACTGGCTGAGGGGGGTTAAGTTTTGGAGGCTGTACCTAAAACGTGATATCAGGCTACTGGAGGGGTGCAGAGGAGGGCAACAAAGATGATATGTGGAATGGAAAGGACAGACTGACAGTAGGCTGAGAGATCTGAATATGTACGCCCTGGAGGACAGAAGGGACGGGAGGGGGACATGATAGAGACATTCAAGTATCTGAGGGGAATCAATAAGGATGGGGCAAATGGGGTATTTAAGTTAAGGAGGGGGAGGGTCACCAGGGGGCATGCGCTAAGAATAGAGGGGAGAAGATTTAGGAAGGAAATGAGGAGACACTATTTCACAGAGAGGGTGGTAGCAAAATGGAACACCCTACCAGAATGGGTGGTGGTATGTAAATCTGTGAACAGTTTCTAAAGGGCATGGGAAGAGGGGAGAGTGAGGATGGGGGAATAGCAGTGGGATGACAAAAGGGAGGGGGGGATAGGGCAGCTGCAAACTAGGGGTGCTAGCTGCACACTCAAGCAGACTTAGATAGACCGGGTGGTCTGTTTCTGCTGGCACATTCGTATGTTCGTATACAACCTGGGTGGCCCCATCACTCCTCAGTTCTTTCTGCTGCTGTTAGTTACCCTCTTCAGACCTGCTAAAGGAAACACCATTAACTAAGCCATTGGTGTTTGTTATTTTACTTTTGTTTAGTTTACTCTTGTCATCTATGTGTATCGCCAAAGTTGAAGGGGCCTTTTTTTTTCGATATTGTAAGGCTGATAAACATTTACAAGGAATACATGCATGGCTTGTGTGTGCTGCCTGGGCCTATCTCACAATGTGAGAACTTGTGAGATTTGCCAGAGCTTCAGTCAGGCTACTAAGCAGTGCCACAAGAAAGCTCCAAAAAATGCCCTTACGTTAAAGATGTTGAAAGCCATTGAGAAGAAGGAAAAGGGCTCAAAATCTGCTTCTCCCCTCATCGTCATCAGACAAACAGTGTCAAAGTGTCAAGAAAAGGACAAGGAACTGTCATCTCGGGCCTCCTCGTCGTTTGGCCATAAGCACAAATGGACAAGTCTGCTTCACCTGCAAGGTCCTGGTCCCATTGAGACAATATAGAAAAACAAAACAAAAAAAAGAGACCTCATCAGCGACCACTCTGGCGCCGTCAACTGCAGCCCCTTGGGACCGTCATTGAGATAACAAGGTCCGGGCTTGGGTTAGGTGCTACTATGCCTACTTTGGACAATATGACACCATCGTCATCGGGCCATGGCCTGTTGACTCTGGTAGTCCTGGCCCCTTTCAGGATGCCATCGACTCCCAGGCTATGCTGGCATCGATCTCTGAAACGATTCGATGCATTCTGCCAATGAAGCCTTTTGGTTCTCGGCCCCTGTTGACTGATTCCACTAGCATGCCACAGATTCCTGCTTCTCAGCCACCGCCGGCATTGCCGGGCCATTCTGTGGCTCCCATCGTCACTCGTGGTGATAACTATTAAATGAAACATAATCTTGAACTCATGGACTTAGAAGCAGATTTAGAGGAGGAATATGAGGGTGAAGAACAATCTGTGGAAGGTCCCCGTCACTCTAGTTCTATTGTCTCATCTTGTAGTGAGAATTCAATGGTTTATACCTCAAGACCTCCTTCTGAGGACCCATCTTTCCAAGCCATGATGCAGCAAATGCAGTCTGCCATGGGCTGTGATGTGGAACAGGAAGATTCCATTAAACGGAATCTCACAGAATTTTTGAAGGTGCCCAGCTTCTTCTCCATTATCATTCCACCTATATATCCTGTATTAAAGGAGGCATCCATAATCAGGTTTCCACATCCTCTCCTGTGTGCCTAGCTTGTTGCTTGGGTCCCTGCCGGTCCGATGATCCTCCAAGCTTGTCTCCAGCGGGGAACTGAGGCATGCTGGGGACAGCAGCATTATATAAGTTGCCAGCGTGGTGCATTGATGTGGGTGGCCCCAGCCTGTACAAGTTTCTGTGCGGTCCTGATACCGACTTACAGTTTCATGATGTGGCACAATGGTGGAGATCTCCCAAAGATCTACAGTTACAGTAGGTAATTATTCTTTCTGTTCACAACAGACAACACAACCCTGTGTTCTGCTTGAACTATCAGGGCGGGATGAATTGCTTTCCACTGTGTCAGGAGGTGCTGTGCATCTGGACCATCATGCACAACCTGCAGGCTGATCTTCTGGTGATCCATGTTGTGAGAGAGAATAACCAGTTGGTGGATGCTCTCACTTGGGTTGGAGATGCAATGAACGAGTGGTTCCTGCATCTGGAGCTCATAGACCACCTGTTCTCTTGGTGGAACACCCATCTGGTGGATCCCTTTACCCCATGGGAAAACAGGAAACTAAGGCAGTTCTGTGCCCACTCTCCTCAGTTTAGGACACTGCAAGGGGAGGTCTTCTCTCAGCCATGGATCCTTGGCCCAGTTTGTATTTCTTCCCTTCCTTCTCCATGATTCACAAGGTCTTGATTAAGGCCCAGAAGCACGAGGTTTGGATGATCCTGATAGTACCACCAGACTGGACCAGACAGTTCTGATATCTGGATCTCCTCAGCCTCAGGAGCAGGCTGCCTTGGCAGTTGCCTCTCTGCCCTGACCTGCTGAAGAGGCAAAAGAGGATGGTCAGGAACCCAGACCTTCAGTCACTGTACCTCTTGACCGGGTATGGGAGCGACTACAGTACCTGGGTTTGGGCCTCTCTAAAGATGTTTGCCACATTGAGGAGGTGTCCCGAAAGGATTTGACTTGCAGAACATGTGCGTTCAGGTGGGAGAGATTCTCGCCGTTGTGTCGGGGAAAGCAGCTCAATCCCCTTGCCTGCTTTAAAGAAGCACAAAACAGCAAGCAGTGCGTGGAACCTACCATCGCGCCATGGTGGGGTAGACGACCAAAGAGGGATTCTCAATCCGCTCCTTGTAGATGTCACCTTCTGAGTGACCCACAGAATGGACTGCAGCCAGTTTATCAAATAGATTCACATCAGGGTCAAATACAGGCAGAGAAACTGTGAAAGAGCTATACAAGGTATCCTGCCTAGCACATGACTTGCTCAAATAGCATTTGCCGTGGTTGGGATGCAAAGTCACATAACCCAGGTTCTAGGGACGTGGATATGTTCAACCCACACTGTCTGGCAGGTTCCTTGTCACTTTATATCTTGCCAGAAGGTCTTCAAGCTGGCTTCTCCCACCCACCCAAGTGGTAAAACCCTTGCCTCCACCCCATGATGCCAGATCTTCCTTACCACTTGGAAGCTCAGGTTCCCTCCTTAGCACTCTGAGTTTTAGGCTGGATTCACACTGTTCGGATTTCCCGAAACTAATTTTAAAATTTACAAGACTACAGTCTCCGTCTTCCCTCACAGCTGTGATGGACAAATCGACTCCTGGCTTCCATCAGTGCTCTTGTGGGCAGAAGATGTCCCGGACTGATTTGCATTCCACGTGCGTCTACTGCCTAGGGATTGGCCACGATTCGCAGGCCTGCAAATTCTGCAAGTCCTTCTTGGCTTCGGTCTTGGAGGACCGTGCTGCTAGACTACTTCTTCCGCGCCCTGAAAAACGGTACCCACTGGTCAAGTCTAAGGAGGCCCATTGGGCGGTGTCCACGGCGGCAGGCTCCACGGAGGAGTTGGAGCAGATGATTGCCCTCTGAGGAGGCGGCCCAGGCCGCTTCTTCTTCCTCCTCGGCTGCTGCATTTATCCCACTCTCCTTGGGCTCCTCCTGCACGGCTTCTTTTAAGGAGCTTTGTCAGTCCCCCTCCACTAAGGGAGAAGGGCCTTCGGGACATTCCAGTTGGTGCAGAAAAGAAAGACTCTAAAGGTAAGTCCCACCATCGACGCTCGTGAGCGGAGCGATCCCCTCACTGGACCCCATTCTCTCGTCAGGTTGCGTCGCGGCCGCTGGCTTCACAGTGTCCCCGTCAGGTCAGTCGGCCGAGACATCCATTGACGCGGTCGAGATTTTTCTTGACCCGTCGGATGGTTTGTCAACTGGAGAAGCCGACAATCCTTCTTCACCGGTTCCCCTGGTGGTTACCGAGGACTTGCCTGTGCCGAAGTCCCCAGTCAAGGTCCCTGAACCGAAGAAGGGGCAGGTTTCCCCCGTCCCCTCTCTGACCCACCCTCAGAATCCCTGAAGGTCTCGGTCCTCTTCCAGGTCCAGCCGATCCCGTCGGCGGTCTTGGTCTCAGCACCATGGAAAGCGGCATCGCTGCTCATCCTCGTCGTCCTTTTCGAAGGATAGGCTCCGGCGCTATGAGGATTTGATGTGGCAGCAACTTTTATTGACCGTGGCTAGCATTCTGGACTACCTGTGGTCCCTTACTCGGCTAGGGCTTCGGTCGACAACCCTTAAGGTGCACCTGGCGGCCATCTCTGCTTACTGGGCACGGACCGGCAAGCAGTCAGTGGCGCAGGAGAAGGTGGTCGGGCGCTTTTTCAAAGGCCTTGATCACATATCTTCTCCGGTGCGAGAACCTCCACCTCCGTGTGATCTACTGCTGGTATAGGCTAAGCTCATGGGCAAGCCACTTGAACAGATGTACAGGTGTAACATCTCTCACCTGTCGTGGAAGACCACCTTCTTGGTGGCTATCATGTCAGCCAGAAGGATGGGAGAGCTCCAGGCGCTTTCCATTGAGTCTTCTTATCTGGTCTTCCACAGGGACAAGGTTGTCCTGCGCCCCCACCCGAAATTCCTTCCAAAGGTGGTGTCGGAGTTTCACCTTAACCAGGTGTTGACTCTGCTGGTGTTCTACCCCAATCACACCTCGGAGGCTGAATATAGGCTCCATACTCTGGACCCTAGAAGAGCTCGCTTTTATAAGGAGGCGAGCGGCTGAAGTTCGGGGAGAGGTTCGCCAGCTGTTTGTCACCTACGCTGAAGCCACACCTGGCAGACCTGCAGCCAAGCAGACGATAAGCAGGTGGGTCACCTCCTGCATAGATCTCTGATATAGGTTGGCGGGCATGGAGCCTTCCAGAGGGATAAGAGCTTATTCTACCCACCATACCGCTGCTTCAGTGGCTGCTTCCAGGGATGTCCCTATCCAGGAAATCTGCAGGGCTGCTACCTGGAAGTCAGCACACACCTTTATTTCCCATTACCACATTGACCTTGAGTCATGCCGGGATGTTTGGTTTTGGGACCTCAGTTCTCCAGTCCTTATTTCCTAAGTAGGGGGTGCGCGCCTTGTCTCCCTCCTCCCGGAGAACTGCTAGGAGTCTGCCAGACAGTGTGGATTGAACAACATATCCACGTCCCTAGAAATACAGGTTACTCACCTGTAACAGGAGTTCTAGGAGTGGTATGTGTTGTTCATCCACATGACCCACCTGACCTCCCCGGCTCCGACGTGCAGCCTGGCTTCCAGTGGGCTAGATCTGGCGTCATGAGGCGGAGCCGAGGGTTTTGCCACCCGGGTGGGTGAGAGAAACCAGCTTGAAGACCTTCCGGCAAGATTTAAAGCGGTAAGGAACCTGACAGACAGTGTGGATGAACAACATGTACCACTCCTAGAACTCCTGTTACAGGTGAGTAACCTGTATTTCCTGGTTGTCACAAAGGAAAACTTTTGACAGGCTTCAAGACATTCTATATGAGCATCTTTTGTTCTGGTTACACATGTTGGGCAATATCATTTGGCCAAATAGTTCTCAGTTATGAAATCTGGGGAAAAAACCCTGATTCTGCATCCTAGCAATACAGTACAAGGGGAAAAACTGTTTATTGATAGGGGTATATCAAGAGTTGAGATGACACAAATAAGCCATTAAAACTGAAAAGCCATAAATAATTTTAAATGCACCAACATTAAGAGCTGCAGGAGAACCTGCTTAACAGTTAAGCATGGTGCCCCTGTGGGGCACTGTGGAGCCCCAGCTGAGCAGCAGCAGAATTTTGTAGCTGTGCAATCCTTGATTAAATCTGCCTAAATCCAACCTTTTCTAGCTGGCTCAGTGGTGTGGAGGGCTGAGGCATCATGCCTTATCTCCTGCTATGCCGGCAACCCATGTGCAAGCGGGTCGCTGGGGGTCGGCCGGGGGAGAGAGAGGATCGAGCTTACAGAGGACAGTTCTCCTCTCCCGGGAGGGTGGGGAAGGAGTCCGCTGCTTGGCTGGCTCCTGTGGTGGCTGAAGAAGGCAATGAACTCCACAGAAGTGGAGCGAGCAAGACGCCTGTGTGCTAATGACAGAAACATGCCTGCTCGCCATTGGTGTCATTGTACATCTTGGCTCTGCACTCAGGGGCAGGACAAAATACTGTAGGAGAAAAACAAGCCGACCAGCGGGATGAAGCCGGTCTTCCCTCTGCACCAGGCCAGCTAGAGCCTCAGTTGGTGAGAGGTGATGGCTGGCATGTCACCTGGTAGCGGTGATGGGGAGGGGGTGGTGGAAGGGGGACGGTCGGTGGGGGACAAATAATAAATGGAAAAAAAAATCCAACCTTTTCTAAGTACCGAATCCTTAATTGTAGCTTGCCAATAGAAAGAGTGACCCTGAATTACTAAATATGGGAAATCTGAAGAAAGATCGAACAGCTGGTAGAGCTGACAAAAGTAAAACTACTGGTGGGTCCTCCGGGCCTGAAGTCGCTATGCAGACCAAGGGTGAATCCAGCTCCACAGAGACTTTGGTGTCCCTGGGAACAAAACTCCAGTGCTTAATTTCGTCAGTGTCCACCCTGAACCAGAAAGTGGATGATTTCAGTGGCCGAGTGGTGTTCGTAGAGACGACGGTGGATGGACTTAAGAGTGAAATGTTGGAGGTCCGTAAGCACATGGACGCCTCCACCAGCGCTAATGCCCTCATAGCAAAGGAAGCCCAGCATTTGTGCACCAGGCTTGAAACGGTCAAAAACCAAGTGAGGTCTGCCAATATAAGGATTCTAGGTCTCCCCGAGGGAACCATCCTATTCTGTTCGTGCAGGACTGGTTTTCAGCAAAATTAAGCTTGGAAGATGAAGAAACTGCATGGGAGGGGCCAAAAGTTTACCAGATCACTCCTCAGGGCCGCCTGCAAAACTGAGAAGAGCCCAGGACTTTGATGGTGGTGACTTCGGGAGTGGGAGCCCACGACTGGATCCTCTGCTATACCTGCTGTGCCAGCCCACTGCTTCAAGACGACCATCAAGTTTATATCTTCCCAGACATCAGTTATGCAACTAGGCAGCGTCGCAAGAGATTTCATGGGATAAGGCATGTGTTGAGGGATGCAGGGATGCCTCACACGATGATCTGTCTTGCCTAACTAAGGATCACACATCAGGGCCGACTCTAGAGACTGACGGGCCGAGGGTATAGATTCTGATGAACATGGGGACACTTGAACTGGGAGTTTCCTACTCCTGCTCTTGATTTGTTACCACTATAAAGGTCGCTTCGATCGACGAACAGGATATTTCTGCCCTATGAGAAATGGAACTGAAATTATACTTTTAAAAATGGTTTCCTTGTTCTGCAAATGCTTCCTTAAAGTGTTGGAAGGGTATTTTATATTATTTCTGTTTGGGATAAAGCTTCGTAAGGGTCGAATTTAAATGCATACAGTTCTACATTAAAACAGTTTTTTGAGATGTTTACAATTAAAGTTATGCTTTATTGATATTCCACTTTTAGGCTGAAATTTAATGGGTGGATTTCTGTTAATGTTTAGTATTTCTGTTGCATAATCATTTAGAAACCATGATCTAAACTAAGGTTAATACATGGCAATAATAGTCCCATAAAAGGGACGACATTCTACTGGACTGGAACTGCTGGACAAGCCTTACATGATCGAAAATAGCCATGTCACTCATGGACTCGTTTTACAGCAAATGTTGTGTTAATAATGGTATTGAAAAATAGTTAATCCCTCTTATGATGTATCTTGATATGGTAAATGCAATTGTTAACCTTTGATTAAGGGACCTTGGTCCCAGTAGTGTAATCATGTATGGTCTGTTTACTATATGTGAAATTATTGTCATATAAATGATGAAAAGAAAAAATAAAGTTTAAAAAAGAAACATGGTGCCTTCCTCCCCAGTTCCTTTCACTAGATTCAAACCAGTGAAAATGTGTGGCAGTAGTTGTGATTCTTCAGTACATTTGATCCCTGTCTCAGTCAGGACTGCATGCCACATCCCTTAAGGTGCACCTGGTGGCTATTTCTGTATACTGGGTGTGAGTTGGTGTGCCAGTGGTGGCACAGGAAAGGGTGGTTGGGGGGCTTTTTCAAAGGGTTGGATCACTTATTCCCCTCCCCCCGATAAGTGAACCACCACTTCAGCTGGACCTACTGCTGGTACTGGCAGTGCTCTGGGCAAGCCATTCGAGCCGATGCACAAGTGTGAGATGTCACACTTGTCGTGGGTGATTATCACATCAGCCAGAAGGGTGAATCAGCTGCAGAGCTCTCGGAGGAGCCTCCCTACCTGGTCACAAGGACAAGGTAGTCCTTCTGCCCAAAGCAAAATGCATTCCGAGGGTTGTGTTGGAATTACGCCTTAACCAGGTGATTAACCTTATGGTGTACTTCAGTCCAGTCTCAGACACCAGTTGCAGGTTTTTCATACATTGGATCTGCGGATGGCACTCTCCTATTACTGTATAAGGAGCACATGGTGGAAGTTTGTGGTGAGGCTCACCAGCTGTTTGTCACTTATGCTAAGTCACACCTGGCAGACTGGCAGCTAAGTGGACGATTGACAGGTAGATCACATCCCGATTGACTTCTGCTATAGATTGGCTATTAGGGAGTTGCCCAAAGGGCTTAAGGCTCATTCCACCACACATACCGCTGCCTCAGTGGCTGCTTCCAGTGATATCTCCATTGAGGAGATGTGCGGGGCTGCAGCCTAGGCTAAATCACACACTTTCATCTCCCTTTACAACATTGACATGCTGAGTCGTCAAGGTGCTGCTTTTGGGGCCTCAATCCTCCTGTCTGTCTCTTTTTTTTTGTTTGTTTGTTTGTTTTTACTCTTTGGTAACCAGATAAGGCCCACTGGGCACAAGGCCTGTTTTTAAGGGTCACCTGGGAACACAGGGGAGGATAACTGACTTGCTCAGTGTGTCACACAGTATGCAAGTTGAATCTGTGGGACTCAAACCCAGGTTTACTGGATTTACCAAGCTCATTCACAACTCATTACTCTAACCTTAGGCCAGTCCTGGACCTCAGTAAATTAAATCTCTCCATTCAGTACAAGAAATTCAGGGTGGTCATGCTATAAGGAATTTCCCGTTACATGAGGGGGCTGGATCTGTTCCTTGGACATGCAGGCTGCATACCTGCACATCAAAATATGGGTATCTCACAGGCGCTGTCTACGCTTCCACTTCCAGTGTCCTCAGCCCCCATGGTTTTTACCAAGTGCCTGGCAGTGGTAGCAGCTGCCGTCTGTCGCCAGGGATTCTATGTCTTTCCCTACCTGGTCAATTGGCTCCTAGCGGCCCCATCCAGGGAGCACCTCCTGCTAACCCTGGAACACTGTGTAAAGAAACCAGGCCGCCCAAACAGCAGGAGTGTGCTAAAGGAAAGATTGAAGAGCAACAAGCAAAAATCCAGCATTACCCCAATATCTAAAGAAGACTCCAACTGCCATAGCAGCTAAGTAACAAAACGTTACTGGATGCAATATATGCTAACCTGTAAAGTGTAAAATACACCAAGCCAGGAGAGCAGGCAGACCCACTAAACCTTCAACTAGTTTCACCGAAGCGTCATCAGGAAGGTTGTTGGGGTAGTGCTGGAATTTTCCTTGTAACCCTAGAACACACCTGCAGGCTTTTTTAGGATCAGGTGTGACCATCAATCTAGCCAAGTAATTCCTTTCTCCCTCCCAAAGCCATCAGTATGTTAGGGCCATGCTGGACACGACTCAGGGTATGGCATTCTTCCCCAGGACAGAGTGGACCGCTTGATAGAACTCGCCAAACTGCTGTGCTCCTCTCGTCATGTCCCTACACGTTTGTTCCTATGCCATCCGGGTCATATGGTGGCCACCATAGTTTCTGTCCCTCTAGCCAAGCTGCACATGAGTTCCTCAGTGGACACTCTGTTATTATACACACAGGACCAAAGAGGTTAGGAAGTCCTTTCAGTTGTTTGTTTCATTCCCCTCAGGGAAAGAGAGTGCACTCGTTTCTTAGCAGTGTTTGTCCAAATGGTTGGCCAACTGCATTATTCTTTGTTACCAGAAGCATGGCCAGGAGCTTCTGGGAGTTGTTCATGGCCATTCCACCAGGGGTATGGCTGCCTCAGTAGCCTGCTTGGAGTTCAGTCCACACTTTCTCCAAGCACTACAGTTTGAACATCACCTCTAGGCGCTGAGCCAATTTTGGCCTGGCTGTGTTACAGAGGCTACCTTCTTAGGTGATTTCACCTCCATCCAGTCTGCTAGTTCTGTCAGGTTTGGAACTGCTTGGTACTGATCCTACGTGTGATAGCCAGCTGCAAGAGATTCCCTGAAGTAAGATAGTACAGTTGTATAAGAATTTACTGCAATAGTAGATCTTAAAAGGGATCTCTTGCAGCGACCTCTCTTCCTTGCCATGTTATCCCACCAACCCATGCTTACGTCTCAAGAGAGACCTTTAACTCTATGCTTTTCCTGTTTCTTTCCTCGAATCTTGGGTCCCTCCTCTGTTCCCTCAGTCGGATGTTCTGGGGTCTCCAGTGGGAGAACTGGGAGGATGTGGGGGCCGCCCACTTATATAGGCTAGCTGATGTCAGAGAGTGACGGAAGTGGGCAGCCCCTTCTGATAGACAGCTAGCTGAAAAGTTTCTATGTTGTCCTAATGCCTGACGGCAGAGTCCTACATGTGATGGCATGCTGCAAGAGATCCCCTCGAAGATCTACTGTTAGGTCAATTTCTTATGTACAGTAACTGTACTTTTCCAATAGTTTTGGTCAACTTTTCTTCCAATCCATGGTCCCCAGCTTCTTAACCATTCTCCTGTGTGGCACAGAGTTGAGGGTCTTACCAGAGTCCAGGTGTAGGACATCAGTCACCTGGACCATATCTGGTGCCTGGGTCATGGTAAGTCGATCAGGTTGGTTTGACATAACCTGCCCCCTACAAAACTATGCTGTTTCTTATTCTATAAACCATGCTGCCCTTGGTAATAACTTATGGGACTGCGCCCCCTGATGTCAGTACCACATGGAAAGTTTAGCTAGCAGTGTCTGGCAGGGGACTGCCCCACGTCATCACCTGACCAGCGTCAGCGTGACCTTATGTGGGGCAGTCCCCATGCCCACCTTTCAGTTCTTTCCCACCATCGATCTGTGCACGTCAGACCTCACAGAGATCGTCGCAGCAGTTCGACTGCCTAATTTCGGATGAGTATCTGTTTTTTCTTATTTTCTAGTGTGATTCTTTATTCTTTGTATGTCTTCGACTTATTCAATCGAATCGCATAAAAACAAGTGTGATTCTTGCAGCGTTCAGCTACCGCATAAAGATCTTCACTTTCTCTGTCTCTTCTGCCTGGGCCCGGACTACGACATCAAGGATTGTGAGGCCTGCTCCCATTTCAACCCGGCCACACGGAAACGGTACCAGCAGTCCCTGGAGGCCCATCTTTTGAAGGAAAAATGTACTTCCATGGAGAAAGAGCTGCAAAAACTTTGAAGTGCCTCTTCCTCCCTGTTGGACTGCCACAAGAAGAAGAGGGACAAGGAGAAACACCGAGACCAGGAATGGTCCTACTCTTGCCCGAGGCCGCCTTCGGGCCCCCCGGGTGAGCAGCGGCCCTCTTTCTCTGGGAAGTCAGCCGCAGTGACCAAGTCTGCCCCTCCTTCTTCGGACCAGTCGTCAGTCCCCCTGCTGCCACTGATTACGGTGGCCACGGGCACCTTGGCCACATCAGAGGCATTCGCCATCCCTTAGGCGCTTATCCACCATGGGCTCTAAAGTGACAGGCGGGGCCAATAAACCACCTGTGAGACCCTCCAGCGAGCGCCCGGCCAAGGTCAGTAAGTCAGGCATCGCACTTGTTTTTATGCATCGCCTCCTTTGACGTCCGCTCGACTGGGGTCATTAAGTCGGTCATCAGCTTGCCCAGCGATCGCTTGACCACCGCTCGTCCGTCGGACCCCGGCGTGGGTCCCAGCGATGCCCGACCAAATGGCAGCTTTCCCGGCTGATGGCGTGGATCTCCGGGATGTGACCAGGTGCCCCTTCTCCGCCCCTGGAGCCCCTGCCACCTTCTCCAGAGCTACGGGACCCAGTGAAGGGAGACTTTTCATCGGGTGCTGCTCCGGTAGTGCCTCCAGACCTGACGTTGACTCTGCCACTGGTCTTTCCAATGCCAGATGAGGTGCTGGACCAGGCTCACTGGGGTCACTCATTGGCCCCTGTGAATCCTCCGTCAGGGATTCCACCCCCCCGTCGGGGCCTCTGTCGGGTCCCCTGCTGTCAGGACCCCCATTCAGGTATTATTCCTCCATCGGGGCCTTTGTCAGGTCCTCCTCCTTCTCTGGGTCCTCCATCTGGCTTTCCGCCATCGGGGCCACTGTTGATATTTCCGACTGCTGGGCTGCTGTCGGGGCCTTCATCATGGTTCCCGATGCCAGACCCCTTCACGCTGGGCTGCCCACATTTTCTGGGGTACCCACCATTGGGAGTATCCAACACCTCAATATCCAACACCAATTTACCCTTCACTTGAATTTCATTCATCTGGATGTAATACTCCCAGATGCCACCTGGGGAGTCAACCATTCCACCACCCCCATCTGCCGCCTCCTCAGCCTCAGGCGGACTTCAGGGAGATCCTTAAGTCATGGTGGTCCGAGACCAAAGGCCAGTTGGTCTCGAGGTTGGAAAACACTTGACCTCTTAGTACCTCGGCGGACCCAGCTCTCGACCTGTCTCTCCTCTGTTCTGCGGCCATCCACATCGGGGCTGTCAAAAGGCCAGATGCCGGTCCCGATACTGGTGAGGTTCCGGTTGGGAGACCAGACCCTACTCAGCCGTCCAAGGGACCATCTGATTCCTCCAATTCGGAATCCGGTTCCAACCACTTTTCAGCAGGCTCTAGATTCAAGACTCCTCCTCCTCCTGAAGAACCTGTTACTAAGGAGTTGCCTAAGTCTCCTCTAGAGGATCCTTCTTTTCTGGACCTCCTCAAATAGATGGCCGAATCTCAGGGCTGGAAATCGGATGCCCAAGATCCAAAAACATCAGAGATTGGTGGAGCATTTGGATTTCCCAGAAATTTCTCCAGTCCTTACTCTGCCCTGGTTGGAGCCTTACAAAGATTTGTCCTCCACCATTTGGCAGATGCTATCTTCAAACAACATGAAATCTTGCTGTATTCTGACATTATGCAATTAGCCCCAGCATTTGAACTGCTCTGGAGAGGAGTTAACTCTGCCAGCGCATAGAACGTTGAGCTCGAGCTCGGTTCAGACCCCTGTCTGCTGCACTTTAAAGTGCAACCGTCAGATTCTTTACTCCGCCTAACTGAACAGTCGCCCAGGAGATTTCTCCTTCGATGACAGTTCGGTCCGGTTAAAAATGTTGGTTTATACTGCCATTTTTTTCTTTATTTCGATTCAGATTCCTGTCTGCGGTATAGTAAGTACATAGGTAGTGGACTAGTGCTGAATTTATTTGTGGAAATTTTAAAAACTATTTCAACCGGTTTGGCTGAACTGGTTGTCTGTGTCTCTTCTTTTAGCTGAATTTAGTGTGAGGTACCAGTCCTTATCGGCTCTAAAAAAAAAAAAAAAAAAGTGTGTTATTGTTTTTTTTCCAACACCCGGAACACGGTTAGGAACCGATAAGGGGATCTTGTCTGGCTGTTGCCATAAAAAGGGTAAGTTATAGGATGGTGTAGTTTGAGAAACCCAAAAGAAAAACCGGGCCCACTGGGTTTCAACACTGCAGTGAGTGTGGGGAGGCCTTTGCTAAGGCCAGTCCACACACCACCTGTGTTTATTGTCTGGGTTTTGACCACCTGGAGTCAGACTGCTAAATATGTAAAAAAATTTCCCTGAAGCCACCCTGGATAAAAGATTGGGCAGGCTTAGGGAAAAGGAGGCCGAGAAGTCCGCTGACCAGGACGGCCAGCTTGGTTCGGTTCCGACCGAACCTGAGGGAGTGCCCACTGTCCTGGGTGAGACTCCCTTGGGCAAACGGAGAGATGATCCTGAGGGGTCAGTTCCGGCAAACAAAAAAAGAGAGAAATTGGCCGGTTCAGATGCAGAACCACATCGTCCAACCGCCGAAGAAATTGCCAGAGTGATTAGTATAGTTGAATTGCTCTGTTCGGTTCCGACTGATCCGACGCCTCCCGGTAGGCGTTCGGTTCGGTTGGTTCCTCCACTTCAGGATTATTCCCCTGAAGACTATTACGAACCGGACTTGGAGGGGGATGAAAATTATGATGGTGTGGAAGGTCTAGATGAGCCTATAGAACCGGACATCTCCCCAGACAGGCCTTCTGGTGTTTCCCCTCCTAGGCTTTCTGAGTCCCCTTCCCACTTTATGTTCTACAAAAAAGTGGCAGAAACCCTCCAGCTCCCTCTGGATGAAGCTGTCGAGGAGGAAGAGGAGCCTGACTATGTGGAGATGATGGACATCCCAGAGTCCAAGAGATTGTCTATTCCCCTTCACAAATCCTTTAGGAAACAGAAGTTACGTAAGACTCCAAATTCTTTACCTCTTGTGTACAGGCGAATGGACAAAAGGTATATGTGGTCAGGCCCAGGTACAGAGTACTTGTACCAGCAATGCAGCCATGTTGGGGTTGTGCAGGCTGCAGCCTGTGATAAGGCTAACATACCCTTGGCTTCACACCCCCCAGATAAAGACTCCAGGAAACTGGATGTCATGGCAAAGAAACAGTACATGGCATCTTCTTTGGGACTCAGGCAGGCTAACTATATGGCCTACACAGCCAGATACCAGAAGTCCAAATGGGATACTGTTCTGGAACAGGCTTCCCCCCCAGCTTGCCAAGGAGCTGGAGGAGGTGGCTGCTGATGGGATTGATGCACCAAAAATCCAGTTTCATGCCGCTGTGGACTCCAGTGATCTGTCATCAAGAGTCATGGCTACATCTGTGGCTCTTCGGAGACTGGTTGGGCTCAATGTACTAGCCTATCACAGGACACCCAGGCTAAGGCCATGGATTTCCCTGTTGTCGAGAATTCTCTGTTTGGGGAGCAGACAGAGAATTATATTAAAAGGTGGATGAGGACCACCTACAGAAGTGCACAGGCCAAGGAAAGGCAGGCAACTCCTCAGAAGCAGCAGGCTAGGGGCAGGCCTTTTCACAGGCCTTTCTACCAGGCACATGCCTCCTCTCCTTTTTCCCAGAGGGGGTTCTTCAGAGGGAGAGGCAGAAGGAGGATGAGCAGGGCTGCATCCTCCTCTCAGCCTAAGGCTGCTGCCAAGCAGACACCCTGATCTGTCAGCCCGGTTCAACTCCTCAATTCCTGTAGGAGGCAGGCTGGCTTGCTACTTCCAGGACTGGAAGTCTGTTACCTCAGACAATGGTAGTAAGCCAGGGACTGGCCCTCAGCTTCAAAAAATTTCCAAAGCTGAGGGTCAGGTCCTTTCCAAGTGCAAACATGTCAGATACCATTGCCCTAGAGGCAGAGGTTTCATCTCTGCTGGCTCTCAGAGCCATAGAGATAGTTCCTACACTTTACAGGGGCAATGGTCTGTATTCCAGATACTTCCTTACCCCCCCCCAAAAAAAAACAAAAAAACGGGAGTGGCGGCCCATCCTAGACTTAAGATACCTAAACAAGCACCTACTAAAGCCAGAATTCAAGATGGTGACTCTGGGAGTAATTCTCCCCTCTCTAAGGCCAGGGGACTGGCTAGCCTCCCTGGACCTAAAGGATGCCTACTTTCACATTCCCATCAGGTGCTCCCACAGAAAGTACCTCAGGTTTGAACTGCCTACAGGCCATTACCAGTTCAAAGCAATGCCTTTCGGCCTAACGTCAGCTTCAAGGGTGTTTACAAAATGCCTAGCAGTAGTAGTGGCCTTTCTAAGAAGACAAAACATCTCCATATTCCCACACTTGGATGACTGGCTCATTGTGGGTCAGTCTCCAGACCAAGTCAAGTCAGATTTACAAGTGACCCAACAAGTGCTCACTTCTCTAGGATTCCTCCTCAGTCTTCCCAAATTAGTTATCAAGCCAATGCAACTCTTAACCTTCCTAGGGGTAGAATTGGATACTGTCAAAGCAAGAGCCTTTCTTCCTCTGGCAAGAGTAAAGGCCATTATAGAGCTGGCTTCCTCTTTCCACCTTCTGGTGTCTCGACCAGCAAGGCATTTCCTTCAACTCCTGGGTCACATGGCATCTTCCACTGCAGTGGTCCCAAGGGGCCAGATTTCAAGTGAGGGACATCCAGTTCATTTGAGGGCTTTTTGGTCTCAGAAAAAAGATCCTCTAACCAAGCTTATTCCAGTGACTCAGACCTTGATCCAGGCTCTCCAATGGTAGTTGGACAACCTCAGGCAAGGAGTCCCATTCATGACTCAGTCTCATTCTGTGGTTCTAACCACAGATGCTTCTCTCCTGGGGTGGGGAGCTCATCTGGGAGCTCTCACAGCTCAGAGAGTGGGGTCCCCTCAGGAGTCTCTAATCCTCATCAGTCTTCTGGAGCTCAGGGCAGTGTACCTGGCTCTGCAAGCCTTCTCGGACTCAGTACAGAACAAGGTGGTTCAGGACAGACAACAGCACCTCCATGTGGTACATCAACAAGCAGGGAGGCAGTCTGTCCTACGGCCTTGTGCATGGAAGCCATGAAATTATGGTCCCTGGCTTATTCTGTCCAGACCTGTCTGGTAGCAGTCCACCTTCCAGGGAAGGACAGTGTGCTAGCAGATGCATTGAGCAGGATTTCCCAGGGCCATCACGAATGGTCCCTGGATCCCCTAGTGTTAAAAGTGATCTTTTCAAGGTGGGGCACTCCAGAGATGGATCTCTTTGCAGCCCCAGACAATCACTAACTTCCATTCTTCTGTTGCAGACCCCCCAGTCTTGGGTTCAGTCCCTCTGGATGTTCTAATTCTGGATTGGGAAGGGAAATTGTTGTATGCATTCCCTCCCTTTCCTCTACTGCTCAAAGTCCTGGTCAAGATAAGGTCACAATCTTGCAAAGTGATTCTGATTGCTTCAGACAGGGCCAGACAGCCTTGGTATCCCCTGTTGCTGTCCCTAGCAGACCATCTTCCCCTATCTCTTCCAAGGACTCACAACCTGTTAACCTCCTCTCAGGGGAGGATCTGGTACCCCAACCTTCGGTCTCAATCTCAAGGCATGGCTCTTGAAGAGCTGGAATATGCAAATTTGCATCTGTCTCAAGGGGTTCTGGACATTCTCGAAGCCTCTCGGAAACCTGCCACCAGAAATACTTATAACTCCAAATGGAAAAGATTCAGCATTTGGTGTTCCAAGAAGCATATATCCCCAGATACTGCTGACTTGTCTACAGTTCTGGATTACATGGTTCATGTTTACGGCCTAGGCCTCAGACCAGCAACCCTCAAAGTACACTTGTCAGCTGTTTCTGCTTTTCTGTCAGTGGGGAAAGCCCTCCTCACTGACATCTCACCCTGTTTTCTGTACATTCTTCAAAGGATTGCTTCATACCAATCCTTCCTTTAGGGATCCTACTCCTGCTTGGAATCTTAATGTTTGCATTGATCAGCTTATGCAACCCTCTTTTGAGCCTTTGTCCTCAGCAGAGCTTAAGTACTTGACTTGGAAAACTGTGTTCCTGGTAGCTAATGCCTCTGACAGGCATATCAGTGAATTGCAAGCTCTGTCAGTGGAGCCTGATTTTATCTCATTCCATAGAGATAAGGTGGTCCTTAGAACCAACAGGAGGTTCTTACCCAAAGTGGTTTTAGATTTTCATCTGAACCAATCCATGTCTCATCCTGTATTCTTCACTGATCATTCTTCTTCAGGAGAGAGAGAAGATTACACAGTTTGGATGTTAAAAGGGCTCTTAACTGCTACATTGAGTATACTAAGGCTCTTAGGTTTGACTCCCTCCAGTTGTTCCTCACTTGTGGTGAAGTGGGGAAGGGCAAACCTGCTACTAAGAGAACTATTGCCAGGTGGATTGTCTCTTGTATACAATTCTGCTATGAAAAGCTAGGCAAAGTACCCCCCTCAGGCCTGAGGGCTCATTCGACTAGAGGTACAGTGGCTTCTCTGGCTGCTGCCAGAGATATACCCTTATTAGAGATATGCAAAGCAGCCACCTGGAAAACAGTCCATACATTTACCAAGCATTACTCTCTGGATACCCAGGCTAGGAGTGATGCTAGGTTTGGTACAGCAGTACTGCAGAGCCTATTCCCAAAATAGGTTTGATACCCTCCTCCATGGAGGTACTGCTTGGTAGTCTGCATAATGTCAGAATGCAGCAAGACTTCATGTTGTTTGAAGAAAAAATTATTCACCTTAGTAATTGTGTTTCTTCTAATGGAGTCTTGCTGTATTCTGACCTGCCTCCCCCCTCAGAACCTGGTTTTTGGGAAGTAGGCTAGTAGGCGCAGTGTTGCACCTCAGGGGTGTACTTGGCACTCTTCCCCTCTTTAGACAGGGGGAGTGGGTTATTTATATGTTTTGGTAATTATTTTTTTCACTACCTAGTTTTTGTTTTGGATTTCTTGACTTGAGTCTTTTGGGGATCCAAAATATTGGTTGCCTTTTTGGCTAGTAAATTTTACAATTTCCACATAGTGGGGGTAGTTAGTGTTAGTGCGTAAGAATCTGTTGGTTACACTTCAGAGTGCAGCAGGCAGAGGTTTGAACCGAGCTCAAGCTCAACATTCTATGCTCTGGCATAGAGTTAACTCTTTTCTCTCTGGAGCAGTTCAAGTGCTGGGGCTAACTGCATAATGTCAGAATACAGCAACACTCCATTAGAAGAAACACAATTAGTAAGGTGAGTAATTTTTTCTTCTGTCCCAACAATGGTGCAAAAAAAGCTGATTGTACCTACCAGACTCTGGAGGGTAAAGACCGCCTGAGTACCCATCCCAAAGCATATTCGGTGGTCATAACTGCAGCCCACGATAGGTCCAACAAACCCAAGCACCTGAGTACCTTTCTCTGGACAAGGAATCTCGGGAGTTGGATCGGTTCTGGAGGAAGTTTAATTCCTCCTTTACTTTGGCTACTTGTGCCCTTAACTATGTGTCGTATATGCTGACTTTCCAAAAGTCTGTCTTCTGCCAACTAGAGCCAGTCATTGAGACCATCCTGGACTCTGAAACCAAGACACTGTTGGTGGATACGGTTCATTCAACCAAGGTGGCAGGCCATCATTCTCTCTGTGCTACCTATGAGGCCATAGATTCCTCGTCCAGAAGCATGGCTACAGCAGTCAGTCTCAAAAGGTTCACTTGGCTGAGGGTGTCAGGCCTCACTCCCGATGTGCAGGCAGCCATCCAGGATGCCCTTTCTGGGGCTCCATCTTCTTTCTGGAGATGCCCAGGACATCATTACAAGCCTTGAGGATAAGGGCACAGCTCTTAGGTCAGTACATACTATGTACCGCCCCAAACCCTAGCCCAAACGCTCTTTTCGCAGGCAGGTGAGATGCCAAGTGAAACCCCAACAAGGGCCCAGATGTCAATTCAAACGCAAGGCACCCAATACAGCTGCAGACCCTCCAGCCAAGACCCAAAGAGCCTCAGGGGCAGTCCTGCCCAACCCTCCCTCTGCCGCTTGACTAGCGGCTCGCTCTCCCTCCAGCTCCACTCTCAGTGGAGCCGGTGGGCACCAGATTCACCAAACATGTGGAAGGGAGGGTCAGAATCACTACAGACTCGTGGGTCCTTCAGCTCATAAGGCAAGGACACACTCTAGAATTTCAAGGAAAAAAAACAAGTCATCCTTCCGGGGTTTCTCTGTATCCAAAGGTGAACATTCCACTTCTAAGGGACGAGGTGTCGGCTCGTCTTCAAAAAGAAGCCATAGAACCTGTTCCTCCATACCAGGTGGTGAAGGGATTCTATTCCCACTTCTTTCTGGTCCCAAAGAAAACAGGATCTTCGTCCCATTTTGAACCTCGGCACCCTGAATCTCTACATAGAGTACAAGAGATTCAGGATGCTGACCCTTCAAGGCCTGCTGCTCCCCTTGTCCAAAGGACAGTGTCTCTGCGCTCTGGATATGCAGGATGCTTATCTTCTTATCCCTTTTTTTCAGGCCCATCGCCAGTTTCTCAGGTTTGTGTTCCGTGGGAGCATTTTCAGTTCAGAGCCCTCCTCTCTGGCCTTTCCTCGGCCCCCAGGATCTTTACCAAGTGCCTTGCGGTGGTGGTGGTGGCCCTCAGATGGCAAGGTGATTGTGTCTTTCCTTACCTCGATGACTGGCTCCTGTCAGCTCCATTGAGGGATCAGTTGGAGCTTTCCGTGTCTGCTACCCTGGCCCTTTTCAACCAGCTGGGGATCTCGGTCAGTCTCCCCAAGTCCCAGCTGGTACCTTTCCAGCACCTTCAGTTTATTGGGGCGGTGCTGGGCATGGACCAGGGAATGGCTTACCTCCCCTTGGATCAGGTGGAGGCCTTACAGAAGCAGGCCCAGTTGGTAGCCTCGAATCAATCAGTGAATCAAACTTTATTTAACCAGGCAGATTACATCATTGAGCTAGCTCGTTTTCAAGATGGTCCTGGACACAGAGGACACTTTTGCTTACAGTAAACAACACCTCATACAAAAGTAGACATCGGTACAGGCAGTTACAATATATAAACTCAGTACTTGGATGAATCAGACATGTAAAGCTAGTGCAAATATAGGCATTTGAAATGCAGCATATACTGGTTGTAGCTTATAGAATATAAGTGAGGAGAGGAAGGAGGGACATAGAGAAGGGCAGTGGGATGAAAGGGTATCAGACACATAGTAGAGAGGGAAAATAGGGCAGCCTAAAAGAATGGGGCCCCCTGCAAAGCTAATTGATGGGAGGGGGTGGTGGGGGATGGTTGCCCTAAAGGGATGCTGGCCGACATGGGAAATAGACGGCCCAGGATTACAGAGGTTAAGGGACTCCGTTGAGCGGGGTAAGGCTTTCCGTGAAACAATCACATGCCGTTTTCAGGCCTCTATAGAGCAGCCCCCTAAATATAAAATGGCTGTGCAGCAGGGAGATTTTAAGTAATTTTTGCATGTTATTCCAAAGTGCTGGTAAAAAGGAGCTAATGACAGTTGAGCCAAGACATGTTCTTATTCGTGGTAGCTTAAGGAGGACAAAGGAAGAGTTCCTTAGTCCGTAGGCACCCTTTGAATGTTCAAACGGGTCACAGATATAGGGTGGTAGTTTGTTGGATAAAGCCCGGAATAGCCACATGAGGGCGTTTATTTGCCTCCTCGTGGAGAGGGATGGCCAAGCTAATGCTTGGTACAATGAGCAGTGATGAGTCTGCAAGGGCAAGTCGAGAACAAATCTCAGTGTGCAATGATGAAGTATATCCAGCTGTTGGAGCACTTACTGGGGGCAATGGCTGTATAGGAAGTCAGGATAGTCTATCAGAGGAAGAAAGGTTATTTGAACCAGCCGCTTTCTAGCTTCCAGGGTGAGTAGGCATCTAATGCAGTAGAAAATAGAGGCACTGCCTTAGATTTTTTAACTCGCTTAGATATACACTGAAGGTGAGTTTGTTATCCAACCAGACTCCAAGATATTTAAATGTATCCCACTAGTTCTTGTGGTTCATTGAGGAGGGTAATAATCTGTGGGATCCCAGGTATCCTCATATTGTGGGATGGAGAGATATCATAGCTTTTGTTTTTTTTTGCATTTAACAGGAGCTTCAAATTCAGCAGGTTGTGCTGGAGGATGATAAAATCCTGCTATAGCTCCTTGTACGCGGTGTCCAAGGAGGGTTGGTCGTGTAGAGGACTTTGTCATCTGTGAAGAGATGAACATTTCCAACAGAAGGATCGTGGCCAGGTCGGTTCTCCACCTCCCTGGCCTCATGGCAGCGGCTATCCCTACAGTCCTGTTGGTCAGGCTCCACATGCGAATCTCACAGTGAACCCTCTGAATCCAGTGGGATCAGAGGTCGAACGACCTCGACCATCTAGTCTTGGTCTCCAACTTGATGCAGAGATCTGCTTTGGTGGCAGGATCTAGCCAACCTCATGAAGGGAGTTCCCTTCCAGTCCTCGCTTCCTTCCCAGACGCTTAACGACAGATGCATCAGAGTCAGGATGGGTGCCCACCTAGGGAGCCACAAGACACCAAGTGTTGTGGACTCCAGAAGAATTGCCCCTGCACATAAACATGCCTGGGATATAAGCAGTTCTCTACAAACTCCAGGCATTCCAGCATCTCCTTCATCCAGGAACGCTGCTGGTTCAATTGGACATGTGCGTAGTTTGGTACATCAGCAAGCAGGGGGGCACCCACTCATACCCCCTTTTCAGGGAGGCAGTGAGGGTCTGGAATTATGCAGTCCTGCACAGAGTTCACCTCTCTGCAGTCCACGTCCCGGGCATGCAAAATGTCCTAGTAGATAGTCTCAGCTGCAAGGTCAGAGCACATGAATGGGAACTCAAGCAAGACGTGGTCATTCAGATATTTGACCAATGGGGTCAGCCAGAACACAATCTGTCCGCCTCCCCATTCAACACAGAACTACTCAGGTTTTGCTCGCTCTATCCCACTCCTGGTGATGTGTGGTGAGACGTGCTGTCGCGTTGCTGCACAGTGAGATTTCTGTACACCTTCCCTCCCTTTCCATTACTGCAGAAGGTTCTACTCAAGCTGCAAGCAGAAGGGGCTCACATGATCCTGATCACCCCCTTTTGGCCGTGGCAGATTTGGTTTCTGCTACTTCAGCAGCTCACAGTGGATCCCCGTTACCCCTGCCACTGTGCCACAACCTTCTGACTCAGCAGGAGGGCATGCTAGTTCAACCAGGGATGAAGTCCTTTCACCTTCACGCGTCGCACCTCAAGACATAATCGCTTCCTGATTTGGAGTTTCCTCCAGAGTGGCAAAGGTCCTACTGAAGGCCAGGAAGCCTTCCACATGGACTGCTTATGCCATGTCATGAAATGGAAGTGGTTCTCTCTTTGGGCCATCTCGAAGGGTTGGGACCCCTTTGCATGTTCTGTTCCCCAGGTCATGGATTACCTCCTCTCTCTCCCTTTGACCTGTGCCTGAATTATTCCTCACTGAAGGTTCACTTGTCTGCTATTTCTGCCTACCACACCTTGGTGGAGGGCAAAACCTTGTCTCAACTAGAAGTGCCCAAAACCTTCCTGAAGAGGATCCTTCATTTGAAACCACCAGTGCGCAGCCCCATTCTGCCGTGGGACTTAAATTTTGTGTTTGCAAAACTGACTTTGCCTCCTTTTGAACCAGCCAGTAGTTGTGATATGCACAATTGTTCCTGGAAAGCACTCTTAATTGCAGTTACTTCAGCTTGAAGGATTTCCAAGCTTCAGGCCCTGGTGTGTAAGGAGCCTTACTTGATTTTTCGCAGAGACCGAGTGGCTTTGCGTATTAATACTAAGTTTCTTCCAAAGGTTGTTTAGGAAACCACGTTGAACCAGTCCATCGAATTGCCAGTTTATTACTCTGAGTATTCCAATCGGGGGAGGAGCTTCTGCATTCCCTGGATGTTCACAGAATCTTGCGTTATTATTCTGACCGCACTTAATCTGTCCGAAAATCGGACCAACTTTTTGTTTCTTTCGCACCCATGAAAGAAGGTGCAGCAGTTTCCAGATGGCTGGCAAACTGCATTGTGTTTTGTTACCAGAAACATGGTGAAGCCCTCCCGGGGGAGGTCAAAGGGCATTCTACTAGGGGTATGGCTGCTTCTACTGCATGCTTCAGGAACATGTCAGCAGCAGATATCTGCGCAGCTGCCACTTGGAGTTCTGTTCACACTTTTCGAAAACACTACAGTCTGGACATTGCCTCTAGGCACAGAGCAGGCTTTGGACTAGCAGTCCTTCAGGGCCTACTGTCTTAATTTCTCTGCGTTTATGCAGACCTGTTCCTGCCTCCCATGTTTTTCCAGTCCCTTTGATTCCTACTGCTTGGGACTCAGTCTTATAAGCAAGGCCCCTACTTTTCTACGGCACGTTGGGACCAAGTTCTGCAGCAAGATTACCATTTGCCGCAGAAGTTCTGCTGCGGTGGTTTGTAATTTCTGCGGAAGTTCTGCAGCACTAATGAACTACCACATCATGGTGTCAGTTTGTCATTCTGACTTCACGTCCATGGCAAAAGATATAGCAATCAGGATGGGGGAAGCACAATAACACTAGTTCAAAAAATAAGACTCGGAGAAATAATTTTATGTCTAAAAAAGCAAAAAACAAAATATTTCCCTTAAGGTCCTAGCCTATTGCATAAATGAAATATGCAGAGGGGACCCTTATGTGATAAATAAGGTATTTCTATACTCTTGCTGTTTATACCACTCATGAGATCCCCACTGTGTACCACTTATATATGTATATGTGTTGTTTACACCACTCATGAGATTCCCACTGTATCACTTATATATTCATATGCAATCTGCAACATGCGTACAAATATGTGCATGTATGAATAATGATACTGTGTGTTTGTATATGTATGTGTGTGTGTATGTATATATATTTATATATAATTTTTTTAATTGTATCCTCATTCATATATTAAAATGTTTGATGAGAGATTAAGAATACTAGAATGTAGCCAAAGGGAAACAGCTAAAAGACTAAACATAACAAAAGAGCAAAGTACATTGGAAGTACCTAGTGCAGAAGCCACTTATGTCATTATCCAGACTGATATAGTGACCAGAAAGAGACCAAGACAAGAAGAAAATGTTTCTGACTCAGAAAATGATTGGTTTTATATTCAATATAAAAAAACTTCTAAAAGGGGAAGAAAAGCTGAAACTTTTCAGATACCAATTCAGAACAAATCTGATCCCTTGACAGATTCTGATATTGGAGTGATTGTTGATGATGGAACTGATGTACCTCTATCTGTAAATGAGGTAGTAAATTCTGCAACACAAGCTAATAGTGCAGATAATCTGTTACATGAGAATCTTATTAATTTCACAGAGAACCACTTTAATAATAATGGAATTAATGAAGAAAATATTGACATAAGACCTTTGAGTCAGGATGGCATTGAAGTACCACAAATTTTTGTGTTAGGGGATTCCATGATATCTAACTTAAACAGAATAATTTGTAACCCAAATAAAACCACTCGTACATTATCATGTTTCCGTGGGGCTCAGATTAGTGATATTAGCAGAATGAATAAACAGATCTTACAAGGTTGTAGCGAAAAAGATCTAGTAATAATTCACATTGGGGTGAACAACATTTGGCATCAGAGGATTGGCAAACATTCTGGCCGATATTGGTATCCACACAGTGTTCTCGGAGATTCTCCCAGTACCTAGGGCTAACCATATTT
The DNA here is from genome assembly GCA_016271365.2 of Neoceratodus forsteri. Lineage (NCBI taxonomy): Eukaryota > Metazoa > Chordata > Ceratodontiformes > Ceratodontidae > Neoceratodus > Neoceratodus forsteri. The sequence goes on along the minus strand of CM028131.1, from coordinate 675,504,822 downwards.
TAATTAATAAAATCAAACACATAAATTGCTGGCTCAGGGCTTGGTGTCTCAAACAAAATATCAAGTGCCTAACCCATTGGGAACAGTTTCAGTGGAATAATACATATTACGCAAAGGATGGTTTACATTTAAGTAGGTTGGGCAAGGAGACATTGGGTCATGTGTTTAATTCTGCAATAGAGGTTTTTTTAGGCAAAGCTCAGGGTTAGGAATAGATAGGGTTACGAAAACATGTGAACATAAACTTCTGAAACCTGTCAAAGCTATGTATGAAAAAGAACAAACAGCCAAATTAAATCTACTTCTACTAAATGCTAGGAGTCTGAGCAATAAAATTGAAGAACTCCCAAGTAATTTTACATAATGAAGATATTGACATTTGTGGTGTCACAGAAACCTGGTTCAATGGAGACCAATGGGGACTTAATATTAATGGTTATACCTTATTTAATAAAAATCGTACTTATTCCAAGGGAGGTGGAGTTGCCTTTTTATGTAAAAGAAAACATACGTACAGAAGTTGGTATAGATAATGACTCCCCCTTAGGTTTTGAAATATTATGGATTAAAATAAACAATAAACACCCAGTCACTTTAGGGATATGTTATAGACCGCCAGCTATGGACACTGTTAATAATGAAAAGATGTGTAATTATTTGGAGAATCTTAATTTAAATGCAGACATTATTCTAATGGGTGATTTCAATTATCCTGGAATAAATTGGTCTACCGGGGTTGGTTTAAACAAACAGGAAAATAGATTTATTAGTGCAATGTCCCATCTAGGACTAGACCAACTTGTTAAAAATACAGCTAGAAACAACAATACTCTGGATTTGATAGTTTCTAATATTAAAGTTGATACCGAGTTTCTCGGCACTATGGCTCCTTTAGGTAATAGTGACCATCAAATAATTAAATGGTCAATTAATCTTTATATCAATAAATCTTGTGGTAAAACTGAATTCAGAAACTTTAATAAAGCAAATTATAAGGCTATTAAAGAACATTTTTGATGTGGAACTGGGAACAAGAACTAAATGGGTTATATGTGGATAATATTTGGCAAAGAATTAAAGAAGAAATTGAATACTGTATCTCTGAATGGGTACCAATCAGAGTAAAATATATAGGACATAAAAGATCACCACCCTGGTTTACTAACAAAATAAAAAGGTTAGTCCTAGCAAAGAAAAAGGCATTTAACAAATATAAAAATAATAAATCGGAATCCAACTGGACTAAATTTGTCACCAAAGCTAAAAAAGCAAAATATGCAATCAAAAAGGCCAAGCAAGAATTAGAGTTAAATTTAATTAGTATGCAAGGTGATAATAAGAAAAGGTTTTTCAATTATATTGGTTCCTTAAAATCCTCTCCCATTTTAGTTGGACCATTAAGAATAAATTATGTTATTATTGATAATGAACAAATTATGGCAAATAAATGTAATCTTTACTTTGCTAGTATATTAAAAAAAAGGATGATTTCATGGTTGTGAATCCTTCCAAATTGGATTCTATAATTCAATTCACTGTAGCAGAAATTTACAAGATTATTGATTCCTTAAAATCTTCCATATCAGTAGGTCCAGATAATATTCCATCTATATTCTTAAAAAATGTTTCTTACGAACTGGCGGGTGTACTGACTTTTTTGTTTAATGAATCATTAAAGAGGGGTATAGTGGTTAATGAATGGAGAGATGCTGTGTCATCCTAATACATAAGACTGGCTCAAAGAAGGATTTAAAATTTACAGACCTATAAGTTTAACATCTTCTATATGTAAAATCATGGAAAGGCTTATTCTAAGTAAAATTAGTGCACACATATTAGAAAATGGTCAGACTGATATTTTCCAACATGGCTTTCAACCAGGTAGATCATGTCAGACTAATTTGATTGATTTTTTTGAACCAGTGAGTAAAGCTTTGGACCTTGGTATTCCAGTGGATGTTATATACTTGGATTTTGAAAAAGCCTTTGATTCTGTTTCATATGGCATACTACTTGATTGTTTAATAAAATTAGATCTTAACAAATATTTGACTAAATGGATAATGCAATGGTTATCCAATAGAAGACAGCGAGTATCATTGAGGGGTTATTCTTCCACGTGGACATTAGTTAGCAGTGGAGTACCTCAGGGATCAGTTCTAGGCCCCATGTTATTTAACATCCTTATAGCCAGTATGAATACCAGTAATGGTATTTGGATTACCAAATATGCAGATGATGCTAAACTGGGTGGGATTGTTAATAACTCGGAATCCATATCCATATTACAGGACAATTTAAATCTAATTTCTGAATGGGTTGTCAGTCACAAATTAAACTTTAATATAAATAAATGTAAGGTTATGCATTTTGGTTGGAATAATAGGTATGCTAACTATTATATAGGCAATAACACACTAAGTGGCATCACATCTGAGAGAGATCTAGGAGTTATTAATAATAATAATTTAAAATTCACAGATCACTTAAATTCTATAGTCAAAAAATGTTCCAGGTTTAGTAACTGCTTATTTAAGAATATAAAAAGTAGAGAACCATCAATAATGATCCCACTATATACCAGCATCATAAGATCAAACTTCGATTATTGTTCATCATTTTGTGCCCCAAATCAGAGGGGAGATGGATTATCCAGAGAGAAAGTTCAAAAAAGATTTGTTAAAAAATATAACTGGAATGGGCCCCCTGACATATGAGGAAAGACTGAAGAAATTGAACTTGTATAGTATGGAATATAGATCTATGCGAGGAGATCTTTGTTTGCTTTATAAAGCAACTAAAGATGAATACTTATTTAATACATTACATTTGACATGGAATCCTACTTCTGTCCATACTCGTTCACATAATTTAAAATTACTTTCATCTACTAACAGAACTATTAAGAGAAATCAATTCTATACTCAGAGAATAGTTCCAGTATGGAACTCACTCCCATATGAGGTTGTAAACTGTGAAAATTTGGCTCAATTTAAAACTAAACTTGATATACATATGAATGATTTAAAATTTGTATCCCATCTAGCTTAGGTGGCATGATCCTAATGGGCTTGTCCCTTGATCGTATAACTCACCTATGTACCTATATAGGCCCCTTTGGAAATGGAATAGACAGAATAGAGAAGGTATTGCAAAACTAATTTTTCATGCCAACCCACTTCCCCTGACCCACTACATAACACAGTCAGGTGTGACGACATGCATGTGAACCCATTGTGAGATGAAGATCTCTAGCCCATCACAATGTGTACCCCATGTGACAGAACACTGCACCATACCTTTCCAGACTCAGAGCAGTGGTGTGCTCCCCCAATCCTTGTGCTGTCAAGTCAGCTCCCAGAGCTGGTCTCTGAACCTGAGTTGCTGGCACGGGACCACAATATGCTACCCTCTGGCCCAACAGCTGGCCCTGCATATATTTCTCCATGATTTTTAGGTGATTCTATCAACCAATGACAATATGTAATCAATAGCCCTGGGAAAAATGTGTACAGCACAATTATTTATTTAACAGGTCTATTGTTTCAACAGGTATACACGTAATTATATTCCACTTTTCTGGGCATAATTACTTTATTTTTTTTTAAATGACAGGTTTATTCATTTTACCAGTTATTCATTTCAGGTGGCATCTCTATACCTTAAAGGCACAAATAAGTTTGTACAAAATAAGGTATGGACTTAATAGGTCTATGCTAATGTCAAGGTTTTGTTTAAGTTGACCCTAGTGTAATAACAGACTGAAAATTGTATTAGGCTGTAGTGCAGGTTGAGCAAATATCACTGTACCTGATGTGCTGTGCCGCCACCTCTGGCAGTGGGAGCTGTGGTTGGTAAGTGACTATTTATTTCTGTGGCAGAATGCAGCCATTTCATTAGCTAATGTATGGTGTTATAGCACTGATAACATCACATTCTGAGCATAGAGGGGGTTTGCACATAACAAGAGAGGAAGGGAACCAGGTTCTGTGGATAAATGGAAATATTAATAAAGAATCATCAAGAACAGTGAATTCTGCAGCACTGCAGAAGTTCTGCGGTAGGTTGCAAGTTCTGCACAAATTCCTGCGGCCACAGAATTCTAGGGGCCTTGCTTATAAGTTATTACCTACTGCAAAAGCCCTCTTAAAGTAAGATAGTACAGTTATGTAAGAACTTACTGTAACAGTAGATCGAGAGAGGCACTTGCAATAGGTAACCTTTTCCCGCCCTCCTTCCCCCGTACTTCTGTTGCTCTTTTTCCATGAGCCTATTTCAGCTTCAGGAGCCTCTTTTCCATTCTCCTGTTGCACCTCCATGAAGTTCTCCAACAGGAAAACTGAAAGGCGGGCATGGGGACCGCCCATATATAGGGTCACACTGATGTTGGTCAGGTGATGACGAGAGGCGGTCCCCCACCAGACACTGTTAGCTAAAGATCTTACTTCGAGACACAGCTCTTGCAGCAGGTTACACCATTAGGACTGAAGCCGGCAGGCATCAGGACCCCACGGAAAAATTCTAGCTAGCTATCTTCAGCGGGGACCGCCCCCGACGTCGGTCCCGCCCCCGTCAGGCATAGTATATAAGGGGGCGGTCCCGCCAGATTCCCCAGTTCTTTCCCGCCGTCGACTTGCATGTTTCAACCCTTCAGTTCAATCTAGTGCGCGACACGTGGTAAAGTGTTTTCCTACGGGAAATTCGTCTCTTCAACCAGTTTCTTCTCTGATGTCCTCTCCGACCTCCGGTCACTCCTCGAAGTGTGCCTGTGGGAAGCAGATCCCATTCAAGGATCCGCATTCGGCCTCTGTCCGGTGCCTAGGCCCAGACCACGATACCCGGTCCTGCACCTTTGCCAGGGTTTCAACAGCAGAACCCGGATCCGTCGCAGAAGGCCCTACAGGCATTCCTGCTCGAGAACAACTCAAGACCATGGCTTCAAAGAGATTCTTCATGAGAAGGCCCCAAGAAGCATGCTGAGAAGCATAGGAGAAGGCCCTTCAGGTCCCCGCCTAGGGCCTCTGACTCCAGAGCTCTGGCTCCAGGTCCGATCAGCTCTCCTTCCCGGGCCAGCTCTCAGCCTCCCCGCTGCAGTGAGAAAATCTTCAGGCTCCTCTTCTCAGGCCAAGACTCCCAGGCCTTCCTCGACCTCCAAGGCCCTGGCTAAGTCGGGGGATCGTCACCATCACCACAAGTCGGGTTCCCGCCATTCCGAACCCGACGCCAGGTCCGCTTCCTTGCCTCCTCCTCCCCAACGGAAGACCAAGGAGCTCACATCACTCAAGAGGCCGTTGGACCCGACGCCGGTTCGCCTGACGTCGGCCTCTCGCCACAGGTCCCCAGAGCCGTCGTCCATCAGAAGACCGTCGCCGGCCAGGCCTACTCATCACCCAGCGCCCGCTTCAATCGAGAAGAGGACCCCGACGCCTCCGACCGACGTCGGTCAGGAGACCATCACTGAGGAGGAGCTGACTCAGCCCGAGGACCAGACGGGGGACCCCGGTCCTGTTGAGACTCCCGGGGAACCCTCGCCGCAACCCGAGCCCCCTGTGGAGCCGCCGCTGGGACCCGATGACCGACCACCGGCGCCCGGTCCGTCGTCGGGCCTTTCATTTTCAGAGGTGAAGGAGCTTTTCACTTACTGGTGGGATACCATCAAAAAGGACATGGTCCCCACTCCACCTCCGCTTCCACCTTCTTCTCCTCCTACACCGGTTGCTCCGCCGGTTCCTGCGCCCCCTTCTCCATCTGGGTCTGCAGGCCGGTTACCTCCTCCCCGGGAGCCCAGGACCCCTCCAAGGGGGAGACCAGACAAAAGGAGACCTCCATCCAGATCCTCTTCTAGATCACCCAGCCCTAAGAGACCCAGAAGACGCCAACGTTCGCCTTCGACGGAGGACACGGGATCAGAGTTTTCAACATCCAGATCCCCTTCTCCCCTGTCCATCCCTTCTCCGGACCCACATGAGATGCCAAAGTCTCCTCTGGATGACCCTTCGTTCTCGGATATCATGAGACACATCCAAGAGAACATGGGATGGGATGCGGAAGAGCTAGACCCCGAAAGCCTACGCCTTGCGAAGTATCTTCGGCAGAAGGACCCCAAGCCTGTGGTGGTGCCACCCTGGTAGACACTTTCGTGGACGTCACCAAGGCAGCGTGTAAGTGTCCACATTCACTCCCGGCGATGCTGAAGAAAGCTAACCGCTTGTACAAGGCTCCAAGAGAAGACCAGTATTTGACTCAGCATCTTCAGGCCGACTCGCTGGTCATAACAGCCTCTCATGACCAGTCCCAGAGACCGCAACATTCTGAGCACCCTGCCACCGGACCCAGAGTCCAAGCAGCTGGACGCCATGGGTAGGCGCACGTATGCTTCCGCTACCTGCGCCATCAGATCCCTGAATTATTTGACCCGATGGTGCAGTTCCAAAATGCCCTGTGGGAGCAGGGTCTGGATGCGGCTGAGAAATTGCCGGAAGGTGAGCAGAAGGAGGAGATGTTGCAGCTCCTCCGTATGGGTTCGGACGTGGGAACCCAAGTGCTACGAGCCGCGTACAACTCCGCGGACTCCTCAGCCTGAGCAGCAGCTTCAGGCATATGCCTCTGGAGACACTCTTTTCTCCGTGTCTCCGGTTTTACCCTGGACGTCCAGAAAAACATCATGGACGCCCCATTCGAGGGAGAAGTTTTGTTTGGTAAACCCTCAGAGAAGATAATTACCAAACTCCAAGAGGCCGGGAAGGCGGTGAGGTCGGTTCAGGCCATGTACCGACCCAAGCTTAGTTCCTTTCATAGGAACCAAAGCCGATTTCGTGGACGGACGCAGAGACAACAATCCCACCCCGCTCCACAACAAAGGGGCTCCGGTTTTCGCAGAGCCCAGGGGAAACAGCCCGAAGGTCGAAGCCAGCGCACTTCTAAGCCGGTCCAGCCAGCGGGACCCTCAGCCGCCACAGCCTGACTCCTTCCCGGCCCTCAGGATCAACGGGACGTCATGGTCGGGGGTCGCAGTGAGAATTTCCTGCCAGGATGGCAGACTATAACCACCGATAGGTGGGTTCTTCAGTTGGTCGGAAGAGGCCACTTTATAGAATTCGCGGAAAAGCTACCCTCGAGGCCTCCTTTGCTCTCCCGGTACCCGGGTCAGCACAAGTCATTGATCAGACAAGAAGTACTCACGCTTCTGCATAAGGGAGCGATAGAGTGCGTCCCAGAGAACCAGAGAGGACACGGATACTATTCCCATTTCTTCCTGGTTCCAAAGAAGACAGGGGACCTCCGTCCAATTCTGGACCTCAGCGACCTCAATTTGTCGGTCGCCTACAAAAGATTCCGCATGGTAACTCTTCTGGGTCTCATTCCCATGCTGAAGCAGGATGCCTTTTTAGCGTCTCTAGATATGCAGGATGATTACCTGCACATCCCTATAGCTCAAGCACACAAGAGGTTCCTGCGCTTCGAGCTTCTCGGCCATCATCTTCAGTTCCGAGCCCTTCCATTCGGGCTGTCATCGGCACCCAGGGTCTTTACCAAATGCATGGCAGTCGTGGCAGCATCTCTAAGGAGACAGGGCCATTATGTGTTCCCGTACCTGGACGATTGGCTTTTCATGGCCGCCTCCAGAGAGGCGTTGTTACGGGCGATCCAGAGTACACAGGACCTGTTTCAATCTCTGGGTATCCTAATCAACCACGAGAAGTCTCTCCTGGTACCGTCGCAGAAACTGCAATTCATAGGCGCTGTACTGGACACCGTTCAAGGAAGAGCTTTTCTTCCAGTTGACAGAGCGGAGCGCATCAGATCCCTCATCAGGGAGCTTTCGTCGAACAAGACCGTCCCAGCCAGGTCAGTCCTTCGCTTGCTCGGACACATGGCTGTGGCCATTCCTACTGTCCCTTTCACAAGGCTCCACATGTGGGTGACTCAGTGGATGCTCAAGGTGCAATGGGACCAAAGGCAAGACCACATGCAGCATCCGGTCAGAATCACGAACACCGTTTCGAGACTGGCAGTGGTGGCTAGACCCAGGGACACTCTCTATGGGCGTCCCGTTTATAGCGCCGTCCCCAGAGGTAATCCTCACCACAGACGCCTCAGGTCTAGGGTGGGGAGCGCACCTGGATGGGGTGAAGTCCCAGGGAACGTGGACCCCCCTGGAGGCCCACCTCCATATCAACATTCTAGAGATGAGGGCGGTCCTTTATGCCCTGCAGGTATTTCAGTCAGAGATCCCGCCGAGTACTCTCCTGCTTCAGACAGACAACACGGCGGTGATGTATTACCTCAACAAACAAGGAGGCGCACACTCTTACCCCCTTTGCAGGGAGGCCATGAGGGTGTGGGATTGGGTAATCCGACACGGCGCAAATCTGATCACAGTACATGTTCCCGGGGTGGACAACACAATTGCAGATGGCCTGAGTCGCTCCCAGGCCAGAGTCCATGAGTGGGAACTTCTTCAGAAGGTAGCAGAGGATCTGTTTCTTCGATGGGGAACTCCAGAATTGGACTTGTTCGCTTCCCCATCCAACGCAAAACTGCCCAATTTTTGCTCGCTAGATCCAGGGCCTGGTGTTTTCTGGCGAGACGCGTTGTCCCTCTCCTGGGCGGACAGATTCCTCTACGCTTTCCCTCGCTTCCCATTGATCCAGAGAGTTCTTCTCAAACTGGGCAGGGAGCATGCATCAATGATCCTGGTGGCCCCTTTCTGGCCCAGACAGATCTGGTTCCCTTTGCTAATTCAGCTATCTCGGGAACCTCCGCTCCCGTTGCCATTCAGCTCCCATCTCTTGTCTCAGGAGGAGGGTTCACTGGTCCACCCGGACTTACGCTCACTGAACCTGCATGCATGGCTCCTAGAGACATAGCCATCTTGTGTCACGGGGTCTTGCAAGAGGTTGCGGAAGTTCTTTCTGCAGCCAGAAAGCTGGCAACGCATGAGACGTACGCCATGAAATGGCGCTTTTTGTCTGTGGTCGCAAGCACGCGGGCCTTTCCCTTTAGGTTGTCCGTGAAAAGCGTGTTAGAGTACCTGCTTCCTTTTCGCTCGGGTCTCACCTACTTCTCTGTTAAAGTACACCTCTGTGCCATTTCAGCTTATCACCTACCGGTGGGACAGCGCACAGTGGCACAATTAGATGCCTGTCGAGAATTCTTGAGAGGGGTGTTACACCTTAGGCCGCCCATTAAGGACCCAGTGACTCCATGGGACTTGCTCTTTGTCCTGGAACAACTCACGCTCCCCCCCTTTGAGCCTGCCGCGGATTGCGAGTTGCGTTTTCTGTCGTGGAAAACGTTGTTTTTGGTTGCTGTTACATCAGCGAGAAGAGTTTCTGAGCTTCATGCTCTCATGTGCAAAGAGCCTTATTTAATTTTTCACCGGGACAGAATATCCCTGAGGACGAATCCTAAATTCTTACCTAAGGTGGTTTCCACACTTACTCTCAATCAGGATATTGACCTGCCGGTCTACTTCCCCAATTATTCTAATAGAGGAGAGGCGCTGCTTCACACCCTGGATGTTCACCACAGCTTAAGGTACTACCTGAGCAGAACTAAGCAGCTTCCTACTTCGGAGCAACTTTTCGTTTCCTTTAATGAGAGGATGATGGGCCAACCAGTATCCAAACAGTCCCTGTCTCGCTGGCTTGTCCAGTGCATCTCATACTGTTATGATATCAAGCGAAAGCCCTCCCAGGATCCGTCCGAAGACCATTCCACTAGAGGGTGTAGCCACCTTTGCAGCACTTGAAGCGTCTCCACCTCTGCCATTTGTGCTGCAGCCACTTGGAGCTCTGTGCATACCTTTATCAGGCATTATAGCCTGGACATCGCTTCACGGCGAAGAGCAGGCTTCGGCCTGGCAGTGCTACAGGGTCTCCTGTCCTAGATCCAGGACCTGGAACGTTCTTTCCAATTTCCTCCTCCCAGAGTGTTTGCAAGCGCTACTGCTTGGGAATCAGTCCTAATGGTGTAACCTGCTGCAGAGCTGTGTCACCGATAGATAGTACAGTTAAGTAAGAACTTACCCGTAACAGTAGATCTTCGAGCAACTCTTGCGAAATAAACTTCCGCCGCCATCCCCCATGGAGGCATGGCTCAGTCTTTCTGAGCAGGATTTATACCTTTCTGTCTTCTGACGGCGAATCCTCAGTCTCCCATTTCGATGTCAGCCTGCGGCCGGAAGTCTCCGGCAGGAGAACTGGAGAATCTGGCGGGACCGCCCCCTTATATACTACGCCTGACGTCGGGGGCGGTCCCCGCTGAAGATAGCTAGCTAGAATTTTTCTGTGGGGTCCTGATGCCTGCTGGCTTCAGTCCTAATGGTGTAACCTGCTGCAAGAGCTGTTCTCGAAGATCTACTGTTACGGTAAGTTCTTACGTAACTGTACTTTTCCGTGTGGTCCTGACACCAGGGGGCGCAGTGCTATAAGTTATTACCTACTGCAAGAGCCTCTCTCGAAGATCTGCTGTTATGGTAAGTTCTTACATAACTGTACTTTCCCCAAGTGGTCCCTGTTGAAGCTTGTGGAGAGACTTATTAGGGGACTCCATTTAAGATGCCTTAGGAGTAGGGTCTTCTTCCTGGTTCTAAAGCACACTCTGGCAGAAGGTCAAGGAGATGCAGCTACACTAGTGCCAGGAATGAATCCTCTTGTACCAGACATGCTATTAAGGGTATCATCTCCCTCATCACAGAATATTGTCTCCAAAGTGAATGTGGCCTGGTGCTGGGAAGTCCTAGCTTGCTGTCATTATTTGTTTTATTTTACCTGGGCAGTAACTGATTGCTGTTGCAGGCATCATTTCAAAGGGTGCACTGGAATGGCAGCAGAACAGGTTTGTTCCCTGAAGTGTGACATGTCAGTATGGACACAAGTTCTCACTTTTCATCTGTGAGCTTCCCTGCAACTATAGTGATGTCAAAGAGCTATATGCAGATGACACGGTCTTGTATAGAACCGGCCCAGACCTGAATGATATTACTGTTAAACAAGGACGGCTTTGAACTAGAAGCATGGTTTCTCTCAAACCATCTTGCTCTCAATGGAAAAAAAAAAAAACCTAAAGCAATGTTGTTTGGTTCCAGAAAATTGGACCCTGAGGATGCAAACTCCTACAGCTGTCTGCTTCCACTGGTGCACAGTTGGAAGTGACAGATACAATAAAGCATCTTCGTGTCTGGCTTGACAATGAGCTCCCTTTCAAGACCCACACTGAGCATACAACTAAACCTCTTTCCCAAAAACTGGTATTGCTCTACAGGCTCAAATCCTAACTTAACTAAACTCGTAAGTCTGTAGCCAGTAGTGTCATCCTCCCTCCGCTACTGTACATACCCCGAGTCCTCTCTTCCCTGAAAGGTGCAGAGTTTACTAAAACTATGTATCAGAAAATTGGCAGGTTTGTATCTGGCACCGGAAATTGATAACACCATTGCAGTCTCCTTGCCTCTCTAAACTGGCACCCTCTTGAAGTGCGTCTCTAATACCCTGTTCTCTGACCGATAAGACACTAATGAATTGTATCCCCAGTCTCAGGGATGTACTAGCCTGGAAGCCCGCTAGAAGATACCTCTGCTCCTCCTCCCAGCTCCTCAGACCTGAAATATATCTGGCATATGATCCTTCTCACACAAAGCACCCTTGCTCTGGAACAAATTCCTTGTTTCTGTCCAGGAATGCCGTACCTATCAAGCCTTCAAGGGGACTTCTGAAAAAGATGCCCAACCATAAAGCCAAATTAGTTCTACTTCTGTTGAGCCTACCCCTGTCTCCGCTTTGCCAGATAGTGGCTCACATGCTTACTTACCCTGTCGGGTATGGAATTAGTCCTCTAAACTTGATTTGAGGTACTGTAATATTGCACATTGCACTTTGTCTTATTGATTTGTGTATAGAATTTACTGTCCAATCTTGTTGATCCTCACTGTTGTTCTTATTTTAACTACCAATCTTACTTCGAGAGGGTTCCTGCAGTAGGTCTTCACAGAATAGGACTGCGCCCCCTGGCGTCAGGACTGCATGGAAAACTTCTAGCTAGCAATCTACAGTGGGGGACCACCCCGTGTCACATGATGGATGCCAGCGTGACTGTATAAAGGGGGCGGTCCCCACACCCACCCTCCAATTCTTTCCCGCCGTCGACCTGAATCATCTGACCTCGCAGTTGAACAGCTTCAGTTGTCCACCATCTTTATAGTCTAAGTATTAGCATTTCCATATTTTTCTTAAAAACATCATATTGCATGTCTTCGGGTAGACCAAGGAAAAAGTGTTCAAAGTGCGGCACGCAGATCCCACACAGGGAAGACCACTCCTGCTGTGTTCTCTGCCTGGGCCCCAAACACAAGGTAGCGGATTGCCAAATCTACCTGTCCTTTAACCAGGCCACGCGCTTCCTTCACCAGAAGGCCCTCGATGCCCACCTCCTAAAACAACGCCTTGCATCGATTGAAAAAGTGCTTCAGGAGCTGAGGGAATGCTCTTCTTCACCCACGGAGAAAAAGAAGGAGAGGCGCCGGGAGCGGGGCCATTCTCCCTCCACTCATCGTCACAATACAGCCGACTCCACATTGGTGAGTACTCCACTTCATAGGTCTCCATCCGCCCCAGCGGATCAGATGCCTTTAACCCCTCCTGCATTGGTCAGTGGGCAGTCACGGGTCTCCTCTTTGGAGGACCTTCCTTTGGGGCCTGTTGCAAGCTCGGCCGATAAGTCTCCCTCCAGCCCTGCCACTGGGAACCCAGCCTTGGTTGTTCAGCCAGCCTCCAGGTTGTTGTCGGCCTGACCTCTCCCTGTAAGTCAGATGTCTGCTTCTCCGATGCCCGCCAGATTAACGCTGATAAGTCGGTTGCTGGCTTGCCCAATGCCCGCTTGGCGGTTGCTCTCCCGTTGGATACCCATGTGGTTTTCGGCATCGCGCAGAGCAAGCTTCCAGGCTCCCCTAGGTCCCACATGAGTTCTCCCTCCCGGGCCTCACTGACCCAGCCCGGCGTCTTGTTTTCCCCAGTCTCCTGGCAATTGAGTGCTGCTATCCGGGAGTCCTCTCCTACGTCGTGTCAACCTACTGAGACTCCTGCCTCCCCGGTAGACCTGTCAGTGGGAGTATCTATTCCCTTACCCCCCCTGCCTGTCTCTGTTCTGATGTTAGGCACTTTTAGACCACTGATGCCGGGACACTCCCCAGTCATACTCCCTCAGATTTGGACATGGACCAGGGACTTTTCACTTTGACGCCTGAGCACTCTTCTGGCCCTTCAGGGGTCTCCGCCCCAAACCCAGGCCTGCCAACAGACCACACGACCCCAGCAATCCCTCGGCACCGCCTCTACCTGGGCCTTCCGCCTCTCATCAGTCAGGCCCCATTGGCAACTATCCTGGCTACTCGCTGCCTCAGTTCCCCTACTGTCCGACACCGGGGGGGCGCTGTTGGGTTACCCACCGCAAGTGCCAACACAAGGGTACCCACCACCAGCTCAGGGTCCCTTTTACCATGGATATAATCCATACTACTACTGGTACCAGACACTTGGCTACCCCTGTTACGCCACAGGGTACCCAGGCTACCAGCCTCCTCTACCTCCACTTCTTCCACCCCCGCCAGAATCCCAAATGACCATCTCGGCTTGGTGGAAGAATGCCAAGTCCCAACTTTAGCAAGAGTTGGGCCAGTCCCAACCGGTCGTGGTGGCCACCCCTACCCGCAGAACAAGAAGTCCTTCCCCTGTGGACTGGATGTCAGATACGGATTTGGACAAGCATCTGATGGGGGTTCCCTTAGGTGGCAGGGTCACGGAGGTGGCACCAGATGTTACTCCCTTGCCCAGCAGACCAGAGTCCTCCGATTCGGATTCAGACTCTGACTCACTGGGCCAGTCGGAGCCTCATTCCCATATAGAGAGCCTCAGCCCAAGGAGTCTCCAAAGTCTCCACCGGAGGATCCGACCTTTGCGGAACTCCTCTAGTCCATTCAACAGGCCTGTGGTTGGGCGTCCCAGGAGATTGACCCCAAGAGAAAGAGGCTGGCAGAGCATCTGTGCCTCACCAGTGTGGATCCCCTCCCCATTCCTCCATGGATGGGGACCACATAAGGACTTAACTTCTACCATATGGCAACAGCCATCATCTATTCCTGCAGTTTCTAAGAAAGCTGACAGGACCTACCACCCCCTGAAAGGGGCTTGCCATTTAACCACTCAACCTAAAGCTGATTCTATTGTCGTCATAGCAGCCCACAATAGATCAGCCCAACCTAAACACCTGAGTGCCTCCCCACCAGACAAGGAGTCAAAACAAATGGACCAGTATGGCCGCAAGGTCTGTGCCTCTTCAACCTGTGCCATTCGGTCTTTAAATTATGTGGCGTGCACATGGTGTCCTTTCAGAAGTCTGCTCTATCCGACTTAGAAAAAAACTCCAGGCCATTCGGGATGAGGACCTCAGGAATTGGCTGCTAGACAAAGTAATACTTAACAAGTCTTCCTGCTGCCATGCATTACGGGCCACTTAAGACTCTGTAGATTCTGTGGATTGTTGCACTGCTACTGGAGTTTGGCTGAGGTGCCTGGCCTGGCTCCGTCTTGGGGGACTGACGCAAGATGTCCAGAGCACCCTGCTGGATGCCCCCTTCAGGGGCTCCGTCCTTTTTGGGGGCAATGCCAAAGACATAATAACTGAGTTACAGGAGAGTGGGAAATCTCTAAAAGACATCCTGTCTATGTACCGCTTGGGTCAGAAACCCAAGCAGACTTTTCGTCACCCCCCAGAAGAGTTGGAATAGGTCAAATGAGGGCAGATGACAGGGCAAGCATCATGCCACCGGTTCCAGTACACAGACTTCTCTGTTGAAGTCCCAAAAGGCCGCCAATGGCGGCAAAGTGGATCTCCCCTCCACCCCCTGACTCGAGGGGGTCCTCTTCACCTCCTGACGTATTTCTGAGCAAGTGGGGGGGAAGGTTTGCCCTCCACCTGGAAGGATGGAAGGTGATAACTGCAGATGATTGGGTCCTCCAGCTTGTCACAAGAGGATACACCATAGAGTTCCTGGAGAGACCCCCCAGCAATCCACTGGGAAGGTCCCACTACCCGTCAGGCTATCTAGGCAATATCCAACAGGAAATTCAAGCTCTGTTGACCAAGTCAGCCATAGAGTCTGTTCCGCCAGGGCAGATAGGAAGGGGATATTACTCCCACATCTTCCTAGTACCCAAAAAGACTGGAGATCTGAGACCCATTCTAGATCTCAGTCTGCTCAACCTCTTTGTACAGTATAAGGGGTTTCGTATGCTGACCCTCCAGGGACTCCTTCCCCTGCTCTGTCAAAATTATTGGCTGTGCTCACTGGATATGTAGGATGCTTACCTCTGCAAATTCCTATCCTCCCAGCCCACTGTCGTTTCCTGAGATTCTCCTTTCAGGAGAAACAATATCAGTTCAAGGCCCTTCCTTTTGGTCTCTCTTCAGCACCTTGGTTTTTTACCAAGTGCCTAGCAGTAGTGGCTGCGTCCCTGTGCTGCAAGGGGATTTAATGTGTTCCCTTACCTGGACAACTGGTTGCTGTCAGCTCCATCTCAGGACAGTCTGATGGATTCTCTTTCCACCACCCTGGACCTTTTTTTCCAGACTTGGCATTACTGTGAACTGTCCCAAGTCTTATCTCATCCTCCCAACGTCTTCAGTTGATTGGAGTGGTGCTGGACACAGTCCAGGGCAGGGCGAAAACCCTCATTCAACAAGCCGCGTTGGTGTCCTCATCCCGTTAGACCACCGTGCACTCTGTTCTCCGCCTGTTGGGTCTTATGGCGGCTGCCATACCCACAGTCCCCTTGGCCAGACTGCATATGATGGTGACCCAGTGGTCCCTCTGGGTCCAGTGGGATCAACGCATGAACGACATGGATCACAGGATCCTAGTCTCCAGCTGCTTGAAGAGGGATCTCCTCTGGTGGCAGGATCTATCCAGCCTTTCTGTCAGGGTCCCCTTCCATCCCCCACCCCCCTCCATGACCCTCACGACGGACGCCTTGGGCCATGGTTGGGGAGCCCACCAGACTCTGGGAATGTGGTCTCCCCTAGAGGAGCATTTGCATATCAACATTTTGGAGATGAGGGCAATGCTCTACGCTCTCCAAGCCTTCCAGTCCCTCTTGCTCCTGGGAACACTTCTGATCCAGACATACAATACTGCCATGGTCTGGTACATCAACAAACAGGGAGGTACCCGATCATACCCCCTTTGCAGGGAGGCGATGCGGGTGTGGTACTGGGCAGTCCAGCATGGCTTAACATTGATAGCAGTCCATGTCCCAGGAATAAACAGTATCCGGGCGGACAGTCTCAGCCACACTGTCGCTCGGGCTCAGGAGTGGGAGCTAAAGCAGGAAGTAGTGGAAGATCTCTTCCTTCAATGGGGTTGGCCAGAAATGGATCTGTTTGCCTCCCCATCCAACGCAAAACTACCCAGCATTTGCTCCCTTGTTCCCCGGCGTAGTGTTTTCTGGCGAGATGCATGGTCTCTATCTTGGACAGAGAGATTTCTGTTTGCTTTCACTCCCTTTCCTGTTCTACAGAAGGTTCTGCTGAAGCTCCAGGCAGAGGAGGCCCACATGATTCTCATTGCCCCCTGTGACCTCAGCAGATTTGGTTTCCTCTGCTGCAGCAGCTGACGATTGTACCCCTGGTACCGCTTCTTCTCCCTCATGACCTTCTGTCTCAGGAGCAGGGCAGTCTGGTGCATCCGAGCCTCAAGTCTCTCCACCTGCACACGTGGCACCTTTGAACATAGCCATCTCATGCTTCGGGGTATCTTCCAGAGTCACTCAGGTCCTAGTGGAGGCCAGAAAACCCTCCATGAGATCCACGTATGCAGTGAAATAGAAGAGATTTTCCATTTGGGCTGCAGCCAAAGGTCTGGACCAGTTTTCTTGCTCGGCACCCCAGGTCCTCGAGTACCTCTTGCACCTGTCTGATTCGGGCCTCAGATATTCCTCGCTGAAGGTACATCTATCTGTGGTTTCAGCCTACCACTTTCTGGTGGAGGGCAAAACCATTGCTCAGTTGGAGATCTCCAGAACTTTTCTTAAGGGGATCCTCCACCTCAAACCTCCGGTCCAGAATCCAGTTCCCCCCCTGGGATTTGAATCTTATTTTAGAAAAACTTACTTTGCCCCCCTTTTGAGCCGGCAGCAAGTTGCAACGTGCGTTACTTATCCTGGGAAATGCTCTTTTTAGTTGCCATTACTTCTGCTCGAAGTGTTTCAGAGCTTCAGGCCCTAGTTTATAAGGAGCCTTATTTGATTTTCCTCAGAGACGAGGTGGCTCTGCAAACTAACCCTTCTTTTCTTCCGAAGGTAGTTTCGGATTTTACTTTGAATCAGAATGTTGAACTGCCAGTATACTACCCGGAGTATTCCAACAGGGGGGAATACCACTTGCACACCTTGGACGTGCATAGGATTCTGAGGTACTACATCTCTGGGACCAGAAAGGACCATAAGTCTAACCAGTTGTTTGTCGCCTACACTCCCAAATGGCAAGGCATTTCCAAACAGGGTTTGTCAAAATGGTTGGCTAACTGCATCTCGGACATCTACAACAAGTACGAGAAGCCCCTTCCGGGGGACGTGAAAGGCCACTCAACTCTGGGCATGGCCGCTTTAACGACCTTCCTGAGGAACGTGTCCACTGCAGATATTTGTGCAGTGGCCACTTGGTCTGCCGTCCATACTTTCACCAAGCACTACAGTCTGGATATCGCTTCTAGGCACAGAGCCGGTTTTGGCCTCACAGTCCTACAAGGACTCCTGTCCTAAGCAGACCTCTAGTTGGCAGACGCTTCCTCCTCCTGGAACCTAGTCTCCGACTAGCTTTTTTCTTTAACTGCTTGGTATTCAGTCCTATTCTGTGAGGACCTACTGCAGGAACCCTCTCGAAGTAAGATATAGCAGTTATGTAAGAACTTACCGTAACAGTAGATCTTCGAGAGAGGTTCCTGCAGTAGGTCTCAATTTCCCTCCCACCTTTCCCCAGCTCCTGTATTTTCCTCTTTTCCTTTCCCAGGGCTTTGTTTTTAGCAGCTCAGGGCTTCAGGAGTTGGTACTCCTTTCCTTTGTTTCCTCCTTGAAGGTCTCCCGTGGGAGAACTGGAGAGCGGGCGTGGAGACTGCCCCCTTTATACAGTCGTGCTGACGACCATCATGTGACGTCAGGTCTCCCACTATAGATTGCTAGGTGGAAGTTTGCCATGTGGTCCTGACACCAGGGGGCGCAGTTCTATTCTGTGAAGACCTACTGCAGGAACCTCTCTCGAAGATCTGCAGTTAAGTTCTTACGTAACTGCTATTTGTCTCTACATCCTCTGTGTCGTTGCTTGTACCAGTGTGAAAACAAGTCATTTTCTGCATATAACTTATCTCAGGTCACTCCTTAATAAGGGATACAAGTCTCAGTGAGCCACCCTGGTCAACAAAATCCAATAAATAAATAAAAAGTTCTTACAGGCAGTTACGTCCAGTGCAACAACCTTTTACCATGTGTAGAAGTAACTGAGAATTATGTTGTTGTTTTATAATTATATTTCCTCTGGACCCCACCACGACACTGGGGGTCACCATGAGTTGCAGTCCTTCAACGCCAGTGCTGCTCTATTTTTGGCCAGCAGGGGATCCTCAAATTCCAGGTGGCCTGTGCTCCACCTTCCCAGGAGAATAGTAATACCACACCTCTGTTATGTTCCTGACCCCCATTCAGCTTCATCCTGGGATTACAGGACTGTTACGTGAACCCCAGTGTCCCATGGAACAGCACAGCATGCTGTTGTAGCACTACAAAGCTGACCCAGGCATGATGTTTAAAAATAATTACACACATTCTTGTATCACTTACACCTGTAGTTTTCCTTTTTGAAAAATTTGAACTTTTCATGTCAAGTGAGTCATTATTCATTTATTTGTTTATTGATTGAAATGTTTCACCAGGAATGCACGCTGAGCATCAAATTGCTTGTCTCCCGTTGCAACCTGGGGGGTAGGGAACAATAGGATAGAATACAGAGAAATGTTACAATGCTAGAATACAGTCTGCTTACTTGCATACAATGAGAGCAGGAGGGATTACAGGTGGATAACACTGGCTAACAATGGAACAGTTAAGTATAGTGGATATGAAGACACACAGAGCAAATTGGCAACAGTTGGTGACAGTTGATAACACTGGAACACATAATAACTTTGCAACAGTATGTAGCACTAGATGGTAAGGTGACCCAATAGTAGTTGGTAGTCATTAGTGTAACATAGGTATTCAAGATTTACAGTGACTAAAGAGAGGAAGAATGGATGGAGGGAATGAAAAATTGTAGAGGGTAGAATGGAAGAAGGGAAAGGAAATTTACAGAGAGACGCAGACAGAAGACGATTTTTTGAGGCAAACAGAGATGACAGGTTGGACTAACGTGCATATAAGAGAGGTACAGCGGTAGGTTGTAAGTGCTTAATTGAGTGTAGGAGTAGGCCAGTGTTAGGCTATGTTACCCAGAAGGTGGGTAGGAGGAGAGGAGAGGTAGAGTGTGAGAGGTAGAGGTTATTTGGTTGTTAATAACCAGATTGTTCCTTGAGCATACATGTGCCCATTTTCAAGGATGACCCAGAACCAAAACATGCCATCTTATACAGTACATATAAAATATAATTAGCAAATAGACAACAAACACAACAAAAAAGATAAAAGGTCTCTGATATGACAGGTGCACTTTGACTGATGTGCAGTTTCAAACTTTTTTTTAAGAGTAATCTATGCTACAGTTTTGAGTGTCAGGATGAAGGGAATTCCAGATGTTTACACAGTGAAAAGATAAGACACCTCCCATGCAGTGACTTTCTCAAAGAATACAAGAAACTTTCTGACACATTTGACCTTACCCTTCCCCCACCCCGGGGATCGCATCTGGAAATGAGCCTGTGCTCAGCATGCATTCCTTGTCAACAAATTCTAAATCAATGACTTCCATGAACTAGCAGCCCTGTAGGAAAATGCCCTCCTCCCAAACCAAAATCTTTTAGCTGACTGCAAGCAAAGTGGTATTGGCATAGGCAATGGGAAGATAGCAGTTATATCCATTTACAACTTCAGAATAGAAAGTCGGATGATCAGATTAGAAGCTTGAGATAGTTATTGTACTAATTTTATTTTGTTTTCAGTTCTTTCTACAGCTGCAGCAGGCTGCCCTGGAGGCCTGTGCTGAGCGTGACTCTGTCAATGATCTACAGCTGGGCCATCTGGCTTCCATGGAAAGCTCAGTCTTTGATGACATGATTAACCTGCTTGAGCGACTCCGACAAGACATGCTGACACGACAGGTCGAACACATCTTTCGGGAGCTTAAAGACAAAATAAAACTGTACAAGAAGGAGAGGTAGGTGTATGTCTGATTTACTCAATAAGGCATGCCAGGATATCGATATAGGGCACAGTAGCACCCCCTCCCCATAGTTGGGGTTGAGTAGACTATTTAATGTTAAACCCCAATTTTTTGCACCTTAATAAATGTGTCATTGTTTGGTAAAATAGCATAAACATTGACATAAAATTCAGGCTGTCAGTCTCAAGACATGAAAACTCTCATGATGGCATTTTGTTCAGTTTTCAAAGATACAAAGCACCAAAAATCCTCTTTGGTTTACCTATACTTAACATTGCATATTTTTTTTTTGTTGTTCTCATCTACAGCCTAGATGGTGTGAAATTTTTTCATGAACTGTTCTGAGTTGAAGGGGCCTGTGCTAAGGCTGTGTCTTTCGAAGGTTTTGTAAAAAAAAATAAAAATAAAAAAAATAAAAAAAATAATGTTTGGTTCTGTAGTTATAAGAATTTTTTTTAATAACAGACAAATGTTCCATTGAGCCAAAGTACCCTCCTGTTCCACAGTAAGATATTGGATTCAGAAATTTACTAAATTAATCAGGCAAATTTAAACCTCCCTTATTTTTTGGTAACATCAATGTGGACCACTTGATATGAGGTTTTTTCCCAGCCCAGACAAATCTCACCAGAGACTTATTCCAGGAGGGAAAGTACATTCCATCTGGCATCACCGGTATGGTCTGAAAAAAAAGATACAGCAGCCGTGGGAGGATATTCATCCTAATAAGATCCACCCTAGACTATAATGATAAATGAAGCTGGGACCACTGATGTAGATCGGACTCTATTTTTTGTGTTGGGGTTCATAGTTCACCATAGTGAGGTGCATTAACTGGTTCGGTAATTGTATACCTAAATATTTTATCTTGATGCTGTTCTAGCGTAGAGGTAGACTGCTTTTCAGTGTTCGCGAAGGGGAGAACAGAACCTCCATTTTAGAAGAATTTATTTTGTATCCAGAGAACTGAGCAAATTGCTCAAGTACCTCCTATATTGCTGGGATAGAGGACTCTGGATCTGATACTGACAATAAAATGTCATCCGCATATAAAGCTAACTTCCAAGATTGCTTGCCCACCTGAATGCCCTCTATTTTTTCTGAATTTCTAAGCATCATAGCCAAAGGCTCAATATAGATGGTGAATAGCAAAGGGGACAAGGGACATCTCTGTCTAGTGCCTCGCTGTAACATGATATGAGGTGTGATACTGCCATTAAGTTTTAAATAAGCCCTTGGTTCCCGAATATATTTGCTCCAGCCAATTCACAAATTCCCTCGGAGACCCAAATGATATTAGTGTTCCCCATAAAAATTTCCAGGACACCCTGTCGAAAGCCTTATAGGCATCTAAACTGACTAAAGCCGAGGAGGTGGCTGAATTAGCCATATGATCCATCAGTTGGATTGTTCTTTGTACATTATCTGCAGTCTGACGCTTGCACAGACATTCTGCCTGATCTGAATGTATCAGGGTAGGTAATATAGTGTCCAACCTATGAGCGCATATTGCCATATATAGCTTATAATCATTATTTAAAACCAAGATGTGTCTGTATGACTCTAAATTTAATGGATCCTTACCTGGTTTCATGATAGCTGAGATGGCTGCATATGACCATGAGGGTGGGGGGCATCTCCATCCTGCACCTCCAAAAAAGTCTTTTGCATCAGCTGGATCAATTTTGAAAAAAATGTCTTATACCATTCGTCTCCGAAGCAGTCTGGGCCAGGGCTTTTTAATATTTTAGAATTTTTAACTGCTCTCTGGATCTCTGTAGTGGAGATAGGGCATAAAAGTGAAGCCTGCTGGGACTCCATTATTATCTGAATATACAGTACCTCCCCCTTAGTAAATGGAGTAGTAGCTGGAATCAGAATTGCCACTCCACGCCTTTTCCTCGACTTACTGGAAGAAGAGAAAACAGTGCATCTGCCACCCGCAGCAAGCTTAACGTGTTCACCTTGTGACAAATGTGTCTTCTGTAAATAGATGCAATCTGCGTCCTGCTTCTGCTTCTGCTTCTGCAGGTATTGTTGTAGTCTAGCTCTTTTTATGGGATGATTAATGCCATTAATATTCAATGACAGTATCCTAGTTGTTTCTAATACCATATTAGATTTTCATTTGGTAAAATATTACTGATTATTGCAATTTCCCCCCTCCACAACTGCTCCCCCTTTCTCCATAGGGTTCCATAAAGTCTTCTGAATGTCCTAACAATGGTTCCACTAGAAAATGTCCCATCCTGTCTTGTATATCCTGTCCTCTGACCAATGCTTCGTAATCTAAAGTTTTTCTACTGTCCCTTATCAACCAACAATAACTAATTATTACATACATAACAGTAATTTGCCACTGTAAAATGCTAATGTACGTGGTATATCCACTAGTCTGGAAAGATAGCTGTCCAGTAATGAGTAACCATAAATTATAAACATATATACATATAGATATTGCTTTTGGTAATATTCTATGCTGTATAATCTTTAGGACTTCCAAATGTGGGGAGAGAAATGAAAAACTCCAAATTTCCAGTAGAAACTGCACCAGGAGCATTTGAACTCTCCCTAAAATTGAAGGGAATCCCTTAACATTATTGTTAGGGGCCTTCGAGGAGCCAGTAAACTGTTCCCCTTTAAATAAGGCAAAATCAGCAGAGGAAAGGAGTAGATAACTCCAAAGAAAAAATTTAGGGATGTCCCCCATAAGCAGCATAGAGCTCAAAGACTGCTCCTTTCCCCATTCCCTGTTCCCCGAGCTTTCTGAAAAATATTCCCACTTATATAACACTAAGTATGGAAAGGAGAAGAAGCCAGCAATTAACATAATCAAATAATTATATCTATAGCTTCTAGTCCACCACTAGAAGGCACTTAGAGTATTCAAGTACTGGCTGTTACTTATCTAGCAGTTCATGTAAAGTAGTGTCTTTTCATCGTGCAGTCGCCTATTCCAGGCTCAGAGCAACTCATTAATGTGGAGAGCACACTTCAGGCCCGGAAAATAGATGGTGCAGCACATATTTTCAAACCCTCTCTTTCCTGCTCACTCATGTGAACGAGCTTCTCTGTAAATTTCAAGTATTGTCACTTTCTGCCTCCCTCCGGTAAACTGCTAAGGTAGATTTGACTGTTCCCAGTTCTTGCTGTTTTCCCTGTTGTCTGTTTGAATTAGACTGCCAGCCAACTTGGTGTTTTTTGTGGATTGTTGCCACCCAGATTTCGTTCGGGAAAGTGCAGGCCCATTTTTGTAAGTACTTCTTTTGCCTCTTGAGCTGTGGAGAACTCTCTCTCTTTCCAGAAGGTAGGTGAACAATTAACCGTGCTGGATATGGGGTAGTAAATTTATGTCCTGCTGCTTTCAGTACTGGAAGTAACGGTAGATAGACACGTCGCAGGTGAGTAGTTTTTGGTGCATAGTCATGATCGAGATATATACGAGTTGGGCCAGAGAAAACTTTATGGTGCCGCCATGCTGTGAGCAGAATGTGTTCTTTTGTTGCATAACTGTTGAAACGAAGAATTACTGACCTTGGCTGTAAGTTTGCAGAGGTAGGTTTAGGTGCCAGTGCCCTATGCACTCTCTCTCTAGGTGGAGGTTGAAATCTTTTGACAATTCTAAGGCTGTGAGCAGCAAAGCTTCAACAAATTCTTTAATGTTAGTCTCCTCAGAATCCTCTGGTAGGCAATAAATTCTGATGTTTTTGCATCGTGCTCTGTTCTCAAAATCTTCTTAGCGATCAATTATTTGTTCTTGCATCTCTTTCATCTGCTGTACCGTTTGTTCCAGCTCATCTACTCTATTCTCAGTTGCCGTCGCAGATCTTACTTCGAGACACAGCTCTTGCAGCAGGTTACACCATTAGGACTGAACCGGCAGGCATCAGGACCCCACGGAAAAATTCTAGCTAGCTATCTTCAGCGGGGACCACCCCTGACGTCGGTCCCGCCCCCGACGTCAGGCGTAGTACATAAGGGGGCGGTCCCGCCAGATTCCCCAGTTCTTTCCCGCCGTCGACTTGCATGTCTCGACCCTTCGGTTCAATCTAGCGCGCGACGCGTGGTAAAGTGTTTTCCTACGGGAAATTCGTTCTCTTCACCAGTTTCTTCTCTGATGTCCTCTCCGACCTCCGGTCACTCCTCGAAGTGCGCCTGTGGGAAGCAGATCCCATTCAAGGATCCGCATTCGGCCTTTGTCTGGTGCCTAGGCCCAGACCATGACACCCGGTCCTGCACCTTTTGCCAGGGTTTCAACAGCAGAACCCGGATCCATCGCCAGAAGGCCCTACAGGCATTCCTGCTCGAGGAACAACTCAAGACCATAGCTTCCAAGGGGGATTCTTCGCAGAAGGCCCGCAAACATGCTGAGAAGCATAGGGAGAAGGCTGCTTCCAGGTCCCCATCTAGGGCCTCCGATTCGCGCAGCTCTGGCTACAAGTCAGACCGCTCTCCTTCCCGGGCCAGCTCTCAGTCTCCCCCCGCTGCTGTGAGAAAGTCTTCAGGCTCCTCTTCTCAGGCCAAGACTCCTAGGCCTTCCTCGACCTCCAAGGCCCTGGCTAAGTCGGGGGATCGTCGCCATCACCACAAGTCGGGTTCCCGCCATTCCGAACCCGACGCCAGGTCCACTTCCTTGCCTCCTCCTCCCCAACGGAAGACCAAGGAGCTCACCTCACTCAAGAGGCCGTTGGACCCGATGCCGGTTCGCCCGACGTCGGCCTCTCGCCACAGGTCCCCAAAGCCATCGTCCGTCAGAAGACCGTCGCCGGCCAGGCCTACTCATCACCAGACGCCGGTAGGGGGACCGGCGCCTGCTCCAATCGAGAAGAGGAGCCCGACGCCTCTGACTGACGTCGGTCAGGAGACCATCACTGAGGAGGAGCTGACTCAGCCCGAGAACCAGACGGGTGACCCCGGTCCTGCTGAGACTCCCAGAGAACCCGAGCCCCCTGTGGAGCCGACGCCGGGACCCGACGACCGACCACCGGCGCCCGGTCCGTCGTTGGGCCTTTCATTTTCAGAGGTGAAGGAGCTTTTCACTTACTGGTGGGATACCATCAAAAAGGACATGGTCCCCACTCCACCTCCGCTTCCACCTCCTCCTCCTACACCGGTTGCTCCGACGGTTCCTGCGCCCCTTCTCCATCTGGGTCTGCAGGCGGTTACCTCCTCCCCGGGAGCCCAGGACCCCTCCAAGGGGGAGACCAGACAAAAGGAGACCTCCGTCCAGATCCTCTTCTAGGTCACCCAGCCCTAAGAGACCCAGAAGACGCCGACGTTCGCCTTCGACGGAGGACACGGGATCAGAGTTTTCAACATCCAGATCCCCTTTTCCCCTGTCCATCCCTTCTCCGGACCCACGTGAGATGCCAAAGTCTCCTCCAGATGACCCTTCGTTCTCGGATATCATGAGACACATCCAAGAGAACATGGGATGGGATGCGGAAGAGCTAGACCCCGGAAGGCTACGCCTTGCGAAGTGTCTTCAGCAGAAGGACCCCAAGCCTGTGGTGGTGCCACCCTTGGTAGACACTTTCGTGGACGTCACCAAGGCAGCGTGGAAGCGTCCACATTCACTCCCGGCGATGCCAAAGAAAGCTGACCGCTTGTACAAGGCTCCAAGAGAAGACCAGTACTTGACTCAGCATCCTCAGGCTGACTGTCTGGTCATAACAGCCTCTCATGACCGGTCCCAGAGACTGCAACATCTGAGCACCCTGCCACCGGACCCAGAGTCCAAGCAGCTGGACGCCATGGGTAGGCGCACATATGCTTCCGCTACCTGCGCCATCAGATCCCTGAATTATTTGACCCACATGGTGCAGTTCCAAAATGCACTGTGGGAGCAGGGTCTGGATGCGGCTGAGAAATTGCTGGAAGGTGAGCAGAAGGAGGAGATGTTGCAGCTCCTCCGTATGGGTTCGGACATGGGAACCCAAGTGCTACGAGCCGCGTACAATTCCGCGGACTCTTTGGCCCGAGCAGCAGCTTCAGGCGTATGCCTCTGGAGACACTCTTGGCTCCGTGTCTCCGGTTTTACCCCGGACGTCCAGAAAAACAACATGGACGCCCCATTCGAGGGAGAAGTTTTGTTTGGTAAACCCTCAGAGAAGATAATTACCAAACTCCAAGAGGCCGGGAAGGCGGTGTGGTCAGTTCAGGCCATGTACCGACCCAAGCTTAGTTCCTTTCGTAGGAACCAAAGCCGATTTCGTAGGACGGATGCAGAGACAACAATCACCCGGCTCCACAACAAAGGGGCTCTGGTTTCCCATGAGCCAGAAGCAACCGCTGGCGGTAAGCACTTCTAAGCGGTCCAGCCAGTGAGACCCTCAGCCGCCGCAGCTGACTCCTTCCCGGCCCCCGCCCCTCAGGATCAACGGGACGTCATGGTCGGGGGTCGCATAGCGAATTTCCTGCCAGGATGGCAGACTATAACTACCGACAGGTGGGTTCTTCAGTTGGTCGGAAGAGGCCACTTTATAGAATTCACAGAAAAGCCACCCTCGAGGCCTCCTTTGCTCTCCCGGTACCCGATTCAGCACAAGTCATTGATCAGATAAGAAATACTCACGCTCCTGCAAAAGGGAGCGATAGAGTACGTCCCAGAGAACCAGAGAGGACTCTGATACTATTCCCATTTCTTCCTGGTTCCAAAGAAGACAGGGGACCTCCATCCGATTCTGGACCTCAGCGACCTCAGTTTGTCAGTCGCCTACAAAAGATTCCGCATGGTAACTCTTCCGGGTCTCATTCCTATGCTGAAGCAGGACGCCTTTTTAGCATCTCTAGATATGCAGGACGCTTATCTGCACATCCCTATAGCTCAAGCACACAAGCGGTTCCTGCGCTTCGAGTTTCTCGGCCATCATCTTCAGTTCCGAACCCTTCCATTCGGGCTGTCATCGGCACCCAGGGTCTTTACCAAATGCATGGCAGTCATGGCAGCGTCTCTAAGGAGACAGGGCCATTATGTGTTCCTGTACCTGGACGATTGGCTTTTCATGGCCGCCTCCAGAGAGGCGTTGTTACGGGCGATCCAGAGCACACAGGACCTGTTTCAATCTCTGGGTATCCTAATCAACCACGAGAAGTCTCTCCTGGTACCATCGCAGAAACTGCAGTTCATAGGCGCAGTACTGGACACCGTTCAGGGAAGAGCATTTCTTCCAGATGACAGAGCGGAGCGCATCAGATCCCTCATCAGGGAGCTTTCGTCGAACAAGACTGTCCCAGACAGGTCGGTCCTTGCTTGCTCGGACACATGGCTGCGGCCATTCCTACTGTCCCTTTCGCAAGGCTTCACATGCGGGTGTCTCAGTGGATGCTCAAGGTGCAATGGGACCAAAGGCAAGACCACATGCAGCATCCGGTCAGAATCACGAACACCGCGATTCGAGACTGGCAGTGGTGGCTAGACCCAGGGACACACTCTATGGGCGTTCCGTTTATAGCGCCGTCCCCGGAGGTAATCCTCACCACAGACGCCTCAGGTCTAGGGTGGGGAGCGCACCTGGACGGGGTGAAGTCCCAGGGAGCGTGGACCCCCTGGAGGCCCACCTCATATCAACATTCTAGAGATGAGGGCGGTCCTTTATGCCCTGCAGGCATTTCAGTCAGAGATCCTGCCGAGTACTCTCCTGCTTCAGACAGACAACACGGCGGTGATGTATTACCTCAACAAACAAGGAGGCGCACACTCTTACCCCCTTTGCAGGGAGGCCATGAGGGTGTGGGATTGGGTAATCCGACACGGCGCGAATCTGATCACAGTACATGTTCCTGGGGTGGACAACACAATTGCAGATGGCCTGAGTCGCTCCCAGGCCAGAGTCCATGAGTGGGAACTTCTTCAGGAGGTAGCAGAGGATCTGTTTCTTCAATGGGGAACTCCAGAATTGGACTTGTTCACTTCCCCATCCAATGCAAAACTGCCCAATTTTGCTCGCTAGATCCAGGGCCTGGTGTTTTCTGGCGAGACGCGTTGTCCCTCTCCTGGGCGGACAGATTCCTCTACGCTTTCCCTCCCTTCCCGTTGATCCAGAGAGTTCTTCTCAAACTGTGCAGGGAGCATGCATCAATGATCCTGGTGGCCCCTTTCTGGCCCAGACAGATCTGGTTCCCTTTGCTAATTCAGCTATCTTGGGAACCTCCGCTCCCGTTGCCATTCAGCTCCCATCTCTTGTCTCAGGAGGAGGGTTTACTGGTCCACCCGGACTTACGCTCACTGAACCTGCATGCATGGCTCCTAGAGACATAGCCATCTTGCGTCACGGGGTCTCGCAAGAGGTTGCGGAAGTTCTTTCTGCAGCCAGAAAGCCGGCAACGCATGCGACGTACGCCATGAAATGGCACCGTTTTTGTCTGTGGTCACAAGCATGCGGCCTTTCCCCTTTAGGTTGTCCGGTGAAAGCAGTGTTAGAGTACCTGCTCTCCCTTTTTCGTTCGGGTCTCGCCTACTCCTCTATTAAAGTGCATCTCTGTGCCATTTCAGCTTATCACCTGCCGTTGAGACAGCTCACAGTGGCACAATTAGATGCCTGTCGAGAATTCTTGAGAGGGGTGTTACACCTTAGGCCGCCCATTAAGGACCCAGTCCCTCCATGGGACTTGCTCTTTGTCCTGGAACAACTCACGCTTCCCCCCTTTGAGCCTGCCGCGGATTGCGAGCTGCATTTTCTGTCGTGGAAAACGTTGTTTTTGGTTGCTGTTACGTCAGCGAGAAGAGTTTCTGAGCTTCATGCTCTCATGTGCAAAGAGCCTTATTTAATTTTCCACCGGGACAGAGTATCCCTGAGGACGAATCCTGAATTCTTGCCTAAGGTGGTTTCCACACTTACTCTCAATCAGAATATTGACCTGCCGGTCTACTTCACCAATTATTCTAATAGAGGAGAGGCGCTGCTTCACACCCTGGATGTTCACTGCAGCTTAAGGTACTACCTGAGCAGAACTAAGCAGCTTCGTACTTCGGAACAACTTTTCGTTTCCTTTACTGAAAGGATGATGGGCCAACCAGTATCCAAACAGTCCCTGTCTCGCTGGCTTGTCCAGTGCATCTCATACTGTTATGATATCAAACGAAAGCCCCTCCCAGGATCCGTCCGGAGCCATTCCACTAGGGGTGTGGCCACCTCCTTTGCAGCACTTCGAAACGTCTCCACCTCTGCCATTTGTGCTGCAGCCACTTGGAGTTCTGTTCATACCTTTAACAGGCATTATAGCCTGGACATCGCTTCACGGCGAAGAGCAGGCTTCGGCCTGGCGGTGCTACAGGGTCTCCTGTACTAGATTCAGGACCTGGAACGTTCTTTCTAATTTCCTCCTCCCAGAGTGTTTACAAGCGCTACTGCTTGGGAATCAGTCCTAATGGTGTAACCTGCTGCAAGAGCTGTGTCTCAAAGTAAGATAGTACAGTTACGTAAGAACTTATCGTAACAGTAGATCTTCGAGAACAGCTCTTGCAGCAGGTACTTCCCCGCCCACCATCCCCCTTGGAGGAGGCATGGCTCAGTCTTTCTGAGCAGGGATTTATACCTTTCTGTCTTCTGACGGCGAATCCTCGGTCTCCCATTTCAATGTCAGCCTGCGGCCGGAAGTCTCTGGCAGGAGAACTGGGGAATCTGGCGGGACCGCCCCTTATGTACTACCTGGCGTCGGGCGGGTCCCACATGAAGATAGCTAGCTAGGTACTTTCCTTGGGGTCCTGATGCCTGCGGCTTCAGTCCTAATGGTGTAACCTGCTGCAAGAGCTGTTCTCGGAAGATCTGACTGTTCGTAAGTTCTTACGTAACTGTACTTTCTCTCTTGTTCGTCTACTCTGTGCTCTAATTATATCACATCTCTTCGTAACTCACTGTACATTTCTTTAATTTCAGCCTGAAAAGTAAGCATCTCTTGAAAAATTAAGTCAAGTTTTGCCTTCTTCGCTTTGGCTTTTGGTTGTTTCTGCTGAGATTTAATCAGGCCCCTTTTGAGGTCTGCAGAGTCTCGGTTTTCTGATGCGACTGAGGCCTCCGATTTGGTTCCATCAGCTATCTCCTCCATCGTGCTTTGTTTCATTGCTAAATTCAGTCTCTTTAGTACTCTGCACTTTCTGCTGATACTATAATGAGAAATCTGTATGAGAAATGTGGAGAATTACAGCCGAAGTGTAATTTTTTTTAGCTTGGGGTAGACGCAGTTCTTTCTCTAGGCTACCATTACTTGGGGGGGGGGGGGGTGGAATCGGAAGTCCTACCTACCGTAATTCTTGATCTTCCCTTGTGTCTTCACCACTAATTACTGATTCCCACCCACTTTCCCCCCTTGGGCCTCAGCTTCTGGGCATCACCTCCACCGTGCTCCCCCTCCCCCTCTACGAGGCCAATTGGGGGCAGAGTCTCCCTGGTACCTCAGGACCCTATTTTTCCTTCTCTAAAGTCACAGAGCACCCAACCTGAGTAGAGCAACGCGTAGGGTCTTCGTCCTGGCCTTGGAGGGAACTCCCTGGGGTTCTCGGTGGGGTACACTGTGTGGGTAGTCCCTTCCATGACTTGGCATGGCCTGTCTTATCCCTTGCCAACTCAGTTAAAGGGTGGGGACTTCATCAGTGCATCCCATGGGAGGGTCCATAGAGACTCACCCCCCTTTCCTTTTCTCACTGTCCTCTGTATTATAGGGGTTGTTTCTGGAAAGGGTCCACTCCTGTTTATGGGTTCCTCCACTTGGCTAAGCCCTCAGGTGGTAAGCTTGAGAGGGCCATGCTCCAGGACTTTCATCCCGCATGCAGATTTAGGGGAAGGGGAGCAGACACCACCATGCTTTATATTTTCCAAGACCACCTCAAACACTCCTGTTCTGGACCTATGTCCAGTGGTTTCTGAAGCCTGATGGGATCCTAGCGCCTGTGTCTTCATACCTCTCAGGTTTTGTGAATAAGGATAAGCCAGTATTCTTCTGGCTGAGCATGGCAGAGGTCTCTCACCTTCTCCCCCTCTGTCTTCTGTCTTTTCTCTCTTTTTCTCTGTCGTTTCCCTCTCTTTCTCTTTATTTCCTGTGCTGCAGCCCAGGGTCTGGGGCCTTGATGTCCAGATAGTGAAATCTCTCTGTCCTCTAGCCGGCTTATTCCTTTTTCAGTTTATATCCTTTCCTTTTCCTATCTCTCGGCTCCTTTGCCTCATCTTAAATCTTCTCTGTCCCCCTTTTTTCCTTCTCTCCGGCAGAACAGAACTGTGGTGGAGGAGAAGTCAGCGGCACCTAATGGCCAACCCTGGAGCGCCACACAGTGCATCAGCCTCATGTGTGGCGCCGTCGGCGCCAACTCCTCCCACAAAAATAAAAGCTCCTGAGCAGGTGCGCGCTTCCGGCTTTCACCCATCAGTAATGAATGGTGAAGATACAAGGGAAGTTCAAGAATTATGGTAGGTATATAATTTACATTTTCTGGGCACCTGAAAATCCTAGGTGCCCATCTTAGTAAGAGGAGCCATTCACCATGTTCTTAGTATGAGAACAGTGGGACTTTCTTCAGTTCAGAGGACACAGCTGGAATCATGCTGCCAGCCTCGGTTGAAGCAACAAGCCAGCAGTCCCCTGCTCTCTCTGCCTCTCTCACTTTCTGTCTGTCTGTCTCTAGCTACATGTCTATTTTAGTACATATGTAGCGGACCAGGATGCCCACTCCCGGTACTGCTTATTCCCCCCCAGGTCACTGCCTCCCTTTCCATGGCTCATTTATACTTTTTTATAAGCAGATCGGGGTGCTCACCCCCACTACCACTTCTCTTCACCCTCCTTCTCTCCAGGTCACCGGACCCCTTCTCTTTATATGCCTGACAGCACCAGGGTGCCAACCCCTGGTGCCGGTGAACACTAGCCCGACACTGGGGTGCCCAGTCCACAGTATCGGAATGGCCCTGCAGTAAAGAAAAACGTCCCATGTTCTTGTTGGTTTTTTTGTTTTGTTTTTTTTGTCTGTAAAAAAGAAAACAGTTCCTCACTGATATGCCCCCCTCCCCATATACACACACACACACACTCTCACCTGAACATATCCCACAACGTGTTTCTAGGTGCCTTTATTTACTTTAATCTCAGAAGGTGGATCCTTCTTTCCTGCAACACTCGATCATACTTTTGTTAGATGGAGGAGGGTAGGACTTCAATTTTTTAGTCAATTTATATCAAGTAAGGTCATTGTCTGGTTTGAAATACTCCAGAAGGACAATGGTCTACCTGATGGATATATATATATATAGATAGATATACTCTGGTTAAAAATGATCTCTTAAGACAAAGAGCAGTGACGTCTGTACAACCTAATACAACTCCATTGTCATGGAAATTTCTAGAAGACGCCGTAGCTGATCAACTATGGGGGCATCAGGTGGGATACTTATATCAAATATTACGGGAGGGAATGGGCGATTCATCACTTTCAATTTTGAAGAGTTGGTGTAGGGATCTAGAAATGGATATCTCTGAACCGGATTGGCTCCGGGCTTCCCCTGTGGCTTGTAAGATAACACATTCGAATGTATGGAGGGAATTTGCATGGAAGTGCCGAGCTCAGTTTTTCCGTTCACCAGCTGTTCTACTTCAATATCTCCCCTCCTCCTATGGTAGATGCGGAGGTCGTGTGGATGCCAGAGAGCAGACCTCACCCACATTTTTTGGACATGTCCACTTCTGATGCCATATTGGTATATTCTCCAACAAGCTTTGTCAGAGTGTCTGGGAGAAGAGGTTGAATTGACCACAGAAATGATTCTGCTGGCTATATTTTCCCCTCATAGACTGGCCTGCTATAAAACTTTGTTACCTATATATATTGTGGCTGCAAAAAAAGCAATAACAAGACGGTGGATATCTATGGATAATCCGACCATAGGGGATTGGTGCAGGGTGGTATCCAACATCTACTATCTGGAGTCTCTTACAGCTAAATTACATAATAAAGTTTCACAGGCCGAGATATTATGGAGGCCATTGGGTATTTTACATATCTAGTAGAGACCCTGACTTTATACCTTAAGATGGGGAGCCGTGGAGGTACTTGGTTACCAGGGGAATGATGTTTCAAATAAGAATATGGAGATATTCTCCATAAGGGCATCAAGAGTGAATGTAATCGGGATAATAAATTTATATTACTTTCAAGAGAGGGTAAGAAGGATGGTAAAATAATACACTCGGTCATATTGTATAAATGCCTCGGGCAGCGGTCACGATCCAGCCATAGCACCTCCACGGTGCAAGGAGCCTGATCCACCTACCCCCGAAAGAAATGGATAAGGTGCCACTTGCCCCCTCGGGCAGTGGTCACGATCCAGCCATAGCACCTCCATGGTGCAAGGAGCCTGATCCACCTACCCCCCAAAGAGATAGATAAGGTATGACGCTTGAAAAATTGCCATGATTTCTCTGGGCTGTGTGAACGCTGATCCGGATCATCACTTGCAATTTGCTGTTTTCAATTTCAGCGCCTTCACAGGGTAGCATTATTGGCTCGACGCCTGTGTAGAGCTGCCTGATTGGCTGGTCTCACTCACCTGAAACAGGAGCACCCGAGACGTGTGGCTTAATGTAAGCCTGCATCCCTGTACTCAGCTTCTAATTTATATATTTTAATTTAGCCTGTTCTTCTTGGCCTGTGTAAAGTAACTTACCATTCCCCCCCACTGCAGTTTATCTCCAACTGTATGTGCACTGATTCAGTGCTAGCCCTGCACACTTCCCCTTGATATTTCGTCCCACCCCACTTTCGCCTCCCAGGCCTTCCCTCTCCCCCTCCCAGGCCTCCTTGAAATGCACACAGTCTCCGCCCACTCCTATCTGATGTTTCAATTTATTTGGTTACTTACTGTCAACAACTGCAATTCCTCCCATCCCCTTTTTGCAACTAAGCCTTCTAGCGGCCTTATCTCATTCTGTCTTGCTGAGGCATACTATTTTGGTACTTTAGGTATGCTTATTGCTGACTAGCATATCCTGACCTGCTGACTAGCATATTCTGTCTTGCTAAGGCACTGTTTTACTTGAAACATCCCTTTTACTGAAAAAAACAAATTACTGAACTGTGACTGATTTGTCTAAAAATGTTCCCAGCAACCAAGTGTTACAGCCCCTTCGTGACTTTGTAGCTCTCTCCAAACTGCAAGGCGCCAAGAAAAATTGCAGGCAGCCCCCACTGAAGAAATATATCTGTTGCAATCCAGACATTTTCCATCCTCCTGTCCATTCTCCGTCTCTTAACGAGGAACCCACATCAAATAAATTTTGTTCAGAGACGTGCTACTGTCAGGGCTACTCTTGGATCCCCTTTTAGTGCATACTGATCCCATCATACCACAGCAGTAACTACCCATACAACAAATTTGGGGACCTAAAGACTCTCGTTAGCAGCTCCCGTGATAGTACATTCCACTTTTTGAATAAGCTACCATGGCAGGTCTTGGCTGGCTTTACTTACTAGTCTGCATTTCCCTGATATTAGTGGACCCCCTAACAGATCTGACTCTAATAAAGGGACATGCGCTACGCCACTAGGACATCCACATAATAAAACTATGTATTTATTATGTGGCCCCTGCTTGGCCCTGATTCAGTCAAATTTTGTTGAATCCACTCGAAGGGGGACTGCAAACTACTCGGCTATGCATGGCCCCAAACCCCAGCCATCCATACGCTGCATAGTCGGGTGTTACTCTGCATGGACCTTAATCTACGTACTCGCAGGGCAACACAAGAGGTCAACTCGGTCCCTGGAGCCCTGCAATCTAACCTACACGAAACACATCAAGGCCCACGTTTTTAAACATCTCCTTGCCAATCTGAGAAGTATTGTGCTCCTCCTACTACTGTGCTCAGGAGACGTCAAGCTCAATCCTGGCACCACAAAATTGATTTCATCTCCAACTGAAATTACTACCCTAAAAGGAATCAGTTTTCTGCATGCCAATGTCTGCAGCCTTCTAAAGAAGTTGGATTCTGTCCAGGCCTGGATTATCCACACTGCCCCAGACATACTTGTGATCTCGGAATCCTGGCTTGGGGCATCCACACCAGACAGTGAGGTTAATATCCCCAACTACCTCCTCTTCAGAGCAGATAGAAAGACTAGGGGGGGAGGAATAGCCATTTATGTTAAAAACAAATTTACAGTATCTATATTAGATGCTACTTCCTTTGCAGGGGGCTTTGAATGCCTGTCTCTCAGGGTTGAACCGTCCCAATCTGTGGAACTCCACATAATAGGTTGCTATAGACCCCCCAGCAGCAGGACCACAGCTCCTGGTTCATCTGTCTTCACAAATGGACATGACACCTCTGGAAACAATAATATTAGGTGACCTTAACTATGACTGGATATGGAACGGCTCGCTACCCCAAAACAATTCTGTGACTCCCACGGTTTCACTCAGATGATTACAGAATCAACGCGCATCAACAAGAAAAATCCAATGAAAAGCACACTTCTGGAAGTCCTTCTTGTCAACAAACCACACTACTTTTCCCATGCCAGTATCCTTCCAGCAGATTTTAGTGACCACTGTCTCATAGCTGGCATAAGAACCATCTCGAACCCACTATCTACATCAAAGTTTTCTACTAAAAGATCCAGACGAAACTTCGACCCTCTGGCCTACATACAAGAACTAAAAAACTCCTTGCTCTGGCAGGCTTTCTACCTGGCTAAATCAGTGGGTGATGCCTATAATGTTCTCCATGAAATCATAGCCAGTGCCCTAAACAACCATGCTCCTCTAGTTAAAGCACAAGTAAAAACCAGAACCTGACGTTGGTTTTCACCAGATCTGAAGAATGCTTTACTCAAAAGAGAACAGCTATGGAAAAAGGCCCGGAAATCGCAGGCCAATGCAGACTGGTGTCTCTTTAGGACAGCTAGAAATGCCTGCACGAAAATGGTCAGAGAAGCCAAGGCCAATTATTATCAAAACAAATTACTATCTGCACCCAACAGCACAACCAAATTCTGGTCCACCATAAAGGAACTGTCTGGACACTCCCCATGTAGTGCACTACCCTCCAAAATCACGATCGACAGTGTCACTATCAGTGAAAAATCTGAAATTCTTCAAGTCTTCAACAACCACTTCGCCACCTTAGGCATGGCATTCGATAATGCACCAGTAAGTAATCTCCATCCACAACTCACCGCCCAGCCTCCAGATCAAAGTAACAAAGATACAATCTTCTCCTTTTCCCCAACCACCATAAAAGAAGTTGAAGACCTTATGCTACGTCTGGATACCAGAAAAAGTGCAGGAGCCCTTCCTGACACAGTCTGGCCTGGCCTTTTAAGGCACACACAGATAAACACAAAAAACAGTTTCCACCCCCTGGGGCACTTGTCTGGGTCAAATACACAGCCTGTACCTGCACTTACTTCAAGACTTATGACAAATTCTTAGCCCAGGGTTTAAACTCTTCCTGCACTGAAAATCTTAAGAATTGGAACAAAATTAAAGCTAGATCCACCTCCCTCTGTTGCTTGAAAGACTGTCTTTCCTGATAATTCTAAGTGCCTTATTTCTCCTTTCAGTTAGAAGTAGCCTCCACCTGCAGAATATCTGCTATAAACCAAAGACAATTGTAAGGTTCACCTCTCTCTGTTGTGAGCACAACTCGCTTTCTTGCAAATCCTATGTTCAATATTGCAGCTTCCAGCCAGAGGTAGCTTCACCTGAAGAATATTAGCTGTTCTGACATAATTTCCTCAAGAGTGCAAGGTGCATATCACTGTCATATCCTCTCTAGCACACTGCACTAACAATATAAGCATACACATTGTATAATATATATATTTCTATATAACAAATCAATCACACACACACACAGAAAAAAAAAGTAGATAAACATGTGGGGAGTAGTGCAATGTAATGGCTGTGGGGCAGCAGTCTTCCGGGAGACTTTCTGGAGGCTGAGATGCTGCCCTATTTGCAGACAACTCTCTGCCCTGAGGGAGGAAGTTGCCCGTCTTCAGGCCACACTGGATAGTAGTAAGGGAACCTTCCCCCAGGCCACACTGGACAGTAGGAAGGGAACCTCCCCCATCCAGGGAGCACCAAAGCCACCACCACTACCTCAGAGGTTGCGAAGAAAGCACGGCAGTTGGACCACATTGGGCTCAGGGAGGGTGAGGGTGGTGGAACAGAGGCACACCCAGTCAGTTGTTCCACTCCACAATCCATACACCATTCTGGGGGAGGATAGCTCCCCTATGGACGCACCCACAGAGGAGACTTAAGGAAGCTGAGGACAACTGTCACAAGGGAGGCCCACAGGAAGGAGGCAGAGGACACCACAGGGAAAGGAAACAGCTCCTGGTGGGGGACTCAATTATTAGGGGATAGAACTCGGGGGAGCAGGGAAAACTGAAGTAAGGCGCCTGCCTGGTGCCATGGCTTGGAGGGACAGGAAGTGCATCCTCGGGATCACTAGAACAGCTGCACGGGAGTCTGAGCTGGACGTTATTGTCCACCTAGGGACAAATGACTTGGCTCATCATGAGATTAGAGCAGTGCAGGAGGACTTTGTAGAGTTGGGGAGGGGCCTAAGACAAGTAACACACACATTATCCTTCTCAGAGGTGCTGCCTGTCAATGGCATGGGTGAGGCGAGGGTACTTTGCACCATGCAGTTTAATGAGTGGTTGAAAAAAATGGTGCGGAGCACAGGGGTTTGGCTTCATTGGGGACTGGGGTTCCACCTGGAGGGACACCAGCCTATACTAGCAGGATGGTCTGCATCTTTCCAGGAAGGGAACAAGTCTTTTGAGCAATCGGTTTAAATGCTTCATTGGCAAGCTTTTAAACTAGTCAAGGGGGAAAGCACTGATAAGCAGCAGGAAAATCCCAGCCTCTCCCTACAAAACAGGGTACTAAATAAGAAAAAGAGCGAGGTAGAAAGGTCAGTGGGGGATGCTGCAACAGAAGGTAAAGCCATCAAAAAATGGAGAGCAATGAGTACTAATGCCCGTAGTCTGAGTAACAAGCTTCCTGAATTAGTGGCCTTGATGTAGGAGGAACATCTGGATATCGTGGCAGTCACAGAAACATGGTACACACAAAACCATGACTGGGACGTAAACATACCAGGATACACTATCTACAGGAGGGGACAGGGAGGGTAAAAGAGGAGGAGGAATAGCTCTTTACATGAGGGAAGGAATCAAAGCAACAGAACAAAAGGGTAAATGGGGAGGAGAAGAAGCACTGTGGGTAAATTTGAGACAGGCAATGGCACCACAATCCGCACAGGGGTTGTATACAGACCCTCTTCTCAGGGGAGGAAATGGTAGAAAGTATACTTTAGAATGGCAGAAAAAGGAGATATTGCTGATGGGTGATCTGAATATGCCAGATGTTAACTGGAGTGCAGTTGCAGCAGCCACTTCAAGAGTGGGTTATTCTAGATGCCCTACAGGGGGCATGCCTTAGACAACTAGTATTGGAGCCCACTCGAGAGGGAGCAATCTTAGACCTGGTTCTCTCAAATGGAGATGGAGAGAGGATCACAGATGCAGAAGTGGGTAGTCATCTGGGAACTAGCGACCATCGAACAGTATGGTTCACGATAAACACAGCAATAGAGTCAAGCCATACAAAGGCAAAAGTACTGGACTTTAGGAGGGCTGACTTTTCCAAAATGGGTGAATGCCTAAGGAGTGCACTAGCAAATGGGCAGGAAGGAGGGGTGGAAGAACAATAGGGAACAATAAAAACTGCCATCACAGAGGTAACAAGCCTTTGTGTGAAGCAAATAAACAAAACAAAAAAACGATGTAAGAAACCACTATGGTTATCAAAGGAAGTGGCAGTGAAGGTTCAAGAGAAAAAGAAAGCATTCAGGAAGTACAAGGAATCACAGAAGGAGCAGGGCAGAGAACTGTATCAGTTAAAGCAAAAAGAAGCAGGGAAGGCAGTCAGAACAGCAAAGGCCCAACCCGAGGAAAAGATTGCCAACTCAGTTAAGAAGGGGAATAAAATCTTTTATAGGTACATCAGGGAGCGAAGGAAGACCAAGGGAGGGATAGTGAGGCTTAATAAAGGGGAGGGAGGGTGGACGGAGGGTGACTGTGAAAAGGTAGAGATACTAAACAGATATTTTTGCTCAGTATTTACAAATGAAGAGGGGGAGGTACCTAAACAAACAGTAGAAACACTCTGGATACAGAAGTGATACCAGCCCATTCACAGAAGAAAGGGTTCTGAAAGAACTCTTAAAACTGAAGGTGGACAAGCAATGGGGCCTGATGGGATTCATCCCAGAATTCTAAAAGAACTAAGGGTAGAACTAGTGACACCACTGACTACCCTGTTTAACAAATCATGGGAGGATGGGGTGGTGCCCGAGGACTGGAGGAGGGCAGATGTGATTCCCTTCACAAAAGTGGGAGCAAGGCAGAAGCAAGAAACTACAGACCTGTTAGTTTAACCTCAGTGATAGGAAAATGATGGAATCACTTCTGAAGGAAAGAATTGTCGAGTATCTAGAGGCCAGAGGGCACAGGACCCAAGGCAGCATGGATTCACAGCGGAAGGTCATGCCAGACTTAATCTGATAGATTTCTTTGACTGGGTGACCAAAGTAGTAGATCAGGGAGGGGCTGTGGACATGGCCTACCTAGACTTTAGCAAGGCATTTGACACAGTCCCACACAAAAGATTAATATACAAGTTAGCCAGTCTGGGAGTGGGTCCCAAGATGACAGCCTGGGTAAAGAATTGGCTGGAGAATAGGACACAGAAAGTAATAGTAAATGGAGCCCACTCTGAAGAAAGGGGGGTTACTAGTGGGGTACCGCAGGGTTCAGTATTAGGACCGGTCCACTTCAGTGTCTTTATAAGCGATATTGCAGAGGGACTGGAAGGAAAAGTATGTCTCTTTGCAGATGACACAAAGATCTGCAACAGAGTTGATGCACAGGGTGGGGTGGAAAGGATGAGAAGGGACTTGGCAAGGTTAGAGGAATGGTCAAATGTATGGCAGCTTAGATTCAATGCTAAGAAGTGCAAGGTAATGCACCTGGGAAACAAAAACCCAGGGGAAGAGTACACAATGGGGGTGAGATACTAACAACAACAAAAATGGAAAGGGATCTGGGGGTAGTCATATCAGATGACCTAAAGGTGGGCAAGCAATGTGAGAGGGCAGCAAGGAGGGCTGAGGGGATACTGGGATGCATAGGGAGAGGCATCACCAGTAGAAAACAGGAAGTTATTATCCCTCTGTACAGACAGCTGGTGAGACCCCATCTGGAGTACTGCATGCAGTTCTGGAGACCCAGTCTCCGCAAAGACATAGACAGGATGGAAGCTGTCCAGAGGAGAGCAATAAAACGGTGCAGGGTCTGCACGGAAGGACATATGAAGAGAGACTTAAGGAGCTTAATATGTATAGCCTCGAGGAAAGGAGGGAGAGGGGGGACATGATAGAAACTTTCAAGTACCTCAAGGGAATCAACAAAGTCCAAGAGGGTAGCATCTTTCAAAAAAAAGGGTGTGCAAGAACAAGGGGCACAATTTGAAGATGGGGGGGTGGCTCAGAGGTAATTTAAGGAAGTATTTTTTCACAGAGAGGGTTATGGGTGCATGGAACGGTTTCCGGAGGAGGTTGTGGAGTCAAAAACAGTGGTGGAATTCAAGCATGCATGGGACAGTCGTAAGGCAATTCTAGGGGGTAGGGTTAGGAAGAAGTAGGCTGCTGGTTAACTAGGATCTGCAGCTTATACAGTAGGTAGGGAAATGGGCAGACTGGGTGGGCCAAGCGATCCTTATCTGCCATCAAATTCTATGTTTCTATGTTAGGAGCCAACTCCTTCGACCCATACTTTCTTAAAATAGCATACCACATACTTGCCCCACCTATATCACACTTATTCAACCTGTCCCTAGCCCAGGGCTCTATCCCCGCAGAATGGAAAACGGCTTATGTTATCCCCCTATTTAAAGCAGGGGACCCATGCGACCTGAACAGTTATAGGCCAATCTCTCTTCTACCTATACTCTCAAAAAAGCTGGAAAAAGTCATGGATTTACAGCTGAGATCGTTTCTAGACAACTCTACATTGCTTAACCCCATGCAGTCTGGCTTT
The DNA here is from genome assembly GCA_016271365.2 of Neoceratodus forsteri. Lineage (NCBI taxonomy): Eukaryota > Metazoa > Chordata > Ceratodontiformes > Ceratodontidae > Neoceratodus > Neoceratodus forsteri. The sequence goes on along the minus strand of CM028131.1, from coordinate 675,463,301 downwards.
AGAGCAAAGCATAGCACTGTTACGGCGCTGGCCAAAGTCACTAATGACTGGCAATGGGACCTTGACAACAAAAAATTTGTTTGTGCTGTGTTTTTAGACCTCAGCAAGGCCTTCAATACCATCGACCACTGCCTACTTCTCTCTACCTTAAAAACCATAGGTATGGACTCAACCTCACTGGACTGGTTCCAGGATTATCTCTCTGATAGGCAGCAACAAATTAAGGCAGAAGGTGAGCTCTCTCCTCTCAAACCAATAAAAAGAGGAGTCCCACAGGGTTCCATACTGGGCCCTCTATTGTTCGCCATCTACATTAACAACTTGGACCTAGGCATTACAGAAGCCAGTATCCACTTGTTTGCCGATGATACAGTGCTCTATCTACGCCGTGACTCCCCTGGAGCCGCATGCACAGATCTACAAACTGAATTCAATATGCTGCAGCATCAGCTTCTCCGCAAAAAGCTACTGCTAAATGCAAAAAAAAACTAAGGCCATGCTCTTTACCCCATCTAGCACTGGGGCCTACTCTGCTGCTGCTGGTACCCTTCCTCCCATAAATACCCTTCTAGTCGAAGATCTTGAGTTCGTGCCTAAATTCAAATATCTGGATATATGGCTGGACAACAAATTCTCCCATGCAGAGCACACAGAAGAACTGATTTAAAAAGCTTAGACAGAGGCGTGACCTCTTCTTCAGAATTAAACACCTTCTGACCACAGACGCAAGAAGACAGCTTGTTCAATCAACTTTCCTCTCATTAATCGACTATGCCAACATTATCTATGGCCAATGCTCCATCTCACACCTTGCAAAACTGGATGTCCTGTACCACAGAGCGCTAAGATTTATAACTGGTCTCCCATCCTCCACACATCACTGTTCTTTATATGCAGCCGTAGGGTGACCTTCCCTTCAGTATAGGCGATGTAGAAATGCAGCACTCTGGACATTCCGAGCCCTTACCAACAAACTTCCAGATTACATTGTTGCCTGCCTCCCCCTGAGCCCAGTCAGTAGCTACACACTAAGAAGCCACTCACTAATTTCTCTGAAAATCTCCAGGATCAGTACCCACTTTGGCAGGGCTGCCATAAGCCACGCTTTGCCTACGCTCTGGAACAGGGTACAAAGATCCTTGAGACTCCGCTCTCCTGTCAGTTTTGCCCTGTTTAGGATCATTTATGATAAAACGTTTGCCGAAATCTGTAAGTGTTTCCATAGTTCCTAGCTGTCCTGCTGACGGTTCACTCCATATCCTTACCACATCCAGCCACGAACCTAGTTCCTCCCCCTCCCTATTTTAATCATGTCCACTAGTCAGCTGCCATAGTGGCCTGCGGTACCCAAGGCACCACTTCTCCGATATTACTCTCCTCCCACCGTTTAAGTGGAACATACAGACCTCATTAGGGGCCCCTATGCAGCCCAGGACCCTCACCCAAGTATGGCAAACGGTCACTGAGGGCTGAAATGCAAAGAATTGTACCCTCTGATGGAGGCTTGACTAAGAATGACTAAACATACCACCTCAACTTCTGCATACATGGAGTCTGTATATACCACAGCAAAGTTGAGTGATGCATGTATGTTCCTACAAAAATGCTTGGAATGTATATCGTGCACCTACCACTTTTCTGTAAATTTGTTTGCAACTCTTTGCACATGTTGTACTTTGTATTCTCAGTCTATGTATGTATAACTGTCTTGGACAACAGCAGGTCCATCTTGTAAATGAGCTTGCTCAATGATGATCGCCTGGATAAATAAAGATTTGATTGATTGATATATTTTTATTTATAATGGTTTTGTCCATACACAATGTTAACACATATAAACCCTGTAAAAATACTGTAAATGACAAACCAACAGAGTAACTGACTGTATCGAAATGTGGTCACATCCATCTTTAATAAAAAGAAATAAAAAAAAAAAAAAAAAAAGGTGCCTAGCATAGTGAGAGGAACTATTCACCCACCTTCTCAGTATGAGAACAGTGGGACTGTCTTGAAATGTGAAACCACAGCTTGAGTTGTACTGCTGGATTCCTCTATCTATCTATCTGTCTGTCTATTTATCTAAGTAACTAGTGGACTGGGGTGCCCATCGCTGGTACTGCTTCTTTCTCTCCCTTCCTCTCCAGGGCGCCTGCCTCCCCTTTCCCATGTTTAATTTAAATGATACATTTTATAAGGTACACCTTCTCTTCACACCCCTCCCCTGCAGGTCACCAACCCCCATTCCCAGTATGTACATGGTGGCGCTGTGGTGCCAACCCCCGCTGCCAATGAACACTAGCCCGACATTGAGGTACCCAGAGGCCAGTGAGGCAAAGGACCCAAGGCGGCATGGATTCACAGCAGGAAGGTCATGTCAAACAAATCTCATTTATTTCTTTGACTGGGTGACCAAAGTAGTAGACCAGGGAGAGGTTGTGGACATAGCCTACCTAGACTTTAGCAAGGCATTTGACACAGTCCTGCACAAAAGATTAATAAACAAATTAGCCAGCGTGGGAGTGGGTCCCAGGGTGGTAGCCTGGGTAAAACATTGGCTGGACAACAGGACACAGTGTGTTATAATAAATGGAGTCCACAGTGAAGATAGGAGGGTTACTAGTGGGGTACCGCAGGGTTCAGTACTGTTGCCGGTCCTTTTTAATGTCTTTATAAGTGACATTGCGGAGGGACTGGAGAGGAAGGTATGTCTCTTTGCAGATGACACATAGATCTGCAACAGGGTTGATACACAAGGTGGGGTGGAAAAGATGAAAAGGGACTTGGCAAGGTTGGAGGAGTGGCCAAATGTATGGCAGCTTAGATTCAACGTAAAGAAGTGCAAAGTAATGCACCTGGGAAACAAAAACCCAGTGCAAGAGTACACAATGGGGGGTGAGATACTGACAACATCACAAATGGAAAGGGACCTGGGGGTAGTCATATCAGACGACCTAAAGGTGGGCCAGCAATGTGAGAAAGCAGTAAGGAGGGCTGGGGGGATACTGGGATGCATAGGAAGAGGCATCACCAGTATAAAACGGAAAGTTGGTGGCCCTCTGTACAGACAGTTGGTAAGACCACATCTGGAGTACTGTGTGCAGTTCTGGAGACTCCACCTCCGCAAAGACATAGACAGGGTGGAGGCTGTCCAGAGGAGGGCAACCAAAATGGTGCAGGGTCTGCACCAGAAGACATGTGAAGAAAGACTAAAGGAGCTTAAGATGTATATCCTCGAGGAAAGGAGGGAGAGGGGAGAGGGGAGACATGATAGAAACTTTCAAATACCTTAAGGGAATCAGCAAAGTCCAAGAGGGGAGCATCTTTCAAAAAAAGAGATGTGCAAGAACAAGGGGGCACAATTTGAAGATAGAGGGGGGATGGCTCAGAGGTAATGTGAGGAAGTATTTCTTCACAGAGAGGGTTGTAGATGCATGGAACAGCCTTCCTGAGGAGGTCATAGAGTCAAAAACAGTGGGGGAATTCAAGAATGCATGGGACAAACATAAGGCAGTTCTACTGGGAAGTAGGAGGAAGTAGGCTGTTGGTTAACTAGGATCTGCAGATTATCCATTAGGTAGGGAAATGGGCAGATTAGGTGGGCCAAGCAATCCTTATCTGCCGTCAAATTCTATGTTTCAGTCCCCAGTGTCGGAGTGCCCCGCCCCCATCAGTAATGGAAACCACCCCTTGTTTTGTTTTTTTTACCCTGTAAAAAAAAAAAGCTGTCTCTCACCGATCTGACCCACCCCCCGACCCCTACCTGCTATTCAGCATCCACCACCCCCACACCCAACACACATCCTTACTCACCTGAACATGTCCCATGGCGTAGATCCACCCTCCAGTCAAAGACACATCTTGTTGCTGGAACTGGTGACTGCAATATGAGAAAATAAATGTCTAGTTTCCTTGGGGTTTGAACTTGTCATAACTTTGTCATTTTTGAATATTTTTACACCAGATTTTCAGCATGGCCTTTTTGGGACACAGCTTCACGACCAAGGGTGGTGGACATATGCAAATGTGGCCTGAAAAGTGATTTCACGCCTGTTTTGTGAAATCGCCTTTCGGGGTGGGATTTGAACATTTTCATTGCCCTTATTCATGAGACAGGGTCAGTCAGAATATTCAAAAAGGCAACCAAGTTATGAGCATACGTTGAAATTTTCTATACTCTTAACTTTGGTAATTTTCAGTATTTTAACCCCAGATTTGCAACATAGCCATTTTTTCACACCACCTTATAAACGTGACAGCTATTGTTTTTCATATCCTAGCCAAAATGTGTTTTCGCACCTGTGGTGCAGAATGACTTTTCAGCAGGGATTCGAAAATTTTCACCTACTGGGTTCTCAGGGTTCATAAGTTGGAGTCATAAAAAGGCTGTGCTGAAAATCTGATGTATAAAATATGGCAAAATGACCGAGTTATGAGCGTACGGTGCAGTATTTCAACATTCACTCATAAATTTGGTAATTTTCAATATTTTGACTCCAAACTTTCAACCTAGCCATTTCTTCACACCACCTCATAAATGTGACAGATGTCACTTTTTAAATCCTGGATGAGATGTGTGTTCGCACTTTGGTGCGAAATGTTGTTTGAGCCACTATACTATAAATGCTGCATGCCCTGTTTATAAGGGGAGACATTAAACAACTATCTTGAACATTTGAGATCAGAACCAAAATATAATTCCTAAGAAACTTTATATGTTTTATTAATTTTATTTATGCATTTGATAATTGGGTAAGTACACTGGTCCCAGGGACCGTTTTCATGCACGACCTGGGCCATGTAGATGGCATATAGAGTACACAGTTACAACACACTTAGAGATTACAGAATTTCATAATGAAATTAACAATAGATACATAAACACTGTTGGCAGATTAGGGCCTATGGCACCCCCAGTCTGCCCATTTGAGCTTGTAAATTCCCTTTATGTTTTTCTAGAAGTCTGTTGCCACTTACCTTCAGGATTCCCTTATGTTTATCCCATGCATTCTTAAATCCCATGATTGTTTCAGCCTTCACTACTTCTCCACTACCCTTTCTGTGAAGAAATTCTTCCTCACGTCTCCTCTGAATTGCCCTCCCTCCAAGTTCATCCCATGCCCTCTAGTCCTGGAACGTCTTTTTAGCTGGAAAAAAGTGTATTCCTGCACCCTGTTCCTCCTTGTAAGTTACTGGTATGTCTCTATCATATTCCCTCTCTCCCTCCTGTCCTCCAGGGAGTACATATTCAAGTCCTTCAGCCTGTCCTCATAGGACTTGTGATGCAATCCCTGTACCATCTTTGTTGCCCTCCTCTGAACTTTCTCCACCCTGTCTATATCCTTACGTAGGTAAGGTGTCCTGAACTATACTCTGTACTCCAGGTGGGGCATCACTAATGTCTTGTATAGTGGAATGATGACCTCCCTTTTCTTGCTGTTGATGCCCCGCCTATGCATCCGAGCATCCTATTTGCTTTACCTGCTGCCTTGTTGCACTGTTTCTCTACTTCGAGGTCATCAGAGATGATGACCCCAAGGTCCCTTTCCTGCTTGGTGCATGCTATATCCCCACCCCGCAACTGATGTGTTGTTCCAGGATTTATGTGCCCCATATGCATTATCTTGCACTTCTTTGTGTTGAATTTCGACTGCCAAACCCTTGACCATTCTTCAAGTTTCTGCAGGTCCCTCCTCAGTCTCTCTACACCCTCTGGCATGTCCACTCTGTTACAGAGCTTCGTGTCATCAGTGAACATGGAAACTCTGCCTTCTAGGTCCAGCACAATGTCACTGATGAAGACAGTGAATAGGACCGGTCCCAGCACTGATCCCTGTGGTACCCCACTGGTCACTCTTCCCTCTGTGAAGTGACAGCCATTTACCACCACCCTCTGTGTCCTGCGGCCCACCAATTACCCACCGCACTACTGTCCTGCCCACTCCCATATTCCACAGTTTGTTTAATAGCCTTCTATGTGGCACAGTGTCAAAGGCCTTGCTGAAGTCCAGATAAGCCATGTCCACTGCCCTCCCCTGATCTACCTCCCTTGTCACCCAATTGAAAAATTTAATGAGGTTGGTCTGGCATGACCTCCACCTGGTGAAACCATGCTGCCTTGGGTCCAGTAGTCTGTTGGCAACCAGATGTTCCACCAATCTCTCATGCAGTAGTGCTTCCATGATCTTCCCAATACTGAAGTCAGGCTGTCTGGTCTGAAGTTCCCCACTTCCTCTTTGTTCCTGCTTTTGTATAGGGGGCTACATCTGCTGTCTTCCAGTCTTTGGGTATCTCCCCTGTTTCCAGTGATCGGCCAAACAGGATTGCCAGAGGTTCAGCCACCACCTCTCTTAGTTCCCTTAGGTGCACCTTATCTGGCCCTATTGCTTTATCAACTCTTATTCCTTCCAGTTCCTTAGGACCCTTTCAAGTGAGAAGGGACTTGTGTCCATTTCTGTGCCATTCCCACCCCTTGTACTCCCTTCAGGCCCATAACTTTCCTCCTCCTCAGTAAGTACTGAGCAGAAATATCTGTTCAGTATGTTAGCTTTATTGTTGTCATCCTCTACGTGGCCCCCGTCCTCCCCCTTCAGTCTCACTATCCATCCCGTTGCCCTTCTTTTTTCACTTATGTACCTGTAAAAGATGTTGTCCCCTCTACTCACTGATTTTGCAATGCGCTCTTCTGTCTGAGCTTTGGCTTCCCTTACTGACCTCCCTGTCTTCCTTTTGCTTCTCCTGGTACTTCTCCCTATCCCCTTCTGCGTGCGTCTTTTTGTATTGCCTGAATGCGATCTTTCTGGCTTTCACTTTTTCCGCTACCTCCTTGGAAAACCATAATGGCCTCCTCTTCCTTTTCCCCTTTTTAACCTACTTAATGCATAACTCTATTGCTCTTGTAATCCCTGTTTTAAATGTTTCCCACTGTTCCTGCACCTGATTCCCTCCCCATTCCCATTAGTACCTCTTTTGAAGTGTGTCCCCATTTTCCCAAAGACTGCCCTCCTAAAATCCAGGATATGCATTGTTGTGCAGTTTGGTTCTGCTCCTTCTGTGATTTCAAACCACAGTGACTGGTGGTCACTGTTCCCCAGGTGCTCCTCCACTGTTACCGCTATCACACTGTCCCCATTTGTGAGCATGAGGTTCAGTATTGCCTTCTGCCGAGTTGGTTCCATGACCAGTTGCTTAAGAAAGGCACCTTGAAGGGAGTCCAGGATAATTGTGCTCCTGGTTGATGCTGCTGCTGGGAGACTCCAGTCCACGTCTGGAATATTGAAGTCTTCAACCAGCACCACCTCCCCCTTGTCCGCCATCCTTTGGATGGCTAGCATTAACTCTTTATCTGTCTCTTCCTACTGGGCTGGTGGTCCGTAGATCACTCCATGTGGATGGTGGTCCCCGTTTTCCTTTCCAGCTTAATCCACAGTATCTGTCCCCTGTTTTGTTCCTCCTGGATCTCTGTGGCCTTTGTGCCATCTTTCACATAAACTGCCACACCTCCTCCCTTTCGGCTTGCTCTGTCTCTTCTGTATATGTTGTAGTCGGGTATGGCCATCTTCCAGTTGTGGTTATCATTACATCAGGTCTCTGTGCTGGCCACAATGTCCAGGTCCGACTGCACCATGGCAGCCTCCCTATTCTCTATCTTATTGCTTAGGCTCCTGGCATTGGCACACATGGCTTTCCTTGATGTGAACTCCCTGGACTGTTTAGCTGTTCTACTCCACCCCCTCCCTGGTTGTCCTTTATCCCTGGTTCTCCCTGCTGTCTGCCCTTCTGTTGAATTTTGCCCCCTTTCTGCCTATCCACCCCTTGGGTGCCTTTCTCCATCTTTTGCACACTGCTTTTTAGAGATATCTCCTCCTCCTGTTCACTGGTTCCACTGCTAGCTATGGGGGTGGGCAGTTAGGTACCCTTCTTGCTGGCCTGCCACCCCCCTTAGCTAGTTTAAATGTTTGTTCATGTAGCATTTAAACTTATCATTGAGTGCTTGAAATCCCCTCCAGGATGGATGCAGGCCGCCAGCTTGAACAAGCCCCCATCCCTCCAGGTGGGTCCGAGTCACCAATTAATCCATACCCTTCCTTGCAGCACCATTTCTCTTACCATGTGTTAAAGTTCCTGGTACGTGCGCCCCTATGCTGCCCCATGCCTCTCACAGGTAGTACTTCCGAGAAGGTGACAGATGTAGCTACTTGCTTGAGACCCCTTCCCAGTTTACTAAACTCTTCTGGAACTTCCTTAGGCTCCCCATTTGCCAGTTCATTAGTACCTAGGTGGATAATGACATCCAGCTCACCCTCCTGTCTTGACTTCCTGGCAATCCCCAGGATCTTCCTCCCATCTCTCCATGCCGTGGCACCTGGTAGGCACCTCACCTCCCTGTCTTCCCCCTCGTGTGTTCCTAGCTGGATCCCTCTTACAATAGAATTCCCCACCAGGATTTGCTTCCACCTCTTCTGGGGTCCATTGCTGTCCCCACTGAGGTCACCTCCTTGGTTGACCTCCACATCCTTCCTTTCCACTTCTCTGGGTGTCTCTGCTTGGTTGTTCCCATTTGCCAGTGCAGCATATGGGTTCTGGAGTGGAATATGATTTGGGATGTACCTCTGCCTGACAGCCCAAACCCTCTCTGAGCCCACCATCATCCAAGTGCTCCTCTTTCTTAGCATCCTTTGAGGCAGCGGCATTGGACTGGTTGGTCTCTGGATAGGGACAAAGCTACTCCTGAGCCAGTTTACTTCCACCTTGAGTCCAGCTGCCTTGTCCTGCAGTCCAGAGATGCGCCTGCAGATAGGGCAGCACCTGAGCGTTCAGAACGTCTGCCTGAATATGGCTGCCCCGCATCCACTGCATTGTACCACTTCCCACATTATACTGCACTTATACTGCTATTCCAGTAGTTGTCTGTTACTGAAACTCTCCTTCTAGTTCCCTTTTTATTAATTCACATTCCTGAAAATCCTGCCACTGATCCTCAGATACCTTTCTTTAAAGAAGGAAAACAACAAAAAATGAATCAAAACACATGTGCAGAGGGCAGGCTTCCTCCCCCTTATGCCCCTCCTACGCTACAACCCCTGTAATTCCTTGTGCTTTGCTCCTGTCAGTCAGGTTTAACAGGGCATTTAATTAAGAGTGGGGGCGGGGGGAGGTGGCTACTGATAATAGCACAGTATTAGACAGCAAAGGAATTACAGTACCCCTATAAGCACACCAAACTAGGTTTCAGATTTTCAACAGCCCCAAAACAATTCCAAGTAAAAACAGCAAAGGAATAACAGCACCACTAAAAGCACACCAAACTAGGTTTCAAATTTTCAACAGCCCCAAAACAATTCCAAGTAAAGACAGCAATGAAATAACTGCACCACTACAAGCACACAAAACTATGTTTAAAACAAAAACAGCGGTGAGCATTTACTGCACTGCACTGAATCGAATCCGGATCCTTCCCCTTCTGGCTTCTTCTGAGAAACCAAAAATCAACCTGCTACCTCAATTCTGACTTAGCCCCGCCTCCAGTTATCACGTAGCTGAGGCCAGAGGTCAGACAGTTAGCACCCCTTCCCCAAACTACAGGGTGAGACAAAAAAGACAAGACAAAATTTGCGGCAACTAAAGACAGCAAAGGAATAACAGCACCACTAAAAGCGCACCAAACTAGGTTTCAGATTTTCAACAGCCCCAAAAGAACATAGAAACATAGGCTTTGACAGCAGATAAGGACAGCTTGGCCCACCTAGTCTGCCCATTTCCCTACCTGTTGGATAAGCTGCAGAGTCTAGTTAACCAACAGCCTACTTCTTCCTACCCCCCCCAACTATAATTGCCTTATGTCTGTCCTATTCATTCTTGAATTTCCCCACTGTTTTTGACCCCATGACCTCCTCAGGAAGGCGGTTCCATCAAATCCACAATCCTTTCTGTGAAAATACTTCCTCACGTTACCCTGAGGCACCCCTCCCCCATCTTCAAATTGTGCCCCTTGTTCTTGCTCATCTCTTTTCTGAAAGATGCTCCCCTTGGACTTTGTTGATTCCCTTGAGGTACTTGAAAGTTTCTATCAAGTCCCCCCTCTACATATTAAGCTATTTTAGACTCTCTTCTAATGGTTTCTGTTGCAGACCCTGCACCATTTTAGTTGCCCTCCTCTGGACTGCCTCCATCCTGTCTATGTCCTTGTAGAGGTGGGGTCTCCAGAATTGCAGGCAGTACTCCAGATGGGGTCTCACCTACTGTCTGTACAGAGGGATAACAACTTCCTGTTTTCTACTGGTGATGCCTCTCCCTATGCATCCTAGCATCCCCCCAACCCTCCTTACTGCCTTCTCACATTGCTTGCCTACCTTAGGGTCATCTGATATGACTACCCAGGTCCCTTTCCATTTTTGTTGTTGTTAGTAACCCCCAAATTGTGTACTTTTCCCTGGGTTTTGTTTCCCAGGTGCATTACTTGCACTTCTTTGCATTGAATCTAAGCTGCCATACATTTGACCATTCCTCCAACCTTGCTAAGTCCTTTTTCATCCTTTCCACCTCCCCCCTTGTATATCAACCCTGTTATAGATCTTTGTGTCATCTGCAAAGAGGCATACTTTTCCTTCCAGGCCCTCCACAATGTCTCCTATAAACACATTAAAGAGGACCGGTCCTAGTACTGAACCCTGTGGTACCCCACTAGTAATCACCCTTTCTTCAGAGTGTACTCCGTTTACTGTTACCCTCTGTGTCCTGTTGTCCAACCAATTTGTTATGGGCCCACTCCCAGGCTGGCTAACTTGTTTATTAATCTTATGTGTGGGACTGTGTCAAATGCCTTGTTAAAATCTAGGTAGGCCATATCCACAGTCCCTCCCTGGTCTGCTACTTTGGTCACCCAGTCAAAGAAATCTATTTAGATTCATCTGACATGACCTTCCCATTGTGAATCCATGCTGCCTTGAGTCCTGTGCCCCACTGGCCTCTAAGTACTTATTTATTTCTTTCAGAAGTGATTCCATCATTTTCACTACCACTGAGGTCAGATTAACAGGTCTGTAGTTTCCTGCCTCTGCCTTGCACCCACTTTTGTGAAGGGGAATCACATCTGCCTTCCTCCAGTCCTCTGGTACCACACCATCCTCCCATGATTTGTTAAAAAGGGTAGAAAGTGGTGTCACTAGGTCTTTCCTTAGTTCTTTCAAAATTCTGGAGTGAATCCCACCAGGCCCCATTGCTTTGTCCACCTTGAATTTTAGGAGTTCTTTCAGGACCCCTTCTTCTGTGAATGGACTGGTATCGAGACCCCTGTCCAGAGTGCTTCTGTTGTTTGGTTTAGGTACCTCCCCCTCTTCTTCTTTTGTGAATACTGAGCAAAAGTATTTGTTCAGTATCTCTGCCTTTTCACTGTCACCCTCTGCCCACCTCCCCTCCCCTTTATTAAGCCTCTCTATCCCTCCCTTGGTCTTCCTTTGCTCCCTGATGTGCCTATAAAAGGTTTTATCCTCCTTAACTGAGTTGGCCATATTTTCCTTGGTTTGGGCCTTTGCTATTCTGACTGCCTTCCCTGCTTCCTTCTGCTTTAACTGATACAGTTCTCTGTTCTGCCTCTTCTGTGATTCCTTATACTTCCTGAATGCTATCTTTTTGCTCCCTAACCTTCTCCACCACCTCTTTCGAGAACCAAAGTGGTTTTGTACTTTGTTTTATTTTATTTGCTTTGCACAAAAGCTTGTTGCCTTTGTGATGGCAGTTTTGCTTTTTCCCATTGGTCTTCCACCCCTCCTTCCTGCCCATTTGCTGATGCATTCCTTAGGCACTCACCGATTTTGCCAAAGTCTGCCCTCTTAAAGTCCAGTACCTTCACTTTTGTATGGCTTGACTGTATGGCTGTGTCTATCGTGAACCACACTGTTTGGTGGTCACTTGTTCCCAGATGGCTACCCATTTCTAAATCTGTGCCCCTCTCTCCATCCCTGTTTGAGAGGACCAGGTCTAAGATTGCTCCCTTCTGAGTGGGTTCCAACACTAGCTGTCTGAGGCATGCCCCCTGCAGGGCACCAAGAATGACCCCACTCTTGGATGTGGCTGCAGTAAATGTGCTCCAGTTAACATCTGGCATATTCAGGTCCCCTATCAACAGTATCTCCCCTTTCGCTGCCATTCTAAGGATGCCTTCTATCATTTCCTTCCCCTGAGATATAGGTCTGTATACAACCCCAGTGCGGATTGTGGTGCCATTTCCTGTCTCCAACGTGACCCACAGTGCCTCCTTCCTGTTTACCCCTTAGTTCCATTGCTTTGATCCCTTCCCTTACGTAGAGAGCTACTCCTCCTTCTCTTTTACCCTCCCTGTCCCTCTGCGAATGCCACAATATCCAGATGTTCCTCTTCCATCAAGGCCACTAGTTCAGGAAGCTTGTTACCCAGACTACGGGCATTGGTACTCATCGCCCTCTATTTTTTGATGGCCTTACCCCTTTTAGCCCCATCCCTGCCCTTACTGCCTTTTTCTCCATTTACTCCTGTGCTGCTCCCTATCGACCACTCTACCTTGGTGTTTATTTTGCTAACTACCCTGTTTGGTGGGGGGAGGCTGGGAATTCACTGCTTCTTATCAGTGTCTCTCCCCTTGGCTAGTTTAGAAGCTTGCCAATGAAGCATTTAAACCTGCCACTTAGGAACCCAGTTCCCGTCCAGGCAGATGCTGACCTTCGTGCCAATATAGGCCTGTATCCCTCCAGGTGGAACCCCAGTCCCCAGTGAAGCCAAAACCCTGTGCTCTGCACCAGTTTTTCATCCATTCATTGAATCACATGGTGCAGAGTACCCTAGCTTCACACATGCCATAGACAGGCAGCACCTCCGAGAAGGTTACCGTGCGTGCTACTTGTCTAAGGCCCCTCCCCAACTCCACAAACTCCTACTGCACTGCTCTGATCTCATGCCCAGCTAGGTCATCTGTCCCTAGGTGGACAATGACGTCCAGTCCCCTCTCTCGTGCAGTTGCTGTCGTGATCCTGAGGATTCGATTTCTGTCCCTCCAAGCCATGGCACCAGGCAGGCACCTTACTTCCCTCCCCCAGTTCTACCCCCCTAATAATAGAGTCCACCACCAGGAGCTGCTTCATTCCCCTGTGGTGTCCCATGCCACACTGCTGTGGGTCTCCCTTGTGGAGGTTCCCAACATCCTTCTTGGTCTCCACTGCGGGTGCCTCCATAGAGGAACTATGCTCCACCAGAACGGCGTATGAATTCAGGAGAGGTAAAGCTGGAGGGATTTGCCTCTGTTCCACCACCCTTACCCTCCCTGAGCCTGCCGTGGTCCAACTGCTCCTCTTTCTTGGCAACCTCTGAGGCAGCGGTGGCGGTCCTAGTGTTCCCTGGGTGGGAGAGGTTTCCCTACTCCTTGCCAGATCGGCCTGGAGACAGGCAACCTCATCCATCATAGCAGAGAGTTGCCTGCAAATAGGGCAGCAATGCAACCTCCAGAATGTTTCCCAGAAGACTTTCACCCCATAGCCAGTGCATTGCACCACTACCCACATGTCTCTCTCCTTTCCTGTTTTTTTATATATCTTTATATATCTATATCTATATATATAGGTATTTGTAATCCTAGACTTGAAAAAATAAATAAATCCTCTGCCACCAGTAAATAGTTTGATGCAAACTGTCATCAGAATACTAGTACACAAAAATCCAGCTATCCACAAGGGAAAACCAATTATGCAGTATTTCAGTCACTCTGAAGTGAAACTCTCAATCTACAAGTACAGACAGCAAAGTAATAACAGCACCACTAAAAGCACACCAAACTAGGTTTCAAATTTTCAACAGCCCCAAAACAATTTCAAGTAAAGACAGCAAAGGAATAACAGCACCGCTAAAAACACACAAAATTAGGTTTAAAACAAAAACAGCGATGAGCAGTTACTGCACTGCACTGAAATTAATCTGGATCCTTCCCCTTCTGGTTCTTAGTAAATGGGCATTGTGATACAACACAAAATACAAGTCGAGTAATAGCTGAAGGACCTATTAGAATTCATATAACTGGTACACTGACCAAGCACAACAGAAACTAGACAAATAAGTATGTAGTTCAGTATATGTTTAACAGTTGCAGGATGCCTTTATCATTGGTGCGTGTCTGAAGTGCTTCTTGAAGGTCAGAGGGGATTCAAGGGAAAGAAGATCCTCTGGGAGAGAGTTCCAAAACTTAGGAGCTGCAGCTGAGAAAGATCTCTGCCCCATGACCGCTGATAGCTTTGGACACTCTGAAAATCGACTAAAAGACCTCAGTAGGCAAGAGTTTTGTCTGATGGATAGGAGTTCGGATAGCAGCGATTTGGAACCTTCATGTAGGACTCTGAATATGAGAGATCCAAATAGTAGGTCCCTGCGGGCTTGGGTGGGGGGTGGAGCCACCCAGTCATTTTATGTAAGGCGCAGTGGTGAGTGTAGTAGAGGGCTTGAGAGACAAACGTACATATGTTATTGTAAGCTGCATTCAATCTGTTGATAAGTTGTGGTGAGGTAAGGGAAAAGATGGGAGAGCAGTAGTCAAGGATGGGAAGTAGGGTTCCCCATCCTATTTCAGATCTAGCTTCTGGGGTCAGTATGTGTTTCAGTCGATAGCAAACACCTAGTCTTTGGTTCACCCTTTTGATTGCATGTCATATGTGGGTAGCAAATGTTAGGAAAGGGTCAAGAGTTACCCCAGGTATTTTAAATCTGTTACCTGTTCAGTCAAGGAACCATTAGGGGTGCGGATGGTAAGATTTTATTTGTGTCTTGAGAGCCTACTTTGCTAGCCAAATAGCATGTCTTTTTTTTTTTTTCAAATTTACAATGAGTCTGCGTTGCGAGAACCATTTAAAATGCTGTTGAGAAGTCATTGGTTAGGGTTAGGTTCAGATTAGAAGGGGAACTGTCACTGCTGAATATGACTAAGTCATCAGCATACATGAGCCTGCAAGATCCTGATGGTTCAAGGAGCATAGTGTTGACAGATATTAAATAGAGGTCCAAGTATGGACCCTCTGGGGAACAGAGTTCTCACATTAAGTGGACTGAATACAGCTCCCCCTATTTGTACCATTTGAGTTCGGTTTGAAAGGTAACTTTGGACCCAGTCTGAGGTATTTGGTGAAAAGTCCAGCGAGTCCAGTTCCTGGAGTAGGATGCCATGGTCCACCATGTCAAATGCCTTGGATAGATCCACGAAAATGGCACTACTGAGTCTCCCTTATCCGCCTATCTGAGGACATAAACTGTAACTTGAGGGATGGCTGTAGTCGTGCTAAAAAGCCTTTCCTAAAACCATGCTGGTCCCTAGACAGAAGGTTATATGTTTCGAGATGTTCCGTAATTTGATGAAACGCCACTTTCTTAAGAGTCTTACTCAAGTGTGGTAGTATTGAAAGCAGCCTATAGTTCTCAGGTAAATTGAGGTCACTGGATTTAAAGATAAGAACCACTCTGGCTTTCTTCCAGAGTATTGGAACAGTAGATGTAGCTAGAGATAGGCTGATGATGAATGAAAGGGGTTTAGCAATATAGTCAGATTCTAGTTTCAGGAACCTCAGGCATAGCCCGTCACTACCTGAGATGGGTGTAGAGTATGCAGGAGTTGACTAATCCCAAGAGGCGAGGTGGTTCTGAAATAGAAAGATGGACAGGCAGATTTCAGACCCTGACAGTGCCAGTCTTGACCCCACCTCATAAATGTGACATATGTCACTATTTAAATCCTGCACAAGATGTGTTTTCGCACTTCTGGTATGAAATAACATTTCAGCCGATATACTATAAATGTCACATGTCATGTTTATCAGGGGAAGCATACAATAACTATTTTTAAAATTTGGGGTCAAAATTAAAATATGATTCCTCGGAAAGTTTGTATGTAGTGCCAGTCTTGACCCAGTGCATATGCTTTGGTATCCCGTCCCAGTGAGCTGAGTTCTGGGGCAAGCTCAGTGATCCAGCCAGATAGGGTGAGGGTAGTGGAGTGGTGCTGTTATATGTCACCCCCCCCCCCAGCCAAGGAAAGAAAACTCTTAAGTTTGCCCACATAGGCCCAGGTACCATATAGTGAAGACATCTCTCTTCTTGGCAGAGGGCCCTGCACGTCTGCACCTGTGGGTGGCAAAGAGCCGTGTGTATAAGCTGACAGATGGCCTCTTTGCCTTGTTTGTCTGTATCTGCGGTCACATGGTAGCACACAGAACAGAGAGCCCTGCTCTTCCACAGCCCACCAGACAGCCCCATGAATTATTGTCATCCATCCCTGCACTTCAGTATGCAGGCAGAGTCTTACCTTTCTTCCCTTGGGCTCTGCCCATTTGCATGTGTTCGTGTAGATCCCAAAGGAACCTGCATGAATGAGGATGCAATTCTGCTATCTCAAAACAAAAGGAAATTCTTTGGAAAAAAAACTGCGTTTATGCACCAATTAGGGTTCAGGGTAATGCCAAAAAAGTATGGAAATATGGTGTTAGGGTTTCTAGCCCTAACTCCCCAACCCCAAGCAGCAAAAAGAAAAAAAAGGTTAAGGTTTTGGGTCTCCAGAGTCTTGGCAAATCAGTGGCGGGGTCTTCCTTGGGTTGTAAACCCTAATGCCCACCCCATTCCCTGAGTAAACAATGTGAGTTAGTTCAGTTACCGGTAGTTCAAGTTTATCTCTGTTGAGCAGGCTCATTCACAAGGAGATCCTGATTACATAAAGGGAGGTTCATATACACAGAAAATACTGGCAGGTACAATGCAGGTCATTAGAAACAATCAAAAAATAGAACAATACAGTGTTACAAAGCATAGAAAATACATACGAACATCAATGCAACAAATTACAGTGGAGGCATATAAAGCAATCCAAGATACAGCAAATGATGGCAATTGTACAGTGCAGTATAATAGAGCAAGATAGTAAATTGACAAGGCTATGCAAGGTAGTGAATGAACGAAGTATAGAGTAGGGAGGGAGAAAAGCAGGGAGGACAGAAGCCATATGAACATTAGTAGATAGTTAGATAGATATTTTATTTATAAAAGCGCCCATTTCCAGAGACTCTGGGCACTGTACAAACCATCCACAGTACAATTATTTAAAATACTACACAGAATATACTGTAGATAGATATATATATATCATTCAGCTGGTAGCATACTTTTTATCTATCCTGCTAAAAACACACAGTTAATCAATAAATGTTTGCTGGAACAAATATGTCTTCAGGCCCCTCTTAAAGGCCTCTACTGAGGGAGCCTCCTTTAAATAAACAGGCAAGGAGTTCCACAGGGTAGGCACAGCTACCGAGAATGCTGTATCCCCAGAATGCCGTAGCCTAACCCTAGGAACTCCAAGGAGGCGTCCCCCAGCAGAACGGAGTGCCCAGGACGGACGGTAGGGGACAAGGGGATCTTGCAGATAGACAAGTCCCCTTCCGTGCAGGGTCTTGTAGGTCAGGAGCCCTACCTTGAAGAGATCCTCCACCTGACCGTAAGCCAGTGCAGTTCACGGAAGATCAGGGTGATATGCTTGCATCTTGTCACCCCATCAGTAAGCTCGCCACCGCATTCTGTACCAACTGTGGCCTGCGGAGGGTGCCTGCAGATAACTCTAGGTACAGGACATTACAGTAGTCCAACCTGGAAGTGAGGAAAGCGTGTACCAGCATGTTCAGGTCCTCAAGCGGGATCAGGACTCTGATTCGGGCAGTATTCAGAAGATGATAAAATCCACTCTTGACCATGGCTGACACCTGGGCATCAAGCATCAGGCCATCATCTAGGATCATGCCCGAATCCCTCGCCTGTCTAGATGGGGCAAGGGGAACACCCACCCCTCACTAGGCCAGGGGGTAACCCTGCACCCCCCCCGATGACCCAGATCCACAGCCAGCACCTCAGTCTTGTCTGGGTTAAGTCATCCATGTCTGGATTTCCTCAAAGCAGTCATTAAATACGGATGCCGACACCTGGGTATCGGGCTCACAAGACAGGTGCAGCTGGGTATCATCTGCTTGACAGTGAAAACCCAGCCCGTACTGCCTCATAATGTCCCCCAACGGCAGTATATACACCGTGAACAATAAGGGTGACAAGACAAAACCCTGCTGAACCCCACAGCACAGAGGCTTCGGGTTAGATGAGACTAATCCCATTGTCACCCTTTGCACTCTGTCTGTTAGGTATGACATGAACCAGTTGATGACATTACTGGACAGGCCACACCAGAACCACAGGCAGTCAGTAGCACCTCATGGTCCACGGTGTCAGACGCCACAGAGGGGTCCAGGAGGACCAAGATGGTATGGTCTCTCCTGTCCCTCGCCATCAGGAGATCATTTAGCACCCTCACCAGGGCAGTCTCCGTACTATGCCTCACACGGAATCCAGACTGGAAAGATTCCTAGGTGGAGGAAGAGGCAAGATGTCTCTCAAGCTGAACAGCCACCACCTTCTCAGTAACCTTCCCTAAAAATGGGAGGTTAGAGACTGGCCTGTAATTGCTGAGGCAGGCTGGGTCCAAAGAGGGTTTCTTAAAAAAGGGTCTGACCAAGGCCTCTTTCAAGGTCAGTGGGAAGACCCCACTCCTCAAGGAATTCCAGACAACCTCAGCAACCACAGGTCCAATCAGGTCGAGACATCAAACCAAAAGGCGGGTCGGGCCTGGGTCAAGATCACATTGTGTTGGCTGCAGCTTTGAGATTATCCCCACCACCTCCTATGGGATGGTAGGGGACAAGGGGATCTTGCAGATAGACAGGTCCCCCTTCCATGCAGGGTCTTGTAGGTGAGGAGCCCTACCTTGAAGAGATCCTCAACCTGATCGGTAGCCAGTGCAGTTCACAGAAGATCAGGGTAATATGCTTGCATCTTGTCACCCCCATCAGTAATCTTACCGCCGCAATCTGTACCAGCTGTGGCCTGCGGAGGGTGCCTGCAGACAACCTCAGTAACCACAGGTCCAATCAGGTCGAGACGTCAAACCAAGAGTCAGGTCGGGCCTGGGTCAAGATCACATTGTGTTGGCCGTAGCTTCAAGATTATCCCCACCACCTCCTCCACTCCAACCAACTCAAACTCTTCCCAGACAGGAGGAGTGTTCTGGCACAACTCCAGATGGACTTTGCAGCCCTTTCAAGAGATACTCAAAGAGACCTTGGCCCTGATAGAGGACATCTTGTCGGCAAAGAACAGAGCCAGCTCCTCGCACCGAGTGCTAGAACCTGCCCCTGCAGTACAGAGACAGGCAGGATGTAAAATCCTGTCCACCATGTGGAAGAGCTGATCTGATCTGTTCCCTGCTGCAGCAATCTCCGTAGACAAAAATTCAGCCTTCTTTCAGGAGAGTGCCCCCTGATAGTTGACATAATGTGACTTCTAGGCCAGTTTGTCCTCCACCAAGCCAGATATCCTCCAGCACACTTCTAACCTCTGCCCCTTAATCTTTAAACTCCGGAGATCCTCATCATACCAAGGAGGTCTCCAGTGAGTAGACAAGAGGCGGACACAAATGGGTGCTGTGGAATCGAGGGCCGCAGCAACAGCCCCATTATAGGCTGCCACTGTTTCCTCCGTCCCAACCACACAAGCTGCCCCAACACTCGATAGGTCCAGTACCGCCAGCAGTCCCATAGAGAAAACTCCTCTTAGTGGGTGGTACTGGACCATCTCCACAGGGGCAGTACCAGCTTGGTGGGGGGCCCAAACGTGAACCCCAAGTTGCTGTGATCCGACCAAATCACCAGATCTACTCTAAGGTAGCTCACATTTAAACTTAAAGAAAAAAACAGGTCCAGTGTGTGGCCACCCAAGTGCATTGCTGTTCTTACATTATGTGTCAGGCCCAGGGCATCCATACTCCTAAGGAGATTGTTCCCAAAATTCAAGAGCCTGCTGTCGACCCAGGCATTAAAGTCCCCCAGGATTAACCACCTGGGGAACTCCAACACCAGGCCAGCGACAAGCTCCTTGGCCTCCCTTAAGAAGTCCCCATCTATTCTTGGAGGACATAGAGCTGGAGGACCCTAAAGCCTACACCAACACCCCCTCGAGCAGCCACATGCTCAAAAGACTGTGTATGACCTTCAGGTAGCACTGTGAGGTTCAAGCCAGATTTAAAATAAATGGCCAACCCACCCCTGCAGTCCTCCCTCAGGTTGTGTATCACGGAGTACCCGGCTAGCACCGCCACCTCTAAAATGGGGGTTGGGGGCATTCTCATCTAGCCAAGTCTCCGTGATGCAAGCCAGGTCGAATGAGGATATCAGGTCCGCCATTATGACAGTCTAGTTTCTCATTGACCTAACATTGCCCAACACAGGCCAAGTAGGATGAGGTGAGGCAATTGAACCAGCTAGCTGCCTACAATCTATCTTGGAAACCTTGGGTATGGGAACTAAGCATGGCAACCCCTCTCAAATTCCCATTTCGCCCCAACCAATGCAGTTTTAACTCCCAAGTTAAAAGTTGAACCCCACAATAACACCCTCCAAACACAATACAATTTCACCACTCTCACTCACGCAGCTTTTACACACACACCCACACACTCACCTACGCACAACTAAATTTACTATAAATCCTGGGGAAGGGGCTATATTCACACACACACACACACACACACACACACACACACACGCACTCTAAAGGGGGCAGAGCACAAACACCAGTCCAACAGATCAAAGTCCGTAGGACTATTCAGTCCAGTTTTATATAGTTCATCCTTAGACGTTATATCAC
Organism: Neoceratodus forsteri; assembly: GCA_016271365.2. Classification (NCBI taxonomy): domain Eukaryota; kingdom Metazoa; phylum Chordata; order Ceratodontiformes; family Ceratodontidae; genus Neoceratodus; species Neoceratodus forsteri. The sequence continues at coordinate 675,442,565 of CM028131.1, read as the reverse complement.
ATTCCTTTCAAGTCCAGTTCACCCAAATAACCAACCGTAAAATCAGTGGTGCTGCTGCCAGAGCTCTCACCTCCACATTTAAATCAATACAAATACCAGCAGGCTCTCACCCTCCTGATACTGCCACTTTATTGCAGTTTAAATGAAAATTCAGTCACTCTTTTAATTACAGAAGACAAGAAGCCACCAACCAGCCAAATCCAGAGAGAAAGTCAGGCACAGTCCTCACCGTCCATGTGACTCCAGTCTTGCATGTAATTTATGAGGAATGACTCGTCAGATTGAAAAAAAAAAAGAAAAAATCCTTTTCCTCTTCGGTGGCCGCCCCCCACCAAGCATCAGCAAGCCTCCCAGTTATCCCCTGCGACTGATCACCATCTAGTAGCAGACCTGCGAGAAGCGTCTGGGCCACAAAACTGAGCTCCATGCAGGCAGCCCCCAGTCCAACGATATCTCCGGTATACAGATCCTCCAGATCCGTCCCGAACCTGGCTCAGGGACTCCCCCACACCAGCAGCCACCCCGTCAGATCCTTCCCGCAGAGGCTACCACCCTCCAGTGTATTACCACTCAGGATGCCCTCCCGCCCATTCACCCTCAAGCCCAGGAAACAGACCCTGTGGACCTCAGATCAAGACACTCCTCCAGCAGTCTACTCCGGGTCACCAGCGTGCTCCACATTTGTCCACACTGTCAGGACTCCTCTGCTCCTCTAACCTCAGTCCCTCACTTCCGACTCCGGGCAATGTAGGTGGCAGCCTTCAGCCGTAACAACACCGCACCAGCACCCTCACTCCTTCCTCCTCACAGGTATTGTGGCTGATGTAAAATAAATGTTGGCAGCCTCTAAACTTTTAATGTTGTATTTGTTTGTCTTAGGGCTCCCCGTACCACTCTCCTTGAAAACAGCCCCTGGTCGCAGTAGCAACAATATCTGAAACTCAGAATGTCTTTCTGGCTCCTCTCATCTCTCGTGCAGTAAAACTTGAAACCAAAAAATAACTTTAAAAAATAACATCAGAATAAAAGTAACTTTAAAATAGCGCTAAGATAACATTAATAGTGTTAAAATAACTTTAAAATTAACAGTGTTCTGTTCCCAGTTCAGTGGATGACCCAGCGTGGCTGTCCTGTTCATCAGGTTATACGGGGCCATAGGAAGCTTGGGAAGAGAGAGTGGCTGGTGCTGGGTTGGGGGAGAGAGAGGGCAGGGGAGAGGAGGATGAGGAAGAGATCAAGAGGGGGAAAGGAAAGTGAAAGGGGGAGAAGAGGAGGAGAGGGATGGTGGAGAGATGATGTTGGATGAGGTGGGAAGAGAAGAGGGATTGTCCACAAGTCAGAGAGGTGGAATGCTGGCAGAGGGGTGAGGGAAGGAAGATGGGACAAAAAGAGCTAAATCCTTCGGCAGTTACATACTACCCTAAGGTGTTTAGAGGCCAGGGCTTTGAAGGAGTTAACCGTGACAGTATTCGGAAGCTTGAGCATCACCTGTAAGCTATTCCAAGCCGAGGGGAAGGCATAGGAAATGGCACCCTTACCAAGGGATGTACGAATTCTAGGGACGTTAAAGGAGATGTAGGCTGACTTCCTTACGGAGTAGGTACTGTATGAGATATAAATGAGAGAGAGAATATAGCTAGGGAGCTTGTTTATGAATATTTTCAGCGTCCATGTGCCAAGGTGAACTAGCCTTCTGGTGGTGAGGGACATCCAACTAACTGAGGTATACAAGTCACAGTGGTGGGTCCTAGGCAGGGCACGGTGGAACAGGACATCTAATTTGTGAAGATTGCTGAAGTGCAGTTATAAATTATGTTGCCATAGTCAAGCAGGAGGAAAATGGCCTGAACTAATCTTGAGTCTGACCTCTGGTGGAAAGAGTGCCGTATTTCGGAAAAAGAATCCTAGCCTAGCTTTAAGTTTGGTGGTAAGGCTATTGATATGAGCAGTGCAAGACAGCTGGCTATCATGCCAGATGCCTAGGTATTTAAACTTGTCAACAACTTTGAGAGATTCCACTAGGGAGGTCATTATAGATGTATTTTTAGTCATGATCATATTTGGTGGGAGGTTGCTGATATGATTGAAGAACATTACCTTAGTTTTTTTTTCACATTATTTATTTTTATTTATTTTATTTTATTTAAACAGCAGTTTGGAAAACCTTTGAGCCATAGGCTCATTTAAAAAGGTACCTTGTCACAGTAAGACAAACCAAAATACACAGTATAGCAGTACAATGCAAGAGCTTGGAATTGATAAGATTATGTTTGAGCTGCAGGAAGTCAGATTGAAGCTCGTCACAGACTTCAGCCAGAGTGGGTTTGGATGTGTAAAGAACAGTGTCATCTGCGAAAAAATGAAGCTTGGATTTGACGATATTGGAGTGAAGGGTGTTAATTTAGATGGAGAAAAGTATAGGACTTAATATGGACCCTTGCGGGACACCTCTTGTGATGGGGAGGGGTTTTATTTATTTATTTATTTATTTTTATTTATTACAGTAATCGGAACTGCACCTTTGAGTCATAGACTCCTTTTGCAAAGGTTCCACATCATAGATACATAGGAAGTTACAGAGGAAAACATAAGTACATAGGAATTCGTCATACAGTAAAGTAGTAAATAAGATTGTAGGACAGCACAGGCCCATCGTCAAATGTTCGATAAACAGAGAACTCCCGGACATTTGCCAGACCCAGCATTAGATGAGGTGCAAGTTAGACCAAGTAGTGAAGTGCAGGAGGGACACTAGGAACTAGGGGTGGAGGGCGAGTGTAGGGTTGAGGGGTGGAGGAGGGGGGAACATGAGACAGTCACAGTTTGACAGCGTAAAGAGCAGGTTTTTGAGGTTTGTTAGAAGGCCATCAGATTTAACTTGCTGGACTCTACCTGTAAGATAACTAGTGAACCATTGGACCATGGAGGCAGCAGCACCTAGGTTTGAGAGGCCAAGAAGCATGAGGTTGTGAACAATGGTATCAAACGCCTTGCTCAGGCCAAGGAACACTGCTCCTGTTACTTGCTTGGAATCGAAAGTGGTGAACCAGATTTAAGCATCCCTTGCCGTATAAGCTTTGAGAAAAAGGTCAATCTCTTGTCTTTTCCATCGCAGGAATTTATTATCTATCTTAGGTGGCATCAGTAACCTACATTGGGTTGGTAGTGAGTGAATCTGTTATTGTTAAGTCTTTTCTAACCCTCTCCCAAGGGTTAGTTGTTTTTATTTTATTTAGGGTTTCTGCTGAGGCCTTAAAATAGTCCAGTGGCTGTATGCCATGAGTACTTCCTAGATCTTCTTCGGGGGGTATGTCAGTCATCAGATAACACCGTAGGAATCTTCACTGTCGGCGAAGGGGAATCCACACCAAAGATTTTCAGAAGTACAGCTGAGGTCACTCAGACCATCAACGTCACCGACCCTGTATAGGCATGGGCGGCCCTGCTCCCTCCTCAGTTCTTTCCCGCCATTGACTCGCTTGCATGGGTCTCCACAGAAGCTCCATCACAGTATTCTTGTCTTTTTTTCAGCCTACATCTTTTTTCACTTACCTTGTAAAAAATCTATTTTTTTCCAGCGATTTCTTCTTTTTCTATATGTCAAGAGTTAATCCTTCTTCTTCTCTCTTCGTCACTGCCGCTGCAGAAAGAAGATTACCTCTACAGATGAACACTTCATTTGTGTCTGCTGTCTTGGGCCTGACCACGAAGTTTCTGACTGTGAGTTCTGCCAGAAGTGTAATCAAACAACCTTTCAGTGATGCAAAAAGGCTCTCAAGAAATTCCTGATGGATCAACAGGTAGCCAGCTCCAGGCAGGGGTCCTTCAGGAACCACTGCCCCGGGAAGCTCTTCGTGGGCCATCGACAGTAGACCCTACGCCAGACCTAGAGATTGAAGAGGTTGACATCGAGGAGGAGTACCATCCAAACCTCATTCTTGCTGTTGAAGAGAAAGAAGAGGCAGGTCCTGCTGTCTGACAGGTCTGCAACCTCCTCTGTTAGTGAAGACTCTGTGAAGCATACTCCCAGATCTCCTCGTGAGGACCCCACATTTTTTAATGTGATAAAATAGGTGTCCTCAGCCATGAGCTTCCACACTGAGGAAGAGGATGCCACCAGAAAAGATCTGGTGGATTTCCTGGAGATTCCAGAATCTCCCCCAGAGATCATTTCTCCAGTGCTCCCAGCATTGAAGAATACAGCCATGGCAGCCTGGCACAGACCAGACATGGTGCCAGCTATGACACGCAGGGCAAACAAACGTTATCACGCCCCGGGTCTCTTTTATTATGCTGCCCAAGCAGAAACAGACTCAGTGGTCATTAAGGCGGTTCATGACAGATCTAAGGTGCCTAAACATCTTAGTTCCCTTCCCCCAGACAAGGAGTCTTGTAGCGTTGACCTATGGGGGGAAAGGGTTTATGTCTCCTCCACCTTGGATTTAAAGATCAAATAAAAAAGCTTTACAGATTGTCAATAAAAACTTGAGGTCAAGTCCCTGTGTCATGACTAGCATTTCCTGAAAATATCACGTTATTTGGTTTCGTGGTTTTCTTTAAATCAGCATCTGGACTGTTAATGTGCTCTGTAGTAACTGAAAACTGAGATGTTTCTGTCCCTGTCCGTGAGCAGTGACATCATACTTGTCCAGCCTGTTGCTGCTGCAGTCAAGTCCGTAATTGCCTGAAGAAGCTGCTGCACTTTCCAGTCAAAGCAATCTGTAGGGTAATTGTCTTTACTAAAAAGTGTGTTACTAACCCATCTGGTCTGCCTTTAGATTGATTAGTTTACAATCTATAATTCTCTTCTCATAAAGAATTGGTCATTTGTGTTTCAGTGGTGCACTGAAGTGGTATAAATAACTGTGAGAAGTCACCTGTCTGTATCATAGCAGTTAGTACTATCACATCAAAGCTCTGCATTGTTGTCTGGCAATATAACACAGGATTGTTTAATGGCTGTAAAATAAATCTAAAATTTGTTAAGTCATAGAGGTAGTGTGTCTTTGATGTAGCCTCCAAGAATATATTCATCTGAAAACAACATTGTTGATATGTCAGATTGACAAACAGGTGTCTGCCACTGTATTTCAGGAACATGTACTATATGAACTCACAAAATTCAGTTATCTGAGGGATTCTGTGTGAAAATACCTCATGTATGTGTGTAACTGAAAATACTATACGTCATCCTGATATCCCTGTGTCCTGCCACTCAGTTGAGGCTGCTTCACCCTGCTTTATTTATTTATTTTGCTTTTGGTGACCGGGTATGTGCACTAGGCAAACAATGCCTATTTTCAGGCACGACCCGGGAGAGAACATTTTAAAGACAAACAATAAACATGTGACGCAGCACATGGAGGCAGTACAAAACAGGATAAAAACAGTGTGTAATAAGTACATTGACATTCTGAATACTGAAGGTTAAGATACTGTGAATACAGGGGAAGAAAAGCAGGATTAGTAACAAAAGAAAGTACAACATGGGAAGGTAGTAGGTTACAGTACGATGAGTGCCATGAAAAGTAGAGAGGGGGAAAGAGAGGATGAAAGAGCGTGGCAGGTGTGGGTCGTGAGAGGAGGGAAAGTAAAAAGGAGGTAGATAGGATGGAGATGGGGAGAGGGCAAGAAAGAGTGTGGGTTCAAGGTGGGTTAAAACAGGTGCAGGGATGTAAGGTGTGAAGGTGTTCCCAATGTAGTTTCTTAAAGACAGCATGGCTGTTTGTTTGACGGATAGAGAGGGGTATAGAGTTCCAGTATTTAGGAGCAGTATAAGAAAACGCACGAGTGCCCATATTAGTTCTACATCTTGGAACACGCAGAAGGGCTTTATCATTAGAACGTAATTAATGAGTGGGAGGTTGTAGTTCCAGTGCGGAAGAAAGGGATAGGGGGAGACCTGTTCTGGTGACAGTCAATTAGTGATCCTAAGGTCAGAAGACGATAGGCGGAAGGGCTAAGCCATTTTAAGTCCCGATAGAGCTAGCAGTGGTGCTTGAAACGTGGTGAGGCAGCGGCATAGTGACAGATGCTATTATAAGTGGTGTCCCATTTATGAAGGGAGGTTTTAGATGCGGATTGGAAGATTGACAAGCCATATGCTAGTGCCAGTAGAAGGAAACCTTGAGCCACAGCAAGTCTGGCTTGAGGGGTAAGTGCATAACTGGTACGATAGGCACAACCTAGCTTAGCATTTACCGACTTACAGATAGTAGAGATATGAAAGTCAAGGTCAAGAGATTCGTCCAAGGTGACACCAAGATATTTGAAGGATTTGGTAGAGGGTAGAGGAGAGCTGTCCGCACAGGAGATGATAAGGGAATTTGGATTAGCTTTGAGTCTGGCCTGAGAGCCAAACAACATTGAGTAGGATTTGCTAGAGTTGAGGACTAGTTTGTTATCAATAAGCTAGGTTTGGATACTAGCGAAATCCGATGCAAAGGGATGGTGTAGGGAGGTTGAAGTTTTTGCACTGTGGTAGATAACCAGATCATCCGCGTAGAGCAGAGATGAGCAATTCGGTGCAATTGAGGGGATGTCATCAATGAAGATTGTGAAGAGTAGAGGACCAAGAATAGAGCCCTGGGGTACTCCAATGTGGGTAGGTGCAGTATCTGAGGTTGCAGAGTTAAAGACCACAGCCTGTTGCCTGTCAGTCAGGTAGCTTTTAAACCAGGTTATGGAATCTAGGGAGAAACCAAAGGACCGAAGTTTTGACAGAAGGAGTGAGTGGTTTACCAGATCAAAAGCTTTGGTTAGGTCGATGAAAACTGCTCCAGTCAGGAGGCCTAAGTCCATAGAAGAGTAAATGTCATTAGTCAGCTTAAGCAGGGCAGAGGTGGTACTATGACCTTTACGGAAGCCTGTTGGGAGCTAGAAAGGAGGTTATATTTTTGGAGGTATTCAATCGTTTGTGTGGCGACTAGTTTTTCCAAGATTTTGCTTAAGACAGAGAGTATAGCGATGGGACGGTAGTTCTTAATTTTCTTTTGGTCTCCTTTCTTTGGAATAGGAGTAATTTTAGCGACTTTCCATATAGTTGGGACTATACCAAGGCATAAGGACAGATTAAAGATTTTGGTCAACAGGGAGGCTATGAAAGGGGACGCTACTTTCAAGAGCCTAGGTTCAAGACCGTCAGACCCAGGGCTATTGTTTTCATGGATGGAGAGAAGCAGTTTTTCAACTTCTCTTTTTTGAATGATCCGGAACCTAAAGGGGGGGTTTGGGGGTGATGGTTTGGCTTCACAAGTGGACAGAGCAGTGCTAGAGTTTTGGAAGGAGGACTGATAGCTTGATAAATCTGAGAAATGGTGATTAAAGGTGTTGGCTGTGGTTAGCGGGTTATTGCAGTGTATACCATTAAGTAACGTGCTATTTGTATGGGACTTTTGATTAGAGCCCAGGAGAGTTTTTATGGTAGTCCAGAATTTCTTGGCGTCACCAGAGGCATTTATTAGCAGGTTCCTACAGAAGGTACTTTGAGATAGTCGGATATTTCTTTTGCAGGCATTCCTCAGAGAGCGATAATGGCAATAATCAGATTCCAACCTTGTGGACTTAAAAAGACGCCATGCTTTATCTCTGGCCCTAATCTGGGTTAGTAGATCTTTTGTTAGCCACTTTGTCTGAATACCTCGGAAGTGCCTAGTGATCCATGGAGCATGGAAGTCTTGGAGCCTACTGAATTTTGTGAGGAAGCTATCAAGGGCGGATTGGACATCTGAAGCATTATGAATGGAAGACCAGTCAATCATGGAGAGGTCATTTATAAAGCGAGTAGGGTTAAAATTGGCAAGGTTACGAAATGTTACAAGTCTTGGGGGCGGAGATGGTTTTTTATTTGAGCTCCACATGCAGTAGATCGGGGTGTGATCACTGATTACATCTTGTAATGTACCTGAGCATCTAATGCTATCAGGGCGATTTGTAAGGATCCAATCAATAAGCGTGCTAGACTGAGAGGGAGCCCTAACCCTAGTAGGGTCAGAGATCAACTGATGAAAATTGTGACTTTGCACTAAGGTATGGAGGGCTTGAACCGCTTTACTAGCCCAGTTTAGGTTCGGGTCACCCAATACTAGGACTTCGTTATGACCAGCAGTAATATCAGTTAGTTGGAGAAGTTCTTCAAGGCCTTTTATCCCTCCCACAGGGGGGTTATAGGCACAGATTAAATGCAACTTCTTTGAGCCTAGTAGAAGCGTAGCATGGGCGCTTCACAGAGAGAAAGGGTAGGAGAACATTTGGGTTAGCAGCAGGTGTTGTTTGAAGTAGATAGCAACCCCACCCCCACGCTTAGAGGCGGCTCGATCTTGCCTAATAAGATTGTAGTTGGGTAAGGCACACAGATGGTCAGCAATAGAGGGCTTTAACCAGGTTTCTGATAGGCATAGGATGTCAGGGAGGTTCTGTGCAACCCATGCCTCAAGTTCCGATAGATTGCGAAGGAGGCTCCTAATATTTATGTGCGCAATCCGTAGTCCCTTTGAGTCTAACCATGTCGCATTATTTGGTGACTGGTTAGTTGTAATAGGTCCAGGATTTTGCTCAATGTCCCCAGATAGAAGTAGTGCGAGGCAGAGGAAGTGCCACAACTTACGATGGGTGGAAAGAGTTAGAAGAGGAATTTTGCAAACTAAAGGTTTATAAAGGGAGTAGGCTAAGTGGTAAGTGAGTTTGTGTGGATTAATAAGTGAGAAGGTTTCAAAGGGGTAAGGAAAGGACGTTTGAAACAAAGGGGGCCTAGGATTGATAGCTAGAATACAGCCCAGAGAAGTTTTTTTAGGTCTGGAGGGGACTTGGATCAAACAGGGGTTAAAAAAGATTATAGTAAGTAGAAGAGTTACAAAGTACTTGATGGCCATATTAATTATATGGTTAGAAACTATTTTAATTGTCAGAGAAAGAGCCAAGTCTTAGAAGTAAAAAGGGGTTGGATGAATTAAAATCTTACTTTTGTTTTAAACAGTTTAGGTTGCTGAACTATTTCAATACGCCCTCTAGTTGTAGAGCAGTATAACCTACTAATGGAAAACTGAGATAGTAATTTTCCACTCAGTGGCATCACAGGGGCGTGTTAAAGGCGTGGCTAACCCTATAAAGCTAGAGCCAGCCAAGGGTGGGTGTGGTGGAGGGGGGCGGGTGGGGAGCAGTGCGCGCGACTGCGGAAAAAGCTTGATCCTACAGTAAGTGCCGAGCCGCGTTGCAGGCCAGGGATCTGCAGAGCGAGGGCGGCTCGTAGGTGAAGCAGCCAAAAGCAAACTACACTGCGAGTTAAAGTGCTTTGCTATGCTGCAGCACCGTATCCTTTTGCAGCCAAAAACAAGCTTACTAAATGTGCTGCCATTTTACAGATGCAGCTTGATGTGCTCCCGTCTAGGAGATGTAGCTTAAAAGAGGCGCCAAATTCAAAAGGCAGACAAAGAGAGAAAAAAAATGCTGTTCGCGGTTTCAGCTTCCAGCGGCAGTTACCTTCAGGCGGGGGGCGACTCAAGAACGTTGCAGAGTGCTCTGGGGTAAGGATGCCCTCCAACAGCCTGGGCTTCAGGCGGGGTGACTCAAGAACATTACAGGGGTGCTCGGGGCAGTGATGCCATCCAACAGCCTGGGCTTCAGGCGGGCGGCTCAAGAGCGTCGGCGGGTGCTCGAGGCAGATGCCCTCAACAGCCTGGGCTTCAGGCGGGGGGCGGCTCAAGAACGTCGCGGGGTGCTCTGGGGCAGGGATGCCCTCCAACAGCCTGGGCTAAGGCCCCTCTGCCCCTCCCCCCACACAGGCACATTCAAAGCCCCCTGTTCCAGTCTCCACAGACAAGTCTGCTGTGCTCTGCTAAGCCGTAGAGTCCCAGGGCCTCTGCGACCACAGTTGGGGCTGCAGCACAAGGCCGCCAAAGGTATGGCTTTTGCTGCACCCTGCTACCCACTTCCACTGCCCTAAATGGGCTGGGCCGCTGCATCACGTGCACTCTGTCTCACAGTCAAGGCTGCAGTGGCCTGTTGTGCCCTAGAACCCCATCCCTCCACAGTTAGAGCTCCTGCACTCTGCTACCTTGTGTCCCCACCCCATAACACAAGATGAAAGTGTTTTTTTCATTTTGTCTTTCAAGCAGCTTGGGTAGTGTACCAAAGGATCACACTCTTGTGGCAGGGAGCAGCATGGTGCAGCAACCCTAACTGTGGAAGCAAGAGGATCTATGATGCAGCAGGGCACAGTGGCGGCAGGGGGCAGAGGACAGCACAGTGCAGAAGCCTTGACTGTGGGACAGTACACAGTGGGGCATCAGGATACAGCAGCCGAAACTATAAGACAGAGTGCATGTGTTGCAGCAGCCCTGCCCATTTAGGGCAGTGGAAGTAGGTAACAGGGTGCAGCAATAGCCCCACCTTTTGGTGGCCGGGGGCAGCATGGTGCAGCAGCCCCAACTGTGGAGGCAGAGTCCCTTGGACTCTAGGGCTTAGCAGAGCCCAGCAGTCCCGTATGTGGAGACTGGAACAGGGGGCATTGGCCGTACCAGTGAGGGGTCAGAAGGAAGCAGGGTGCAGCAGCCTCAACTGAGGGGCAGGAGATGGGCATCAGAGTGGCAGTGGAGACCAAGGAGGATGCTGGGAACCTCCACTGAGGAGACCCACAGGAGGGTGGCATGGGACTCCACGGGGGAAGGAAGCAACTCCTGGTGGGGGACTCCATTATTAGGAGGGTAGAACTGGGGGAGGGAGGGGAGAGGGAGGTAAGGTGCCTGCCTGGTGCCATGGCTTAGAGGGACAGGGAGTGAATCCTCAGGATCAAGGGAGCAGCTGCACTGGGAAGGGAGCTGGATGTCATTGTCCACCTACGGACAAATGACATGGCTGGGAAAGTGATCAGAGCAGTGCAGAAGGAGTTTGTGGAGTTGGGGAAGGGCCTTAGACAAGTAGCATGCACGGTAACCTTCTTGGAGGTGCTGCCTGTCTATGGCATGGGTGAGGCTAGGGTATTCCACACCATGGGATTCAGTAAATGGTTGAAAAACTGGTGCAGAGCTCAGGGTTTTGGCTTCACTGGGGACTGGGGGTCCACCTGGAGAGACACAGGCCTATACTGGCGCGATGGTCTGCATCTGCCCAGGATAGGAACCAGGATCCTTGGTGCTGGGTTTAAATGCTTCATCGGCAAGCATTTAAAGTAGCCAAGGGGGGAGGAACTGAAAAGGAGAAGGGAAATCCTAGCCCCCCCAACAAAAAAGTCAGGGTGGTTAGTGAGGTAAACACCAAGATAGAGCAGTTGATAAGGAGAAGGGCGGGGTAAATGGAGAAAAAGGCAGTAAGGACAAGGTTGGGGCAAAAAGGGACGAGGCCATCAAAAAATGGAGGGTAATGAGTACCAATGCCCGTAGTCTAGGTTACAAGCTCCCTGAACTAGTGGCCTTGATGGAAGAGGGTTGCCTTGATATTGTGGCAGTCACAGAAACATGGTACACCGAGCACCATGACTGGGATGTCAGCATACCGGGTACACAATCTACAGGAGGGACAGGGAGGGTAGAAGAGGAGGAGTAGCTCTCTACGTAAGGGAAAGGATCAAAACAATGGAACTGAAGGGTAAACAGGGAGGAGAGGAGGCACTGTGGGTCACTCCGGAGACTGGAAATGATACCACAATCCGCACAGGGGTTGTATATAGACCCCCCGTCTCAGGGGGAGAAAATCGACAATGAAATGATAGAAGGCATCCTTAGGATGGCAGAGAAAGGGGAGATATTGCTGATGGGGGACCTGAATATGCCGGATATTAACTGGAGCACCTTTGCTGCAGCCACATCCAAGAACAGGGCCATTCTCTATGCCCTACAGGGGACATGCCTCAGACACCTAGTGTTGGAACCCACTCGGGAGGGAGCAATCGCGAGACACATGTGCTCGAATACTTATAGAAGTGGGGGCAGTATGGAATGGGGCGATAATTGGAGTGATTAGCTTATTCACTTTTTTATGGATGGGTGTCACAGTGGCTGTTTTCCATAGGTCCGAATTTTCCACAGCTGAGGGAGAGGTTTAGGATTTTTGTTAATGGATGAATTACCTCATCGATGGTGAGCAACAGAAGCTTAAGGTCCAGGGTGTCGCTACTAGATCTAGATTTAGAGATAGCTGCAGTAATATAGCGGCGAGCTTCATTCAGCCTTACCTCCCTGAAGTAGAAGAGGGGATGGTTAGACTGAGGGGCTGAGGTATTTGGAGAGTAGGCCCTGTTTTCAAAAAAGTCATGGGATAGAACAGCACTAAGGTCTGAAAAAGCCGTGTTAAAGATGTTTGCGATCACCTTGGGGTCGAGGGTTGAAGTCCATCAACCATTAACATGGCAGGAGAGGTTTTTGACTGCTTCCCTGTGACATCCTTGATATTGTCCCAGAAAGCACAACCATTTCCCCATGTATTGGTGAGAGCGTCTTTGTAATAGGTGGATTTCATTAGCCGTATGGCTTTTGTGCAGGCATTTCGTGCTTGTTTGTAATTTTGGATGTTCATTTGTTTGCCAGTGGCCCTAGCAACTGCAGAGGTGATCCATAGTTTCAGCTGTGAGAGAAGAGCCTTGGACCCATGGGTTAAAGAGATTTTGTTTTGAGCCTTTTAGCAGGGGCAAAGAGGTGCATGAGCTTTGTTGAAAATTGAGATGAAGTGATCAAGAGCCAAGTTAACATCTGTTGCTTCATAGATGGGTAGCCAGTCCTGTAGAAGCAGATATTGTTTGAGATGTGGAAGTTTTCCACGAGGAGGGACTCTGCTAGCGATAATTTTGGGAGGGGGCTTAAGGAATTTGTTAGACCATGCACACATGGCTGGGGAGTGGTCACTGAGAGCATCTGGGAGAACAGTCATACGAGAAATCCTTGTGGGGTGAGTGGTGAGGACCCAATCCAAGAGGGTGCTGGTGCCAGTCTTGTAGTTAATCCTAGTAGGGGAGTTTACCATATGCGTAAGGTTAGGAGCTGGGATGAAGTCTTTATAGGTACTGGTGCTCGATGCTAACCAGTTTATGTTGAAATCCCCTAGTAGAATAAGTTCAGCTTCAGGAGAATGAGAGTTGATAATGTTTAGGACGTCGTTGAAGCCATGTTTAGGGTCCCTGGGCGGGATGTATATGCCTTTCCTGTGTTCCGTCTCATTCAGAGGGTTCAACTTAAACTTTTAGAGTTTCTTTTGTTCTTTTTTGCTCTTTACTTTCTCTGAAAAAGCCTCTTGGTTCAGGGGTGGGGAGGATACTGTGGTAGAGGTATCCATATTCTGTGCCAAAGATTCTGTAATAATTTTTTCCCATTCAAAGTGAACTTCGTTGTTTTTCTTTAGGGGGATGTTTCTATTTGTATACTCTCTGCATTTACATTTGTATCATTGTCTGCCTCAGCTTCACGATCTCTGTCATCTGTCCCAGCTTAAAACCTCTCCCTTCGCAAAGTCTGTAGCAGCTCAGGATATTTTTTTTCCTTTGGAACAAGTATTTTTTATTGTTTTGTAACTTTAGTGATATAAGTTTTATTAAAGGTTTCAAATCTGGAGTTCCCCTGATATTCTCTGTTTTTTTGAAGCTCCTCTATTTTGGTCCCCCCCCCCCACACACACACACTCACACAGCACAGAACTGCCACATTTCTGCTCACGCACTCAAGGGCATGGAGTTTTTTGGTGAGACGCATTGTCTCTGTACTGGAAAGGGAGATTCCTTTATGCCTTTCCTGTGTTCCGTCTCATTCAGCGGGTTCTACTTAAGCTGCAGGCAGAGTAAGCCACCCTAATACTGGTGGTTCCCTTCTGTCCTTGCCAGATTTGGTTTCCAGTTCTGCAGCATCTGGCGATGGAGTCTCCTGTTCAGTTTCACCTTTATCAGGGCTTATTGTCATAGGCTGAGGGGACCCTCATCCATCCAGACCTGTGGTCCCTGCATCTGCATGCCGGGGTCCTGAAGATTTAGCCATTGCCTGTCTTGCCCCTGCCCTAGGTGAATGGCATCTTGCTTTCAGTTAGAAAGCCTACTAATCAACACACATATTCTTTGACATGGAAGCGCTACTCCGTAGGTGTTGCTTCGATGTCAGTGGACCCAATTACATGTCCTGCAAATAACTACCTTTTGTCCCTATCTCACTTCAGTCTCCAGTACTCTTCCATTAAGGTGCACTTGGCTGCTGTTTTGACATTCCATGCCCCTATTGATGGTTGCACTGTGGCACAACTGGAGGTGTTCCATCTGTTTTTGAAGGGTATTCTGCACGTACTGTATGTCTCCTGATTTATAATCCGGTTCCACCACCGGACCTGAATTTCATACTTGAGAAATTGACTCTGGCTATATTTAAGTCTGGTGCGACTTATGAGATGTGTTTCCTTTCATGGAAAATGCTTCTTTTTGGTCACCATGACTTCTGCTTGTAGGATTTCGTGCTTCAGGCTGTGATGTATGAGCCTCCTTATTTGATGTTCCTCAGGGACAGAGTGTCTTTGTGAACCAGTCCTCATTTTCTGCCTAAATTGTGTTTGATTTTACATTAAATCAGATCATACACCTTCCTGTATATTATCCAGAGCTTGCTAACAAGGATGAGACTTTGCTCCATGCACTTGATGTACATGGAACACTACATTTCTGTCTTGATTGTACTATGGACTGCAGAAAGTCCTCTTAACTTTTTATTTCATTTGCCCCTGGGAAAGAGGGCAACCCTGTGTCTAAACAGCACCTGTCCAAATGGCTAGCTAACTGTATTGAATTTTGTTGCGGGAAGTATAATTAACTTCCTGGTGCTGTACGTGGCCACTCTACTCGTGGTATGGCCACACCTTCATTGAGGATATCGCTTGCATCAGGCCACACCTATGGAACTATAACTGCAAGACACTAGGACCACACGGAAATGTTTTACTTAGCAGTCTGCCAAGGGTCGACGACAATGTCAGCTGATGATGTCCTTCCTGTCTATACATGTGCGACTCCTCACCTTCCTCAGTTATTTTCCTATTGTCTACCATCCCATGTCGGACTCCACGGAGACAACGCCGCTTCAGTCAACCGCCAAATCTTCGATTTACCTTTGTTTTATTTTCTCACCCTAGTTTAATAATCACTTTATTTTCTAAAGTGATTTTTGCCTTTGTCTATGCTGACCGACCCAGAGAAACTCTTCAGATACTGTAGGTGTGGTCAGAAGATCTACCATAAGAATGACCACAACACTTGCGCCCACTGTCTCGGCACCAAACACAGGCCTGTGAAGTTTGCCGTGGTTTCAACCAGGCTACCCAGTGGCACTGTCAGAAGGCCCTAGAGTCCTTTCTCCTGCAACAGAAGGGTACCAGAATGGAAAAGGAGCTCCAGGCAAAAAGCTGCTCTGTGTCGCCAGCTACGTCCATAGGCTCCCACTCCTCCAAGGCCTGGAACAAATCAGCTGGTAGACACAAGCATCAAGACCAGGCTAGGCCCAGGAAGAATTTCTCCTAGTGCGCTCTCGGTCGCCGCTTTGAGCACCAGATATTGCTAGACCGTCTGTCGCCTCAACAGCGACCCCCACTGCCTCCCACACTCTCGCCTTCACAGGGTCAGCTTTGGCAGTGCAGCCCACTAGTCTGTCTTTGACCAGCAATAGCTCGTCGACGTCGGACCTCATGACGTCCCTGCCAATGTCCCAGCCCCTGCTGTTCAGACCCCTTCTTGCTCAGGGGCAATAGTCAGGGAGTTCCGCCAGGCCTGCTTCAGCTGGTGCTGGCCTGTTGATGCTGGGATTTCTGCCTCCCTCGTCATCACCTTGGGCCATTTCATTGATGTTGGGGTTTCAGCCTCTGTTGTCAACAGCTCAGGCCGTCGTGTCGATGCCTCAGCCTATCACATTGATGCTTCGAGCCTTGCCACTGACATTGGGAATCCAGCTCCCTGTCTACATCGCAAGGTGCTCTGGCGGTATTGATTACCATTGATGTCCAGACTATGCTCTTCTCCTTTTCGGAGTTAATGCATAGCATTGCTCCTCTGATCCATCGATGCTGGGGCCTGCTAGGCCAGCCCCGCGCCAACACCTCAACATGGCCAGGTCGCTGTAACTTGTTGATGGCTTCTGTGCCCTATTCAGAGCCAGGTGATGTCTGCTTCCACGGTTTCCTCACGGGACTCCACCAAATATTGGAAGAGAGAAGGGACCAGGGGGACATGATAGAGGTCTTCAGGTACATGAAGAGGGTAAATAGGGGAGGAACAGTCAGGGTGCTTCGAAGGAAGGAGGAGGGGGGCCACTAGAGGGCATGGGTGGAAGCTGGAGGGGGGAGATTCAGGGAAGAAAGGAGGAGGTGCTGCTTCACTGAGAGGGTGGTGGAGCCATGGAATGCGCTGCCTAGGGGGCTGGTGGAGGCAGAGACAGTGGAGGGTTTCAAGATGGGGTGGGACAGGTACAGGGGAAGGGTTCTGGAAGCAAAATCCAATGCAGCAAGAATATCCGGAACTGGGAAGGGAGAAGCCAGAGAAGGCGAGAGGGGCAGTAAGGTCAGCACCCAGGGTGGGGGCTGACCAAACGAGCAGACACGAAAGACCATTAGGCCTATTCTGCTGGCATTTTAGTATGTTAGTATGTTATTAAATATACCCCAAGATCCCCGCCTTCATCTCAGTGTTGAAGCAGCTACAAACAGCTATGGGGTTTGATGTTAAGGAGCAGGATGCTACCAGGAAAAACCTGGCAGAATATTTTGAGTTGCCAGATTCTCCCCTTCTGAGGATGCTACCAGGAAAAACCTGGCAGAATATTTTGAGTTGCCAGATTCTCCCCTTCTGAGGATGCTACCAGGAAAAACCTGGCAGAATATTTTGAGTTGCCAGATTCTCCCCTTCTGATTATCCCTCCTTTGCTGGGTGCATTAGAGGATGCCACCATGGCTGCCTGGTGCAGGCCAAATGTGATCCCTGCAATGCCAAGGAAATTGGACAAATTGTATCAGGCTCCCTCTGGGAAGCCTATTTACGCGGGGCAACCACAGGCAGATTTGGTGGTGATCAGTGCTGCACATGACAGATCGAAGAGGCCTCAGCACCTCAGCCCTCTTCCCCAGGATAAGAAGTTCAAAAAGCTGGATCTTATGTGCAGGAGGGCCTATGCCTCTTCCACACTGGTGCTCAGAATTATCAGTTATATTGTCCATATGGTCAAATTCCAGAACACAGTCTGGAAAAGGCCTAAGCTGCAGTTCAGGCCTTCCAGAGGGCCCCCAGAGGCAGAAGCTGCTTTAAGTCCTCCAGTCCAGGGCAGATGTGGGTTAAGCACCCTTTGAGGTTTGTCTGTGACGTCTCAGATGCCTCTGCTAGAGCAGCCACAGTTGGCATCTGCCTAAGGAGGCATTCTTGGTTTAGGGTGTCTGGCTTTGTCTCTGATGTACAACAATCCATCCTGAATGCCCCTTTCAGAAGCTGTAAGCTCTTTGGGGCAGATGTGCAGAACATCCTTTCTGACCTACAGGCCTCAGGAAGGACCCTGCAATTGGTCCACTCGCTTTACCATGCCCAGCAAAAAGCAGGCAGAAGGTTCCTTTTCATCGGGCCTCCCACAGACCCAAGCCAAGCACCCGACCATCCGGCAAGCTCCGTGCAGGAACAGCCCTGCCTGCCTCCTACCTCCACCACCGGGAAAGCCCCTAGAGGTGTGGGTGTGGCCCAGGCCGCCGGTTCTCCCACAGCATGACTCCTTGCCAGTCCCCACCCTCCAGCACTACAGGAGGCAATGGTAGGGGGTCACTTCTCCCTCCACTGGGAGAGCTAGAAGGAGATCACAGCATATGCATGGGTCCTACAGCTCATAGAGCAAAGCCACACTCTGGAACTTTTGGAGGGGCCTTGAGATCAACCTCCAGTTCATTCAAGCTACCCGTGAGACCACATTCTAGTGCTGTGGGGGGCACACACTGCTGCAGAAAAGGGCCACAGAGCCAGTTCCCATGGATCAGAGACTTCCATTCGTACTTCTTTCTAGTTCCCAAATCCACAGGGGATTTGCGGCCCATCCTGGACCTGAGAAACCTGAATTTCTACATTCAGTACAAGAAATTCAGGATGGTGACCCTTCAAGGCCTACTTCATCTACTGCACAAAGGAGACTGGATATGCTCCCTGGACATGCAGGATGCATACCTGCACATAGAGATTTGTGCCCCCCACAGGAAATTCCTCAGGTTCCAGTTTCAGGGGGAGCAGTAGCAGTTCCTGGCATTGCCCTTTGGCTTATCTTCTGCACCATGGGTCTTTATCAAATGCTTGGCAGTGGTGGCAACAGCTCTCAGGAGAGAGGGAAGGACTTTGTTTCCCTTACCTGCATGACTGGTTGCTCAAAGCTCTGCTGGGCTTGATGGGGCCAGCCATTGTCAGAGTTCCCCTGATGAAGCTGAACATGCGGATCCCCCAATGGACTTTAAGAGTCCAATGGGAGCAACACACCGATGACCTAGAACAGAAGATTATAGTAACTTCTCCAGTGAGGAAAGTGCTCCAGTGGTTGATGGAACCCAGCAATTTACTCAAAGGGGTTCCTTTCCTGATTGTCCCTCCTCATCAGATCCTCACCGGGGATGCTTCAGGGAGCCCACTTGGACCCTCACCCAGACCCAGGGTACTTGGACCGCAGTAGAGACTTCCCGCCACATAAACGTCCTAGAGATGAGGGATGCCCTATACAGCCTGCAGGCCTTTCAGGACTACCTGTCCGTGGGACCTCTGCTAGTGCAGATGGACAACATCAGTGTAGTGCATTACATCAACAAACAAGGGTGACCCCATTCATACCCACTGTGCAGGGAAGTGATGAGGGTTTGGTACTGGGCTCTAGAACTGTCAGCAGTTCATGTTCTAGACACCCAAAACATCTTGCAGACAGACTAAGCAGGTCGCAGTCCAGGGTATATGAGTGGGAACTGCTGACCTTGGTCGTTGACGACCTGTTCAACAGGCAGGATCGTCTAGAGCTGGCCCTTTTTTGCGTCCCCACTCAACGCAAAACTGCCACATCTTACTTTGAGGGAGGCTCTTGCAGAAGGTCAGCACTGGCAGGACTGAGCCATCAGGCAACAGGACCACAAGGAAACATTCTAGCTAGTAGTCTGCCATTGGGGACCACCCACCGCCGATGTCACCCTCTGACGTTGGTCTATCCTATAAAGACGGGCAGTCCCCCACACCCTTCTCAGTTCTTTTCCCACTGTCTACCCGCGCACTCCGGACCTTAGCTGATACTGCAGCTACATTCAGCTGCCATTACCAACATTTGCGGCGCTTTTTTCTTTTCTTTAGTATCAACGTTGATTTATTGGCGTTACTGTCTTCGAGTTTTGTCTTCTACACCTGCCTCAGCATCCAACCACTCCACAAAGTGTGCCTGCAGCAAACAAATTCCTGAAAAAGACGTCCACTCTGCTTGTATCCTGTGCCTAGGCCCCAGCCACGACACCAAAACCTGCCAGATCTGCCAGAAGTTCAACCAGACTACTCGGAGACATTGTCTAAAAGTCCTGGAGAGCCATATCATCAAGCAGAAGCTCGTCACGATAGAAAAGGAGCTGCAGCCCAGGACCTTTTCGGCTTCACCAGCCCAGTTTTTCCAGGGCTGCTGCTCCTTCTCAGTCCTGGGAAAAATCTATCGGGAAGCACAGACTCCGGGACTGGGACCGGTCTTCTTCCCACTCACGGTCTCCACATAAGCTGTCGACTGTGTAAGGGTCAGCCCTGGCTGCCCTTACTCCTGCAGGGCTGCCAATGGCCTTGCCGCCGCCCTTATCTCTGTCATGGGCTGCAGCTCCTCATGGTAGGGGGTCTCTGTCTCCTGCTCCTCAGCCTCTGACGCTCAGGCCCATTACTTCCATGGGTTCAGTCAGGAGGCTCAGCTGTCATGGGTGCAAGTGGCGTCAGCTCCTCTTCATCACCCCCCCCCCAGCCAACGTACTGCCTACAGCGGTCCCCGCTACAGGGTCCAATGCCAGTCCTTCTCAGCAGTGCACACAGCAGGCTACCGGTGTCTCCTCTAGTATGGCGTCACCCCTGCCTTCACCAGGGCGGTCTCCTTTCCCCCAGGTACCTGTTTCTCTGGTGCTGATGGATTCTCCTCCCAAGCATCCTTGCCTGCTGGTCGCCCTCCCTTTATCCAACCGCCGGTCTACCCTTATCTGCCAGTTTATAATTACTCTTTCCCAGTGGAATACAATGCCCTGTTTTCTGCGTGGTGGTCCTTCATGCAGAAGCAGACATCTGCTCCTTAGGGCCTTCCTCAAGCACTCCCCAGGTAACCTGCAGGGAACCTTCCACCCCTAGACCGGGGGCTGTCAGGTACCAGTGTCCCCCTGGGGTGCACTGGATCCAGATCCAGCGTCCGCTCAGGCACTCAACAGGACAGGCACTGCTGGCTGAAAGTGAGCCAGATAAGGATGACTCTGTATATTCAGAGTCTTCCTCCACCCCGAGGAGCTCTTCTGAAGGCGAGGAACCCGTTAAGGTGTTTCCTAAATCCCCTGCTGCTGGTCCATCATTCATGGATGTCATGAGGCACATCCAGGCCACCAAGGGCTAGGAAATGGAGGAACAGGACCCAGAACAGCGTGTTGCCTCTTGGCGTTGACTTGAGGAAGCCTGATACCCTCCCCATCCCCCCACTCTTAAGAAAATGTCACAAAGGCGGCTTGGAACCACCCTCTACCTCTCCACAGTGCCCAAGAAAGCGGGGACAGGCTCTACACACTCCAGCTGGTAAGCCCTTTTTGGGGGGAACAACAAAGCTGACTCTGTGGTCATCAGCGCAGCAGTGACTGCACCAAGAAGCCCAAGCACCTCAGTGTCCTTCCCCCTGACAAGGAATCCAGGCAACTGGACCACCTGGGCAAGCGAAACTTATCCTCCATTCGGGCCACTAACTGCTTGACCCACATGGTCCAGTATCAGAATGTCCTCTGGGACCAGAGCAGGGACCTTGTTCAGACTTTGCCCGATGATTCCTCCAACACTCAGCTTGCCCAGCTCCTCAAGGCTGGTTCCAACATAGTGAACCATGTTCTTTGGGCCACCTATGGTGCTGTGGACACCTCAGGTAGGGGAGAAGCCACAGGCGTCTGCCTGTGGTGCCATTCCTGGCTCTGGGTGTCCGTGTTTGCCTCTGATGTGCAGTCCAGCATTTTAGACACACCCCCGGGCATTGTCCAGTTCTGGGGGGGATGTCCAGGATCAAATGTCCTCCCTCCAGGAGTTGGGCCATGCCCTTTGGTCAATTCACTTGTGTACCATACCCAGCCTAAGGCTGGTCAGCGGTCTCCATTTCGCTGCTTCTCCAGCTGAAAAACCCGCCCTCCCAGCAAAGGTCAGGGTAAACGCAAGGTGGCGTTAGGCCCCTCTGCAGCCGCCACCAGAGTCCCTCGAGCACCTGTGGCCACCCTCCCAGCGCCCGCGCCTACCTCCTGACTCTTTGGACAACACCTCCCAAACTAATTTGGGGGGAGGCCATTGGGGGTCAATTCTCCTTTCACCTTGGGTAGCGGGACATTACCTCGGACAGCTGGGTTCTGCAGATCATAGAATACAGCCAGACACTCAAGCTACTCGAGTGGCCCACAGAAAATCCTCCGGGAAGCTCTTCTTAGCCCCCAGCTCATGTGAGGGGAGGAGCTCATCTGGGAGGAAATTCAGGCACTTCTGCAAAAAAGAGCTCTAGAGCCCAGCCTAGTGGGGCAGGGGCTTCTACTCCCACTTCTTCCTGGTCCCCCAAAAGACTGGGGATCTCTGATCCAGCCTGGATCCGAGTCATCTGAACTTGTACGTAGAGTATGAATGCTTCAGGATGGTCACCCTTCAAGGGTTGTTGCTCCTCCTACACCAGGGAGATAGGCTTTGTTCTCTGGATATGCAGGATGCATATCTGCAAAATTTTTCCTTCCCATTGGTGCTTTCTCCGCTTCCATTTTCAGGAAGCCCATTTTCCATTCAGGGCCTTTCCTTTTGGCCTCTCTTCAGTCCCAAGGGTCTTTACCAAGTGCCTGGTGGAAGTAGTGACTGCCTTGAGGAGACAGGGCTTCAGCGTGTTTCCCTACCTAGACGATCGGCTGTTAGCAGCCCCCTTCAGGAATTGTCTTGTCCAGACCCTGCCTTCAGCCTCTTCCAGGCCTTGGGTATCACCATCAGTCAGCTGAAGTCTTGCCTGTCTCATTGTCAGCACCTTCAGTATATAGGGGCGGTTCTGGATACCGCCCAGGGCATGGCCTTCTTGCCCAAGGACAGGGCAAAACATCTGATTGCCCAGGCCCACGTGGTCTCCTCCAGTCTCCAGGTCCCTGCCAGTGTCTTCCTATGACTCCTGGGTCACATGGCAGCAGCCACTGCCATGGTTCCTCTCGCCTGCCTTCACATGCGGATATGTCAGTGGACATTAAGAGTTCAGTGGGATCAATGCATGGATGACCTAGACCAGATGGTCATGGTCTCCAATCCTGTGGCGTCCTGTTGTGGTGGCTTGTGCCCAGCCAACCTGCTTCGGGGGGGGGGGGGTCCCTTTCAAATCCAGGCCCCTCGTAAGATTCTCATGATGGATGCCTCAGGTCTAGGCCGGGGAGCTCATTTAGATGCTCACCAGACTCAAGGCACTTGAACAAAAGTGGAACAGGGTCTCTACATCAATGTCCTGGAGATGCGAGTGGTTCTGTACGCTCTACAGGCCTTGCAGACTCATTTCCTTCTCGGTCTGCTGTTGGTGCAGATGAACAACATCTGTGTGGCATATTTCATCAACAAATGGGGGGAACTCACTCTTACCCCTGTGTCGGAAGGCGATGAAGGTTTGATATTGGGCCATCGAGCACAGTCTGGAGCTCTTGGCCGTCATTGTTCCAAGTGTCTAAAACGTCTTGGCAGACAGTCTGAGCTGCTCCCGGTCACGGGCTCATGAGTGGGAGCTTCTGACCCCGGTGATCGAAGATCTTTCCAACAGATGGGGTGTGCCAGAGTCGGACCTTTTTCCATCCCCCCTCAGTGCAAAACTACCACTTTTTTCCCTCACTCGATCCTGGGCCTGGTGAGACGCATTGTCCCTCTCCTGGAAGGGGAGGTTTCTGTATTCCTTCCCTTCCTTCCCGCTCCAGAGGGTGCTGCTCAAACTCCAGCTGGAAGGGATGGAGATGATACTCATAGCCCCCCCTTCTGGCAATGTCAGATTTGGTTCCCCTTGCTTTAGCAGCCGACATTGGAACCTCCAGTGCCCTTGCCCCTTTGCACCGGCTTGGTCTCCCAGGACTGGGGCACCCTGGTCCATCCAGATCTAAAGTCTCGGCATCTCCATGCATGGCTCCTGTGGACTTAGCCATTGCCCGCTTTGGAGTTCCACCTACGGTTGCCGATGTCCTGGTGGCTGCTAGAAAGCCATCCACCAGAGCCACTTACACCATAAAATGGAAGAGCTTCACCCTCGGGGCTGTCTTACACCAACTGGACCCCTTCACCTGTCCGGTGAATCAGGTGCTGGAGTACCTTCTGTCCCATTCAGATTTGGGATACTCTGCCCTCAAGGTGCATTTTTCTGCCATCTCTGCATACCATGCGCCTATCAAGGATAGGGCCATGGCCCAACTGGAAGTGTCTCGCACTTTCATTTATCTTTTTTTTTTTTTTTTGTATATTTTATTTCTGCTCTGGAGGTCAGGGTATCCTTCCAGAGTACCCACTTGACTAGCTGCCGTTACTCCCAGTCTGAAACCCCCCACATCAGTCCTCCTTCCAACCCCATGGAGAGGGCCCGCTCACCCTTGGCAGCCTTTCTGAAATTAGAGGGACTTACCAAGAGGTCGGGTCAGCCATGGAAGATCCAATGCAGTTGGGTCTGACAGCGGGATGTGGACAGATCCCCGGGGTCTCCTTCATCTCCGCTGGTCTCCAGGGTTTTTTGCATGTTTGTTCCCCTGCAGAGCGTGGATGTCCCATGATGTCCGAACACCTTCATGCTGACATCTGCCGCTGCTCCACCCTTGTGTAGCACTGCTCATGCTGGGTCCCCGATCTCCATTGGGGGCCGCTAGAGAGCAGTGCGATCTCCGGAACACCCCCCGGGGAGGGGAGCACAGTCCTCTGGATGCTCAATCCACTCCCTCCCCTGCTGGCCCCCGACAACCCGAACCTGGCTCACCGGCATGGCGCACGATATGTGGCATCCAGCACCTCAACTCTCAATGCCACCGAGCCAGCTCTTGCATCTTTCTTCGGGGCATTTTGCATTTGAAACCGCCCATTTGGGACCGGATCCCTCCATGGGACCTCAATTTTATGTTGGAGAAACTCCGGTTACCTCCCTTTGAACCGGCCGCAAGTTGCAAGCTACGCCTTCTGTCATGGAAAGTGCTCTTTTTAGTTGCTGTTACATTTGCTTGAAGGATTACCGAGCTTCAGGCTTTTCTGAGTAAAGAGCAGTATTTGTTTTTTCACAAAGAACAGGTGTCTGAGTACAACTCCTATGTTTCTTCCCAGGGTGGTGTCGGAGTTTACTTTGAATCAATCCATCCACCTACCAGTTTATTATGCTGAGTATTCTTATCAGGGGGAGGCTTTGCTCCATATTTTGGATGTACCTAGAATCTTGCACCGGACCAAGACTTTAAGAAAGTCTGATCAGTTGTTTGTTTCGTTCACCCCCGAGAGAGGGCGCTCCGGTTTCCAGACATTGTGTGTCTAAGTGGTTAGCTAATTGCATTGTTTATTGCTACCATAAGTACAACAAGGACCTCCTGGGAGTAGTCTACCACTAGGGGTATGGCTGCCTCCACTGCCTGTTTCAGAAATGTTTCTGCTGCAAACATTAGTGCAGCCACCACCTGGAGTTCTGTCCACATTTTCACCAAGCATTAAAATCTGGATATTGCCTCTAGGCGCAAGGCCAGTTTCAGCCTCGCTGTTCTGCAGGGCCTTATCTCTTAGGCTGTTGACTCCTGTCTAACCTCCTTCCGGTGCTGTTTCTTTTTTATTGCCATAACTGCTTGGGACTTAGTCCTACTGGTGTTGGCCTACTGCAAGAGCCTCCCTTGAAGTAAGATAGTACAGTTACATAAAAACCTACCATAACAGTAGATCTTTGAGAGGAGCTCTTGCAGCAGGCCCTGATTTTCCCTCCCTCCCTCCTTCCTTTCCCCTTCTTGTCTCTGCTGTATTCCTCTTCCATTCACATGGGTTTTCTGCTTCCCTTTTTCCATTTTGGTTCTTGGGAATCTCTTTGGTTCTTCTTTCTCTGCCCGCTCAGGGTCTCCAGCAGGAGAACTGGGAGGGAGGCACCTGCCTTCATAGGATAGGCCGGCGTCAGAGGGTGACGTTTATGGTTTGCAGTCCCCTGTGGTAGACTGCTACCTAGAAAGTTTCTGTGTGGTCCTGGCACCTGACAGCTCATTCCTACTGGTGTAGGCCTGCTGCAAGAGCTACTCTTGCAGCTCTGCTATTATGGTAAGTTCTTATGTAACTGTGCTTTTTCTGCTCACTCGCTCCAGGGCCTGGAGTTTTTTGGTGAGACGCATTGTCCCTCTCTTTGAAAGGGATGTTCCTCTATGCCTTTCCTCCCTTGATGCTGATTCAGAGGGTGTTGCTCAAGCTTCAGATGGCAGGAGAGACTATGATCCTCATTGCTTCGGTCTGGCCTCATCAGATCTGGTTCCATTTACTGCAGCAGTTGGTGGTGGAACATCCAGTACCCCTGCCCCTGTGCAAAGGCTTACTCTCCCAGTAGCAGGGCACCCTGATCCATCTGGACCTCAAGTCACTACACCTCCACACCTGGCTCCTGAAGACATAGCCATGGCTAGATTTCAGATATCCAGAAAGGTGACTGATGTCCTAGTGGCTGCTAGGAAACCTCCCACCGGGCCATTTCTTCCATGAAGTGGAAGCGCTTTGCTCTGTGGGCAACTTCCCATCGTTTGGATCCTTTCACTTGTCCAGACAATCAGATTCTGGAGTACTTGCTGACCCTCTTAGATTCAGGTCTACAATACTCCTCCATGAAAGTACGCGTGACTGCTATTTCAGCCTTCTATGTCCCCATTGATGGCCGTATAGTAGCACAACTGGAGGTGTCCCGTACTTTTTTGAGAGGCTTTCTTCATCTGAAGCCTCCCATCCACAATCCAGTCCCACCGTGGGCCTTAAATTGTGTATTAGAGAAACTTTCTTTGGCTTCTTTTGAGCCAGCCATGTGAGCTACTCTTTCTGTCATGGAAAGCGTTATTTCTAATTGCTATTACTTCTGTTCAAAGGATTTCTAAGGTTTAGGCTGTGATGTGCGAGTCTCCTTATTTGGTTTTCCACAGAAGCAGAGTGTCTTTGCGTACCACCTCTAGGTTTTTAACAAAGGTGGTGTCTGAGTTTGCCCTGAACCAAACCATTCACCTGCCGGTTTATTTCCTGGAGTATTCCAGTCCAGGGGAAATGATTGCTCCATACTTTAGATACACATAGAATACTCTGATACTATGCTCACCGTACGAGGGACTGCAGGAAGTCCTCATAGTTGTTTGTTTTACCCCTGGGAAAGAGGGCGTACCAGATCTTACTTCGAGGATATCTCTTGCGTCAGGCCATCACTGGTAGGACAAAGCCATCAGGCGGCAGGACCACACAGAAACTTTCCTAGTTAGCAGGCTACCAAAGGGGGCCACCCACCTCCGATGTCAACCCCAACACCCTTCCCAGTTCTTTCTATATGCCTAACATGACAGTTGTAATTTTTCCTGAGGTCTCTCGAAGATCTGTTAACAGTAAGTTCTTATTTAAGTAAACTATTTTCATCGAGGATATCTCTTGTATCAGGCCATGCCGTCCCACCCTCTGCCCCCCTTGGCCTTTGAGCTTCTCCCTTTTCCTGTCCCTTTCTCCAGGATGGTTTACCTTCTGTTTCACCTTGCTTAGTAGCAGGAACCTCTGGCTGTCCTTCGGTTCCCCAGGAGGAGATCCTCTGTATATGGTCTCAGGCGGTGGAACTGAGGAGGGTGCGGGGCTGCCCACATTTATATAGGAAGGACGTCGTTGGCTAATGTCAGCGTGGGTGGCCCCTAGTAGACTGCCAGCTAAAAAGTTTCGATGTGGTCCTAGTGTCTGGCGGCTATAGTTCCATAGGTGTGGCAAGAGGTTCTCTCGAAGATCTACTGTTACGGTAAGTTCTTACGTAACTGTACTTTCTGTCACTTGCTTTGAGAATGTTTCTGCAGTTGACATGTGCTGCTGCCACATGGAGCACTGTGCATTACTTTCACTAAGCATGATAGTCTAGACATCATCTCTTGTAGATGTGCTGACTTTGGTCCTGCAGTGTTTCAAGGCCTTTCCTGACTGCATACCAGACTTTGCCATGCTCCCTGGGTACCTTTTGTACCGCTTAGGAATCATTCCGAAGGTGTGGCCTCAGAACACTGCTCTGCCTTGCACTTTCCTCTCATCACTTCAGGGTATTCTGTTACATTATAAAATGGTAATGGAACATCCTGAAATTTGATTGGCTGTTGTTCATGTAGCAATTATGTTCCACGCATGGAAAATAAAAAGTGCTGCCAAATGTGCACTGATCACCACTGGAATCATTAAGCTAATAGAATGCTAAGAATTCAGCTGGCAGCCATTGTTTTTGCTCTGTAAGTGTAAGCATCACATTTACTTGCACTGGGCCCTAAAGATAAAACTACTTTAAATACAAAATAAAACAGATTAATTAAAATGTTGTTTCCCTGATTATCACATTCTCCTTACACACACAAACAAATTAGAAACATTAAGTGTTGTTTATAGTTTTCATTACAACTGTTTCTTTGCTGACAATGAAAAATCCCCCTTCTATCTTTATCTGCTCATCAGGGAAATCTCTTCTCCTTGCCCTGACAGTGAGATAATTGACTCTGTGGCTGTAACCAAGGCCTTTGGTGTGTGTGGTATGTTAGGAGAGTAACATTCTAGCAGTGGAACCGAGCAGAATTTTGAATCCATGTATTCCATGGTAAACGTTCCATGACAGACATTCCATATCTTGAATGTGATGTGGGGAAAGCGGAGAAAAAAAAAAAACAGGAAGAAGAAAGTAGGCAGCAATACAATGACATCATTTGTAGTGGGCGGAAGGACTATTTTATCATAAATGCATACAAGTAAATCGATTGTTTCTACATATAAACATGCTTTTCCCAACTGTAAACAGTTTTAAGGGTATTCTGTTGCATTATTGCCTTGCACTTAGAGAAAGGTAATGTTTTTTATATCAAGTTCTGGTTATAATTTACTTATACAATGTTAACCCAAGTGTGTGCTTCACTGTATATATTGATCGCTGTATATATTTCTTATCTCTCCTCCATGTTATTCAATTTATATTGACATCACTGTTTATTATTTTTTATTGTACTCTGTGCTATATATCTTATATTCCTCTTTAACGTATCATGACGTGGAACCTCTGTAAATGAGTCTCTGGCTCAAAGGTATATCTGAAAATTAATGAATAAGTCATAGTACATTTTCAAAAGAATTTCCGCCATTGGGCCACAGTGTACCCACCCTCCTTCTCCCTTTCTGAGGTATCCGCTTGCAGGTTTGTCCACTGCCTTGCTTTGAGGGGTCCATAAGCACCTTATGTATATATTTCCAGTCCGAGCCTCTCCTTGCATGCCTAGTACTGATTTGGACTCCTGGTTGGGAACTGAAGTGGTCTTGATGCTGACAGTGTATACAGTAGTTCCAAAGGTGTGGCCAAGTGGAGCAGTTTCTTCCAAAGATCTGTTGATACGTTGAGCAGTTGTTTTTCTTCTCTATTGTGATTTGTTTTTTCTCAGCTTCAAACTGCAATACTAGAACAAAGTGTTATTTAAACTGTAGTTATTCTGGTATCACCATACTGTATGTCACAGAAACCTAAAAAAGCACAGGCCCACCAGGTGCTCACAAAGTGTGTGGGCTGTGACAGTAAGGTCCCTAGGCCAACAGCTACAATTTGTGTTTTAAGTGTTTGGGACTAGAGCATCTTAGACGAGATTATGAATCCTCTAAGAAATTATTTCCTTAAACAGTTAAAAAGAAAGAATCTAGACTTCCGGTGACGTCACCGTAATGGCGAGAGGTTGAAGAGCTGAGCTCCCCAGAGGACACCCCCTAAAATCGGCAAACTCCCCTAATCGAACGAAATTTAAAAGTATATAAAGATGTACGCAGTAAGCTCAGGATGGCAGGAAAACCCCTGAAAACAAAGGGTTCCAGACAACTGCAATCAGGAGGCAAAATGAGGCAAACGTTGTTGAGCAGATCACAAGAAGGCCTCGCGGCCCTGCCAGCACGCAAATGATATTCCTCCGATTCCTCGGTGGAGTTAGAGCAGAATGAAATGGATTCTAATGATGGCACAAAACATACTTTACAAAAGATCTTGGCCACAGTGAACAAGATTGATAGTGATCTGGCAGATTTAAGGCAAGATATGCGCCTCCTGGATAAAAAAGTGTCTAAAAATGACACTCGCCTGGAAGAATTGGCTGAAACGCAGGAAAGCAATGATCGCCTATTATTATACTTAATGCAAAGAGACCGAGAAATGAGTGTGAAACTAGAAGACCTGGAAAACAGGTCTCAACGTAACAACTTCCGAATACATGGGCTGATGGAAGGAGCTGAGGAAGGGTTTGCTACAGCAGCTGACTTTATCCAACAAGTACTGAGATCCAGGTTAGAAATCCCTTCGGCTTTAGACCCAACGATTGACAGGGCCCGTCGATCACTTGTGCCTAAGTCAACAGATTCAACAGTGAGACCAAGGTCATTAGTGATAAGAATGTTGCATTTTCAAACAAAGGAATGGCTATTAAGGGAAGCCTGGCGTCACAGGGACTTAAAGTACAAAGATATGGTAATTTACTTTGATCAAGACTTCTCGACGGTGCTGCAGGCGAAAGACAGAGAACCAGAGGAATAATTAGAGAACTGAGAGAAAAAGGGAATCGAAGCACAATTATTATATCCATCAAGACTGAAAATATTAGAGGAAAATGGTACAAGGATCTTTCCCACGTTGCTCGAAGTGGTCCCATATTTGAAGAACTTAGAGATTATAACACCTGACTTAGCATGTGAAATGTTGGAAAAACAGCTGAGAGTAAGTGTGTGGAGCGTCGCGACCAGAGGCAAGAACAAGAACAGAGGGACTCCTTTCTCTTATCCAAAATCCACAATGGGTGACATTGCAAGGTTACTGCAGAGAGCAGAAAAAAGAAGCAAACTGGCAGATTCGCGTAGGGAAGATGTGTCGCCATCGAAGAACTGAGGATAATAACGGTTTTAATCGTGGTATATGTAGTTGGGACTTTTTCCATCGGAAGCACCAGAGAGAGATGTGGAGAACTGTTTGAGACTCTATATAACAATTGGAATAAAACTGTAATTTGAGATGGGGGATCAAAAAAAAAAAAAGAAAGGAAAGGCTAGGACCACATTAACTCTTGGAAAGGTGTAGGGGGAGCCGAGGTGGAGAGGTCTGCAGGGAGGTTTAGGATTTAAGCCTTAGAGAGCAAGCAAGCAAAAGGTTTTGCAGGAGAATGTTAACTTCCAGATGTCTTCCCACCTCTATACGGAGGGAAGGGGGGAAGAGATGGAAAACAAGAGAAGAAGGGGATCTTTGATTCCTAAGTCGATGGGGAGAAAAGAACTGTCATTCCTGGGCTAAGCACACTGAGCTGGAATATAAAGGATAAGCGTGGGAGGAGGGGAACTAAAAGAGCATGTACGACTAGAACACAGTTGGGGGCCTCACGGGGGAGGAGCACAGTATTTTCTTTCTCTTTTTCGCGCCAAGGGGCGTCTACACATAAGAGAGAGTTGTCAGCAAACCATTTCTACAAGGGTATTTGCTACAACACCCCATAAACATCGGAGGGGCATAATAAGTGGTCATAGAGTTGACTAACAATTCCCTTGGAAGTCAAAAGTGGGAAATTTAGAGCCAGTTACGCAATTAAAACAGTTTAGTAAGATATACAGATGTTGGATTTAATAATGTACAAGTTACAGAGTATTTGTCTTTTCAATGTGGTCTCTTTCCGCTTTACACAAAGAAGCAAAATCAGACCTTGAGGGTGACAGAAGAGGGAGGGGGAGGTACGTGGCAGCCTGTCCAAATCTATGTAATCTGGATCTCTGGCAAAACTTAACACCTGAATATGGCTTCTTTAAATAGAGTTTCATGTAATGTTAATGGTATTAATTCACCCGTAAAAAGAACCAGATTACTGGGGGAATTGAAGAGATTGGACTGCGACGTAGCTGTCCTGCAAGAGACTCATCTCTCTGATTCAGAGCACTTAAAACTCAGGAGAGCTTGGGTAGGGAGAGTGGAAGTTGCGGCATGTGGGGGGATTAAAAAAGCTGGAGTGGCTACCTTGGTGAAAAGGAGTTGCCCACTAAACATACAGGAAGTGGACAAGGCATTTGAGGGGAGATATATCAGGGTCACGGGAATGGTTCAGGATCAAGTGATACACATAGTTAATATATATGCACCTAATACAGGAACAGACAAGTTCCATTTGGAAGTCTTTCAGAAAACTGCGGACCTTTCCATGGGAATTTCGATATTGGGGGAGATTTTAATGCCATCCCATGTCCATGGACCGATCAGGAAGGCAAGCGTGCTCTCCAAAACCGGTAGATAAAAAATTCAAAGCTAGGTTAGAGGAAGATGGATTGGTAGATGTATGGAGACACCAGCATGCAGGGGAAAAGGATTACACCTGTTTCTCCGCAGCTAATAAATCCTATTCGAGGATAGCCTTCATATTGACACGTAAGGTCAATATGCATTACTTTACATCATCTAAGATAGGGTCATTTACCTTATCAGACCACGCCCTGATCGTGGTCAAAGTGGTGTGGGCGACAGGTTCCAGACATACCAGCCGGAGACTAAATGTCTCACTACTTAATGACAAATCGACAATAAAGCAAATTAAGCAGGCTATTGCTAATTTAGCTATTGATTCCCCGATATCAGACAGCTGTCCCCTTCTTTGGTGGGATACTATGAAGGCGGTAGGAAGGGAGCAATTAATTAGTTTGGCTTCTGCAAAAAAAAAAGCTTAGGAAAAAAAGAGGAATGGGTTATTAAAAGGCATAGAAGAACTGGAAAAGGAACATAAAAACCACCCCAGAGGGAAAAGAGAAAGAACTTTAAAAGAACTACTCAAAAAAAGGGAGGAATTGCGGATGTTGGACAATGAAAAAGCAGAAGGTATTCTAAGATTTGCAAATCAAAAGTACCACGAGGGAGGAGGGGGAAGGCGATCAGATTACTGGCCTTTCGGTTGAGAAAAGAACAAGCAAACAGATATGTTCCATTTATTTTAGACAACAGCAAAGATAAAAGAAAATGGGTGAAACCAAATGATACAGTCACAGCATTTAAAGAATATTACAAATTATTGTATACAGAAAATATAAGCCCGAAGGAAGTTAAAAGGGATACAGGGGAATTTTTAAAGGCCATGGATTTTCCCAAATTGACCCCAGAAGTAAAGAAAGAGTTGTCAGCCCCCATTACAGAGAAGGAGGTTTGAGGGGTTATCATGAACCTTCCAACCGGTAAGTCGTCGGGCCCAGATGGGCTGCCTGCCGAATTTTTCAAAAAACTAAAGAACCCCTTAATTTCAAAATTGACTGCTGTTATGAGTGCTATCTTGGAGGAGAATAAAATTCCCTCTTCCTGGCAGGATGCAATCATCACAGTACTCCCTAAACCAGGCAAGCCCTTCGAATGCTGTGAGTCGTTCCGACCCATATCCTTGCTGAATCAGGATTTTAAAATATGGACTAAGATCCTGGCCAGTCGAATTCAGAAGCATATTGGAAACCTAATTCACCGAGATCAAACGGGATTTATTCCTCGTAGACACTTATCTGATAATATCAGAAGACTTCTTAATATAATTAGTAAGGAGAATAAATCAACAGCACCTCAAGTAGCGATTTTTTTGGATGCGGAAAAAGCCTTTAATTGGCTGAATTGGGCTTATTTACAGGAAGTACTTCTTTACATGGGTTTTGAAGGTGCGTTTATGTAGTGGATTATGGCAGCATATCAAAAACCCAAAGCCAGGGTACGGGTTAATGGGACATTATCAGAGGGGTTCACAATTGAAAGGGACACTAGGCAATGCTGCCCACTATCCCCACTATTGTTTGCCATTGCTATGGAACCTCTAGCCCAAGCAATTAGGACGAGAACAGATATTAAAGGAATCCAGGTTGGGGGGACCGTGAATAAAATATCCTTGTATGCCGATGATACTCTGATTTATTTATCAGACCCAGATACATCGATTCCCCCAGTGCTGGGTTTGCTTACATTTTTTGGCAAAATATCGGGTTTCAAAATAAACAAAGATAAATTTGAAATCATGTTAATAGGGGGAGCCCCAGCTTCAACACTCCAATGAGGGATCCTGTTCAAATGGGTGAAAGAGAAAATTAGGTATCTGGGAATACAAATTCCAACCAGGATTTCCAGATTATATCAGCTGAATTAAAGGAAGATCTTTGAAGATATAAACAGATGGCAAACACTTCCTTTGACTTTTACGAATAGGATTGACACTGTCAAGGTCGATGTATTACCCAGGTATCTATTTTTATTCACAAATTTACCTATCCCGTTTCCACATAAAGATTGGAAGGAACTTTGACACAAACTTTCTAGATTTATTTGGGCAGGGAGAAGGCCAAGAAAGAGATGGGAGCTACTCACGGTAAACAAGAGCCAAGGGGGGAGAGGGATACCTAATTTTTAGAACTATTATAGAGCAGCACAGGTTCTCCCAATTCTTAAAATACTAAACGCAGATCAAAGCGGAGGTTGGTATTCAGTGGAAGCAGAAGCACACCCCACGGTACCTTTGAGATTTTTACCATGGATAGCCACTCAACCAGATATCAAACTAATCCAGAACAGATGGTCCAAACATACAATAAAACTTTGGTTAGACACACGGCAATGGTGGGAAATCCCGAGTCCGGTCTGGGAGTATATCCCCCTAAATCATCTCCCTGGATTCCCCGCCAATCAAGGAGACGGTTGTTTTCCATGTGGAGAGGGCAGGGCTGAATAATCTTACCCAATTTATAGAAGAAGAGGTCAAATCATTTGCTGACCAGAGAGAATATAATCATAAAAACAGATTTTTTAAATACCTGCTATGCAGGCACTATATCTCCACTATGGTAGGGTGGAAGCCCTAAAACCCACCCTCCTCCTCCTTTAATAGCCACTCATCAAAAAAGTCTCTTAGCTGACCAGAAAGGTTACATTTCACTCATTTATAAGGCTCTACAAGAAGATGTAGGGAAAGTTCTAGTGGCTAAGATAGAGAATGAATGGCAAAAGGAACTGAACACCAGAATAACTGAAGTGGAATGGGGTAAAATCTGGGGGGGAATCTCCAAAACCACAAGCTCTCCTGGATGGAAAGAATTTAAGTGGAAGGTCACTGCCAGGTTTTTTATTACTCCGGAGATCTCTGCACATTATGCTACTTCCTCTACAGACTTATGTTTGAGGGGGTGCGGGAAAAGGACATTTACACACATTTTCTGGGATTGCCCCTGGATTAGAGACTTTTAGCAGGAAATTATGCAGGCAGTATAAAACATTTTCATCTTCAGGAAAATCTCTCAGTTGTTAATATGATATTAACTTTGACCCCAATGTAAATTAGAACAAAGAACCAAAAATATTTATTTTATATACTGGTAACAGCAGCCCTTAAGGTTATTACTCAGCAATGGCTTAAAAAAATTTGTTAACTAAAGATATGTGGAAAAGCAACATTAAGAAAATTAAAATTATGGAGGCAGTCACCGCACAGTTAAATCTTAGAGTGGATCAACATAATGCAAGGTGGTTACCATTATATGACTATATTGAAGAGACTGAGGGAGTCTCAGTGTTAGAACAGCTTCTTCAGAACTAAAGGGCATAATCCGAGAGATGGGTCATTAAATGATAGTAAGGAGTCAGGGGTGGAGAAAATCAAAGGCAACATAAGGCCTGAACAAGGAAGTTTTGGGGAAGAGAGAGATAAGCGGTAAATAATTAAATCCACGTCGAATAAAAAAGTTTGTGTAGTTGAAGGGCAGTGAGGTAGTTATCTACCTTTTAGAAATATGTTACATTGCTGTCATAGTTTGATGTATTATAAATGAAAATAATAACTAAAGGCAGTACATTGGAAAGCAGTTATTGTGAGGCAAGGGGGGGGGGAACAAAAATTCTGTAATGGATATATAAGCTGATTAATTGCTACAATATGGCGATGTACTAAGAATGGAATTCTGCCTAAGATGTATCAGTATGATAAACTATAAATAAAAAATTGTATAGGTTCAAAAAAAAAAAAGAATCTAAAATGCTTTTTGTTTAGCACTTGTTCCCCGTAAAATCAAATTTACTAAATATGGAGGGAAGTAGTAAAATTAATATCTCCACAGGGTTTCGCTAAACCCTCAACCAGTGGCTGTTCCATTAAGGCCAAGAGACCTCCAGAGGAAAATGTAACTTTTTGCCACTGGGGGAAGAAAACACCCAAGTAGAGGAAACTAGTGAAAGATGAAGGGAGGAAACTCCTTAGTGTAGTAAAAAAACAATGCAGTGAGACTGAATCGGTGAAAGAGCCACATAGTAAGTCCACTGTTAGGCTACAGTTAAACTGGCTCATCTTTCAGTTGGACAAACAACCTCCCTGGATGAATTTATGAAAACGTGGCCAGTGTTTCAGGCCATGAAGCAAATACAGGCTCTTACGGTACCTCCACCCCTTCCACCTAAAGAAGGTGAGGAATTTAATGAATTCATCATCGAGACAGAGATGAAGGTATCACTCCTGATAGCTCAGGCGATTAATTTAGTTGTCCTCATCAAATGGAAGACTGTTTTTTGGCTACACTACATTCAAACTTACTTAAAAATTTAAATTTACCAAATAAAGAAATGAATCGGTCTCTGTCAAACTACCTGATGCTGTCCTGATCTCTCTCCTCAGACTGCTGCAGAAAAATGCCACGCTGCAGAAACCCATTATGCTGTGTCTGCTGTGACACAAAAACACACACACATCAGAATTTCCCGAACAGTGACATACACCTCCCTTCTGTAGATTAACTCTTGCATTGCTGAAATATGTTAAAAAAATTCCTAATAAAAGTGATGAGCTGTTTTGACTACCTGCAGTACATATATTATATAAAGCAAACATGAGAAAAGAGTTGTATACTGGAAACATGGTTGTACCTCAGGGTCTAGTGAGATAATAAACCACTCACCTTTTGGGTTTGTGGCTTATTAGCTCATTAGACTGCCTCTGTGGAGTTGTTTTCCCAAATACAACACTGATGTATCCTTTATTCTACAGGTGTTTATCTGGGCAATAACACGACAGGGTACAAGTCTTTTGAAAGATGTAGACACTCTGTGCAGGGCTCGGGTTAACCTACCAAGTGACATCATGGGAGCCAAATTGGACCTTTTTGACTCTGTAGTGGTAATACTAGTGAATCTAGAACCTATGCATTATTCTATAGCTGCATCAGCTTGTAGCTTTCTCTGCGCTGGCTGTCACGTGAGGGCAAAGCAGGCTATATCCGGTGTGCATGCAAGAAATGAAAAGAAAAATCAGGTTGACTTTAACAAGCCGGAGACTATTGGCTGCCACCTTACTAGTACTGCACCAATTTGGTCCTGGTGTTGAGTGTGTGTAAACAGCATCAGTTGTTGAAGTCCGGGCTGCAACAGAACTGGTAGGGACACTTGATGAGAAAGTACACTTGAGAATCCACGTGATTCTCACAAAGTTTGCTCAGGGTTTAGCTTTTGAGCTGTGAGGAAGGTTCATTCATCATGCCACTCAGTGGTTGTTTAGGCACTTGGTACTTTTGTTTGTTTTTTTTACAAAAATTATAGTGCTTCTTACTTCATCTCCAGACTAAGAACTGAATTTAAAAAAGAACAGCAACTTATTTTTTTTCCGTAAGTAGCCTGACCACCAGTTTGAGAAAATGAGGGTGGGAGTGTACATAGATACATAGACAGTGTCGGCAGATAAGGGCCTATGGCCCACCTAGTCTGCCCATTTGAGCTTGTAAGTTCAGTTTGTTTTCCTAGAAGTCTGTTTCCCCTTACCCCTGCCCTCTAGAATTCCTTTATGTCTATCCCATGCATTCTTAAATCCCGTGATTGTTTCAGCCCCACCACTTCCTCTGGCAGGGTGTTCCACTTGTCCACCACCCGTTCTGTGAAGAAATTCTTTCTCATGTTTCCTCTGAATCGTCCTCCCTCCAACTTCATCCCATGCCCTCTAGTCCTGAAACATCTTTATCGCTTAAAAATAGTGTTTTCCTGCACCCTGTTCCTCCCTGTAAGATACTTGTATGTCTCTATCATATCCCCTCTCTCCCTCCTCTCCTCCAGGGAGTACATGTTCAGTTCCTTCAACCTGTCTTCATAGGACTTGTGATGCAACCCATGCACATCTTTGTTGCCCTCCTCTGAACCTTCTCTACCCTATGTCCTTACGTGGTATGGTCTCCAGAACTGTACACTGTACTCAGGTGGGGCCTCACTAGTGTCTTGTATAGCGGAATTATGACCTCCCTTTTCCTGCTGGTGATGCCCTGCCTATACATCCCAGCATCCTATTTGCTTTACCTGATGCCTTGTCACACTGTTTCCCTTCCTTGAGGTCATCAGAGATGACAACCCCAAGATCCCTTTCCTGCTTGGTGCATGCTATATCCTCACCCCCCTACTGATATATATTGTGCCAGGGTTTTTGTGCCCCATATGCATTATCTTGCACTTCTTTGCGTTGAATTTCAACTGCCAAACCCTTGACCATTCTTCAAGTTTCTGCAGGTCCCTTCTCATTCTGTCTACAGTTTCTGCAGGTCCCTTCTCATTCTGTCTGTGTATTTTGCAAACTAAGCTGAAAAAGGATACATGTATATTTTTGCAACCTGAAAAATGAACTTTGTTTCTCTGTGTGTTCAGAAAATAAGGATAGACAAATGAGTGCCGGGGAGCTGATAAAGCTGCTGCACAGTCATGCCAGTTTGACTTATTGCCAGCTCAGTCTCCTTGAGCAGAAAACGAGGCTGAGGAAGATGGTCTTAATAAAAATGTTAGCCAGTTGGTAGTAGTAGTTCTGACTGAAAATGGAATAAAATAATTATCTATGCTACATTCTTCAAGAAATAGCCTGCAGTCTAGCCAGTTAAATTCTTGAGAACTTGTATGTGGCTTTTTAAGAAAACAGGTGGTATGTTTTTCCTATTTGCAACACCCCCCTCAGTGACTGATTCACTGCTGCTAGTGTTTTTACTTTTTTTTGTTTTTCCTTTTTCTCATAAAGCTTTTCATCCCTCGGTTGCACAGGTGGGCTGCCCCCAGCACCCACTTCCCCCAACTCATCTCCCTCACATTCCCCCATGGATTGCCCTCATCATAAGGTCGGGAAGGGAAAGGCCATCATCCCCCCCCACCCGGTGACTCATCCAGAAGTGGCCTGACAGTCCAGGTGGCAGTGTGGTTAAAGGGGTAGGTGGGCAGGGCTTCCTGAAGCCTGTGCCAGCCATTTTCCATTTTCTCCGCTTGGTTCCCAGCCACAGCAGCATGTAAGTGTGTGCATGTGGAGGCGAACACATGGTATAGAACCGCAGTCCCTTCTGTGCCACTCAAGTGCCGACGCTACTACCCAGCCTTCACCAGCTGTCTCCCCGGGGAGGAGAGCTGTCTGATGGCTGCTCAGTCCCCGGCCGCCCCCAGCAACCCAAGCTCGTTCCTGAACTCAGGTTGCTGGCGTGGTGGGTGGTAAGGTGCATAGCACCTTAGCCCTCTCCACCCCACCACTGGGCTGGCTGCTGCTAATGCTTTTAGAAAATTGAGAACATGCTATCTTGTCAGATTATTGATAGTATAATGTGCAAATCTTCAGAGACGATATTTGTGCTTCATTTGAATTTCAGTCATTCATGATTTTAATCATTGAAATTCACAAAACAAAATCACCGTGAGTGATTGAAATGAAGGTAAAAGACAAATTGAGTTAAAATGTAACCTTTACTAATAATGTACAAAAACATATTTATTTATTTATTAGCTTTTGGTAACCGGGTAAGTGCGCTAGGCAACAATTCTGCCTATTTTCAGGCACGACCCAGGAGAGCACAGGCCAAAGGTACAAATAATCACAGTAGTACAACTTAATTGATAAGAACAACATAAGATTACAAGCATTATTGTAACAGAATACAAGCTAGGAAAGATCAACAAACTAGTAATTCGGTATTCCAGAACACGTCAAAAAAGCAGTATTGTAACAAAATAGCAGTAGGTCCAGGCCTCAGCCCGGGGGTCAAGTGGAGTTAGGTTTATGAGCATTTGCAGTGGCCAAGGTGTAAAGGTGAGAGAACAGCGAGCTTTTAAAGACCCGGTGGGTGGCAGAATTTTTAACCTGGAGGGGGACCGAGTTCCAGAACTTAGGGGTAACATTGGAGAATGCCTGTTCACCCATTTTTGTAGCACAAGGTCCAATTGAGAGCATAGGGACTGAGGAGGGCCAGAGGGTGCTGGATTGGGAAGCAGGAGCAAGCAAGTTG
The DNA here is from genome assembly GCA_016271365.2 of Neoceratodus forsteri. Lineage (NCBI taxonomy): Eukaryota > Metazoa > Chordata > Ceratodontiformes > Ceratodontidae > Neoceratodus > Neoceratodus forsteri. Next base: position 675,402,901 of record CM028131.1, on the reverse strand, counting down.
GCTAGGGAGTCCGGGCGAGGAGGTCTAGTTAGGGAGTCAATAAATCACCCAAGGGAGTAGGCCCGGAGATCCTTGGGTGACAGCCAGTTTAAGCCAGAGTAAAGGAGGCAGTGATTAGTAAGGCGAGGGGCAGTTAAGGTGAAGCTGCAGATATTATTGTAGGAAGTGTCCCATTTGCTGAGCACACTGGAGTTGGCAGAGTAAATAAGTGGTAGAGTATATTGGAGCTGAGGGAGAAGCACTCCTCTCACTACAGATAGTCAGGCAGATGGTGTAAGGGAGTGGCACAATCGGTAGGCACCGCCAATTTTTGCATTAGCAGCACGACAAACCGCGTTGACATGAGTTGAAAAATCGAGGGAGGGATCAAGTATGACCCCTAGGTATTTGAAGGAGAACGTGTTGGTGACCGAGGAACCATCCCTGCAGTGAACCAAGAGCTTAGGAGCCGTGGAGGGCAGTTTTTTTGAGGAGCCAAATAGCATGGCTCATGTTTTGTCTAGGTTTAGATATTGATGGCTGTTCGAGAGCCATAATTGAAGGACTTGAAAGTCGCGTGAGAGTGTGAGGTTGATATCCTCAATCGATTTAGATGCAGAATAAAGAACCAGGTCGTTGGCGTACATGAGAGTGCAACTGTGGTGGGAAGGGTTGGGAATATCATTTAGGAAAAGGGAGAAAAGGAGAGGACTGAGAATGGACCCCTGTGGGACACCACAGGTGATCATTTTGGGGGAGGATAGAGCCTTGTGGAAAGCTACAGCCTCAGTGTGGTTGTCCAGGTAACTACGGAACCAGGATAGAGTGGAGTCAGAGGCACCAATGGATTGGAGGTTCGTCAGCATAAGTGGATGATGAACCATGTCAAATGCTTTGGACAGGTCTATGAAAACAGCACCTGTGAGTAGGCCGTTATCCATATTACTTTTGAGTTCGCTGGTGAGTTGGGTCAGAGACTTGGTGGTACTGTGCCCAGTCCTAAAGCCATGTTGGCCGGGGGGTTTGAAGATTGAACTTGGAGAGGTGTTCCGAGAGCTGACGGTGGACTGCTTTCTCAAGAAGCTTGCTGAGAGTGGGGAGAAGAGAGATGGGACGGTAGTTGGACATACAGTAAGTTTGACATCTCCCTTTTTGAGTATAGGGATAGTTCTGGCCATTTTCAGGCAAAGGGAACAGAGGAAGTACTGATTGATAGGTTGAAAAGCCTGGTGACAGGCTTGGCAAGCCAGGTTGCAAACTACCTGAGTATCCCAGGATGGATTCCATCGGGGCCCAGGCACCCGCGGGCTGGTAGGGTATTGAGAAGTTTATGTACTTTTTGGTACGTGGTCGGAGCCAGCGCCAGTGTGGGTGGAGTGGGGGTCTTGGAGGAAGCAGCAAGCCAATCATTTTGGGTCCTGGCTGGTGCTTCAGTAGGTATCGAGGAAAAGAGAGAATTAAAAGCATTGGCAATGGTTAGCGGATTATTGCAGTGTACACTCTGTATATTCATGTCTGTAGGTGTCTGTGGCTTGTCATTGGCAAGAATTTCCTTGATTTGGGACCAGTACCTTTGAGGGTTGGTGGTAGAGGACATACGAAGGTTCCTATAGTAGGAGCTTTTAGCCAGGTGTATTTCCTTTTTGCAGTTGTTCCATGAGGCTCTGTAGGCTTCAAAGTCAGTGCGTAGATGAGAGACCTTCCACGCAGACCACAGTTTATCCCTGCGTTTCAGTAGTTGAAGCAGTGGGCGCGTGAGCCACTTGGTAACCTTCCCTGTCACTCAACGCGTGGTGACGGGGATATGTTGGTTTTGCAGTGAAAGTAGGACGGAGTTGAAATAACCAGTTGCATAGTTAATGTCCTCTTTTATGCAGAGAGGAGACCAGTCAACAAGGCCAAGATCATGAGTGAATGCATCCACGCTTAGTTGGGAGAGGTTTGGGAAGGTAGCAACTTTAGAGGGGAAGGAGGGGGTGGAGGTGTCCCAAACATAGTAAACTGGATAGTGATCGCTAATGGTGTCTGGGAGCACTCCTGCCGAGGTGATATATTCCTTCCTATTTGTTAGAATCCAGTCGAGTAGGGTGGTGCACGCAGCCCCACGGGAGACCCTGGTGGGTTCCTAAATAAGCTGAGAAAGGTTGGCCTTACTAACCAGGGAGTATAGGTGGGAGGAGTTATGTCCTGCCCAGTCTAGGTTGAAGTCACCAAGGCAGCTAATGTCGCTTTTGCCTGTAATTGATAACAAATAATCAATGAATTCCGTAAGCCCCTGCTTGGAGTTTTTGGGAGGAACATATATGCTGAAGATATGGAGCACTGGGAGTCAGTAACTAAGGGCTTAAGCCATGTTTCAGTGATGGCTGCAATATCCGGGCAGTTCACACTCATCCATGCCTGCAGGTCTGGGAGACTGGCAAGAAGGCTCCTAGAGTTTACGTGAGCAAAGGTGAGACCATTAGATTTCGGGAGGCAAAGCACTGGGGGAGTCTGTGAAAGGTTAGATACCTGAGGAGGACCAGGCTTAGCCTCGACATCCCCCGTAGGCGTTGGGGACTGATACATATCCAGAGTGAGATAATAGTGTAAGCCCTTGCTGAAACTCCGGGGGAGAATTTCCACCTAAACTGGAAGTACCTAGATAGCAGGCACAGGTGCTTGACAGTAAGTGCAGATGGGGGAAGAGGAGTAGGAGAGGCATCAGCTAGTAGCTTGGAGAAGCAAAAGTTGTCAGTAGAGCATTCGTTAGTGGGTGAGGTAAGTGTGACTGAGCAGGTGAGAGCAGAGAGTAGCAGTAGCAAAAGAGCACCAGAGAGGAGAGTAAGCAGGGCTGAGGAAGCCACAAGGTCAATAGGAGAAATGCAGTGTGCTAAGATGGGAGGGTGCTGAGAGACTGGGTTTTAACCAGGACAGAATAGCTATTAGAGAAACCCCTACAGGTTAGGCGACCTCTTGTGGCAAGCGGCTATAAGGAGCAGATGGAAAATTCGGGTGTTAAAAAAAAAAAAAAAAAAAAACGCGGGCAGTCCCAGATATCGCGAGGATTACGCGCTATAAGTCTAACACCAGCCAAGGGTGGGGGTATTTGAGGGGCGGGCAGAGCAGTCGCACAGCGTTTCTGAGTGAATTCTCTCAGAAAGTTCCTTTGTTTCAAGAGCAGCATCCGTCTCTGTACCTGGGCAGCGATCCGAGGGTGGGGAGAGCCTCAGCGGTGTGCAGCCCTGTCGACCAGAGTGAGCACGGAGCTCCGATTCGGGGGGGTGGGGGGAGAGCCCCTGTGGATGTGCAGCCCTCTGACCAGCACCAAGTTCTGTTAAGGAAGGGAGAGGTAGGAGACTTTATATTCAGCGTTGTGGTATGTTGATCCGAATTTCACTTCGGTATTTGTGCTGATGTGCAGTTAAGCAGACAAGCAAGACAAACAGTGGCTACTTAAATTGGAAATGCCTTTAACTAGTGATTTTGCCTCTAAATGGATTAAAGTTACTCAGCAGAACAGTGCAAAACACCCTACTAACATCGCAGAAGCAAGAGTTCATAAACTGTCTGTACTGTTGGGGGGACAGTAAATAAAAATAATTTAAAAATCCAAAAAGGCACCAAACTGGCTGCAGTTCATTCTCTCAGAAAGTTCCCTTTGTTTCAAAGGAGCGCATCCGTCTTTGTACCTGGGCAGCGACCTGAGGTGTTGGGGGAGAGCCTCCAAAGCCGTGTGCAGCCCTCTCGACCAGCATGAGCACGGAACTCCGATTGGGGGTGGGGGAGACCCTGTGGATGTGCAGCCCTCTGACCAGTGCCAGGTTCTGGGCAGCGATCCAAGGGTGGGGAGAGCCTCCGAGCGGTGTGCAGCCCTCTCGACCAGCATGAGCATGGATCTCCAATTCGGGGGGTTGGGGGAGAGCCCCTATGGATGTGAAGCCCTCCGACCAGCGCCAAGTTCTGGGCAGTGATCCGAGGGGTGGGGGAGAGCCTCCGAAGCGGTGTGCAGCCCTCTCGACCAGCGTGAGCATGGAGCTCTGATTCGGTGGGCGGGGGGAGAGCCCCTGTGGATGTGCAGCCCTCTGACCAGCACCAAGTTCTGGGCAGCGATCCGGTGGGGAGGGGGTGGGAGAGCCTCTGTGGATGTGCAGCCCTCTGACCAGCACCAAGTTCTGGGCAGCGATCCGAGGGGTGGGGAGAGCCCAGCAGTGTGCAGCCCTCTCGACCAGCATGAGCCTGGAGCTCCAATTCGGGGGTGGGGAGAGCCTGTGTGGATGTGCTGCACTCGAACCAGTGACAAGTTCTCGGCAGCAGCCTGAGTGGTTGGGCAAGAGCTTCCAGGCGGTGTGCAGCCCTCTCGACCAGCGTGAGCATGGAGCTCCGATTTGGGGGGTGGGGGGGAGAGCTCCTGTGGATGTGCAGCCCTCCGACCAGCGCCAAGTTCTGGGCAGCGATCTGAGGGGTGGTGGAGAGCCTCCGAAACAGTGTGCAGCCCTCTCGACCAGCGTGAGCACGGAGCTCTGATTAGGGGGTGGAGGGAGAGCCCATGTGGATGTGCAGCCCTCTGACCAGCGCCAAGTTCTGGGCAGCGATCCGAGGGGTTGGGGAGAGCCTCTGAAGTGGTGTGCAGCCCTCTCGACCAGCGTGAGCATGGAGCTCCAATTCGGGGGGTGGGGGGGAGAGCCCCTGTGGATGTGCAGCCCTCCAACCAGCGCTAAGTTCATGTGCATGCTAATATATATACTGTATATATATACTGTGTGTATGTGTATATATATATATATATATGTTAGAAAGCACTTCTGCCAGAGGGTAGTGAGACTGTGGATATCAAGACAGAAAAGGTCTACAAGGTAAATATGGACAAATGCTTGCATACTAAGGGACCTATTCATCAGTACAGGTTTGTACATCGTGCTTACGAAGGATGAAGCCGATGGCTGCAGAGTCCTTTCTGACCTTAAATTACTGTGGGAGGCAGCCTAGCCTAGAGGTTACAGCATTGAGCTGTGAGCCTGAAGATCTAGTAGACCTAGGTTTGAATCCCACATCTGCCACTTACATGCTATGAGACCTGAGCAAGGCACTTAACCTCCTGGTGCTCCCGTTAAGTAAATAGAAGCGGTCTTTGGTTCAGTGTGCTTTCCTGGCCAAAATTTCTAAATAAATAAATAATGAGCATTAGCTCAGTGCGCCTTTCCAGGCCAGAGTTTCTAAATACATAAAATATAATTATGTGTCTTACTGTGTAAATGCACTCGGCCTTTATTTAGCTTATGCCATTGCCAATGGATTACAAACTTATTTCCCTGAAAATAATTCTAAACTGCTGTCCCACTGGCTCAGCAGCAGCACACGGGGACCCACATTTGATGGCAGCCTCAGGTCCCTCGTTGCAGAACCAGTGAAGAGGTGATGCATCACAGAGACACTGTGCTCCCTCTCTGGAAAGGGGCACGCTGCCAAATGTTGTTCAGATTTCTTGCATGCTCTGAATAGAGCAGCTGTAAACCATTGACTAGTCAAAGATTGTTTGAAAAAACTGTAAAGTAGCAGTGTGTAACAAAACAAGGAAAGGCAGTCAAGATCCTGTTTCATCAGTGAGATCAGTAAATACGAAAATAAGTACAAGTAACAGAAGCCACACACACACACCCCCACCCACTAAAAGTAAAGTCACAGAAAGTTGTTTTTTTTCATATGGTGACTAGATAACATTTATGAGAACATAAAATCTTTGGTGAATGAGCAGTTCTTTACACCGCATTTTTGTGTTGTACTTTTTTTTTTTTTTTTTTTATACACAAGAACCTACTTCTCTGTAATCATTGTAGTTCCTATTTTGAGGAAAACCTAAGCCTTCCCAATTTGACCAAGTTACAAGTGGGACCTGGTGGAACCAATGCCTGTGCTTCTTATGGCCACATTTGTTGGCATGATGCACTCTTGCAGCACTTGGGTAAGTGAGTGTGTATTGGGGGGGGGGGATCAAGTCCCAGGGAAAAGGACATCTAATAAAACTTCCTGTGATCTGATTACAGTCGTTTTCCCCAAGAAGGCACTGTGGTGTAGTGGTTATAGCTCTGAGCTTTAAGTTAGGTTATCATAGATTCAAATGCCAATACAGCCACTGGGTACATGGGTGACCTAGAGCTAGTCATTTGACCTCCCTGTGCTTCTATGCTCCTACCTGTATAGCTGGTTAAAAAGCTGGACCCTACTAAAAGCCAAAATGATGCATCTTACTTGGGATATCTAGCAGGGATTTGAAATGAGTGTGTGTATGTATGTATATATGGGGGGGGGGAGTGGAGTATGCCGCATTCAGACTAGTTAGAATGATGTGGGTACATGAGACTTGAACAAAGCATGTTAGTGCCTATACGCCATAGCATGGCATACGTGCTCAGTTCCAGTCCCCCTGAAATCATTGGTCTTTCAGTGGTCGCTGGGATGTTATGCTTCACTTCCATGCTACGAGAAAATGCACTTTTAGTTTGAATTGCACTGTTCTCTGATCAGCTGCCTTTGTTGTTGCTTACAGGTGGTTGTCCTTGCCGTCACAGTTTGAGCAGGCAGTGATGACCTTGTCTACTACAGCCTGTCCCTTCTTACTAACGCTAAGAGATCGACTGCTGCTGCTGGAGCAACAGCTTTGCCACTCCTTGTTTAAATCCTTCTGGCAGATGCTGACTGAGAAAATCGACCTGCTCATCTATCAAGATGTAAGTAAAATGCTAATGTACCAGTGGTTTTTATATATCACTGCATAAACATGCACCCAACTGTATGTTTATATAGACATATATATATTTATATATAAATGTATAGGGGATATGCAGGGAGGGGGCTGTATCATACCTGATTTATATAAGTGCTGTTTGACCTTGGGTAACCTCACGAGTGGCAAAAGCCACTAGTCAGGTGTCCAAGGTGAAACAGCACGAGTATAGATAAATTAGGTGTTACACAAGCTTCCCCCTTGCATGTTCCATTTATGCATTAAGGTAGGAATGTGTGTGATCATTTTCTGTAACGCAGTCACACCAGTACTGGCATTGTTACGTTGCAGGTTATTGGTTGATCTGTTTACTGTTAGAAAAAAGACAAGATGGCAATTAATGTTAGGGAGCGGTTCAGTCGTTAATGAGCTCTGCTGTGTTGCAGGCTGCATTACTCTCCTGGATTATGGCAGTTTTGATTTATTAAAACAATTTTTTTGTTTGTTTTTGTATGCTGTGAGTGCCGGTTTCGGAGTAGTGAGTACTGAAATGTGAACCTCTCTCTTCATACCCCCTCCAGCATAAGTTTGTGTTGCCCATCTTAATGTACTGTGTAACTGTTTGGATGTGAAAACATCTTGAAACACAGTTCCAACTTTATTCCTTCCAGACCAGGAAAGCAATGACTTTCCACCCCTTCTCACACAACCAGGTTCACACTTTTCACCGCCCCGAATTCCCAGTGTGTTTATGTTAGCTGTATCTTGGTGTCCTTCTCTCATCAAGGCTGTATACACGTAGTGGCAGTATATCACTGATATTTGCTTTTTGTTATTCTCACAGGTATGAGCAGATATATATATCTATATAAAAAAGAGAGCACTGCTGGTGGGGGGAGGGCATTAGAAGGAAAGTCTATGGGATTTAATGGCACCTTTTACACACAGTGTATCCCAAAATGAAAATCAAAGATCTTTTTCTAGGATATCTTCCACCACTGAGCCACATCTGTAGGACATAGACACTGTTGGTGTCAGAACTGCTCAGAAACGTTTGCCTAGCTAAGGCCACCCTCAGTGATGCATGTTATCAGTGCATATATATTTTAGGAGGCTTCATACTCATCAGATCTTACTTCGAGAGGGCTCTTGCAGTGGGTATTCAAATATAGGACTAAGCTGCCAGGCGTCAGGACCCCACAGAAGACTTCTAGCTAGCAGTCTGTGGCAGGGAACCGCCCCCACGTCAGGTGACTGGCGTCATGCAACGTCAGCATAAAGGGGCGGTTCCCCATGCCCGCCTCCCAGTTCTTTCCCACCGGCTGCTTGTGAAAGTTCCTCACGGTACAGCAGCATTCGTCAGGTCATTCGTCGGTCCTAAAGTTTTCAACTTTTTTGATCTTTTTTCTCGATTTCTTCAATTTTTTCCTATAATATCTGCTGTGTATGTCATCCCCAATGCCCTCCGAATCCCATAAAACCAAGTGCGACTCGCGTGGTTCCCAGCTTCCACACAAGGACAGCCCCTCCTTGTGCCTCTTCTGTCTAGGCACAGACCACCCCGTGAAGAAGTGCCACCACTGCCAGAAATTCAGCTTGGCTACCCGCAAGAGAAGGCAGCAGTCCCTGGAAGCCCATCTCCTCAAGAAGAAAATGGTCTCCATGGAAAAAGAGTTAAAGAAACTTAGGCAGGCGTCCACTTCCCCCGAAGGCCACAAAAAGAAGCGTGACAAGGAAAAGCACCGAGAGCAGGAGTCGTCTTCCACAGCAGCCACGACTTTGACTGGAGTCGCGGCCTTTAAAGTAACATCTCCTCTGGGGGATCGCTCCTTGAAGGCCGTCTTGATGGCTACCAAGAAGGTGTCGCCCCTCCCGTCGGGCTCGCGCTCTGGCACATCAGGAGCCTCCGGGGCAAAGGGGGCCTCCATTCCCGTCAAGGCCGCTCCTTCTTCACGGCCTTCCAGTCCGGGCGTGTCCAGTAAGTTGGACGTCAGTCCTACTGACGCCCGCCTGGACAAGGCTGCTAAGCCGCTCACCTCCTCGGGTGATCGCCCAGCCCAACCCCCTTCTGACAAGGCCACCACTCCTTCACAGCCTTCTTCAGGCAGGGAGTCTAATAAGTCGGACACTGGCTCCTCCGATGTCCGCCTGGACATTGCTGATAAGACAGCCGCCGGCTCCTCCGACGACCGCCCGGTCAACCAGCCTGCGTCAGACCTGGTCATGGCATCTGATGCCCCAGGCTCTCCACAACGGATATTTCCGTTGCCTACTGAGGTTCCCCGTGTCTCCTCGGTTTACACCTGGGGATTTCAACCCTCCTTCCCCTGTTGAGACTGACGACATTGGGACACTGCCATCGGGGCCCCACCTCCTACGTCGGACCCTCAGACTCCAGTTCCAACAACAGGACCGTCGGACCCGTTCAGTGGTCTCCCTACGCCGAGCCTGACACCTGCGGGGCCGACACTTCCTCCGTCAGGCCCGCCAGCAGGACCTTTGCCAGGTCCTTCTGCTCCGTCAGAGCCCCTGGCGCCAGGGTACCCAACACCACAATACCCGGTGCCGCAGTACCCGGCCCCTCAGTGTCCGATGTCGCAGTACCCGATGCCAGGCTTCCCGCTAACGGACTACGGATACTCCTATTACGGGTACCCACACTACCCGTATCCCCCACCTCCTCCGACTCCGCCGCCCACTCCACAGCGGATCTGAAGGAAACCTTGTCCTCCTGGTGGGCTGAGGCCAAGGCTCAGATCACCAAGGAGGTTGAGAGTCCTCTTCCGACTTCTGTCCCTATACCAGACCCCCAATATCAGAGACGGAAGACTCCCTCCCCTTTACCCGACGTCAGAGGAGAACCTTCTGGCGCCCACGGTGGAGAGGACACACGCCTTCGGGAGCTCCCCAGAGGGGCCGTTCCTCCCCCTTCCAGGGAGGAGTCTTCTTCTTCTTCCTCAGAGACGTCTGACTCAGACTCTTGAGTCCAGCCACTCTGATCATGGAGACAAGCCCCATGCTCCAGAATGCCCAAGGCCGAGGGACCCTCTGAAGTCCCCACAGAGGGCCTTTCCTTTCTGGAGCTCTTAAGGAAGCTCCAGGAGACACATCAGTGGCAATCAGTGGAGCCAACTCATTGCTCATTTGGATCTGCCCGAGACCGCTCCCACACTTATTCCACCCTGGATAGAGCCTCACGCCGATGTTGTTTCCACCATCTGGAAACAACCTTCCACGCTACCTTCCCTTCTGAGGAAGGCGGATAGGCTATACCAGGCTCTGGAGGGTATAGACTTTCTCAGTCTTCACCCCAAGATGGATTCGGTTGTCATCAGCGCCGCCCACTGCCGCTCCACCAACCCCAAACATCTGAGCTCGTCCCCACGTGTCAAGGAATCCCAGCTTCTGGGTCAGTACCAGAAGAAGATTTCTAGGGACATGGATATGTTGTTCATCCACACTTATTGGCAGGTTCCTTGCCGCTTTAAATCTTGCCGGAAGGTCTTCAAGGCTGGCTCCTCCCACCCACCGGGATGGTAAAACTCTCGGCTCCGCCCCATGACGCCAGATCTTCCTTACCGCTTGGAAGCTCAGGTTCCCTCCTTAGCGCTCTGCGTTTTTCCACTGGTTCCTGATTCTTCGGTTCGTCCGAATTTAGTTTTGAAGTTTTCTAAACTTCGGTGGTCTTTTCCCTCGTGGCTGTGTTGGACAATTCATTTTCCAGCTCTCGGTGGCTCCCTGGCAGGCGGAATATCTCCAGGACTGATCCGCACTCCACGTGCGTATACTGCCTCGACTTGGACCACGACCCGCAAGGCTGCGAGTTGTGCCGCGCCCTTTCGACCAACGTCCTGGAGGATTGTGCGGCCCGATTGAGGCTTGGGCGCCCCGAGGAATTTTCCCTGCCGGTAAAATCCATAGAGGCTCGTCGGGCGGTGTCTGCGACGGCTGACTCGGCTGAGCAGCTCGAACACACTATCGCCCTGGAGGACGCGGCGGTCAAGGCCGCATCTCCCTCCTCCTCAGTCACGGCATTTATCCCGCTCTCTCTGAGTTCCTCTCATTCGGCTTCATTCAAGGAGCTTCGCCAGTCCCTCTCCATGAAGTTAGAGGGGCCATCGGGACTTGCCTCTTGGCCCAGGCTGAGGGAGTCGCAGGGTAAGTCCCATCGTCGGCGTTTGTGGGAGCGGGAGAGTTCTCCTTTCCTGGACTGCTGACCGTCGACTTCGGTCAAGGTAGCGGCTCAGGCCGTTGGCTTCACGGTGTCCCCATCAGGCCAGCCGGCCGAGACTCCCGTCGACGCGGTCGAGTTTTCGCTCGACCCGTCACCTGGGTGGTCGACTGGAAGAGCCATCAACCCTTCGCCGGATTCCCCGGTGGTGGCCGAGGTTCTCCCTGCACCTCCGGGGCGGCAGTCCTTGGTCAAAGTGTCCAAGCCAAGGGAAGAGCGGGTGTCCCTCGCTCCTTCCCAGACCCGCCCTCGGTTTCACCGAGGGTCTCGGTCTCGGTCTTCTTCTCAGTCAAGCCGCTCCCGCCGACTTCGGTGGTCTCGGTCAGGGCACCGAGTTAAGTGGCAACACCGTTCCTCCTCGGATGAGGAGAGCGCGGATGGGCGTCGACATTCTACGAGAGTTTATGTGGCAGCAGTTGCTGTTGTCGGGAATCAATGACTCTGATTCATTCCCCTCTATCAAGTGGCTGCCGCCTGAATGGTCGACGCAACCGCTCGCTGCAGTCGAGGTGCCCACTTCCGGGCCGGTTGTTCGACCAAATCTTGCTGCCCCACCAATTGTGGTGGAACCTCGGTCAGGTCACGGCCTGTCCTTCAGGTTGTCGGTCACCCTCACTCCCGCCCGCCCTTGGCGGGTGAAGAGAGGCTCAGGCCTGAGGCAGCTCTTTGCACACCCTTCAGAGTCTGACGATGACTCCTCCGTGTTCCCCAGGCAGATGGGCCTGGAGTCCTCCCTGGACCGGGCTTTGGACGACAGCCCATCGTCCTTCCTGGGTCTGCTTAGGCTCATCTCGGAGTTCACCGGGATGCAGCTCGAGCCCGTGTCCAAACGGGCCTATTTTCCCCTGACAGAGATCATAGACTGAGGGGATTCACCCTCGGAAGCCTTCCCTGTGGCTGAGGCCATTGTCAGCCCAGCCTTGGAGCTTTGGCAGTGGCCTACTTCCTGTCCTGCGCCCTCAGCCAGGATGGCCAGGAAGTATGCGGTCCCTATCGGTTCTTTGCCCGGTTTCTCGGAGCACCCCTCTGCTGAGGGGTTAGTTACCGATAACGTCTTCCAGCGTTCCGTAATTGCTCGGGATGTGGATAGGCCTTCCGACAAGTGTCCAAAAGGATGGACTATGTCGGGCGCAAGGTTTACGCCATGTCCTCCCTAGGCCTCCGACAGGCCAGCTCGGCCGCGCTGATGGCACACTTCTCCCACGCCCTCTTGGGCTCCCTGGATGAGGTGATACCTCATCTCCCAGCCGACCTGCGGAACACGGTCCGGCAGGTGCGGGACCAGAGTAGGGCGGTGGCTGAGCAGCAGCTTCAGACTGCTCTGGACATAGGTGATTCCTGTGCCAGGTCAGTAGCGGCCGTGGTGGCCATGCGCTGCAGGGCATGGCTGAGGATATCCACCTTCTCGGCGCATACGCAGCACATGTTGGCGGACATCCCCTTCTTGGGGACTGACCTCTTTGGCCCTGGAGTGGAGGGACACCTCCAGGGGACCAAGAAGTCCAGTGCCACTCTAGACTCGGTCACCCCCGCCCAGAGGGACAAGGGCCGCTGGCAACCTCTGTGTAAGCCCCTTCGTCCTTGGCCCCTGCGGCACGACCGGCCCATCAGCACCAGCAAGAGGGCCAGCAGGCTTGCGCTTGGCACCCCGAACCCAAGCCAGTGGCTTCCTCTAAAGGGAAGCAAGGAGGTAAAGGCCCAGGAGCTTCCTCAGCCAGTCCCTCCTGCAAGCCTGCTCAGTGACGGGATGAGGGGCGTCGCCCCCGGTCTCGTCACTCCTACCTGGGTCCCCCCCATGGAGGGACGGCTCCGCCACTTCCTTTCCGCCTGGTCCGCTATCACCACAGACCGCTGGGTGTTGGAGGTGGTAGGAAAGGGCCTGCCTCTGGAGTTCGAGCAGGCCCCACCCTTCCGAGCCGTCACCCCTCGGGGGGCCACGGGGTCTGCAGCCTCTCTGTTGGCCCGCCGAGCCGATAGTGCCCTGCTCCTCGAAAAAGAGGTGATCAGGAAGGTGGTGGATCATCCTCCAGACCCGGGGTTTGTGTCCAGGTACTTCCTGGTCCCCAAACGGACAGGGGGCTGGCGCCCTATTCTCGACCTGCACGACCTGATCAAGTTCCTAAGGTCTCAGACCTTCTGGATGGTCACTCTGACTCAGATATCCCATCCTTGGAACGAGGCGTGGGGCTCTGTTCCCTGGACCTCCAGGATGCATTCTTCACGTTCCGATCCGTCCGTTTCTTCAGAGACTTCTCCGCTTCAGAGCGGAGGGATCTCTTTATGAGTTCCGAGCCATACCCTTGACCTCTTCCCAGCTCCAGGGTCTTCTCCAATGCATAGCAGTGGTGACAGCATTCCTGCAGCGGCGAAGGTCCCGGTGTGCCCTACCTGGATGTCTGGCTGATTGCAACCCCCTCCAGAGCAGAGGTGGAGCGGTCCGGAGTTCTGGCCCTCTAGGTTGCTCTCAGATGGGCCTCCTCTTCAACGGAGCCAAGTCGGAACTCGTGCCAAAGCAGGTGATTCTTTTCATCGGGGCAGAGCTCGACTCTTCGAGCCAGAGCTCGACTCCCGGCGGACAGGGCCAAGGTTCTTCCTCCTTTACCCAGTCACGTCTGATTGGACAATTTCGCCCTGCCCGGGACTTCCTGCTCCTCCTGGGCCTCATGGTGGCCTGCACCAGTGTGGTCCGTTGGGCCTGTTGGTACATGTGTCCCCTTCAGTGGGGACTGGCTGGCCAGTGGTCACAACGCTGCAATCCGTTGGACCAGCCCGTGACAGTGACCCAGGAGATGTGGAATGCTCTCCAGTGGTGGACCGTTCCGTCACATCTGCAGGAGGGCATCCCGTTCGTCTGCCCCGAGCCGACGGTCTCTCTATCGACCGATGCATCTCTGATGGGTTGGGGTGCCAATCTGGGGGAGCACAGAGCGCACGGCCTCTGGTCCCCTCAGGAGTCCCAATGCCACATCAACCTGCTGGAGCTTCGGGTGGTTCATCTAGCCCTCTCCGCCTTCCTCCGTTTCTACAGGGTCAAGTGGTTCAGGTCCAGACAGACAATACCACGACCATGTACTATCTAAACCGCCAGGGCGGGACGCGCTCCATGCATCTGTGCAGGGAAGCTCTCCGCATTTGGTCATTCGCGCGCAGCCTGGAGGCGGATCTCCTTGCCATTCACATGGCAGGAGCCTCCAACACCCTGGCCGATGCCCTAAGCCGGATAGGGGCTGCGTCTCACGAGTGGTCTCTCCTACCGGAGGTAGTACAAGATCTGTTCTCCCACTGGGGCGCGCCTCCGGTGGACCTGTTTGCCTCCAGGGAGAATGCGAAGCTGAGACTGTTCCATGCCCGGCCCCCTCAGCAGGGCTCACTGCAGGGGGATGCCTTCTCGAGGCCGTGGACCCCGGGCCTCTTCTACGCCTTTCCCCCATTTCCCTTGATCCACAAGGTGCTTCTCAAGGCGAGGAGGGACAAGGCGCAGGTGATTCTGGTAGCCCTAGACTGGTTCCGCCAGCTCTGGTATCCAGCTCTCCTCAGTGTCAGCTCCTGGCTTCTGAGGCGGCTTCCAGCCCGCCCGGACCTGATCTCGGTTATCAGGGGAAGGTATTCCATCCAGACCTTCAATCCCTGCACCTGACGGCCTGGTTCCTGTGCGTCTAGTTGCCAGGCCTTGGGTCTTCCGGCGAGGTCCTCAACGTTGTGGAGGCATCACGTCAGGAGTCGACCGGATAATGCTACACCTTCAAATGGAAGAGTTTCTCCATTGGTGTTAGGTAGGGCCTGGTCCCTTCTCCTGTTCCTCGGCGAGCATTCCGGACTACCTGTGGTTCTTTCTTCTTCTTCTTCAGCAAGGGCTTCGGTCGATGACCCTTAAGGTGCTCCTGGCAGCCACCTCTGCCCTCCGGGCATGAGCCGGAAGGCAGTCAGTGGCGCAGGAAAGGTGGTCGGGCGCTTTTCCAAGGCCTTGATCACACTTTCCCTCCGTTGCGAGAATCTCCACCTCTGTGGGATCTACCACTGGTATTGGCTTAGCTCACGGGCAAGCCATTCGAACCAATGCACAGGTGCGATTCTCCCAACTGTTGTGGAAGAACACCTTCTTGGTGGCTACCACGTCAACCAGAAGGATGGGAGAGCTCCAGGCGCTTCCTTCGAGTCTCCCTATCTGGTCTTCCACAGGGACAAGGTTGTCCTGCGCCCCACCCGAAGTTCCTTCCGAAGGTGGTGTCGGAGCTTCACCGTAACCGCGTGTTGACTCTGCCGGTGTTCTACCCCATTCACACCTCGGAGGCAATATAGGCTCCATTTGGACATAGTTGAGTGCTCACCTTCTCAGGAGCATAGGGCTGAAGTTCAGGAGAGTCGCAAGCTGTTTGTCATCTACGCTGAAGCCGCACCTGGCAGACCTGCAGCCAAAGCGGACGATGGTGGGTGGGTCACCTCCTGCATGAATCTCCCGCTATAGGTGGGCGGGCATGGGAGCCTCCCAGAGGATAAGACTCATTTACCGCCATACCGCTGCTGTCGGTGGCTGCTTCCGGGATGTCCTGTCCAGGATATCTGCAGGGTTCCTACCTGGAAGTCGGCACATACCTTATTTACACCCTACCACATCGACCTTGGGTCATGCCGGGATGCTGGTTTGGGGACTCGGTTCTCCAGTCATTATTCCTTAAGTAGGGGATGTGCGCCTTGCCTCCCTCCTCCTGGAGAACTGCTAGGAGTCTGCCAATAAGTGTGGATGAGCAACATATCCATGTCCCTAGAAATACAGGTTACTCACCTGTAACAGGAGTTCTAGGAATGACATTGTTCATCCTACCCGGCCGGCTGCACAGCTGGCTTCCAGCAGGCTTAATCTTGCGTCATGGGGCGGAGCCGAGAGTTTTACCACCCGGGTGGGTGGGAGGAGCCAGCTTGAAGACCTTCCGGCAAGATTTAAAGCGGCAAGGAACCTGCCAATAAGTGTGGATGAACAACAGATACCATTCTTAGAACTCCTGTTACAGGTGAGTAACCTGTATTTATTCCTCTTCAACCCTAGGCATCAGGGCCCTCAATTACGTCGGCCATATGGGGGATTTCCAGAAGTCCATCCTTAGCCTGGTGGAATCCAAATTGGACTCCCTGCCTGATTCACAAACTAAGCAGGAACTGAGAGACCTAGTCCGTTCCATTTGTTCAGCCTGTAGGCACATGCTCGTGTCACCTATGACGCAGTGGACACAGCTGGCAGGAGCTCGGCTTTCGTCGTGGGCCTTCAGCATCATGACTGGCTCCGTGTGTCAGGATTGGTCCCTGAAGTACAGTCCGCTATACAGGATGCTCCCTTCAGGGGTTCGGTGCTGTTCGGGGGTGATGTCAAGGACATCATAACCAAACTGCAAGAGAAGGGAACTGCACTAAAGTCTGTCCAGACTTTGTACAGACCCTCTCAGGGGCAGCGACGTCCTTTTCGTCGCCAAACCCGACAAAACGAAAGCCTAAAGGAAAACGCACCAACAAACGTTGGGCCCCTCCAGCAACCAAGACTCTCCCCAGCAAAAAGTCTGCAGGAGCCTCGGCTGCTGTGCTGCCTGACTGCCTGCCTCCCCCACCCCCGCCTCTGGCCATTCCAGAGGAACCGGTAAGGGGGAGATTCTCCTCCCATCTGCTGGGTTGGGAGAGGATAACATCTGACGCTTGGGTGCTCCAGCTGATATAGGCTGGACACTCGATAGAGTTTCTGCAGAAACCTCCCTGAGAACCACCCCCACAGTCGTCTTACTCCCCACAACATCTTCCTCTGGTTCTAGAGGAAATCATATCCCTTCTGTCGAAAGCGGCGATAGAGCCAGTCCTGACTCATCTTTGAGGGATGAGTTGCTATTCCCATTTCTTCCTAGTTCCAAAGAAGACGGGAGACTTGAGGCCAGTTCTAGACCTCAGCTCCCTGAACATGTTCATGGAGTACAAACACTTCAGAATGCTCTCCTTGCAGAACCTTCTAACGTTCCTCCAGCCGGGACAGTGGCTATGTGCTCTGGACATGCAGGATGCGTACCTGCATATCCCCATATGCCCTTCCCATCGCAAATACCTCCGTTTTTGTTTTCAGGGGGACCACTACCAATTCAAGGCCCTCCCATTTGGTCTCTCCTCGGCTTCCCAAGTGTTTAACAAATGCCTGTCGGTGGTAGCAGCCCACCTACGTGCCTAGGGCATGCAGGTCTTCCCATACTTGGACGATTGGCTCCTGGTGGCCCTGTCCAGGGAGGAACTCCTGCACTCCCTTTCCCTTACCCTACAGGTTTTTACCAGCCTGGGTATCCCCATCAACCAGACCAAGTCCCACTGGGTCCCTTGCCAACGCCTCCAATTTATAGGAGCAGTACCGGACACGACCACAGGCAAAGCCTTTTTGCCTCTGGACAGGGCCGAGACCCTTCAGAATCAGGCTCGCCTTCTGTCTGGTTGCAGATGAGTCGGAGCCAGGTCAGTCCTCCGCCTCTTCGGGCTAATGGCAGCTGCCATTATGGCAGTCCCTTTCGCTTGGCTCCATATGAGGATATCTCAGTGGACGCTTCAGTCACAGTGGGACCAAACCATGGACAATCTAGACCAAGAGGTGCTAGTGTCGGATTACATGAGCAAGGACTTGCACTGGTGGATGGTTCAGGGGAACCTGTGTCTAGGAGTTCCTTTCTGCATCGCTCCTTCTTCCCAGACGTTGACAACAGATATGTCAGGGGAGGGCTGGGATGCCCACCTAGGGTCTCACAGGACTCTGGGCATCTGGTCCAGGTTCGAGCAGAAACCGCACATAAATGTGCTCAAACTGAGGGCAGTCCTTTATACCCTCCAGGCTCTTCTTCCCTTCATTCTTCCCAGTCATCTTCTCATCCAGTCAGAAAACATGTGCATAGTCTGGTACCTCAACAAACTGGGAGGAACACGTTCCTATCCCCTGTGCCGGGAGGCGATGAGAGTCTGGTATTGAGCAGCCCAGCGCCACCTTCACCTGACCGCAGTTCACGTTCCGGGAGTGGAAAACACACTGGCAGACGAACTCCGTCTGTTCTCAACCAGGTCTCACAAATGGGAGTTGGATCAGCAGGTCGTAAACAACATCTTTTGGCGGTGGGGGACACCTCAGGTAGACCTCTTCGCCTCCCCCCCAAATACAAAACTTCCTGCCTTTTGCTCGCTCGCTCCAGGGCGAGACGCTTTCTGGCGGGACGCTCTGTCTCTCTGTTGGAGAGACGGATTCATTTATGCCTTCCCTCCTATTCCTTTGATTCCGAGGGTCCTGAACAAACTCAGATCAGAAGGGGCTCGAATGATTCCCATTGCCCTCTTCTGGCCCTGGCAAGTCTGGTTCTCTCTTCTGCAACAGTTTTCAGAGGAACCACCTCTTCCTCTGTCACAGCAATTGTTGACCCAGGATCAGGGAACCCTTGTTCACCCAGGCCTCAAATCCCTTCATCTCCATGCGTGGCATCTGCAGATGTAGCTAAAGCCCACTTCGGAGTCTCTCCTTTAGTAGCGGACATTTTGGTGGAGGCGAGGAAGCCTTCCACCAGGTCCACCTACGCTAAGAAGTGGAAACAGTTTTCCATCTGGGTAGACTCTTAACGACTTAGAACCTTTCTCGTACCCAGCCAACAAAATCCTGGACTACATGCATCACCTCTTCGACCTGGGTCTCAGCCATTCCTCTTTAAAAGTCCATATGGCAGCTATTTCAGCCTACCATATTCCCTTTTGAGACAGGACTTTAGCTCAGTTGGAAGTCTCTAAGACTTTTCTTCTAGGGGTTCTCCATTTGAGACCCCCCATTCGCATTCCTGCCCCTCCATGGGACTTGAATTTCATCCTGGAGAAGCTCACACTGCCTCCCTTCGAGCCCTCAGTGGAAGCAGACTTAAGGTTCCTCTCTTGGAAGACACTGTTCCTTGTGGCCATCACTTCTGCTTGGTGTATTTCTGAGCTCCAGGCCTTGATGTGTAAAATCCCGTATTTGAATTTCCACAAGGAACGTGTGGCTCTACGCACCAAGCAACCCTAAGTTTCTCCCTAAGGTGGTGGCTGAATCTACACTGAATCAATCTATTGAGCTACTGGCTTTCTTTATGCAACACTCCAATAAAGGGGAGTACCTCTCACATAATTTGGATGTTCACAGAATCTTGAGATACTATACCAATTGGACTAAAGATCTCAGGAATACTGATCAGCTCTTTGTCTCTTTCACTCACAAAAGAAAAGGCAATGCTGTTTCTAAGTAATGCCTCTCAAAGTGGTTGGAGAATTGTATCACTTTCTGTTATAACAAGTACAAGAGCCTTCTGGGTCAAGTCAGAGGTCACTCCACCAGAGGAGCAGCTTCCTCTGCTGCTTGTTTCACGAATGTGTCAGCGGCAGACATCTGTACAGCCGCAACTTCGACTTCTGTCCATACCTTCACGAAACACTACAGTTTGGACATTGCCTGTCGCCGTAGAGCAGTCTTTGGGTTGGCTGTCCTACAAGGTCTTCTCTCATGAGACCTGTTCAGCCCTGAGGTTTTATGTTATGGATGCAATCCTCCTCCCGAGTGTTTTACCTTGTTCCAGACTGCTTGGGACTCGGTCCTATATGTGAATACCTATTGCAAGAGCCCTCTCGAAGCAAAGTAGTACTGTTATGTAAGAACTTACCATAACAGTAGATCTTCGAGAGAGGCTTTTGCAGTAGGTATTACGTTCCCACCCTCTGTCCCCCTAAGTATCTTTGCTTCATTTCCCTGTGGGGAAAATATCCTCTTCTCTCTTGTCTTGCCTCGTTTGGCCTTTGGCGGGAAAGAACTGGAAGGTGGGCGTGGGGGATCGCCCCTTTATACCGACGTCGCATGACGCCAGTCACCTGACGTGGGGGCGGTCCCCCACCAGAGACTGCTAGCTAGAAGTTTTCCTTGGGGTCCTGACGCCTGGTGGCTTAGTCGTATATGTGAATACCTACTGCAAGAGCCTCTCTTGATGATCTGCTGTTACAGTACAGGGTTTTATTTAACTCTAAAAATTGATTAGCATTTTGCTCACAAAAAATGCTAAAACATTGTGAAAATGCATAGCACTTGCCTCACAGTGTTTAACAAACATAAAACTTCTAGAAAACCTATATAAATACTTTCTGTACAGTTAGTATTATCCCAAGAAAAAAACTGCTAATCAATTATTTAAAACCCTGCAGTAAGTTTTTACTAGACTGTACTTTCTTTCTCTTTTGCTGTCTCCTTAATGTTGAAACAAAGGAACCACTCCTTGGATGCCGGGTCTTGTACTGCCTTGCTGTTTGTTACTGTATCTTTACATTAGTTGTCGACATTTAACTTCAACTTTGTTCGGGCCACTGTTTTCTGTTCCCCACTTTAGGGTGTGCAGGGTTCGCAAGACTTCTCTGTATGCTGTTATGGTGGTGTCCCTGTCAGCCTTTCTGCTGATGCTGAATTTCCCATGGTTGTTTTTCTGCCATCCATGATTTTGTAGTCTTCCACCCATAGTTGCTGGTTGTCTCCCATGCACGTCTGTGATAGATCTCATGCCCGTGGTTGCTGTTGGTCTCCTGTCTGTAGTTTCTGTTGGTCTTCAGCCTTGGGGCCTTCATTGACCGCTTCTCTGTTGTCTCGTCCTTGCTGCCTCCATTGGTGGTCTTCCGATTCCCTACCAGTGGATGCCATTGCTTCAATGAAAAGGGTGAGTTCTGGCCAGTATGTCAGCCTCTTACACTTCTGACCATCCTGCAGAACACGAAGGTCAGTTCTTGGCAATTTAGCCCATCACCCATTTCCATTGGTCTTGTGGCTCCTTTCAGTTCCATTGCCTGACTTTGCTTCATTGACTTTTTGTTGTTTGGGTTAGCACACAGTTTTTCACTGTTTGTTTCTTGGCTTTGCTTCATCAACATTCCTGCTTTATGTGCAGTCCTCTATGTCGTGTGACACCTATTTTACATTTCTGTTTATGGGTTCCCCATTGACATTTGTGTCATTTGTCACTTGGCTTTGCCTCATTGACATTCCTGCTATCTGGTGGGTCTGTGTTTTCAATACAGAGCTTCTTCCAGTTTATTGTTACAGTATTTAAGGCATCTTCTGAGTTGGACGTTGTGTGTCTTTGTCCCGTTGATGCTTCTGTTGCATACATTGCCCTCTGGTTTTAAACAGTGGCTTTGTTGCATTTTTGTCAACATGTGTATCCTCTTCGTCTGCCCTGGTTGTTGCCTGGCTTTGTCTCGTTGACGTTCTGGCTGACTGCCCTTGTCTCTGTTATTTCAGAATCTGTCTAGGGTTTGGCTTTGCTTTATGTGGCATCCGCCATCTGTTGTGCTCATTGATGGCTTTTGTCTCATCAAGATCCTTCCTGTTTGGGCAACTTTCTGTTGCTTACCTGCTGACATTTTCATGGTCATTTGGCATAGGTGTCTTATTCCTATCTGGTCTCTGGGTCTCCCACTGGTATTGTGCTGTTGACACTCCTGAGCTTCAGCCTCTGGCCTTGGTTCTCTGCTTCATCACAGTGCTTCTGGTCTTATGGCTGCTGCTTCCTTGTTTCCATACCCAGCATCGCTTGCTGTTGTGTGTTCCCTGTCATGGGCTTTTGACTCTGCTTAGCTCTGACATGGGCCTTGCCAGCTTTTTCAGGTTGATACTCCCACTGCTTACTGATCTGGCATTTGGCCTGTTTGTCTTACCTAGTTGGGGTCTTATCTGTACCCTTTTCTTGGGCCTCCCCTCCTGCATGTTGTTGTGGTACTGCTTGGGAATAGTTCTACAGGTGTGGCTCAATAGAGGGAGATATCCTTAGAGGATACTGCAGTTACATACAGTAACAGTAGATCTTCGATAGAATCTCCTTCATTGATCTGCAGCTCATCCTCCTACCTTCCTTCTTTCTTTCTTGCTAGTGGCATCGTTTGGGTGGTCAGTGTTTATTTTTTTTTTACTGATTAGTCTCTTGTGCCCTTTGCTGGGCTTGTTATCCAAGATCTCCTGCCCCGTCATCCCTCTTGCTGATTAGTCATGACAGGGGATTGGATTGCTGTAT
Source organism: Neoceratodus forsteri (assembly GCA_016271365.2). Taxonomy (NCBI): domain Eukaryota; kingdom Metazoa; phylum Chordata; order Ceratodontiformes; family Ceratodontidae; genus Neoceratodus; species Neoceratodus forsteri. The sequence continues at coordinate 675,380,925 of CM028131.1, read as the reverse complement.
TTTTCTGTCGGGTTAGCACAACATTGTGTGTGTCTCCAACAGGCGGAAAGAGCTTCGGATTATGAGATCATCCACGGTATATAGGCGCCAGTGATATAAATCGGCTAGGCAAAAGTTCCCAAGCAGTTCTGACACTGACTGCATCTATGTTCTACAGGTGTAGCTCAACGGAGGAGATTCTCTGAAGACCTACTGCAAGTAACTGCACTTTATATTAGTATCATTAGGATTACATTTCAAAACATGGGCTGTATATAACACATAAAACATTATTATAATGTATGGGGAGCCCTTATTATTAACTAAAATCAAGCAGATTACAACCTTGTTATGCCATTGTTATGACATCACATTGTTGTTAACCCTTCTTGAGTATGTCGTATCAATGGTATAACAAAATGGAATGCTCACAACAATCAGTGTTCTAACAAACGGGAATGCTCACAACAATTAATGTCCTGTATAATTCAGTCCACGATTACACAATCTAGGTAGCCCATACAGTATAAAATATAATGTACGGTCTTTGGTTAGCAACCACACTAAAAACACTTCTCAAGGTTGCCATGACATCTGAAAACCTCTCGAGCGCAGAGCTGCACTCTCGAGGTTTACAATGATGTCATAGCAACCTCTCGAAGTGTTTACAGCATGGTTATTAACCAAAGACCATACATTATCCTCTATGTCAACATCAGTGACTAAGTGATCCTTAGACCATATTTTTTAATAGCCAGTGCTTCAGTGCTGGAGACTATTCCATGCAGTTATATATAAGATATATACCTGCAACCTAGTTGCCACAGTATTGCTTAAACAAATTTGTTACTAGTTATACTACTAGCCTGCCGACAAATACATTGCTCACGAGTTGCTGCTAAATTCTGGTCCCAAACCTTCCCACCATACCTGGCGTCCACCTTAACTGCCCAACCCAGGGCGGCCTACTCGTTGTGACACTCAGATAATAGGCGCTTCCATATCCCCTGCATGCGCACCACTATGGGTCAGGCTGCGCCTAGTTACCGTTTCCCTAAACTCTGGAATAACCTACCAACAGATATCCGCCATATCACTAACAACAGTCTCCTCAACTCCCGCCTCCATGAACACTTTCGCACTGCATGCGCCTGCAGTGGACCAACACCCTAGAGGCCCTCAAGGGCTCCAGGGCCTCTAACACCTCGTCTAGTGGGATATGTACCCCCTCCTAACTAGAGGCTACAATTCAGTTTTTTCTTTAAACTCAAGTCAACATGTACAACTGAAATGCCTTCATTTCTATGTCTCCATGCCTGTAAATGATGCCTCTAAGCTGTACAGTTACCTTAACTACCACCATGTATAGTCCATATTAGTTGTGCCCTCATTTTGTACATTAACATGAGTGTCTGTTTCTGCTTCTTGCCAATATGTACCCCCAGGTCGCATCTGGAAACGAGCGGCTTGTCGCTTCAGTATGCCTGCCTGGTTAATCTCTTAAATAAATAAACAAACAAATAAATAAATAAATTATGAGAGGCTAATTAGTTTGCTTACAGTTAGTCATTGACCATCTGGTATGTACAGTAGGTTTTTTACATGCTGAATGAATTTTTCAATTTGTTTTGTAAAAGAATACACTGACTCTTGATCTAACCTTTTGTTGTCTGACTTGCATAGATCATCCTGGCAAATTACTTCAATGAAGGAGGTGCAGCACAGCTGCAGTTTGATATGACTCGGAATTTATTCCCCCTCTTTTCACCTTACTGCAAGAGACCCGAAAATTACTTCAAGCAGTAAGTATGCAGAAACTGTTTGTCCTGATTTGCCCACTTGCAAACGGGCCAATGTGAGTTCTACAATAAAAGCTTCACCAGTGGGGTTCAAAAGTAAAACAGCCCATGGAAAAGCATAACTTCAAGTCAAATTTGTTTCTGTTGAGGAAGCACTAATGCACTTCGCCAGCACTAGGAGGAGGGAAAGTCAGATGCCTATGGCACATTCTGGCACTAGCAGCAAATGCGACCATCACTGTGAAAAGGGTATAGGTACCAGCACCTTCGGTAGAGGAGTGGGATTTACTAGTGGTGTGAATCTACCAAATTGAAAAGTTTTTTTTTTTTTTTATTTTATTTTTATTTATTTATAGATTTGGAATTACACCTTTGAGCATTGCTGGTTTACAAAGGTTCCACGTCAGGGCAGTACAACACATCAATAATAAAAATGCCAACATTATTAAACACATCAACATGGAAGGAATGAACATAGCAGCTGCATGAAGGCTTTGTTAGATCAGGTACAATTATTTACAGGTTGCCGTAGCATTGGACACCCAGGCACTCATAGCGTGGAGGTGAGTAGGTATAAAGGAGAGTAGCCAATGACATTTCAGAAGAGGGGCATAGTAGGCAAGTGGGAAGGTGGGGGGAGGTAGGGGAGTATGGAGGTAGAGATGAGGGGAGCTGGAGAGGGGTATGGGAAGCAGAGAGAATAGCAAGATAGTGTAGACTACCATGTGCACGGACACAGAGAGAGTATGGGATAGACTTCTCTTCAGAGAGGGAAACATGGGCTATCTTGTACAAGGACATGGAGGGAGTAAGATATACAAGGACATGGGGGGTAAGATGTTTTCTCAATTCACATTTAAACTGCCCTATTTTGGGTAGATTTATCAAGGATTGAGGGAGTTCATTCAGCCGGAGAGGTGTACAATGGTAGGTAATAAGGATTTCATAGCCTGCTTGGTCCTGCAGAATGAAACATGGAGAGCATTTCTACTCACATTTCTAGTCAGGTGTGTATTAGAAGTATGTCAGAAGATAGGTTGTAGTAGCCGGGGTGTGTAAGGCCCAAGAGGGCTTTCTCGCCATAAGGCAAAACTGGAATTTGATTCTGTGCTCTAAGGGTAGCCAGTGGTAGAATAAAGACTACAGGTATGGGTATACCTATCAGCATCCAAGGCGAGGCAGCAGGCCTTGTTGAGCAGTACCTTAATTCTGTTTTGGGCTGTATCTGATGCTGCTCCATAGACCAATAGGCCATAGTCGATGACCAGAAGGATGGATGCAGAGACTGCCAGGTTTCGAGCTTCAGTAGACATGTGAGCTTTATGCCTGTAGAGGGTTCCAAGTTTTCTGTGGACCACTTTTATGATTTGGTTAGTGTGGCTGGAGAAGGTTAGGGTGTCATCAATGTAGACACCAAGATATTTGAAAGTGTCAACCTGCTCAAGGACTGTGCCTCCCTTGATCGGGATTTCTAGAGAGGGGGCAGCTTCTTCTTGTTCTGAGATCTGGTGGTGAGTTTGTTTTAGTCTTTTTATAATTTAGGAGGAGTCTGTTGCAGAAGAACCACTGTTCAACGGTGTTCAAAGTTGACATATGCCATCAGCCACTGACAAGACTAATTTAAGAACAAGTGGCAGAGATGGGTCTTTTACTGTGTGGCAGAAAGTAAGGCATTTGTACCCTAAGGACAAAGGTTCAGTCAGAGGGTTAATATCAAATGTAACACAGAGACAGAGGTTCTGTAATTTACGGTTATTTTTTTTGTTTATTGGGCTCCTTATTTACAAAAATACCTCCAGCAGCTTAACATGATTCAGTATTTCAGTTTGCATCTGTTATCTGTCACCCTGGGATTAGGCTGAAAATAGGCAGAATTGACTAGTCTTCCTTTTCTAGTCAGCAAAAACTAAATTATTAGAGAGTTACAGTAAGGAATGTTCATCATAAGCAGCAAGCTCACACAAGAGTATAATGTACATTTTCTGATAGAGAATCTGGAGTATTTCGGTAAAATGGATTTCCTGAGACTAAATGGAACACAGTTTATTAAAACAGGCCTCTTGCTTTCCTGTATTTCCTCTACACCTGCGTAAGGTGCACCAGCAAGGAGGTTACCTGAACTAAGTGTCATTATAACCAGTGTCTCAGAAGTTCTGTAACACATATTATAAGTCTAATTGTTCATGAACCAAAGAATATCAGTGACTGGCTGCCGTGCTGGTCTGAAATCTCTTGGAAGTGTCCAGCATGGCAGCCACACAGCTGTTGCAGCAGCATTTCTGTTACCGCCCAAACGATTGAACTATAAAAATTGGACACGTGAAATGTAAAAAACACCAGTGACCAGTCTGTCAGCATTTTTAACACAAAATAGTAAGAAAAACACCTACTGAATATGCACGATACCTCCCCGAACACTGAAATCATGTGACAGCTGTAAACACACAGAAGACACATGGCACTGTCAGCACACTGCAAAAAAAAAAATACACACACAAAAAAAAAAACAGTCCCAAAAAGGTCATTACTGCGATTAGACTTATAATTTCAATGACCTCAGAGCCGTTCATTTCCTGTCGATTAACCACAGCTGGGTGTGGTTGGCCCTCGGCTGCACCTCGGGCCATCCTTCCCCCCAGCCAGTCATTAATCTCCAAGAAATTGCCGTCTCTTTGATCATTATTGCTTAATTTGTAGACTTAATTAGCATACTGTCTTATCGTGCTGGGTTACTGGATGTCATATTCCTCAGATGACACGACAGTAACGGTTTACAGTAGACAGTCAATAGGGCATATTGGTACTGGATTGCCTTATAATGGTGAGGACTCTGTAAATATTGCATAGAGACAGAGACTATGACAAAGAATAATATTTATTCTAGGATCGTGGGTATGTTGTTCATCCACACTTATTGGCATGTCCCTTTCCCCTATAAATCTTGCCAAAAGTCTTCAAGCTGGCTCCTCCCACCCACCCAGGTGGTATGTACCTCGGCTCTGCCCCATGACGCCAGATCTTTCTTTCCGCTGGAAGATACAGGTTCCCTCGTGCTCTCAAAGCATTTCGTAGGCCCTGGATTCTAATCGTCGGTTTTTACCGAAAATTGTTTTAAAACTCATTCGAGTTAGCAACTGCGATTTTACCCTATCTGCTATGGAGGAAAAATCTTCCCCCGGATTTCGCCGGTGCTCCTGTGGCCAGAAGATGTCGCGCACCAATCCCCACCTAATGTGCGTCTACTGTCTAGGTGTCGGACATGACACCTCGTCGTGTGGCTTTTGCCTGGCCTTCCATCCCAACGTCCTGGACGATCGCAAGGCACATTTAAAGTCGGGAGACCGGAGAAAAGGGACCCACCGGTGAAATCGAAGGAGGCGAGGTGGGTGGTTTCCATGGCCGTGGAATCCGCCGAACAGCTGGAACAAATGAAGGCATTTGAGGAGGAAGCAGCTCGCGCTTCGGCCAATCGAAACTTCTTCGTTCTACGTAACCTTGGCTCCACCTTTACGGGCTCCTTCAAGGAGTTGTGCCAGTCTCTCCCCACCAGGGGTGAGGCGCCCTCGGGCTCGCAGTCCTCCCGCCCTCGGAAGAGGGATAAGGACCCAGGGTCTTCGTCCAAGCGAAGACGCTCTTGGGACTGAGAGAGATCCAAGTCCCAGGAGCATGCAGTCTCAACTTCGGTCGAGATCACCTCTTCGGCCGCCGGCTTCACGTACCTACTGTCTGGCCAGGGGACTGAGGAAGTGGTCAACGAGGTCGAGATCATTCTCGACCCAATCGACCCCTTGTCGCCCAACACTCTTTGGAAAGGACTCCGATCCTTGTCTTCCCTGATGAGGAGACCCAGCCTGCTGGTGTCCCCATTAAGGACCTGGTTCCAGACCCTTGATGTCACCGACCCTGGTGTCTCCCGATCGACTGAGTCGGCCTCCCTGATCTCAGTCGAGGTCCAGAACCCCCAAAAAAGAGTCATAAGCACTCTAAGAAGAGGCGACACCACAGGTCCTCATCCTCCTCGGATGAGGAGAGGCTTCGACAGAAACTCTGTCAACGCTATGAAGACCTCTTATGGCAGCAGCTGATTCTGTTTGGGCAAAAGCTGGCTTCGCCGACTACCCTGGCCGTTATTGGCTTTTCACTTCCCAGGCCGAAGCCGACGCCTCCGGAACCGAAGCCTTAGTTTCCTCCGCCCGTGGGGCCGGCCTGTATCCCAGCTCAGTCTATCTCGGTCTCTCCACCTGTTATGGTGGAACCACCGCCTAAGCAGTCTGAGGGAGGGGCATCCTCGAAAGAGGACCAACAAGACACCGGGCTTCCCCGACATCTGTCAATTACCGTCACCCCGGATCACCCTCGGTGCATCGAGGGTGACTTAAGCGGCAGACCGCTATACCACAATTCTTCGGACTCGACGTCACTGGATTACACTCACATCCCTGGGATGTTGAGTCGTCCGTGACAGGTTTGGAGGAAGGTCCTTCCTCCTTTCAGGGCATCCTTTGTCTCATCTCCGAATCTACCGGAATGCCCTTGGAGTCCATCCAAAAGATGGCAGAGTACCCTCTCACCGATATCCTCAAGAGAGGGGATACACCAATGGAGGTCTTTCCGGTGGCCGAGGCCATTGTTGGTCTGGCCCTTGAACTTTGGCAGCATCCTGCTTCCTGCCCAGCACCATCTGCCCGCATGGCCCGCAAGTACGTGGTGCCCATGGGGTCCCTTGCTGGGTTCATAGAGCACCCTTCGGCCGAGAGCCTGGTGACCACCTCTGTGTTCAAGTGTACTGGAAGCTTGGCTGACACAGACCGACCGCCGGACAAGGAGTCCAAAAATATGGACCACTCTGCCCGTAAGGTCTATACAGCCTCTTCTTTGGGCCTTCGTCAGGCCAGCTCAGCTGTCATTATGGTACACTTCTCTCATGCCCTTCTCGGGTCATTAGATGAGGTCCCTCCTCATCTCCCAGCGGACATGCACACTACGGTCAAGCAAGTCCATGGTCAGGGTCATGCTTTTGCAAAACAACAGCTCCAGACGGCCCTGGACATAGGAGATTCTTGTGCCCGCCCTCTAGCAGCTGCAGTGGCTACTCGCCGCGGGGCTTGGCTGAGGCTTTCCTCCTTTCCGGTGGATACTCAGCATAAGCTTGCTGATGTGCCCTTCTTAGGCACTGACTTGTTAAGTCCCGGAGTGGCCGGTCACCTTCAGAGTATAGAGCAATCCAATGCCACCTTGGATGCTACTTCTTCTAAGGGTTCTTCGGGCAAGAACAAGCAGAGGAGAAAGAAGAAGCCATTTCGGCATTCTTCCCCTGCAGTCAGGCAGTCCTCCTACCAAGGAGGACAGCAGCAACAGCAGCAGCAGGCTCAAGCTTGGCACCCACGGCCCAAGCAGGGTCCTCAACAGCCCCATAAAGGAGGCTGAGGCACAGGTCCAGGAGCCTCCTCCTCCAAGACTGCTCAGTGACGGGTTGGGGGTTGCCACCCTTGCACCTGTCACGCCAGCTCTGGGTCCTCCCGTGTGGGGTCGGCTTCGCTGACTTTCTTTCCGCCTGGTCCGATATCACTTCAGATAGGTGGGTTCTCGAAGTGGTCGGTCAGGGACTGCCTCTAGAGTTCGAACAGTACTCTACCAGCCGAGCCCGCGCCCTTCGGGAGGAAAGGATCTCAGCTTGCACTCATTCGGCTCTTCAAGACGATGTAGCTGAGCTCCTCCGCAAGGAGGCAATAGCTCCAGTGCCGGATCCTCCTATAGACCCAGACTTTGTGTCCAGGTACTACCTGGTGCCCAAGTGGACAGGGGGCTGTCATCCCATCCTAGATTTCCACGACCTGAATCAATATATCTATCCCGCACATTCCAGATGGTAACTCAGAACCATATCATACCATCCCTGGAGCGAAACATGTGGTTCTGCAGGACGCGTTCTTTCATGTCCCAATCCGTCCATCCCATCAGCGGTTCCTCTGCTTCAGGGTTGAGGGGACCCTGTACGAGTTCCGAGTCATGCTATTCAGCCTGTCATCAGCCCCACGGGTCTTCACCAAGTGCATTGCAGTGGTGGCAGCCCACTTTCAGCGTCGAGGAGTCTGAATCTACCCTTATCTCAATGACTGGCTCTTGGCAGGTTCCTCCCTTCAGGAGGCGGAGAGGTCCAGGGACCTGGCTGTCCGAACCTGCTCCCAACTCGGCCTCCTGATCAACGAGGCCAAGTTGGAACTCATGCCTTCTCAGGTGATGGGCTTCATCAGGGCAGAGCTCGACTCTTATCAAGCAAGAGCTCGGCTCCCGGCGGACAGGGCAGAGGTTCTCTCCTCCTTTGCCTGATCATTTCTGGTTGGGCACTTGCGCCATGCCCGGGACTTTCTGCGCCTTCTGGGTTACATGGTGGCATGCACATCAGTGGTCCATTAGGCCAGGTGGCACATGCGCTCCCTCCAGTGGGAGCTGGCCGCCCAGTGGACTTAGCGCCACGGTCATTTCAACCAGTTGATCACTGTAACCCAGAAGATGTGGGACGCTCTTCAATGGTGGACTGCCCCAGACTGGTTGCAGGAAGGGATCCCGTTTGTCCGCCCCGAGCCGACAGTCGTCCTTACGACCGATGCCTCTCTCATGGGCTGGGGAGCCCACATGGGGGACAGCAGGGCCCACGGGTTCCGGACCCCCAAGGAGTCCCGATGTCACATCAACCTGTTGGAGCTCAGAGCAGTCAGACTGGCACTGTCAGCTTTTGCTCCTCAGCTCCGGGGTCAAGTGGTTCAATTCCAGACAGACAATACCACAACCATATAGTACCTCAACAAACGGCAGCATGCACTCCCGTCTGCTGTGCAAGGAGGCACTCCGCATCTGGACCCGTGTAGGCTGGTTGGAGGCGGATCTCCTAGCCATCTATGTGGCAGGAGCCTTGAACCAACTGGCGGATGCTCTCAGCCGCATAGGCCAGACATCCCACGAGTGGTCTCTCCATCCAGAGGTAGCTTACAGTCTGTTCTCCCATTGGGGCAAACCTTTGGTGGACTTGTTTGCCTCCAGGGAAAACAACAAGCTGAGGCTGTATCATGCCCGCCCCCCTCAGCAGGGCTCGCTGCAGGGGGATGCCATCTCGAAGCCGTGGACCCCATACCTCCTCTATGCCTTCCCTCCATTTCCCTTGATCCACAAGGTGTTACTCAAGGTGAGGAGGGACAAGGCGAAGGTGATCCTGGTAGCCCCAGATTGGCCGTGCCAGTTCTGGTATCCAGATCTCCTCAGCCTCAGCTGCAGGCCCGGGAGCGGCTTTGTACACGCCCAGACCTGATATCACTGAATCAGGGGAAGGTACTCCATCCGGACCTTCACTCCCTGCACCTCACAGCCTGGTATCTGAGTGGCTAGAGTTCCAGGCTTTGGGTCTTTCCGACGATGTCTACACAGTGGTGGAGGCATCGAGAAAGGAGTCGACCAGGAAGTGTTACACCTTCAAATGGAAAAGATTTTCCATCTGGTGTCAGGGTAAGAGTCTGGACCCCTTATCCTGTTCTGTGGCTAACATTCTCGACTACCTTTGGTCTCTCTCCAAAGGGGGTCTACGGTCATCAACCCTTAGGGTGCACCTGGCAGCCATTTCTGCTTACCGGGCGCAGGCTGGTCAGCTGACATTGGTGCAGGAGACAGTGGTCAGGTGCTTCTTCAAAGGCCTGGATCACATATCCCATCCGGTGCGTGACCCTCTACCTCCATGGGATCTACTGCTGGTTTTGGCAAAGCTCATGGGCAAGCCATTCGAACCCATTCACAAATGTGAGCTGTCACACTTGTTATGGAAGGTGGCATTCCTGGTGGCTATCACGTCTGCCAGAAGGACAGGGGAGCTCCAGGCACTTTCGGTGGAATCCCCTTATCTGGTCTTTCACAAGGACAGAGTTGTCCTACGCCCCCACCCAAAATTCCTTCCGAAGATGGTGTCAGAGTTCTACCTTAACCAGGTGTTGACTCTTCCGGTTTACTACCCTAATTGCACCTCAGACGCCGAGTACAGGCTCCATACCTTGGACCTGAGACGTAATCTCTTCTACTACAAGGAGAGGATGGCAGAAATTCGTGGAGAAGTTCGCCAGCTGTTTGTCACCTATGCTGAAGCCGCTTCTGGCAGACCTGCAGCCAAACGGACCATAGCAAGATGGACTACATCATGCATAGGTCTTTGTTATGAGTTGGCGGGCAAGGAGCCTCCCAGAGGGATAAGAGCTCATTCTACCCACCATACTGCTGCTTTGGTGGCTGCTTCCAGGGACATCCCTATCCAGGAAGTCTGTCGGGCTGCTACCTGGAAGTCAGCAAACACCTTCCTTACCCACTACCACATCGACCTTGAGTCATGCCGGGATGCTGGTTTTGGGCCTCGGTTCTCCAATCTTTATTTCCTAAGTAGGGGGTGTGCGCTTTGCCTCCCTCCTCCCAGAGAACTGCTAGGAGTCTGCCAATAAGTGTGGATGAACAACATATCCATGATCCTAGAAGACTAGGTTACTCACCTGTAACAGTAGTTTTAGGAGTGGTATATGTTGTTCATCCACACACACCCACCTGACCTCCCCGGCTTTGGGCGCACTATCTTGCTTCCAGCAGGCTAAGATCTGGCGTAATGGGGCAGAGCAGAGGTATATACACCACCTAGGTGGGTGGGAGGAGCCAGCTTGAAGACTTTCGGCAAGATTTAAAGGGGAAAGGGACATGCCAATAAGTGTGGATGAACAACATATACCACTCCTAGAACTACTGTTACAGGTGAGTAACCTGTTCTTATGTAATATCTGTACTGCAGACAACCTCAGATATTCTCTAACTGCCAAAATGTATTTGAGGTATATTAGTTTGATTGTAGGCTAATGCTACCTTACAGTGTCTGAATCTGTATTTCAATAAAGCCTTTAAAGTATAAAAAGATCCCATTTTTGTACAAATCACCTCAATAATAAAAGAAAAAAGGGGGGGAAGAACAATCTATAGAAGGTACATGATGTACAAGCTGATTTGTTTCTAAATATTGTTTTCCAAAGTTTTCCCAGCGGCATCAAAATTCTTCAACTGCATCCTCCCCTGTTGCTGCTTTCTCTAAAAAGGAGTCTCTTTGAATAATGTATACTAGCTTCTGTGGCCACTCTGGGCAATTTGTTCCTTATATTGTTAATAAGGCTTGGCCAAAAATTAGTACTAGTCCACTAGTCAAATACTGGTATATTTTGTATTAGGCCAGTCAGAATTTCCTTCAACAAGCCCTGCTGGCTTCTATTGGAGGCACTAACGTTACAGTAAGTACAGTAGTTGGACCAGTGGATCGTAAATCCTGTGGGGACTGTCAAATTCCAAATGCTGGAGGCCTGTAAAAACAACAGGAGTCTGCACAAAAAAAATCAGAAAATCTCTGCCAATTGTAGAATAAACTCACTAAACAAATCTTTTTTTAGCAGTGAGGACAAGAAGATCCTTAGTGATGACAACAAGGCGTTAGAGCTTAAAGACAAACATTAAAACATTAGGGAGATGAGAAGCTGAAACAAAGCCGAGAACACCATCTTCAATAGCATATGGGGCAGTAACTGCAAGCCCTGATAAAGAGGAGCAGTTCCTCGAAACATTGGCTTGTTTTCTGTATGGCACTATTTACACCATGTGCATAATAAATACATTAAATTAAAAACCTTTCTTGGTGAGTCTGTTTTCCATTTGGCTGAGATTTTATGAGGGACAGTAGATTTTCCAAGCATGTGGGCTAGCAACTGCAAATCTTAACTTTGACCTCGGTATAAAAATGACCATATTTAGGGCTGCAGAGAGGGTAAAGGAGACAGAGACTGTAGGAAGAATAGGAAACAAAATTAAGAGTTCTTAAAGATAGGAAAGGACAATGAGAGAAGGGAATACACAGGGAAGGGGAGCAAATTTATTTATTGAAATTCTGCTCCCCAGGCTAAGTCCCTAGATATGATACCTCTTGTTTTCTAAGGGGCCCTGGGGTACAACTGCAGTATTAGTTTCACAGTATGAAAAAATTATACAGTGAGGATTTATTACAGACGGTGCAAAGGGGATCCACTGTACAGCTAGTAGTGACTTGTCATTTAGTGGTTGCAATAACCGGTTAGCGACAGTCACAACTTTGCACCAGCATAACGGGGGTCACAGGCCATTTCTGCCTGATTGCTAACCACATGTAACTATGCAGTGGTTGTTATGCAGATGGACCACAGAGTCACTGACAAAGCTTGGCAACCATCACAAACTTGGCTCTAGAGTTCAGTGGCACCTTCGGCTTTTATTACAGGCAGGTGGTGTGGGTGTTATAACTCTGCGTTTAGGAATGGCAGGGCAAGAGATGGAATTTTGCTCATCCATCAATGCAGTGGTCGAAGGTCTGCACATTAGGATTGGGGCATGGGGGGACACTGGATGCCAGGGAGTACACTTAGGGTGGTAAGGGACTCTGCATGACCGGGGATTGATACTGGCCACCAGAATAAATAGGAATGGCATCAGTCCAGAGTAGGGCAACAAGGTAAAGGAGGATGCACATTTTTGGTAGCACCGGTGATCTGCTCAAACGCGCAGCATGGCATAGCACCATGAAACTGGTGCTATGCTATGTTGCAGACCCTACGCAAGTCACTAACCAGTATGTTAGTGGTTCAGACACCCGTTTAAGCCCACTAACATGTGGACAGTCCATCTGCATTATGACTTATTCATAGGGAAACTCCACCCTGCCACTGAGGACCAGTGTGTAAAGTGCGAAAGGGTAGTGGCACAACAGTGTGCCCCCTGGTTTCGCGCTGCCACCCTTGTGACTGAGATTGGAGCCGCAAGGATATTTAGGTAATACGGTGATTGGTGTTGCTTGGGTAGTTATAAACATTTCTTAACGTAGCCTCTTTCTCATCCTCTGTGCCAGAGGAAGGGTGCTGCTGTGGTGACCCTCATATCCAGGGCGAGGGAAGGGGCAAAATGGGAAGAAAAAAGAATAGGCTGTATAAAGAAGTAGCTTGGTTTCAGATGCCTGGTTTTGTTTTTTTTTTGGGGGGGGGTCATTTTTTTTCACAGAAAATCAAACCTGACTGTTGAGCAAACGCTCCAAAAACTGAGAAGAGAAGATTCTGATGTGTCTGAAGATCTTGTTTTGAAGATTCAGATTGGTGTAAAAAGTGGCATTGGTGGAGAACAACAGACCAGCATTAATAACATACATAGCATAGCAGTATGCTATGCTATTTAGGCCAGCTACAATTAGTGCCAGATTAAAGTAACATGTTTACCGCTTTTTCTCATATGTTTGAGTTTTTGGAGGGGGGCTCCACGTCCCACTCCCACCCCGGTTTAAAATAAAAAAAAACTAGAGGCCCCCCCAACTTAAATTAAAAAATGAAACATCACAACCATACTAGCGACAGTAACCCCAGCTAGAGGAAATAGTGTAGCTTACTGCACTACAACATATAGAATAGTGTATGGTTGTCCATACACAACAAGACTATGTTGCCATCGAGGGGATATGATGAGCGAAGCTCGAGAGGTCCGTATGACGGCATCATATCCCCGAGATGGCAACAGCCTTGTTGTGTATGGACAACCATACACTGTTTTATATAGTATATGGTTTCCAAAAGTATTACAGTTTCACCGAATTTCATGGCAGCCGCTCCTTCATACCTTATGTTCGTGCTACTGCTCCTCATCTACTCCTGAATCTGATCCTCGCTGCCCTACCACTCAACCCCATCTCACTATGATTTACAGATGCCAGTGATTTGGAAAAAAAAAAAAGACAGAGTGGCAGTTTGGACACATGGAGCTGACTCAGTCCATGTAGAAACTGTCATAGGTTACTGCTCAGCGGTCCGCTCACTAACCAGCACCGCCATTTTGGTCCGTTTGTTTTTTACCTGACCTGTTCCCACCAATCAGGTGGCAGCTCAAGGCTAAAAAGCTGTTGTACTATCGATGTGATGTCAGAACGATAGTACAACAACTTTTTTGACCTTTGAACTGTCCTACAACAAGATTTGGAAAACCTTTGTTTTCTATACACAATAAGCCCTGACCATATGCAATAATAATGGTGGTCCACCTACCAATGCCTAAAAATTTGTCCTATAAGAACATAAGCAGTAGCCGGCAGAAAGAGACCTCCAAGCATATCTTGTCTGCCCAATTTGTGTCGAGATCCTGCGTTTCATCCCGTCACCAATGTTTGTGACCCCACTTCTCCCTCCCCCCTTCTATTTTCTTGACCCCACCTCTTCCCTCAGTGTTTGTCCCAGACTCTTTTGAAGGATGCCACAACTGCTTTGGGCAGCTCATTCCAGGGCATCGCCACCCTTTCTGTGAAGAAGTCCTTCCTCACATCCTTCCTAAATTTTCCTCCCACCATCCTTAGATTGTGTCCTCTGGTGGAGGCAATTTCTCTTATATTGAAGAGCCCATCCCAAGCTACCTTGTTTATACCGTTTAGCTACTTGAAGGTCTCTGTCATATCTCCCTCCCGCCTCCTCTCCTCCAGTAAGTACAGCTGCAGGGACTCCAGCTTCTCCTCGTATGACTTGTCCTGCTGCCCCCAGATCATTTTGGTTACCCTCCTCTGCACCCCCTCCAGCAGTTTGATGTCTTTCTATAGGTACGGTTGCCAATACCTCATTCCATACTCTTTTTAAGTGAGGCCTCACCAGTGACCCATACAGTGGCAGAATAACCTCCCTGTTCCTGCTACTGAATCCCCTCGTGATGCATCCCAACATCTTGTTGGCCTTTGCTACCACCTTTTTGCATTGTGTGAATGGTTTCATGTCACTAGTGATTGCTAGCCCCTAGGTCCTTTTCTGCGTCAGTCTTGGTTACTTGTACTTTTCTTATATAGTACTCTGCTCTTGTTTTTTTTTTTTGCCCGTGTGCATCACCTTGCATTTCTTGGCATTGTCGCCCAGCTTTCAAATCCCTGACCACTTCTCCAGTCTAGCTGCGTCCTCCCTCAGTTCTTGTACCCACTCCTGAGTGTCCACCCTCCCACAAATTTTAATATCGACAGCAAAAAGGCACATCTTGCCTTGAATACTCTCCCCGATGTCATTTATAAACATATTAAACAATACTGGGCCCAAGACCAATCCTTGTGGTACCCCACTAGTGACCTCCTTAGTACCGGAGGCAACCACCCCCTACTACCACCCTCTGCATCCTATCCCCCCACCAGTTCTCCACCCATCTGACCAATCTTTCCCCTACCCCTAGTGCCTTCAGTTTTGCTATCAGCCATCTGTGTGACACAGAGTCGAAGGCTTTGCTAAAGTCCAAGTATATGATGTCTACTGCCTGATCTTTGTCTACCGTTTTTGTGATATAGTCAAAGAATTCAGTTAAATTCGTTTGACAAGATCTCCCAGCCACAAACCCATGCTGCTTACCATCATGCAGACCATTCTCCTCCAATTACTTCACCAGTCCCTCTTTTAGTATAGACTCCATTAGTTTACACACTATAGAGGTCAGGCTTTCTGGCCTGTAGTTGCCCAGGTCCTCTCTGGGGCCACTTTTGTGGAGTGGTACCACATTAACTGTTCTCCATTCCATCAGCACCACCTCCGAATTCAGGGAACTGTCGAATAGAACTGCCAAAGGACCCACCAGTTCATTGGCCAATTCCCTGAGTACCCTGGGGTGTATCCCGTCAGGCTGTGGAGATTTATCCACCTTTAGTACCCTTAGCCTCTCTTTCACCCTCTGTATCTCAATAACCCCTATTGGATCTATCCCTGTACCTTCATTCCTGACCCCCGCCTCTGGCATCGGCCCGTCTTTTTCTTTCATAAAGACTGAGCAGAAGTATTCATTTAAAGCCTCAGCTTTTGCTCCGTCTTCTGTCACCCAGTCCCTCCCTTGTTTGAGTCTGACGCAGTCCAGTGCACCAGTGGTATTAACCAAATGACATGGCTCCAGTATGTATGAATAAATGGCGATGACATGGCAGAATGCCATCAGCCTAGATAATGATGGTTGCCAAAATGTATACTCCTGTGGTATAATATGTGTGAACAGCATTGATTGAAAAACACTTGAGGAACATAAGCTTTTGCTAGAAATTACATAGATAAACGTTAACAAAGGTTACATAATAATGGCCCATCTGATAATGTACTACACTTGTAAATCTAATGGAAGAGCGCGGTTTTAGATAAACAAGTGCAGTTTCTGTGTGGTGTGGCTAGCATAATGATGACTTGTTTTCTTTATGTATTTCCAGTATAAAAGAAGCATGTATTCTCTTGAATCTGAATGTGGGCTCTGCACTGCTTCTAAAGGATGTGCTTCAGTCTTCTGCAGAATATGGAGATGAAGCTGCCTTCTCCCAGCAACCTTCTGCCACGGCAGCTTTAAATGAACTGGGGATTTACAAATTAGCACCACAGGATGTAGCAATTTTGCTGAATCTAAGAACTAACTGGCCAAACACAGGCAAATAAAAAGAACAAGTGAAACAAGATGACCGTATTGATAAGACCTTGAACACTGCGTGCTGACAAGCTGCAACGGTGGGGCTGGAAGTGGCATTGGACTGGACAGCTTTGAAAAGGCAGAGATGAGCTCCTGTAAAAGAGGTGTGAGGCTCCACTGGTTAGAAAAGAGGCTGAGACTGAACACATTTCAAAACACCTAACCCTCAGTTACCCCAGCTGTCTTTTTACACTATGTACTTTCTGTAGATTAGCAATTGCTTTGCTGTAACTTTCACAAAACGTTTCTCAACAACTTGAGCCAATTGTGCTGGATTGCTCATTCAGATGGTGTTTAGTGACATGCTGTACCTTTAACTACTTTTCTCCTGGTGACCCACAGTCACTCCAAGCCATCCCGACTTGTGCTTGTTTTACTGCCTTCTGCTCAGTGGTCTCCACCCCTCTGTCAGGCTCAGATCATGTACAGTGTAAAGAAGCCGTAGAGTTGGTCACAAGGGACTTCTGAAGAGTAGTAGTTATCCTCAGTGTCCTGACCACCTTCGGTTCCTTCTCTCTGCAAAACAGGCTGCAATACCGTTGCCCTTCACCATGTGTGGGCTGTTGCTGAGTGTATAGTGGTTGCCATGTTTTTCTTCCTAGAAGCCGCTTTACTGTCTTTATCTTACACATTGCTCTAAAAAAATGTTTTGACAGTGTATTTGAAGGGTGCTATGCAGGACAGAACCCTCGATTTCTTCTAAATCTCCAGTACAGCAGATAGTGTGTGTGTGTGTGTGTGTGTGTATGTATAATATGTGAACATACTTAATGTATAAATGTTTAGACAAAGCAGTGTTATTTAAGTGCCCTATCACAAAGGCTTAGGGTGCTTCACATAAATACATCAATTAAAACAACAAATAAACTCATATAACACTATCACATATTAAAATACAACTCAAGTTTCAAATGAAACAGCTGAGAAAATGGGGAAATATACTGTAGTGCAGGTTGCATTTATCTATAAAATTTATTAACTCAGGATTAGCAAGATCTGCTGGCTTGGTGGCGCTAAGGCAGCGCTGCTGCCCACCATGCAGGTGACCTGAGTTTTGGGGGTGGACTCTAGTTGCTTGGGGTAACCAGGGGAAGGGGAGGATCGAACAACCAAAGGACTGCTTTCCTCTCCGGGGGGGGAGGCGTGCCACTCTGCCACCAGGTGGAGGACTGGTGGTAATGCAGGCTCGAGCGACATGTAGGAAGGATGCTGCCAGTTTGGCATGACAAGTGATTGCTTCCACACAGCATATGCTGACAGCCACTTTGCAGCACGGGGGCTGGGAGAGAATGGAAAATGGTGAACAGGCTATGTGAAGCCCTGCCTGTCCGCCCCTGACCCGTGCCATCGCTGAGCACGCCGACCTGACTTTTGAATATGTGATCGGTGGAGGGGGGGGGATGGCCCTCCACCTCATGGCCCTGCCATGGGAGACAATCTGTGTGGGAACACTTTGGGTCAGATAAGTCCTGGGGAGATGGTGGCCAGTTGAGAGAGACAGGGACAGAGCTGAAAGCTGCCTGCTCACCTGAGGGAACAAAACAAAAACTTAATGGAAAAAAAGACAGGCAAGACTTGGTGAAAACCAGTTGGCTTATAGGCAACACATTCACTTTACATATGGGAGACCTAGGTTCACATCCTGAGCCTGGATCTTCAACCTCAGACTATCTCAAGAAGGGTGGGTGGCATCTACCAGGCACCTATTCTGTAAGTTTATAGGGACTGTCAGAGATGTTCCATGGTATGAGCATAGTCTTGGACAGTTTAGGTGAGAGGAGGGCAAAGCAAAGCTGAACACTTCTGTCTGCCTAAACTGTGAAAGATGATGTTCTTACACCATCCGTAAGAGGTATCCCTCACAGCACTTGTATGCTTACTATTAAACACTCAGGTTAGCTAGAGTGGGTTATAATCTAGTTTAAAGTTGATTTTCTTTCCATTTTAAGTGAGTGTACCATTCCTTCTCCACCTCTGAAGTGAAATGCTCCATTTTAACATTATCGTATGAGACAGCAGTACTCTGCATAAGAAGTCCTGTGGTTCTGAGTGCTGACTGGCTGAAACCACTTATAATGGAAAGCAATGGGGAGGTTGGATTAGGGGTACCTGGGGACAAGTTACAAGCTCCTGAGGTGTTGGGATCTAAACTTGTGGAAGAGCAGAAGGATGCCTGATTCCACAGTAAAAGGAAGAAATAGAAAGTAAAAAAAAATTAGATAAGACAATTCCTCCCATGCCACAGAATGAAGCACAGCCACACATGGGTTGTACAGTCTGACCAAAAAAGATTCAATAAATTCACAGATCACATTTTTTTTTTTCCTTCAAACTGTGATATGGTCTATTTATAGAATAATATCATACCTGTTATACTTAAATTTATTTGATTTTAGATGGTCCATTGGTGCTACTGCTCTCAGTGCCAGCGACCCAGGTTTGGGAGTGGGCCTGGGTCAGCAGGGGCTGCCCTAGGGAGGATGGGCAGCTGGCTTTACTGCGACACTGCCACCTTAATGACCAGAGGTGGCAGTGCAGTTGTGAGCAGCTAGTGGGAGGAGGAGGATGCCAGCTGGTGCCACGTTACGCACGCTTACATGCATGCGCACCCTTGCCGCCAGTGTCATTAGGGGTTGGGAGCAGGAAAAGCTAAGCCAAAAGCAGGCAAGATGGTGCCAGGCTCGCGCAGGTCCCACACTGATGCAGGCACTTCCTCCCTTTGCATATGGTCCGCAGTGGGAGTTTGGGCGGGGGGAGAAACCCCGCGACCCATGCCACAGGGTGTAAGTAATAGAGAACCGGGAGTAGAAGGGTAAGTGTGGGAGAAGTTGGGTGACTGAGCTGGGGAGTTTGGCATAAAGAGACATGGCCAGAAATAGGAGTAGAAAGTGGCTATTAATAAATGTGCTTGATTTAACATTTCTGTTTCAAGTTCAGTGGCTTTGGCTTCAATGCTAAACAGGGCCTTTGAGATGTCGTCAAGCATGGTGAAGGCTGTTTTCCCATCAGCTTTTAAGCACAAGAATATGACATGATCTGAGACAATAACATGGAGTTCCACAGATGGGACAGTACAGCATAAATTGCTAGTACACTTATCAGTGGGTAATCAGCCCCCGTGCATTAAATGGCACAAGACATCTCTGGCAGTTCTCAGTGGGTGTGATTTCTGAAAGGTAGCCAGTTCCTCAGAATGTCTTATGGCTATTATGAAACACAAGGAGTTTATAGCTTTTTAAAACAATTATATAAAAAAAGATTTTGCTCGCAACTTGCTCTACCACCGGGTCTCCACCCAGCAGCAATCAAAGGTCAAACTGGCTTGCCACCCCTCCCTCTGAGAGGAGAACGGTCCCTGTAATGCTCAGTCCTCTCCCCCCCCCCCCTTGGTGGACCCACAGCGACCCAAATCTGTTCCTGAACCCGGGTTTCCAGCATGACGACAGGTGAGGCTTAAGCACCTTAGCCCTCCGCAATACTGAGCCAGCAAGTAGTCCCTATTTTGTTAGTAGTTTTTATATTTCTTTTTTTTTTTTTCCCTCACTTGTTTGTTTACTCCCCCATCCCGGTCAGCCCACGTTTGTGCTGGTCCTCCCAGCCCTGTCCAGAAACCCCACAGGGCTTAACCTTCTCCCTTCTTTCGCCACAGCTTGCCCTCCATGGCAGGGTGGAGTGGAATCCCTCAACTTGCCAAGACAGGATCCAGTTTGGGGATGTGCCTGCTTATCGAGAGCAGAGCATGCGGAGGCCGGCAGTCATCCGACACACCCAGGATACTTTCCACATTTTCTGCCATTGCACAAAGAGGAGGAGTGTGTAGTGCTGTCAGTGGCTGAGCTGTGTGCACATCCGCACGCAGCATGCCAGTCGACTGCTCCGCCTCCCCCCACCTTCTGCGGGACCCAGTGTGCCAACACCCATCCACCGCTAGGTGTCAGGCAGGCATGATCCCCTCCCTCCCTCCCTAGGAGAGGAGAGCTGTCCTCCGGATGCTTGATCCTCTCCCTCACCAGCCGACCCCCAGCAACCCGCTCGCACCATGAACACAGGCTGCTGGTGTGGCAGGAAGGTAAGGCATGATGCCTCAGCCCTCCAAGCCACTGGACCAGCTAGTAGTTTTTATATTGCCAAAGTACTGACCACGTTAAACTAATGAAAATAAATATATTTAAAAGAAATTGAAATATGGCGTACACTAGCCCTAGTCTTACTTGCTCAGTCTTTTGTTTCTCAGTCTGTCTTTTCCCAGATTTATTTTCCCTCTTAGCTAGTTTCTCCATCTCTGTATCTGTTTTGAGTTCTCAAGTGCAAATTTCCCTACCCCCTTGCTGTCAGAATGCCCGATTAGAGTTCCCTGCTCCTCACACAGGTTGTATGTAGCTCACTAATATGGGGAGAGAGGGGGACAGAGTTTGTGGAGAAATGTATTTTATAATGAGATTTATTGACATGAAAGGATAACTTTGACTGAGATAATGCAAAGATAAACAAGTACTGTACCTTAAAGGGGGAGAGGCTGAGACTCTTCCCAGTGAACCATTGTCCAACATCTGGACTGTTCCAAAATCTCTAGGGTCTCCTGCATCTAACAGTATAATACCTGATGTCCCAGTGGGGAGAATGGTTATCAGTTAGGTACACCGACAGCAGAGCTGCTGATGCTAGGCTGCTTTACCTCCAGCCATGTCAGGTGGCCCCAATATTACTTTCTTTTGAAGTCAGCGCTGTGGTCCTCATCTACTCAGTAATGTTGCTGTGTTCGAATGCCAGCTTCTTGTCCCAGTAGTGCTTTAGGAAACTGCAAAACACTACCAGGGCAAGAAACCGGTAATCGAGCAAAGAAGTATTACCAAGTGGATAAAGATCCATTGTGCGACATTGAACGAAAAACAGCATATTGTAATATAATCAGTGGCTTGAAGGAATTGTGTTGGGCTGGGGAGAAAGGTGAACGGTGCTCAGATGGGCGAGCATGGCCATGACATGATGTCAAATGGTAGCTGACAAGGATTGTGGTGGCTTGTTCCATCCAAGAAATCATCCAGTCATTGAGATTTGTTTTATCTGACAGAGGAAATTTCAACATATGCTTACCATTTCCACACATTTTATACTTTTTTTTTCTTCCAACACTTTTTTCCACAAAGGATTTTTTCCATATTACAAGTACAATAACCTGCTCCAGGGCATGGATTTCCTAGAGATTTAATGCTTGCCCCAGGAACATAAAAGGTACAAGGCACACATTATACACCCAGGGTGTGTATTTATTCTATAGGAAACACATGCCCTATCATGGGTTACTACTTACATAATAGCAAAACTCTACATTTAGACAGTAGATAGTGCAGTAATATGAAGCCATATACTAAGTGTGTTGGCAAATGTGAAGTTAGGGAAGAACATTATCCCAAACCTAGCTAAATGGTATTATAAAACAATGGTTGGAAAGTAAATACAGCTATATGATTGGATAACTGCATTCAAAAATGATTACAGTATGATGGCTAGAAGCCCTCATGTACAATAAAACAATTTAAATTTAAACTATAAAAGCATTCATTTAAAAAGAAATGAAAACAGCTTTTTTCTTTAATTATAGCATTAAGGCACTCAAGGGACTGGGTTACCTTTGTTAATCTAACCCAAGGGGCATAAGGCACTTGGCTTGGCTTTGTACCTCATGATCCCCCTAAGATTAAAGTAACTAACAGTAAAGTAACCATGACCATGCCTCAGTGCTTAAATGTGGTGTTGCTGGGGTTTTTAATTGTTACTTAAAGCAGCATTTACTCACACACCAGTCCTTTGACAGAGAATTCCAAACTTATGGTAACACCAGCGCTGCTGTGAATAACTTCAAACCCTAGGAACACCATCTTATACATTTGGAAAGATGTAGGAGAAACTTTTTTCATGTGCCTTTTTTATTGAAATGTTGTTATAGTTTCTCTTTTACAGATGATGCTACCACTTTAAATAGAGACTTTAGACGAGTACAGAATAGACAGACACACCATGGTCAATCAGCTCGTCCTGCTTGTCTGGAAATGGTTATCACAGTGTACTTTGCATCATATTAAATCACTGTATAAAACAACTGTAAAAACAAGTAAAACAATAAACAAACGGGTATGGATTCAGTGTTTACAATAAATGACGTCAACATAGATTTACCCAGTATCTACACAATAAAGGGTATGTCTACAGGTATAACATGGATGACCCATTTCTGCCAGATTTCTAAAAATGCTGGCAGTTGATTACAAAAATAAAAGCAAGTCTCTTCATTTGATATATACCATTCACTGTAGCCCTCCCGTTTTCCCATAGTAGGAGGATTGTCCTTAAGTCATTAGTTATAGCGTTGTGAACTGCTAAAACCGTCGACAGCAGTAAAGATTGCCCGCTCACTCTTACTCTGTATGGGAATGTAGAGTAATAGCAAGGGGGCTGTAAGAGCTGTCACATCTGGAACTAGTTTCCTCACTTGATCCTCTGTAGCTATCCAATAGTCTTTTTATAATTGGGCCGTCCCAGAAAATATGAGCTTGGTCAGCCTGTGTCCCTTTGTGGTTACATGGCAGATGAACCCCGGCTTTAGTTATGCCAGCATTTCCCCCACTCTTCCCGCATGTAGGAAGCTTGTATTGCTGATGTCTGAAAGTACCTGCTACAGCACTTCCAAGCAAATTACCTTCCAAACAAGGTGGAAGTAACCTTGACTTTTGGAAGTATGTTTTTTGATCCATTGATCACATCCAATGTCTAACCCATAGAAATATAGACTTTGAAGGCAGATAAGGACTGCTCGGCCCACCCAGTCTGCCCATTTCCCTACCTATTGGATAAGCTGCAGATCATAGTTAACCAATAGCCCACTTCCTCCTACCCCCACTAGAATTGCCTTATGTCTGTCCCATGCATTCTTGAAGTCCCCCACTGTTTTTGACCCCATGACCTCTTCAGGAGGGCAATTCCATGCGTCCACCACCCTCTCTGTGAAAAAATACTTCCTCATGTTGCCCCCGAGCCATCCCTCCCTCTATCTTCAGATTGTGCCCCCTTGTTCTTCTACATATTTTTTTATGAAAGATACTACCCTCTTGGACTTTGTTGATTTCCTTGAGGCATTTGAAAGTTTCTATCATGTCCCCCCTCTCCCTCCTTTCCTTGAGGGTATACATATTAAGCTCCTTTAGTCTTTGTTCGTATGGCTTCTAGTGCAGACCCTGCACCATTTTAATTGCCCTCCTCTGGACTGCCTCCATCCTGGCTGTGTACTTGCAGAGATGGGGTCTCCAGAACTGCACACAGTACTCCAGATGGGGTCTCACCAACTGTCCGTACAGAGGCATAAATTCCTGTTTTCTACTGGTGATGCCTCTCCCTATGCATCCCAGTATCCACCAGCCCTCCTTACTGCCTTTTCACATTGCTTGCCTACCTTTAGGTCATCTGATATGACTACCCCCAGTTCCCTTTTTGTTGTTGTTAGTACCTCCCCCCCCCACCCATTGTGTACTCTTCCTGTTTTTTTTTTTTTCCAGGTGCATTACTTTGCATTGAATCTAAGCTGCCATACTTTTGACCATTCCTCCAACCTTGCCAGGTCCCTTCTCATCCTTTCAACCTCCCCGTGTATCAAACCTGTTGCAGATCTTTGTGTCGTCTGCAAAGAGGCATGCTTTTCTTTCCAGTCCCTCCACAATGTCACCTGTAAAGACATTAAAGAGGACCAGTCCCAGTACTGAACCATGCGGTACTCCACTAGTAACCCCCCTTTTCTTTGGAGTGGACTCTGTTTACTATTATTCTCTGCGTCCTGCTATCCAGCCAATTTTTTACCCAGGCTGCCACCCTGGGACCCGCTCCCAAGCTGGCTAACTTGTTTATTAATATTTTGTGTGGGTCTGTGTCTAATGCCTTGCTAAAGTCTAGGTAGGCCATGTCCACAGACCCTCCTTGGTCTACTACTTTGGTCACCCAGTCAAAGAAATCTATTAGATTCGTCTGACATGACCTTTCCGCTGTGAATCCATGCTGCCTTGGGTCCTGTGCCCTGGTGACATCTAGGTGCTCAACAGTTCTTTCAGAAGTGATTCCATCATTTTTTTTCTACCAGTGAGGTCAAACTAACAAGTCTGTAGTTTCCTGCCTCTGCCTTTCTCCCACTTTTGTGAAGGGGAATCACATCCGCCCTTCTCCAGTCGTCAGGTACCACATCATCCTCCCATGATTTGTTAAAAAGGGTAGTCAGTGGTCTCACTAGGTCTTCCCTTAGTTCTTTCAGAATTCTGGGGTGAATCCCATCAGGCCCCATTACTTTGTCCACCTTCAGTTTTAGAAGTGCTTTTAGGACCCTTTCTTCTGTGAATGGGGGTATCGACCCCCTATCCAGAGTGCTTCTAATGTTTGGTTTAGGCACCTCTCCGTCCTATTCTTTTGTGAATACTGAGCAGAAGAATTCATTCAGTATCCCTGTTTTTTCACTGTCACCCTCTGCCCACTCCCGTCCCTTTATTAAGCCTCACTATCCCTCTCTTGGTCTTTCTTCGCTCCCTAATGTACCTATAAAAGGTTTTATCCCCCTTCTTAACTGAGTTGACTATCTTTTCTTCAGTTTGGGCCTTTACTATTCTGACTACCTTCCCCGTTTCCTTCTGCTTTAACTGGTACAGTTCTCTGTCCTGCTTCTTCTGTGTTTCCTTATATTTCCTGAATGCTATCTTTTTCTCCCTAACCTTCCCCGCCACCTCTTTGAGAACCATAGTGTTTTTTTTTCTTTGTTTTTTATTTGCTTCACACAAAGGCTTGTTGCCTCTCTGATGGCAGTTTTGATTTTTCCTCATTGTTCTTCCACACCTCCTTCTTGCCTATTTGCTATTGCTATTGCTTTTCTGAAGCAGTTTCCCATTTTGCCAAAGTCAGCCCTGCTACAGTCCAGTACCCTTGCTTTTGTATGGCTTGACTCTATGGCTGTGTTTATGTGAACCACACTGGTGGGCACTTTTTCCCAGATGGCTACCCACTTCTAAATCTAAGATCCTCTCTTCATTCCCATTTGAGAGTACCAGGTCTAAGATTGCTCCCTCCCGAGTGGGTTCCAGCAGTAACTGTCTGAGGCATGCCCCCTGTAGGGCATCGAGAATTACCTTGCTCTTAGATGTGGCTGCAGCAAACATGCTCCAGTTAACATCTAGCATATTCAAGTCCCCCATCAACAATATCTCCCCTTTTTCTGCCATTCTAAGGATGCCTTCTATCATTTTCTTGTCTGTTTCCTCCCCCTGAGACGGGGTCTGGATATAACAATCATGTGCATTATGGTGCCATTTCCTGTCTCCAGGGTGACCCACAGTGCCTCCTCATCTCCCTGTTTACCCTTTAGTTCCACTGCTTTCATCCCTTCCCTTACATAGAAGCTACTCTTCCTCCTTTTTTAACCTCCCTGTCCTTCCTGTAGATTGTGTACCTAGTATGTTGACATCCCTGTAATGGTTCTCCGTGTACCATGTTTCTGTGACTGCCACAATATCCAGGCATCCCTCTTCCCTTAAGCCTACTAGTTCAGGGAGCTTGTTACCCAGGCTACAGGCATTGGTACTCATTACCCTCCTTTTTTTTATTGGCCTTACCTCATTTAGGCCCATCCCTGTCCTTTACTGCCTTTGCCTTTCTCTCCATTAACCCCTGTCCTGCTCCCTGTCAACTTCTCTACCTTGCTGTTTACCTCACTAACTATACTGATTTGTGGGGAGCTTGGATTTCCCTGCTCCTTTTCAATGCCTCCCCCTTGGCTAGTTTAAATGCTTGCCAATGAAGCATTTAAACCTATCACTTAGGATCCTGGTTCCCCTTTTGGACAGATGCAGACCATCACACCAGTATATGCCTGAATCCCTCCACATGGACACCCAGTCCCCAGTGAAACCAAAACTCTGAGCTCCACACCAGTTTTTCAACCACTGATTGAATCCCATGGTGCGGAGTACCCTAGCCTCACCAAAGCCATAGACAGGTAGCACCTCTGAGAAGGTTACCGTGCATGCTACTTGTCTAAGGCCCCTCCCCAACTCCACAAACTCCTCCTGCACTGCTCTGATCCCATTCCCAGCCAGGTCATTTGTCCCTAGGTGGAAAATGATGTCCAGCTACCTCTCCTGTGCTTCTGCTACTGCAATCCTGAGGATTCACTTCCTGTTCCTCCAAGCCATGGTGCCGGGCAGGCATCTTACCTCACTTTCCCCTCCCTCCAACAGTTCTACCCCCCCAACGATTAAGTCCCCCACCAGGAGTTTCCTTCTACTATAGGGTCCCATGCCACCGTCCTGTGTGTCTCCTTTGTAGAGGTTCCCAGCATCCTCCTTGATCTCCACTATGGGTGCCTCCATAGAGGAACCACGCTCCACCAGAATGGTGTATGAATTGTGGAGAGGTACAACTGCAATTATGCGCCTCTGTTCCACCACCCTCACCCTGCCTGAGCCCACCATAGTCCAACTGCTCCTCTTTCTTGGCAACCTCTGAGGCAGTGACAGTGACCCTGGTGGAGGAGGAGGTTTCACGAATCCTCGCCAAGTCCAGAGTGCTTCCTTCTCCCTCTGATGGGCAACCTCCTCCCTCAGACCAGAGAGGTGCCTGCAAATAGGGCAGCATCACAGCCTCCAGAACGTCTACTGGAAGACTGCCACCCCACAGCTAGTGCATTGCACCACTCCCCACATGCGTCTCTCCCTTCCTGTTTAAATGTTTTTGTTGTTAGTGTGTGTGAGCATTTACCCCCTATGCAGTGTGCTGGGCTGTTAAGGATATGACAGGTGTATGTCCCTTTTGAGAAAGTGATGTCAGAACCCCTGGTATAAAAGAAATGATGCGCTTGTGGTAGGTGGGACCAAGCCCGTGTCCTCCAGAAACAATCAGCTACAGTTCTGACCTACCACCCCGGTGAGTGCTTTCCTTCCTTTCAGCAAGACAACCTGCACAATAATTCACAAAAAAAAATTTAAATCAGAGAAAAATAAAGCAATTGAGCCCAAACCCTGTGTTCTGTTCTCCAACGCTCCTGTGTCTAGCCGCAAGGGAAAATTTCCCTAGGGAATCACCGTAGTATTCTTTTTAAAATGTCACTATTCCTTTTAAGTTATCACCTAGCAGAGGCCCCAAGCAAAACAATCAGGTCAAACTGTTCTCACCTATCCCCCAAACTACAGGACAAAAACACAGCTCTAGTTTAAGGCCCTTAAAATGTGGGCTACTCTGCTTTCAATTTACAGACAAGAAAAAAATACTTACCATGGTAATCTTGTTTCTTCCCAGTGATACTCTGATATTCATAACTTTCTGCAGTGTCCCTTTAAGCCAGAACTGCCCAGAGAGGATAGAACACATGCAAATGATGGAACTCTGCATGTGACAACTGTTCAAATGCTGCCTTGAACTAACTGCCTTAGTTCTAAACCCCTCAGATTTCCTGGACGCCTGTAAAGGCAGGCCCCCAAAGACTAATAGGAATAGTGAAAAACAATAATAATAACTAAATAGAACAATTGGACCTATACTGGATCAAGATAAGAGATTAATAACAGATAATGTGGAAATGGCAGAACAATATAACAACTATTTTGCCTCTGTCTTTGGCACAGGTACTGTGAATACCATTACTCAACATAAGGAATATGATTTGGGTTTTACTGTTGATAAAGTTGAGGTAGAAACAAAATTAAAACAATTAGATCCAAATAAAGCACAGGGTCCAGACAAAATGCATCCTAGGGTGCTCAAGGAATTTGCGGAGCATTTGGCAGGCCCAGTAACATGTATTTTTCAAAAGTCAGTAGATAAAGGAGAGGTCCCAGATGTTTGGAAGCAGGCAGAGGTCATTCCCATATATAAAAAAGGTTCTAGGCAGGAAGTCGGAAATTATTGGCCAATTAATCTGACATCAATACTGGGGAAAACCCTGCAAACCATACTAAAAGACTATATTACCGAATTCCAACTTAAAACAGGTAATATTGATCAATCACAGCATGGGTTTGTAAAGGGCAGGTCGTGCCAAACAAAGCTCTTGGAGTTTTATGGGAGGGTAAGCAAGGCCTTGGATGAAGGGAAACCAGTTGACGTTATTTTTTTGGACTTTGCCAAGGCATGTGACAAAGTTCCCCGTGATAAACTGATAGAAGCCTTGATCGAGTTGGGCATTCCTGGCAATATCACCCACTGGCTTGAGTCCTGGTTGGTAGACAGGGTGCAGAGGGTCTGCATAAAGGAGGATTATTCCAGTTGGGTAAATGTGAGAAGTGGGGTCCCACAGGGCTCAGTTCTGGGCCCAACCCTCTTCAACTTGTATATTAGCTCTATGAATTCATCATCAGACATTTGGCTTTCTAAATTTGCCGATGACACACGGATTGGGTGCATAGTGGAAAACAGGGATGATGCTGATGTTCTTCAGTCAGCCTTCACAAATTTGGAGGTCTGGGCTCCGGATCATGGGTCTGTATTTAATATTGATAAATGCTCAGTGATGCATATGGGGAGGAAAAATAATAATTACTCGTATAGATTAAGTAATAAAATACTTAATGTAGTTAGTGAAGAAAGTGACCTGGGTATTAAAATTAGCAACGATCTCAGCTTTAGGCCCCATTATGATCAAATCATTAAAAAGGCAAGTAGTATTCAGTATTGTATCCATAGACATATAAAAAGCAGACAAAAAGAGGTTTTGCTCCCTCTGTACACCTCTCTGGTGCACCCCCATGTGGAGTACTGTGCCCAGTTTTGGGCACCAGGGGGTAAGGGTGATATTAAATCCTTGGAGAGAATACAAAAGAGGGCTACATATAGAATAAATGAGGTCCAGGGCTTGGAGTATGAAAGTTGGCTCCGGTACCTGGGACTATACTCCCTTGAATTTAGGAGATTGTGCGGAGACATGTGCTTTATTTATAAAGCATTAAATGATGTTATATTATGGGATCAATTAAAGCTAGTGCTTAGAGATCAGATTTACAATACAAGAGCACATTCATTTCAAATACATAAGGAAAAGGTGAATATGGTCAGGAGGAAATATTGGTTTACAGTCAGAGTTAGGAATTTATGGAATAGGCTCCCCATTGAAATTGTGGCAAGTAGAACAATAAAGGAATTCAAGAATAGTCTTGGCCTGCCCGGTGGTGCTGAGGGTTAAGGTGTTAGATGCCTTACCTCGCGTCATGCTGACGACCCGGGTTCGGGAGCAAGCTTAGGAAGTCGGGGGACGGCAGGGTCGGGCAGCGAGGAAGTGTCCAAGGGACAGTTTTCTATGCCCGGGGAAAGTAGGGACAGCCGCCACTCCAGTGCGACCCCTGGCGGTGGCCAGTGGTAGCCAAGAGAGGATGCGATGAGCGGAAGGCAAGTAAGGGTGGAACTTGGCGGACGCTGGTCGTCATTGCACGACCAAGCTCCACGGGGGAGGGACCAGAGAAAGCAAAGAAAACGCCTCTCACACCGTTGGGAGATGATGGTGACCCCAGTGGATCAGCCCACATCCCAATTGCCAGCCTGACGCGCTCTCGATCTCTCTCCATAGGGGTTCACCTAACGACGAGGTAGGCACCTCATACTTAGGAGCCAGCCGCCGAGGGAGGGTGGAATCAGCCCCGGAGATGGTACCGGAGGTCGTGCCTGCCATTGTCCGCTGGGTAGGAGGGACATATGGGGAGAAATGCAGAGGTTCAGGCTGGGAGTAGGGCTGAGTCCATGAGGGTACTCCTGAAGGATGCCCGGGGGTAGTGAGAGATGAAAAAAAAAAAGAATAGTTCTTGATGTGTATCTAATTATAATAATATCTTAAGAGTATGGGTAATTATGAAGCAAGCACATGGATCATTGATCTAAAATAATTGCTCTGAAACACCTATGAATAATAATCATAGTAATTGTGATAATCAAGCCCCTAACCCCCCCCCCAATAAACCCTCCTACTAGAGGGGAAAAAACGTAACAGATACCCCCAAAAATGTCAGACTCACTTGAAAGATGGGGGGAAAACACAACATGAAATCTTGTTTATCCAGCTTGCACCAGGAAGTGGCAGGTATACCCCTGAGAGCACAGTATGCAGGAATGCAGAGGCTAAAGGTTCTAGAAGGGAGGCAGGGTGAGAAGTTATGAATACCTGAGACTGAGTATCACTGGGAAGAAACAAGATTATTGTGGTAAGTAGTTTTTTCTTCTAACCCCAGTAATACTCGGGTATTCCTAACTTTCTGCAGACTACGAAGCAGTACCTTTGGAGGTGGGCACAGAACTTTATTTTGGAAACAAACTTTGCAGGACTGCTGTGTTGAACCTAGCATCACCCCTGAACTGAATATCCAGATTGTGGTGCTTTGTAAAGGTGTGTACTGTTTTCCAGGTAGCTGCTTTACAGATGTCCAATAGTGGGACATCCCTGGCAGCTGCTAGGGTAGCAGCTGTCCCTCTTATAGAGTGGGCCCTCAAACCTGTTGGGGGTTCCCTTCCAGCTTTAGTATAACAGAACTGGATACGCTGGACTGTCCATCGAGAAATTGACCTTTTCGATGATGGGTTACCTTTTCCCACATCCCCATAAGTCAGGAACAGCTGTTTTATGTCCTACCTATGGTTCTTAGTGGCTGTCATATAGTAGCTGAGAGCTCTCTTGACATCCAGACCGTGAAGCCTTCTTTCACCAGAGGTGGAATGCTCAGTGAAAATGACAGGTAGTGTAATGGTCTGGTTCAGGTGGAAATCCGAGACCACCTTGATGAAATTTCCTGTTTGTCCTCAGGACCACTTTATCACTGTGGAATAAAATGCAGTCCTGTTCAATGCAGAGAGCCTGGAGCTCACTGATTCTTCTTGCAGAAGTCATTGCCACTAGGAAAACTGTTTTCCAGGTGACATATTTCAGATGAGCAAAGGCCATGGCTCAAAAGGGGGGTCCCATCAGCTTAGCTATGCACACATTAAGGTCCCATGCTGGCACCAGTTCTTTATGAGGGGGATGCAAATGGGCCAAACCCTTGAAGAACCTCCTAAAGGTAGGGTCTGAAGCTATTGTCACAGTTCTTCCAGCAGAAATGTAAGTGGATGCTGCAGCCAGGTGGACCTTGAGGGTACTGGGCTGCAATCCCAAGGAATGTAAATAAGAGAGATAATCAAAAACAGCTGGAACCCCAGCCTGTGTTGGTACCAGCTCCCTGGCTGAGCACCAGATAGAAAACTGTTTCCATCTTGAAGCTTAGATTTTCTTAGTGGAAGGCTTCCTGTAACGTCTTAGGATGTCTAAAACAGCTTCAGAGAGGTGTAAGCCTGCATATTCTAGGTCTTCAAGAGCCAAGCTTTGAGCTTCAGAGACCTAGGATTCAGATACAGGAGTCTCCCCTGGTTGGAGGTTAACAGATTGTGCCTCCGAGGGAGGTGTATTGGCTCGGCTACAGACATGGATAGCAGAAGAGAGTACCATGGCTGCCTGGGCCAGTCTGGAGATATCAAGATCATTGATGCTGACTGGGACCTGAGCTTGAGCAATATCCTGTACACCAGAGGGAAGGGAGGAAAAGCATATAGGTGCCTCCCTGACAGTCCAGAGCCAGGGCATCCAGGGGTAGTGTACCCAGATCTGGTGGTCTGCAACATTATTGTGGCAGGTGGTGGTTCTGGTGGGATACGAACAAGTCTATCTCTGGGGTGCCCCACCTCCTGAAAATTACTTCCACCACTTGCCTGTTCAGGGTCCATTTGTGATGGGCCTAGTTGATTCAGTTCAGAGCATCTGCTAGGGAGTTGTCCTTTCCTGGCAGATGGATTGCCTGCAGGGAAACTCCAAGGAGTAAGCCAGGCTCCAAATTGTCATGGCCTCTGTGCAGAAAGGACCCAACCTGGTGCCTCCCTACTTGTTTATGTAGTACATTGTGGTAGTATTGTCTGTTCTGACCTGTACCAGTGTTGTGTACCAGAAACACTGAGTTCCAGCAAGTTTATGTGCTGGAGTGACTCTGCACTTGACCAAATGCCCTGGGTTGTGTGGTCCACCAAATGGGCACCCCACCCCAGTAGAGATGCATCTGTTGTGAGAACAACTAATGGGGACTCTCATTGAAAAGGAACCCCTTCCCTTAGGTTGGATTCCTCTTTCCACCACTGAAGTGATTGTAACAAAGTTTTTGTTACTGGGATCAGCGTTGAGAGATGATCTCTTCTCTGGCACCAGTGTGCACTTAGGTGGAACCAGATGTCTCTCATTTGGAACCTGGAGCCTAGGACTGTGCCTGTGGCTGCAGCCATGTGGCCAAGGAGCTGTAAGAACTGCCTTGTAGTTTTTTGCTTGTGCAGGCTGAATGAGTTTGGAATCAGCTGGAGACATTTTACCCTGTCCAAAGACAGGTAGGCCCTACCCTGCAGGATGTTGATCTCTGCTTCTATGAACTGCGGCACCTGTGCAGGTAAAAGGACGGATTTTTTGTGATTTATCAAAAACCCCAGAGACTCTAGAAGCCCCTGGGTGGTCTGCAGATGCTGTCTGACCTGCTCTGGTGATTTTCCCACCTCCAGCCAGTCATCCAAATATGGAAACATTGTGACACTTTGTCTCTGAAAGTGTGCCACAACCACTGCCAAGCACTTTGTGAATACCCTTGGGGCCAAAGGAAGGCCAAATGGCAGGGTTGAAAACTGGTAGTGACCTGATGGGAGTCTGAACCTGAGGTATTTTCTGTGAGACTCCCTTATGGGGATGGGGATGTGGAAATAGGCATATTTTAGGTGCAGTGATGCTAACCAGTCTCCTTTTTGGATTGCTGGCAGAATCAGTGCCAAAGTTACCATTTTGAACTTTGGTTTTGTGAAATGCTTGTTTAGGACCCTGAGGTCCAAGATAGGTCGCCACTCCCCATTTTTCTTTGTAGTGAGGAAGTACCTTGAGTAAAACCCCTTCCCTTTCTGCTGAGTTGGGACAGGTTCCACTGCTCGTGACAGCAGCAGGTTTCGAACCTCTGCTTCCAACAGCTTTTTCTCTGTGAGGGAAGATGGTCTGAAAACTCTGGTTCTCAGAAGAGGAAGGGATTTGAAACTCAAGAGACGGTCCCTGACTCACTGCCCCCAGGACCCACTTGTCTGTGGTGATCTGTTGCCAAGCCTGGAGGTAGTGAGACAGTCTGCCTCCAACAGCTAGAGAGGAGGTGGCCTGTGAAGACATGTCAGAGTGTTTGTTTGCTCTGGGGCTGAGTTTGAAATCCCTGCCTGGCATCCCTTCTGCCCCTACTTCTGAAGTACCCTTGCAGGGGATACTGTTAGTATTGGGGTGCAGCCATTGCCTGGAAAAAGGGCCCAGTATGAAAGGACCGGCCCCTGCCTCCCCGTCCATAGGGTCTGGTGGATGGAGAGGCCTTCTTTTTAACAGAATTGCTCTTGAGGATGGCCTTATATTCATCCACCTTCTTCATGTAAGCCACTGTTGTTTCACCAAAAAGGGAACTGCCCTCCAGAGGGAAGTCCAGGGCCTTTGTCTGAGTATCCTGGGTAAGATTTGTAGCTCTTAGTCAGGCAAACCTATGTTGAGTAACAGTGTTTGCCATCCACCTGGCTGCTGTATCATTGGTATCAGCAGCCATTTGGAACTGATACTTGGCTGCCTCTAAGCCAAACCTGGCAGTTTCTGCCAGGTCATTAAACAAGGGTGAAGAGGCTTTGTTTGCCATGGCCAGTACAGACTGCCATAAAGACGTTTGGTACTGGGCCGCATAGGCTTGGAAATTAGCCTGCCTAATAACCAAGGAAGCTGACCAGTATCCTTTTTTGGCCATAATATCAATCTTCCTGGACTCTCTATCTGGTGGGTGAGAAGCCAGGGGCACCTTAGCCTTGTCACAGGCAGCTGCCTGCACCACCCCCTGGTGGGATAATTCTGCCCCTTCCCTTTTCCAACTGATACTTCTTGTCCAGCCTTTTATCAAGGGGGGGGATTAGGAGGCCCTCTCTATAGCTTGTAATCCTTTATAAAAAAAAAAATGTCCTGTCAAGTGTCCTCATCTATCCCCACATAATGTAACCATCAAGTTCTAGGGACATGGATATGTTGTTCATCCACACTCATTGGCAGTATCCTTGCCGCTTTAAATCTTGCCGGAAGGTCTTCAAGCTTGCTCCTCCCACCCACCCGGGTGGTATAACTCTCGGCTCTGCCCCATGACGCCAGATCTTCCTTACCGCTTGGAAGCTCAGGTTCCTCCTTAACGCTTCCGCGCTGCGACTGGTTCCTATTTCTCCGCTTATGGATTTAAAATAAAATTTTGCAAAGACTTCAGTCTTCTATCCCTCGCGCCGCGATGGACAAATCGACCTCGGATTTGGAGATGCCCATGCGGGCAGAAGATGTCTCGACGGATCCACACTCCACGTGGTGTATACTGCTTAGGCCTTGAGCACGACCCGCAGGCTATGCGATCTGTGCTCATCTTTCTCGTCAAGACCGTGCTGCCCGATTGCAACTGGGCCGCCCCGAGAAGCGCTTCCTCCGTGAAGTCCAGGAGGCCCGTTGGCGTGTGTCAGCGGGCGGCGGGTTCCGGGCGGATCAGCTCGAGCGGATGGTCGCCTCGAAGAGGAGGCGGCGCTGGCCGATCTTCCTCGGCGCGTCCTTTATCCCTCTCTCTGGGTTCTTCCTACACGGCTTTTTTAGGAGCTTTGTCTGTCCCTTCCACTAAAGGAGAAGGGTCGCGCCTGCTGGACCTTATTCTCGGTCCAAAAGAGGGACAGGGAAGTCCCTCCGCCGACGCCTTGGGAGCGGGAAAGGTCCTCTCCTCGGGCCGCCGACTGTCGGCTTCGGTCGACTGGTCAGGCTTCGCCACTGGCCCCACGGTGTCCCCGTCAGGTCAGTTGACCGAGACTCCGCACCGTGAAGTCGCAGATTTTTCGACTCCATTGGACGGGCTGTCGCTTTAGCAGCCGAGATCCCCTCTCCGGTTCCCCGGGAGGAGTTGAGGATCCCATGGCTCGCCCCCTGTGCCTCCGGGTTCGGAGCCCCTCGGATGGACCATCCGAGCCGGCGGGAGTGCCGGTTCCGCCGACACCTCCCCGTGACCGACCTCGGAAATTCCGACTTTGTTCGGTCTCGACCTTTCGAGGTCCAGCGATCCCACCGTCATAGGCGGTCTCGGTCTCGCATTCGTGCGTAAGCGCGGCGTCGCGCCCTCGCCCTCCTCGATGAGGGAGTTTCAAGAAATTACGCCGACTGCACGAGGACCTTATGTTGCAATAGCCCTCCTGGTGGAATAAGCCGATCTGGCCGCCTTCCCCGCCATTAAGTGGCTGTCACCGAACGGCCGACACAACCTCGACTTGTCCGAGGAGCCTATACCCAGGCCGGTTGTTGGCCAAAACCAGCAGCTCCACCCGATTCGGTGGAACCTCCGCCCACAGCCACCATTTCGGGCTCCGACCAAGGACTTCGGGTCGGCTAAGGGCTACCCCATCGGCTGTCAGTTACCTCACTCCCGACCGACCTCGGCAGGTGAAGGGGTGGCTCAGGCCAGAGGCAGCTCTTCGAGGACTCTTCCGAGTCCGAAGATGATTCCTCCTTCTTCTCCAAGCGACTGGACTTGGAGTCTTCAGGAGGTCAGTCAATGGACGATAGCCCGTCGTCTCTTCCAGGACTGCTTCGCTCATCTCGGAGTCTACCGGGATGGAGCTCGAACCCGCTTCCAAGCGGGCCAGGTATCCCCTCACGGAGATTCTGGACCGAGGATTCTCGACGGAGGCTTTCCGTGGCGAGGCCATAGTGGGTCCGCACTGGAACTTTGGCAGCGCCCTGCTTCCTGCCCTCGCTTCGGCCAGGATGGCCAGGAAGTATCTGCGGTCCCTACCGGTTCCTTGTCCGGTTTTTTTGGAACCCCTCTGCTGAGGGGTTGGTTGCCGACAGCGTTTTCAGCGGCGCGCACGCCAGATGTGGACAAACTCCTGACAAGGAGTCCAAGAAATTGGACCATGTCGGGCTAAAGTCTACTCTATCCTCTCGCCTTCGCCAGGCCGGACGTTCGCCCTCATGGCACATTTTTTCATGCCCTGTTGGGCTCCCTGGATGAGGTCATCCCTCATCTTCCGCCGATCTGCAGACTACGGTTAAGCAGGTGCAGGACCAGGGCAGGGCAGTGGCCAAACAGCAGCTCCAGACTGCTTTGGATATAGGGGACTCATGCCAGATCGGTGGCGGCCGCAGTGGCTATGTGCGTCATGGCTTGGCTGAGGATATCCACCTTTACTTGGATACCCAGCACAAGTTGGTGGATGTTCCCTTTTGGGACTGACCTCTTGGCCCTGGGGTGGAAGGTCACCTGCAGAGGATCGAGGGTCAATGCCACCTTGGACTCGGTCTCTCCTCAGAAGGACAAAGGCCGCCAAACCACAGCCTAAGCCCTTTAAGTCCTTCTGTGCCCCATGCAGCCCTTGAAGCCCAGCAACGTCAGGGCCAGCAGGCTCGGCCTTGGCATCCCAAACCCAAGCCGCGGCTTCCTCTAACAGGAGGCAGGAGGAAAGGGCCCAGGAGGTCCCTCGGCCGTCCCTCCTCCAAGCCTGCCCAGTGACGGGCTGAGGGTGTCAGCCCTCATCCCTGGCCACTCATTCTTCTGGCCTCTGCGGACGGCCCGCACTTCCGTTCCGCCTGGTCCGCTGTTACCACGGACAGGTGGGTCTTGGAGGTGGTGGGAAGAGGCCTGCCTCTGGAATTCGAGCAGGCACCACCCTTCAGAGCCGTCGCCCCTCGGGGGGCCTCGGGATCCCCAGCCTCACTGGCGGCTCGTCGAGCCGACATCGCTCTCCTCCTCCAGAAGGAGGTGGTAAGAGAGGTGGTGGACCCTCCTTCAGACCCAGGGTTTGTGTCCAGGTACTTCCTGGTTCCGAAGCAGACGGGGCTGGCGCCCATTCTCAACCTACACGACCTAAACAAGTTCCTAAGGTCTCGAACCTTTCAGGATGGTCACTGGCTCAGATAATACTCATCCTTGAACGCGGCGCGGTGGTTCTGCTCTCTGGACTTGCAGGACGCGTTTTCACTGCCCCTATCCGTCTGTCTCACCAGAGATTCCTTCGCTCCGAGCGGAAGGATCCTCTTCGAGTTCCAAGCCATGCCCTTGCTTGTCTCCAGCTCCAGGGTCTTCACCAAATGCATGGCAGTGGTGACAGCATTCCTCGGCGCCGAGGGTCCGGTGTACCCTTACCTGGACGACTGGCTGATAGCAGCTCCTCCAGGGAGGAGGCGGAGGGTCCGAGATCTGGCCTCCAGGCTCTGCTCTCAACTGGGCCTCCTTATCAACGAGGCCAAGTCGGAACTCGAGCCGAAGCAGGTGATTCTATTCATCGGGGCGCAGCTCGACTCTCTTCGAGCCAGAGCGCGGCTCCCGGCGGACAGGGCCGAGGTTCTTTCATCCTTTGCCCGATCATTTCTGGTTGGGCAATTGCGCCCTGCCCGGGACTTCCTGCGCCTCCTGGGTCTCATGGCGGCCTGCACCAGCGTGGTCCGTTGGGCCCGCTGGAACATGCATCCCCTTCAGTGGGGACTGGCCAGCCAGTGGTCACAACGCCGCGATCCCTTGGACCAGCTTGTGTCGGTGACAGGGGATGTGGAACGCCTCCAGTGGTGGACCGCTCCAGATCATTTGCAGGAGGGCATCCTGCTCGTCCGCCTGGCCGACGGTCTCTATCGACCGATGCCTCTCTGATGGGTTGGGGTGCCCATCTGGGGAACACCGCTCATGGCCTCTGGTCCCCGCGGAGTCCCGATGCCACATCAACCTGCTGGAGCTCCGAGCGGTCCGCCTAGCTCTCACCGCCTTTTGCCCGCTCCTCCGGGGTCAAGTGGTCCGAGTCCAGACGGACAATACCACGACCATGTACTATCTGAACCGCCAGGCGGGACGCTCCCATGCTTCTATGCAAGGAAGCTTCTGCATTTGGTCACTCGTGGCGCAGCCTGGAGGCGGATCTCTAGCCATTCACGTGGCAGGAGCCTCCAACACCCTGGCCCGTGCCCTGAGCGGATAGGGGCTGCATCCCACGAGTGGTCTCTCCCTGGAGGTAGTACAGCATCTGTTCTCCCTTTGGGGCACAATCCTGGTGGACCTGTTTGCCTCCATGGAGAACGCTGGTTGAGTCTGTTCCATGCCCGCCCCCCTCAGCAGGGCTCGCTGCAGGGGATGCCTTCTCGAGGCAATGGACCCCGGGCCTCTTTTCACCTTTTCCCATTTCCTTGATCCACAGGTGCTTCTCAAGGCGAGGAGGGACAAGGCGCAGGTGATTCTGATAGCCCCAGACTGGCCTCGCCAGTTCTGGTACCCAGATCTCCTCAGTCTCAGCTCCAGGACTCGCGGCAGCTTCCAGCTCGCCGGACCTGCTCTCAGTCAATCGGGAAGGTGTTCCATCGGACCTTCAATCCCTGCACCTGGCGGCCTGGTTCCTGGAGCTGGGAGTTCCAGGCCTTGGGTCTCTCCGGCAGGGTCTCCAGTAGAGTTGAGGCTCCGTGAAGGAGTCGACCAGAAAATGTTATGCCTTCAAATGGAAAAAGGTTTTCCATTTGGTGTCAGGGCAAGGCTTGGACCCTTCCTCCTGTTCCTTGGCAAGCATCTTGGACTATTTATGGTCCTTTCTAGTCAAGGGCTTAGGTCGACGACCTAAGGGTGCACCTGGCAGCCATCTCTGCTTACCGGGCGCGAGGCGAAGCAGTCGGCATGGGAGGAAGGTGGTCTGGCGCTTTTCAAAGGCCTTGATCACATTTCCCTCAGTGCGGGAACCCCCACCTCCGTGGGATCTACTGCTGGTACTGGCAAAGCTCATGGGCAAGCCATTCGAACCTATGCACGGTGTGCTCTCTCACCTGTCGTGGAAGACCGCCTCTTGGTGGCTATCACGTCAGCCAGAAGGATGGGAGAGCTCCAGGCGCTTCCATCGAGTCTCCTTACCTGGTCTTCCACAGGGACAAGGTTGTCCTGCGCCCCACCAAATTCCTTCCAAGGTGGTGTCGGAGTTTCACCTTAACCAGGTGTTGACTCTGCCGTGTTCTACCCCAATCACACCTGGAGGCTGAATATAGGCTCCATACTCTGGACCCTAGAAGGCGCTCGCTTATTATAAGGAGCGCACGCTGAAATTGGGGAGAGGTCGCCAGCTGTTTGTCACCTACGCTGAAGTCGCGATCTGGCAGACCTGCAGCCAAGCGATGATAAGCAGGTGGGTAACCTCCTGCATAGATCTCTGCTATAAGTTGGCGGGCATGGAGCCTCCCAGAGGGATAAGAGCTCATTCTACCCGCCATACTGCTGCAACGGTGGCTGCTTCCAGGGACGTCCCTATCCAGGAAATCTGAGGCTGCTACCTGGAAGTCAGCAAACACCTTCATTACCCACTACCACATCGACCTTGAGTCACGCGGGATGCTGGTTTTGGGGCCTCGGTTCTCAGTCTCTCTTTCCCAAGTAAGTATATGGGGTGTGCGTCTTGCCTCCCTCCTCCCGGAGAACTGCTAGAGTCTGCCAATGAGTGTGGATGAACAACATATCCATGGCCCTAGAAATACAGGTTACTCACCTGTAACAGGAGTTCTAGGAATGGTATATGTTGTTCATCCACACGACCCACCCGACCTCCCCGGCTTCGACGCACAACCTGAGCTTCCAGCGGGCCAGATCTGGCGTCATGGGGCGGAGCCGAGAGTTATACCACCCGGGTGGGTGGGAGGAGCAAGCTTGAAGACCTTCCGGCAAGATTTAAAGCGGCAAGGATACTGCCAATGAGTGTGGATGAACAACATATACCATTCCTTGAACTCCTGTTACAGGTGAGTAACCTGTATATATCTGCTATGAGAATTGGTGACACTGGCCGATAAGAATTTCTCCTTTCCTAGTTTTAAGATCACATACATAGCGGAAATGCTCCAGGTGAGTCCATATTTAGACAATCTCTTGAAATTTGAGAACTTCCTGTAGATGTTAATGAGATGCCCCGTCTTCCTCCACCCTTGCAGAGTGAGGAAATGTGTACAGTTGATCTGCTTAAATTGCAGAGAAGTAGGAAAATCAAAGCCAGGCCCACCAGACAAGTCGCCTTAAGAAATAGGTATGCTGCTTTACAGCAGAAAAGGCAATGGGGAAACACTGAAAAAGAATAGGATTCAAAATAACCTTTTCCCTCAAGGATGTTTCTTCAGATGTGGAAGGGTCAGCATCTTCTATGACTAAAAGAATCAAAGTGCCAGACTAGATCATTAACAAGGAAAACATGATCCTTGAATTCGTTGACACAAAACCTCTCTTGTGTGTTGGCTATACTTCAACAACAGTCTCACTAAATGTGAACCCTTTAAAGAATTTAAAGAAACAGGTTGCTACTTTCTCTCTTTCGGATTCCCTGCCAGGGAAT
Source organism: Neoceratodus forsteri (assembly GCA_016271365.2). Taxonomy (NCBI): domain Eukaryota; kingdom Metazoa; phylum Chordata; order Ceratodontiformes; family Ceratodontidae; genus Neoceratodus; species Neoceratodus forsteri. The sequence continues at coordinate 675,340,201 of CM028131.1, read as the reverse complement.
ATCTATTTTATACAAGATGCCACGTTAAAAATACAATCTGGAGAGCATTGTCCATATCCTGGATGGGGCAGGTGAACTTGCTGAAAATGAATGTATTGCCCCGTCTCCTCTATGTCATGCAAATGGTACATGTCGCGCCGTTGGGGGTAGACATTAAGAAGCTGGAGAAAGCATTTTCTGACTTCTTATGGCAGGGCAAATGCCCACACATGAGCCTCCAACGCCTTAAAGCTGATACCAAAAAGGGAGGCATAAATTTCCCGGATGTCAAAAAATACTATTTGGCAGTGCAGTACAGATACATCCAGGACTGGGTCAATAGGCCAGTGGAAGCAGGGTGGCTAGACCTCGAAGAAGATGGATGCTTGGGACGGTTGTCGGCATACCTGGCAAAGGGGGGTACAAAGGCATATAACAGACTAGGCCAGGGAAACCCACTGGCGTCTGCAGTTTTGGAGAGCTGTGCCCAGATCAGGAGGATGATAGGGGCACGGGAAGAGGAGAACTGGCTGCTGCCCATTGCTAGAAACCCATTTTTTCTTCCTGGCTTGGAAGAGAGCGGATATCAGGAATGGGAATAGAAGGGCCTGACAAGCCTGGGACTGTTGAAGAGGAGAGGAGAGGTGAGTTACATTTGAGGAACTGCATGAGGGGGTCGGACTATCAAAACCACTTTTTTTTGGTATTTTGCAGGTGTGAGACTACAAAGAGGCTGGGTCAGGATATAGTAGCGGTGTCCCCTCTAGACCAGGTGGAGTACATTGTGTATTCTGTAAGGAAGGACACAAGAGGCTTGATAGGTAAAGCCGCCCGGATTTGATGACAGTTTTTCCTAGACCTCACTCAGAAAACTAAAATACTGTGGCAGAGGGATCTGGGGATAAATATCCAAGAGGGTGACTGGGAGATGATTTTAGGTCTGCACAAAGGTATCCTGAGCTATAACAAGTACAAGGAATCATTCTGCAAATGTGTCCACATACACTATTGCCCACCAGTGATAGTCCACAAATTTAATCCTGCAGTACCATCAATTGCTGGAGATGTGGGATGGAAATGGGGACCTACTATCATTATTTCTGGAAGTGCTCCATAATACAGCAATTCTGGAAGGGCACAGCCATACAGATGGGGGTGCTGGTGGGACGACCATTCCTGGTAGAACCCTTACTATTGCTATTCAGCATAGAAGGCTTAGAAGCAGAGAGATGTTGCACAGATGGATCAGGGTACTATTGGTATTGGCAAGGCATTGTATTTTGAACACGAGTAGCTGGAAATAAGTCGACAGTACAACAGTGGTGCACTATGACCATCCAGATGCTACCATTAGAATGATTAGTGTTCGAAGTTAAGAGGTGGGCAGAATGATTTATGTCCATGTGGGAACCATTTCTAAACTCGCTATACCCTGGGGAAGCGCAACTTATGAGGGAAAGCCTAACATAGACGATAAGGGACAATGGCTGCAGAAGACTCACTCAGGCAGGGGAAAGCTAAATAACTGAAGACCAAGAAATTGACAGGGGGAAATGCTTATACAGAGACCAAGAGGTGTTAAAAAGTCTAGGAGATGTAAAATAGAACACAGTGTTATTTAATGTGATATATTATGCTTGTATTATGATGAACTGGACCCATGTAGCATGTTTCTTGTTTTTCCTTGTTATGTCTTTAGACATTTTTTTTGGTTTTTCCAGAGTATTAATTGAGTGTGTAATTGTTGTATAATTTTACTGGTATAAGAAAATCCTAATAAACATATTATGCCAAAAAAAAAAAAAAAATACAATCTGAAGTTGGGCAGACATTTAAAGAATGGGTATAAGGAGTGTCTTACTGATCACAGGGAGTTGACAAAAAGGTAGGAATTTTATTCGGGGAGTTTGGTTTCTCCATTAAGTGGTTGGTCGAAGTAGAATCAGGGAGGGGGCACTTTTGATATGGAGTATTGTGGGGCTTCATAAACATTAATGAGTATGTACTGTATGCCCTGCAGACAAAACCTTCCAGAGTTTCCCTATTCTCAGAGATCATGCCTTTCTTGCTCACAAATGAAAAGGTAATTCTCAGGGTGATTTTAACTGGATATGGTAAGAACAGCAGTGCTGAAGGATGCCTATAGGTCCCTTCACCCACGCGAGGCCACATATGTCCAAGGTTCATTATCTTCTCACGTAGATTATTTTTCTTTTCAGACTCTATTCCAGTCCATAACATTTCTACCTTAGCAGTAGAAACTGACCATTTGGCAGTGATTTGCAATAGTGGGCTTTGTAAGTCTCCCAGCACAGTATGTATATAGACTGAATAAGTTATTGGAAAAAGAACCAGTCACAACACCGATTACCAATCTGTATTTGGCCAGAAGATCCATACAGTGTGCTTTCAACTCCATAAGTGAATGGTGGGAAGACACAACAAACTCTAGCAAGAGCAACTATGGCTGCATCTGAGGTCTGGCATTACATGGCATCGCCTGCTATGTTCAATATGGTCACTGGAGTTTTCTGCGCCTGTGCGAAGGTTCACACATGCATAGTGAACTCAGGCGGCACAGTCCACTGTGTCCAAGATGGCTGATGGAGTTATCTGCACATGCACAACGTCTCGCACATGCGCAGTGTGCTCTAGTAGTCATCTTGGATATGACAGATTGTACCGCTGAAGCTCACGACGCATGCAGGAAACATCGCACATGTGTGGAAAACTCTGGCAGCCATACTGGACACAGCGGACAGTGCTGTGCGCTGCCGATACCGATGGACAGAAAGGTGCTGGTGCATGCACAGTGATTGCCATTCACCTCCTATCCAGTAAGCTTCCTTTTCTCTACAGTGATCACAAGACCCCTGCAGGGCTATGCTCACTGCAGCCACCCCAAGTGTGCTTTTATAAACCTCTCATACTTTGGTCTTGGCATCTATGTAGCATCAAACACCTCAGGTGTATATAAAATTATGGTTACACACACCAACCTATGTATTATTCTCTATGTGACAAACTGTTGTAGAACACCACACAAGTCTGACAAATGATAAGACTGGGGTGCATAGTGATGGGAGTCTGGATTACTTAGTTGGCCAGCAGTGGGTTATAGAGATTTTTTTATGTGTATTTTGTATTTGTAATTTTTGACCAGGAAAGGCACACTGTGCTGTGCTATCTAATTTCCAGGTGCATCCTGGGAGGTGAGTTACATGGGTGTGTTTTATTGACAGGAGGAATGTTGGTCATGACTGTGCCAAGATAAGGTCATACTTTATTGTTCTAATCATATATTTCAAGTTATTTTATGTGAGAAATGCATCAGAGATGCCCATGGTGGACCCGTGTAACTTGCACAGTGTCAACAAAGAAAGCCACGGGCCCAAAAATTATGTAATTTCTTGTTATTAGGCAGAGAAACTGTTAGCTGCTTAGCCAGGGACTGGATTTTAATTCAATCATTTAAAAGGAGACAGAATAATTAAGCAGATACATTAATGTGTGTCTGAATAACCCTCAGCATCTAGAGAAACTGGGATGTCTGGGGACCTTTTGTCTCAAGAGGACTTCTCTGAGGTAATCTAGTTACAACTAAATGAACTAGCATTTGGGGAAACTGCTGTGCTTAGTTTAGCTTGATTGCAGCCACTTTTGGAGGGGGGGGGCTGGATCTGCTTCTGGAATTCAGTCTGAAACTGGTTTGCCTCTGAAGTCATTTTTCTCTCCTAGTCAGAGATTATACTTTTTTTTTTGTAATAAAATGTTAAAAGCTGATTGTTTGCATAGCCACGGAGATGGAATGCTAGCCAGTCACAGTGCAAGCCACAGTCTACCGGACCTGCCCTTTGAGAAACCCATAAAACAAGGGTGCAAGACTGTATCAAGGCCTTTTTGCCATTTTACCCTTTGACTTTGGTGAGAGAACATTGCGCTTGGGACCCTGTCTACTGAGGGAGCAGAGACATTTCTTTTCAAGCACTCTCCTGGACTAAAAAGAACTATGATTTTCAGCTACCATTTCTAAGGACAGTTTGCACTTCAAATTCAGCAACTAAGGACTTGAGGTAGAAATTTTCAAACTAGAATTTTCAAAGTTTCTTTGTATAAACTTCCATTTTATTTTCCTTATTCTGTAACCAATGTCTAAAATTATCTGTCTTTAAGTTTACTGCATTTATTAGTTAATTAGTAAAGCCTTTAGCATATTCTAAGAAAACTGTGTGTGTGTATATGTGTGTGCTGGGAAGAGTTTGTTCAAACTATGCTACACCTGCTTGACTGCTAAGGGCCCTACACTACCAAAGTAAGGTACCACTAGGGACTCTGGATGAAAGGAGGGGGAAGAATATGAAAGGTCTCAGGAGGGGTCTGTGAGGGATTGAACCGGTCTCTGCATTCCTGGGGACAGACACATATAGGGTGTTATAGGGCACCCCCAAAGGCCTATACATGAATCTGGCTTTGTTCAGTTTTGAAACAGCAAGCATACTAAAATGACCGAGGAGAGGTATCCCTGACCCCCTGTCACAAGAGGGATTCGCTGAGACACAGAAAATCACGCCCCACAGGGGGTGGGCTTGTGATGGATTTGGTGGTAGTAGTGAGATTGGTGAACTGTTTGAACAACCACACACAAAGACGGCAGAAATTGGAAAAGAGAAAATTGGTTACAAGATATAGTTCCCCACCCTGTTTTTTTTTTTGCTGCTGCTGCTGCAAGTAAAGGCAGACTAGCGGTAGTGTAGGGAAGAAACATGCCTTCCAAGTACAGCGACTATAGTGTAGAAGAATTGAAGCAGCTGTGTCAGGAGAGAAGGATCCAGTATGAGGGGCAAAGCAAAAAGAACCTCATGGAGGCTCTTGTGGCAGCCAATGAGCAGGCGGTTGCCTAGAACCTCGAGTCATGGCTAGTGACTGAAAGAGACCAAATCTTGGGTGTGGGGTTGCCAAGGGACCTTGCAGTGCCCAGTCCAGGGAGGAGGACAGTGAGAACGGAGAGGACCCGGAACAGCAACACCAAGTGAAGTCTGTCATTGAGGCACAGGTCAGGAAGCATAGGAAAACCAGGAGCAGTTTCAAAATTCACAAACAGCATTTTTTTTTTTTCTCTTAACAGCAAAGTAAAAAAAATAAATTTGGTCAGTATAACTATTTACAAAGGCAGTACAGAGAAAACAGTCCTTCTGAGTGTTTCTTCTCAGTTTCAAATCTCAGTCTCTCTCTCTCCCTTGCAAAACATTACTTCTCTTTTTATAACAAGTCTTTGCAGGGAGCTCAATTAAGAAGACAGTGTTTTTTCACAGAATGTTCTTCTCAGTTTCCAGTGTTCTTGCAGGTGCAGCAAAAAGAACATAATGACCCAGAACTGTCCTCTTGTTGACTGCTCTGTAAAACTTGTACAACAGCATCTCAGTTTAACCCCTTGATTTCCAAGAAGTTTTTACAATCATTTGAACAGTATTAACTATATACAGTTTTAAACAATGGGATCCCAGTTTCACATACAGTTTCACACAGAGATGCACATATATTTTTATACCTGCAGATATGCAAGGGGGAAGAAAAGACAGAAATAGCAAGGGAAGGCATAGAGATAGTGAGAGGCAGAGAATTGCGAAACTGTCGGAGTGATCAGTTCCCAGGTCTCACAAGAAGATTTGGTTGCGCAACCAGACAAGAAAGGAGAAGACAGAATAGACCCTTATGTTTAAATTCTTTCTGTATAACAAATGGGGCAGGGAGCTGGCCCGGTGGTGCTGAGGGTTGAGGTGCTGGACACCACACCTTGCACCATGCTGGTGACCCAGGTTCGGGAATGAGCCCGTAGCACCGGGGGTCAGCAGGGAAGAGAGAGGACTGAGCATCCAGAGGACTGCTCTCCTCTCTCGGGGAGGGATCCAGGGGTAGCCCGGCACAGCAGCAGCCCCCAGTGGAGACCGACGGCACTGCGACGCACAGGGGCTTGGAAAAATGGGGAAAGATGTGGGTGGCTGTCTTCCGGATGTGAGTGGGAGCACCCATCTTGTGGGCTGAACAGCACTGGACATCCCACATCTGGGGTGTAACTAGGGGAAGAAAACACCCCTCCCGCCAGATAGGTGACGGCTCTTCCAGTGCCAACGCTGCCACACGACCAATGCTGGTTCCTCACCACTTCGCCCTCTACCTCCCTTGGGGTCGTAGCCCCCTCCCAAGCCTCCAGAGGGGTCATAACTAACTTGAAGATGGTGGGGAACAGAGCGGTCGGTAGAGTGGTCATGGTGAGAGAGGCAGCCCGAGAGAGTTCCAGCTGGGAAGGCAAGGAAAAAAAGTTGGGGGAATAAAAAATTGGGCAGAGCCTTATTCAACCCTGTCACAAAGCCCACCACCAATCCTGAGCTAGAGAGGCTAAAACTACAATTTGAGCTGAGGAAGTTTGAAGCCCAGCAAGAAAGGGAACAGAAGAGGTCTGAACTGGAGATACAAATGGAGCTGGAGCAAAGAAGGCTTGAAATGGAGGCTGAGGAAAAGCAGCACCAGAGAGAGTTTGAACAGGAGAGGCTAAGACTCCAACGACCACCACCTGAAGAGGTAAGTGGTGGGGGTGAACCTGAAACTCCAGGGCTGGGGTATAAATTAAATTCCAAATTAATAGCTGAATTTAAAGAGGGGGAGGATATGGATGCACTACTGAAGGAGAGATTGGTAGAACATCTGGTTGTCAATGGACTACAGGACCCAAGGCAGCATGGTTTCACCAGGGGGAGGTCATGTCAGACCAACCTCATTGAATTATTTGACTGGGTGACTAGGGAGGTGGATCAGGGGAAGGCGGTGGACATGGCCTATCTGGACTTCAGCAAGGCCTTTGACACTGTGCCACATAGAAGACTATTACACAAACTGGGGAATATGGGTGTGGGCAGGACAGTAGTGTGGTGGGTAGGTAACTAGCTGGGTGGCAGGACACAGAGGGTGGTGGTAAATGGCTGTCATCCACAGAGGGAAGAGTGACAGTGGGGTACCACAGGGATCAGTGCTGGGACCGGGTCCTATTCAACATCTTCATCAGTGACATTGTGCAGGACCTAGAAGGCAGAATTTCACTGTTCGCTGACGACACAAAGCTCTTTAACAGAGTAGACACACCAGAGGGTGTAGACAGAATGAGAAGGACCTGCAGAAACTTGAAGAATGGTCAGGGGTTTGGCAGTGAAATTCAATGCAAGAAGTGCAAGATAATGCATATGAGGCACAAAACCCTGGCACAATATATCAGTTGGGGGAGGATATAGCATGCACCAAGCAGGAAAGGGATCTTGGGGTTATCATCTCTGATGACCTCAAGGTAGGGAAGCAGTGTGACAAGGCAGCAGGTAAAGCAAATAGGATGCTGGGATGTATAGGCAGGGGCATCACCAGCAGGAAAAGGGAGGTCATAATTCCGCATACAAGACACTAGTGAGGCCCCACCTGGAGTACAGTGTACAGTTCTGAGACCATACCTATGTAAGGACATAGACAGGGTAGAGAAGGTTCAGAGGAGGGCAAAAAGATGGTGCATGGATTGCATCACAAGTCCTATGAAGACAGGTTGAAGGAACTGAACATGTACTCCCTGGAGGAGAGGAGGAGAGAGGGATATGATAGAGACATACAAGTATCTTACAGGAGGAACAGGGTGCAGGAAAACACTATTTTTAAGTGAAAAAGATGTTCCAGGACTAGAGGGCATGGGATGAAGTTGGAGGGAGGACGATTCAGAGGAAACATGAGAAAGAATTTCTTCACAGAATGGGTGGTGGACAAGTGGAACACCCTGCCAGAGGAAGTGGTGGGGGCTGAAACAATCACGGGATTTAAGAATGCATGGGATAGACATAAAGGAATTCTGGAGGTCAGGGGTAAGGGGCAACAGACTTCTAGGAAAACAAACTGAACTTACAAGCTCAAATGGGCAGACTGGGTGGGCCATAGGCCCTTATCTGCCGACACTGTCTATGTATCTATGTATCTATGTATTTTTGAATTCATTTGAAAAGGTCTGTATCCAGGTCAAGATACCCAGGGAGGCCTGGAGCTTTCAGCTATCCCTGCTGTTTACTGGAAAAGGGCATGAGGTGCTAGGCTAAATGGACAATGAGGACAGTAAAGACTATGAGAAACTTAAAACTGCTTTACTTAAAAAGTATGAACTGACTCCTGAAGCCTACAGGGTTAAATTCCATAAACTCCAAAATAGCACTGACATGAATTTTGAGGAACTCGCCACAAAGCAACGGTAGGTTTTAAAACATTGGTTGGAGGGGGTAGAAGCTGACTCTGAGGGGAAAATTGAGGTTGTGCTTTTGGAACAATTCATTTAAGCTTACCCAGTGAAGTTGAAAACCTGGCTAGAGGACCAGGATCCAAAAACAGCACAGCAAGCTGCTGAGCTCTTGGATCGCTATGCCAGGAGCAGGCCTGCTCTGAACAGAAGAATGGGAGCTGGTGCTGCAGGGCAAAAAGGGAAAATAACATCTTCAGGGCAGCTAAAACCCTCACTGCCTCTGCAGAAAGGGGGAAGCCCCAAGTTACCCAAAAGGGATTTCCTGGATAAAAGAAATGAATGTTGGGAACAGCTTAATCTGGTTCAAGGTCAGTTGGCATTCATCTGTATCCCCCTCCCCCGGGTCGTGCCTGAAAATAGGCAGGATTTGTCTAGTGCACTTACCCGGTCAACAAAAACTAAATAAATAAATAAATAAAATAAATAAACAGCCAGGGCATATTGCTCGGCAGTGTCCTAAAAAGGCACAGAGTAGACAAAGTGTCCCTCAGAAGGAGGTGGGTGCACTGTGTATCCCTGAGAGCATGCCTGTGAACATGAGGGAGCACATACACCCGGTTACAGTAAATGGGGTGCAGACCTATGGGTTAAGGGACACAGGGGCATCTCTTACTCTGGTAAAAGGGGATTTGGTTGGGCCTGAACAGCTTATACCTAATCAGTTTGTAACTGTGAGGGGATTTACTGGGAAAGAGAAAACCCTGCCACTAGCTAGTGTTCTCCTGGATTGGGATAAGACAGGAGAGAGGGTGCAAATAGTGGCAGCGGCAGACAACCTCACCTTGGATGTGATTATAAGGAATAATTTACAGAAGGGTGTGGTTTATGTGGTTACCCACAGTCAGATGACTAAGGACATTGAGAATAGTGAAAGGGAGGTAGGACTTCCCCAAGTAGGCGTTCACCAAATAGCTAGAGAAGGTTGTTCTGAGGAGGGAGGGGTTACCAATTGGCAGAATGTTGGGAATGGCAGTGACTCTGAATGCCCTAGTGCTAGAGCTATGGACCCCAGTTTAGAACTCAGGTGGACATGTCCCATGCTTCGGGAAATTTTGTAAAGATTTTTCCACCGCTCAGAGTACTGACCCTAGTTTGGAGAGGCTGAGGACTTGTACAGAATCTGACGGGACACAGGGAGGTGACATGAGACATAGAGTATTTTGGGACAATGGACTGTTGCATACACAAGACGTGAGGATAGAGGAAGGGGTGATGGGCAGGCAACTTGTCATTCCCTAGGGGCATCATGAGCAGTTGCTCAAGACCGCTCATGATATCCCCATGTCTGGACATCACTTGCACCATGCAGCGATTGGCCCAAAATTTCTATTTGCCCAAATTCACCCAGTAGATGATAGAATATTGCAGGTCTTGTCACTGGTGCCAACAGATAGGGAAGGCAGGTAGTAAAACAAAAGCTTCCCTAATTCCGTTACCCATTGTGGAGGAGCCGTTCCAGAGGATAGGAATGGATATCGTGGGACTCTTGAATACCCCAAGCTCCTCTGGGAGAAAGTTTATCCTGACGGTGGTCAGTTACTCCACCCAATACCCAGAGGTGGTTGCTCTCTTCTCAGTTAAGGCAGACAAAGTGGCAGATGCCTTACTTGGGATTTTCTCCCATGTCAGGTTTCCACAGGAGGTTATCTCTGATCAAGGGAGTAACTTCGTGTTGGACCTGATGAAGTGTTTGTGGGAGTAGTGTGGGGCCGTGCAGAGATGCATGACACCTTATCACCAACAAGCCAATGGGCTCGTGGAACTTTTTTTTTGTTTTGAAATTATAGTTTATTGAAGTTTTCAGTTTGACATACACTCACATTTACACATTTAACATTACCTCTATGTAGCTTAATAACAGACAAAACAAAGTACACTACAAAAAATTACGTATAACTGCAGATCATATTGGACATTTACTTATAAAATCCCTCCCTCCCCCCATAACATTAAATCATAAAACATTATTCCAGGAATTCATTATGCAAGACTAACATCCTTATCTGCCGGCTTGATAAGAGGTCTAAGTAAAAACAGTACAGAGAGAGTAAGCATGTCTCTAAGAATGATTTTAGTTTTGTTCTGCTAGAATGTCAAGCACATTTTTGTTTTGTTTGGCCGCCAAATGGTGGAAAAAAGGAAGCCATCTGCTTATAAAGTTATCTTTTTTCAGCCTGATTTTGGCAGTCATCCACTCCATTCCCAGGATCCATGAGCAGTTTTCCAGCCAGTCGGGCACCGTGGGTGGAATGGAAGTTAACCACATTTGGGTAAGAGCTGTAAGGGCTGCTGCTACCAAGATGTTGTATAGGTAATTTTTTGATTTTGTCTGCAGATCTGGTGGAGGGAGTCCCAATTTCCAAAACTGAAATTCCCTGGGAATAGGAGTTTCTAGTATACTTCCCACCTCTGTTGCTATTTCCTCCCAGAACTTAATCACCTTGGGGTATGACCAGAAGATGTGAATATATGTTCACAGCTCTGTACAGCCTCTCCAGCATTTGTCCGAAGGGTGTGTCCCAAAATGTTTCATGACAAAAGGAGTTCGAAAGATTCTGATGGTTACCTTCCACCTAAAGTCTCTCTCCACGAGGGCAATGCTGTCATGTGGAACATCCCTGTCCATATCCTTCTCCATTCTCCCTCAGATAGTACCTTATTCGTTTCCACCTGCCATTTAATTTGGATGGATTTCCCAGCATCAGATTCGGAGTTTAAAAATATATGAATAATCTGTGTAATCCTACCACTAGTCCCCGAGGAGCTGGCCATGGCCAGGAGTAGCTGCTAGAGTGGGTTACTTATGCTATTAAACCTTTCTGTGCCTCAATGTGCTAATAAATAGTGTCTAAATTGCAAGAAGCGAAGCTGCTCCCCCTGCAGCTAAATGATATTCTTGACAGAGTTGGGTAAATGATTTAAGTGTATTCTCTGTGTAGAATTGCCCTACCTGGTTTAATCCTCTTCTCCCCCATCTTTGGAACCCCCGTCCATTTTATATGGTAAAAAATCTAGACATGCCCTTACCGGAGTATCTGTAGTGATCCCATGTGGGAATTGATACTTTTTACATACTTCTACCCAGAGTTTTTTAAGTGCCAATGCTCAAGGATTTGTTGTATCTAACAGTTTGATGTTCTTATCGTCCATGAACAGGTCTTTTAAGCAAGCAGTGCCTCGTTTCCTGTTCTATGGATATCCACTTTGGGGGTTCTTCTCCATGAAGGTGGGGTATGAAGTGTTATAGTTGGGCTGCCCAAAAATACTGTTTAAAGTCTGAAAGGGCAAGGCCTCCCATTTTCTTTGGTGCTACCAAAATGGGCCAACAAACTCTAGGTCTCTCTCCTCCCCCATATAAACCTAGTTAGCATTGTTCTTATTGCTTTCCAGAATCCAGTAGGAGGTTTAATAGGTATGACTGAAAAAATAAATAGGAACCTGGGTAACAGATTCATGTGGATCACTTCCATGTTGCCAAAAAGTGATAGTGGTAATTCTTTCCATCTTGCACAATCCCCTGTGCCTCCAGAAGTAATTTTAAGTAATTTGTTTGATACAGTTTGCTAATATCCCTCAGAATCCAGGCTCCCAAGTATCTGAACCCTCTCATGGCCCACTTGAGCCTTTAATGGGTGGGAGAGGCCCCCCTTACCACCCCACCGGCAGTACTTGTGTCTTCGTTTCATTAACTTTAAAACCTAATACAGATCCAAAACTTTTTAAGAGTTTTATTACTATTGGGATATCTTTGTCTGGATTTGCAACATAGAGAAGAGTATCATCTGCATATAATGATACTTTTATTTCCTCTTCCCCTACTATAATGCCCTCAAATTCCGAGGACTGACATATAAGGGCTGCCAGCAGTTCAATACTGAGAGCAAATAAGAGTGGTGACGGGGGCACCCCTGTCTCGTTCCCCTTTGAATATTGAAAGCCGCAGACAGTACCCCCATTAACTTTAATTTGGGCTGTGGGGGCTTTGTGGGGTATTCAGAATTCACCACCTGAATTTAGACCCAAATCCAAATCTACCTAGTCTCATCCAAGAACTGCCAGTCTAATCAGTCAAATGCTTTCTCAGCATCTACCAAAATAACTGTGCGAAAAACATCGGGGGGGTAGTCCCTTTGATTTGTCTAGTACATTTAATAACAGACGGATGTTGTCCTGAACATGCCTCCCAGGGATAACTCCAGTTTGGTCTGGGTGTACTAATATAGGGATAATTTGCTGGACCCTTGTACTGATTACTCTTGTTAATATTTTCACACCCTGATTTAGTAGTGAGATGGGTCTATAGCTAGCACATAGGATCCCATCTTTACCTGATTTTGGCAATATGAAAATTATAGCTCTGTTCCAAGAATCAGGAATTGCTCCCTCTTCATGTGCCAAATTACATACTTTAGTAAGTAAAGGAACCAGTTCCTTAACAAAGGTACTGTAGAATTCAATAAATAAACCCGTTAGGGCCTGGTGCCTTCCTCCTTTAAAAGATTTGATAGCTCCCATTATTTATGCTTCACTAATGGAGACTCTACCAGTTGCTGTTGTGCTGTGGATAATTTTGGAATTGTAATTTTCTCAAAAAATTGTTCACTCCTCTCTGGATGCCCCTCCTGTCTTTCCTGACTATACAATTGAGAGTAATATTTTAAGAATTCCTGGCTATCTGTGTAGGCGAAATCACCATTTTGTTGTCTTTCCCGTTTCTGAATTATGGATATGTATCTGTCTGCTTCTTGCTTTCTTAATTGGAGAGTTAGTAGCCTACCAGCCCTATCCCCCCATTCATAATACCTCTGTCTGGTAAAGTGAAGAGCATTTTCTGTCCTTCTATTCAATATATTATTTACTTCTTCCCTCACCTTTTTAAGTTTTGGTAGTAGGTCTAGGTCCCTTGATTTCTTGTGTTCAGCTTCTAATTGCCACAAGGCTTCTTCTGTTTTAGTGAGGTTGGCTTGATACTGCTTTTTATATGAGGCATAGCCTAGCATGGCCTCTCACTACTGCCTTTAGGCAATCCCAGATAAATTTGGGGGTGGTGTCTTTTTCCTTAAGAAAATTGTTAATAACTGTCCTTGTAGAGTTTACAAATCCCTTGTCTCACAGGAGACATGCGCTCAGTCACCAGTTTCCCGCTGGTTGTTGTTCCCCCAACCTTAATTCAAATGAAACTAGCACATGATCTGATAATGATATAGGGTGTGTCTGAATATCATAAACCATGTGTGCCCATTTATTTTGAATGTACATCCTATCCAATCTGGAGAAAGAGTTAAAGACTGTTGAATAGAATGTATATTCTTTTCCAGTAGGGTTCTGGAGTCTCCAGGGGTCCACAAATCCCTCCTCTGATCTCAAGAGCTTTAACAGTCTTGAACAAGTCTTCCGACATTTCCCCTTGCGTTAGGCTTCTATCTAAAGCCAGTCCTTCTACACAGTTCCAATTTCCCAAACACACTATTTGTCCTTCTAATAGTTTGGAAATATGCTGGAACACCTTCCTAAAGAATTCTCCGGTTGGTGGGGTGGGTGCATATATTGCTTGTACATGTAGGGGTCGCCCACCAAATATCCCCAAAATCTGTAATAATCTCCCTGAACCTTCTGTATGAACTTGGGTGATTTGGAATGGCAGACCCCTACGCACCAGTATTGCCACCCCTGCTTTTTTGGCCACCTGATTTGAATCAGCGTAGACATTGCCCACCCACATTCAACGTAACTTTAAATGTTCTATCACCGATAGCTTGGTTTCCTGTGGACAGGCTATATCACATTTACTTCTTTGTAATTCCTGCAGTATTTTTGTTGTCTTGACCACATTGTTAATCCCATTAACATTCCAAGTGCAAATCATTAATTTTCCCATTGTTATTTTATCATTAGGAGTACTTTATCCCTTAGTCTTCTAAATCTTCCCATTCCTCGTTTTCCACCCCCATTCAGAAAGTAGTTTCCTGGAAGAAAAAAATAATTTAAAAAAAAAGTACCCACTAAGACACATACCCCCTTAAACATACACACATCCCACATAGTCTAAGCCATTGCTCTAACCAGATTATCTTAAATCTATTTTCAAAACAAAAGTCCTACGGGTTTGGGGACCACTGCATGACGTGCTCTCTCTCTATGCCCAGCCCAGAGTCAGTTGTGAGGTCTAATTCTTTCTGTAGCCAGCATTCCAAAAATGTCACAGTATCTTCTTGTTCTGAGCTCTCCGGGATGCCAAATGCTCTAATATTATTTTGTCTGGATCTTGCCTCACCATCCACAGCTCAAGCTGTCAAATCCCATTCCCTTTTGTAAAATAAGCTAAAGAGTGCCCAAAAGCCATATACTCCTATTGCAGGGAATCCATGTGCATTTCCATTTCAGAAGTACGTTTTTCTAGTTTTTTCATATCATTCTGTATACCGGACACTTTGCCATCGATACGATGGAGCATTCTCATACTTGCCTGTGAATCTGCTTTACTTCTTCCTTGCTCTGTCGCTGATCCATAGTCATCATCTTCCTCACCTATGTAGGTAGATACATGTGAGACCACCGGGTTGCTATCCCTAGGCCGCATTTTAATTGTGTCCATTTTCTGCAGTCCAGTAGTGCATCTGGTGTAACTTTTGTTCTTTTTCATGAGGATATGTTGTCAGCAATCTAACGGAGTATTCCAAAGCTGGAATTCAATAAGTAATAGGGCTGATTATGCTGGATTTCATCGTCGAGCACTCAGCGCTTCAGAATCAGGCAGCCATAACTGACGGTAACGTCACCAAAAGTCTTATTATGCCACTTGTGGAACATTTTAATGGTACCCTAAAAATGATGCTCCAAGCATTCACTGAACAGCATGGGTGGGACTGGGAGAAATACCTTCCCCACCTGTTCACATACAGGGAGGTACACCAAGAGTCAACAGGGTTCTCTCCTTTCAAACTCTTATACAGTAGTAGGGTGTGTGGGCCCCTAGACTTGATCTAGGAAGACTGGGAAGGTTCCATGTTAAAACCACAACTACAAAATCAAGATAGAAAAAAAGCGAGTGAAAAATTGTGGTTTAAATTAGTGCGACGATGAAGTAAGGCGAAGGCATAATAGCGACCGAGCAATAATTGCCTCTAAATAATCACTTTGTCATTGTCCTGACAGCTCCGAAGATTCATTACAACTAATCAGCAGATACTTCTTGGTATCCATGATTCAATGCACACCCAACCTTTCCACCTGTGCATGATGTTACTTAAAGGGGGCAAGTGTGTAATTCTTCCTCAGTAGCAACTGCAATGGAGTTCAAAGTGATAGCAAGCCAGAAAGGTAAGCCCTTGGCTGTTTATGGGGGCTATACCTATCGGAAAGACAAAGAGAAGGGAGATAAAATGTATTGGCATTGTGTGGATGCTGATAAATACAGCTGCCTTTCCAGACTTCATACTTCAGGTAACCAGGTATTAGCTCAGAAAAAGGAGCACACACATGTACCAGATGTTGGTGATGTAGGAATGAGGAAGATCATGGCATATGTGAGGGAGAGAGCAAGATCAAGTTTCGAGACCACCACACAGACTGTGGTCCAGTGCACTATGTCAGCCCCTGATGCTGTCACTGGGCACCTGCCAGCTGTTCCCCTAATGAAAAGAACAATACAAAGAATTAGAACAGCACAGAACGGCAGCAGCAACAAAAGCAACAAAAGTCGCTATTTTGACGCTGAATCAACTGACCACTGATCTTTGACTAGGTTGTGTAGCTGCAGAGCTATGATCTTTGATCGTTAACCTTTGATGTTTTGTGTTTGTTGTTTGAGGCATGCAGAGAGTAGCAGCGAGCAGAGGTGTGCAGCTATGCAGCGAGTAGAGGCGTGCAGCTCTGTAAACGTTCTGTTGTGAGTACTGCTATTGTTGCTAAAGTTGCAATTTAAGCATAATCACTGTTTTTGTTTACTTGGTGGCAGGGATAGTAGTGCATATGGTCTGCGTGCTTATGTTCATTGTCACGTCAATTACAGTCGCCATTATTTCTTCACGTTTCTTGTAGTCACTTTTTTGTAGTTGCGTATTTAACGTGATATCGACTGGGAAGGCAAGCACGCCACCCAGGGAACTCCCATAATGGAATATGTCCTTAAGTTTTGGGAGACGCTGAAGGAGCTTATGGGGGTGGCCCAAAGCAACCTGTCAGCTGCCCAGCAGAAGCAAAATGTCTGGTACGATCATGGAGCCAAAGCTCACTCATACAGCACAGGTCATGAAATAATGGTCTTCATTCCAGTCCAGTGGGGCCATACAAGGTAGTCAGACAGGTCAATGACGTGAACTATATTGTGGAACTGCCTGACAGGAGACATACTCATAAGATGTACCATGTCAATATGATGAAGCCATATATAAATAAGGCCAACATGGTGTTTGCAGTTTGTAGTCCTGAGGAGGGGAGGGACGAAGAAGACCCCTCCTAGATTTGCTAGAGGAAAGCAAGTGGAAGTCCTCTGTGGAGACAATCAAGCTATCACCCCAGTTAACCCCGAAGCAGATCCAGGAAGTAAGAGAGGTTTTAGAGGACTTTGCCCCTTTGCTTACAGCCTCGCCCGGACAAACTCCCTTAGCAACTGATGTGGACACAGGGCCACAAGCACCCATATGACAGACAGCCTATCAGGTGTCTGAGGCCATCCAAAAGGACAGGAGGGAGGTAGAGGAAATGCTGGATTTAGGGGTAATCCAGAAATCCCACAGTCCCTGGGCCTTGCCCGTAGTCCTCATCCCCAAGCCAGATGGGTCTACCCACTTTTGTGTGGACTATCGTGGACTCAACACAGTCATGAAATCCGATGCCCAGCCAATGCCCCAGACAAAGGAGTAGTTGGACAAGTTGGGGGGTGACCAACCCAACAACTATAGACCTGACAAATGGTATTTGCAGGTGGAGTTGACTGTCAGAGCTAGGGAATGGTCAGCATTCATCACCCCAATAGGTCTCTTTGAATTTAAGGTGATGCCTTTTGGGATGAAGAATGCTCCTGCCATATTCCAATGGTTAGTAAATCAAGTGCTACAGAATGCTGAAGAGTATGCAGTGGCTTATCTGGATGATATTGCCATCATCAGTACCAGCTGGAAGGAACACTGTCCCATCTGAAGGAAGTGTTGGGCAGGATAAAGAAGGCTGGACTCACTGTCAAGGCTGAAAGTGCCAGGTGGCCATGGCTGAGATGTCATATTTGGGACATGTAGTGGGGGGGGGACAACTGTATCCAAACCAAAGCAAGATAGAAGCCATTGAGACATGGCCCAGTCCAGAGACCCAGAGGCAGGTCAGGAGCTTCCTTGGGACTGTAGGGTACTACAGAAAATTTGTACCAAATTATAGCACCCTGGTAGCTCCTTTATCTAGCTTGTTAAAGAAAAAGCAACCCAAGAAAGTAAAATGGGGCCCAGCATGTAACAGGGCCTTCACCCAGCTAAAAGCCACACTGTGCAGTGCCCCTGTGCTGACCAGCCCAGACTACACTAGGCCATTTGCAGTGCAGACTGATGCCTTGGATGTGGGGATTGGTGCCGTCCTCAGCCAGACATCCCAACAGGTGAAGATCACCCTATTGTGTACCTAAGTAGGCAGTTACTTCCCTGGGAGCAGGCATACTTCACTGTGGAAAAAGAATGCCTTGCTCTGGTGTGGTCACTTAAGGAGCTAGGGCCCTACCTCTATGGGAGGCGCTTTGAGGTACCGACAAACCACAACCCCCCTGGTGTGGCTAAACCAAATGGGAAAGACGAATGGAAGACTTCTTAGATGGAACATTGCACTACCAGCCTACAACATGGACATTAAGCATGGGTCAGCATCTGCCAGTGCAGATGGCCTATCACATCAAACAGAGTAAGTGACAGAACTGGTGGAAACTGTCACTAAAAAGGGGCATGTTTCCCCCAGGTTCTGTTAAGGAGGGAACAGTGTAGCGAGATAAGGCCATACCTTATTGTTCTAATCATATTTCATGTTATTTTATGTGAGAAATGCATCAGACATGCCCGTGGTGACCCTGTGTAACTTGCAAGGGATCATGGGTACAAAGAAAGCCATGGGCCCAAAAATGAAGCAATTTCTTGTTACTAGGCAGAGAAACTGTTAGCTGCTAAGCCAGGGACTGGATGTTGATTAAATAATTTAAAAGGAGACAAAAGAATAATTAAGCAGAGCTGGAAGCAGGCACATCCATTTGTGTCTGAATAGCCCTCAGCATCTAGAGGAGCCAGGATGTCTGGGGATCTTTTGTCTTGAGTGGCCTTCTTTGAGGTAATGTAATTACAGCTAAATGAACTAGCATTTGGGGAAATTGCTGTGTTCAGTTTAGCCTGATTGCAGCCATTTGGGGGGCTGGATCTGCTCCTGGAATTCAGGCAGAAACTGGTTTGTCTCTGGAGCCCTTTTTCTTCTAGTCAGAGATGAACATTTTTTTTTTATAACAAAATACTAAAAGCTGATTGGTTGTCTAGCCACAGAGATGGAATGCTAGCCAATCACAGGACAAGCCACTGTCCACTGGACCTGACCTTTGAGAAGCCCATAAAACAAGGGTGCAAGACTGTATCAAGGCCTTTTTGCCATTTTACCCCTTGACTTTGGTGAAAGAACATTGCGCTTGGGACCCTGACTGCTGAGGGAGCAGAGACATTTCTTTTCAAGCACTCTCCTGGACCAAAAAGAATTATGATTTTCAGTTACCATTTCTAAGGACACTTTACACTTCAAATTCAGCCAGTGGCGGCTCTACACCAGGGCTCGCCAGGGCATGTGCCCCAGTAAAAAAATGCTGTGCCCCAGTTGGTGCCCCATATGGTGCAGAGCTTCCCCCATAGTAACAATATATCAGTGCCCTGGCTGCCATCTGTTGTGCCCCAGCTGTGCCCTGGTAACCATTTGTGGCTAGAGCCGCTACTGTATTCAGCAACTAAGGACTTGAGATAGAAATTTTCAGACTAGAATTTTCAAAGTTTAGTTTTTTTTGTATACTTCCATTTTATTTTCCATATTCTGTAACCAATGTCTAAAATTATCTGTCTTTAAGTTATTTACTGCATTCATTAACTAATTAGTAAGCCTTTGTCTTATTCTAAGAAAATTCTGACAGTGTCGTGTGTGTGTGTGTGTGTGTGTGTGTGTGTGTGTGTGTATTTTGGGAAGAGTTTGTTCAAAACTATACTACATCTATTTGACTGCTAAGGACCGTACACTACCAAAGTAAGGTACCACTTGGGACTCTGTGGATGAAAGGAGGTGGAAGAATATGAAAGGTCTCAGTAGGGGTCTGTGAGGGTTTGAACTGGTCTCTGCGTTTTTGAGGAAAGACGCTTATAGAGTGTTATAGGGCATCCCCCAAAGGCCTATACATGCCTGTGGCTTTCTGGTTCATTGTGTATTGGCCAAGAGGGTTCTCCCCCAGGAACACAGACTCAAGATTGTATTCTGCACCCACTCGCACAGAAAGAGGGAGTCTTGGGATCCTCTGGTGTATGTTCAGTTGTGAAACAGGGAACATACTAAAAGGACAGAGGAGAGGTATCCCTGCCCCCTGTCACAAAAGGGATTCGCTGTGATGCAGAGAATCCCACCCCAAAGGAGTGGGCTTGTGACAATGACACCTAGGAAACTCCCCTATGCTTCTTTGGTATGTGCCTTGGGATCTTTAATCACCACCCAGACTGTGACCAGGGATGGACAGAAGGGATCTCAGTTTAAAGTCTCACCTAAAAGACATAAACAGACTAGTACCCTCACATACTGCACTACAGTGTAAGTTATGAGTATTACCCCAAACTGGCTGTTGAATGGCCTGTCATGAATTGCACTGGTCTCAGTTCAATTTCTAATGGACAGGTGTTTGCATGACTAAGCCAACATAACAACTGGCAGTAACTCTTGCCTTTGCTGGCAGGTAGGGAGTCTTAATTACCCTCATAGGCTCTCAGTCACTAAACATAGTCCCACCACGATAGGGTTAAGGCATATAGCAAGGGTGTTGTGGAGCAATCTGTACTATGATTACTCTCTGCAGTGCCTGTCTGGGGTAACTAGAGGACTTCAGTCTCTAGTACTGTCAGTCCAGGAATACAGAATCAATCAGCAACAGAAGGTCATTGGTCTATCATGTCTGCCTTTTTCTTTCATAGACATTACATTTCATTATAAAACTGTTTCATAAATAACCTATGAGTTCTGTCCCAAAATAACACCACATTGACTGGCTGGGCATCGCATCCTTAGTACCCAATAGATCAATTCTAAAGAGGATGTACTTTCAGGGAAAAAAACAGCCACACAGAGGGATCAGTGAGAAATAGAGCAGAGACATCCAGACTAGGGATGTCTCAGAATGTGACTCAGTGTTGATCTAGGGAAATTGGAAAAGAAGTGACATAGTTTTGAAATACAGAAAGATGTAGTTTCTTTAGAGACTATACTACTTGCTGGTGGTGGTCCATAAGTATAACTCCTTAGCTATAGACCAGTAAGACAATGGTGGACATGCTAATTTATTGCCTTTGGGGGTGTCCTGTCCATTCATGCAGATGCTGTGTAGGGCAATGCACTGGGGTGGCTCTGGCTCCACTTTTGCTCGGGCTGCAAGTGAGAGAGCACCTGTGAACATGGTATGGTATTAGTCTACTCCAAAATCCTTTCAGGGTAACACTCAGTTGTATTTTGAGGGCTTAGATTAGGAACAAGTGCCGCATGGCCCAAGAAAAGAAATCTGAAAGCATAGGAATATACTTGAGTAATGAGAACAAGACGTGTGAGGGGAGTAGAAGGTAGGTTTAACGCAGCTTGATTCCCCTTCCTCATGCTGTTTGATTTGCCAAGACTGGTTCTTCTGGAAGCA
The DNA here is from genome assembly GCA_016271365.2 of Neoceratodus forsteri. Classification (NCBI taxonomy): domain Eukaryota; kingdom Metazoa; phylum Chordata; order Ceratodontiformes; family Ceratodontidae; genus Neoceratodus; species Neoceratodus forsteri. The sequence goes on along the minus strand of CM028131.1, from coordinate 675,319,022 downwards.
TTCCAAATGTCCAGATTGAGTAATATGACATATTGTGTGTGGGGGCACATTGCTATTATTAATCTGATCTGCAAAGGAGTGCCGCAGGGATCCATCTTAGTGCCACTGTTACTTACTATCTACACCAGTGATTTAGAGACAGGTATTGTAAATGCTAACATACACTTTTATGAGGATGATACTGTATTGCATGTTGCCAGTGGTACCCTGACCACAGCAATTGATGACATTCATATTACATTTGACCAACTCCGGCTCAATCTGTGTACTTCCAAGCTTCCCCTAAACACCTCAAAAACCAACTTATGGAACTCTCCTTCCAGGGGCATCATTTACAGGTAGCTATGGGTTGCAGTCAAGATGATTTGTTCGCAATCCCTAAAATAAGGTTTTGCTAGCATTTACTTATTAAAATTTGGAGGGTGGAGGAATCTCACATCCCTTATAATTCTACTGAAATTGGCTTTTGCAGCCTCTATGATTCTGGTGAAATGACACTACTGTCTCCTTCATGTAGTCTCTGGCAAGTTCTTCCATCCCCAGCATCTTCACTGTGCAGGGTGATAAACTGGAATATGTAGAAACCTTCAAGTACCTTGGATTGTGGTTGTACTGAAAACTATTCTTTACTACATACATTGACAATTTATGTAAGATGTTACATCAGATTTGGTTTCTATTTTAGGAACAAATTCTGTTTTAGTACTGACCTTGGCACACAAAAAAAAAACCAGACTGGTTCAGGTGAACTTTCTTCCCTTGCTTGATTATGGTGACATACTATCTGGATGTCCCTTGACATTACATCTCTCCAAATTAGATGTGCTCAGTCATACAGCACTCCATTTTATCACTGGCCTACCTTCTAGAACAAACCGTTGCACTCTCTATGCAGCAGCTGACTGGTCTTCATTGACTACCAGAAAGCTAAGAAACTTATACACATGATCCTACAAGACTCTTCTGAACTTATTACCTGCTTATATTTCAACCCTCATCAAGTGGTCTACCAGACTGTACAATCAAAGACAAAAACATTATGCTCTTAGATGATCCAATGCATTCTACATGATTTGGAAAAGTGGCTTTAGCTGGCTTGCCCCTATACTTTGGAACAAACTTCATGATACACTTAATCTGAGCTCCTTAGTCAACCTCTGTTCTCTTAAGGCTTTGCTTGGCCAATTCTGCATAGACAAATGTGAATGTCATTAAATTTACCCTGCAAATTCTTCTGAACTGCACAAAACCATTGCACTTGTCCTAGCCTTCTGCATGCTCGACATCCCCTTCTTGTTATTTTATATGATTATGCCTTAGAACCAGATCATTCATTTTGTATAGTTTCCAATCTGCTTTATACAGTATTTTAATGCTTGATGCTTGTATTATGAACATACAAAAAATGTCATCAGAAAAAAGTGAAAAGGTCTATCTTGTCTACTCGTAATGTATATCCCTCAGTGATTACTGAGGAGTCTGCCCCCCCTTCCCAATAGGAGCTCCCCACAATGTTTTCACTTTTAATTTCTACTCTCCTTACTTTGTACTAACCCCTCTTAAAGCTGTCCACTGTCTTTAGGAATACCACCTCATCTGGCAACTCATATCACCTAGCCACCATCCTCTTGGTGAAAAAGTGCCTCCTCATTTCGTGCTTGAATTGTCCTCCCACCAACTTGAGGCAGTGTTCTCTAGTGGTTCTGTTACTGCTAAGGTTGAAGAGACCCTCAAAGTGTTCTATTTTTAATTTTGTTTATTTTAGTCTTTGGTAACTGGGTCATAACCACTAGACACAAGTGCCTGTTTTCAGGGGTGACCTGGGAGCACTGGGCGCTTAAGTGGCTTGCTCAGAGTCACACAGTATGCAAGTGGAGGTTGTGAGAATCAAACTTAGGTCTGGTCTGCTGGATGTACCAAGCTCGTTCACACCTCATTCCTCTAGCCTCTAGGCTATACTTTTCACTTTGCTTATACCACTGAAGTATTTAAATGTTTCAATCATGTGTCCCCTCTCCCTCCTGTCCTTCAGGGAGGGTTACCCATGAAAACGGCGAATACAAAATCGCGACTTCATTATAGCAACTAATTTTTGGTGACTGCATTATAGGCGACTTGATAATTTCAGCGATCTTGCCTAGATAGCAACTGACCATAAGTTTGCGATGTCAAAATAGCGAAAATGCAGAACGATGAGGCAGCATGAATTTGACTACAGGACCCAGTATATAGCATAGGACCCCCATGGATCTCTGCTCCACGAATGACATAGAGCAGCCATCCAGCTGTGGCATCCACCCACCCACCCACCCTACAGAGCTCCAGGCACCCAGCTGATCGCACCCGCACTCCACACAGCAGTTCACCACGGTCATCTCAGTGTATGCAGCTTCACTGTGTGCCACTGTGAGAGAGAGCAACGTGCAGCAGGGAGAGACTAATGTCATTGAAAGAGCGGGACAGAGAGACACACACACACACACAACAGTGTTCTGTCACTGTTTTAGTCTGTCTCTGTCTGTCTCTCTCTCTCTCTCTCTCTCTTGCTCTGTCCACCGGCACCGAGCCCTGCTTCTCCTCTGTTCTCACCTCTCCCACCACACACTCACCAGCTGTTCAGAGCCTGAGTGTCTCCACAGTTATCTGCTGTCCACCACACTGTCAGTCGGCAGTGTGCAGAGCGAGAGGCACAGATAGAGGACGCACAGTTTTGAGCCACAGTGTGTGCAAGCATTGGAGGAACTGACGCAATGCTATTGCCCAATGAACACAATTAAGGTGGTAAATACAACATTCATTACCCAGTGCCATTATTACATGTTAGCTAATTTTGAGAGGCGCTAAAGTGTACGATCGCTAATATCGAGGTCGTCACAAAAAACACGCTATTAATGCGGTCACGATTTTTTAATCGCTATTTTAACATGGAACCCCAGGGAATACATATTGAGTTTTCTGTGTCTCTCTTCGTACGTCCTACCCTCCTGATCCTAGATCATTTTAGTTACCTTCCTCTGGACCGTTTCCAGAAGATTGATGTATTTTCTGAGGTACAGGCACCAGTAATGCACACTGTTCTCCAGGTGCGGATGCACCAGGGATCTGTACAGTGGCAGAATGACTTCTACCTTCCTGCTAGTTATTCCTCTGGCTATACAGACCACCTTCCTGCTAGTTATTCCTCTGGCTATACAGACCAGCATTCTATTTGCTTTGGTTGCTGCCTTCCTGGGTAGTGCAGTGTGTTTCAGGTCACTTGTGATGATCACCCCCAAATCTTTCTCGTCTTCTGACTTGGTAACCTGCACAACACCCAGACAATATTTGGTCTTTGGGTTCTTAGCCCCCAAGTGCATGACTTTGCATTTCTTGGCATTGAACTCCAGATGCCAAATTCCTGACCACCTCTCAAGCCTAGCTAGATCCTCCCTGAGATCCTGTATTCCTTCCCCTGTGTCCACTCTCCCTCAGAGTTTGGTGTCACCTGCAAACAGGAGATCTTTCCCTTTACTCTGTCTGCTATGTCACTAATAAATATATTAAACAGCACCAGACTAAGCACTGAGCTCTGTTGGACCCCACAAATGACTGCTGTAGCCCTAGAAAATTCCCCACTGACCACTACCCTCTGACTCCTACCCAGCAACCAGTTTTTCTCCTATGTCTTAGCTGTACTCCTACCTCCAGATCCTACAGCTTCCTGATTAATCTCCTGTGGGAAACAGAGTCAAAAGCCTTACTAAAATCCAGATACAGGATGTCCACTGCTTGACCCTTATCCCCTACTTTGGTTACTCAATCAAATAAATCAATCAGATTTGTTTGGCAGGATCACCCTGCTATAAACCTGTGTTGCCTGTTGTCCTGGAGCCCATTATCCTCCAGAAAGCACACCAGTCTTCCCTTTAGCATGGTCTCCATAAGCTTTCCTACTATCAAGGTCAGAATGACCGTATTTACCAGGGTCATCCTTTGGTCCACTTTTGTGGAGCAGTACTATATACACTGTTCTCCAATCTAAGGGCACCTCCCCCACGACATCAGTGAGCTGTTAAACAGGTCTGCCAGGGGACCTGCTAGCACATCTGCCAAGTCCTTCAGTACCTTTGGATGTATGCCATCTGTGCCCAGGAACTTCAAACCTCAAACCCTTCCTTACCCTGTCCTCATCAATAGCCCCATCAGTGTTACCTCCCACCCTCCTTTATTTCCATCCTGCTTGCCCCCACTTCCCTGGACACACCTCCACTCCTCCCCTACTCCTTCCTCTGTGTCTTCCTCCATCACGTAGCTTTCCTATTTCCCATCTAAGTTGCCTAACTTCTGTCATTGGCTGACCTAAGCTCCTATATACTGGGCTACCCCATAACTCCCATAGTGTGCCCACTGCTGCACCACACCCTCTACAAAAAACAATCCTGCTTCCCAACACCTGTTGTACTGTATTGTGCTGTTCACTTTCCTCTCTACTGTATTGTTGCCTGTCCTAACCAGGGCCTCTGTGTAAATAAACACTGCTCCATGGAGCTTTCTTCCTGGTAAAATAAATATAAACATATTTTATAGGTCGCTCCTTTGCTAAAGAAGAGTTTGTGGAAAACTTTTTTTGTAAGCACATGGAACAAATGTGCCTTGTTTCACTGTTGGGCATGCCTCTCAACCTTTTGCCACTGAAGTATGATACTTAGAATGTAGGAAAATACGTGGCAAAGGCCCTCATCATTTGGGACATATTATCAAATCTGGAGATACAATATCAGGACATTAAATGGACTTTTCCACATGCTGGGCATTTATGATAAACTTTGATAGCTGGTGTGAAATGAAACTGGAAGGAGGTAGACTAAGGGGCAATGGGAGGAATTACTTCTTCACACAAAGGATAGTGGAGACCTGGAACAGCCTCCAAGCGGAGGTGGTGGGGGCAGGGTCAGTACAGGAATTCAAAACTGCATGGAATAGGCACAGGGAAACCCTAGTGGGTCAAAAGAGAAAGTGATGCCAGAGATCATTCAGGATCTGCAGTATTTTTAGTAGGTAGGAATGAAAAAGGGGGCAGACTGGATGGGCCTGGCAGTCCTTATCTGCCATCAAATTCTATGATTCTATGTTATGTATGTATCGTTCAAATAAATTGTGAATTGATACATTGTTGCGTCAAGTGTAATTTTTTTCAAATTTGGCAGCTGTTAAGTCATCATACCAGTACACTCACACCATTTTGTTCTGGCTCTAAGAATCATGATCAAGAGCTGAGACAGAAGTGTATGTATTTTTGAATGTTATAGAAACCAGAAGGGGAAGGAAGCATATTCAATTCAATGCTTTACAGTAACTGGTAATTGCTGTTTTTCTTTTAGACTTGGATTGTGGGCTTTGGTGACACTGTACTTTCTTTGTTATCTTTACTTAGAATTGTTTTTGGGCTATTGAGGATTTAAAACGTAGTGGTGGTGTATTCTTTGCTGTCTTTGGTTGCTGCAAGTTTTGCCCCCTTCCCCAACTCTTGATTATATGCCCTGTTAAATCTGATTGACAGGAGCTAAACACTTGTATAGCAGGGGTGTGGAGTAGGAGGGCATACCAGGAAAGGAACAGCAGCAAGTGAAGAGGTGACTGCTCTCTTAGTGGAAGGAGTAAATGAAAATCTAGGAGCTTTCTTTATTACTTCTTCGCATTGTTATTGCATTGGGGAAAGGAGGAGTAGGAGTTTGAAGAAGGTTGTGCAATGGCTACTTAAAGTCTGTTTTTGAGTGTGGCTAGGAATATAAAAAGCAGTTGCTCAATATATCTAAATGTGTGCAACAAAGGAGGTAAGGGAAATACAGAAAATGTTTTGCACTGATAGAGGAGGGAGAGGGGTGACTTGGGGGAGTATTTGGTATCCTGCATCTGGAAGGGTGGGGGGTCACTGGTGGGCAACGACAGCAATGGGTAGGGTGGTAGGGTGCAACAACTGCGGTGCACCAATCTTTCTAAAAATTGCCTGGAATGTGGGAGGATGTTTAGTGTGCAACCACATAGAAAAACTTAGACAGGAGATTGAGGGTCTGCAGGAGGAACTAAGACAGGCAAGGCAGATTGGGGGTGGGTTTAGCCCAATACTGGAGGGAGGAAGAAGGGGAGATGAGGGAGAGCGATTTAAGCCAACAGTGGTGAGGAGAGGGTCAGAAGAAGGGAAGCGGAGACAAAGGGTCCCAGGCCAGGAAGAACAATTGCCGGGGAAACCAGGTCAGGAGACAAAAGACAAATGGAAGGAGGAGATAGGGACTTGTGAGGGGAGGCCAAGTGGCAAAAGTCATGGAGTGGAAAGGAGAGAACAAGTTACTATGAAGAGAGAGGGAGCGGGCATTTGTGAAGGGCCTTCAGAAAATAGTTGTGCTCTGCTAGAGAGGAAGAAGGTGGAGGAGAGAAATGATGAAATTAGAGGAGTAATTGATAAATGCCTGGACCAAACTGGAGCAGGGGGAGGTTCTGCTGGGAGAATTGCAACAGGGGTAAAAGGGGAAATAATGTGCAGGAGGAAGAAGAGGAGTGGAAATGAGAGAGGAGATGAATGGAAGCAAGCAGGGAGTAAGAGGGGTGGAATCTTAGTGTTGGGTGACTCAATACTAAGAGGAGTTAGGTGGGGTAGCAAGGGGGAGAGGCATAGTTGCATTTGGGTGGAGGCCATGCCAGGAATGACAGCGGAAAGGGTGGGACAGTCTGTTCTGAAATATTCTAGAAGGGGTAGGGACAAGCCTCATTTAATTATACATCTTGGGACAAACGACCTGGCTGACAAGACAGTTGATACAGTCCAGAGGAGGTTTGAGGAACTAGCACAATTATGTGAGGGGGCCGGAAGATCAGTAACTTTTTCAGAGATACTTCCGGTGCCAAAGGCAAGCACAACAAGAAAGCTGAGAATAGAGGAATTTAACGGATGGCTAAGAACCTGGTGTTGTGCTAAAGGATATGGGCTGTTGGGGGGTTGGGAGGGACCTGGAAGGACAGTAGTCTCTATGCCAAGGACAGATTACATTTGAGTGAGGAAGGAAAGAAAGTGTTGAAACAGAGGATGGAGCAGTACATAGAGGAAGTTGGGAATTTAAACTAGGAGTGGGGGGTGGCAGTTGGGGAAGAGATATGCAGAGACCACAGGTTGGGAAACCATATGAGCTTAACCCCCATAACAGTGACAAAGGACAAATGGCAAGTACTGTTGGTGATGCTAGGAAAGAAGGACAGGATGGGAGGGGGAGAAAAGGGTGGAAGGTGGTTATCCTTAATGCTAGGAGCCTTGGGAGGAAAACTGCAGAGTTACAGGTTCTCATGGCAGAGGGAGAGGTGGACATTGCAGCCATCACGGAAACATGGGCCACCCAATACAATGACTGGGACCTGTCTGTACCAGGGTACAGGTTATTTTGTAGGGACAGGGTGATTGGGAAAGGAGGGGGTGGCACTATATGTGAAGGAAGGACTGAAGTGTGTAAGGGAGGAAGGGGAGGAGGGTAGTACGGAGTCACTTTGGATGCAAATCCAGGATTCCAAGAATAGGATTCTTAGAATGGGAGTGGTGTACAGGCCACCATCTCAGACGGAGGAGTTAGACAGGGAACTAGCGGACAGATCAGGAGGACCTGTGAGAAGGGTAGTGTGGTGATTGTGGGGGACTTCAACATGCCAGGAGTGGACTGGAGCACCCCAACAACCAGGAACAGAAGGGAGCAGGTACTGCTGGATGCCTTCCAGGACAGCTTCTGCTGCAAATGGTCAGTGGACCAACCAGGTTAGGGAATACCCTTGACCTTGTGCTGGCAAATGGGGACTTTGTGAGAGAACTTACAGTGGAGGAACCGCTGTCAGGGAGTGACCACCACTCAGTATGGCTCACATTGTATATGGGCAAGGAAGGAGTGGAATCTGGCACAATAGTGCTGGACTTCAGGAGGGCCAACTTTGGGAGGATGGGGGAAGTGGTAAAATGGTACCTTGCCAGACTTCAACCCAGTATGGACACTAACCAGAGGTAGGAGCTCATAAAGCTGGGGATAGTGGAGGCAACCAAAACCTGCTGCAAAGCCCAGAGCAAGAAGGCTAGGGCTAAGAAACTGATCTGGTTGAGCAAGGAGGTCATGGAAAAGGTAAGGAGGAAAAGAGCTGCCTTTAGGAAGTACAAGAAAACAGGGAGGGGGGAGGACAGGGAGGAGTACTTGACAGAATCGAAGGAGGTGACAAGGGCAGTAAGGGGAGCCAAAGCATCTACGGAACTCAGGCTGGCACAAGGCATTAAGAAGGGGGAGAAGGACTTCTTTAAGTACATCAGGGAGAAAAGGAGCTGTAAGGACCACATAGTAAGGATTAGGAAGGAGGGGGGTTGGGTGGAAGCAGGGTGCGATAAGGCGGAAGCACTAAATGAGTACTTCTGCTCAGTATTTACTAAAGAGAATAGGGGGTGACACCCAAGGTGGGAGAAATGACAGAAGCAGGGGAAGTGGTGACAGATGGGGAAATCATGGAGAGCAGAGTTCGAGAGGGTTTGAAGGCACTGAGGGTGGACAAGGCGCCAGGCCCAGATGGCATCCACCCCAGGGTACTGAAAGAGCTGGCAGAGGTCCTTGCAGGACCTTTGGCAGACCTATTTAATGCCTCACTACATTCGGTGTGTACCTCAGGACTGGAGGATGGCTCATGGTGCCCCTTCACAAGAGTGGCCCCAAGGATGAACCGGGAAACTACAGACCAGTGAGCCTCACATCCATCGGGGTAAGCTTAATGGAGACTATCCTGAAGGAGAGGCTGATGGCCTCCTAGAGGCCAAAGGACTACAGGACAGCAGACAGCATGGCTTCATATGTGGCAGATCCTGCCAAACCAACCTGGTCGAGTTCTATGACTGGGTAACTAGGCAACTGGACAGGGGCCATGCAGTGGATGTCCTGTATCTGGACTTCAGTAAGGCATTTGACTCAGTGCCACATGGAAGGCTGGGAAGGAGTTAGTAGGCACAGGGCGGTGCAAAGCTGGTGAGATGGGTAGGAAACTGGCTGCAGGGAAGGCAACAGAGGGTGGTGGTGGGTGGGGAGCTCTCACACCCAAGGGCAGTGATGAGCGGTGTTCCACAGGGCTCGTGTTGGGACCAGTGTTGTTTGGGATATTCATTGCAGACATATCATGGGACATCAAGTGCAAGATCAGTCTGTTTGCTGATGATACCAAGGTAGGCGAGTGGTGGATGACCTAGGGGATGGCAGGGGTTGCAGGATGATCTGGCAAAGCTTGAAACCTGGTCAGACACCTGGCAACTGGGCTTTAATGCCAAAAAGTGCAAGGTGCTGCATTTTGGGATGAAGAACCCAAGGAGGAGTTACCAGCTAGGGGAGTGCAGCTAGCCCAGACAGAGGAGGAGGAGAAGGATCTGGGTGTGCTCATTACAGGGTCAATGCACAACTCGCACAATGTAGGAAGGCAGCTGCAAAGGCCAACAAAATGCTGGGTTGTATTGCAAGGGTATATCCTCGAGGCGGAGGGAGGTGATTCTGCCACTGTATAGGTCATTAGTTAGACCACACCTGGAGTACTGCGTGCAGTACTGGCATCCGTATCTGAAGAGGGACATTAAGTTACTGGAGGGGGTGCAGCGCAGAGCGACAAAGATGATCAAGGGGCTGGGGGACTTATCATACGAGAGGAGGTTGAAGGAGTTGAACATGTACTCACTGGAGGAGAGGAGAGACAGGGGTGACATTATTGAAACCTTTAAATACATGAAAGGAATAAACAAGACAGGTACAGAGGGGCTGTTCAAAGTAAGGGAGGGGAGGGACACCAGGGGCCATGATATGAGACTGGAGCGAGGAAGGTTCAGGAGGGAGATGAGGAGACACTTTTTTACAGAGAGGGTGGTGGCTGGGTGGAATGCGTTACCTGCTGAAGTGGTATGCAGTAGAACAGTGGACTGCTTCAAATGAGGATGGGACAGGACAAGGGGGAGGGTTAATAAAGGGGAAGGGTGGAAGGGAAGGGCAGCTGCAGAATAAGGGGTGCTAGCTGCACATTCGAGCAGACTTGATAGACCTCTAGACCTTTATCTGCTGGCAAATTTCGTATGTTCATATGATGTACATGGCGATCTGCTAGATGTAAGTAGTACAGTAGAGTCAGATTGAGAGCCGACACACATTTTAAAATCTTGGTGTGGTATGCTGCTGGGTGGTCGGGTGCAGCAATGCATCTAACAAGGTCAGATGCCATGTAATTTCTTTTTTCAGATTCCCTAAAGACAAATTGACAACTAGCAAATGGAAAGCAAGGAGCTATCAAGCAAAAGAACTTACCCAGTATTGGAGACCGATGCACCATAGCATGTTCAGATCATTTTACATCTGACAGTTATGCCAGGAATTGTTAGGTTGAGTGAATTGTTTTCCGTAATTTCTGAATTGTGTGAAGTGTTTTATGTTTAACATGCTATAAATGCATTCAATAGTATTACTGTGGAAACTGTCTTGATTGTCCCTGATTTTAAAAAATGAAGTACAAGGGGCACTGTGGAGCAGCCGATGAGGAAGCAGCAATTGTCTCGAGCTCCTGAAGCTTAACTTTTAAAAGTGATTAAACCTCAGCTTTCCCTCTTCTAACATTACAGTTTTTCAGTCTGGTGATTAAGCAACTTAACTCCTACAAAATGAAGAAATCTAGAGGAGCATTTAAATCTTTGGCAGCCTTTTTCACACCTAAGAAGCTGCAACAGGAAGAGCGGCCTATTCATGAAGGTGGGGCCTCGGGTTCTGGTTGCTCGCAGAGCGACAAAATGACTCTGAGCACTGTTAATACTACTTTGCAGCAATTAGTATGGACAGTGCAAGATCTTGATAAGAAATTCGACGCAATTATCCCTAGAGTAACTGCCTTAGAAATTAGAATGGACCAATGTGAACAGACAGTCCAGCACTCTGAGGCTTCGGTCCTTAAAACTGTGGATACCACTGCCAGTTTAATTAAAGAGACTGCTCTACTGAGACAGCACCTTGAATCACTCTGGAACCAAGCCAGGGAATGGAATCTTAGGTGCTGGGGTTACCAGAAGAAGCGGAGGGAGAGGACTGTCTTATGTTCACTCGCACATTCTTGCCTACCATACTAGGAATAGCTGAAGACGATTCCCTACTGTCCATGGAAAAGGCTTACTGGATTACCTCTAGGCAGGTGGCCTTGGATTCTGCAACTTCTCAAACCCTGTTGATTGTGTTCACCGGAATTGGTGACCGAGATCATGTACTAGCAATGGTGAGAAGACAAAGAAGCTTGAAAAATAGAGAAGCAACACTGATGCTCTTTCCTGACCTTTCCTACAGCACTCGACAACGAAGGTGGGCATTCGATGGAATGAGGAGTAGATTGAGGCAACTGAAAGTGCAACATGAACTATTACTCCCTGCTAAACTTCATTTGGTGTGGAATGGGCAGCAATATTTATTTAATGATCCCAAGGAAGCAACTAAATTGGCTCATCGGGTTGAGAAGGAGATGGCCGAGGAAGCTGAAAATTCGTCGGATGAGGGATGAAGTAGTTATGCAAGTACTTTATATTTTGGCTGATGTGAAAGTGAGAATCTGAGGGACTTGAGTTACTTTATTGTCATTTTTTTCCTTCTTTGCTGCTTTAATTACAAGTAGTGAGACTGTGATAATAATTTTTTTTTTTAGTCATTTAATGATTGAAGCATACGAACTTGTGGTGGTTTGTATTTCAAAGGACACTTGTTAACTCAGGAATATTATTGGGACTCTTATCTTCCCTCCTCCCCTTTTATTGGGAACTTGTTTTTCTGTAAGATCAGGGCTATGTAATACAATGCCTTCAGAAAGTATTCGCCCCCTTTGGATTTTGTCACATTTTGTGATGTTGCAAACTCAAATTAAAATACATTTATATGGGATTTTTTTGTCACGTATCTACACAAATTACTCTGTAATGTCAAAGTGGAATGGAACTTCTGGAATTTTTTGTACATGTAATTTAAAATAAAAACCTGAAATGTCTTGATTTGGTAAGTATTCACTCCCCTTTGCTATGACACTCCAAATTGAGCTCAGGTGCATCCAATTTCCTTGCGAGATCACTCTAAAACTTGAATGGAGTCCACCTGTGGTCAGTTCAAATGGTTGACATGATTTCAGAGGAACTACACCTGTCTATATAAGGTCCCACTGTTGACAGTGCATGTCAGAGCAGAAACTCTACCATGAAGACCAAGGATCTGTCCGTAGAACTCTGTGATAGAATTGTGAGGAGGCATAGATCTGGGGAGGGGTATAAAAACATTTATAGGGTGTTGAAAGTTCCCAGGAGCACAGTCAAGCCCATCATTAGGAAATGGAAAGATTACAGAACCACCCAGACTCTTCCTAGAGCAGGCTGTCCTCCCAAACTGAGCAACCGGACAAGAAGGACCTTGGTCAGGGAAGTGACCAAGAACCCAATGACCACCCTGACAGAACTACAGAGTTCCATGGCTGAAATGGGAGAACCTGTCCAGAGGACAACAATCTCTGCAGCACTTCACAGATGTAGCCTCTATGGGAGAGTGACTAGATGGAAGCCGCTCCTGAGAAAAGGCCACATAATAGCATGCCTGGAGTTTGCAAGAAGGCACATGGCAGACTCTGAGACCATGTGGCAAAAGATTCTCTGGTCTGATGAAACAAAAATTGAACTCTTTGGCCTGAATGCAAAGCGCTATGCCTGGTGCAAACCGAACACAGCTCATCACCCATATAACACCATCCCTACCATGAAGCATGGTGGTGGTGGCAGCATCATGTTATGGGGATGTTTTTCAGTGGCAGGGACTGGGGCACTTGTCAGGATAGAGGGAACAATGAGTGGAGCCAAATACAGGCACATCCTTAAGGAGAACCTGCATCAGTCTGCAAAAGACCTTGGACAGGGGCGAAGATTTATGTTACAACAGGACAATGACCCCAAGCATACAGCTAAAGCAACACTGGAGTGGCTTCAGAACAAAGAAGGTGAATGTCCTTGAATGGCCCAGCCAAAGCCCAGACTTGAATCCCATTGAGAATCTGTGGAAAGATTTAAAGATTGCGGTTCACCAATGCTCCCCATCCAACTTGACAGAACTTGAGCAAATCTGCAAGGAAGAATGGGCGAAAATCCCCAAATCCAGATGTGCAAAGCTGATACAGACATACCCAAGAAGACTCAAAGCTGTAATTGCTGCCAAAGGCGCTTCTACAAAATATTGACTCAGGGGGGGTGAATACTTAAGTGAACAAGATATTTCAGTTTTTAATGTTTTATAAATTTTTGTTACACAATATAAATATTTTTGCCCCTTTAAATTGTTGAGTATGCTGTGTGAATCAAGGGGGAAAAAATCATTTCAATGCATTAAAAATTCTGGTAGTAACACAACAAAATGTGACAAAATCCAAAGGGGGTGAATACTTTCTGAAGGCACTGTAAGTTGTTTTATAATTGTACTCTCCTAGACCCTTTAGGAAAGCTTTTCTTCATTTTAATTGCTTAGTAGATAATATCCTTAGTTCATTAATGTTTTGTTGATGATCTGCAGACTAGAACTGTTGGATTTTAATACCCTTACCACTTTCTAGTATAGGGAACTCGAGACTTGTTGAATAATAAGGTATTGTTATAACTGGGGGAAACCTTAGACATTATTGTCATTTGGTAATAAGGTAATTCTTTAAATTTGTTGTACACATGATTCCCTTATGTCCTTCCATGGCTGTTAACATTTGGACTATTAATTGTATTACATTATAATGGTGCTTCCCCTATGATGTACCTAAGGTGAGGGTGTCTATATTGATTCCTATTAAGTGTACAATTTAATTTGTATCTTGTGTACTTGATACTTCTCCTGAGTATTTGTATGTTGTAAGTTTTACTTGCAAAATGCATTAATAAAAAAAAAAACGAAGTACAGATGAAGTTAGTTTTTTATTTTTGTTTGTTTTTTGCTAGCACTTAGTTGTAGTACATCCTTTCTTCGAAGCATTATTATCCTAGTACAGTTGTTACTATTTTGAGGATCACATTCTGTTGTTCGTATTTTAAATGCTATGTAGAAATTGATGTTTGTTTCATTCAGCCACCATATCCCATGCCAAATTCCCCCAACCCCACCTGTGGGCCCAACTCAAATACATACAGTCTGCAAAGAGGGAAATCTTTGATATTGACAAATCACTTTTATGTTATGTATGAGACGTAACATTTTTTAGCCTACTTGCAGTTAATTTGAATTAAATGTATGAATAAATGAAGATACAAAATGATCAGTGCTGAAGCTTCACAGAAAATTCCCATCAATACAAACACCTGCTTGCTCAGTCGGCACTAGTGACAACCAGTTACTGTGGCTCATGTAAACTCACTGTACCTCTAATGCAGTAGTAAGATTATAATAGAGAAAAATACCATTTCAATATAATTTTTAAGTCTCATAATTTTTAACCACCATTCAGGTGTTTCTCAGGAATGAAATTTGTTTTACAACTGCCCCCAACACACTCACTTACTCACTCACTCACTCACTCTCTCTCTCTCTCTCTCTCTCTATTGGCATCCATTGTAAATTCCACTTCATAAGATGAGATCAGCACTGCAGCACCTTAGTAAAATCCTGTCACATCCCATATCTGTATATTGTCCCCTCATATTCATATCCTATTGGGAATCATTTGTTGCATACTCATAATTTTATATACCAGGCAGTGTTGTCTGTTTTACAACTCCTCCCCCAACACACATTCTCTTACTAAAAACTATTTTCACTCTGACTGTGCATGATGAGATAAACGCTGCAGCTTCATGGCAAAATATTGACACATGAATGAAGAGAGGTTGCAACTGTTCTATCTAACAAATAGGCAAACACAAATGTATTGTCAAATATTCTTTCTTATTTATTTCATACAATTTTTCAACTAGCCACAACATTTCTCTGTAAATGGCTTCTTCTGGGGAACTGCAAGTGATACATAAATAGTGTAGATAGATATATAACAAACATACATTTTCTCTATTTTACAAACTGCTAAATCACAAGGTTTGAACAAGAAAACCATATTTTATCTGATTATGCCACATACATTAACTGCATCTTATTAAACTTCAGATGTAATCCAAAAGTGATGTATTCCTCAGTTCAAAATGTTATACTGGCTTACTATGTTCAAAATGTGCCATAGAGCTACCTGCTGTGTCTCTGGGCTGCTCAGCCTCTGCCAGCTGCCTTACAGATAATATGCTCTCAGTCATAAATGAAGGCATCTTTAAAAACAAGCTTAAAATGTATATATTCATTTGTTTATCATTCATATTTCTGTATTTTTATTTAACAATATTTCTAAATTTTTATCCATATACTTATACTTGTGACTCATTATTGAAGTCCTTCGGTATCAATGGTGATCTGTTTTAAAACATAAAACATTTTACCTAAGTGATTTGTTTGCTATTACTGTATATTGACCTTTTGTAGTATTACTAGTATTCTTACCTGTTTTTGAAAAACTCTTTTACAATCTCCATGTGATTTTTGAGGGATTCAGACGTCCTTATCTGTGCAAAATCAAATCATAGTTAGCTTATTGTATTTTGTTGGTTTGAACACCTTTTCCCCACTGCTTACACATGTTAATTAAACTTTCATTACCTTTCTGTTCTAATGGATGCTGAAATGTCCATTTTCCACTTTAATTTCTTTTTCACTCTTGTCCAAAAACTTTTATTTGTATAATTTGAAACAAAGTTTGTTTAGTATGTTACTAGAATATAATCCTTTTAATGGCTCTTTTAGATAGTAAAAAAGCTTGACTAAAATTACTTGATGTTGCTGTTCTGTCTCTTGTTGCCATACAAGATAGCAACATGCAAAACAACAGATTGTGGCCAACAGAACCGCTATACCACTGTATTCTTACTTACACCATATTGGTATTATTTTTATTGATGGCATGCCTACTATCAAACTATGTGTTTGTAGGTAACTGTATATGAGACAATTTAATAAAATATTTTTATGTTATAAATAGCTCAACAAAAGAGCTAATTTTAAAGCTTTGCATTTGAAAAAGTGTGGCATATGCCAGATACGTAATGTCCAGACTTTTAGAATATGACGTTCTGCATTATTTCAGAGAGTGCAGGACCTTCATATCTCAGCTGTGGCTTTCCCATTCATGAGCTGTGGTCCTTACCCATCACACAAAAAGACAAATGGCATGTTCTGAGTTGGGCCATTGTGTGTCTCTTATTTATGGTATAATAATTGTGAAACACTGTTATAGTTATTGTAATATCATGCTATTGAAAATTCCCATTTAAATTGGTTTGGTAGGCAAACTGAATCTTAAAGAAATCTAGTTCCATGGAGTCAAATTAAATGAATTGTCAAGTTTAGCACAGTATCTCGACTCCTGAATCATGACAACTCCAGGTCTCGCTCACTGGGAACATGTTTCACTATTTAGTCGTACTTGAAGCACACACTGAAGGTATGACATAGAAATGGATGCACTGTCAGTGGAGCCTGCTAGCATTTTTTAGGAGGGTTAGTAGATCACTGACTGGTAGTGCTGTATGTACTATAACTTGAAGCTGCAAGTCATTTGACGCACTGTTATTAAAAACTGAGGGTTGCTGCATTTAGTCTGGTTTTCCTCGATTATAGTTCAGACCATTTTGACTCTTTAGCAGCTGTTAGCCTGTTTTAATACTTCAGTGTGTAAACATAGTAATTTGAGGTCAAAAAGGACACAGGGTCCATCATGTCTGTGCCCCCCTCCCACTTCGTAAGCAAGGATAGAAAAAGTATTCTCTGCAAACATGTAGTGATGTCTATGTATTTTTCTGCCCACTTTTTTGGTGCAGGATACACTCTGACTCCCTTGGCAGGCAGCATTTTGTCCAGGCTTACCTTGAAGGCATGTACTGTTTTTGCATCCACAATTTCTGGTGGTAGACTACTGCACAGGTTCACAGCATTCTTGGATAAAAAGTGCCTCCTAATGTTACCCTGAATTTACCAACTTTGAGCTTCTGGCCACTGCTCTGCATCCAGCTGGTGAACATCATATCAGATATCTATGTGGGTTCAGTCTTGTCAATACCCCTGGACATGCAGAAGATTGTGATCATGTCCTCTCTGTATCCTTTTCTCTAGCATTAACATTTAATAATTACTGGTGACAATTATTTATATCTGGATAACCAGATCTTAAAATTGCATTACAACTGGCCTGTTGTTATTTTGTGTTACAATCGGGCAGTTGTATTCATCAGCTGTGCATCACTTTCACACTCACATAGACGCAAGCACTACCAAATCAACTGCTGCTTTCACTTTTTCAAACAGCACACCCACACTGATTAAAATTATCTCCAGTAATTATAAAAAATAAAACAAGGATGGGTGTATGTAGAACCAGAATTTTACACACAACCTCAGTTTGGGATGCTTGTATAATCCCCTGAAGATTCACTCTCAGGGTTTATATAGCATCCCACACCTCGGGTGTGTGAAAATTTCTGGTTACACACACCCACCCATGTATTATTACATATTTTATTTAAAATTTAGTAACCAAAAAGGCATAAGAAGCCAAAGCTCATTTCCATGTGTAACTTTGGGAGTGGTAGCAGGGAAGGTTACAAAAAGTAAAAGTATCAGACACCAATAATAACAGCAACATTATACAAGGTAGAATTGCACATTAAGACACAATGTGGAGTATACATGTTGCACACAGTACAGTAATAAAAGAATGTTGAATGATAACAGCAAGAATATTTATAAGGTGTGTTTGTGCATGTATGCATAATGAAAGTGTGTACTGCAGCTATATAGGAAGGCATCAGATGGTTTACGTGGGTAGTAATGATACTGGGCACCCAGTAACGTCATTTCAACAGGATCATAGGGGTTGCAGTGGTCCTACAATCACCAAATTCGGTATCAGTGATGCTAAGGAAACCCTAGGGCTTCCTAAGGGTTGCAGTTAACATAATAGGGGTTGCAGCAAAATCATAGGGTTCTCAACTGCAACCCCTGGCTACCCCTAAATGATGTCCCTGTGGGCACCATAGTCCAAGGCTGAGGTCACTGTCTTCAATGCCCAGTGCCATAATTCCTGAGAACTGACCCTCCAGTGCTTACAATTATCACTATTATATCAAGGTAAAAAAAAAAAGAAAGAAACAGGAAAAAGGTTTCAAAGCTGTGTTTCTGACAGATCATTCCCGAGGCGAGTGTTAGGTCAGAAACTCATTTGAATATTTGGGATGCCTTCCTGCTAATTTGCGTGCTCCATATGCCTCTGATTCCTTATTTGCATATTCCAAAGGCATTTTGTTGCCCAATTTGCATGTTCCAAATGACTTGGCTAGTTCTCAAGCTTATTTACAGGGCATTGTTGCCACACTATGCCCTGTAAATAAGGAATCTGATTGGCTCATGGGGTGTCACCTTGATATATTGTACAGCATATGTACTGAGAGGTGCAAAATTGCACATGATAACAGGACCAGTGTAAGGTATATACAACAGCCACTGAAGGACAACAACAGCAGTAGCCCTTAAACAGAGTCATGGACTAGAGACAGAAGCAGGAATGGGCTGTGTGGGCCCAGAGCAGGTGCTTTAGAGAGAAGAGGCTTGGAGTTTTTTTCAGTCAGTCAAGTCAAACTTTATTTATACAGCGCCTAATCGCTGGAACTCTAGGCACTTTACAAAGAGATGATAACGGTAACAGACAATAAAACAGTTAAAAACAGAATCAATCAAGCAATAAATAATACATAATTCACCCATAAATATTAAAACTTGTCATAAATAATTAAAATTAGTGAATGTCAAATGCCAGGCTAAAATAATATGTTTTCAGGCCGTGCTTGAACACATCCACGGAGGATGCCTCCCTCAGAACTCTTGGAAGGGAGTTCCATAATGCAGGTCCAGCCACTCCAAAGGTACAGTCCCAGATGTTTTCAACTGCACCCTTGGGACCACCAGGAGGCCCTCCTTGGATGACAGGAGTGAGTGCACTGGGCAGGCAGGTGTTAAGAGGTCAGTCAGGTGGCCTAGACCCGAGCTGTATGGGGCCTTATAGGTGAGCAAGCCCACCTTGAAGGCAATCCTCCACTTGACTGGCAGCCAGTGCAGTTTGTACAAAACTGGGGTTATGTGACTGGACCTTGGAAGCTCATCAATAATCTGGCTGCACCATTCTGTACTAGCTGCAGCTGATGGAGGTCACCACCACTGACCCTGAAGTAAAAAGCATTACAGTAATTGAGCCTGGATGTAACAAAAGCATACACCAGTGATGGTAGGTCTTCTGATGGGATTAAGGGTTTAATCCGGGTGACATTTCGTAAGTGGTAAAAACCATTCCAGATGACAGCAGATGCCTCTTGTTCTAGTGTCAAGCGTCATAAAAAATTATGCCCAGATTGCGCACCTTCATGGCCACCTCCAAAGCAGTGGTACCCAGGAACAAACCTGTTCCTGCCCCAGAGGCAGTCACATCCCACCGATGACTTGGTTCAATCATTAGTACCTCCGTCTTGTCGGGGTTGAGCCTCAGCCAGTTAGAGGACATCCAAGTCTGGATCTTGGATAAGCAATTGTTTAACACCTCCACAGTGTCCAATGTTACAGGGGCAAAGGACATATACAGCTGGATATTATCTGCATAGCAATGAAAACCCAGACAGTAATGCCTAATGATATCCCCTAGGGGAAGCATGCATACTGCAAACAACATGGGCGACAGGATTGACCCTCGAGGCACTCCACAGGCCAAGGGCTTTGGACAGGAGGAAAAATTTCCCATCACTTTGCTTCCTGCCTATTAGAAAGAACTCAAATCAGCTGATAACCGTGCCGGCGAGTCCATAGCACTCACTCAGGTGATCCAGCAGCACCACGTGGTCTACAGTATCAAACGCTAAGGAGAGATTGAGGAGACCAAGAATTGACTACTCTCCTCTATCTCTTGTCCTAAGGAGATCATTCAGCACCTGAACTAATGTTTTTTCAGTGCTATGCTTTCTCCTAAAGCCAGACTGGAGTGGCTCATAGATGTCAAAGGCTGTCAAGTGGGCCTCAAGCTGCAGTGCCACCAGTTTCTCCAATACCTTCCCGAAGATTGAAGACAGGTCTGTAATTCACCAAGATGTCAGGGTCAAGTGATGGTCTCTTCAGAAGGGGCCTCACCAACGCCTCCTTCAAGGCATCAGGGAAAAGCCCCTCTGAAAGTGAGCACCTGACAATCTCGGCAAACATTGGACCAACAGACATCACGTGTTGGGCCCAGGTCCAGTTCACAAAAAGTGGGTCACAGCTTCGAAATCACCTCAATGACCTCAGACATCCCCACTAGCTGAAACTCAGTCCAGACAGATGGAGTGCCTCCATCACCACCAGGCTCAACACTGCAGGACAGCTCTTGCTCCACTGGTGAGATCCTGGACCTAATGGAGGATACACTGTCAGAAAAGAACAGAACAAACTCTTTGCACTGCAGGACTGAAGTTGCTCTTTTTGACTGCAGCCAGGCTAGATGAAGCAGCCTGTCTACAGACCGAAAGAACAGAGCTGGTCTGTTCCTTCCTGCAGCAATCTCCCTGGACAGGAACTTCTTCTGATGGTTGATTGCCCTTTGATAACCACCATAGTGAATTCTCAAAGCCAGTTTGTCATCCACCACCCACAGCCCTGGTTCTTCTCTAGCTATGCTACAACTTCTGATCCCTGGTTTTCATCTCCTTGAAAGCCCCATCAAACCAAGAGAGTCTCAAGTGAGAAGACCTGAGTTGTATATGGATCGGTGCAACAGTGTCGAATGCCTTGGTGACAGTGGTATTATATGCTGCCACCACCTCATTCAATCCTGTTGCACATGCAGCACTCACACCAGATAAGTCTGTCACTGCCAGCAGTCCCTCGGGGTCAATCCCCTTAAAGGGCAGTAGCGCACCATCTCAATAGAGGAGGGACTAACAGGAGGGCCCCCGAACAAGAATTTCACTGTGCAGTGATCCTACCAAATGACGGATCAATCTTGAGATCAGTGATCTCAAGCCCCAGTGAAAATAGTAAGTCCAAGGCGTGGCCGTGGCAGTGGGTCACAGACGCAATCACTTGTGCGAGGCCCAAAGATGTCATCATCTGGAGGATGAGAGTTCATCATTGATCCAGCCATTGAAATCCCCCAGAATTAAATATCTAGGGGACTCCAACACCCAGTCCACGATGAAGTCCACAACTTCCTGCAAGAAATTTCCCTCATGCCCCAGAGGGCGGTAAACAAGGAGGATCCTGCAACCTGCACCCAGATCCCCATGCATGGCCATGTATTCAAATGTTGAAGTAGATTCCACTGGGTGCACAGAAAAACTCAAGTCAGATCTAAAGCAGATGGCCACTCCCCCACCCCAACATTCCCTCCTCGGGCAGTGCACAACTGAGTATCCTGACAGGATAGATGCCTCCAACACCGGCCCAGCATCATCCCCCAAACAGGTCTCTGTAATGCATGCCAGGTCGACAGAACAAATCAAGTCAGCCAAAACAGCTGTCTTGTTTCTCATCAGCTTGGCATTGCACAACACTGCCCAAAGGGGACCAGTGGAGGCTGCAGGTGCAATGGCTGCCTGCCCACTTGGTCCAGTGGGAACCCTGGGAATGGGAACCAAACACGTCTGGCCTCTCTGTAAGTTCCATTTTACCCCAGGGCACCTCCTGCACCTGACCACCTTAATGCTACTCACCCCAGTCACATCCCCAGCAACCCATTGCATGCTCTTACATCTCCTCCTGATACCGACCTCCCTGCTTCATCTTGCTGCAGTCTCTGGTACAGGTACATTGGTAAAGGGACAGAGATCATGCAACTGTGATGCTGAGTACACTATGCGGCCATTACTCATACCTTTACACATCCTATCTGGTTTCAGTGTCACACTAAAAACTCCCCAAATGCTCCCCCAATAAAAACAATGCCCTCTACAACCCCCAAAAACAACTTAAAATCCCTAACTATCTACATTCACACCCTAACCCAACCCTCTAACAGTCCTCACACACTCTCTCTATCTGAAAATAACACCCAAACAAGCACTCAAAATTACACCCTTATAAAAGGAGCCATATATAGTACTCAGCAAGGACCTCAATATAACAGATATTTCTGAATAATAGCGTAGTCCATAAACTGTCCAAAAATTTAGCCAATACTCAGTGCTCACACCACTGAAGATCGTTCCAACAAAGTTCGATTTGTGCGAGGTATCCATCTCTCACAGCAAAAGGTCCAGATAGCAAAGTCACAGCAGGCGCCCTGGTGGCTCCCCTTCACATTAAACAACAGTACATCAACTCTTAACCACAAGTGAGCTGCCTCTCACCCCAGAAGCTCCCACCTTCTGCACTGTGGTTATGGCACTGCACACAGAACTTTACTGGCAGGGCTACGTACTCATGGATAGTGACTCAGTCTCTGATCCGTTTTTCGTGATTTCACTGAAAATCAACCACTTCCAAATGTTCAACAGTCTGGATAAATGTGGGGGCCAAAAAGATCTTCCAAACAGCAGTTTCACACCTTAAGCCATGACCTGAATGAACTGCTCTATGGGCGCTAGCTACCCAGCGTCCGGAGTAGGTTCACTCCATGGCTAAAAGAACGGAGTAAACCAGCGCTCAAGGCAAGTGGAGTCAAAACAGAAATGCAGCAGCAGCAGAAAAATAAATCAACAACACATCCAGGAAAATCACCACACAATAAACCGAAACAATAATCCAAGTCCAAGTAAATGCTGAGTGCAGTATTTATTCGTGCGAGGTGGAGGGCCAAGGGTAGCACAGAACGAGCCAAACTCCCCAACAGTTCGAATCACTTAGATTCTTCCTCAGGGGGGCAGTGTTGCTAGGTCATGGATGGCCTTAAATAGGTCAACAAACATCTGAGATAAATTGGCTAGTAAATGGGACTTGACCCTAAGCAACACTGCTGACCTCTGTTAGAAGCACATAGTTACAAAATATTAACATCTCCTTATCAAAATAGTCATAAATATAAAGTGCTCAACAGTACAAAAAACCCCAATGTGAAACACAAATATAAAGTGCAATAAGTTAGATGTAACAAATATCTTTTTGGTAAACATCAATGTCTGAGGTTACCATATTGATCCTGAAAACGCAAAATGCAAACTCAGAAGAAGTTAAAAGTAAGAGGGAAGAGGATACTAGCAAGGAATGCTTCAAAACAGTACATATGACAGTGTATATTCTGCTTAGTTCTAAATGTCCAAAATGGAAAGTTTGATTTGCCTTTCCTAATGGAATAATCAGTACAATAGGCGTTCTTCTTGCAAACCCCTTTTGAAAATAATGCAGTGCAAGCTAGTCGAATCACAAAAATGGTTGCTCAGGCTGGGAGGCATCAAATGTGGTACGAGACGTAGAAAAAGGGGGAAAAGGGAACAAACAAGAAGAGACAGAGAGAGAGAAGCCCTGCATTAGACAAAAAATATGCATAAGTACATATGAAACTATACAGTACATTATATATATATATATATATATATATATATATATATATATATCATGTATATTCATCAGTAATCAAAGAAAAATAAGTTGCCAATTTCAGCAGCTAAAAGTTCAAATAAAATTATTTTAATGACAGTTTTATCTATATTTTCTTTGTCTATAAGAAACAGGGTCAGAAAGAGTTGCCCTAATATATCACTGCTATAGTATAGCCAAATCATTTTTTCTTTAAAAACGGACGGATATCCCAATCATCATTTAAACCTTGAGGAATACAAGCATCCAGCTCATGAAAAATCCTACTTTCCAGTTGCTCTAATCTACCTTTCCTACCTCCCCCTCATGGGGGGGGGGGGACTGGGATGTGATCAATGCCCATGAAATGAAATGTGTGAGCATCACTTCCATGGTATTCCTGCCAATGATTGCCTACAGGTGTGTTTCTTTCAAAATTGCAAATGGAGCGCATGTGTTCTTGTATGCATTCCATTAAGGAACGAGTTGTCAATCCTACATATAATTTAGAACACAGGCACCACAAAGCATAGATGACAAATGATGTTCTACACATGATGAAATGTTTGATGTCACGGTACACCTGATTAGAGGAGCTAGTGAACCTGGTTCCTTGGGATGAATATTTGCAAATATTGCAATTCCCACACCTGTGAAATCCAACAGATCGGTCACCAAACGTGCCTATCTTTTTCTTTTCTGACTGATAATAACTGTGGACCACTCTATCCTTGATGCTGGTACCCTTTCTATAAACAGTCCTAGGTCCACTTTGGGCTACCATTTCTAAATCTTCATCAGCTCCAAGAACTGGCCAAAACCTCTTCAAAGCCCTTGCTATTTTACATGTGACAGGATTGTGTTTTGTGATTAAATTAATACACTGATCACTGATCGTGTTCCTTTTTTTAGGTACAAGTAGACTACCTCTGTCCTTTCTCTTCACTGTTTGATATGCCTCTTCCAATAGGTCTCTACTATAACCCCTCTCCCCCAGTCTGATTTTAAGGTCTTCTGCCTGTTGGTCAAAAGTTTCCAAAGTGGAACAATTCCTATGAATATGAAGGAACTGTCTGTATGGAATGCTATACTTTAAGTGTGTTGGGTGCCAGCTATCAGCTCTCAGTAGGGAGTTGCCTGCTATAGGCTTACCATAGCCCTGTTTTAATATAGAGCCATCAGGTAGACCTATGAGTAAAAGGTCTAAAAATGAGATAGACTCCTTGCTGCATGATGATGTAAATTTCAAATTCCAATCATTTCTGTTTAACAAATTAAGGAACTGCTCAGCTTGCTGTTCAGTCCCCTCCCAAATACAGAGGATGTCGTCAGTATAACAACCTCAGTATTTGATACGGCTTTTGAATGGATTCTGTCTGTGATCATAAATCTGGATTTCTTCCCACCATGCCATAAAGATATTTGCATAAGAGGGGGCCACTGCCGACCCCATGGCAGTCCCACAAATTTGATGATAAAATCTTGAGTTAAAACAGAAATAATTGGAAGTAAGTATTATCTCCAATGCTTGAATCACAAATTCTGAATTCAAGGTCTTGCCAGTCCTTGCTTGTCCATAAACAATTGGACAGCATTTAGTCCCAAATGATGTTGGATACTGGTGTATAATGACGTCACTTTGATTGTGAGCCATACATAACCAGCATCCCATGTAAAGTGCTCAAGGACCTCTAGGACTGCCATGGAGTCCCTCAAGTATGAAGGGATAGTAACCAACATGGTTTGTAAAAGTGCATCCAAAAATTCAGAAAGATTCTCAGTTAAGGAACCTATAGAAGATACAATAGGTCTCCCTGGTGGTCTCTGGAGATCCTTGTGTACCTAAGGTAAGGTATAAAATGTCAGGACTACTGGGGAATTGGGGCACAGGAAATCAAATTCCCTCTTAGATATCTAACCCAGGTCAAGAGACTCCTTCAAGAAGATTGTTGTTCTGTGTTTGAAGGCAGAGATGGGGTCATTGGGCAGAACTAGATAATTACTGATATCACTAAGTTGTTGTAGTATTTCAGACTCCTAGTAAGTCCTGTCCATTACCACCACCTTGTCCCCTTTGTCCGCTGGCTTTATAACAATATCTTTCATACTACTCGGTTCTTGTAGTGCCAATTGTTCTCCTGGTGTTAAATTATTAGGGTCTAGTTTATGATGTTGTAAAATGTTAGTTTCTTTCAGCACCAGTGATTCAAAAGTTAATATAGCAGACAATTGTGCCTTACTGGGGCAGAAAGTTGATTGGGGGTGGAATTGTTTCCTTCACTGTGTAAAGCTGAGACTTTCTTGATCAAGTTCCACCTCCTGAAATAATTCTAGAGCCAGTTCTGGATCCCAATCTGATGGAAGAACTCTCAACTGATCCTGTGATATATTTATCTCAAGACAAGTGTGTGCCAGTCCATCCATGTCCTGAGGTAAATAGTTAGAAAAAGAAGGGATGGTCTCTGTAAGGGGAACTCCAAGGTTCTGCTGTCCAGTTGTTCATTGAGCAGGTGACCCATTCTTGATTTTATTATTAAAAAAAAAATTTAAGATGTAATTTTCTGAAGGTCTTCTTTAAATCCACCTGGATTTGGAAAGTGTCAATTCTGGGGGAGGGAAAAAATGACAACCCTCTGGATAGTACGTTTAAATGTGCTTTATTCAATTGTACCGGTGAAATATCGATTACTGTCTCTTCCTGAGGTTGTGCTTGCCCTGAGTTTGATTTTGTTTTGCCTTCTTTTCTTGCCTGCTCTTGTTCCCCTCCTTGTCCTTTTGTTCCTTGTTTTTGTACTGGCAGCTGGATCACTCTTTTAGGGATAATCCCTGTTCTTACAGCCTCTGCTGCTGAGGTCTGAGGGGCTTCTTGGGGGAAAAACACCATTTTTTGTTGTACTGGTGCTGTTGGACGTGTTTTAGATCTATGATTATGTCTCCTGCTACTTGATCTCCCTCTTTGAGTATCCTTTGTGGCTGGTCCCACTTGTACACAGTGTTGTTCTTATAATCAGTCTGATCCCCGTTGAACTTGTGCTGCTTCTTTGCTACAATGTTTTTTTTATGTGCCTGTGTTCTCTGATTTAACCTAGTATAGAAGTCAGTAAATTACTCAGTTTGCTCCTCTGTCAGCAACTCCTCCTCTGTCTCCTCAATTGAGGAAGAATCTAAGTGATTCAAAGCACCAGGGAGTTTGTCTAATTCTGTGCTACCCTTGGCCCTCCATCTCGCACCAATAAATACTGCACTCAGCATTTACTTTACTACTTGAACTTGGATTATTGCTTCAGTTTATTGTGCAGTGATTTTCCTGGATGTGTTGTTCACTCCATGGCTATCCTCCCACAGTGTCCTCTGTTAATCTGGTCCTCCCCAGCAACTCCAGACATCCTGAAGCATTCCTCCTTGTACAGGATTTTCCTCCACATTTTCCATTTCATAGCTGGCCTGTGTTTTAGTGGTCTCTCTCTATTCACCAACTGGGGCACTCCTGCCGACTCCCTCACTCCTCTCCAAATGTCTAGACAGCTTCCTGCACCAGATAATGCATTTGGCACTGCAAAATAGGAATATGGAAAAACGGAGCTCCTTTGCTGGTTACAGGTCAGATTCTAACTAATTAAAAAATGAAAAAATAAGTAGATGGACCCCCATACACCTGGTAACTATTGTCCTGTATCCCTTCTTCCCTCTTTGGCCAAACTGCAGGAATCCCATGTCTTCTCATGTCTTACTGATTTTCTAAACTCCACTGATTATCTTTCCCCTTTCCAATCTGGTTTTTGAGCCAACCACTCAACAGTCATATCTCTCTCTCTCTCTCGCTGTCTCTCTCTCGTCACTAACTCTATCCTCTCCAGCACTGGCAAAGGCCACATAACTGCAGCCATCTTCATAGACCTAGACAAGGCTTTCGATTCAGTCTCTCAGTCGGTCTTACTTAACAAGCTCAGTTCTGCTGGACTCTCAGCCTCATCTGTAAACTGGTTTAAATTCTACCTCTCCTGCCACTCTTGAGTCCTAGTAGATGGTGCTCTCTCCCCCCACCTCCCCATCCAAGCTGGAGTCCCCCAAAGCTCCATCTTGGGCCCAGTACTCTTCTCTATTTTTCTTAATGGTCTCCTGTCAGCCTGCTCTGTAGTTAGCATACAGATGTACACTAACAATACAGTTCCTTATGCCTCAGGTCCTTCTGCTTCTGTTGTTGAATCCCACCTTAATGCTGATTTCCAGTCAGTCCTCCATTGGCTTCAGGACAATCACCTCAAAGTCAGTGTCAAGAAAACAGAGTCAATGACTTTCGGTAACCCACAGAAATTGGCAAACCTCTCCTCCCCTCCCTCAATCTACACCCTGGATGGTTCCATACTGGAAGAAGTCCCCTACTACAAATACCTAGGTGTCAGGCTCGACCGCCAGTTGGACCACACTAAACACATGGAACATATTCACTCTAAGCTTCATCCAAACTGGGAGCCCTGTACAGAAATAAGGGCTCCCTCTCCCTACATGCTTGTCATACACTCCTTACCAAAAGGATTTTACCCTCTTCTGACTATGCTGATGTCTTCTATGGTACTGCCTCTGCTTCCTCTCTAGCCAGGCTCAACTCCCTCTTCAATGCCTTTTTCCACTTCACCTTAAACACCCTCCCCACTCATCATTGCTCCCTCTACTCTTCCCTCTCCCTTTCCTCTCTTCACTGTCACTGTATGCTGCATTCTTCCCTCTTCATCTCCAAATTCTGGTTTGGATCCCTCCCCTCCTACCTCTCTTCTCTCCTCTCTCTAGCATCCGAGGCCCCCATCCTCTCCAATCTAGAGACACCCACACTTTCTCACTCACAAGCCCTTATCTTGCCCTGGCTCTGCTGCCTTTTAATATAGGCTTCCCTTCCTCTGGAATGCTCTCTCACTCTCCATTAGATGCTCACCTTCCATTTTGAATCTAAAAAGAGCCCTATCCCAACATTCTCTGCCCGCAGACTCCTGCTCGTGCTTGATCTGACCTCACTTTCAGTATTTCTATTTTTCTGTTGCTGCTCTACCTACAGATAATGCACCATTTCATCCTTCTATGTGCTCACTTAAGACCGTTTTCAACACTTTGCTTACTGTCTACTGCTTACCCCAGTTTTTTACTTTCTCACTCATCTTTGAACCCGGTAGATTTTGCTTATTTTACTTAAGCCTCCTGTATTTGTGTAACCTGTCTGTGTTTTAGGATTGGTTGAACATTTTGTATACTGTTATGCTGTAACATGGTTGTAAAACGTATATTATTCTCTGTATATACTTCATTTTGTCCCTTTCCCCCGGGTCGCACCTGGAAACGAGCCTCGGCTCAGGGTGCCTCTCCCAATTCCCAACTTTTAAATAAATACATACATTTGGGAAGCAAAGAACTGTATTGGAACGTAGATATTTTGAGGAGCGAATCCAAAAGAATTGGGTCCTTTCTAAATAGTGGTGGTGGTGGTGGTGTGTGTGTGTGGGGGGGAGGGTTGGCGGGCATATAAATGAGAGAAGTATAGAAGTATTTTGTTTTTTGCTACAGATGTTGAGTAGATTGTGACATTGACTTAGATGAATAACCTCGGCTATCATACTGTCAGTTTTTGCAGCAAAATGAAAGATTTTGTGCATACCTCTCAACTGTCCCTGATTACAAGGAACAACCCTCGGTATGAGTATCCAAAAATGTCTTTGTCCCTCATTTCATTGACAAAAGGTTGAGAGGTATGATTTGGTGTAAACTTTTGAGATGCTACAGTGATTGCTTAGTTCCTATGGTTTTTTTCTTATAACTTTATAATTTTGAATAGGGGCAGCACTCACTTTTTTTTTTTTATTATTTTTTTATTGATTTTCCAATTCAAAACATGGACAATAAAATACATCATTTGCACAACTAAAAGAGAGAAAACATGTTTTCTACTAGACAGTTCACTACTCACATATCATAATTTAATAACAGTGTGCAAACTTGATACAAACTATATCTGGACTATAGAATAAAATAAAAAGACAAACCCAATAAGACCACATAAATAAATTAGTATAGTCATTGAAATCCATCTGATGAATCTCTGATATCAGCTGGTCATTACCAGCCCTTTATCTAATGGAGGATGTAAAGAAGGGCATTAGTGACAGCAAAAGTATAAGCACTACAGCTAGGCTAGGGGATCTAAGGGGGACCTCCCCCCTCTAGTTCTGTTCTGCTAAAATCTCCAATACGTCCCATTGTAGGATATCTGCCAAGTAATGGAAAAATGGGAGCCAACGGCTAATAAACTTATCTTTTTGTAATTGCAATTTAGCCGTAAGGCGTTCCATCTCCATTATACACATGCAATTGGATAACCAGGATTCCAATGTGGGTATACTGGGGGTTAACCATTTCTGGGTTATGGCCTTGAAGGCTGCAGCTATCAAAATATTGTCAATACAATAAAATATAGTATACAGTCTCTCAGGCGTCAATCCCAGTACAAAGATGGGGAACTCCAGTGGCACCTCCACACCTAGAATTTTGCCACACTCTCTGCCTATCTCTGTCCAGAAAGACTTCAGTAAAGAACAGTACCAGAAGATGTGGGTGTGCATCCCTATTTCAGAGCAACCTCTCCAGCACTCATCTGAAGAGTGAGCCCCGTAGTGCTTGGTAATGACTGGAGTGCGGATATGGTGAGCAGCCACCCTCCATCTGAAGTCTCACCAGGATGGGGAGGCCATGGTAGAGAAGACCCCACACCAAACCCTTTTCCAGTTGGTATTTTGCAGGTCAATCTCTGCCTCTTGATACCATCTCCTTTTCAGGATGCTGATCGGATCAGGCTGTGAGTCTGAGAGTAGACGCACAATTTAGTATACTCTGCCTCTGCTCTGTGGGGATTTCACCAAAGATAGGAGAAGGGATCTAAGGGGGTTGGTACCAACATTATATTGAGATCTACGAAGGTTCTCCAAGAGACCGTGCTTGAATTGCAAAAAATGAAAAAATTCCCTCTTGGGCAAATTAAACTCTTGAGAAAGTTATAAATAGTTAGTTAGTTAGTTAAAACCTTTATTTTTATACAGGAATTCAGATGGAGAAACATCACATCATTAGGACAAAGTCCTGTTTTCAAGATGGTCCTGTTAGGTACAATTGCTCATAAATAGGACTTGATTGCATCCCCCTGGAAAAACTGGCCTATGTTAATTAATCTGTTCCTTTCCCATATCTTATGCCCTCCCTCCAATTTGAAAGGAATAAAATCCACACAGACCCTCAACGGGGTATTATT
The DNA here is from genome assembly GCA_016271365.2 of Neoceratodus forsteri. Lineage (NCBI taxonomy): Eukaryota > Metazoa > Chordata > Ceratodontiformes > Ceratodontidae > Neoceratodus > Neoceratodus forsteri. The sequence goes on along the minus strand of CM028131.1, from coordinate 675,288,119 downwards.
TATCAGATTCATGGGAAAGTTGTATTTAGTACATATTTATATCCAAGCCTGTTTAAGATTCCTGGCCCAAGTGTATTTAGTGAATAAAACATCCCCCATGTTGGACAGACCCCCAACCTCCTTTCCAAATTAACCCACAGAGGGGGTTCAGTGTCACTCAGATGTGGGATAAGGTGCTGTAGTTGGGCGACCCAGTAGTATAACTTGAAATCCGGTAGCGCTAGACCGCCCTCTTTTTTAGGGGCTATCAGGATGGGCCATTGAATTCTAGGTTTTTTGCCCACCCCAAACAAATTTTGTTAGCGTGGATCTGAGACTCTTCCAAAAAGCAGCAGGTGGTTTTACCAGGAGCACAGTAAAAATAAACAGAAAATTGGCAAAAGGTTCATATGGATTTTTTCAATTTTACCCATTAGGGACAGGGGTAGTTCTTTCCACCTTCTACAGTCAGCCTGAGCCTCACAGAGTAAGTTTAAATGATTTCTTTGATAAAGTTAGGATAGATCCCTAGTGACCCAGGCCCCCAGATACCAAAACCCATTCATGGCCCACTGGAGGCCTCCCAGATCTCATGGGAGGGGACCCGGGTTATCCCCGAGAGGAAGCAATTCCATCTTAGACTAATTGATTTTATAGCCTGATATTATCCCAAAGGTCTTCAGCATTGTCAAAATCCCCTTAACTGAACTGGCTGGGTTGGTGATATACAGTAAGGTGTCATCTGCATATAACGAGATGCGGAGCTCTTCTCCTCCCACCTGTACCCCTTTGAACTCTGTGGCCTGCCGAATGTAGACGACTAGGGGCTCAATACTCAATGTGAACAACAATGGGGATAAGGGACACCCCTGCCATGTACCCCTTTGGATATGAAAAGGAGTGGAAGTTATCCCATTTACCTTAAACTGAGCTGTGAGGGAATTGTACAGGTTGGAAATCCAAGATCTGAAACATAGACCAAAACCAAACTGCTTAAGAGATTCATCTAGGTAGTGCCAATCTAGGAGGTTGAAGGCCTTTTCAGCATCAATCAACACCACCGCATGGGAAGTATTCTTAGGGAAAGATTTTGCCGACGACATAGCATTTAAAAGAAGATGGATATTGTCTTGTATATGGCGGCCTGGAATAAACCCTGTTTGATTCGAGTGTATTAGGTCTGTAATGATAGTCTGCAGTCGCATAGCTATTGCTTTGGCAAAGATCTTAACATCTGAATTAAGAAGGGAGATGGGGCTGTAGTTGGAAAGTATTGAAGTGTCTTTCCCTGGCTTGGGCAACACAGTTATCATGGCTCCATTTCATGAATCCAGGGTGTGGCCTTCCTTGAGAGCATTGTTGCACACTCATGTGAGCAGTGGAGCTAGCTCTCCAGAGAATGTATGATAAAATTTGACGGGAAAGCCGTCTGGCCCAGGGGCTTTTCCTCCCTTGAAGGATTTCAGGACTGTCAAGGTCTGGGTACAGGAGAAGGGGGCATCCAGATACTGCTGTTGCTTGGGGCAAAGGGTAGGGAAGGCAATTCCCTGAAAGAATTCCACAATCCTCTCTTGCTGATCGGGAGGTCTTTCTTTGCTGTATAGATGGGAATAATGCCTAACAAATTCTTGGGCCACATTCTCAGGGGTAAAGGCAAACTCTTGTGACCCTGACCCTTTCTTTATTTTAGATACATATTTGTCTGTCTCCTGTTTCTTAAGTCGCAGTGCAAGTAATCAACCCCCCCATCTCCCCATTCATAATATTTCTGTTTTGTGAATTGGAGAGTGCTCTCCGTCTGATGCAGGGACACGGAGTTAACCACATCTCTGGCTTGTTTAAGTGGAGGAAACAAATCTGGGTTCCTAGTTTTCTTGTGTTTGGCTTCCAGCTTCCGCAGGGTTACCTCTGCTTTAGCCAGTGAGGCCTTGTGCTGCTTCATCTTATGGGAAGCATAAGACATGGTGTACCCCGTATCACTGCTTTGAGACAGTCCCAAATGTATTTTAGCGAGGTCTCCTCACGTGTTTTCCTTAACAAAATTATTAATGATTTCTTTTGTGGAGGTGACAAAGGCCTCATCATGAAGCAAGCTGACACTGAATCTCCACCCTCTATAAGGACTTTCAGTCCCCTATTGCAACTGATGGACCACCAATGCATGGTCCGATAAGGCCAGGAGATAAAAATGGATATCCCTAACCATATGAGCCCAGTTTTTTTGTGTGTATAGCCTGTCTAGGTGCGAACAAGAACTGGAGGCTGGGGAAAAGAAAGTGTAAACCCTTCCAGTAGGAAATACAAGCCTCCAGGGGTCTACCAAACTGGCTTCAGTTCTCAAAGTGGTTAGCAGTCTGGAACATGCCCCCTGTCCCCCGGCCCGGGAAGGGGCATGGTCCAGTCGCATATCTTCCACACAGTTCCAGTTCCCTGTGCACAAAATATGTCCCTCTGGGAGGGATGCAAGCAGCTGGAAAGCACACCTAAATAATTCCCCTGTGGGGGAAGTAGGTGCATAGATGGAAACAATATGTAGGGGGCGGCCCCATAGTAATCCTGAGACCAAAACTAGTCTCCCTGTTCCCTCAGAGTGGGTATGTGTTACTTGAAAAGGGAGGCCTCTTCATACTAATACAGCTACTCCTGCCTTTTTGGATTTTGGATTAGAATCTGAAAAGACGTTCCCCACTCACTTTCTCCGTAGCTTGAGATGTTCAGCAGGGGACAATTTAGTTTCTTGGAGACATGCTATGTCACATCTAGCCCTTTGTAACTCCTCTAACATCCTAGCCCTTTTAATGACATTATTAACTCCTTTAACATTCCATGAACAAACTACTAAGCTATCCATAATTGAATTATAAAGTGGAGCAAAACTGTTTGCTGTCCCATCCCTGCTTTATTAAACCACTCCCAAAATTCCTCCATTGAATATGACCATCCTGAAACAAAACCAAAACACATAACATAAATAAAAAGTCCCAATGTTGCTAGTGCAAAGAACAAACCCCATGTCCCAACAGGAACACACATATTAACTTGTGGCCATAAAACAGGTAGTAACCAATGAGGTACAGAAGACAAGTCATCTTCGGGGGGTGTCGAGGCGCTAGGCTCGAAAAGAGAATTTAATTTGAGAGAGCACCCTACAGTGGGTATAGAGAGCTGGAGCCCAGAGGGGGCACCTGCTTCCCTTCCCTTGAAGTGAACTTCCGGGATCTCAGTACCCAGTGCACCCAGCAGCTTCTCTGTATGAGGGATGATAATTGCCCCTTGGCTGATGGCAGCCAGCTGGGGACGCCCAGCTGATATTTGTCCCCGGAAGGACCGCTATGAGCCAATCCATGTGATGCACAGTGAATGAATACTGAATTTCCCGCTTCCATCCAAGAAACGATTTATATTATCAACAGCTAACTTATACCTTTGGAACATTAAGGCGATGGCAAAAATTAAGAAGAGAGTTAACCTTTGAAACATTATGGCATCATGTTAAATAATAACCATATCAGAGAAGGAGTAGAACTTTAGAGCTGTGACCCAGTGTAGGGCCTGCTAGCCACCAGACTGACCAGCAAGACCCTCAGTCCTTGTTCTCAAATGCTGACAGCCAGCCACAGTGGCCCTGAATGGACCAACGCAGCCCCGAACTTAGCTGTTACCCAAAGAATTTAACATTTCTTATTAAGGGGCCGTGGCCACAAGCCCTGACTGCTCTGGGATAGGCCGTAACACAAAGCCTTACTGAAAGCCTCCAGGAACAAGGAGGCAATAACAAGCAGTCGGGGAAAAGTCAGGGTAAACCAACCAGTTAATACGTATCTGGAGTCCTGTGATGCACATTGGGTTCGTCTCTTGAGGATCTTTTCTTGAAGTGTTCCTGGAACAACCACAGGAAAAGCTCTTGGTGTTTGTAAGATATATGATCTCAGGGGGTGAATATGAAGGTGCACCGGAAATCTGTGTCACACTGTAGTCATCGGGTGGAAGCAGAAACCAAGTCTCGGCCATTCCCATGTTACGGTGTCTCCCGCAGCTCCCACCCAAACATAAGTGGGCATGTGAGAACCCTAGAAGACCTCATCATGATAAGCACCCTCCGATAAACCTCAGCCAAAGAAAACATTCGAGGGGGAACCAGTGAGGCCTCTGAGGAATAAACCAACAATCCCATCCCTTACCAGTCAGTTATTAGCAGACCCCAGTCATGGGGGTTGTCTTAATCTTCTTAGAGGGAAGCGCCGCTCCAACAAGAAAAAGAAAACACTCACCAGGGTGGGGAGAACTCAAAGCTTAGGTTGCAGGTTCCGATGTCTTCAGCCATTTTGCCAATGCTGAGTGGAGAGAAGACAAATCTCGGGGTTTGCGTTTGCCCTTGTCTGAAGCTGGGTAGACCACTTTCCACAGTAGATTCTCAATTTGTGCCTCTGCCTCCTCCTCCTACAGATCCGGTGGCGGAATGTCCATAGATTTCAAAAATGGGGCAGCCGCCAAGAGGCTATCAAAGGTCTTGACTGTGTCATTAACTTGTACCCAAAGCCGAGCAAGGTAGCATATTTGGGCTTTAAGCCCCTTTTCTTTTAGTAGCTTGGTCACCTGCAAGACTTTTTTCCTTTTGGCAAGCAGAGCTGGGGGAAAGTCCTGATCCACATAAACTCTTTGGCCGTCCAAGTTGAGATGCTTCTTGGTCCAGGTCATTCTAAGGACTCTTTCTTTCACTGGGAAACTAAGAAGTCTACTGATGAAGGATCTCGGTGGAGCCCCTGGTGCAGGTTTAGGTACCAGGGCCTGGTGAGCACATTCTATCTCCAGTTCCGAGTCATCAGAGAGATTCAATTCTTTCTGTAGCCAAGTGGCCATGAAGCTAGCCATATCTGCCTGTTCAGAGTCCTCAGGAACCCCAAAGACCCTGATATTGTTTCTATGGGAGCGAGTCTCCACATTCTCTGCCCTGTTGGTGAGGTCCTGCTCCCATCTGTAGAGGTATATGAGAGAGTGCACGAAGGCCATGTGCTCAGTATGGAGGGTCTCCAGGTGTGTTTCATTCTCATCTGTTCTCTTGTCTAATATTTGTAAGTCCTGTCTGATACCAGTGACTTTGCCATCTATCTTGCACAGCAGTTGCTCAGGTTTTGGCCCTTCCTAGCTGTGATCCTGTGTCCGATGCATATTCCACTTCCTCATCACCAGAGCTAACTATATGAGTGGAGGCAAATGATCCACCGGGCTCCTTTCTCTAGGCCGCGGAGACACTTTTCCTTTGTTCCGTCTAGCCAACGTATTTTTGGAGGAACTTTTAACATTGGCCATTACTGCGATGCTCGGATACACAACAGGATGCTTCAAATGGTTAAATGCCAAGAAAATCGGACTAATTAATTAAGATTTTAGCTACCAGGTGCAGAGCGCTCCAAGATCAAGCTGCCATGCCGATGCTAGTATCACCAGAAGTCCCAGCGCTCACTTTTGTTACATGCATGTATTACAGCATTAAATGTGTGGCCTGTATTTCCTCAGCAGCTACTGGTTTCAGATTATATGTTTCCAGAAGCTTGTAGTACATGTGTCAGAGTCTGTCTACCAGTTTGTGATCTGAAACCTGGCAGTACCCAACCTCTCTGCAGATCTGTTTCAGAATAATGCTGTAGTGTGCAGTACTTTTCTGTTAAGAACTGTTGTTCTGGGGGGGCACTGTGGAGCCCGAGCAGCGTGCAGCAACTTTTAGTGAGCTCTGCAAGAGAATATACCTCCTTAGCCCTAAATACTATTTTACAAGCGTTATTGGTGATTTTCAACCAGATTTTTGAAAAGAGCGACCTCACTTTACTCGGAATGGGTAATCCTAAAAAGAACAGACAGTTTGCTGGTGGTGGAAAAAGTAAAGGAACTACTGGGGCCTTGCAACCAGAGGATGCCACGCAGCCTGCTGAGGCATCGGGATCGGGAGAGACTATTGATTCTTTGGGCCACAAACTACAAATTTTGATCCAGTCTGTTACATCGCTAAATGCTAAGGTGGATGATTTCAACGATATGGTTGTGGTCATGGAAAAAGCCATTGATGGATTAAAGGGAGAAGTTCTGGATATTAAAAAACAAGCCGACGCTTCCACGGGGGCTACAACCTTGATGATGAAAGAAAACCAACATATTCGAGCTAGTCTCGAGATGCTCAAGAATCAATTGAGGGCAGCAAACATTCAAATCATTGGTTTACCCGAAGGCTCAGAGGGTGATAACCCTTCCATGTATATCAAAGAATGGCTGTCAGAAAAATTATTACCTGAGGGGGTCGAGGAAACGTGGGACATTCAGAAGGTCTACCGAGTTAATCCTCATGGTCGGGCTGTGAATTCTGAAGAACCCCGCACGCTTATGCTGGTCACCACGGGTGTGGGGGAACAAGATAAAATTCTGAAATTTTCAAGGAAAGTGGCTCCTCTATATCAGGATACGGTACAGATACACTTCTTTCCTGACATAAGCTACACCACTCGCCAATGGCAAAAACGTTTTGATGGTGTCCGTCGGCAGCTTCAAGGAATGGAGATCCCTCACACCATGATATTTCCTGCTAGACTCAGACTTGTTTGCCAAAGTAAAGTCTTCGTTTTTTCTGATCCAGTGGAATCTGGTAAATGGACTGACTGTAAGGCCATGTAGCTCCTTTCTCATATGAATGATCTGGGCAAAGAAGAGGAATCCTTTCACCCTACCTGACTTCCCGTAAGAGACTATTAGGACTAGAATTTTTATTCTACTGTGGGTAATCTCTACTGAAAGAATTTCATTTACCCTTTTGTGTTTTGATGAGCGGTAGCCTAGTTTAATAGTGGGACAAAGTTTACTCACTTATTATAATAATTTGAGCTTAATATGCACTCTGCTGTTAGACTCTCTTGTTTTCTCTTATCGTGCTCATTCCTTGTACAGTATATTGAGGTCACAGAAGATTCTAGATTATATTACGTTCGAAGATCAAAAATGGAGCAGGGGTTTAGAGGAGAGAAATTAGTTCAAAGTTTATTGTTAACTGTAAATGCTAATGTTGCTGCATTTAATACTTGGGGTCTTTACATTTAGCATTAGACATGGTACCACTATATCCCTCATGAGAGGGGGCTATGGATTACTAGGAATGGATCTGCTGGACAATCTTTTAACATCCGGTTAATTGCCATGTGACTCATGGACTTCCATTCACAGCACATACTAGGATATAATTTAGCAAATATAAGTTGTTTCCTCCGAATGCTGTACCTCTGTATGGCACATGCATGCTAATCCTGTGTCTCAGAGAATATCTGTCTCAGTGGTGTAAATCTCTGTTGGACTGTGCGTTATATGTAACATGATCTGTTGTCATGGGTTATGATGAAAGATAAAATTAAAGTTAAAAAAAAGAACTTGTTCTGCTCCCACTGTAGCATGACTTGTGTCATGTTGCTTGTCATAATTAGAGTAGAATTAGTTTTTTATAGTGCTAGTCATACATAGATACCTAGAATTTATCAGCAGATAAGGACCGGCTGGCCCATCTAGTATGCCCATTTTTTTCTACCCTTAACTTATGCTGCAGACTGTAGTCGATCTGCAGCTTTCTTACTCTTCCCTTTTTCTAGGGTTCCCTTGTGTGTGTCACATGCATTTTTGAATTCCTCCACTGTTTTTGGCCCTACTACCCCTGCGGGGAGGCTGTTCCAAGCATCCACCACCCTCACTGTAAATAAATATTTCATCACATTTCCCCTGATTCTTCCTCCCTCTAACTTCATCTCATGTCCCCTAGTTCTTGTCCATTTTCTTTTCTGAAAGATGCTACCCTCCTGTACCTTTTTGATCCCTTTAAGGTATTTATACATCTCTATCATGCCCCTCGTCTCTTCGCATCTCTAGAGAATACATATTTGAGGTCTTTCAGTCTCTCCTCATATGACTTCCGGTGCAGCTCCTGTACCATTTTTGTAGCCCTTCTTTGGACTACCTCCGCTATGTCTATGTCCTTCCTGATATGCGTCCTCCAAAACTGAACACTTTACTCCAGATGAGGTCTAACTAATGATCGGTATATTGGCATCACCACCTCCTTTTTTCTGTTTGTGATGCCTGTTCCTATTCATCCCAACATCCTGCTGGCTCTTCTAACTGCCTTCTCACACTGTCCAGCCACCTTTAGGTCCTCAGATGTAATTATTCCTAGATCCCTCTCCTGTTTGGTGGCTGACAGTACCCCACCCCCGCCAATGAGTACTCTTCTCTTGGGTTCCCATGACCTAAGTGCATAATTTTGCACTTCTTTTCATTGAATCTCAACTGCCATACATTTGACCAATCCTCCAGCTTGCCTAGGTCCCTTCTCATTCTTTCCACCCCCTCCCGGTGTGTCTACCCTATTGCAGATCTTTGTGTCATCTGCAAAGAGGCAGACCTTCCCCTCCAGCCCATCAGCAATGTCACTTATGAAGACACTAAAGAGGACTGGGCCTAGCACCAATCCCTGATGCAACCCACTGGTCACCTTCCTTTCTACGGACTGAACTCGGTTCACTACCACTCTTTGTGTCCTACCGCTCAGCCAGTTTCTAACACAGTTAATCACCTGGATCTGACTCCCAGGCTGCTCAATTTGTTTATTAGCCTTTTATGCAGGATGGTATCGAAGGCCTTGCTAAAATCCAGGTAGACCACATCTAGTGCCCCTCCCTGATCAATCTTCCTTGTCACACAGTCGAAGAAATTCTATCAGGTTTGTTTGGCAAGACCTGCCTGCCATGAAACCATGCTGTCTCGGCTCCTGCTGTCCACTGGATTCAAGGTATGTCTCAATCCTTTCCTTGAGTAATGATTCCAGCAATTTTCCTGCCACTGAGGTTAGGCTAACTGGCCTATAGTTACCAGCCTCCTCCTTGTTCTTATGGAGAGGGACAACATTTGCTCGCTTCCAGTCTGCCGGGACCACACTCGTTTCTAATGAGTTGTTGAACAAGGCTGTCAGTGGTCCTGCTAGCTTCTTATTTAGTTCCTTTAGAATTCTGGGATGTATTTCATCTGGCCCCATCGCTTTATCTATTTTCAGTTTTTCTAATTCCTTTAGGACACCATCCACTTTGAACTGACTGGTATCTACACTCCTCCCATTTTTACTCCTTACACCTAACTGTTGTCCCTCCCCGTCCCCTCTACAGCGAACACTTAAAAATATTTGTTCAGGATTTCTGATTTTTCCTGGTCCATTTCTGCTTACCCCCTCCCTTCCCTTTTTAGTCTCACAATCTCACCCCTGGTTTTTCTCTACTCTCTAATGTATCTAAAAAAAGGTCTTGTCTCTTTTTTAATTGCCTTGGCTATTCTTTCCTCCATCTGTGCCTTGGCCTTTCTGACTGCTTTCCCACCTCCTTTAGCTTTTCCAAATACATTCCTCTATCTTCATCCCTCTGTGTTTGTTTGTATTTTCTGAATGCTGTCTTTTTTCCCTCACCCTCCCTGCCATCTCCTGTGAGAACCAGAGTGGCTTTTTCTTCCTCTTTTTTTACTTATTTGCCTAACGCAAAGGCTCGTGGCTTCCGTTATGGCTCTCTTAAGATGTGGCCATTGTTTCTCTACATCCCCGTTTCCCACTCTAGCCCTAGGGCTTTCTTCAGACATACCTCCATCTTTGCAAAATCAACCCTTCTGAAATCCATGACTATTGCCTTTGTGTGGCTGGATTCCTCTACTATCCCCACGTTAAACCATACCATACTGTGACTGCTGGACCCCAGGTGACTCCCCACTTCTACATCCATCACCCTTTCTCCACTGGTGAGCACCAGGTCCAATATTGCCCCCTCATGGGTGTGTTCAACCACTAGTTGTCTGAATCCCGGCCCCTGAAGAGCTTACAGGATGTTTCAGCTCCTTGCTGTGGCTGTAGCATGGGTGCTCCAATTGACATCTTGCAAATTGGAGTCTCCCATCAGCAATATCTCCCCTTTTGCTGCATGTCTATTATATCCCAGCATGCTTTTAAAATCAACACATTAGATACCAGCAGTGCATGTATTGTATGTATCATACATGCAGCAGCAATAAAGTGCGCTAATATCAAACACACAACCACATTGCTTTATAGCCTGTGTTACAGAAAGGGAATGTTGGGCAGGACATCCAGGGTAACTCCCCTACTTTTTTTTTAGAAAATGTAATGGGATCTTTAACTTGCATCTTGGCAGCCACCAGAAATGAGTAGAAGGAACCCTCGGTTTAACTTATCATCCAAAAGAAAATGGTTCCAGTTATGCAGTAGCCCCCCCCCCATTTCATAAATGGAAAGCATAAAAGGAACTGCAGTCTCCAACTGAAAAGTTGCCTCTGATACCAAGGGATGGCAACCACGAGTAAGCTCAAGAAAGTCAAGCTAACATTGGTGCTAGGAGAGATCAAGCTGCCCCAGGCAGATGCAGATCTCCATAGAAAATGAGATGTGGCATCTCAGCTCAGCTATCATGTGTAAAATAAATAGCTTGAAAAGCGCTTTGGGATACAGTGTATAAAATGCACCACATAAGTGAAAATTCTGTACTTTTCTACAGTTCACACACTACCAGTATTTAGCTAAAATATAGTAGTACTGTAATGGTAGAGAGAGGTTCCAGATAAATATTCTCACGTTGCCATCCTATTTTTCTCAATGATTTTGGCTCTCTTCCTCTACAGTTCAGTTTAGATTACATTATTGACATAACAAGATATACAGTTACAGTACTGCCAGAGTTTCTATATTACACTATTTATAAGATAACATATTACAGTGCAGTCAAATTAATACATCTGTGTTGTATTTCACCACATGTCCTCTGTGGAGATGGTTTGTTACCATGGTTTAAGAAACTTAACACCAGAGGGACTTCAGGTGGTAATGGACGTCTTGGGTGTGACGGCAGCTTGTGCGGCTGGATCAGAGGAGGCAGTGATGGCCTACAATAGGGCCATTACCTCAGCCCTCAATTCAGTTGCACCTGTCCATATACGACCCCAGATGTCATGCCACAGATCCCCATGGTTTGATGTGAAGTTCCAGGAGTAGAAGTCTAAGGGTCAGAGGTTGGAGCTTGGTTGGAGGAGATCCAATGCTCAGGAGAACAAACTGGCTTTGAGTGTTTACTGTGGTGAATTCCAAAGGTCAGTCACCTGTACGAAGACAACATTTCTGTCCAGGGAGATTGCTCCTGGGAGTAATCGACCGGCTCATCTCTTCCTGATTGTAGACAGTTTATTTCTTCTTACCTGTTGAGCCTTGTTCAATGGTGCCTACCTGGATAAATACAGATTTGATTGCTTGATTGATTGATTGATTGACCTGTCTGCAGCTGGTACAGGCTGGTTCATCTACAAAGTGGGAGGGTTTGCTCAGTTCTTCTCAGACAGGGTGCCCTCTGTCAGGGTGAGGAGTTCACTAGCTGGGCTGTCGCAATCCGGCAAGGTCAAGACTACACTCCATGAATGTGCTCCTCTGTCCTGAAGAGCATTTAGGTCAGTGATAGTGAATGAGGTCTCTGAGGTAATCTTGGAGTTACAGCTCACCTTCTGTGAACTGGACCCAGGCCTGATGTGTCTGCTAGTGAGCTGCGTGGGGATACTGGGTATTGTGTTTGCTGGGATAGCCCAGTGTTTTCTTGGAGGGGAGTTTTCCAGATGCTTTGAAAGATAAGCTAGTGAAGCCTCTTCTGACGAAACCATCTTTGGACCTGGATTGCCTAGTGAACTAGAGACCTGTCGCTAACCTCCCCTTTCTGGGGAAGGTTATTAAGAATGTAGCCTGTGGCTTGAGGCCCAGTTAAAAGCCCATGACATGTATGAACTCCTTCAGTCAGGATTTAGATCCAACCACAGCACCAAAACTGCTTTGGTCAGTGTGCAGAATGATCTACTCAAGGCGAGGGATAGAGGAAAATGGTTTGTTCATCTCCTCATTCTTTCTTCAACATTCAGCACTGTGGATGATAGGTTGTTGGTGGACTGACTGAGGGAGTACTTGGAACTCTCTGGCATTGTCATCAGCTGGTTTGAGTCCTACCTCAGAGACAGAACACAGAGGGTGGTAATGGGGAATTTCTCGCACATGGTGCCCCTGATCTGTAGTGTACTCCAGGGATTGGTGCTTTCTCCAATGTTATTTGCAGTCCATAGTCTACCCCTGGGAGAGATCATTTGTCATTACAGACTGGGTTTCCATTGCTATGCAGATGATACCTAGCTGTATCTGTCATTTGCACCCGGGATGCCGGACACAACTGAGGTGCTCAGTTTGCATCTGACCGAAATTCAGGAATGCATGGCATGTAGCTGGCTGAGACTTAACCTGGACATGATAGCAGTATTGTTGACTGAGTCTGGTCAGCGAGGGGCTCCTCAGTTTGGTAATACATTACTCACACAGTGCACTAGGACGCATCTAATACTCCAGGGCTTCTATACCAGTGGCGAACATCCAGCATTGACAAATGTTTGTAATTATTTACATTGTTCAATAGTGACATCACAATATCCTTGTAATGAGTCTTGTCTAACACAATAATATTCCTCACTTTGTCTGCTGGCTGAATAATAATGTTCTTATTATTAGCCAGTTCCTGTAGTGCCAAGCATTCTTTTCTAGACATATTCTGATTTTTGGGGTGATTCTACTTTGTCTGATAGGGATTGAACCTGTTGTATTACAGTTTTCTCAGAGGAAGTTATTGCTGCATTAACCATATTGGGGCAGAAGGTTGATTTACCTTCAAAAGGGCCTTTCTTTGTTGATATTTTCATTTGCAGAAACCTGAGAAAAGTCGAGGAGTAGTCAAGAGTATGGCAGCTGGGTTTCAATGTGAAAAAGTGCAAAATAATGCACTTAAGGCACAGAAACCCAGTAGTGAGTACAAAATGGGTAGAATGGCATTGACGACCACCAAAACACCAAAAAAGGAAAGAGACCGGGGAGCAATCATATCTGATGACCATAAGGTGGCAAGGCAGCGTGACAAGGCAGTTGGGAGGGCTAATGGGATGCGCTAATGGGATTCTGGGGTGCATAGATTAGGGGTATCACCATCAAAACATGGGAGGTGGTGTTGCCTCTCTATTGATTGCTGGTAAGACCCCACCTAGAGTCCAGTTCTGGAGACCAAATCTCCAGAAGGACATAGACAGAGTGAAGGCAGTCCAAAGCAGGGCAACTAAAATGGGGCAGGGTTTGCATCAAAAAGCCCTATGAGAAGAGACTAAAGGACCTCAATATGTACATCCTGGAAGAGAGAAAGGTGGGGTATGATAAAGACCTTTACATACCTCATGGAGGTAAATAAGGCAAAGGAGGGAAGTATTTTTCAGAAAAAGATTGTGCACAAGAACAAAGGGACATGCTATGAAGCTGGAAGGGGTAGATTCAAAAGAGGCACGAGGAAGTGCTTCTTCACAGAAAAAGTGGTGGATTCCTGGAAAAACCTTCCTGCAGAGGTGGTGGGGGTGAAAACAGTGGCTGGGTTCAAGAATGCATGGCACAGGCTTAAGGGAATCGTAGTGGAAATGAATGGGGGGGGGGGGGAGAAACAGCCAGAGATCAAATAAGGTCTGATGTGATACCAAAGGTAGGAAAAAATTAGCAGACTGGGTGGGTCAAGCGGCCCTTATCTACCATTAAGTTCTTTGTTTCTATGTAAGTAAAAATGACTTTAAAAGATTAAATTGCAGTGCTGTTCCCTTTAAAATGGAACCTCTAATATTTTTTACCTACAGTTGAGGTTTGTATCGGGAAAGGCTGAGGTACTGTATATGTCAACTGGAAAATATGAAGAGACAAGTGTCTCAAAAGCTGACCTGTTGGAGCAGCGGTGGCATTACCACTCATGACACTGACAACCTGTATTCAAAAGTAATCCTGAGTCTCTGGGGAATGGCCAGGGGGGAGGAGGATCAGGCGTCCCAGAGGATGCTGCCCTCCTTTTCTGGGTAGGGAGGGAGGGAGGGCAGCCAGCTCTGGTGCACAGGTGTCCACTGGTGGCAGTGCAGTCATGAGAGGCTGAGTGGGCAGGGAGATAACAGTACATGACTCATACCATGCTTGTGTACATCCTTGTATCACTCCCCAGGCTGGCATCTCAGGGTCAAGGTCAGGAAGAAAAATGAAGGAAGGCAGTGGGCCTGAAGCAAAGAGAGGGACTGACCCCTCACAGGTCCCGCACCAGTGATGTGATAGCTTTCCCCAAACCAGATCCTGTTCAGTGGCAGTTGGGGGTCCTGCCATACTCTGCCACAGTGGGCAAGCCATGGGGGCAGACAGGGGAAACACAGTAAGTCCACGAGAAGCTGGGAGGCATGGCTGGTGGGTGAGGTCCCAGGGGGGTGGGGGGGGTCATAAGCCTACCAGTATGCGGCAAAAAAAAAAGAAAAAGTGGCTCAGTTCCCTCTGTAACAGAACAAAGCATCAAATAACTAAGTAATGAAAAGTGGTTATTATGCCAGAATTTATATTTTTCACAATAAGTAATCGCGACTCCCCAAATGTGGGAACTGCTCTGTCTAGCGGCCTTCTCCAGTTCCTGGGAACTGATTGAGGACTGGAGAAACTACTAAAATGAGGTGAAGAAATACAATAAGAAAAAAATGGCAACTGAATGAAAGAAACACCCTAAATAATGCAGAGTATTGAGGAATAACTAAAACAAAAAATAAAGTTATACATTTTGCTAGACCATTCTGGAAGCTAGAAGAGTGGAGCTGTACTTTGGGGCGACTGCTCTCTTCAGTGGAGAAACACATCTGATGTTAGGCAGTTAGGGGGAGGGTGACCACAGTGCAGAGTCTGAACTTCATTCTAATTCTAAATCCCATAATTAGCATAAGTTCTATCTCTGAAGCAGCTCAATCCAGTGGACTGGCTGCTGTTTGTGAATGTATACTAATGGATTTGTGGTGTTAGAAGTATGCATCTTTCAGATCCAGTGATACCAGCCACTCCCCTTTCTGCACGGATGATATAACTGTTCATAGCGTTACCATTTTGAATTTTTCCTTTTTAATGTGCCTGTTCATGAACCTTAAATTCAGAATGGGCTGCCAATTCCAATTTTTCTTTCTGGTGAGAAAGAACCTTGAGAAGAGTCCTCTTCCCTATTGTGAGTGAGGGACCTTTTCTGTAAACTTTATCTTTAGTAATTTCTTTACCTCCAGCTCTAACAGGACTTTTTCCTGAGGTTGGAGTGGAGGAAAAACTTTTGGGCTCTTTAGTTTTGGGAAACCTGTACACTGAATGACTAAACCGGTTTAAATAGTAGTGTCAGTGGCTCAGCAGGTTGCACACTTGCCTCTGAGGTCGAAAGATCAGATGGTTTTTCGTTCTATCCCCACACCAGGCACATGGGTTAAATTCCAATACTGACACTGCAGTGCAGCATGAGGGGGGTGCTGCCTTCCTTAAACACTGTCTTTCGAATGAGATGTTAAACTGAGGTCCCATCTGCCTGTTCTGGTGGTAGTTCAAGTGGATGTTAAAGATCCCATGACACCTCTCGAAAAGAGTAGGGGAATTTTTATTATAACTTCAGAATAATAATACTTGTTATTAAGCACATGGAAATAAATATACAAATCAAGATCCTAAGAAAGTAAAATAAGTATTTAATCATATACTCATATTGTTGTCCTTAAATCATAAAATAATCAAATCCATTATAAACCAAAAAAAACTTAAAGCAAATAAGTATTAATACATACTACCCTTACTATCAAATATAATACTTGTTCAAATGAAAATCAAAAGTTTTTAGGTAGAAACACTAAAACAAATTAAGGATTATCATATATTAACCCCCCCTTCTAAAAGAGTGGGGTATTTTTAAATAACTGCAAAGAAAGAAGTACCCCAATATGTGTTGAAATCACATGATATAGACATTCAAATTATAAAAGGAAAAGAAAGAATTAGTATTTCAACACACCCTACTCAATCCCCTAGCTTGTAATATATAATACTGTGTTGGTATTCTAAACTTTAACACTTTGAATTAAATGTTCATTCCTTCAAATCTGCCCCCCCCTTTAGAAATTACATTTTCATATATGCTTCCACAATTCCACAACATCATAATACAAAAGAATGTGTTCATACAAAAAAATTAAAAACTTTCCATAAAGCAATAACAAATTGTTAATTCATACATTTCCCCTCTAGAGATCTTGGTTATGACTGTAACCCTTATACTAAGGGAATACATATAATATAAGTCAATACTTTATATAAATCTCTAAATTCAGACGTGGGGTATCTGTAAATTCACAGAAAACCTTCTAAATTATCCCGTGTCTAACCAATTTATGTGTTTCTATCTTTGTTTATAAACTGTCCTGGAAACAGAAGTTTTTTCTTTCTAAGAGCTATAACATTCTCATGAAGAGACCAACAATATTGTTCAACAGTTACATAATGTTTTTGTAATGACCATTTACAGCGAGCCTGCCAAATATGGTATTTTATACAACCTAGTATCGCATGCATTGTACCGGCACCATATTTCTGCCATGCACTTGGAAGAATTCCTAATAAATGAATATCCATAGTTAAAAGTAAAAAAGGCGACCTTTGCCATTTAGTAAATAGTATAGCCCAAAACTGAGTTACATAAGGCTATGAAAAATAGAGATGTTCTATTGTTTCAGTAATATTTGAATAACCCTCTCCTCTAGGGCACATTCTTTCTTCTAACCCTTTGTGGGTTTTTTTTTTTGAAAAATCTTTTTAATAAAAGTGTAATGTAGTTCACAGTACAGCTGCTAATCAGGGTAACCATATGTCCCAGAAGTCTGTTATTTTTTCCCCAGCCCCCAATTGTGCTCTTTCTAACAACATACACATCTTCATATTATCTACCCATCTCACAACCGTAGGTGACAAGGGGGACATCAATACCTGAACAATAGTCCTGGCATTTATTAATGCAAGATACCACAGAGGGTTTGATTGTTTCCGATTTGGGTGTAGAGGGTCAGCACCCAGTAGAAGTTCCAAGGGTTATTTAGATGGGGCATACCCTAGGACTTGTGACATAATATTATGGATTTGATACCAAAAGGGGGTGACTTTAGAACAACTGAGTGCCAGATGCAGGAAGTCCGCCTCATCCACCTCACATTTGGGACACAAAGGAGACCTGGTACTATCAAAAGCATTCAGTTTTTTTGGCATAATATAGGCCCTATGCATGAAGTATAGTTGGATTTTCCTCAGCTTATTACTACGTGAACAGTGTAAGTAGTGAACACTTGCTAACCTCCATATTTTGGGGGTTAAGTGGAGGGAGAGGTCTGTACTCCATTTTTCTAGGCTGGAGTTACTCAGCTGAGGAAGAGAGCTTAAGAGCAAATTATAATATAGAGTCAGGGGTTTGCAGCCTGGCTGTGGTGAAAATAATTCTCCCTCTAATGGTGATGGGCTTATCCACCCATTCATAGCTGAGAGGGTGTCCCCACATCTGTGCCTAATTACCAAATATAAAAAGAAGTCTCCTGCCGGGATGTTCCAATGTTCAGCAATCTGAGCAAAGCTCAGCATCCGACCCCCTTTATAGAGCTGACTAATTACTACTAATCCCTTTTTCCTCCAGGCCCAATGTCGCTCTACTACAGCCATAGAGCAGCTACTGCCCTCCCCCGTATAAAGTTCAGTATACTGAGATTTATGGCGTTCCCTCCCTTAAAGCCAATCATTCTGTGAGCACGTGTCCAAACAGCCAGAGTGTTGGCCATGAAGGGATTATACACTTGTTCAGTTTCCATCCCTTGTAGACTCCCAATTAACAGATCATTCTTAAGGTTGCCCTCCAACATGTCTTCTTCTATATCTAACCAGGGGCAATCGATTCTAGACATCCCAGTGGGAATGAAGGCCAATTGAGTGGCCCAATAGTAAAATTTGAAGTGGGGTAGGCCCACATCCCCATCCCCATCTGCTGGTTTTCTTTGCAAGGTAGCTCTCGCTATTTTAGCCCGCCCCTTCTGCCATAGGAATTTATGCTGTCCAGATGTTTAAAATGTGCCTGCGATACATCAATAGGGAGGGCCGGGTAGAGGTACAGCAATCTAGGTAAGATTGTCATTTTAATAGCCCCTATTCTACCGAGCAAGGAGATGGGCAGTGCTGCCCATCTTTCACAGTCTTCAGCAACAGCTGTCACCAATGGTTTTAGATTTAATTTGTAAAGCTCCCCCACTGAGGCCGAAATGGTCACTCCCAGATATTTTAAGGACCGGACCAGTTGGAGGCCACCTAGCTGGACTGTTAATCGAGCCCAATCCAAGACCCCCACAGGTAAAAGTTCACTCTTCGTCCAGTTGACCTTGTGTCCTGAAACCACACCAAAGTGGCGCATTAGGTCATGCACAACTGGCAGATCCTCTGCAGGATTGTGTAGGTATAGCAACTGATCATCAGCATACATAGCGATTTTATGCTGTCTACCACCACCCTGAAAACCCCTAACCCCTGTATGTGCATGCATGGCTGCCCTGAGAGGCTCCAAGGACAGCATATATAAAAGAGGAGACAATTGGCAGCCCTGTCTAGTATCCCTACCCAAAAGAAAAGGACTCAATAGGGTATTTCCCACCTGCACCTGGGCCGAAGGGCTGCAGTACAATGCCCGCACCCAAGAGCTGAAAATTGGACCCACTCCCATCATCCCCAAAATATAAAATAGGTAACCCCACGCATCAAGTGCCACCACAGTTGCCACAAGAGTTCTCTTATTACGGGCCCATCTAAAAATAATATCAAGAGTGCATCTTGTATTGTGTTTGCCATATGACCCTTAACAAACTCTGACTGATCTGGGTGCATAACTGAGGGGAGTACTTTTTCTAATCCAGAGGCAAGTGTTTTTGCTAAGATTTTATAATGTGTAGTAAGAAGGGAGATGGGTCTGTACGATGGGCACAAATTCGGGTCTTTGCCCGGTTTAGGCAAGACAGCAATGACTGTGGACCATGTGGAGAGAGGCAACCTACCCCCTTGCAACCCTTTCTCCAGGGCATCAAAAAGGGGCCTCAGAATGAGCTCCTCAAAAGCTTTATAGAAATCTATGGGTATGCCGTCCAGCCCAGGTGCTTTCCCACTTTTTAAAGACTTCAGTGCTGCCCCTATCTCCTGAACAGATATGGGAGAGTCCAGTCTTTTAGCGTCCTCCTCTGTTATCTTGTCTGGGGGGGGCCATAGCAAAGAATTGCTCATAGTCCTCCTGGGTGGGGGAGCCTTCTGAAGTATACAGTTGCTTATAATATGCCCCCAAAACGTTGCCTATTTCTTTATTTCCTCTAATCAAGTTCCCCTGGCTATCCTGAATTTGTATGATAGATTTTGCAGACTCCTTCCTCTTTAGCTGCCAAGCAAGATATTTCTCAGCCCTATCACCATCAAAATACCGCCCGGCATCTGTGAGCAATATAGTATTCTCTAGCTGTGCACTAGACAATGGTAAACCTCCACTTCAATTTTTGTACCGTACTGTAGAGGGCAGCAGTGGGATGTAGCATATGTGCCCTCTCTCAAGCAGTTATCTTTTCTCTAAGAGATTCTAGCTCCCTAGTAGTGGTGCGTTTCACTTGCACTGCAAAAGAAATAGATTGCCCCCTTATATAAGCTTTCAGTGCTTCCCAGCGTGTAGCATGAGAGGTGTCCCCCCGGTGGTTAAATTTTAGAAATTCCTGAATGGCTGTCCCCATAAAGGTCAAATACTCTTGATTCCGTAGGAGTAATGGATCAAGTTTCCAGGCCCTATTACCGGACTTGGATCCAGTGTCAGAGATACTGACAAAATGCAGAGCATCGTCTGATACTAAAATTGGGGTATACCCTGTTCTCCCCAACCCTGTCACCAGGGCCCCTGACAGCATTAGCCTATCAATGCGTGCATAGGATTTAAGCATGTGCGAGTAGAAACTATACTCTCGCCCCGTAGGGTTTAAATGTCGTCAGATGTCAATCAGATCAAAATCATTTTGCAGGGCTTCCAAAGCTTTCGCATTTTGGGATTTAAGTATTGGGGTAGCATTTGAATGGTCCAGCATCCTGTCAGTGACGCAATTAAAATCACCCCCCATTACCCAGGGTCCCTCCCAACGTGACATGTCTAGAGCCAACTTCTGAAAGAAACTTGGATCCACCACATTTGGAGCATAAACCGAGCCTACAAGGACTGTGCCTTTGCCCGGGATCTCAGCCTTGGCCAGTGCATAACGGCCATGTGTATTAGTACGGGAGTTCAAAATATTTATGGGGGATCCTCTTGGGAGCCAAATAGAGGCACCCTGAGCCTTAGTTGCAAATGTTGAGGAAATCCAAGTGCCCCCCATAAACTCTGCTGTTTTTTGTGATTCAAAAGTTGAGAAATGTGTCTCCATGAGGAGAACCAGTGCCCCCTTATAGCAATGGACCTCCGTAATTTCTCTCTTCCACTTTACAATAGACTTTAAACATTTATATTCCATGAAATACAATTAGCATCATCCCCCATCGTATAACAGAGTATTGTCACACCTGAGCATCTTAGTATGTAACAAGTGAACCACCACACCATTTTCCCCATATAAACAAACCTCTTCCCCCCACCCCCTTCCCCAGCCAAAAATTCCCCAGCTATTTCCCCAGTTGTCCAAAACCAGAAAGCTTGCCCTTAGAGATGGCCCCAGCCCAGCGCACACCTGTGACAGCAATTTAAGGTGTCTCTGGCGCGAGGCCATCCCCTCTCTCACAAGTAAAAAGGCTGTTTATTCTGAGCTCTAACATCCCCAAACTTCCCTCCCCACGTATTAAAAGTAAACATCCCCCCCAACCCTGCAAACTATATGTAACTATAACACCCCCCCCATACAGGTATAAACCCGTCAGCAATCCCATTGCAAACAATAGACAAATTAAACAATGTCTGTCCATAATGCTAGCCTTTGTGATGGAAACTGAGGGAGGGGGGTGGCGAAATTAGAATTAGCATGAGAATTTTCCAAGCAGCAGTTTAGGCTAAATTATGAGAGCTTGAATACACACAAAGGAATAACAGTTCAACATACATCAACTCTATATCTAACCTCCTGAGAAATATCATAGGCCATCCTTAATTATTAAAATTAATATGTCCCCCTAGATGCAGGCGGTCTCAAAATAGTTTTGATCCTGATATTCCTGAGGGTCCACAAATAAGGGAGATCTTGTAGGCCCAAAACACGACCTGCTGCTACCCGTGTCCCCAGACATGGTCGGGTGAGATATAGCAAAGCACAGCGAGCAGGCCTAACACAAGGAAGTGCTCTTCATGACCATATCTGCCCTCATAGCTCACCCAGGGCTAACTAACCAGGACTCAGGAAAGTAGCCAGCGGTCCAAGGAAGAATCCGATGGCATCTAAGGTGTCCATATGAAACCCTTGTTGCCCTGACTCTGTCCTGTTTGCATTTGCAGCATACAGAGCAGTAAAAGAGATAAAGAAAAGGAATAGTAGGCCCCAGGCTTCAAACACAGGACTCAACCCGCTGAAACCCGTAACCCCAGGCACGGTCGGGTAATAAGGCATACATCTCCAAGTGTTCAAGTGGCACCCACGCGTGAATCAGATAGGTTTCCATATAACCACACTGCACTCCCAAATTTCAGGCCCCGCCGTGTCAGTCCAAAACTAGGCCCATTGCTCAGATTTAAAAACTTAGTTGAAATCAATATGGCCCTTTAGGTGCCACAGATACATGAGGTGGACATAAAATCCCCAGGAGATTTGTAATTTAATAGGCCAACCAAATCAAATTAACCAAGCATTTATATGAAGTTATACTGTCAAAAGATATATGCACTTAGCTCAGTCGCCATTAGGCCTCTCTCGATTTCTCCTGGCCTCCTCCTCCTCGAGCCATTTCTCTGCGGCTTTGTAGCAGATAAAGAAGTTAGGGCCCTGCCCTGGCCGATCCACATGCAGACTTGCTGGGTAAGTTAAGGAGAATTTCCAGCTCAATTTATACAGCTTGTTTTTAATCGGGTTGAATTTTTGCCTTTTCAGCTGCAGCTCTCGACTATAGTCCGGATAAATAAAGACTGTGGCATTGTCGACCTTCAGGGGCCTCATTTCCCTGGCTTTCTGCAGCACGGCTTCTTTATCTTTAAATCTGAGCTATTTAATTAAACAGTGCCTCGGATGTTCCCCAGGTTTAGGAAGCGGCCCAACCCGGTGAGCACGCTCAATCTCAAAATCCAGAGACTCCTCAGGCAGCCACAGATATTTCTTCAGTACCCAGTGGATACCCTGATTCGGGTTTTGGCCTTCCAAGCCCTTGGGCAAACCGATTATACGGATGTTGGATCTCCGTGATCGGTTCTCCTGATCATCCAAACTGTCCCGGAGGTCAGCAATTGTTGATGGTAGCCCATTTCTTTCAGCATTGACACATAGAATCATAGAAACATAGAATTTGACGGCAGATAAGGACCGCTTGGCCCACTTAGTCTGCTCATTTCCCTACCTGATTGATAAGCTGCAGATTCTAGTTAATCAACAGCTTACTTCCTCCTACCCACCACTAGAATTGCCTTATGCCTGTCCCATGCATTCTTGAATTCTCCCACTGTTCCTGACTCCACAACCTCCTCAGGAAGGCTGTTCCATGCATCTACAACCCTCTCTGTGAAAAAATACTTTCTAACATTACCTCTGAGCCGTCCCCCTTCTATCTTGAAATTGTGCCCTCTTGTTCTTGCACATCTCTTCTTCTGAAAGATACTACCCTTTTGTACTTTGTTAATTCCCTTGAGATACTTGAAAGTTTCTATCATGTCCCCCCTCTCTCTCCTTTCCTCAAGGGTATACATATTAAGCTGCTTTAGTCTCTCCTCATATGTCTTCTGGTGCAGACCCTGCACCATTTTGGTTGCCCTCCTCTGAACAGCCTCCACTCTGTCTATGTCATGGCGGAGATGGGGTCTCCAGAATTGCATGCAGTACTCCAGATGGGGTCTCACTAACTGTCTGTACAGAGGAATAACAACTTCCTCTTTTCTACTGTTGATGCTTCTCCCTATGCATCCCAGTATCCCCCAGCCCTCTTTACTGCCTTCTCACATTGCTTGCCCACCTTTAGGTCATCTGATATAATTACTCCTAGGTCTCTTTCGATTTTTGTTGTTGTTACTAACTCACCCCCCATTGTGTACTCTTCCCTTGGGTTTTTGTTTCCCAGATGCATTACCTTGCACTTCTTTGCATTGAATCCGAGCTGCCACATATTTATCCATTCCTCCAACCATAGATGCCTTTTCTTCTTTCCACCACACCTTGTGATCAACCCTGTTGCAGATCTTTGTGTCATCTGCAAAGAGACATACCTTTCCTTCCAGGTGCTCTCCAATGTCACTTATAAAAACATTAAAGAGGACCGGTCCCAGTACCGAACCCTGTGGTACCCCGCTAGTTCCCCTCCTTTCTTTACTGTGGACTCCATTTACTATTACCCTTTGCGTCCTGTTGTCCAGCCAGTTTTTGATCCAGGCAAAGGAATAACAGTTTAACATACATCAGCTTCGGCATAGGAGTCTTCCATGTCACTGACTCGGCGCTCCAGCTCACAAATTTGTGAAGTGTGAGTGGTTGTGGTTTCTGTTAGGGTTGTAGCGACAGATTGTAGGTGTGCAAACTGTGTGTTCAAGTTATGGAAGCCCGCTTTCATATCTTTTTGCATTAGTGCCAAGGTATCCTGGACACTCGCTAGTGATTTTGTTAAGTCCATCATGCATACCTCAGCTCGATCGCCACTTGTGCTGATAGTCGAGGATGAGGGCCCAGGTTCACGAGAAGTGCTGTTCAGTCTACTAGACGGCGTCCTGGCACCAAATTGTAGGTTTCCCTGTTTGTTTTTAGATTTGCTGGTAGCCATCCATTTCTAGAGTTGAAGGCTCTCTAACAATTGCAATTTAGGTTACATTTTACAGCCGCTAATCATAGTTAAGAGTCGCCACCCCAGGGAGCCGATTCAGAAAGCGTCCTCCATGCTTGCTGGCTAGACACGCCCCCTAACCCTTTGTGTTTGAGATTTCCTTTAACATTTAATGTTTGGTGAACCCCTAACCATAGGGTATCCCACATATAATCTGGAACCCTAGGTTGTGTCAGTATGACCTGCGTTTGCTTAACCTCATACTGATTTCTTGTCATAAACTCTGGGTCTTCCTGAAAGTAGAGCCCCTATAGGTTTATATAGAATTCTTTTCTCATTATATTTGTGATTGTTGATTTTGTTATACCCCACAGTTTTAATTTCCCAAAACAGGTTTGAAAATACCCAGGCAATGCCTGAGTAGATTTTTGCTTTGGAATGGCGTTGTCTAATTCCCACCCTTGGAGCCATTTATCAGTTTGGCCTCTTACCCAATTAATCCGAAGTATAATTTTTACCTTTTCTGAATCATGTAACAAGGGCTTTATGTTAGTATAAAGGAATATACTAAAGAAAAAAGTAATGGGATTTACTGTATCATTTGTATTCCTCCTTCCTTAATGTCCCTATATAAGATGTCACTTTTAATCGGATTAAGTCTGCTACCCCAGATAGCAAATATACTATATAGGGCTGTCTCTAATTGTTTAGGTAGAGGAAATATTTTACTTAAATGCAAGAATATTCCAATTAAGAAGGCTTTAACCGTATAGACTCTTTTTTTCTTGGCCATTCTCCACCTATTCCAATATTGTACCTTATTTCTAGCTTCCTTAGTTAGAATCTTCCAATTATAATAGTCCATCTCACCTTGTCCAAAAAATATTCCTAAGATTTTATAAGGAGTCTGAGTGACTGGTACACCCATAATTTGTGTGTGAGCAGTGTTATCTAACCCAATTTGTAGGCACTTACTTTTATTCAGATTAAAGGAGGCTCCAGTTCCCTTTCTGAAGTCTACTGTCAACGCTTCCTCAGCTCCACTAGAGGGGAAATCTGCCAAGAGAAAACAGATGTCATCAGCATATGCAATTGTTTTTATTTCCACATCTTCACTATTAATAGATATCCCTCTTATTTGAGCAGATTTCTGTGCAATAAAGGTTCTAATGTCAATATATATAACATGGGGCTGAGGGGGCACCCCTGTTTCACACCTCTAGTGACCTCTAGTGACCTTTCCCACATGTCCCAACCATCCATTTACATAGGGCACTACCACTGCACATAACTTTGCCATTTTTACATATTTTTAGCCACAATTTTCAACATAGCCTTATCATGACCCCACCTTATGAACAAAGGTGATGAAAATTTTCAAATCCCGACCAAAAGGCAATTTCCCCAAATGTCCGAAAAAGAACCTTTCGGGTTTGATTTGCATAATGCCATTGCCATTAGTCATGAGATGGGGTCCCAAAAAGGGCATTTCAAAAATTTGGGGTCAAAATATGCAGAAATGAAAAGTTATGCATCAAAGTTAAAAACACCATAGAAATACATTGAATCACCGCACTTACCTTAGTTTCTCATATTGCAGTCTGTGTTTCCAGCAGCAAGATGTGTCTTTGATTGGAAAGTGGATCTTCACCCTGGGACCTGTTCAGGTGAGGGAGGGAGTTTAGGGGATGTGGGGTGGTGGGTTCGCAGTGGGAGGTTGGTTTGGGGGATCAGATTGGTGCGGGACCATTTTCTTTTTTACAGGTCTAAAAAAATACATTGAGAGACGTTTTTCTTTATTATAGGTTTCTTAAATATGGGGATGGTGATCGGACGGTGGGGGTGCCACTAGACACCAGGAAAACTTAAAAAAATATGGGGACATTAATCAGTGGGCCAGTGGTGCCACTACACCACCAGGGAAACATTAACAAATATGGGGATGGCAATCGGAGGGTGGGGGGAGGTGCCACTAGACACCATGTAAATATTAAAAAATACGGGGACGGCAATAAGAGGGTGGAGGGGTGCCAATAGACACCAGGGAAACATAAAAAAATATGGGGGTGTAATCAGAGGGTGGTGGGTGCCACTAGACAATCAAAACATTAATGAATATGGGGACAGTGATTGGTAGGTGAGAATTGCCACTAGACACCAGGGAAACATTAATACATATGGGGATGACAACTGGAGGGTGGGAGGTGCCACTAGATACCAGGGAAATACTAAAAATATGGGGACAGCAATCAGAGGGTGGGGGGTGCCACTAGACATCAGGGAAACATTAATGAATAGAGGGATGGTAATTGAAGGGGGTGGGGGTGCCAGTAGACACCAGGGAAGCATAAAAAAAATATAGGGACGGCAATTGGATGGTGGTGGGAGTCACTACACAAGAGGATGGCGATTGGCAGGTGGGGGGTGCCACTACACACCAAAGAAACATTAATGAATATGGGGATGGTGTCTGGAGGATGGGGTGCCACTAGATATGAGAAACATTGATAAATACGGGACAGTGATTGGAGGGTGGGGGGGGTACCACTAGACATCAGGGAAAAAGGGGGAGTTATGGCTTCTTAAACTTCCCATATTATCCTATGGGAATTTGCAAATTTTAATGTTTGTAATTTTTTATGTAGCCCCTAGATACTTTTAGGGGGATTACGTGTTATTCTAGCAGTACTCATTATGACCTTTGGTTTCATATATATTGTTCCTTAAAGAGCAGCTGACACCATTAAGAGAACTTTTACGAAACATAATATTTAGACACAGTCCAGCTTATATTTCACATTAGTTATGTAATACTCCTCCCCATTATTTATTACTGAGGTGATTTGCATGAAAACAGGATCTTTGCTCCTTAAGAGTTGTATCTATTCCTATTGCCTTCTCCCTACCATAGGTCATAATGCACTACCTGTGACAGCACAGTTACTCCCATGGCAATAGATTGTGATGTCACAACAGAGGATTATGACATGAAGTAGGTAGGGAGTTAGCTGTAGAGGCAGATGAACTCTAAGGGAGGAAAATCATGTATTCATGAAAATTTCCTTAGTAATAAATGATGGGGAGGAGAAATCTATAGAATATATATGGAATGCAAGCTGAATCATACCTAAATATTATGTTTTTAAAAGTTTTCTTTTAGGCATTAGCAGCTCTTTAAGACCACATTTTGAGGGAGTCATGTGTTCTTAATGTTCAAATCAATAAAAAAATTGACGTCCAAAATCCTTTTTTGTTTGTGGGAATCCTTTTTTGTATGAAATGAAAAAAGGATATGAAAAAGGATCCCTACAAATGAAAAAAGAAGACCCCGTCAAACAAAAAAAGAATTGGGAAAAAAAAACTAAGTCCAAAATCTTGTTTTTAATTCAATTCAGTTTTATTTTTATACTGGAAGGTATGTGAGCAAAAATGTCCATTTTCATAAACCTCCAGTGGTACAAAAATTTGGTAATACAGAGAAAAAGGCAAAAACAATATTTGCAAAATTTTACGGTATATTTACAATAAGAGCAGTGTTGATGACAGGAACATCTAGAATAGAAACAAAAATACAGAGCACACAACAACAGAGCCAATATACAGATACTTATAAACTTTAAGGTAACTCAAGGGTTAGTGGGCATTCAGGGGGGATTACCTACAGGGGCAGAAACAGGTGGTGGATTGGAGGAGGTGGTCCTTGAGGGAGGAGGTGAATGAGTCAATTGAACTACAGGCCTGAAGTTCAAGGGGCAGTTTATTGTAAAACTTCAGGCCTTTGTATGTGATGGGGTTCTGTGCATGCTTGGTGCTGTAAAAAGGGGTGTCGAAGATATGACAGGCGGCCCCTCATTTATTTTATTTATTTATTTATTTAAAAGTTTCACCAGGAAAAGCATACTGAGCAGTAATTTCTCATTTCCAGATGTATCCTGGGGGGTAAGGGGAGGGGATAGAGAAAGAATACATGGAACAATCATTATAAAATGTACAGAATCTAAGAACAAAATACAAATATAATATACAGTACACAACTGAGATTGATCAAACAATGCAGTTACAAGAACTAGGCTTCAAGTGCAAATACAAGGTTGTCATCAGATGCAGCGATAACCTAGGAAATAGTAGCGTTATAATAGTGAATGTGAGGTTCCAGAGTTTAGTAGGGAGGGAGTGGCAAAATTATTTTGGGGAGAGAGAGGAAACGGGCATGTAGACAGCTGCAGGACAGGAAGGTGTGGTTGCAGAGGAGCAAGGAGATGGCATGAAGGGAGGGAGCATTACAGATTGGGGTGGGGAAGGAGTTCCAGAGATTGGGGAAATGATGGGAGAAGGCAGCTTGGCCAACGAGGTGG
This sequence comes from Neoceratodus forsteri, assembly GCA_016271365.2. NCBI lineage: Eukaryota > Metazoa > Chordata > Ceratodontiformes > Ceratodontidae > Neoceratodus > Neoceratodus forsteri. The sequence continues at coordinate 675,259,862 of CM028131.1, read as the reverse complement.
CCCTGAAGGGGACAACCAGAGCACAGAGGTTAGTGTTATGAAAGGGGTAGGTAGAAGGGTAAGGGAGGGAGAGAGAGAAGAGGAAGGGTAAGGGGGGGGGGACCAAACCAGAATGTTGCTATGAGGTTAGCACAAAGCGAGAGGCATGGGTCTTCAAGTGAGTGGAAGAAGAGAGACTGGTAGAGGGTGCAGTGGTGAGTGCGAGGGGGGGACATATGAACATGCAAACATATGACATTGCCAACGGAGTTAGGCCACTTGATCTACCAAGTCTGCTCAGGTGTGCAGCTAGCATTTTTAATTTGCAGCTGCCCCACCCCCCTCCCATTTCCCAATTACCACCCCCTCACCCTATCCCATGCCCTTTTGAAGCTACCTACCGTCTTGCATAATACAACCTCCTTTGGTAAAGATTCCATTTTGCTACCACCCTCTCTGAAAAATAGTGTCTCCTCATTTCCCTCTTAAATTTACCCCCCTCCAATCTAAGACCATGTCTTCTTGTATCCCTTCCTTTTCTGAGCCTGAACATCTCTTCATTGCCAGCTTTGATTATCCCTTTCAAGTACTTGAAAGTCTCAATCATGTATCCCCGATCTCTTCTCTCCTCCAGGGAGTACAAATTCAGTTCTCTCAGTCTATCCTCGTATGGCCTATCTTGCAACCCCTGGATCACCTTTGTTGCCCTACATTGAACACTATCTAGTAATCTCACATCCCTCTTCAGGTATGGGTGCCAGAATTGCATACAGTATTCAAGGTGCGGTCTGACAAGTGTCTTATAGAGTGGCAGGGACAGTCAAGAGCAAAAACATCAGAAAGCATGGAAGAGGGTGTCCAGTCTGGCTAGGAAAGTCCTGGGAGAGGCACTGTAGACTACATCGCTGTAGTCAGATATTGGGAGGATCATTTTTTGGACAAGTGCCTGATGAGCAGGTCAGGGGATGCATCCACAATTTCTATACAGGGCACCAAGCCTGGGGTGCAATTTTTTGTGGATGGCATCCACATGTCCAGAAAAGTTGAGGTGTTGGTCCAGCCAAACCCCAAGATACCTAAATGAGGTAACATCCTCAAGTATAGTCCCATTGAGGGTGTGCAAGTGAGGGGGGGGGGAGGTGACAGCTAGCAAGTCTCTGCTTCGTGCCAAAGGTCATGGAGACTGTCTTCTTGGTATTCAGGAATAGTTGATTTGAGTGGCGCCAGAGCTGGACATTGTTGAAGTCTAGCTGCAGTCTGGACTCCACATCAGAGGTGGAGGGCCCAGAGGTATACAGGACTGTGTCATCTGCATACATGTAGATAGAAAAGGAGGAGGAGGAAGAGGAGGAGGAACATACAGCAGGAAGGTCATCAAGGAAGATCGAATATAAAAGTGGACCAAGGACAGAGCTTTGAGGGATGCTGGTGTTGATGAGGGTGGGGGGATAATGAGTCTCTGACGTTGACCAACTGAGTTTTGCCTTCAAGTTAGAAACAGAACCGGGTGGTGGCACTTGTTGACAGCCCTGCTGAGGAGAGTTTAGGAAGGAGGAGGTCATGGGAGATGGTGTCAAATGCCTAGGTGAGGTCTATAATGATGGTGAAGGTTATGAGGCCCTGGTCCATGCCAGAGTGGTTGGAGTCTGTGAGCCTTAGAAGGGAGGTGGTGGTAGAGTGGTACTTCCAAAAGTCAGACTGAAAAGGGGTGAAAAAGAAAGTGGAGTCAAAGAAGAGAGAGAGTTGGGAGAGCATTATATGCTCTTGTAGCTTAGCAAGGCTAGGAAGAAGGGAAATAGGTCAGTAGTTGCCAGGGACAGCAGGGTCTCCCCCTTTGGGAAGACAGATAATAGTGGCATGTTTCCAGACAACTGGGACTGAGGGAATGGAGAAGGAGAGGTTGAGGAGAGAGGCTAGAGGAGAGGCGATAGCTGGAGCAGATAGGCAGAGAAGTTTAGAGTCTGGACCATTGGGGCACTTGCCTTTGTTTGGATTCAGGGCAAGAAGAGCTTTAAGGGTGTCAGAAGGGAACACGGGGTGAAGGAGGGAGGTGGGGGGAGGACCTTTATCGGTCTCAGGGAGACTGGAGGAATGGATGTGGGAGGGATGAGGCACAGAGATGAAGTAGGAATTGAACTCAGAGGCTACTTCAAGGGGACAGTCAGGGAGGAGGCGCCTACTTTGAGAACTGGTTTTCAGGATGGGTTGGTGGGGAGAAAAGGGCCTGGACCACTTTCTCAAATTTTGATGGGTGGTTTATGTTAGATTAGAAGGTGGCCTGGACATAACCTGCTTTTGCCAGACATGTTGCCCTGGTGCAGGGATTCCAAAGAGAGCAGTAGGTTTGATATTTGATAGTCAGCATGGGAGCCAATGGATCTGTGGACTTTCCAGGCATTGTCCCAAGCACACATGCACTGCATGCCAGCAGCTCACCCGTGATCCAGGGGAGGTGGGAGCCTCGCACCCTGACATGTCTGAGGGGAGGATGATGGCTCCAAACATCAAGGAATTTGTTTTAGAAACAGTTAAGGGCTGAGTTGATGGAGGAAGCAGTGAGGATAGGGGACCAGTCTGTGTTAGCTAGGTCATCAAGTAGGGAGGTGGATCAGATCCAGGGATTTGTAAGAGCAGATTAGCAGGAGTTTTGGAGGGGCTTTGGGGCGATGAATCTTGTGTACACAGTAGATCACATGAAGATTGCTTAATGAGTTGGGAAGGATAACCGCAGTGACCAGGCAGTGCGGGTGGGAGGTCAAAACCCAGTCAATGAGGGTATGGTTCTGGGAAGTGAGGTTTAGGTGAGTGGGCTCACTGATTATCTGGGAAAGACTGAGGATTAAGATATCAGTCCGGGTTTTGGAATGTGATGGGAGAGCCAGTTTAGGTAAAAATCACCTAGTATGTGCAGTTCACCAGTGGAGGTGTGTGGTAGGATGGTAGCCAAGAGGTCTGTGATAGAAGTGGCAGAGAGACCAGAGCAGCAATAGATGCTTGCAATGAAGATGGGAAGGGAAAAGGGAAGGGAGAGTTTTATCAGTAAGAGCCCATATGCGGATGGGAGAGAGGGAGATGGCTAGGATAGGAGTGTACTGGATTGAGGCAGCAGTGTACATTGCCACACCCCCAACCCTGCTGGGCCAATCCTGTTGGATAAGTGAATAACTAGGGATGGTGATAACTGCATTGGGAATCTTCAGGTTGAGCCAAGATTCTGACAGGATTAGTATATCAGGTTTGAGAGTACACATGAGAGGTTGGAGGAGGGTGATTTTGGGGAGGAGGCGCCTAATTTGTAAGTGAGAAAATGTCAAGCCCCATGGGAGGAGGGGAGAGATTGGGGGGAGGGGCCAAGATTAGGTTCAATGTCACCTGCTGTTAGTAGCAGGAAGGTGATAAGAATCTTGGTGGGGACTGCCAGGCATTTACATGGCAGTGAGTACTGGGAGGGTGGGTGGGTGGGTGAGGGGATGGAGGGCAGCTTGTGCCAAAGCAGGCAGGTATGAAGGCACAAGGAAGGTAGAAGAGAGGCACAAGGAGGCCAGGGGTAGTATGACTGGGGGAGACATAGGAGACAGGGATGTTGACAAGGATACTGGGGAGGACAGAGGACTTCCAGGGAATGGTAGGTATGTGGATAGGAAGGCACAGAGAAGAAAGAGGGAGGGAGGGAGGGATGCTGGGGCAATGAGGAGGTAAGGGTAAGCAGGATCATGGCCAAGGGCAGCACCAAAGACAAATATTGGGGGGGGTTGAGCGAGCAGGTGGGCTGACCACTCCAGGAGGACTATTGTGGAATGCAGCAGAGCACCTGCCAGGGTGCAGTTTGATAAGTAGCTGGGAATAGAACACCTATACATAGAAGGAATCAGAGGGTGAATAGGCTTCACAATGACCCCGGAGGTGGGTTGGGAAGAGGACCCGAGATGATGTTTGTTGAGGACCTGAGTTGGGTAATACTTTGCAGCATACAACTAGAGTGGGAAACAAAGCAGTAATGAGTTAAAAAGTAAAACTAATGGCCAGAATCAGTGGGGAGAGGGGAATGGATGGGAAGAACCACATTTGGGATGGGGGGTAGGGTAAACCATGAGCCAGTTACAGGGAAGGTGGAAAAAGTTAGCTGATTGGTTCTGGAAGGTTGGAGGAGTGTATAAAGGGGACACAACTCTGGGTGGGTGGGTGGGAGGTAGTACTTGGTGACGCAGCAGCAGCACCACCTGCCAAACTCAGGAGCTGCTGCTATACCTGGAATGCTGCTGGGGAGGGCCATGGACATGGAGCCCTGCAGAGCCCTCATGACCCTATCTGCTGGACGGGTGGGCATCTAGTGGGATGAACTACAGTGGAAAAGGGATTAAAGAGATAAGGGACTACAGGGCGTGCAACTGTAAAATTAGCTCACAGGTGTTTAGTGGTGGACTGAGCATGCTGAGGCAGCCAAAAAACAATCTATTGACTCTGGCTAAATTCTATAAAAGCACTGCTGGTTGTAGCCTGAATATTCACCAGATTTCACTGTTTAAAGCAAACATTCACTGACAACACGCTGGCCTGGCAAGGTAAATTTCTCTATTCGTCATGTCAGTTTCAGGCTGTAATCTGCTTAAAATACATGTTGTCTAATTCATGCTGAACTAACTGCTAAAACAACATAATTGACAAAAATCTGGGCAGAATGTAGCATGGAAAATAGGCTATCAGTAACAGATGCTGTGTCTCCTGTGGAAAACATGCAGAGTATTTCATTTGAAGGGATCCTTAAACCATATGAAAAAGGATTCCTACAATCAAATCTACAAATGAAAAAAGAATTGGAAAAAACACGTTAAGTCCAAAATCTTTTGGGGTATAAAAGGGTCCTTTTCACGTGGCTGAATTCCTTTTTCATATAGCCATACAAAAAAAGCTGAAGCAAGTGATGAAAAAGGATGCAAACATTTAAAAAAAACACATTTGGGGGTCATTTTAACAGTGAAGTGCAGAATCCACCTAACGGGGTCTAGATGAACAAAATATATGTGTTGGTCTCTGTGGAGGATGTAATTTTTGTGGGTTTTGAAAAATATATATATTTTTTTAATGGAAATAAGATGGCAGCCAAACAAAAAAGGATTTTGTCATATGAAAAAGGATTAGCTCCCACAAGAAAAAGAATCCTTTTTCATATGGCCAAATTCTTTTTTCATTACAAAACTCTGTCCTGAAGTGCCTACTGAGCATGCTCAGAACCAAAATTTTAAAACATAATAGCTGTGAAATGGATTATTTATTTTTTCACCAAACCAGCAAAAGCCACTACTTTGGGCCATGCCCTTTGTACCCTGAAAATTTCTGACCAAAATTTCAAACCGTCTGAGGCTAGGGGCCAACAAAAAACAGCAAAGAAAAAACTCTGATTTGTATCACTTTTTTCGCTATCTGGATCTCAGACTCTGCACATCTGACTGGAACAATAGTTGGTATGTCCAGAGATCTACCCCACAAGACCATGCATGCCCAATTTCGTGCAAATTTGTTGAAAGGTTACGCAGTTATTAAAGTGCAAAAATGGGGGTTTAACATTAAACACCCTACTCAACCATAACTGTATATATATGATATGCCATGGGTGCATCAGAAATATGCCTGATATCCCCCTTCCCCTGAGTGCAGTCTGACCTTATGGTATCATGAGTGGCAAAGTACTAGGATGTGAAGCCTGCCAAAGCAAATGTGAAATCTGGGCGCACATATAACATTAGTATGCAGCACCTAATTTAAATAAGACACTCCATAGTGGTATAAAACTTCATTTTAACTAATAGGGGACCCAACCCCTGTCTATTAGTATGAACAACCACTTATATAAACAGGAGCTACAATATCAAATCCTTGGGTTCAAAGCACAGCAGGGCCACTGTACATACTGAAAATTAGAAGTGCCCAGTTACACTTACAGCATAGACCCCGGTACCTGCCAATCCTGAATACAGTAAAACCCTACAGTTACGTCATTTGTATCCAGTGTTGGGTAAGATCCGGAGGCAGTATAGCGCAGTGGTTTAAGGCTCTGAGCTGCAAATCTGGAGACCTGGGTTTGAATCCCAGAACCCACACTTGCATATACTGTGTGACCCTAAGCAAGTCACTTAACTTTCCTGTGCTCCCAGGTTGCACCTGTAAACAAGCTTTCAGCTTAGTGTGTCTCACCTGGTTAAACAATTGGAAAAAAAAGTTACTTTTTCTATTACTTTTGGAAACTTTTTCCAGAAAACTCTATGCAGTCACTAGCAAGGATAGAGAAGTACTAGAAAAAGTAATACACCTTACATTTACAATTATTTATGTCTTTTTATACGAAAGTAATACATAACTATAATTGATTACATTTATTTGAAAGTAACTAGTAACTAACCTATTACTTTCAAATAAATGTAATCTGTTACAGTTTTTTTATTATTTTTGTATTGTTTTTGTATAAAAAGAAATAAGAAACTGTAACTGTCAGTTGTATTACTTTTTCTAGTACTTCTCCATCCTTGCTAGTGACTGCACAGAGCTTCCTGGATCAAGTTTCTAAAAGAAATAGAAAGTAATAGAAAAAGTAACTTACCCAACTGTTTGTATCCCATCAAAGGCAAATGCTGAAAAAGTCCACAAAGAACAAAAATTAATAAAGACAAGCACTTTTTCCAAGAAGTGGAAGATGTTCGGAGAGTGGTTTCTAAAGGCATAATCTTGAAATACTGTAGCTTCTCCTCGGGATGAGAAGCTGCTTTAGATGGTTCATAATTTCAGAAGGTATTTCTAAAAGATTGTCACAGCATAAACATCACACTGTTTAGTTATTTAACATGAGGACGGAAAAAATATACATTAATAAAAAGTTGGTAATATCTTGTCCTATGTGGGTTAGTGCAAAGTTAAAGATGCCTAAACAATGACGCTTTTTTTCCCTCCGACTGCCTTACAGAACTTTTCACAGCAGTTATTTTATTCCTCTCGGTCTGCCTTACTGTATTTATTATTTTACCTACTTCCTGCAGTTATTTTTATTTTATTTTTGCAGTTATTTTAATGTATTTAAGTCAGTTAATTTTAGCCAACTAGTGTTTCTATAACCAAGTTTTACTACTAACCCATTTTCATTTAAAAGTCAGTTAATTCAGCAGTATTTAGCCAACTAGTGAGTCTGTTACCAAGTTTTTACTTACTTTCTGTATATTTCTTGGTGAGGTCTGCATGCTCCCAGTTAGCATAATCCCTCCCTCCCGTCTGCCATTATTTAAAGACTGTCCTGACTGCCTTACTGAACTTTTCACAGCAGTTATTTTATTTCTCTCGGTCTGCCTTACTGTATTTATTATTTTACTTACTTCCTGCAAGCGCGGTGGCTGCCCCACCCACCCACTCTTGCCCTTCTGTATATTTATAGATTCTACTGGTCTTGTGCATTTTTCTATCTTCCTAGAAGCCCACTGGCTCCTTCTCATGTCCTACCAATAGGTGTCACTCAATACTCAATTTATCCTGCTGCCAAATTTTTTCACCCTCTCTCAAACAGGCCATCCTGTCCTGGCTCCCTCTGCTCTCCAACTACTTCTGTCCTGAGAAGCAACCCCCCTCCCTCTCCACCTTCTCATCTTTTTATCAACATGGTGCCTTCCTCCACATGTCTATTACTCCTCTTTCTTGTGTCTCACTCTTCCCCCTCTATATCCCCCTCAAAGGAGTGCCCCCACTGAAATCGCTTCTCCCTCTGCACCTTCCCTACTATCTCCTTTCCACATGCTCTCCCAACCACCACCAACCATCCCATCCATCCATCCAGGCCTTCTGCCAGTCCCCTTTGCTAAACATATGTTCCTCCTTCTCACCCTACATCACCCCCCTAGAGCCCCTTACCCCCTCTCCCTACTGTTTCCTTCCAAGAAGCAAATACTATATACTCTTTTCTCCTCCTTCTCCTGTTGATCTCAGGATATGTTTAACTTAATCCTGGTTCCCCCTCTCCCCCCCCGAGCCCCCTTCCCCAAAAGGGCCTCCAAATTTTCCACATAAATGCCCATAGTTTTCTACCCAAGATGGACGCTCTAAAAATCTGGCTTACCCAGCACGCATTAGCTGTCTAGGAGACCTAGTTCTCCTCTTCCACCTCAAAATCCCATCTTGCCTTCCCAAGCTTCACACTTTACCGGCAGCACCGTGGTAAGGGAGGTGGCGGAGTCGCTATGTATGACTGCAACTCTCTCCCCAGCTCTATCTCCTTCCAAAAAACAGTTCCTGAATCCTACGAGACCCTCCTTGTTCATCTCTCCATCCCTTCTACACCCCCATCTATATTGGAACCTTCTCTACGCTGCCCACAAACTTGCCCCTGATTCTTCACTATCATGCCTAAACTCAATCGCCACTCTCTCCTCTGATGGTGAGCAACTCATGCTGGGGGATTTCAGCATTGATTGGCTCTCAACTACTTCCTTTCATACCAGAACCTCCATTGAGTCATTAAACCTCTCTCAGCTGTTAATGGAACCAACCCATTACAACCCACACTCCACCAACCATACTCTCCTCAACTGGATCCTCTTCTCTCACCCCCACTGTATATCTACTTCTGGAGTCCTGAATGATGCTATCAGTGACGACTGTTTCACCTATTGCACCAGGAAGGTGTACCTTCCCAAATTCTCCCCCAAATATCTCAACTATCGCTCTACTCACAAACTAATCTCCAACCTTCTCCTGGCTGACCTAATCTCGGCAGACTGATCCCCTGTTTTCTTGGCCTCTGAAATTAATCAGGCCCTCATGTACTTCTCCTCCATCCTGTTAAGTATCTAGGATCTACATGCCCCTCTCTGCATTACAAGGGTCAAATGTCACCATCTTCCCTGGATCTCCCCCCACATCCTATCTCTCTGTAAAGCCTGTGACAAAGTCTGGTTAAAATTGAAATCCTCCAAAGTTATCACTGCCTCCACCACTATCACAAGCTCAGAAACTCCTGCACTAAGGCAATTTTCCAAGCTAAAACAGAATACCTTAAGTCAAACCTTTCATCCTGCCCTGATACCTCATCCTCTTGGAGCACAGTCAAATCCTTCATCAGCCACACCAGCCAGGCAGCTACCCCAACGTGCATGCAAAACAGGACCCTGTCTCTGACCCCACCTTAATCGCTGACATATTCAACAACTTCTTCACGTTCTGCTCACTACCAGACAGTCCAGTCTCTCCTTACTCCCCACCCCCTCCAACGGGTTTAGTCTCGAGCCCACGACTGCCCTTGAAGTCTACCAAGCCCTCTGTAACCTTGATCCGCACAAGCCTAGCCCTCACGGCTTTCACCCAAAGCTACTGCACCTTTCTTCTCTCCCGTTGCCACATAATTAATCTCTTCTTCCTTACCAACTCTGTCCCAAGTCAACGGAAACTGGCCAATGTTATTCTCCTTCACCTAGGGGGAGACCCCTCATACCCTGGAAATTACCATCCTATTTCCCGGCTCCCCTCCCTAGCAAAACTCCAGGAAACCTTAGTCCTCTCAAGATTGACTGAGTTCCTCACCTCTACAAATTATTTTCTCCAATCACCAGTCTGGTTTCAGAAAAAAAACACGCCACAACTTCCTCCCTCCTCCACATAACAGACTCTATCCTAGTGGCAATGGACAAAGGCCACCTCACATCTGCAATATTTATCTACCTCGCCAAGGCCTTTGATTCTGTCTCCCACCCGCTCCTCCTCTGGAAATTGTACTCGGCCAGCCTCACTTTCCCCACTGTCCTCTGGTTCAAATCCTACCTCTGTGACCATTATTAGTCTGTTATAGTAGGCAACTCTGCATAACTCCCCCCCCATCTCATCCTATCTGGTGTCCCCCGGGGCTCTATCCTGGGCCCCATCCTCTTTTCAATATTTATAAATGACCTCCCCTCAGTCTGCTTCCAATCCAGTGTTCACCTTTACGTGGTTGACACCATCCTCTATGCATCCATCCCCACCACCAACTCAATACAGCTTTCTCTCCAGGCCGACTTCAGCCGCATGCTAACTTGGTTCAAAGACAATTCCCTAAAACTGAATGCTAAAAAAACTGTCTCCATGGTGTTCGGCTCCCCCCAAAAACTGGCCAGGCTCCCCTCCTCTCCAATATTCACTGTCTCAGATACCTCCATCCTCGACACCGTCACCTTGTACAAATACCTTGGCCTCTGGCTAGACCAGCACCTCAACTTCACCATCTGTATAGACTCCTTTTGCTCAAAGCTGCACCCAAAGCTAGGCATGCTATTTTAAAACAAACACGCTATCCTCCTACACATCCACTGTGACCTAGTTCACAAAACTATCCTCCCTATCTTCGATTATGCATGAATCAGCCTCTGCCTCCTCACTCTCCAAACTCAACACCCTTCTCAACTCTTTCTTCAGATTTGCCAAAAACTCCACTCCATGTACCCACCACTGCACACTTCTCTCCTTGCTAAACTTTGCACCCCTCTCCCACAGGCGGCACATTCATTCATTTACTTTCATGGCAAAATACTGGCTTAACCTTCTCCCCCCCATACCTCTCCTCTGATCCCACTCCCATCTACCCTCTTAGATCCTGGCATCTTCGCTCCTTCTCCATCCCTCACTGGCGATCACCGGCCGGGGTCTCAGCTTTCTCTTACCTTCTCCCACATCTCTAGAATCAACTGCCTGCTTCTCTCCATGATTTCCTATCCCTCCCAGCCTTCAAATGCTTACTTAAAACCATCTCCCCATCCCCCTGCTCTCACATCCTCTCGGTTGCCACCGCTGCTCCTCACGCTGCTCCCAATCCCCTCCCTACCTCCCCTCCCTCCGTGATGCACCCTCATTGTAGTCCCTCCCTCTCTGTCTCTCTCTACAAGATCAACATCCTTTTCACTCCTCTAAGCATTCTTGGATATCAAGCTGTCCACCTAAAGCATTCTTTTTGTAAATAAACTGTTCTCAGCTAGTCAAATTCTAATTTTTATACTATGTAGTAGCCTAACTTTAATTATTACCCAGTTCCTGTATACAAATGTCTTTTCAATTGTATGTATGTAATATGACTCAAGTCCCCGGGTTGCACCTGGAAACGAGCCTCAGCTCGTTTCCAGGTGGGAGGGATATGAAATCATGGAGAGAAGCAGGCAGTTGATTCCAGAGATGTGGGAGAAGGTAAGAGAAAGCTGAGACCCCGGTTACCAAATTTTAAATAAATAAATAAAATAAAATAGCAAGAGATACTGCATGAAATTAAGTACTCCAGAATGGGAGATTGTACAAATGTTTCATTAAGACCTTTCCCTTTCTTGTGTGCCCCCATTCTGTATATCCACAGAGATTCTCCTTGTAAGAAAATATTTCAGCTTCCTCTGTTTCTATTCCATCTCCAAGGATGAGGTTAATTAGCTCTGCAGATGCTTGTAATAAATCTGTGCACCATTTAGTCATGAAGCTCTATTTGTCTGTATCAAAATGTAGGCATCTTTGTAAGCCTTAGACCTCTTCGGGTTCTGCCAGCTTTTAAGTAGGCATCAAGTGACACACTGCCAGAAGAGCCTTCTTGCTTTAAGTATGGCTCTAATTGAATAAATGCCACTTTAATGTTTTGAAGTACCTCTGGTTGATCACCAGCTTCAGTTACATTATCAGATTTGATATGTTCAGCAGTGTTATAGTTTGCTAGCAAAGGATTCTTGTCTCCTGTTTTAAAAAAATAAATCGTCAACATATTGCTTTAGGGGGTGGGGCCATGGCTCAGGTGCAAACCCACACCTTAGTGTGTGTGTATATATATATATATATATATATATATATATATATATATATATTGCAGCTCCGTTTTGTACAGTAACTGTCATTATTGCATAAAGGAAATTCCCCTTATCACTTAAAGTGAAGATTTACAGCACTTTAGAATAGAGTTAATATTTAATATAGCTTATTAGAACATTGTTTAAATTAAGTGGGAGGGTTCTAAATTCATTTATGTATGTTTTTATCAACACACTGCTTGCGCATATTGGTTAAAGCAGTGCGTCAGGTGGTGATTATCGGACTGGTGGTCAGTTAGTATAAAAAGAGTGATGGATGTTGCTGCAATCTATGTATTTATTTATTTTTGGCCTGTTCTCCAGTCCCCGACCCACTCACCACTCCTCTGGTCTCCAGGCTTCCCCCTCCGGATGGGGCCACCAGGTGGGTGACCCCTCCATGTGGGAACATGGGTCGTGAGCCCTGGTTTTGCCCTCAGGGTGAGGAACATGGGGGGACCCAGTCTTGGCTGGTCAGACGAAGTGGCAGCAGGGTGGGGCCATCATTTGTGGATGGATTTTTACTATGCTTTTCCCCCTGGGGGCAGGGATGTACAATGATGCCAGCGTTTGCCCTGCCCCTGAAACGTATGGTGCCGGCCACATGGGATCCCCAGCCTTCTCCAGGGGTCCTCATTGCACCAGACACTCTACTCCCCTTCCCTCCCCAGAGAGGGACAGTAGTCCGTAAGATGCTCAATCCCTCTCTCCCTGGGTGGCCCTCCGACTCCTGGGTCCGTCTCCGAACCCAGGATGTCAGCGCCACAGACGGACGCTTTGCTGCTGCGCCGGTGGGCCAGCTTGTTGCTGCAATTTTTTTACGTTGCTGCAATTTACTCTTTGAAAAAACACTCTTTCTGGTGTGAAACATTAGAGGAGGGGGTTTGGGTGCACACTGCCACATGGAAGTCTGCAAGTTGCTTTCAGTTTATTTTTTGTAATAATGTTTGCTTGTTTGGAAGTCTAGTATTTTCTAGTAGACTCCATTTTTTTTTTATTGGCAGTGCCGGAACATAGTTTTAGATTGTCTGGACTTTTTCTTACTAGTGCTCGGCCATACCAAGAATGACTTTGTGTTTCTATTATGCCCCTACCTCCCTTTCCATATGACCTGAAGGAAACAGAAGCTCTCTCCTTCAGGCTCAAATTCTTATAGGTTGTTTTTTGTTCATCACCCTTTTTCATGTAGGCTTCTGTTTTATCCCCAAAGAGAGAGAGAGAGTCCCTCAAATGGAAAATCAATAGACTTTGTTTTTGTGCCTTCTGACAGGATGGCTGCCCTGATCCAAGCAAACCTCCTCAGAGCTACTGCATGTGCTCGTACCCTTGATGCTGTGTCATCTGCATCAGCAGCCATGTGAAACTGATATCTGATGACTTCCAGTGCATCATCTGCAGTTCTGCTAGATCACTGCCAATTTCATCTCCTACCTTTTCACACAGTGCTTGCAGGGTACTCCTAAGGGCTTTTTTGGTACTGTGCAATGTATGCCATTTAAGCGGCTTGCCTTAACTGCAGGATGGCTTACATGTACAGTTTTCTTGCCATATAATCCAGCTTTCTGGAATCCTGTTCTGAAGGCATGGAAGCTAGAGATACTTTAGATTTCTCACATTCAGCTGCCTGCATAACTCCCCTCATAATCAGGGTGGGAATGTAAGAATTTTACCCCCTGCTTCTCTGCTTGATATTTCTTTTCCACTTTTTTGTCAATGCCAGGAGCTGAGTTTAATTGCTCCAAAATCTTGCAAGTGTTTTTTTTTTTGAGGGATTTGTCAATAGGTACTGTGAGCCTTTTTGATGGTCAGTGCCAGCATATTCATAAATTCTGCCTCCTCAATATTCTCCTCTGTCTTTGTGGATGGGATAGCCAGAGTGTCAACTATATGCCTTACAAAAGTGGATTATGAGGAACAATCCTTTTTCAGTCTTGGCAGGGAACCAAAATCATGTTTGGGGAATACTCCAGGTTCATAGGTACACCCTCCTCCTCCTCTTACAGCACAGGTACAAAGGATGCCTGAGACTCTTGAAGCAGAAAATGGAGCACTCCCAACTGCTATACTGAAATATATTTATTACTGCACCACTATAGTAAGGTTGAGTAGACTGTTTAATGTTAAACCCTTAATTTTGCACTTTAATAGCTTCACTACCATTTAACAAATTTGCATGAAAGTTTGTACGCATGGTCTTTGGTGGCAAGGTCTCATGACTTGTTAAGTTTTGGTTCCAGTCAGATGTGCAGATTCCAAGAGCCGGACAGCCAAAAAAGTGAACATTTTTTTCTGCTGTTTTTTTATTTTGTCATTGCCTAGCATCCAGATGGTTTGAAAGTTTGTGCTGAACTTTTCAAGGTAGAAAGGGCTTGGGTCAGAGTGGTGCCTTGCACTGGTTTGATGAAAAAATATCAGTCTGTTCCAGAGTTACAAGGATTTTAAATCTGGTTCTGAACATGCTCAGTATGGTCTTTTGAATAGCTGTTTTATATGAAAAAAAGAATCTGGCCCATATAGAATTTCATGTGGGGGATATGGCCACCAACTTCTCCGTGTTTTTTATTTTCAAAAATTTATTTTGAAAACCCATAAAAATGATATCCTACAGAGACACCAACACATGTATCTTGCTAACTGGGACCCCGTTGGGTGGATTCTGCAGTTAGTTTTTGGAAAAATTCCCAAGAAATGTGTTTTTAACACATTTTAAAATCTATTTTTGTTACCCAAGTTTCTTTTTCCGTATGGTCTATGAGAAATGAATACAGCCATACAAAAAAAGATTCCCTTCATACAAAAAATAATTGGGACTTTTTTTCCACATTCTTTTTTGTATGAAGGAATCTTTTTTCTTATGAATGACACAACCTCATGAAAAAGATCCCTCCATATGAAAAAAGAATTTGGACTTAGTTGTGTTTTCACATTTCAATTTTAATAAGCCATAACTCCATCAATATTTGTAGTTATGGGACAAGCTATATATCAAAATAAAGGTCTTAATGAGTACTACAACACATAACACGCCCCAAATAAATTTAGGGGACATATAAAAATAAAACATAGACATTTAAAAAATACAATTCCCACAGGATAACATTGCAGCTTTAACAAGCTGTAACTTTGTCAATCTTTGGAGTTGACAGACCATATATATATATATATATATATATATATATATATATCAACAGAAAGGTGTTAATGACTAGTACAACACTAAGCCCCTAAAAAATAAGAACTGAAAATGGTCAATCCCTACAGAATAAAAAAAATACTAGGAAGCACATAAATTGCTTTTCTGCAGGAATGGAAGTGCAGGGCCCAAAGGGCCCTTCGCTTCTACACCCACATACATATGCAGCTAAACTGAGACATGGAAGCACTAGGCACAGAGGGCCCTGTGCTTTAGGAATCATAATACAATTCTACTATCTCAAAAGTAAGGAAATTAATTGCAAAAATCTTTTTGTTTTGTTGGTACTTTTTTCCCCTGGGGTCCTCTGCCTTTCCCTCTGACGTCCCCCCCCCTGTGCTGAGCACTGGGTATTAGACCCCCTTCCCCTTAAACCCCCATGACTTATCCTTCATGGCAGGGGTGTGGAGACCTCTCGACCCAGCAGTCCAGATCCAGTTTCGGTGAGGTGCCTTCCCATACCACGCTGTGGGGAGACAATCATCATCTGCAGCAGAGAACTCCATATTTCCCTGTTTCCTTCTTTCCTCAGGGGATGCAGCGTGCCATGATGTCAGCGGCGGCAGTGTGCATGCTCCCATGTGCACTCCTCCAGGCGTCTGCCGCATCCCTGCCCACATCTTTCAGTGTTGGTGAACTAAAAACCCAGCCTCCATTAAGGGGCAGGCAATCACTGAGTGCTGGCATCCCCCCTCCCCAGAGAAGGAGAGCAGTCCTTGGGATGCTCAATCCTTCTCTGCCCTGCTGACCCCCAATGGCCCATGCTCATTCCCAAACACGGATTGCCAGCATGGTGCGAGGTAAGGCATCCAGCGCCTCAGCCCTCAGCACCTTAATTAATGCACCAGTTAGGGTTAAACTACAATAGTAGGGAAATGTGGTGTTAGGGTTTCCAACCCTAACACCCCCCCCACAAACAGAAGAAGGAAAAAACATTATGTTTTTTTCTGAGTCTTGGCAAATAAGACCTGGGGTCTTCCTTGGGGTTATCAACCTTAATGCTCACCCCATTCTCATGTAGTCTGCACATCTGAGCTTATTTGCTGATGGAATGGGGGGAGTGTTAGGGTTGATAACCTCAAAGAAGACTTCAGGTCTGATTTGCCAAAACTCAGGATAGCAAAAACCATAATGTTTTTTCCTTTTGCTGCTTGCAGAGTGGTGTGGGGTGTTAGGGCTAAAAACTCTAACACCCCATTTCCCTACTTTTGTCAGTTTACCCCTAACAAGTGCATTAACAACATTTTTTTTTGCAATGAATATGGGCTGGCAGTATGTTCTAAAGGTTAGAGTAATGAGCTCTGAATGAGCTTCGTACAGTACATCCAGCAGACCTGGGTTTGATTCCCACAATTAAGTCAGCAGCAACTGTTGCTCCACTCCCCCACTCGTGCATGGCTCAAGAAACACGTATGTAGACATAAATAGCCAGCACACAGTGAAGAGATTAAAAATCCAGGTTATTAGATGGCTAAAAAAGACTTACAAGTTTATCTGAGTAAAAGCGTTCATCACATACAACAAGGTGCAAGGCAGTGCAATGACCTACAGTGCCCCAACTTGTTTTGCTCTGGAGCTTTCTCAGGAGCCTGCTCTTGATCTTAATCTGTTCACTCTGTGCTGGCTATTTTTGATTCCCACAACCTCTACTTGCATACTATGTGACTTGAACAAGTCAGTTAACCTCCCCAATGTGCTCTTGGATCGCCCTTGGAAACAAGCACCTATGTCTATAGTGGGCTTTACTCAGCTATCAAAATAATAAAATAAAATTAAATAATATAAACTGCTTCTTCCATGCAAATCAGTGCCAAAGAATAATAAAAAAATATATTTGCATACATTATTGTTGCTTCTCATCTGTCCTAGTAAAAATTTGAAAAGCCCCAGCACTTGAACAATTAGTCTTCCTCAGGGTGTGTGGTTATTACCTTTGGTAGTCCATCTTTAACAGGGGACATTTTGTGACATTATAATGGTGTCATGACCTGCCAGATAACTCTGCTCACATAATGTATGAAGGAATTTATAATTACTATCTAATTGGCTGGAGTTAATATATATTGTTTAACCCCTTGTGTCAATTACTTCTAAAAATTAAAGATTAAATCTTTAATGTATATTTATTTAAATACCAAAGAGGCCAAAATGTTATTTCTACAAACTGTCAATGCCCAAGAGGGAAGAATCTATATGATAGACTGCCAGATGAAAAAAGACCACTAGTCCAAAAGTAAATCACTGTATGTATTATTAACATCATATTGTTCTATTAGATGCATCAATACATTACTAAGTACTTGACTAAGCATACAACAAGAAATTGATTTCAGTGCAATAAAGTGAAAAGGTGAACATGTGCTATAATACAGTACAGTCCCGATTATCCAACCCCCCATCATCCATAAATCCCTATCTAATGAACTGGCCCCTTGTCGCCTGAGATTTTCTCTATAAATGGATAGGATGATTGGGTTGGATAATCAGTACTGTACTGTACTATACTGTACTGTATTGTACTGTTATGCTGCTCAACTGTTTCTGCCACCAGAGGTCACTCTAGTACTCACTGACCTAAGCAGCAGCTGCAACAGTAGAGGTCTGTGCCTGGGTCCCTGGAAGAGTCTCATGCAGTCAGAAAGAAATAAGAGTGCGGATTGGGTTGAGCTCATTACCCTGAGTAGGCATGTTTGTTTCATCAGCTGTGCTTAGTCCCTTATTCCCTTACTAACACTTTGCTGTATTAAAATTAGAGTTGGTGTGCTCCATTTAAATTCCAACCAAATCAGTAAGGAGCAGTACAGTACATCGGTGTGTGGATGTGGTTGTGGTGCTGTAAGAGAGAGTAGTGTATGTTGGCGTGTTGAGAGAAAGAGAGGGTAGGAGAAAATAAGAGTGAAAGAGTTTTGTGCTCCTGCTTTTAATTTTTGGCTGGAGATTCTGTGTGCTCTGTACTAAATGTTAATGTAGTGATGGTTTTTAAAGACTTCTCTTTCTGCTAGTTATACCATATATTTAAGTGTGGTTCAAACTCACTCACTGATTACATTTGTCACTGGTGCTGTTGTTTTGCGGTCTTGCTTTCAGTTTTTGGTGATGTGCCATTAAAAACAATACAACCCTGATCATCTGGACTCCCGATTATCCGAAATGATCTGATGTCGCCCAGGCAGTTTGGATAATCGTGATTGTCATGTAATGTTATAAAACATGTATCTAGCTATCTAAGAAAAATAATAAATTGAGATACATATGTGGAAAACAACACAAAGATAAAATATGGAGATCCACAAAGATTATTGCCGAGCTGAGATTTAACATTCTCCCTAAATGGTGCTGGACTGATATCAGAACATCCCTCTCACAGCAGTGTATCACCCAAGAGTGACTATCTTGTAAGGCTTTACACTGGCATATTCAAAAGATGTAAATAAAATTACTGGACTCTAGAAACATTAGAGATAACAGCACACCGCAACAAGTTCATGGATATAGTAGCCACAATCATGTATCTTAAAACAGAAATCCTCTTGTACTGTTAGTGTGACAAGGTTGAAAAAGGCCCTGTCCCATGTGTTATGCATAAGAGTTAAATGCAAGGATCTGTTCTATCCTTTCCTTTTCTGTCTTTTGGCTGTCTGGTTGCGCAACCAAATGCTCTCGTTAGGCCTAAGAACTAATCACTCTGATGATCTCATGATTCTCCACCTCTCACTATCTCTCTGCCTTCACTTGCTGTTTCTGTCTTTTCTTCTCCCTTGCATATCTGCAGTTATAAAAATATATGTGAATCTTCATGTAAAACTGTAAGTGATACTGGGATCCCTTTGTTTGAAACTATATATACTTATACTGTTGAAATGATTGCAAAAAGCTATTTGGAATTTAGACAGTTAACCTGAGATGCAGTTTGAGCTCCTCTCAGGGTTGTTTGCAGACTCTTTTGCAGAGCCGTCAGCAGGAGGCCAGCTTGGGAACCTGTTCCATTTGCAAGCCTGCTCTACAAAGATACTGACAAGAACATTTCGTGAAAAACAGAATGTCTCCTTAACGAGCTCCAGATGAAGAAATTCATTTTCGTGAAAAGACTTGTTATAAAAAGAGCAGCAATATTTTTGCTGAGAAGAGACTGAAACTTGCAATTAGAGATACCTTCAGACAAAGGACTTTGTTTTTTCTGTTTGTACTGCCTTTGTAAGTAGTTATACTGAACCATTTTACTTTTTATTTTACTGTTATTGATAATAATAAACTGTTACTTGTGAATTTTACAACTGCTTCTGGTCTTCCTATGCTTCCTGACCTGTGCCTTGATGACAGATGGTGTCAGACTAAGTGGGATTTACACTGTGTATACTTTAAGCCAGGACTTTCATGCATGGGTACCCAACCTGGTACTAGGGAAGCATAGAAGAAAGGTATGGATTCTGCAGCAGCAAGTCCAGCAGTGATTACCAGAAAAATGGCATCTAAATTAGAAGCAGAAATAAAAGTCCAACTTGAGATCAGATTTGTTATAAAAAGAGCAAAACTATTGGAGAAGGTAGTAAATGAACAGCTCAGATCTCATCTGGAAAGTTTTAATCTACTAAACCCGATTCAATCCAGTTTCCATCCCATGCATAGTACCTCCATTGCCCTTGCTAGGGTTATAAATGACTGGCAGTCCGCACTTGATAACAAACAATACATATGCACCTTTTTTTCTGGACCTTAGCAAGGCTTTCGACATGGTGGACCACAATTTGCTCCTGGTGACCCTGAAGAAAGTTGGGGTGGACAACCTGGCCCTAAGTTAGTTCACAAACTATCTTGTAGACTGAGAGCAGCAGGTCAAGGCTGAAGGAGACCTATCACCAAAAATAATACTCCTTAGAGGTGTCCCCCAAGGATCCATACTTGGTCCACTTCTCCTTTTCATTTATATTAATTAAATTGACACTGGCCTAGAGTCATCTAGTATCCATCTCTTCACCGATGATACAGTGCTATACATTGACAGATCAACTTTGGATCAAGCCATTTTGGACCTCCAGAACGATTTTGACATCCTCCAAAAAAAATCTACTCAACTTGAAACTCCTGCTCAATGCTAAAAAAACTGAGGTCATGATTTTCTCTCCACTGGCCCCTCATCTAAAAAAAAAAAACAAAACAGATAAGGTTCCTCACATAAGCAACCTTTTGGGAGAAGCCCTGGAGTTCTTGGAACAATTCAAATACCTGGGGGTCTGGATTGACTACAAATTGTCCTTCATTGATCACATTGAAGAACTCACTAAGAAACTATGTCAAAGGCTTGGTATTTTCTTCAGGATCAAGCATTCCCTAACCCAGAAAGCTAGGAAAACTCCTGGTCCAAGCTACTTTCTTGACTCTCCTAGACTATGCGGACTTCCTATATGGCCATAGTACTAGCACAGCTCTCTCCAAGCTTGATACCCTATACCACAAAGCCCTTAGCTTCATTTTGGATGCCCCTTATGACACGCACCACTGCATCTTCTATTCTTCTGTAGGCTGGAGCTCCCTTAGCTTCAGGAGGCAAAATAATGCTATTCTATGGACATATAAGGCAATCACTCATAAATTACCTCAGTACCTCACAAGCTGCCTAACTCCTTGCATCCCTAGTGCCTATTCTTTCAGAAGTCTTATCATCATATCTCTAGCTATCCCTAAAGTTAAAACGCGCTTTGGTAGAGCCTCAATAAGCTTCACTCTTCCTACACTCTGGAATAAGATCCAGAAAACCTTAAGGCTCGCTTCCCCTGTCACATTCTCCCTCTTCAAATCCTTGTTCCCGAGGATGTTCTCTGAGGTCTGTCATTGCTTCAAGTCAAGGTCTTAACATCACGATATGTTACTGCTTTAAATTCTGGACTTAAACCTCAACCATTGCCTGAGGCGTCATTTGAGTCTTCCCTTCTGTCATTGTCCAAACCAAGGTCCCAACATCATGATCTGTCTTTGCTTCAGATATTGGACTTAAACCCCAACCATTGCCTGTGGCATCTGTTGCATTTCTCCCTTAGAACAGTCCTTTCTTTCTCCCTAGACCATCATGTCCAACCCTCTCCTATCTCATCTGACCTTCCTTCCCCACTCCCTATACCCCTCCCCTTCCCACCCCACTTGCCAGGCCATGCCTATAGTACTTATCAAAAGACTCTTACATCTCAATCTTCTTTGCACTTTGACGCTAGAGGAACTGCCACTCCTGCTCCCTATGACTCCTCCAATGATGTTTACTCTATAAACTTTAGCTCATTACCTTACATCCATATATATCTGTATCTATGCAATTGTATTTAAATGGCACTACCTCCTGTTGACCCTATTGCTATGTTCTGATGGAAGTATCTTGTTACATGTGATGGTTATATGTTATTATGTTATTATTACTATGTAATTGTTATGTATGTTCACTCAACCTGTTATGTCTTAACCCTGCTGGCAATTGTTTTGCCCCAGGTCCATCTTGTAAATGAGCTTGTCTCAATGATATTCCACCTGGCAAAATAAATATTTTGATTGATTGATTGATTGAAATGGTTCCAGCCAGAGGGCAAAACAGTCCCACAGATCATCAACACACTTACAGTGGAGCAGTTCATCAACATCCTTCCTACAGACATGCAGCTTTGGGTAAAAGAATGCTGACCAGAAAGAGGGAAAAGGATGTTTCTTTGGCAGAAGACTACCAGATGGCCAGATAGATGCCACAGCAGTGAGGTAACAGACAAGCACCGGTAAGACCCTCTTTTCTCAATTTATTCATTTATTGAAAAGTTTCACCAGGAAAGGCCCACTGAACAATATATAAAATGCTCATCTCACGGAGCGTCCTGGGGGAAGGGGACATTGGAGTGCATAGTACATAGTCTTGAGCATTACTACAACAATAATTACTTAAGTTAATTAATGATTAGGCGTAACTGGTCTGGGTAAAAGCAGCAACATTAGAAAAACATCAGGCTAGGCAGTACGAGTAATGGTAATTGAAAAAAAAGAAGGGTAGATGAACAAAAATTCAGTTTTTCCAGAACAGGAGCAAGGACTCAGTAACAAATTCACAAGAATAGGTGAATTTGCTAACAAATAAATTATATACAGAAGTGCAGCATGCAATAAAGAAGCTTAGGGATTGCTTTGATTAAGAGTTGAAGGGGCAGTTAGAAGAGGGAGTATATAAGGAGGGCTAGGAACAGTTGCAGGCAGGATAGAAGAAGTTATGGAGGGAGATAGAGATGGACCAAGGGGAGGAAGAATGCCTAATTTGATAAGGCAGTGAGTTCCATTATTTTGGGAACCTATGAGAAAAGGCTGATTGGCCTAGGGAGATGGAGCAACATGGAATAGCCAAGGTGTGAGAGTCACTAGATCAGAGGGAGTGGGGTGCTTGTGGACTTGAAGCCAGAGTAGCAGAGAGGTAAGAGGGTAGAGAACCAAACCAGAATTTTGAGGTAAAGTTCACAGAGTGGGCTAGACATCTGTTAGCCAAAGATGGAAGATCAAGTGATTGATAAAGAGAACAGTGGTGAGTGAGTAGAAGGGCGTCAAGAGTGAAGGGACAGAAGGCACTGAAGAGGGTGTGAAATCTTGTTAGGGAAGACTGCAGTACAGCACTGTAGACTACAGCACAGTAGTCAAAAATAGGTAGAATCATTTTCTGGACAAGCTCACGCCTAGCAGGTGGGGTAGGCAGCTTTGGTTCCTGTATAAGGCACCCAACTTGGGGTACAACTTTTTCAGGATGGAGTCTATGTGTCCAGAACAGTTGAGATGCTGGTCAAGCCAGACCCCAAGATACCTAAAAGCGGATGTGTCCTCCAGAATAGTACTGTCTAGGGTGTAGAACAAGGGCAATTTTGATAGCCTAGGGAGTCTCTGCCTAGTGCCAAAGGTCACAGAGACTGTTTTCTTTTTATTGAGGAAAAGCTGATGGGAGCTTAGCCAGAGCTGAACTTTCTCGAAGTCATTCTTAAGGTTGGAATCAACATCGGGAGGGGAGCCAGACAAGAAAAGGACTGTATCATCAGCATACATGTGGATCGA
Source organism: Neoceratodus forsteri (assembly GCA_016271365.2). Taxonomy (NCBI): domain Eukaryota; kingdom Metazoa; phylum Chordata; order Ceratodontiformes; family Ceratodontidae; genus Neoceratodus; species Neoceratodus forsteri. The sequence goes on along the minus strand of CM028131.1, from coordinate 675,236,813 downwards.
GGTGGTAGTACAGGCTAATGGGAGGTCATTCAGGAAACTGAAGAATAGCAGGGGGCCAAGGATTGAATCTTGAGGCACACCTGTTTTTATTGGGAGGGAAGGGGAAGTGGAGTTAACAGTTTTGACTGGCTGTGTCCTACCTATTATACAGGAACTGAACCATCTGATAGTAGAGTCAGACAATCCAGCCGTGGCCAGGGTATTTAGCAGGAGGGGGTGGGAGACCATGTTGAAGGCCTTTGCAAGGTCGACAAAGATGGCTCAGGTTATTAGACCACTATCCATGCCTGATAGTATGCAATCAGTGAGCCTAAGCAGGGAAGTGGTGGTAGAGTGATCTTTCCTGAAACCAGATTGGTAAGGGGTAATAAAAGGCAGACTCTGAGAAGAAGGTAGAGAGCTGAGAAAGGACTAAGTGTTCCTGAAGCTTGGCAAGTATTGGGAGGAGCAATATGGATCTATAGTTCCCTGGAGCGGAGAGATCACCTCCCTTAGGTAAAGTGAGAACTTCTGCATGTTTCCAAGAGAGCGGGACAGTGGTGGAAGAGAAGAAGAGGCTTAGTAGAGCAGAAAGAGGGGTAGCGATAGCATTAGCAGATAGGAATAGGGGTTTAGGGTCAAGACTGTCAGGTGAGGAACCCTTTGATGGGTTGAGAGCTAGAAGGGCATTTAGAGTGTTTGTAGGGGTTACTGGGGCAAAGAAGAAAGAGTTAGAGCAGTTGGGGTTGGGGAAGAATTATTATGGTTTGCAGCAGGAAGGAGGGACTCAAGGAGGGTGGAAGCACATGAGGTAAAGTGTGAGTTGAATTCTGCTACAAGCAGGGTGTGGTTGGAAGTTAATTCATTGTTTACATAGATTGGGGGGGTTGTGGTTTTGATGGGGGGAGAAGAGGGAGTGTACCACTTTCCAAAATTTAGAGAGGGTGCTTAAGTTGGCTTCAAAGGTGAAGCAGAAGTATTCAAATTTTGCAAGCCAAGTTGCTTTACAGCAGGAGTTTCTAAGGGCTCAGTAATGGTCACAGTCTGCTTGTGTTTGTGAGGTCTTATGCATCTTCCATGCATGGCCACGTGCTTGCATACATGCCAGTACTTCTGGTGTAATCCAGGGGAGATGGTTACCTCGTACCCTGGTGCATTTAAAAGGAGCATGTTTATTCCATGTGTCAAGAAAATGGCCTTGGAAGTAGTCCAGGGCATTGTTAACTGTGCCGAATGAGTAAATAGGAGACCAGTCTGTATGGTACAAGTCCTCATGCAAGTGGGAGAGGTCGAGGGACTTATAGGTGCAGGTTATCAATACTTTATGAGGCACTTTTGGTTGATGTATTTTGCGGATCATGCAGATCATGTGATGGTCGCTATGTGTGTCTGGGAGGAGGCCGGAATCGATGACTTATGAGTAGTTAGGGCCCAGTCGATGAACGAGTGATTACCAGTTTTAGGATTTATGTGAGTTGGTTCAGTAATCACTTGCACTACATTAAGGGCAGAGATGACATTTCGCAATTTGCTTAGGGAGGAGTCAGACCAATTTAGGTTAAAATCACCTAGTATGTACAGCTCCCCATTGGAGGTAAGTGAGGTGAGTTCTGTAAAGAGAGTTATGGCAATAGAGGTAGATAGGCCAGGATGGCAGTATATCCCTGCCACATAAATAGGGATTGAGTAGAGTAGGCAGAGTCTTAGGATGAGAGCCTCGTAGGCTGCAGGGACCAAGGTATTTAGGACTGTAGTGATTTGGATATTGGAGGGCGTGTAAATTGCCACCCCTTCACCCCTACCAGTTTGGTCTTGTCTGGTAATATTATAGTTAGGCATGGATATAGAATGATCTTGGATCTTATTGTTAAGCCAGGTTTCAGATCGTATGAGGAGATCTGTTGCAAGGATTTAGGCGAGGCATTGAAGCAGGACTAGTTTAGGTAGGAAGCTCCTTATGTCGAGGTGGAATAGCTTGAGGCCATGTGCGAGGCTAGACATATTAGGGGTTGTGTGTATGGTAGAGCTGGGACCTGGTGGTGGCTGGAGGAGGGCCAGGGTTAGGATTAATGTCCTCAGCAGTTAAGAGGAGTAGAGTTAATATTATGTAGTGAAGCTTTGAGCTCTTGTACCAAGGCTTCATAGGGGAGGAGCTATATAGGATAGGAGAGGAGAGTGGTGAGTGCAGGGGATATGAATTGTTAGGGAGGTTAATGTGATAAAGGAGGTGGGGATAGAAGTAAGAGAGGTGCAGGGAATTGAAGAGGAGTGGGACAAATACAGATAGAAAGGAGAGGAGGTACCTGTACTTGGGAGAAAAGTGTTCAGGTTATGTATTGTGTAAATTATAGGGGAAGTACCTGGTGAGTTGTTTAGATGACTCAGTATTGGTACTGGAATAAAAAGAAGCAGGAAGGAGTGGAGAGTAGGGTTATGTAGAAAAGGTGGGGAGAGGGAGAGAAGCCATAGAGGAGCACAATTTGTGCTGGCTTAGTTGAGAGAAAGATAAGGTAAACCTGTTTCTTAGGCAGAGGAGGATCTGTAAACACTGGTATGTTTGAGTAGGTGCCTCTAGTGGGCAATAAGTATAAGCTACAAATGGGGAAGTTGATTATTAGTATATTTCTATAACATCACGTGGACAGCGATAGCTATATAAGTCTGAGCCCAGACAGGGCAGGTGCGTGGGGACTGGCGTGAAGTGCCGGTGGGAAAGTCCACTTCAATCTGCTTGCTGAAAGCTGAGCAAGCAAGCTCGTACCTTATGGCTGTTTGTTGGCTTGAGGGCGAGCGGCTTGGAAGGGCAGAGCCGCGAGGACCGGTCCACAGCAGGGTGCCTGGGAGGAAAGAGGGGAGATATTTAGTTATAAGGCAAAGGACACAAAAGAGCTGACTCACTCTAATTTGAGGGGGGCGGGCAACTGGTGAAGAGCAGAGACAGATGGCCAGCAGTACTGAGCTCTAACAATGCAGAAAGGGGAAAGATGTCTGGGAAACAGTTGAAAAAGAAACAGGGGAAGGCTTCGGGGGAACAGAGGTGGAAAAATTAGCAGCAAAAATGTAACTCCAAGTCTGATAAGAACTCTGGTGGGGGTAACAAATCTGCATCCAAAGACTTTACTTGCTATAACTGTAATAAGCCAGGCCATATTGCAAGAAACTGCCGTAATAAGGAGAGTGACACTGGAGCAGATTTGTCCTTAGCAGACTGGGGCAAGTACTTAACAGATGTCAAGGTGGGAGATAAGACTGTGAAGGGACTTATTGATTTGGAAAACAGACAGACCCTAGTGCATGTTGATATGCTGGGAAAACACTGTGCCAAAGGACCAGGTACTGGTGTCATCTGCATCCACAGGGACACTCACTACTATTCCACTACCCTAGTGTCTCTGAATATTAATGGGTGTCGGACCAAATGAAAGTGGGGGTAGTACCTAAGTGACCTATACCTGTGATTATTGGAAATGACTTTCCAGGATTTATTGCATCACAGAGGGAGTAAATCCTGATGTTTCAGCAGCTGTGATGACAAGAGCTCAGGCAAAGAACATCTCAGATAGTGGGGACTCTTTTCCTTTTGATTATTTTGGTTTGGACTTGTTTGAGCATAGCTCTAAGATCTGGAAGTCCAAGAAAGAGAAGACACCTGAAGAAACTGTGGCAACAAAAAAACTGATGGACATAAGGGGTTACTATTTGAAAATGCTGAAACTATTCTGATAACTGATTGTGATTTTGTTTCAAAGCAAGCTAACAATGTTTCTCTCCAGCATTATTTTAAGCAGCTGGGGGTGAAACCAAAACAGGGGAACCAATGTTTAAAAAATGTAATGAAACTGTATAGAGTTTGGGTTAAACTTCAGACACAGGAACAGATACAATAATTGCTTATACGACAAAAGTATAGATCTGAGTTGTTAGAGATAGCACATGATAGTCACATGGCTAGTCACTCGGGGAGGGACCGCACCCTTGCCAGATTGTGGTACAGATTTTACTGGCCTGGAATTCGTGAAGATGTTGCTACCTATTTCAGTTCCTATGCTGTGTATCAGAAAGTAGCCCCAGTGACTAAAAAAGACGAAGTGCCCATGGTGCCCCTACCCTTGATAGATGTGCCTTTTGAGAGAATTACAATGGAAGTGGTTGACCCCTTAGACAAAAGTAAAAAGGGTAATCAGTTAATTTTGGTAGTATGTGACTATGCTACTCAATACCAAGAGGCAACTCCTATGTGTACTGTCACAGCCCCAAAAGTGGCAGCAGAGCTTGCCAAATTGTTCAGCTGGGTGGGCATACCTAAAGAGATTATTTCTGATAAGGGTAGTAATTTTGGTGCTGCATTGCTGAATGAGCTGTACCAATTGCTAGGAATCAGCGCCATTAGAACATCCCCTTACCACCCTCTGACAGACGGTCTTGTTGAACCTTTTAATCAAACCTGAAAACGCATGTTAAAAAGGTTTGGAAAAGGGGAAGGGAACGATTGGGACCAGTATTTACCTTACCTGCCTTTTGCTTACAGAGAAGCGCCACAAGCATCAGTAGGTTTTTCACCATTTGAAATGCTGTATGGTAGGCAACCTAGACGGCCACTAGATGTAATAAAAGAAACATGGGAAGATAACCCCACTCAGAAAAAAATCTATTACATTTTATATGTGTGCCCTGAGAAAGAAGCTGGCAAAATATATTGAAATTGCCCTTAGTAATCAGAAAGATGCCCCAAACCAGCAAAAGGCATATTATAGCCATGGAGTAGAAGAAAATGTTTTTGAATCAGGTGAAAAGGTTTTGCTATTGTCACCCACTGCAGAAAATTAACTGTTAGTGAAGTGGCAAGAGCTTTATAAGGTGCTTAGATGTACAGGCACAGTTAGCTATGAAATTGAGACCCCTTATAGGAACAATCCTATCAAGATATACCATGCTAACCTCCTGAAGAAATGGGTTGGAAAAAACATTAAAGACCGCTTTTCTAGTTTTACCAGAAACTGATAAAGAAGATACCAATATAGCTTATGACAGACTAGAACAAACTGTAACTGCTGATGCTGTAAAGGTGAATATTTCCTTAACCTCCGAACAAACCACAGAAATTTGTAACTTGGTAAAGACATTTCACAGTACATTTACCACAGAGCCAGGCTGAGCAAAAGGGGTCGAGCACATAATAGTGACAGGGAATGTCCGTCCTATTAGTCAAAAGACATACAGATTACCAGGGCAGTTAAGAGCAGACGTGGTTAAGGAAATACAAAAAAATGAAAGAATTGGGTATCATAGAAGAGTCAAGAAGTGCTTGGTCATCACCAGTGGTGATCGTAAATAAAAAATAAGGGGGTGTAAGAATCTGCCTTGATTTTAGGAAACTTAATTATGCATCAGAATTTGACAGTTATCCTATGCCCAGGATAGATGATATGGTGGACAGAGTGGGGAGTGCCATTGTACATTAGTCCGCTCGAACTCACCAAGGGTTATTGCAAAGCCCCCTAGCTAAAGAATCCAGAGACAAAACTGCATTTGCCACTCCTGTTGGATTCTATCAATTCACCACCATGATGTTTGGTTTACATGGTGCACTGGCTGCATTCCAGTGGTATATGGATGTAATTTTACAATCGCATACTGATTATTGTGCTGCTTACATGTATGATGTCATGGTGTACAGTCTAGACTGGAAAAAACACCTGGAACACCTATAAGAAGTTATCCAATCTATCAAAAGGGCAGGTCTGAAAATTAATCCTACCAAATGTACATTGGGTATGCAGGAAACCAGATATCTGGGCTATGTTTTGGGAAATGGAGAAGTAAAGCCAGAAATATCTAAGATAGATGCTGTAGCTAACAATTCTATCCCTAAATCAAAGAAACATGAGAGGTCATTTTTAGGGCCAGCTGGTTACTATTGGAGATTTCTTCCCAACTTTGCCTAGTTAGCTACTCTCTTCACTGAGCTCATGAAAAATCGATACCCGAATAATGTGAAATGGACCCCAGAGTGCAATGAAGCTATTCAGGCCATCGAGGCTGCATTTTGTTCAGCCCCTGTTTTATGAAGCCCAGACTTTAAGAAATAATTTTTGTTACAAACATGCATCAGAATTAGGCCTAGGTGCAGTCTTGAGTCAGTATATAGATGGGAAGGAACATCCCAGTCTATATATCAGTAGGACGTTGCATGACAGAGAGAAGAGGTACTCAACCATTGAAAAGGAATGCCTTTTGGCAAAGTGGGCCATGGAGTTCCTTCAGTTTTATTTGCTAGGAACTGACTTTGTACTTGTAACAGATCATAATCCTGTCTGTTGGCTTAACCAAATAAAGGATACAAATTCCAGAATCACACGGTGGTACCTGGCACTACAGCCATTTAAATTTAAAGTGATGCACAAATCTAGGAAAGAGAATGCCAATGCATATTTTCTGTCTAGATATGGATCAGGAATTGAGAATTTCGATGGTTGAAAAAACCAAATGTGTGAGTTTAAACTTCTCTGTTTGCTCTACTGCAAATGCACTGAACTTTAAAGGTTGTAAGATAATGTTAGAAGAGAATTAATAGAAAGTTTTGGAAACCTGTGTTTTTTTTAACAAGTTCCCTCTTAAAGAGGGGGGTATGTGACAGGGTTGAAGAAGGCCCTGTCCCATTTATTATGCAGAAAGAGTTAAATGCAAGGATCTGTTCTATCCTCTCCTTTTCTGTCTCTTGTCTGTCTGGTTGTGCAACCAAATGATTTTGTGAGGCCTAGGAACTGATCACTCTGATGGTCTCGCGATTCTCTGCCTCTCACTGTCTTTCTGGCTTCACTTGCTGTTTTTGTCTTTTCTTCCCCCTTGCATATCTGCAGTTATAAAAAAATATGTGAATCTTCATGTGAAACTATAAGTGATACTGGGATCCCTTTGTTTGAAAAAGTATATAGTTATAATGTTGAAATGATTGCAAAAAGCTATTTGGAATTTAGAGGGTTAACCTGAGATGCAGTTTGAGCTCCTCTCAGGTGTGTTTGCAGACTCTGTTGCAGAGCTGTCAGCAGGAGGCCAGCTTGGGACCCTGTTCCATTTGCAAGCCTGCTCTGCAATGAAACTGACAAGAACATTTAGTAAAAAACAGGATGTCTCCTTAACGAGCTCCAGGTGAAGAAGTTAATTATCAGGCAAAGAATTGTTATAAAAAGAGCAGCAATATTTTTGCTGAGGAGAGACTGAGAGACTGGAACTTGGAATTAGAGATGCCCTCAGACAAACAATTTGTTTTCTCTGTTTGTACTGCCTTTGTAAATAGTCATACTGAACAATTTTATTTTGTATTTTACTGTTATTGATAATAATATAGAGAATAATGGATGGTGAAGGGTTTGATATGAGAATTCAATGCACACCCGAGTTGTGGAATGCTACATAAACCCTGAGGGTGAAGCCCGAGAGGTTTATCAAAGCATTCTACAACAAGGGTGTACATTAAATTCTCATATGAAACACCCTCCCCATCTTTTATTTTTTATAATAACAGACCAGAAATTTTTCTCCAGCAGTTTGTGAGACTGTTTGGCCCCGCCCACATACAGAATGTTGGCCAATGAGGCAGCAGCATAGTTTGACTGGCATGGCTCATGAATGTCATAACAACCAGCCAGTTGTTATGGAAAATATCAACCTGGTCAGTACATTGAGAGAAATTGCTGACCAGTTCTTATAAAATGTTACTTATGAAATTTACAACTGCTCCTGGTCTTCCTATGCTTCCTGACCTGTGTCTTGACGACAGTTTGTACAAGAGAAGAATCTAGGAAATTTATGGAACAGTAGTGAAAAAATATTAAAGCATAGTTGCTGACTAAAATAACCATTATATATATGATTCAGTGCTTACATAAACATACATCCTGCTAAATTACCTATGCAGTTAATTTAGTTTGATGTTACTGTAATGCAGTAATTAATTAATCCCTCTGACAAGAGGCGTAATGTCGTTACCCAGAGTACTATCAACAAGAAGCAGAACATCAGTTGCAGGACCTTAACAATAGAAAAGTGAGTGAGAACCCAACCAGTATATTCAAAATGAAATTATGTTGTTTTCCTGAAGAATAATTATAAATTGGATGGATTTCAGAGTTGGAAATGTTGGCACTAAGGTGTAACAATCTAGTAACATAATTTTTTTATCATATACCAAAACTTCATAAGAACAATCAGTGACTCCCGGGGAAGCCATGGTGTTGGGTAAAGGTTCTTTAATGCAGAATGTGTCCTATTTTATTGATTTTTTGCAGCAAGCAGTGGTACAGCTACCTTCTTTTTTAAAAGATACATCTGTACAGTACTATAATGGTTGAAGTGATATCAATGGGAGGACAATCACACATTGTTAACTATTGACATCACTTCTTTATATATGTCAGTAAACCACAAACAGAGCCACTGGGCCATTAAGCAAGCAATAACACACTCTGAGGTGTGGGTTACATGCTGATAAAAGCATACCCAGGTGTTTTATAAGGCACAAGGCGCTTGCTCTAAGTGCCTTATGTACCTGGGTGTGCTCTTATGAGTACATAACCCACACCTTGGAGTGTGTTATTGCACTTATAAAATGGGCCCCCAGTAAAGAAGTTTATTTAAAAAAAAATTTACATTAGTGTACATAAAAAAAATCAAGAAATAAGATTTTTTCAGTGCAAAAAAAACGAAAAGTAGTTTCTCTCTCTTATTGTCTTGCAATTGTGGCTTTTTTGTATGGTCCACCACTAAAAGGCCCCTTACCTTCTCTGTGGTCTGCCAACCCCTTTGGTTGCTGCTGGGACTGCTGGTGAGGACCCCATCTGGACCGTGCGAATAACTAGTTGGACGCAAAAGAATAAGGCAGGTTTATTCATTTCAGTAGGTGTTCTCTTCATGAGGACAAGCCCCACAATGACTATTCTCTGACTGACAGACCAACATGGCACTGCCAGGCAGTGCAACAATTAGATACATGCAGTTCTAAGTGCTCTTAAAGGGGCAGCAGCTAAACATTAAGCCCCATGCTTAATGTGTGCTTCACATCACCGCTGGAACAGTGAATGTGAGCACCACTTGAACAAGCAATAATCTATATGTTTCTAAGAATTTTTAAGTAAATAATTTAAGGCAAAAAAACATTTTCATGCATTACAAGGCATTAGATTTCCCAAAACAGAACAGTACTCCGCTGCAGAGAGGAGGGGGGAAGGAACCTGGACTACACTGGGTACCAGTCAGAGTAGCACCAGAGAGGAAGGAGACACAATAGTACTTGAGACTTGGTCATGCCACAAGCACTAAAGTATGAGGAAAGGGAAAGGGAAGAGAGGGAAGGGTAGCAGCAGGAGGATACCCAGAATGCAGGCTCACATTTTAATAACAGTTGCATAACAAACAGATGGACTGTCCGTGTAAAAAAACATTTCTAAGGGGAAAAGCGTTAGTGCAGGTAAATAGTACCATAGAAACAGTTGCATAAAATGGGTACAAGAACATTTACTGCAAAATAATTAAACACAGATACTATCACCAAAGAAAGAAGATTCAGTCCCAAAACACACTGAGTCCGGTAACAAAAGTTCAAGACCTCCGTCGACTTTTCCGGTCAGTGGGGATGGAGGCATCCATGGATTGCACTAGTTCCTGACAGGCGGGGGGTCAGGTCATTAAAAGCGACCCAGGAGTTCTGCCCACTATCGAATCCACACCACTTTACTCTGTAAGTCCAGGATCCATTGACAAACTTCATTCTTAGGATCTTCTCGATCTGATACACTGGGGTGTGTGGAAGAGAGTTCTGAGAAGAAGAAGAAGAAGAAGAAGATTGAGAAGAAGAGGAAGTCCCAGGCAAATCATCTGGTAAACTGGAATCCAGCTGGAGATTGTCAGGAGTGGGAAGATCTGTAGGAACTGGCTGCAGGTTGTCTGGAGGGATCTCAGCTTCAGAGAGGATGGCAGGCTCAAGGGCAGCTTCATTTGTGGGTGGACTGGGGTCATCTGGAAGGTTATTATTCAGGTACCCATGCTTTAGTCGATTTATATGGACTTTGTTGTGTACCAGCTTACCATCTGACTTGTGTCGCAGACGAACGTGGACCAGAGGAAGATTTTCTACAATGTAGAATGGACTGGTTCAGGGGCAAAGCAGTTTCTTGGTGGTGCCTGGAACAAGAACAGGATGGTACAAATAGACAATGTTCCCAACAGAGAAGGAAGGCTCATGCGCCTTGGTTGCAGACATTTTCTTCATTGCCGATTTTTCTCTGGCCCAACGTGGTGATTGCAACTCGTTGGGCAAGTTCCAGCTGTTCCAGAAGAGGGATGATGAAAGAAGAAGCTGACTTAGGAACCTCGAGCAGCGAGAGATCCTGTCCAGTAGAGTTCTTGGGTGACGTCCATGGACTAAGAAGAAGGAGGTGTATTCTGTGCTGTCGACACAAGGGCTGGCATTGTATGCAAACTGCACAAAGGGAACAAACTGGTCCCAGGTGTCATGAGTCTCATCCAGATACTTGGAGAGTGTGCTGAGAATGGTGGACATCATTCTTTCACTCTGTCCATTGCATTGTGGATGGTAACTTGTGGTATGTGTCTTTTTTATGTCGAGAAGTTTGCAAGTTTCTCAGACAATGGTGGACAAGTAGTTAGTGCCTCTGTCTGAGTGTAGGTTCGATGAGTTACCGTGATGACAAGTGACTGTGTTGAGAAATGCATTGGCCACAGTGGTGGCTTTAATGTCTCTCAGAGGGATGAGTTCCAAATATTTTGTCAAGTAGTCTACAAAGACAAGGATGTACTTGTTACCAGAGTCAGAGTTTGTTGGCAAAGGCCCAAGAATGTCAGCGCGCTGACTCTTTGGAAGGGTTCAGTGGCTACAGGCATTGGGATGATGTGTGCCTTTGTTGGTTTGGCCGGAGGCTTTCTCTGGGAGCAGGGCTGGCAGGATTTTATGAACTGGACAATGTCTCTGTTCATGTGTGGCCAGAAGAAGTGAAGCCTTGTCTTTTTCAGAGTTCTGTGAATTCCCATATGACCTCCAGAGAGTGGAGAGGCATGAGTGGAGAGAAGAACCTGAGGGATGAGAGAGGCCGGCACAACTAGCTGTACGAGTTCTATCCGTGCGATGACCCTTGCCTTCCTTGGTCCAAATGTGAAAGAGCACACTGTCACTGAGGAAGTACTGCGAAGCAAGGAAAAGTACATCTTGATGATGTTGCCTTTGTTGCGGTAATGTTCCAGACTCTAAGTAGGTGATGATGTCCGTAAATTGAATGTCGGTTCTTTGTTGCATTTTAACAGTTGCCAGGGACAGATCAGATGCAGAGGAGATGAGAAGCTCTTCGGCTGCTTGTAGTAACTGAGGATTTGTGTGTCTCTCTGAGCAGGCAGTTGGTAGCAGCAAAGCAACTTGAGGTGTTGAAAGGAGTGTCCACAGGAAGCACATCTGTGGCATGGAAGGGAAGAGCTTGTAAGCAGGATTCTTCATCTGTTGAGGAGGATGCAGAGGGATATCATCTCCGGCTTACACTATCAGCATTTGAGCGAACTCGACCTGGTCTGTATTGAATTTCAGAGTTGTAGGATTGCAGCATGGCAATCCATCAGGCGAATTTGCCTACTGGCTCCTTCATTTCAAATAACCATCGGAGGGCAGAGTGATCAATGATAGCTGTAAAGGAGGAGTAGCGAAGGTAGCAGTCAAATTTCTTCATAGCAAATACCATGGCTAGACATTCTTTCTCTGTGATGCCATAGTTCTGCTCAGCTGAGAAAAGAGAGCGCCTGGCATAGGAGACAACTCGTCCTGTTCCATCTTGAATTTGACAGAGCACAGCGCCCACTGCAAAGGAACTAGCATCTGAGTAGAGCTAGAATGGTTGGTCGAACCTTGGGTAGGCCAACACTGGAGAATAGATTAGGTTTTGTTTTAAGGTTTTGAAGGCCTCTTTACCTTCACATGTCCAGATATAATCACATCCTTTTTTTGTGAGGGCGTACAGTATAGCTGCAATCTTGGCGTAGTTGCAAATGAACTTTTGGTAGTAGCCAGACAAGCCCAGGAAAGCTTGATGGTCTTTGAGATTGTTAGGCTCTGGATAGTCTTTGACTGCTGAGAGCTTGTCTGGATCTGGAGAGATGCCTTGAGAACTGACCACATGTCCCAGGTAATGAATTTGATGCTGTGCAAAACAACACTTTTCTGGGTGAAGCTTGAGATTGGCTTGTCTGAGACGTTCAAACACTTCTTGGAGATTTTGGAAGTGCTCTGGCAAAGTTCTGCTGAAGACAATCACATCATCCAGGTAGACTAGGCATGATTTCCAAGACAACCCACATAGTACGGCTTCCATAACACGTTGAAATGTGGCTGGACTGTTCCGGAGACCCATAGGCAGACGTTTGAACTGGAAAAGTCCCAAGTGGCAGCACCATGCTGTGTATGGACGAGAAGCTGGATCAACTGAAACTTGGTAGAACCCAATCTAAAGGTCTAGAGTGGTGAAGTAAGTAGGACTGGCTGCACCAAGACTCTCTAAAGCATCTTCGGTTGTAGGTAAGGGATGAGCATCCTGCACCATGTAGGCATTGAGTTTTCTGTAGTCTACCACAAAACGATACCCTTTGTCCTTTTTTACCACCAGCAAGCAAGGTGCACCCCAGGGGCTTGTAGATTCTTTGACTATGTCTTGGTCAAGCATGTCTTTGATTATGTCCTCGAGGACTTGTTTCTGTTTATGTCCCACTTTGTAGGCTTGCTGAAGGATTGGTTTCTGGTTGGGCTGTACTTCAATGGTGAGTTGCAGGATATCACAACATCCGAGCTTGTTATCTGAACCAACAAAGACATCCGGGTAATTTTCCAGGAATTTCAAAAGTTGTTGCTTTTCTGTTGGAGATGCTGGAAGTTTGGAAGAGGATAGTCGCTGACTGAGAGGTAACTCTGTTGAAGTGGGAGTGGTCATGATAGTATTGACAGGAGTAGTGTTGGTGGAACCAGGCTGAGGTTCTTGCATGAGATGAAGCTGGTCCACTGAAGACAAGCGGACAAACTTTCCGATGTTGGCACCCTTTGAAATGACCACTGGCTCAGCTGTGAAGTTACAGCATTTTTGGAAGACTGCACCATCATGCATCTCGAATCTTGCCAATCAAAACCATTTCTGACTGAGGAGGCACGGTGACTGAGTCTATAGCTGCGAGTTGCCTCTGAGGATCTAGTGACAATTTGCTTGAGGCAAAGTCTAGGATGGCTTTGTGAGCTTTGAGAAAGTCCAGGCCTAGAATTATTGCAGGTTGAAGATCAGGCACGATATAAAACTTGACAGTAGCTTGCTGTGAGCCAAAGTGAAGCTTGAGATGGACCATGCCTGTGATAGGCACTGTATCTGTACTGACTGTGATAATGTACTTTATGTCGGCTGGAAAGACATTAGATATGTGACGAATAGCTTGATTGTTTAAAATACTGCTACTGATAACTGAAATTTCTGCTCCACTGTCGACCAAGACATGTGTAGACCAATCTCTGATGGTTACAGGTACATAGTTCGCTAGAGGAGGTGAGCGGATGACAGGTACCTTTGCTTCAAGAAGTGAGAGTGTGCCAGAGTTCACAGTTGGAGGAAGAGTTTTGTTTGAATTGCGAGAGTCAGAGGGGCAGTCAGTTGCTGTGTTCCCCAGCCCAACAAAAGCCCCTAGTCTGTTGGGCGGCGCTCATTTCCCTGATCATGGGAGTAGTTGCGGTTATCATGTTGAGTGCGCTGTGGTGGGCGTCCGTGGTCCTCTTGCATCCTGTGGTAATATTTTAACTTTTGACAGACAGCAGCAGTGTGTCCCCTAAATCCACACCACTGGCAAGTCACTGGCTCTCGAGAAGGTGGAGGTGGATCCGGTCGCTGTCGAGGTGGTTGCATAGCATTAGGATTTACTGCAGAGGCAGCTGAGCTGATGTGTAAGGTATTGACAGTAGAAATAAGCTTATCGATCATTGCTTGTTGCTGTTGGACACATGTGGCAAGTGCAGCCAGTTGTGAGGTTTGGGGCACCTAAGTGCCGGCAGACGGGAACATTGAAATGGACTCTTGAGCTAGCCGTGCAGCTTGGATGGTGTCTGTCCAGGTGGTTGGTTTTTGCTGTATGACATAGGTACGAAATTGAGGAGGCAGTCCCCGGACAAAGGCTGTTACTTGATCTTTCTCTGATTTCTGTAGGCATTTGCATCGAGTCTCAATGTCCACTATGAAGGCTTCGAGAGATTCCGAGGGTTGCATGGTGCGCTCCCACAGCTGTTGCTCTAATAACCAGGGTGGATGTACTTGGAGAAAATGGGCTTTGAAGGTTGCATACAGTGTGGCAGCATCTTCTTTGACTTGGTCTGGAAGTGCGTTGAACCAGGAAATGGCAGTCCCCCTCAGAAGCAAGCGCAAGGCATTGGAGATGCGCAAGGGATCAGTCCACCCATTGAAGGAAATCCATGCTTGGAAGTGTTCCTGCCAGTCGACAGCATCTTCATGAGGCAAGGCTGAGAAAGGTACTGGTTGTAGGCTGGCATGGACTGTGGACTGTGGTGAAATGTCTTTAATGTAGGCTAAGTCATCTTGAATAGCTTGCATAGCTGGTGCTCCTTGAGCAGAAATAGAAGACTGGATGTCATGGAGAATTGTTTCGATTTTGTAGCCCCACGCCCTTGAGGTGGGTGAAGGTAGGACTCCGGACGCACCAGCACCCATATCTGTGTCATTGTCAGACATTGTGGTTGGAGATGAGCTTCGTTTCACTGAGCGAAGTTCATACAGGTGAGAAGAAGCTGCCGTCATGCAGGAGACAGGACGTCGTGTCGTAGATGAGTTGCCGAGCAAAAATTAATTTTGTAGACAAAAGTACAAGTTTTTTTTTGTAGCAAAGTTCATCAATGACATCTTAATAAAGGATTTCCCACTCAATTCTGTGTTGTTTGTTATTTAAATAAAGGTTTCATTGTAAAAATCAGTTTTTAGTAACAGTGTCCATTCATTTCAATAGGACTCCGATTGTTTTCAATGGAGTGAGGTCAATTTGTGCCCTTCACAAGATGGCCACCGAACGGTGACATGCAGTTCCTGTAGGTTTTGACTGGGCTGACAGTAGCAAGATGGCCACCAGCAAGGGGTCAAGGTTCATTTACTTCCTTGTTGTTTTGCTGTGCCCAAGATGGAGGATTTCTTCCATGAGGCTGGCTGGCTGCCTAACAATGACCAAAATGGTGATTGCCGCCCTCCTGCCTTCTCCCCAGACTGAAATTGGTGGGAGTTTTCTGTGGTGAGTGGCAAAATGCAGGAGAATCTCTGTATTTATTTAATTTATTGCTTGATTGCTCCCTGGCTGCCTAGGATGGGCTGCAGAGGTTGCTTTTGATTATTTATTGTCTTTGGCTCCACCATTTTGTTTATTGTGCTTTTTGCTTATCTGCATATCCCAGGATTGTGCTTTGTGTATTTACTTTTGTCTCAATCCCTTTATTTATTATAGTGCCCTACTTGGCTTATGCTGGTACATTGCAGTGCTTTGATTACTGCCCCCCTGTATTTTATTTATAGTCCTGTCCTGAACCCTGTTTGATTTTTTCCTTTGCCCCCATTTGTTTATGTGGCGAGTGGTCGGGAGAGAACAGCTGAGCAGCATGGCGAGAGGAATGCTCCATTGTGGCAAGATGGGAGCTGTAGCAGTGCGGGGAGCACCCGGGTCGGGGAGCGGGATCTCTCTGTGTGGCAGGGAAGCTGGGTTGGCTCAAGCAGGTACAGTTCTTGGAGGCTGTAAAGGACCTAAATATGCCAGATTTTAACTGGATGACATGTACTGCAGCCACATCCAAGAACGGGGTCATTATCAATGCCCTGCCGGGGGCAGGACTTAGACAGCTAGTGTTTGAACCCACTCGGGAGGGAGCAATGCTAGATCTGGTACTCTCAAATGGAGAAAGGATCACAAATATAGAAGTCAGTAGACATCTGGGAACAAGTGACCACTGCACAGTGTGCTTCACAATAAGCACAACCATGAAGACAAGCCATACAAAAACAAGGATACTGGAATTTAGAAGGGCGGACTTTGGCAAAATGGGTGAATACCTGAGGAATGCACTACCAAATGGCCAAAAAGGAGGGATGGAAGAACAATGGAGAAAAATCAAAACTGCCATCATAGAGGCAACAAGCCTTTTGTGGGACAAATAAAGAAAACAAAGCGGAGTGAAAAAACACTATGGTTCTCAAAAGAGGTGGCAGGGATGGTTAAGGAGAAAAAGGCTGCTTTCAGAAAGTATAAGGACTCACAGAAGGAGCATGACAGGGAACTGTATCAATTCAAGCAGAAAGAAGTGGGGAAGGCAGTCAGAATAGCAAAGGCCCAAACCGAGGGAAAAATAGCCAACTCAGTTAAGAAAGGGATAAAACCTTTTATAGGCACATTAGGGAGCATAGAAAGGTTCAGGGAGGAATAGTGAAGATTAATAAAGGAGAGGAGAGGAGAGGTGGGCAGAGGGAGACAGTGAAAAGGCAGAGATACTGAATGAATAGTTTTGCTCAGTATTCACAAAAGAAGATGAGGATGAGTTACCTAAACCAGACAATAGAAGCACTCTGGGTAGGGGGGTTGACACCAGTCCATTTACAGAAGAAAGAGTCCTGAAAGAACTCCTAAAACTCTAAATGGATGAAGTAATGGGGCCTGACGGGATTCACCCCAGAATCCTAAAAGAACTAAGGGAGGACCTAGTGACACCACTGACCACACTTTTTAACAAATCATGGGAGGATGGGGTGGTACCTGAGGACTGGAGGAGGGCAGATGTGATTCCCCTTCACAAAAGTGGGAGCAAGGCAGAAGCAGAAAACTACAGACCTGTAAGTTTGACCTCAGTGGTAAGGAAAATGATGGAATCACTTGTGAAAGAAAGAATTGTTGAGTACCTAGAGGCCAGCGGGGCACAGGACCCAAAGCAGCATGGATTTACAGCAGGACGGTCATGTCAGATGAATCTAATTAATTTCTTTGACTGGGTGACCAAAGTAATAGATCAGGGAGGGGCTGTGGATATGGCATACCTAGACTTTAGCAAGGTATTTGACACAGTCCCGCACAAAAGACTAATAATCAAGTTAGCCAGCCTGGGAGTGGGTTCCAGGGTGGTAGCCTGGGTAGCAAACTGGCTACACAACAGGATGGAGAAGGTAATAGTGAATGGAACACATTCCAAAGAAAGGGGGTTTACTAGTGGAGTACCTCAGGGGTCAGTACTGGGTCCAGTCCTCTTTAACATCTTTATAGGTGACATTGCAGAGGGTCTGGAGGGAAAGGTATGCCTCTTTGCAGATGAAACAAAGATCTGTAACAGAGTTGATACACAAGGGGGGGGTAGAAAGGATGAGAAGGGTCTTGTCAAGGTTGGAGGAATGGTCAGACATATGGCAACTTAGATTCAATGCAAAGAAGTGCAAAGTAATGCACCTGGGAAACAAAAACCCAGGAGAAGAGTACTCAATAGCAGGGGAGGTACTAACAACAACAAAAATGGAAAGGGACTTGGGGGTAGTCATATCAAATGACTTAAAGGTGGGTAAGCAATGTGAGAAGTCAGTAAGGAGAGCCAGGGGGATACTGGGATGCATAGGAAGGGGCATCACAAGTAGAAAAAGGGAAATGGGCAGAGTGGGTGGGCCAAGCGGTCCTTATCTGCCATCAAATTCTATGTTTCTATGTTTCTATAAGTGGTTATCCCTCTCTACAGACAGTTGGTGAGACCCCATATGGAATACTGTGTGCAGTTTTGGAGACCCCATCTACACAAGGACATAGACAGGATGGAAGCAGTCCAGAGGAGGGCAACTAAAATGGTGCAGGGTCTGCATCAGAAACCATATGAACAGAGACTGAGAGAGCTTAATATGTATACCCTTGATGAAAGGAGGGACGGAGGGACATGATAGAAATGTTCAAGTACCTCAAGGGAATCAACAAAGTCCTGGAGGGTAGCATCTTTCAGAAAAGAGATGTGTAAGAACAAGGGGGCACAATTTAAAGATAGAGGGGGGACGGCTCAAGGGTAATGTGAGGAAATTTTTTTTCACGGAGAGAGTGGTGGATGCGTGGAACCACCTTCCTGGGGAGGGTCTTGGGTCTAAAACAGTGGGGGAATTCAAACATGCATGGGACAGACATAAGGCAATTGTAGTGGGGGGGTTGCCGGAAGTAGGCTGTTGGTTAACTAGAATCTGCAGCTTATCCAATAGGAAGGGAAATGGGCAGACTGGGTGGACCAAGTGGTCCTTTTCTGCAGTCAAAGTCTATGTTTCTATGTTTCTACGTCTGGGTGGCTGCCTTCTGGGGCACACTGCAGCAGGTTGAAGCAGGCAAGAGGCTTGCAGCCTTACGGGAGGGCTCTCCGTGAAGCTGCTGGAGAGGTGTGGAGCCACTTTTGCAGGAGGCTGTAGGGAGGTAACAGTCTGTTGCAGCTGTAATTGGGGCCACCCTTGGGGAGTTGGGGAGCTGTGGACCTGAGCAGGAGGCAATAGGCTAGTGGCCTGACCAGGGGGGAGGGTTCCGTGAAGCTGCTGGACGGCCGTGAAGGAACCGTGGTCCTTGTGGCGCTTGCTGGGTGGTTTTCTTCTGTTGCTCTGAGGGGAGCGCTGCTGCGTTGTGTCGAGAATCAGTGCACACCAAGTTGTTTGAGCGAGGAGAGGGCCCCAGGATATGCGCTGGTCGCTGGTATGGAGAAGTGCATCGCCAACAGGTACAGTAAATGCAGAGATTTTATTTTATTTTGCGGGTACTTTACTGACTAGGATTGTGGTGCACATTTAGTAATGTTGCTTTCTTTGGGCCAGTTGCAGTCTAGAGACAGAGACTGATTAAGGAGCTAGCTTCCTACAGGCCTTACCACGAGGTGATACTGCTGGGGGGGGGTCAGTTTGGAGCTCCGTGGGGCATAAATTGAAGAAATGTAATGTTTAACAGTGCTGTCATTGTGCTGTTGGCATGAGATGTTAAACAGCCTTACTTTTGATTTTCTTGTTGCAGTAAGAGGGTTGCAGGCTGCTATACAAGAGGACAGTTCATCTTTTTTTTTCTTCTGTGCTGCATTTAACGTACCATTCAAACAGTTCAGGCATACTGGGGTGATGACTTTGGGGTACCCAGCAACGCAGGCAAGCGAGATGGGGGTCTGGACAGAAGAAGGGCCTCATTCTCCACCATGTGTGGTGTTTTTTTGTATGGTCCACCACTAAAAGACCCCTTACCTTCTCTGTGGTCTGCCAGCCCCTTCGGTTGCTGATGGTGCTGCTGGTGAGGACCCCATCTGGACCGTGCGAATAACTAGTCGGACGCATAAAATAAAGAATAAGGCAGGTTTATTCAGTACAGTAGGTGTTAAACTGAGGACAAGCCCACACTGACTATTCTCTGACTGACAGACCAACATGGCACTGCCAGGCAGTGCAACAATTAGATACATGCAGTTCTAAGTGCTCTTAAAGGGGCGGCAGCTAAACATTAAGCCCCATGCTTAATGTGTGCTTCACACAAAGGGGCTTTTTCATTAAGTAAATACAGGAGGCTGGTGTGTTCACCCCCCCCCCCACATTTAAAAAACATTTTTTGTCTCTTTTTTGGTTTATGCTTTGTTTTATTTGTCTATTGAACTGTACCCTTGTTTTCTTGTATGTTACAGAGCTTGCGTAGCAGCGAGAATGTCCCTCAGCAGCTGGTGTATTGTGGTTTTCGGGTTCAGGCTTTTGAAAACATAGCTGTTGCTGATGAGATATCAACTTGTTTTTAATTTTCTGGTGACAGTAATGGGATGCAATGTTAGAGAGGAATTTATGTTTTTGTTTTTTACACAGCTGCCTTGTGTGGCAGAGAGCATGTCCCTCGACAGCAGTCATAGACAGTGGCTTCCAGGTTCTGGCTTTTGAAAAGTTAACAATCACTGAGGAGATAACAACTCATTTTCTCGTTTTTAGAGGGTGCAGTGTTACTAAGGAATTTATTTGTTGTTGTGGCTCCCGTTTGAAGGAGAGGATGGAGTCAGGAGAATCGGGTTTGGAGATGGTACAGAGTTTCGGTGTGTAGTTGGCCCATACTCGGCAAGTTTTTTAGCAGCGGGACAGATGGGTTAAGCCACTAGGAACAGCAGCAGTGAGCAAATACAGTATAAGAAAGTGTGAATACTTTGGCAATTGTGTGAGATTGTTCCGTTTTTTTGGTCGGTGCCACCAGTCTCTCAATGCAGTGTCGGTACCACCACTGTCCCATTGCAACTGTTGTGCTTGTGCGAGATGCTGCTTGGTGAGGAGTGGTAGCGGGGGAGAGCGGGCACGCATTGATTTTTTTGTGTGCATCATTGTCGTTGGCACAGTGAATGCCAGTTGTAAAGATATGTCCTGATAAGGACTCGACTTGTAGCTGTCAGCCAATCAGACTTCAGAAAATCCTTTGCCCATTTTATAAGATGACGTTACAAAGGTTTAATTTTGATTGCCCCATTGAGTCCATTGTAAGGGGAATTGAATTATTTGTAACTAGCAAGCTCTTCCTCTACAATGTTACCTATTATTTGCAGACCAGAGGCATGGGCATGGTGCATCAATAGCCCCCTCCTACACCAAGCTGTTTATAGACTGGTGGGAAGAGGAGCCATCCACCATCTTTTGGATAACCTATTTATTTATTTTGCATTTAATTACCGGGTAGGTGCACTGATCCAATGGGCCATTTTCAGGCATGACCTGGGCCTCGAAGATGGCACAATGATTAAGACACAGGTACATAATATTTGACAAATAATGACAACAGAACCAGTACAACAGTCTGAGGGTGCAGTGCAGTAGGTAAGGTGCAGACACATAGTACATACAGTAAGGCATTTGATACAGGGAGAGATACAATAAGTAGATACAGTGGTGTGTGCTGAAAAGGCAGTACAGTATAAAGACAACATTACATAGTTAAACAATTTAAGAACAGCAATGCAGGATGGTGTAAATGCATGACAAAATAGTACTTTGGGTATATTTTTAGATGACGTATTCTGCATCTGGGGTGGCAGGGATTAGGAGCTGGAAATATTTCTAAACTACATCAATAGAAATGATCTGGGGCTGGAGTTCTCAGCAAATTTTAATAAACGTGTAATCGTTTTTTTGGATTTGGCACGCCATGGGGAAGTAGGAGGAACTGTGTACACAAATGACTATAGAAAGCCTAAAGCAGGCAATGCACTTTTACATGTCTGCAGCTCTCATCCATGCTATCTCATTAATAGCATTCTATATGGACTCTGTGTTAGACTACATAGGAACTGCAGTAAACCTAACATTTTCAAGCATCAACAAGACAAATCATGGACAGATTCAGAAGAGGGAATATAGGGAAGATGTACTGCAGCAGGAACTAGACACAGCTAACAAACTAGACAGGAGGGAGCTGATTCAGGGGAGAGACAGGGACATAAGC
Source organism: Neoceratodus forsteri (assembly GCA_016271365.2). Taxonomy (NCBI): domain Eukaryota; kingdom Metazoa; phylum Chordata; order Ceratodontiformes; family Ceratodontidae; genus Neoceratodus; species Neoceratodus forsteri. Next base: position 675,215,327 of record CM028131.1, on the reverse strand, counting down.
AGATGCTATATGGGCATGGAGAAGTGAGCGGGACTAGAGATAAGTAGAGGGGAGAGGGCTGAGTCCAGTATATTTTACTGTGCTCTGATCAAACTAATGTTTTAATATTCTGCTTAGGGCTCTGTGTGGGTATCAGGAGGAGGAGGAAGGCACCAGAGGGTGGGCTTAGGAAGAGTGGTTGGCAGCCACGTGACTACAGCCATCCAACAGGGCAGCTGTAGTTCACTGAGGCTTGAAACCAGGCCACTTGGTAGTCCATTCCTCACTCCAGCAGATGCCATTCGGGCATAGAGGGGTGTGTGGGACTACAGATAAGTAGAGGGGAGAGGGCTTAGTCCTGTATTGTTGCACTGTGCTCTGATTAAACTAATGTATTAATATTCTGTTTGGGGCTCTGTGTGGGTTGTGGTGGGGAGGCACCAGAGGGCAGGCTGGTGGAGGGAAGTCGGCGACTAAATCTCCAGTGCCATTGGTGGTCCCTGCAGACCACGTGACTACTGCCAGCCAATAGGGTGACTATAGTTCACTTGGGGGGGTTGAAACCAGGCCACTTGGTAGTTCGTTTCTCACTTCAACAGATGTCATTCAGGTATGGAGGAGCGAGTGGGACTACAGTTAAGTAGAGGGGAGAGGGAAGAGTCCTGTATTGTACTGTACTGTGATTAAACTATTGTTTTAATATTCTGTCTGGGGACCTGTAAAGGTTTTGGGAGGAGGAAAGGCACCAGAGGTGGGCCAAGGAGAGGCCCAATCCTCCTGCTTCTCGGACGGTCCCAGTGGACCATGTGACTACAGCCAGCCTATAGGGCAGCTGTAGTTCACTGGGGTTTAAAACCAGGCCACTCAGTAGTCTGTTCCTTACTCAAGCAGATGCTATTCAGGCATGGAGAAGTGAACGGGACTGCAGATAAGAAGAGGGGAAAGGCCGAGTCCTGTACTGTTGTACTGTGCTCTAACTAAACTAATGTTTTTATATTCTGTTTGGGGGCTCTGTGTGGGTTTTGGGAGGGGGGAAGCACCAGAGAGCGGGCTGAGGGAGGGAGGTCAGCAGCCTAATCTCTGGCGCTATTGGTGGTCCCAGTGGACCACATGACTACATCCAGTCAATACAGCAGCTGTAGTTCTCTGGAGTTTAAAACCAGGCTGCTCAGTAGTCCAGTCCTCACTCAAAAAGATGCCATTCGGATGTGGATGAGAGAGCCGGACTACAGACAAATAGAGGGGAAGGGGCTGAGTCCTGTATTTTTGTAATGTGCTCTGATTAAACTAATGTTTTCATTTTCTGTTTGGGGCTATGTGTGGGTTTTAGGAGGAGGGGGGAGGCTTCAGAAGGAGGTTGGTGGCCAAATCTCTTGTGCCACTGGCAGTCCCAGTGGACCTTGTGAAAACAGCCAGCCAGTAAAACGGCTGTAATTCCTATATATTACCCAGAGGTCCAAGTGACCCGAAGCATGAGTGCCATGAAGCAAGAGTGTGCCATCTGACTCAGTGGCATCTGGGAGCATCGGCAGGATGTCTGCAGGGAGGACCACAGGCCACATTGCTCAGTGGTTGGAATGTAAGTGCAGAGGGAGGGTAAGAAATACACTTTAAGATGTTGGAAGGGGAAGGCAGCTGATACCTATCTAGGGTTAGCTTACATTTGCATTGAGCATTATAGAAGGGGCAAGGGGTAGGAGAGTCAAGGGGATTTGGGGGCTGTTGTAGGCATCTTCAACTGGTTTATATACATAAGTACATATCTGGAGGGTTAACAGAGGCAGGAGTTGGGAGGATGTAGGGGAATAGTGGCATGTACAGGCTTCAGGATATTGGGAAGAGGGTGGTATGCTGTAATGGTTGTGGGGCGGCAGTTGTTCTGGAGATGATGTGGGGAACAGGTGACTGTCAGTGTGCAGAAGCCAGGAGAATCAGGGCAGAAGTACAGCAGCTCAGATGGGAACTGAGGAGGATGGCGTGGAGAGTAAGAGGAACAAGGTAGAGGGGAGAGAACGACAGATGGGTGATGCCCAGAGGAGTGGGGTCAAAAGGCAGGGGAAGGGGGTAGGGAGGATCACCCTGAACCATGGGTGTGCCAGACCTCAGAAGGCCAAGGAGCCCAGAGAGGGGGAATGGTAAGTGGTAGGGTGATGAGGTGGAACTGTGAGGGTTGCAACATGAGTGGGAGCATTTAAAGGGGTGTCTTTAAAGCACAGATTTCACCCACTGCCTGGATATGAGGAGGAGGGAACAAGAGGTGGTGTATGAGGTTGGTTTATGGCAGTGGGGTTGGGGGAAGTAGGACAAGAGAGGGGGTAGGACTGTTCAGGGTAGTCAATGTGGGCAGGGAAGAGGAATTATGGAGAGTGGAGCAGAGGGTGGGGATTTGGATGGAGTAGGGTGGCAGGAGGAGAGGAGAAGGAGACAGTGTGTGTCGGTGGCCAGAATGGGAAGGACATGGAGGGGGGTGGGAAAACAGATGGAAGGGCAAGGGAAGGCTGTGGAGGTGTAAGACAAGCAGGGTGTGGGGAGAATAAGGACAGGATTTAATCAGGATGGGGAAGACAGTTAGTTGAGGGAGAAACTTTCTAGCTCACTCCTCTCTAGCCCCCCCCCAGCTCCCCCATCCTTATTCCACTATGTGTGTCAAATCGTGGATCCTGTTCTGGTCCTTCTTCTGTCTCATATCGCATGCCCAATATTTGCCACCTCAAGCCTTTATTACTATGGATACTAATCTGATCTGCTCTGTAACTAATTCCGGTCCCTACATGGATATATGCCTTTTCAACTCCCCAGTTCTTCAACACTATTTTCATATTACCTTTAACACTGGTACACGACAAATTACCACCTCAGCTTATGACTTCCGGCAACATTATAGAGGCGTCACCTCTACAGATAGCAGTCAGAGTACTCATCTCTGCCACCCTTAGTGGGAAGGGCAAAAAATGTTGGGGCGTTCTCCCCCAGGACGATGGCCCACAATGACATAAAGGGGTTACCAGTACAAAACTTACTATTGCCACTCTAAGAAAACTTTTACTCCTTCTTCTCCTGTGTAACCCCTCGGTGGCGCTATCCCAAGGGCTACTACCCCTGCCTGCTTAACTACTAACAAGTGGAGGGGCCTAGGTCCAATGGTGGGTGCCTCCACCCAGAGGTCAGGGTTTACAGTAGTTAAACTAACTTGGTCACAGCCCTCTGGGACACTGTAACCCCCCTTTCTTCCCACTAGTGGCCCACACAATGCATTAGGAATATCTTCACAATGTACACTTACCCCCAGGACTGGCTCTGTCGACTGGACTCTGGGGACCCCCTGTAAAACAAGATGATACAGTGCACAAACCAACAGTACAATACTTTAACATAAACGAATACCTCAGTCAGTGTAACTTTGCTGAAAACCAACAGATCTGATTTATTTAAGGAGCTGTAACAAGGAAGGAGGGAAATCAGGTTAATTAGGTTAAACACATTAATAATCACAGTACTGTGCGCATATCCAGAGTCCCAAATTGTCACTTTCACTGGGTACCCAGGATGGGGGGGGGCGGCTAGCCAGGATCGGTGCAGCTGGTTGGGGCCCTGTGATGGAAAAAACACTTGCACAATACCCAATTGTAATCCGGAGCCGGAGGGCTCAGTTGGTGAAGAAATGAAAAAAGCAACAATTAGATGACACACTTGCAATTTGATAAACAGATGGCACGGAGCTACCCTGCTTTGTACTCACAAACTCAATGCTGGGAACTGGATGGAAGGCAGATTGTCTTGGATTGCCAGGAGGATCAGACCATGTGGACAAGGTCCTTGTGACTGGACTCCACTGCAGTTTAGAGCAAATGGATGTAGTCTAGATTAAGCTGGAGTTTACTTCCAGCTTCATGCACTCAATTCACTGTACAGGGGATTTGAAACGTGATTCCCCACAAGCACTACACACATTTATATGTAAAAGGAAAGTACTACACCAGGCAGGCTGCTTCTCGATCCCAATTGCAATTACTGCACAATACCCGGGAGAACACACAGCAGATTCAGTTCCTGACAGACCGAGCGCGATTCAGTAATTTCTCTAGTCTTCTACAGGGTGAGCCTGGTTTCTGCTCTTCAGATCTCCTTGATTCTCTTCACAGGTTGGATTCAGTCCAAACAGGCGCTTACACAAGCTGCAGACCGAAACTCAGGGCCTTACACGCGCTTACCTTGCTAAAAACTATACACAGCAGAAGCACATAGCTCCTTTTCTCTTCACTGTCTCACCTCATGTCATCTTTCCACTAGACAGAGCCGGGCATTTCCTTTGAGTTCCTCCCAGTTCAGTTGGCTGGTTTGGCTGTCACTCACAATCAGACTCCCCCTGTTGGTGCAAAAAGGTGCTGAAGTCCAAACTACAATTCCCAGAGGCATTGGCCATACAGCACATAGGTGGCTGGCTTCACAATGAGAGTCCAAGTTCTGATTTGCCAGCAGCAGGCTCCATTTCAAAGGTCCCCCCACACTGATTGGTCCAGTTCAGCAGTTCAAAACCAGAATGGATGGCTAGGCAAACACAGTTCTGACTGCAAAGAAAAGCAGGTTAGACAAACTGGCCCAGATATTCAGCTTCATGCCCAAGTCCCAAAATGCGCCATTTAGCGATATTCAGAAGGAGGCAGTTGCGCCAAAACATGCTGAGCAACAGCGCAATGAAAATGAAGGCATGCACAACCGAAGGGGGTGGATCCATGCATAAAGAATGCAATGCGATATTCAAAGACTTGTGCGATGCGCAATAGCGGCACAGCCGGAAATTGCGCACTAGCGGAAATGAGCCAAAATAAAAAGGCTCAAGGAAGCGGCGCAAGAACGCTACAAGGCTGCCAAGTGGGGGGAGAGAGAGAGAGAGAGAGAGAGAGAGAGACAGACAGACAGACAACAGACAGGCTAGGGCAGGCAAGGAAAGCGTGGGCCATAGGCTGTAGAGGCCAGCGTGGGGTGCCCGTGCAGTGGAAAGCAGTGAGGACAGCGGGGTAACACGCAACACCAGCCGGGGGCAGAAGCCAGGAGATGGACAGTGCCAGCTTCCACATGGAAGCCTGTAATGAGGGGGTGAATGCATGCTGCAGGGGGCGTGGCGTGGAAGGGCCCATCGGCGGTATGCCCCCAACAGGCAGTACCGCGCCCGCATCAGCTTTGAGCTGTACACAGATGTAGAGATCTTGGGCCGGTACCGCCTGAACAGGGCAATACTGAGATGGCTCTGTGAGCTGTGCAGTGATGTGATGCAGGCACCCTCACGACGGAGTCACGCTCTATCGGTGGAGACCAAGGTGACAGCCTGCATGTGCCTGCTCGCCACGGGCACCTTCCAGAGGCCGACAGGGACACCACAGGCATCACACAGTCGGCCACGCACGCATCCTCACCCAATTCCTCAGCGCCTGCTGCCACATGCTGCAGATACATCCATTTCCCCAGCACCGTGGCAGGCGTTCAGCAAACATGCAGGAGTTCCACAGGGTAGCACGTATGCCTGGCGTGCTAGGGGCCATAGACTGCACCCATGTGGCCATTCGCAAGCCACCTGGCCCCGATGGGCTCGCATATCGGAACAGAAAGGGATTCTCTATTGTCAACTGCCAGGTGGTGTGTGATGCCACTGGGCGTATAATCAATGTCTGTGCCACACACCCTGGCAGAGCACATGATGCCTTCATATGGTATCAGTCTGCACTGTGCCATCGATTCGAGAGTGGGGACATCCCCACAGGCCATCTAGTAGGTGAGTACACATGTATGGAATGCAAACTTGGGGCAAGGGTGGGAATGCCACAGGTGCCATGGTAGTGGCACACAGGGAGATGGCCAATATGGACCTGAACATGAGACTGATCTCCACTATCTCCACACAGGTGACAGCGGATACCCACTCCGTCCCTGGCTGCTCACACCGTACCGGCACCCAATGACCCCATCGCAGCAACGCTATAATGAGGCACATGTTTCCACATGCAACATCATAGAGCCGGTGTTTGGGATGCTCAAGGCACGCTTCCGATGCCCTAGACACCTCGGGGTGCCCTACAGTACAACCCCCAAAGGCCTATGGGATATTCCTGGCCTGTTGCATCCTGCACAACATGGCCAAAGACTATGGGATAGCTGTACAGGTTGAAGAAGGGACAGCGATGGGGACGCCAGTGGCCGGTGTTGATGGTGATGAGCAGCCCCCTAGGACGGTGGGACCCCGACTGATCCGGCAGGCCCAGCTGCACCGGGACACCATCACAGAGGAGCACTATGCAAACACAGGTAAGTCAAGGGGACATGTGCAACCAACACTGTCCATGCAGAACACACAGGCACACAGGGAACACACCAGGGGTGCATGATGGTCGGGGAGTGGAATGGTCCAGGCATACAAACACACCATCAGGAGGGGTGAGCACTCATATGGACACACACACCAGGCACAGAGTGTACATGGGCAGATGCACAGCACAGCAGAACCGACATTGCTAACACACAGCACCACCAACCACCCCACCACCTGTACTGTCCAAATGCGTGTGTCAGATGCTGGGCACCCTTGCACCTTGGTGTACAGTACAATGCAGGCATCATAATGCTGCGCACCTGTGGACAGCAGTTGGGAGGGTGTGCAGGTGGTCCGTGTGTCGGCGTGGTGAGCAGAGCACCCAGCAGTGCACTGCCCACCATGACACACATTGCACACATGGCAGCACCAGACAGGGCCCACACTGGGAGACAGCTCAGTCATGTAGCACTGTCCCATGGCCACCGCGGATGAGTGGGCGGCCCCGCCATGACCCAACAGCACTGGCAGGCTGAGTAGGGGCCACATGGGGTGGCATTATTGCACCACCAGGGGTCCCACTGCGCAAACGCGACCTTGCCCGCACAGGGGTCTGCAGCATGCCGAATAAACCTGCACCAGGGTGCTCGGGATAGCCACAGCAGAACCCGGCATCGACAGGCCTGGTGTCACGATGCGGAAGCGGGGGTGGAGAGTGAACTGTGTGGGGTGTGCGTTACAGGGGCACCCTGACTGTGTGCCCAATGCGTCCACGACAGAGACCACTGCCTGGGTCAGCCTGTCAATGGCGGCGGTCACATCTGTCCACATACGAACCAGCTCGGCATGGTCCAGAACACACTCCCTGCTGTGCCGCTCCACAGACACAGACAGTGCCTCCACGGACATTGCAACCCGCCTCTGCAGATGTACTGATTCCTGCAGCAGGCGGGTGTGCTCGTCCAATGGGTACTGTGCCCCAACGGCATCCTGTCCCCCAGGGTGTGGAAGGTCTTGATGCACTACACCCCTTGAGGGTGGGCGCTGTTCGCCAGGACCAGGAATGGGCGGATCAAAGGGCGGCGGACATGTGCCACCGCTTGACACTGTACCCCCAGACCTGGTGGGTGACTGCTGCTGCTGCCCCTCCAACCGCTGTGCCCCAGGGTCCACTCGTTCCACCGCTGTGCTGGCAACAGTGCCAGACACCTGCACAGCCACCGGTTCTGCCCCACCAGTGCTGACAGGCACAGCCTGGGACTGTGCCAGCATGCTGGTACACAAGTTGGAACCAGAAGGCCCAGGGCACATGCTGGCCTGCTGTGTGTCCGTCATGGGACACACACCTATCACTGCCCATTGCAGTCCTTGCATCATCAATGGTGCAGTCGTGCTACAGCCATAGTCACAGGCGTGCTGGCATGCTTGCATGCCAGACTGCTGAGACACAGGCTATGCACCCCGCACCAGATCACCGACACCAGAGTTGGCGGCCCAGCGTGCATGCTGCTGCAGTGCCTGCTGGCTGGTGATAGAGGTGGATGGACCCTCCTCCGTGTCCAGCAGGTCATCATCCTGCCTGGACCCACCACCACCGTCTCCTGAAGGCGAACAGGATCTGTAACAGAAAGAGTACATGTGAGTGCATGTGAACAACCTTCCCCAACCCCCCAACACCACCACCATGTCATACCGTGCAGTGATGGGCTTCCACCTGTCTGGAATCCACCTCCTGGTATGCCCTCAACAGCGCACCGCTGCATTGATGCGACCAGTGTCTCCTCATTTGGGGTCAGCTCCAACACCACTGGCGGGCCCCCGCCAGTGCCAGCACGTGCCGCCCTGAAGGTTGCCACCTTCTCCTTCAACCTCCTGCGGTCTGTCCCCATCTTCTTCTTGCATTCCTGCATGGAGCGCTGGTGGCTTCCGTGCAGGTTAACAGCCTGAGCTACCCCCTCCCATGCAGCCATACGGGACTGAGGGGTGCCCCTCCGTCCACTCAGTACTGGCTCCTCATCCAGGTAGGCCTGGAAGAGGGCCTCTGTCTCTGCTGCTGTAAAGTTGGGCCTCCTCCTACGCCCACCGTCCTCACCCTCACCTTGGCTCTGCTCGGTCATGGCGATCTGTATGGGGGGAAGTGGACACCTGTCACTGTGCAGTCTACAGCATTTTCCCATGACCATTGTCAGAACATCACACAGCATGCAACTCACCTCTCACCTGCAGTAACCGAATCTGGCCAGCGCAGCCCAATGTCGCACATTTATAGCGCAATGCATGCAAATTAGGAGTGGAGCAACTATAATGACATGCAAATCAGCCACTGTGCCTTTGAATGGCTGATCAGATGATTTGCATGTGTGTCAGAATATCGCGAATCTAAGCTGCATGTCTGGTTAGTCGGCTAAGCCAATGGTGCAGATCTGTGACTGTGTATACTGCATGCGCATGCCCAGATAGCTTACGCAGGCGTCTGTCATGCTGCTGATGTGCTGTGCGTGATCGGCAATTCAGGCCATGGCCACCATTGTGCCAGTGGCGCTACAGCAATGGGCACTATATGGCGCTGTGGCACTACTGCGCAATAGTTCACTGTGGCACTGGTACACAGCTGGTCGGTCGCGCAGGATGCCTATACATCAGATGGCGCTGTGCGTGGCCTTGCGTCATGGCCCATGACCTTGTGTCCGACCTTTGCCCCCTGGCGTTGTTTGCCTGCCATGTGTACGGCCCTATTGCGCTGTCTGGTGACAGCGCTATGTGAAGTGACGGTGCTGTTCAAACAGCGCGATTGAAGCGTGTGGTGGTCTATTGTGCAACAGCTCCACGTGGGGTTACGGCTCAGCGGGGCGCCATATTGCCTGCTGTAAAGTTGGTACCATGGCTAGAAGAAGAGCTGTTCCCTGGAGCCAATTGGAACTGGCCAACTTGGTGGCCCTAGTAGAGCCCCACTATGGGGCACTTTGTAGTGAGCGCCCTCACCATTGCCCGCACAGGTGTGGCATCAAGTGGCCACTGACCTGGTGGGGTCACTGGGCGGTGCCGGTCTGATGAGCAGTGCGGCACGGTGCAATGACCTCCACGGAGGATCCGGACCTTTTGGAGGCTGCGGTCACGTGCCAGGCGGGCGTGGTGCCTAGGCCAGGTGGGTGTACCATCTATGCACCTGTATTCTCTGTAGGGGTGTGAGTGTGTTTTGGTGGCTGTGCATAGGTGATGGCTCTGCCATGGTTGGCTGTGTCAGTGTGCAGCTGTGTGATGAATGGGTCTGGCTGTGTGGGCAGGCACTCTCACTGGGGCAGGGGGCAGTCTGCTTTGGAGTCACACTGATGTTTGTCTCAACATATGTCTCCCACAGGCCGGGATGTGAGGATGCAGGCCCGGGTTGAGGAGGGCTGTGCCAGGGCCCCGGTGCCAGCGGGTGTTGCACCAGCAGCAGCAGCAGCAGCAGCAGCGGCAGACACAGCTGCTTGAGCAGTGTGAGTATCATGACTTCATGGATGCTATTGCATGCTGGGAGGGGAAAGACCACTAGCCCTGCACAATACAACCATGCAGGAAAGGGGAGGTCATAATTCCACTATACAAGACACTAGTGAGGCCCCACCTGGAGTACAGTGTACAGTTCTGGAGACCATACCTACGTAAGGACATAGACTGGGCAGAGAGAAGGTTCAGGAGGGCAACAAAGATGGTGCATGGCTTGCATCACAAGTCCTATGAAGACAGGTTGAAGGAACTGAACATGTACTCCCTGGAGGAGAGGGAGAGAGGGGATATGATAGAGACATACAAGTATCTTACAGGGAGGAACAGGGTGCAGGAAAACACTTTTCTTAAGTGAAAAAGATGTTCCAGGACTAGAGGTCATAGGATGAAGTTGGAGGGAGGACGATTCAGAGGAAACATGGAAATGAATTTCTTCACAGAATGGGTGGTGGACAAGTGGAACACCCTGCCAGAGGAGGTGGTGGGGGCTGAAACAATCACGGGATTTCAGAATGCACGGGATAGACATAAAGGAATTCTGGAGGTCAGGAGTAAGGGGCAACAGACTTATAGGAAAACAAAGTGAACTTACAAGCTCCAATGGACAGACTGGCTGGGCCATAGGCCCTTATCTGCCGACACTGTCTATGTATCTATGTATGTATGCACGACACAGGTGACATGCATCACTGTCCGGTATCACAGCATGTCTGTGTATGCGTCACTGGTGGTCAGGCATGCACTGGGCACATAGCTGTGTAACTGGCATTGCACATGTTGCCACATCACTTGACAGCCTTGTTTGTGCTGTGATGGACATGGGCAGTGTGTGTGTGTGCAGTGGTGCGCATAGCTGGTGCCGCCTGTTTGTGATGGCCATGTGCATGTTCACTGTGGGTGGGTGCATGCCATCACAGGTGCGGGACATTGGGCTATATGGCTTGCAGGTTGGGTGGTGTTCAGGGTTGTGGTCAGTCACAGACGTTGACTGTGTTCCCAATTTCCTAGGCCTCGAGGTTCTCAGGAGGATTGGATGGGATATTCGGGGCCTCACACAAGTGTCGATGGAGAACCAGGCCTTCCTCCAGTCCATCAGGCGCCATGGCCTTCGGAGGAGGCGGCACAGGACGGTCCGGAACCAGGAAGAGGATGAGCAGCCGGCTGGGCCATAGCTGATGATACCCTTCCCACTTCTCCCATCCCTACCACCCTGCCTTCCCTTTCCAAGTTGTTCATCCCTACCCCTTGAACACCCCTACCTTGTACCCGTCCCCCCCCTTGTAAATAGTTGTTTTTGTTTTGGTTCTTTACTATTTGGATATTTAAATATACATTTCTATTTTGATATGAATACTGTGTTGGTCTCTGATTTGCAGCTGGCTATGGGTGCTCAGTTGCAGGGGTGTACATGCCATCTGGGGTGGTATGGTCCTGGGTGTGTGTGTGTGTGTGTGATGGCAGCAACGCGTGTGTGTGCATGGGAGGTATCTCAGCATGGCAGTGACTTTCTGTTGGTCTTGCCACTGCTGCCACCCACTGCTGGGTGCACAGGGTGTGTCTGGCTTATGCTTCTGTGCTGCAGGGTTGGCGTGTGCTGGGGGATGCATGGTTTCCTGCAGTGCCAGTCACTGCACATGGGTGGTGTCTTGGGGTCACGCGGTGCAGGGTGTGCTGTGCGTGCAGGGAGCTGATGTGCACTGTGGTTGCCAACCCCCTGTGTGTGGCACTCTCAGCCTGCCAGTGGTTGTGCTGGGGTGTCATGGCTCTGCTGTGCTTTGTTGGCTTGTCCCCATGGGCCAGTAGATCATCTGTCACACCCCAGTGATGCTGTGCTTGGGGTGTGCAGGTGTGGTGTTGGTTCTGCAGTGTGTTCCTGTGCCCCGTGTGGCATGGCTGGCAGTGGGCCCCAGCCTGCCTCCCTGGATGTGCAGTTCCATTGCTCTGGGGGGGGCTCTGCTTGCGCTATGGCACCTCTGGACTGCTCAGCTGGGCTGCCCTGGTTGCGCTATAGCGCAACATTTCTGCTCAGCTTCTCCTTCCTGGTTGCGCTATGGCGCAGTTAGTGCGATATTCAGACGTTGGCTGCTTGCGCAATTTGTTCTGCTCCATATTTGAATATCGCACCTGTTGCGCATATGCGCAATTGGTTTGTGCTTGCTCCTGCTGTTGCGCACATTTTAGGAGCAGTTTGAATATCCGGGCCACTGTATTTTCGTTATTACTCTAAATGATTTCTGGCAGTTACGTCTTTGAAAAGTGCTCACTCTGCCCACTTAGCGACGGCAGAAATGGAGCGATTTGGCAGCGGCTCAAGTGGGACTCATGCAGGGAAACACACAGTTCCCCCATAGAAACTAATTATGTCTGCAAGCAGAAAGCTTTTAAAAAGACAGTACCAGAGGCTCTAAAAGCACTCACAGATAAACGGCTTAAACGCCAAACACCATTCAGGCTTGGAGCATTCAAGCAAGCTCCTGGAAGACTTTTTGGGAACCCCCATTTGCAGGGGAGGTTACACCCTTCCTGGCCTGGGAAAGCTTGGCGTACGCGTCTAGCAAGTGCCCCCATAAATTTCAATACAACCATATACATTTTCATCAGTATCACATTAGGCTTACACATGTAATCATCTGTCAATATATCACTTTACCAGGAACACATTTCTGAAACTTTGCAGTACATCGCTCTTTACACAGTATTACACACACATTGTATCATAACTCAGGTTATTACCTCTTGTACATGAAACCTGAAGAGAGGGGGCCCTTCCCTATCAGCTACCTTGGGGCTGGATGGGGCAGAGGCACCATACCTAGAGGGCAACACAAGTAACTTGGAGTTAGCACTGATGTTCAGTTAGGGCAATGAGCTCGGGGACACATACACTCCTTTATGGACAACATTGAGAGGCAAGTCCACAGGCCTCCCAGGGGAATCATAACTGAGGTGCACCACAGGCTTTACAGTTCGACCAGTCTTTCTTGGGGGAACTGTTACAGTCTCTGCACTCTGAGCCTCATGTTCAGCATTGTCCTCACTTGTCACGGGAGTCTCCATTGGGGTAGAGAGGCTAGAACTTAGGGCACTTTCAGCTCCAGGAGTTACAGTCTCTGAGCCCACACCACTTGGCTCACATGGAGAGCTTTCTGATACTGACAGTGAATTATCAGGGCACTCAACACACTCTTCTTGTTCTGGTATGTCACCAGTCTGTTCCAGTCCATCATTTTCCTCCTCTGAAAACTCAAACAGTTTAACTATACACAATGATTCCTTATCTTCTGACTTAATGTTTTGCACTTCACTTTCTGGGAGCATTGGCTCCAGGGACAAAGCTGGGGGCTTAGACAGGCCAGAAGGCCCAGCTTCATCTCCAGGATTGACTAGGGGATTGCCCCGAAACAACTGACTCAGTTCATAAGAGGGTAGTATTCAAAACCACACTCACTTTCCTCTGACATGGACTGACAGTCATATTCAGCTGGGACTTGTGGAGGGGAACACTTGAACTCAGCTTCTTTAGGTGCAGACTTTCTTGATTTTTTCTTAGGAGCAGCTCTAGTCACTGGTCCAGAGGTGGCATTTTCTGGGGGCTCAGACTCAATCAAGATTTGTCCAAAGGGCAGTAAATGATTTCTGTGCATTGTTTTAACATCTTTTGAATTATTCTCAGGCCTTACTTTGTACACAGGCAGATCATCTAGTTTGCCCACTACAATGTGAGGAAGATGGTGCCATCTGTCAGCAATCTTGTGTTTGCCATGCAGTCCCAGATTTCTTAGCAATACCCGATCTCCCTCCTGGAGTTCCTGTGCTTTCACCTTTTTATCATACCTTTCTTTGTTGGCCAGATTTCTTTTGGCAGCCATGGTTTGAGCCAGTTGGTACGCATGATTTAGCTGGGCCTTTAACTTTTGCACATACTGTAAATAGTTGTCAGCTCGAACCCCATCAGGAGAGACCCCAAAGCACACATCTACCGGCAGTCGAGCTTCTCTTCCAAACATCAGGTGGTAGGGGGAGAACCCAGTGGCATCACCTTTGGTGCAGTTGTAGGCATGTACCAGGGTGCTAATTTGTTGGCTCCATCAAGGCTTGTCCTTTGGGTGGAGTGTGCCTAGCATATCTAGCAAGGTGCGGTTGAAACGTTCAGGCTGTGGGTCCCCCTGGGGGTGGTAAGGGGTGATTCTGGACTTTTGCACTCCCTACAGAGAAAGCATCTCTTTGATCAGACGACTCTCAAAGTCTCCCTTGATCAGAATGGATTCTTTGTAGAGCCCCATAGTGAACAAAAAAGTTTTCTACAAGTACTTTTGCCACAGTGGATGCCTTCTGATCCTTGGTGGGGAAAGCTTGGGCATATCTCATAAAATGGTCAGTGACCACCAGCACATTACTAATATTTCTTTGATCTGACTCCAAACTCAGAAAATCAATACAGACCAGCTCCATGGGTGCACTGGTGGTGATGTTAACAAGGGGGGCAGCCCTCTGGGGCAAAGCTTTCCTCCGTAAGCAGCGACTACAAGTTCGAATGTGTTGCTCCACATCAGCCCCCATCTTAGGCCAGTAGAATCTGGATCTCACCAAGTCAAGTGTTCTGTCTATACCAAGGTGCCCTATGTAGTTGTGTAAGGACCTCAGCACTGAGTCTCGAAAAGCAGTGGGCAGCACTAGTTGTTGTTTGTCTACTTGTCCCCCTCTGTCTACTGTTTCTCTGTATAACAGTCTATTGATCAATTTCAACTTAGGACCTTCTTTGTATAACAATGCAGTTCTCAAATCAGTGGAGCGTAATTTGGACACATCTTTCCCGGCATAGAGGGCTTCTAAAGCTGATTTGATCATGGGATCTCGGGATTGAGCCCGCCAAATATTGTCATTGTCCAGCTGAGGCAGTGCACCAATGTCTATTGCAGAAAAGTGGCAATAAGCAGCAGGTATGCGATTCTCAGAAGGTCCCAAATAATCCACCAGACAGTCCACTGCGTCTGTGGACATTTGTTCCTCCCTGTCAAACTTCTGGCAGAGTGCTCGAATATCAGGTTCTGACAGTCTGACCCAGTCATTCTGGGGAACAGACCTCTGGGAGAGAGCATCAGCATCTATGTGGTTCAGGCCTGCTCTGTATTCAACAGCATAGTCGTATGTAGATAATGCAGAAAGCCTCCTATGGCCGGTGGCATCCAACTTAGCTGAAGTCTGCACATAGATCAAAGGATTATTGTCAGTTTTTACTAGTATCTTAGCCCTATACAAGTACTTGTGGAATTGATCAACAATGGCCCACTTCAAGGCTAGAAACTCTAACTTGTGTACAGGATTATTCTTTTCGGAAGGGGTCAGGCTTCTGCTGGCAAAGGCCACTGGTCTCAGGCCATTCTCGTGCTCCTGATACAACACAGCCCCCAACCCTTGCAAGCTAGCATCAGTGTGCAGGACATAAGGTTTTGTTGGATCAGCATAGGCAAACACGGGAGCATGGGTAAGTTGATATATGATCTCATGAAAAGCAGTCTCACAATCAGGAGTCCAGCGGGCCCCAAATACTTCACTTGGATGAAAATACACTCTTTCAGTCTTGAGGGACGCTGACTTTTTGTATTGTTTGTGGGTTGGGGGATACCCTTGAGTCAGGTTAAGTAAAGAGCAGATCACTCTTGAATAATCCTTGATGAAACGCTGATAATAACCACAGAATCCCAAGAATCTTTGCCGTTCTTTTAGATTTTTGGACTGTGGCCAGTTGGTCAAGGCCACAACTTTGCTTGGGTCGGTCCCTATTCCCTCGGTAGATACTATGTGTCCCACATACTTTACTGATGTTTGAAAGAATTGACACTTATCAATGGACAGTTTAAGGCCAAAGTCTTCCAGTCGGTCCAATACCTTGAATAATCTGCTCTCATGTTCCTCCAGTGAGCTGCCAAACACAATGACATCATCTAGGTATACCAGGCACTCTAGTAAGTTCATGTCCCCACTGCACGCTCCATCAATCGTTGAAAGTGGCTGGGGGCTGAAATCCTTGAGGCATCCTCATGAATTCATAGAAGCAAAGCGGACAGATAAAGGCTGTCTTCTCATGGTCCTCTGGGGCCATCCGGGATCTGTAGTACCCACTGCAGAGATCCAGCACAGAAACCACTTGCTCCCATTTAGGCAGTCCAAAGCATCCTGAATGCGGGGCATTGTGTACTGATCAGGAATAGTCCGCCGGTTTAAAGTGCGATAATCCACGCACATCCTTACTGTCCCATTCTTTTTTCTCACTACCCCAACAGGGGAAGCATAGGGGCTTCTGGATTCTTGTATTACACCAGCAGCTAGCATCTCTTGCAGATGCCATCTCACATCATCTATATCAGCAGATGCCAGGCGTCGAGACCTCTCACAAAATGGCCTTTCATCATGCAGCCGGATATGGTGCTCAGCTCCTTGCGTGCATCCTATGTCCCATTCCTTTAAAGAAAACACCTGGTCTCTCTGGGCAAGCTTCTCACTGATCCTCACTTTCCATTCAGCTGGCAACGGGGAGTCACTGAAATCAAACAAGTCAGGCGTTACTCTGTCATTCTTCCCCAAATTCTTGCTACTGGGTAGCACTGCAATGTCTGCCCAATGCACATTAGCCAGGGTGCAACCTCTATTTACTCGAATCTCTCTGTCAGACACATTATGAACTTGAACCATTACCCTTCTGGCATAAGCATGGGCTCTAGCAGGCAAAATACTAGGCTTGACCAGCAGTCCCTCTGGCAATTTTCCATTGCCTAGTGCATCCAACATTAATATTTTATTCTTGACATCCTTTCTGATACGGACCTCTCTCTGTAAGGTACACTGGGCATTTGGTGCCAGGATTAGAGACTCAGGATCCTTCTTCCAGACAATTCCAACCGGTTCCTCTGGTTCTACTTTTTCAGCATCTCTCTGTGCCTCAAAGGCCTTCTTGATCAAGGCTGGAATTCTTAAAGCTCTACTGGTCCTTGACCCCTGTTTTTCATAACACAACTGTGCTAGCCATCCGAACATATGTGCATTAGTCCCAATTAGTAAAGGAACCCCATCATACAGTCCAGTAGGGGGACACACTAAGGCCAAGGTCTCTACTTGCTCTGCCACCCCAGCCACAGAGTTGGGAAAAGACAGCCAAATTCGGATATATCCAGAGTAGGGGTAGGCCTTCTCACTTAACCCCCAGACATGCAGCCCCTCCAATGGTTGTAAGGGTACATCAGACAAGTGCTTCTGATACCAGTCTTGGAACATAATTGTCACTTGGGAGCCACTGTCTAGTACAGCTCTTGTAGACACTCCATTCACCTCTACAGTGGTCTCCATGGAGGGACCCACTATTCAGGACCAGTCTGGAGAGGTGGCAGCAGGGGCCTGGGCAACTAACCTTGCCACAAAGGGACGTGAGTTAGCATTTTTTGGATCCTCACTGCGATCATTTTGTGTACCTCTCAACCACTGATTTGTCCTCCGAAGCTCTCCTTGTAGCCTATATACAACTTTGTCTGTGTCTTTTGGGGACCTGCATTCTCTCTTCATGTGCCCATCCTTCCCACAATTATAGCAAAGCATACTTTCTGGAGTTTGAGCTGGCCAAGGCACCACACTGGGAGCCAGGATGGGGGAGACCACTAACTGGACACCTTGGTGCCATCTCTGTCTGCGGCATGATAAGCATTTGGAGGCATCTCATCAATTTCCCCACTTCCATGGTCAAGACATCGGGTTTTGAGCTGTTGTCAGCAGTAGATGCCTGGGTGGGTACCCCCACTCCCATAGCAGATGAAGTCGGATATAGGTCGGGGCCTGTACTTGCAGGCACGGCCTTCATAAAGGGACTGTTTTTGAATTCCCTGATCTCTCTCTCAGCAGTTCACCCCATGGTGGCACACCCTCATTGGTCCCACATCACAAGAACCTTCCGATGCTGTGATCACTTGGGCTGCGCTCACCCCAAAATTAGAATCCCCCTTCTCATCTTCAACCTCCCGAAGTTCTTTTATTAAGTCACAATAGTCCGGTTGGTAACCCCTTCTGTTTGGGAGCCTTAATTGAAGAAGCTGCAATTTAGAATGCTTTGCATGCTGTAGTAGGTGCTCCAACCTCACATGGTTTAAGTCACTGGCGGCTACCCCACCTTTTCGGTAAGCCTTCTGCAGAGCTCTCTCCAGACGAGTAACATATGCAGAGAGACTTTCACCTGGCCACTGTTTTGTACCTCGAAATTTCCACATCAAGCTCTCTTCTGACTCAGTGCTTCCAAAATTGCCTTCAAGCACAGATAGGTACTTCTGGGCAGATGCATCAGGATTTGTGGACCTCAAAAATGTAATGGCCTCTAGGGCAGGACCCCTCAAACTTTCTATGATTCTTTTTCACTTTTCAGCCTCCACACACTGCCATTCAGGTATCAGAGGGGCAACACAATCTATCCAGGTGTCCCAATCATCCTCCCCCTTGGGGGTGGGGAAGGTGCCAGAGAAGATCCTCAACCTTCGGTAAGAGTCGTAACTAATGGCAGGTGCAGAAAAGCCTGCATTGGTTCAGCCACCATAATGGATACTGGAGTGGGAGAGGGTGTTGGGGGAGGAACACCTCCCGGTGGCAAGAATATTTTCTTCAAGTCCTCCACAGCTTTCCCTTCCCCCTGCAACCATTTAGCAAATTTCTCCTCAAAAGTTTCAGATAGTGGGGGGGGGCTCATTCCTCCCTGAGTCTTTATTGTCCTTAGTTATCACTCTCCAGGCAGTGAGGGCTCCCTCTGGGGTAATAGTCTGTGGCACTTTGGAGCTATCTATGGGATCCTTAAACGCTACTAGGGCCAGGAAAGTGTAGGTGAGCAGATTAGCATGTCGACCCACCACCACAGGGTTTTGTAAACCCTCCACCTTGGAAAGTGCTCCCTGTACAGTGTCCGTATTGATATCCAGGGGGATGTCCAGGATAAGCATAGCATTTTGGGGATCGATCTCCTCCCCAGTGCACCACTCCACCAACTGGTGCACAGCCACTTCTGTCGGGGTACCCATTTATTTTCTTTATTTTTTACAGTGGTTCATAAATGTGGCCACTAGAGGACACACAATCCCAGCGGTGAGCCTCCAAGATGTAACCCCTTGATGGCACTATCCCAAGGGCTACTACCCCTGCCTGCTTAACTACTAACAGGTTGAGGGGCCTAGGTCCAATGGCGGGTGCCTCCACCCAGAGGTCAGGGTTTGCAGTAGTTAAACTAACTTGGTCACAGCCCTCTGGGACACTGTAACCCCCCTTTCTTCCCACTAGTGGCCCACACAATGCATTAGGAATATCTTCACAATGTACACTTACCCCCAGGACTGGCTCTGTCGACAGGACTCTGGGGAACCCCTGTAAAACAAGATGATACAGTGCAAAAACCACAGTACAATACTTTAACATAAATGAATACCTCAGTCAGTGTAACTTTGCTGAAAACCAACAGATCTGATTTATTTAAGGAGCTGTAACAAGGAAGGGGGAAATCAGGTTAATTAGGTTAAACACATTAATAATCACAGTACTGTGCGCATATCCAGAGTCCCAAATTGTCACTTTCACTGGGTACCCAGGATGGGGGGGGCTAGCCAGGATCGGTGCAGCTGGTTGGGGCCCTGTGATAGAAAAAACACTTGCACAATACCCAATTATAATCCGGAGCCAGAGGGCTCAGTTCGTGAAGAAATGAAAAAAGCAACAATTAGATGATACACTTGCAATTCGATAAACAGATGGCAGGGAGCGGGAGCTACCCTGCTTTGTACTCACAAACTCAATGCTCGGGACTGGATGGAAAGCAGATTGTCCTGGATTGCCAGGAGGAGCAGAACATGTGGACAAGGTCCTTGTGACTGGACCCCACTGCAGTTTAGAGCAAATGGATGTAGTCTGGATTAAGCTGAGGTTTACTTCCAGCTTCATGCACTCAATTCACTGTACAGGGGATTTGAAACACGATTCCCCACAAGCACTACACACATTTATATGTAAAAGGAAAGTACTATACCAGGCAGGCTGCTTCTAGATCCCAATTGCAATTACTGCACAATACCCGGGAGAACACACAGCAGATTCAGTTCCTGACAGACCGAGCGCGATTCAGCAATTTCTCCAGTCTTCTACAGGGTGAGCCTGGTTTCTGCTCTACAGATCTCCTTGATTCTTTTCACAGGTCAGATTCAGTCCGAATAGGCACTTGCACAGGCTGCAGACCTAAACTCAGGGCCTTATACGTGCTTACCGTGCTAAAAACTATACACAGCAGAAGCACATAGCTCCTTTTCTCTTCATTGTCTCACCTCATCTCATCTTTCCAGTAGACAGAGCCAGGCATTTCCTTTGAGTTCCTCCCAGTTCAGTTGGCTAGTTTGCCTGTCACTCACAATCAGACTTCCCCTGTTGGTGCAAAAAGGCGCCGAAGTCCAAACTACAATTCCCAGAGGCATTGGCCATACAGTACATAGGTGGCTGGCTCCACAATGAGAGTCCAAGTTCTGATTTGCCAGCAGCAGGCTCCATTTCAAAGGTCCCCCCACACTGATTGGTCCAGTTCAGCAGTTCAAAACCAGAATGGAGGGCTAGGAAAACACAGTTCTGACTGCAAAGAAAAGCAGGTTAGACAAACTGTATTTTCGTTATTACTCTAAATGATTTCTGGCAAACAGTTACATCTTTGAAAAGTGCTCACTCTGCCCACTTAGCAATGGCAGAAATGGAGCGATTTGGCAGCAGTTCGAGTGGCACTCAAGCAGGGAAACACACAGTCCTCCTGTAGAAACTAATTATGTCTGCAAGCAGACAGCTCTTAAAGAGACAGTACCAGAGGCTCTAAAAGCACTCACAGATAAATGGCTTAAATGCCAAACACCATTCAGGCTTGGAGCATTCAAGCAAGCTCCTGGAAGACTTTTTGGGAACTCCCATTTGCAGGGGGGTTACACCTGTGCTCAGGAAATGTGGAGCTCAATCCGGGGCCCCAAGCTGCAATTACGTCTCCATCTGACCTTGCCACACTGAAAGGCATGAGTTTCCTCCACATTAATGTATGCAGTCTGTTAAAAAAGTTCTCCATGATCCAGGCCTGGGTCCTCCATACTCAACCAGACATCCTAGTGGTTTCAGAAACCTGGCTTAGACCGGCCACCTCCGACATGAAGTCAATATCCCTAACTATTTACTATTTAGAGCAGACAGACACTCCAGGGGTGGAGGGGTTGCCATCTATGTCAATGATAGGTATACGGCATCCTGTCTGAGTGCTTTATCTGTTGCAAATGCTTATGAATGTCTGTCTCTTCAAGTCACCATCTTGCACACTTCAACATTATGTATCGTAGGGTGCTATAGACCTCCTTCTGCCGATCTACAGTTGTTACCTCATCTGAGTAATATCATTGAACAACAATCCTCAGAAATAATTATTCTTGGGGATCTTAATTTAGACTGGCTATCTAAAACCGCCTCTCCTCTCGTAGCTTTCTGTGAACACCCATGGATTATCATAACTCATTGTCGAACCAACACGAGTAAATAAAAAGAACGTGGATAACAGCTCCCTGCTAGATGTTATCCTAGTGAACAAACCACATCTCTTCTCCTTTGCCGGCACCTTCTTCAGTGATATCAGTGATCACTCATTTATTGCTTGCATAAGATCAAGCAACAAACCTACTACTTTGCCGGAGTTTGCTGCCAAGAGATCTAGACGGAACTTTGATCTCACTGCCTACATAAATAAACTGAAACACTCCTTGTATTGGCAAGAGTTCTATTTGGCAAAAAACACGCAATCAGCATTCGACATATTCAGCAAAATTATCCTAGACGCCCTAAATAAATATGCCCCTATAGTTCAGGTGTGAATAGCAAAAAATGCATGTAGATGGTTCACACCATTATTAAAATCTGCACTGACTGAAAGAGATAACCTATGGAAAAAAGGACGCAAAACCCAGTCTGCTGCGGACTGGTGCAAGTTCAAAAGGGCACGAAACTCATGTACTAGAATGGTTAGAGATACAAAAGCTGCATACTATCATTCTGAATTTCTCTCTGCCTCCAAAAATCTTACAAAATTTTGGAAAACCGTCAAGGACTTGTCTGGTCGCACGTCTGGTGGCTCACTACCTGCTGAAATCTACTTAAACAATAACACCATTAGTGACAGACTGGAAGTTCTGGATGCCTTCAATAATTACTTTGTGACTGCAGGCTTAGCCTTCGACAAGTCCCCTGCGAATTTGATATGCTTTCAGGTGGATAATCAAGGTGCAGATCCTAGCGTCACTGATTCAGTCTTTTCCTTGCGCCCTACTACTCTGAAAGAAGTTGATGACCTATTACTAAAACTGGATGTAAAAAAAAGTGCTGGTGCGGATACCCTCAACCCATATTTTTTGAAGGTGGCCATCCATGTGTTAGCCATGCCCATAACCCATTTATTTAACCTATCATTAACTCAAGGATCCAGTCTTTCAATATGGAAAACAGCGCACATCATACCCCTGTTCAAGTCCGGAAATTCCTATGATCTACATAATTACAGACCAATTTCGATTCTCCCGGTCTTGTCAAAATTACTGGAAAAAGTTATAAGTAACCAGCTGAGGCGGTATCTAGAAGCTAATAACCTGCTTAATCCAGTCCAATCAGGGTTTAGAGCTAAACATAGCACCATCACAGCACTTGCCAAAGTGACTAATGACTGGCAAAGAGAGCTAGACAACAGGAATTACACCTGCGCGTATTCTTGGACCTGAGCAAGGCCTTCAACACTGTCGACCATTCTCTGCTACTCTCTTCCCTGACCTCACTAGGTGCTGACCCATTATCTTTACAGTGGTTCAACAACTACCTCTCTGATCGTTTCCAGCAGGTAAAAGCGGAAGGAGATCTCTCAACTCTAAAACCTCTCCTAAGAAGTGTTTCCCAGGGTCTATCTTAGGACCGATCTTATTTGCAATATACATCAACAATATTGATGAAAGCATAACTAAGGCCAACATTCATCTGTTTGCAGATGACACAGTTCTTTACGTAAGCCACCCGTCATTACAATCTGCATGTAATGACCATCAATCTGAGTTCAACCTGCTGCAACACCAACTCCTAAACAAAAAACTATGACTTAATGCCAAGAAAACAAAAGCAATGCTCTTTTCTCCCTCTGCCCAAATGGTAAATTCAGCCCTATCAGATCCTGTGCCGCAGATTACTACAGTTCTTGGCGAGAAGTTGGAATTTGTCCCTAAATTCAAATACCTGGGAGTATGGCTGGACCATCGGCTTTCCTTTATAGAGCACGTTGAAGAATTACTCAAAAAATTACGACAGAGACTTGGCCTGTTCTTTTGGATAGCCCGCTTCTTAACTAGAGATGCCAAACTACAGCTGGTACAATCAACCTTTCTATCCTTGATAGATTATGCTGACATCCTCTGCAGTCACTGTCCCATTTCCTACCTCACCAAACTTGACACATTATATCATAGAGCTTTGAGGTTCATCACAGGCCTGCCTTATTCCACTTACCATTGCTCCCTATATCAATCAGTGGGGTGGAGTGCTCTTCAATTCAGGCGTGATATAAATACAGCCTTATGGACCCTAATAGCCATCTCCAAAAAACTGCCCCAATATATTACAGACTGTCTTCCTATAAAACCAATAGGCAATTATGCCCTGAGAAGTTGCAAATCTCTCCTACTGATGGTTGCTAAAGTTAACTCTCGCTTTGTAGGGCTGCTATAAGCTTTACACTGTCCTCCTTGTGGAATAAATTGCAAAAAACTGAAACTAAGGTCACCCATCGTCATCTCATCTTTCAAGCTCTTATATTCACGTCTCAGAAATGATCAGTGCAATTGTTTCCATGACCATGAATTGTCATCATGCTAACCTGTACCATTTAAACATGAACGAATTACTTCTAGTGCTTGTCTCCTCCTTGGACCTGGTCTGTCATCATGCTTTCATGTAACACCTTGATGCCTCTGTCCTCCCTTTGATACTGGTCTGTCTTCTCACTTTCTCCAGCCTTCTTTTCACAACTCTGTACTGTACTCATCCACAATCTACACGCAATCATACTATAAAAGTCCTAACTCCCCTTTCCCTCTCCCCGTAGGCCCCCATCGCCGCATCAGTTCTACCAACCTATCCTTGGGACTTCACTTCTCACAATGTTTATCCTTCGTATACATATTACATACTCCTCCTGATACCCCATCTGCCATTAGTTGGTGGTTCTCCAAGCCATTTTCATGGCTAGTACTGGTGACTGCCCCTGGTAAATACTAACTGGTACTTCTATACAGAGAACATGGTTTATATACAGTTGCATGGTTCAATGGTGGACCTGCCCCCTTGTATTTGAATCCTCCTCTGTTATGGCTTGCCTTGTCTTCCTTTTATCATTTGACTCCCCTATTACTGCACCATTGTGTTTGTGTTTATATACTTATTTACATGTATTTATATGTTTTTATGATGAATGTTACCCGACCCTGTTCTAACCAGGTCCATCTTGTAAAAGAGCTCTGCTCAATGATGTTCACCTGGATAAATAAAGATTTTGGTTGATTGATTGATTGAAACTCATATGGCAGCCAGAGAAGGAAGGATAGAGGCATAAATGAAGGAGGCAGAAGGGTGGTAATCCTAGGTACACAGCAAAAGAGACTCAGGTAGCCAAAGTAAATGCTTAATGCAGTTTATTGACACACTGGAGCCAAATACCCCAGCACTTCGGCAGTAAGCCTTCATCAGGGGGTGTGGCTTAAGATATATTCACCAACAATTTATAGTGCACTTTATGATGACATCGTGTTCAAAACAACCAATCACCAGAGGATGAGAAAGAGTTCCGGTTTACATCAGGGATTGTATAACATGTATGAAGGAGGAGTCTGAGAAAGGGAGGGTGGAAGCAATATGGATTCAGTTACCGTCTAATAGATGGAGGAAGGTGAGCTGGGGTGCAACCACGTCCAAAAAGTTGGGGGGTCGGGACACAGCTTCACTCCAACCCCCCATCAGTTGGTTGCCAAAACCGGGGACAGATTACAGTATGCAGGGCTGGTTTTAGGATTTCGGGGATCCCCAGCAAAATTAATGACAGGGGCCTCCCACCCAGTTATTTTTTTTACATGTAGCCCATGTTTTACTGTAATTTCATGGAATTAAAATACAAATGTACACTTAGGTGCTAAATCTCACTTTTAAGCCTTCTAACAAGCCCTTATTTCTTGTTTCTAGCAAGTCTTTTGATAAATGCAATACTACACATTAGTCTATGTTAAAGAATTTGTGATGCACTGGTGTCAGGCGATAGCCAGTGATGATAGCGACAATAAATGAGTGACTGTAGAAACAGCGACTCATTTATAATGCTATCGTGAAGGGCTACCCTGCTAGGGTAGTGACCCTATAGCAAGCAGAGCGACCAGAAGGGGAGGGATAGGGAGGTGGAGGGGAGGGATAGGAGGGAGAGTTTGTATGGGTGATGGGATCCTGCTGCAGCTGAGCCAGCCCTGTGGTGTGGTGTGGTGGTGAGGGTGGCTGGCTATGGTGCAGCAGGAACTGGGTTTAGGTCCTGCTGGAGCTGTTGTTTTGTTGTTGCTCGTGGCTCTGTTTTTAGTCTGTGTTCACCCCTCTGAGTATGCACCCCTGGCATTAACAATCATTCAGGGGGTGAAGCCCCACGAGGGTGGTGAAACACTGGAAAAAAAACAGAAGTCAGGTCACTTGTGTTTGTATATCGTCAAAATGCTTTTCGGCCATATACATTCGCTATGATAGCGATCGCTGTTTTGTGATTGCTATCATGACATGGAACCATGTCAGGCAGCTTGGCATCTGGATTCATGCCTCACAACAGCCTGGGATGTGTACCACAGATGTTTTAACACACATAATCAGGTATTTTCACCTACTGTAAGAAGGCTGCTTAGTTATTTCATCCATGCTTAGGAACCAGGAGGACAAACGTGTATCCAGATTCCCTTTAGACCTTAAAGTAGGTGAAAAAGTAGTTGATGTGATAGCATTTATTAGTTTAAAATCACTTAACACAGCATTATAAAAATAAACCAATTTTAGTGAGACCAACTACAAACCCAAATAAAAAGTAACGTCAATGAAAACCCAAACTGAAAGGAACAAAGTATGTATGTATGGTACACACACACACACACACTACAAATACATAGTCTGAGGCAAGCCTCATATACAAGTAAAGGATCCATACATCCTCCCCACTACCACCACACAAGCTACATCCAGTATGTTTGTAGCCTGTGATACAGCTTGTGGGGCCCAGAGGGAGGAAGGTGTGTTAATCTTTTGTTTGTATACAATCGAAGATTGTGCATTTTGAGAGTTTTGTATACGAGCCCTAGGACTGCGTGTTTGTTTATTGATTGAAATTTTGGAATTAAGACCTTTGAGCCCTGAAGCTCTTTTACATAGGTTCCATGTCCAGTGAAAAGGACAGGTGCAGAACATCATAAACACTAGGTACATCAAACACTTATACATGTATACGTTGTAAACACAAGATACATTGAAACACTTACATGTACAATTGGTGAGGTTGGAGAATGCAGCCAGCAGCTTTGTCATATCAAAATCCTAATACAAGTTGCGAGCAATGGGCAGGAGCATTAACCAATGTATGCACGAGCCTGCAATAGACTATAAAACACAAAGAAGGAAAACTAAAATGAAGGTATGAAAGCACCATGGGATAGAGTGTGTTAGTGAGCGAAGAATCAGGTAAAGCAGGTGCAGGTTGCAATGCCCAGTAGGTGTTCATGAAGCTGGCATTTAAAAGCCCCAAGAGAGACAATATTTGAGACATTAGTAGAGTGTCGAACCTCTTAGGAGCAAGGGCTGAAAAGAACGCTGGGCTTGGGAAGTTCGACAGCATGGCACCTGGAAGGTTTGGTTTTCAGAGCTCCTGGTAAAGTGTCAGTTATTGGCCTGTTTTAGTATTTCCGAGACTCCCGCAAGAGACCACAAGAGACCAAGTATAGACTTTTGGGCTAAGAGGCAGGACTGGCAAGAGACACTACTCTGCAGCTGGAGCCAGTTAGCTAGCTGATAGATGTCACAGGTATGTGTCATTCTTGCAGCACCAGTGAAAAACCTGCAGACCTTATATATGCACCTAAGAGCGGTGGCTGAGGCTGACCCATAGGCTACCAGCCTGTAATCAACAATGCAGAGGACTGAGCTTTGTATTGGCAGGTTAAGTGCTTCCTGCGTCTTACAGTGTCTGTGCTTATATAAGAACCCAGTCCTGGTGTCTGAGGCTCAAGCAACATTGTCAGTATGGGAGACATATAACAAAGTGCTGTCTAATGTGACTCCAAGATATTTGAAAGCATTTGTTTGTTCTAGTGCAGCTCTAAACCCTTCCTTATTTTATTTGCTGGTCTTTGAACTTGCTTTGAAGACCATGGAACAAAGTAGTTTTATTTTTTATAGTTTAGGATAAGTTGATGTGAATTGAACCAGGCCTCAGTGTCATTAAAGCTTTTCTGGAGTTGAGACTAAAGCAGGGAAGGGTCTGCACTACTGGAGTAGATGACTGCGTCATCAGCATAGAGTAACATCCTATCATTGCAAAAGGTGGGGAGTTTGTTAAGGGAAATACTGAAAAGTAGTAGACCCAGGATGGAGCCTTGGGGAACACCTGACTTGATAGGGAGCTTGTTGGATAGAGCTTCACCAATCCTCACTTGCTGGAACCGAGCGCTAAAGTAGCTTTCAAACCAGAGAGTGGTATCCTTTGATATTCCTAGAAGGGGAATCTGTGAGGTCAGCAGGGAGTGATCAACTGTATCAAAGGCTTCAGTGAGGTCAATAAATGTAGCTCTACCAAGTTGGCTTAGATCCAGAGCGTGGTGGATATAACTGGTAAATTTGAGAAGGGCTGTAGAGGTACTGTGACCTTTACGAAACCCATGCTGTTGTGGGCATTGAAGGGTGCATTTCTTCAGATAGTCAGTGAGCTGATCTGCCACTATTCTTTTGAGTGCTTTGGGGGATGGAGATGGGTCTGTAATTATTATACAGTGCCTGTCCCCATTTTTGTGGATCGGTGACCACTGCAGATTTCCATTTGGTAGGGAATTGAGAAAGCCTGAGGGATAGGTTGAAGATTTTAGTTAGTGGGGACAGAATTTCATCCAAGGTAAGGGCTACAAAAGTTTGAGATCGAGTGTATCCCTGCTAAACTTGGATTTCCCTAGGACTTTTAGCAGGTATTTATTAGCTGTCATTCCTGAGATGGTTTTAAAGTAAAATGGAGGGTGCACCACATTCAGCTCGGGGTATGCCCCGGTATCAGGGCTAACTGTGAGATCAAAGTAGTTTGGGGGTAGCACATGACTTAGGTCAGTAAAAGCTGTGTTGAATGTGTTTGCAATGATAGCGGAGTCTAATATGATGGAGCCATCAACAGATAGCATGGAAGGCGCAACTTTAGAATCCCTCTGGTAACTTCAGAGAGGTTACTCTAGAAATTCCTGCCATCCCTCCAGATAAAGGTTAGCATGGTTCTGTAGTAGGTTGCTTTCTCTGTGTGGATGGCTGTAGTGCAGGCATTTCTGGCTGTCTTATAAGCCTGTATGTCAGCTTGTTTCCAGTTGCTCTTGCTATAAGCCAGAGCTGATTAAGTACTTTCAAGCACTCTAGGAGATCATGCGATCCAAGGATTAAAGAGACCCTTGTTCTTTCTCTTTTCACTAGGGCATGAATGTCACAAGCTGCATTAAATGTGGTGATAAAGTACTCAAGGGCAGTATTCACATTGGTGGCATTGTCAATCTGTGACCAGTCTTGATGTTGCAGATATGCTTTGAGTGGTGCAAGTGCCTCTGAGTAGCACTCTGCTAGTAATCATTTTGACTGGTGGCTTGATGAATGTATTAGTCCAGGAGCAGCAGATAGGTGAGTGGTCACTAAAAGCGTTGAGGAGAACCAAAGTGTTAGTAATCGGTCGGACAATTAGTGAGCACCAAATCCATTAGTGTACTGGTTCCTGTCATAGTTAACACTTGGTGGTGTCTGTACTAGTTGGGAAAAGTTGTAGACTGATAGCGTGTCCTTACAGTGACATGCTCTGGGTGAGAGCCAGTTTGTATTGAAATCCCTTAGTAAGATGACCTCCGATTGTTGGCCAAGTGCATTGATACAATCCAGAAGTGGGTTTAGCCCAGGCTCAGATAGCTTTTGCGGGATGTAAACAGCAGCTATGATCAAGGCTTTGTTGTGTCTGCCAAGCAGAATCTTTATGGCTAGGACCTGGGTGTTAGCACCAGAGCAGGGTACAGGCAGCATGTGCTCAGCTAAGTAGATGGCACAGCCCCCACCCTTTTTTGACTGTCTGTCCTGTTTGAGAACAGTATAACCAGGTATAGTTATGGCAGTATCAGTGTTTAGAGCGTGTGTGTCCTTAGTGTACATACAGCTTGGACAAGTGGCATGTTTTTTAGTGAAATGTGCAAGTTAGCAACATTTTCTGAAAATTTCACTTTCCCATTCCATGCTTTTATTAACATAATATATGACCAACATCCTTAACATAGAATAGTTGAATGAAAAGCTCAGGGTACCTGCACATTAGGAGGGAATTGTCTACACAATCAGGCAATATAAATCAGCATATATAACACCTTTCATGTCAACAAGTGCCACACCTTTGATGGATCAAACTGAGATATATGGTAGACTGCATAAATTGTAAAGGTTCATTACCTTTTTAGCCCTGTGGTCCCATAGATTGAACGGTAGAACTACATAATCTATTAACGTGTTTACACCCTCTCTCCTAAAAGGAATGATGAAGCACCTAAGGGAAAAGACCCCTTATACTACCTTGAAAATTAAGGAAAAAAAGTAAATGTAGTTAGAGAAGCTGCATGAACCACTTCTGGTGATCCCCTAATATAGTTATTAAGATTATAAACCCATGTCTCATACAAACAGTAGCATATTAAATTAAAACATGAAATCCTTCAGCTTGTGGATCTATATGTTGTGGAAACAGGAGAACTAATTAATTACATAATATAACCTTAGATAATAGAACAGATTTAGTAGAGTATATACTTCCAGAGCTCATGGGGGGGGGGGGGGCATAGTACCATCCGGTTGCAGAGCCATGAAGCGAAAAGAAACATGTTTGCTGTTAAACCGACATGAATTAGAACAAGGAGAAACACCAAAAGCACTGTACTGTTACCAGGACACTGCTTGGGAGGAAGGCAACACATGAGGTGCCATTCAAACATGCGGCCATCGTCACATTAGCACACCATTGCTATGTGCATGACACAAACCATAAAATAGTCCTCAGAGGAGAACAAAGCAGTCCTGATATTTCTGTGCCCAAAAGACCCATATCAGTTAACTCACCATGTGGATGTAAATTCAAATAGAAGATTCCTCAGGCCTCTTGCCTTTGTAAGCATCCCGAGCCCTCGGAGGAAGGGTCCACAAGTCTGGCACTGTAGCATACTGTAGACCCAACCCCTACTTCACTTATTCCGATGCACAGCACACAGCGCCAGCTTACCTTTGGGAAGATCCTGGCCTTTCTGCAGAACTTCGGGGTGGGGTGGTTCCAGCTGCCCATAGTCCAAGATCGTACTTCCAAACACCGCAATTGTCATCTAAGCTCAAGCGCAGATCCATTAAAGTGTGGAGCCAGTAGTTCCTCTCGCCACTGGGCTGCCCCAAGCACTGCTGTTGCTGGAGCTGCTTCTTCCACACCGTAGAGCAGTGGCTATAGTAACACAGCCACAAGAGTCTGAGCAGACAGACCAGTTCAGTGCATGGGGAGCAAGACCATTATAAAGAGCATCAGCACTCAAACTTTCCACTAGTGCTGCCACCACCATCAACATGTTACTCCTCTTGCTTCTATTCTGCGCTGCTTGATTTTCAAATTCCAGTGCCAAGATGTCCTCTCTCTCATTGGAAAATGCAACAGGTCACGTCACTGAAAGTGCCCCGAACTACCTGACATGGGCCATCTTTGTTGGGGGCAGCCTTCAGTGCCAGTAGAATGCTTGGGACACAAACCTCAGAAAAAAACAGAAGCACTCCAGAAGTTATGAAGCGGTTTAACTGCAGCGGTGGCAACCACATCAGAAAACTAGATAACTAATTACTTCCTGCTCATGAAAGTTGAGGAAACATAGTGGGGGCTGAAAAGCAGAGGGGACAGATCCCCTCATCCCCACCGGAGAGTGCACCTATGAAGGTGAGGTTGGGGGTGGTTTGCAGACCACTCAACCAGGAGGAAACAGACAGGGAACTGAACTCATGGATATTGGCTGCTGCAGGGAAGGGAGAGGTAGAAGACTTCAGCCTGGCCAAGGTGGACTGGAAGATACAGGCCATGAACTTCACCAGGAGTCAGGTGATCCTAAATGCACTGCAAAGTGGGTTCCTGACTCAGGGCATCACAGAACCCACCAAGGAGGGGCAATCCTTGATCTGGTACTGATGAATGGGGAGCACATCCAAGATTTAACAGTTGAAGAGCCCCTGGGTGGAACTGACCATTGCACAGTGTGGTTCCAATTAGACATGAGCAGGGAGAGGGCCCCCACTAAGACTACAATCCTGGATTTTAGGAAGGCGGACTTCAAAAAGATGGGTGAGTTGCTAAGGAGTCACCTGGCAGGCATCTAAGGGGATAGGGGTGGGCCAAAGATGATTAATCATCAAGGAAGGAATAACGGCCACAGAGTAGTGCACTAGGCTTAAGGAAGAACTCAAGGACCACAGCATTCAGCTGGTTTAGTACTGAGGTCACCTGTGCAGTAAGGGATAGAGGATTAGCCACAAGAACTTCAGGAGGACCAAGAGAGAGGAAGACAGGGAAGATAACTTGAGGATGGCTAGCATAGCAAGTAAGGTAGTCTAGCTGGCTAAAGCACAAAAGGAACTGCAGCTAGCTGAGTGAACTAAGAAGGAGAAGCCCTTTTTTCCCACTATATTAGCCAGAAAAAGGAAAAGAAAGATGGGATTGTTAGACTCAGAAAAGGGGACGGTGGGTGGTGGAGAATGGAGGCAAAGCAGAGGTACTGAACAAGTACTTCTGTTCCATCTTCACCAGAGAGAAGGATGAACCGGTGCCACTAGTGGGAAGAAAAGGAGCGGAGGTGCACAGATGTAATGATACAGGGCTGCTAGCATTGAAGGTGGACAAATCCCCAGAACTGGATGGCATACACCCAAGGGTGCAGAGGGAAACTAGTGGAAGGGCTTGCAGATCCACTGGCTGGCCTGTTCAATAGTTTGTTGGAGTCAGGCATGGTGCTGCAGGACTGAAGAATGGTACATGTAGTGCCCCTCCACAAAAGCAGACCCAAGGATGACCCAGGGAATTACAGACTGGTCAGTCTGACCTCTGTTGTGTGCAGACTCATAGATACCATACTTAAGGAAAGTTGGTAGAATATCTAGATGAGCATGGTCTCCAGGATGTGAGGCAGCATGGGTTTACAAGAGGAGGTCGTGTAAGACAAACCTGATTGACTTCTTGACTGGGCTGCTAAAGGACAGAAGCTGAAGCAGTGGACATCCTTTACTTGGACTTCAGCAAGGCCTTTGACTTTTGTAG
This sequence comes from Neoceratodus forsteri, assembly GCA_016271365.2. Lineage (NCBI taxonomy): Eukaryota > Metazoa > Chordata > Ceratodontiformes > Ceratodontidae > Neoceratodus > Neoceratodus forsteri. Next base: position 675,182,880 of record CM028131.1, on the reverse strand, counting down.
CCCACAAGAGGATGATCAGAAAGTTGGCAGATCTCAGGGTTGGAGAGAAGTTGACTAGATGGGTGGGAAACTGGCTGAGGGGCAGTACCCAGAGAGGTGGTGGTGGGGGTGAGCTATCTAGCACCAGGAAGGGCACCAGTGGGCTTGCTGCTGTTCATTGTCTTCATAAATGATATTGGGGTAGCATTAAGGGCAAAATGTTCCTATTCACTGACAATACCAGCCTCTGTGGAAGGGTGGACACAGACAGCAGAAGGGATACAGGACCTAAAGGAGGATCTGGAAAACTAGAGGTGGTCTGGGATTTGGCAGCTTGGCTTCAATGAAAAGAAATGCAAAGTTATGCACAATGAAGCCAAGAATCCCAGGATTGAGTACAGCCCAGAGGGTCTGGGTATCTACAGCAGAGGAGGAGGAAAAGATCTGGGAGTGAGGATCAGGAGGACCTGATGCACTCCACACAGTGTAGGAAGGCAGCAGCAAAGACAAATAACATGTTGGGCTGCATTGCCAGAGGAATCAGCAGCAGGTGAGAGGAGGCAATACTGTCCTTGTACAGGTCATCAGTGAGAACACATCTGGAGTATAGTGTCCAGTACTGATGCCCATACCTTAAAAAGGATATTAACCTTCCAGAGATGGTCCAGAGGAGGGCAACGAAGATGATCATGAGACAGCATAGCAGAAGAGGTTGGAGGCCAAGAACATGTACTCCCTGGAAGAGAGGAAAGAGAGAAGGGACATGACTGAGACCTTCAAGTATTTTAAAGGAAGAAATAAGGTGGATAAGGAAGGTCTCTTTAAGCTTAGTGGAGACCAAAACATGAGGGCACACAGTCTCAAATGCGGGAAGGGGAGGTTTAGGAAGAAGGCTAGGAGGCAAGTCTTCATGAAGAGGGTGGTGGCAAGTTGGAATGTGCTTCCAGAAGAGGTGGTTTAGTTGAGGATGGTGGGCAGCTTCAAGAGAGGGTGAGACAGAGGGGGAAAATAAGGGTCAAGGGAGGGGCATGTTAACTTGTGCAACTCCTTCTCCTTGGGATGAGAAGGCTGTGGACAGAAAAATGGAAGACATAGTTCCTGGTTCACTTGGAAGGCCATGGGAACCTTCAGTATGAAGGAAGGAACTGTTCTGAGAACCACCTTGTCCTTATGCACGACAAGGTATGGCTCTTAGTGGGACAAGGCCTGGAGCTCACCAATCCTCCAGGCTGAGCACATGGCAACCAAAAAGCATACCTTGTAAGATAGCATGGCCAGTTGAACTGAGGACAGTAGTTCAAAAGGCTCCTTACAGAGAGCATTCAGCACTAGATTCAGATCCCAAGGAAGAACTGGGGATCGGAACATAGGCCAACTCCTGCTAACAGCCCACAGGAAACAAATAACCTCCCTGTTAGTCCCTAAGGACGTACTCAAGGAGACTCAAGGACTAACACCTGACCTCAGGGTGCTCAGGGTCAAACCTTTTTCCAATCCTACCTGCAGGAAATCTAAATCTGTGGGATCAAATTTTGAAGGCTGAATATTTTTGTCCCTGGCACAAACCGAAAAGGTGGTCCAAAGGAGAGCAAAAGCTGCCAAAGTGGAAGTCTTCCTGGCAGCCATCAGTGTGTCTACTACCTTCTTGGAGAAATTGAGTTTTAGAAGTCTCTTTCTTTCAGGTGCCAGGCTGTGAGCTGCATTGCTCCTGGATCTGGATGCAGAATTGGGCCCTGAGAGAGAAGGTCCCCCCACACTGGAAGGCGAAAGGCAGCGTGTTGAGCTAGGTTCACTAAGTCCGAGAACCATGGTCTTCTGAGCCACTCTGGAGTTACTAGAAGGAAGCTTCCTCTTGAGTGTCCTATTTTGCATATGACCTTGGGGAGGAGAGGCAGTGGAGGAAATGCGTATGCTCTTTTGAAGCTCCACTCCTGTGTCAGGGCATCCATTGCTTCCGCCTGTGGACACCGGTAGTGGCTGAAGAACCGTTGAGTCTGAGCACAGTGGCTGGAGGTGAACAGATCGATCTGAAGATGACTGAACCTTGTGACACAGAAGGTTGAACACCTCGGTTCGACATCCACTCCCTAGATGAACATTTTGCAGCTTAGCCAATTGGCCTGAATGTTCAACTGCCTGCCAAGTGAACTGCTGACAGTGAGAGAAGATTCTCCTCTGCCCAGTAGGAGTTCAGTGACTCTTTTAGCATCACCCTGCTCCTTGTGCCTCCTTGATTGTTTGTGTACGCCACTGTGATGGTGTTGTCTGATCTTATTTTTATGGCCTTTGACTGCAGCAGACTTTAAAATTGAAGAAGAGCAAGGCATACTGCCCTCATCTCCAGAACGTTTATGTGGAGATGCTGTTTCTGCACTAACCAAGTTCCCTGAATGGGTAAGTGGTTCAGGACTGCCCGCCAACCTGACAGGCTGGCATCAGTTGTCAAAATCAACTCGGAGGGGGGGGACTTTCAAGTGGACCCCTTTGCTTAGATTCTCCAAACTCACCCACCAACTCAGAGAGTGCCGTAGTTGTGGTGAGAGGGGGATCTTGGCCTGATAGGCCAATAAGCAACCCCATCAGAAGGGGCCACATGTGAAGGCAAGCCCACAGGACTAGTTCTATTGCTGCTGTCATGAGGCCCAGAATTCACAGTAGGCAGAGAGCTGTTGCCATTGACTGAGTCCTTAGTCACTGAACTTCTCTCAAAATGGTCTCCTTTCTCGATGGCAAAAGGAAGACTTTCCCCTGATCCATTTTGAATACTGCTCCCATGTGTTCCAGGGTCTGGGATGGTTTGAGAGAGCTTTTCTCCTGATTCACCACCCAGCCATGGGACTCTAGCATCACCAGAGTCTTGATCACCGACCTCCTTGCCAATATTGCAGATGGTGCTTGAATAAGCAGGTGATCCAGGTAGGGATAGACATGATGTCCCTCCTGCCGAAGTTAGGCCACCAGGACTATGAGCACCTTAAAGAAGACCCTAGGGGGCTGTTGCAAGCCCAAAAGGTAGAACCCTGTACTGGAAATGTTGACCCAGGACCGAGAACCCGAGAAATCTCTGATGAGACTGACAGATTGGAGTGTGGAGATATGCATCCGTCAGATCTGTGGAAGCTAGGAAATCACCCATCTGGGCAGCTTGGGTGCTTGAATGCAAGGACTCCATTTTTAAGGTCATGTGGCACACAGACTTGTTCAGATGTTTCAGATCCAGAATGGGTCTGAAACCCCCCAACTGTTAGGGAACTATGAAATAGGCTGAGTAGAATCCCTGGCCTTGTTCACTTGGAGGAACCATCACAATCGCCCTATTTGAATGAGGTGGGTCAGGGTCTCACACCACTTGTCTCTTCTTTACTGGGTTCTTGAGAACTGAGGAACAGCAGAAAATGCCCCTTAAGGGGATTTTTGAAAATTCTATCATGTAACCTAAGGCCAGAATTTCCAAATCCCAAGCATCTGAAATTATTGGGGTCCATCTTGAGTAAAAATTGTGCAGTTTTCCACCAAGGGAAGGGGGGCAGAGATGGGCCCACATACCCTCATTGTGAGGCACATGTTTTTTGCCCAGGGCCTCTGGTACGTCATCTGGCAATGGCCCCTCTGTTATTGTAGCCCTTGTAACCAGAATTGGCTCCTCTATTTCTCTGGTTACCGAAGTTCTGTAAGGGATGAAAACCTCCTCAAAACTGCCTCTGACCTCTGGGGATCAATGAAGCCTTGTGCTGTTGCTTTGAAACAGTCCAGGGTCTGGCGCCACTCAGTCAGCCACACTTACCAAAAAATTCCACCGATTCAGTAATGTAAATCAAAGTTCAATTTATTCCAAGTTGGAAAATAAAGTTTTAGGTCACCACCTCATACTGCCCCAGCACTTCAGCTCTAAGCCTTCCTCAGGGGCGTGGCCTTTCTTTACACACACTGCTTTTTTAGAGGTTGTAAATTTCCTGACATCACAGGTTCTAAGGTACTCTGTAGACTGCTCCAAAATTCCTTTAAAGAGACACTGCTCATTTTTAATTGTTTTTAACCTTTCAGGTTCCAATACAATTTTAGAAAGTAAAATATAAAATAAAATCTATAAGATTACTGTACATAGGTGTCTATCAAAACCTGGTTATTCACTATTCCAACAAGGCAAAGTAACCTTATCATGTTTATTTAATGGCTAACCAATATTTAAACAATTCATAATGCGATCTCCTGAACAGAGGTGTCTGGGATACAACATCATAAATTTATTATAAAAATAAACAAAAGAAAAAAAAGCACATGGATGGAGTACTTAAGGATATAAAATTAAACAAAATACACTAGAAAATCCAGCACTCCCCTAGAGGTGCTGGAGTGTGATTTTCATTCTATTTTATATAAAATATATTATTCTTCGCTCTAAGAATAGAGAAAAGGATGAGATAGAGATGAGGGGACATTTATAAGTATTACTGAATATTTATATCCAGTCCTACTGGATGGCCATCTCTCTGGAGTATAGAAACATAGAAACATAGAGCTTGACGGCAGATAAGGACCGCAAGGCCCATCCAGTCTGCCCATTTCCTTTTCTTCCTTATGAATGTGCCATTGGCCTTTACTCTGTCAATGGCCTATCTATTTATACTCATCTGTATTGCTCCCTTATGCCTATCCCATGCCTGTTTGAAGCCCTGCACTGTATTCATATCCACCACTTCCTGAGGTAGGCCGTTCCATGCATCCACCACTCTTTCTGTGAAAAATAACTTCCTCACATTACCCCTTAATCAGCCTCCCTCTAATCTCATGCTGTGCCCTCTTGTCCTGTTATTTTTCTTATACTGAAACATGTTAGACTCTTTCACTTTGTTAATGCCCTTAAAGTGTTTGAATGTTTCGATCATATCACCTCTCTCCCTCCTTTGCTCTAGGGTATACATATTGAGCTCTGTTAATCTGTCCTCATATGTTTTCTGATGCAGTCCCTGCACCATTTTGTTGCCCTTCTCTGACTGCCTCAATTTGATTAATGTCCTTGTAAATGTGGCCTCCAGTACTGCATGCAGTACTCTGATGAGGTCTAACCAGTGTCTTGTAAAGAGGGATTATTATCTCCCTCTTCTGACTTGTGATACCCCTACTAATACACCCCAACATCCCTCTAGCCTTACCTACTGCTTTAGTGGTCTGCTTGAATGATTTCAGGTCATCTGTAATGATGACGCCCAAGTCTCTTTCTTCCCTTGTGACTGCCAGCAACTCCCCTCCCGGCCTATAGGTGGCTTTAGGGTTTCTCTTCCCTATGTGCATGATCTTGCACTTCTTTAGCTAAACTCCAGTTGCCACTTTTCCACCATTTTGCTAGTTTATCCAGATCTCTTCTCATTCTGCCCACCCCATCTGGATCATCTACTCTGTTGCAGATCTTGGTGTCATCTGCAAACAGACAAACCTTACCTCCAGTTCTTCTGCAATGTCACTGATGAAGATATTGAAGAGACTGGCCCCAGACTGATCCCTGAGGTACCCAATTGTGACTTGCATCTTCTGACTGTAAACCGCTTACCACCACTTCTGTTTTCTGCCCGAAACCGGTTTGCCACCCAGTTGACCAACTTCGACCCACCCTGAGCCTACCCAGCTTATTAATCAATCTTCTATGTGGAACAGTATCGAAGCTTTGCTGAAGTCAAAGTAGGTGACATCAACTGCTACCCCTGGTCCACCACTCTGGTTACCCAGTCAAAGAAATCTATGAGAGTAGTTTGACAGGACCTTCCTTTTGTAAACCCATGCTGTCTTGGATCCTGTGCTCCTCTGGATTCCAGGTGTTGCACTATCCTTTCCTTAAGGACTGCCTCCATAATCTTACCCGCTGCTGAGGTAAGACTTACTGGTCTGTAGTTCCCTGCCACTTCCCTGCTACCACTCTTGTGGAGCGGGATCACATGAGCTCTTCTCTAGTCTTCTGGGACCTCTCCTGTGCTCAGAGACTCGCTAAATCCTTCTGATAATGGCTCTGCTAGTTCCACCCTTAGCTCCTTTAGTACCCTGGGATGTATGCCATCAGGTCCCATTGCCTAGTCCACCCTAAGCTTATTGAGTTCTTGTAGGACCCTTTCTTTTGTGAAGGGACTAGTGCACACCTCCCTCCCCCCTGTGTCCATGGTGCTGAGCTGTGGGCCCTGCCCTACCTTCTCTTCAGTAAATACTGAGCAGAAGTATCTATTTAGGATAGATGCTTTTACATGGTCCTCCTCCTCACGTTCCCCCTTATCCCCTTTGATCTTAGCAATACCCCATCTGGACTTTCTCATTTCACTAATGTATCGATAGAAAGTCTTGTCACTTTGTTTTACTGTTTGTGCTAGTGTTTCCTCGGTTTGGGACTTTGCCTGCCTTACTGCCTTCCCTGCTTCCCTTAGGGAAGTTTGGTATGCCTCCCTATCTTCATCCTGCTGCGTTCCCTTATATTTCCTGAATGCCAGCCTTTTGGCTCTGACTTTTTCAGTTACTGTGTTTGAGAACCAAAGTGGTTTCCTTCTTCTTTTGCACTTCCTTTTCTCTCTAACACAATGGGATGTTGCTTCATCTTTAATGCTTGCCCACTTTGCCTGTACCCCCTCACCTGTATTTCTTTTTGACAGGGCTGGCTAGCTTAACTCTGTTGGCCCTCTTATCAAAGTCAGCTCCTCTGAAGTCCCATATTTTGCCTTGGAATGGGATGATTTAGTTTTAGTGGCCAAATTGAACCATACCATGTGATGGTCACTGGCCCCCAGGTGACCTTCTGCCTGGAGATCTGTGATCCTTTCCCTGTTAGTCAGTACTAGATCTAGGATAGCCTTGTCTCTTGTGGGTTGTTGTATCAGTTGTTTGAGTTCCTTCCCCTGCAGGGAATCCACCATGTGTCTAGTTCTGGCAGATGTTCCTGCTGGTATTGACCAATCTGTATCTGGCATGTTGAAGTCTCCCATTATCAGAACCTCCCCTTTAGCTGTCATGTTTTGTATATCTTCTAACAGTAATGTGTCTATGTCCTCCCCCTGGTCTGGAGGCCTGAACACAACCCCAGTTCGTATGGCTGTCCCATTTCCTGTTTCCAGGGTGACCCGCAGTTCTTCTGGCTCCTTATGTGTATTTTGAATCTCTGTAGCTTTGATATTTTCATTGACATAAAGGGCCACTCCACCCCTTTTTTGCACCTCGGTCTCTTCTGAACAGTACATAGCCAGGTGCTGAAGTCTCCCAAGTGTGCTTACTGGTAAATCATGTGTCGCTAATGGCTACTATGTCCAGTTTAGCCTCTGTCATTATTGCCTGCAGGTCTGGGATCTTGTTTCCCAGACTGTGAGCATTCATGTACATTATTTTCCATTGGCCAGATTTCGGTGTGTTAGTTGTTGGGCAAGGTCTGGCGTTTCCCCTGTGCATCGTATGGGGAGCCGGACGTTTTTTATAGCTTCATGGCATCCTTTAAGAGAAAAACAAAAAAATACTTTGTTAGTAATAAAATTAAAACAGGCAAGAAATCACAACATTCATTTTACACCATTGCAGAACAAATCGTATACCCCTATGTTCGGGGAGGTGGGGGTAAAAGTCATGGGGAAACAGGAAACTAGAGGTATTTAAATCAATGATGCATTCATTTCAGTATTTTTTAGATTTCAGATAAAGCTTCAAGTCCCAGCAGTCATTTAATCCATTTGGTTTCACAGTATCTAATATGAAAATCCAATAACTCTCTGTCTCAAGTAATAGGTTCTGCCTATCCCCACCCCATGGGGCTGGCTCACACATTCTAAGCCCGTGAATTTCAGTGACCTACTGGTGTGTCTACTCTTTTGTTCACTATTGAGCATACATGCTCTTGTATCCATTCCTTAAGCATCCTTACTGTCTTTCCAATATAATAATAATTACATCTACACCATAGGATGTATACCACAAAAGATGTGGTACATGTTTAAACTCTTTTATTACTACCTTGTTTTTACTATTTCTGCACTGAAGTTCTTTGCCTGTGTTCATATATTGAGAGAGTTGAAACCAAAACACAACAAAAACTACCAAGGATTACATTCAAAAGGACAGCTACACTAAAAGAGAAATTAGTGCATAGCCAACTCAAAAAACCTAAAAGAGAACAGAGTACTTGGTTACCGATAAGACCAGCAGGAGTCTTAGATACTGTGATGTCAGGAAATTTACAACCTATAAAAAAGCAACATGTGTAAAGAAAGACCACACCTCCTGAGGAAGGCTTACAGCCAAAGCGCTGGGGCGATATGAGGTGGAGACCTTAAAACTTTACATTCAACTTGGAATAAATTGAACTTTGATTTATGTTATTGAATCAGTGGAATTTTTTGGTAAGCATGGCTGACTGAGTAGTGCCAAACCCTGGACTGTTTCAAACTAGTGAGCTCACAACTCTAACTTGTGCGCACCCCTCCTATCCAGAGCTCAGGTAAAAACTTTGGGGCTTGCTGTTGCTTTGACACTGGAAGGTGACCTTTCTTTTCCTGGATACCCTTTAAAGTACCATCTAGGCCAGAACCGAACAACAAACCTTCCTCAAGAGAGATTGAGCAGTTTGGTCTTGGATGCCTAAGCCATACACCTCGCATGGTTGACACAATGTGATAGGCAGAGCAAGCTGACATGCAATAAATTGTCCACCATGATATCACCTAAAAAGGCTAAGGCCATGGTAACTAATTGAAAATGCTCATTCCCTCTGAATCCAGGGGAACGAAGCAGCCCAGGGTAGTAATCCACAAGTTTAAAGCTCTGGCAGCAATAAAAGAGGCGCTGGTGGTGAAAGTCCTTCTGTGTGGCATCCACTCATTTGTCATGTGAATCCATTAAGGCTAGTGACCCTTAAATAGGAATAGTAGTGTGCTTGACAGAATAATGAATTGCCTTGTCTGCCAGAGGAGGGGCTCGTTGCAAAATTTTTTCTCTAAAAAGGACAATACTGGGTCTTAGGTTTTGGCAGATACTTTCTTTGGTCCACACCTGCCTATTCTTGCTCAATAACTTGGTCACAATAAATAAAACATGGAAAACACTTGGGAGCAGGGAAGGATGTGGACAGTATAGGATTGATGTGCACTGCCTCCTTGGATTTTCCTCCTTGAGCTGCAGGACCTGTGTCTCTCAGCTATGAGGTAGGACAAGGACTTGATATCAAACAGGGGAGGGATAAGAATCTTCCTTCTCCTCGGCTTCATCTACTCCCCTTCCTCTTCCTCCTCACGGGGGGGTGTCCTCTTCATCAGAAAGTAACTTTTTAAGGTCTGAAATTTCCCCACAATCCCCAAAATCCTCATTCTGAACCACTAAATAGGGTCAGGGTCCACCTGCACATCTGTATCCGCAGCCTTGTCCTGCTGTAACTCACCTGGACATGACTATGTGGGCCCCCCCTGACCTGAGGGGACTGGTTTGGGGTTGGGTGTATCTGCTTGGATATCCTGTGAACATCGGGCCTAAAAGCTCTCACAAGAGCAGTAAAAAGGATTTTCACAATTCTGCTTTGCCACTGCCAACTGAAAACTAGGTGCCCTCCCAGCTCAGAGGACAAGCTGAGGGACCTTAAGAAACATATTAGCCTGAGAAACACCGTGGGGCAATAGAACCCATAGGAAAGGGTCTCATCACCCTTCTACAAGACACAGAAGTAGGAACCAAAAATAATGTGGGTTGCAATGTTATTGTGGCAGCATAGCCCACAGAAGTAACACTTCTACTTTCCCAGCTCTTCAACTCCACACGGGCCTTCCTCAGGGGCAACTCTGAGGAATGACTGACACAAGCATCACCATATTTAATTACAGTGTTTAAAGAGATACGCACTAAAGTGGTTATTTTAAAGTGCAAACACCAAAATAAATTAAAAAATTAGCGTACAAAGGCATACATACAAATTCTATTGTTTTCATCTTTAACCAAATTATTACCACAGGAATGTACAACTTTAAGCATTTTCTCAATTTTTGTGCAAAGAGAATTTGTATAAGTTTTTTTTCTTTCGTAAGATTCCATACATTAGGCTTCCCCCTTCCCCCCCACCTCCCTTGCTCTACACCATGGATGAATAACTTAAAGTGGAAGTATCCTGGACCCAGATCTTACAGTACAAGTTAGAGCAGCCTAGGCTTGCCCACCAGCACAGATCTAGTACCATACTGATGGACTTTGGGTTAGGAAATTCCTGAACGCTAATGGATTCCCTCAACTTTCTAGTTTTGCACCAGTTAAAAATTATCATACTCCAATATGATTTGTTTAAGAATCCAGATTCTGGTATAATTCTGGTTCTGTGACCTCCACTGGCCAGTTTGACCTTCCATTAATACTAAATACTACATCCATTATAGTCCTTTGATTGGTTTCTACCCCTAGCCTTGAACTTGCAAGAAACTAGAAGTCCATTAATTGACCAGTAAACAACCCCCCAACCCCCCAGTCTGTCTATATATAATTAATTTTGTAAATCCATATATTAATGGATAAAATCCATACATTATAATAATTTTTCCAGGGGCTGAAATTGGCACCGGCCCACTAGCCACATTCTGGTAGATTCTATAACGGGCTAGTAAGATTTTCCTTTAACTAGCCCTGCAGGCTTTTAGTGAAGAAGGTCATATTTCAATAAGTACACCAGCTGGGCCAGTAGAAAAGTCTGTGGAGCTAGCGGATTTTCCCAGTCACCAGCCCTGCTAGCTAGTTGCTGCAAAACTTAATTTTGACCCCCTGTTTTTCTGTCTTTCTTTCTCATGTTGTAACCATGAAGATGTTTAAATCAAATGTAACCTGCAAATTTATGGAATCTACAAAGGATTTTAAAACTTGTAAAATTATTTTATGCATGGCCTGGTGGTGCAGAGGGCTGAAGTACTAGTGCCTCACCGCACCACACTGGCAACCCAGGTTTGGGACAGACTCAGGTCGCCAAGGGTCGGACGGGGAAGGAGGATTGAGCATCCCAATGGATGCTCTCCTTTCCTGGGGTGGGTTACCAGGAGTGCTTACAGCACCCGTCACACCTATACCTGTGGAAGCATGGGCATTAGGGCATAGGAGGCCTCTGGAGTTAGGAGGGAGGATGCTGTGGGTGCTTGACAACAGCGTGCATCAGCACATCGTCCTGTCTGGACGAATGCCCTCTGTGTTGGTGCCCTCAGGGGGATTGGGAGATAAAGGGGGAAAAATACATATACCCCCAGCCCGGTGGGGAGCCTTGGAAAGCCCTGGTGGATGGAGTAGGAAGGGGGTACAAAGCCCCTTCTGAAGCCAAGGAGCCAGACAAGTAAAAAAAAAAAAAACAATTATCTTTATTTGTATAAAAATTGAGAAAATGCTTGAAGTCATACATTCCTGTAGTAATAATTTGGTTAAAGATGTGTAACTGGGTAATAAAATTGCCTTTTTCAGGTTTTTGTTGGAACTGCACAAAAGTGAAGAAATGATAGACAAGTGATGTCTAACACATAAAGTGATTTATTTCTGGTATATAAAGCAGGCTTACAACCAAAACAGTGTGATCACTGGGAGAATACTTCCAATCTCTCTATCTTACCTATAGGCAGCAATATGTCTCTTTTTCTCAGAGAAAAAGGTACAATGCAAAGGGTCTTATACCCCTGATAATAACCATGACAACATGTATAAATATTTATAAAAACCTTGCAATTGGTCAGCGGCAAATAACCTGACCACTTACTAGCCTGGGAAAGCATGCTGAGCTAGCAAAAATAACAGGTAGCTAAGACAATAGTCTTGTATATTCTGAAGGACACTTGCAGTTACATACATAATTGTAGTTCTGCACTAGCACTAAAGATGGCAGTATTGCCTAACTAATCATTATGCAATAGTATAACTAGAAGCATCTCCCAAGTGTTACAATTAGAATAATAGCAAAAGCATTATGATTCTCAGTAAAAGTACAATAGAACTCAGATCCTGACACTTATACTTGTACGATAAGAGCCTGTGCCCTAAGAATAGTGCATATACTTATAAGTATTGCTGTCTACGAGGTAGGGGGCCAATCAGGGTCCTGGTCCATGGATAACAGATTAAAACAATAGAATTTGTATGTATGCCTTTGTACGTAAATTTTTTTTATTTATTTGGTGTTTGCATTTTAAAATAACCACTTTAGGTGTGTATCTCTTTAAACACTGTAATTAAATGTGGTGGTGTCTGTGTCAGCTATTCCACAGAATTGCCCCCTAGGAAAGCCCTGTGTGGGTTGAAGCACTGGGGAAGTAGGGTACTACTTCTGTGGGCTATCCTGCCACAATAACATTGCAAACTGCATTACTTTTGGATTTCATGTATATGTTTCTAGAGTGCTGAGTGCCTTTTTTGTCTATGCACTTTTGAGCTGGCAGCCCATCTCAGCACCAACAAGCTACCCTTGTGTGCACTATTTCTACAATTTGAATCTCTTCACCGTTTCACACCTTTTAAATGTTAATGGTCACTGATAAGCCGTGATGCCAAGAATAATAGCCCTGTAGATGCCTAAGCTTATTATAATAGGATCACACATTTTTATGAGTGTTTATATATAAAATAAGTAAATTTGACTCATGGAGTGTAATTCTGCAGAGGGAGTGGCTGCAGCTGATCCAACTGTGACAAGAAACCAAACTGAGGCAAACCACAGGAAAATTGATAGAAAAAAGCCGCACATCTAAGACTTATGGAAAAGCCTAGATGCACATGGGCTTTCAGGCAGGTGTGTGCACAACGTCAGGACACTGTGCATGAGGTCATCACATTAGAAGGAGGGAGCACGATATTACAGGCGTGTGAACAGCACACTGCACATAGAAAGTGAAAGTGAGGTGACCAGGCGCATGCCCAACAGAAAAACGATCAGCCAAGTGGTTGGAAAACCTGGCAGTTCAAGAGAGCTGATAAACCTGTTAATGGCTGACAGAGACTAAAGAAATAGAAAACAACAGAATAAATAAGTCTTCACCTAATGCTATAATATTAGACACCTCAGCAGCCAAATCCTACACTCAGAGAAGCCTGTATACTGGGGCTAAGGCTGCAGAGGAAAACACTTACATAAAACATAGAATTTGCCTGCAGAGAAGGACCCCAGGCCCATCAAGCCAGCCCATTTCCTACCTTTATCAGCAGCAACTGACCCTGCTTGATCCTTGGCTTAGCCTCTTTTCCTCTAGGGTACCATTATGCCTATCCCATGTATTCTTAAATTCTCACCATGTTTGTCTCCCACTGCCTCCCTGGGTAGGCTATTCCCTGCATCCACCACCTGTTCTGTGAAGAAAAACATCCTCACATTGCCCCTTAGCCTACCCCCTCTAATCTCATATCATGCCCCATCGTTCTTGTACATCTCCTAAACTGAAAGATGTCACCCACCTGCACCTTGTTAATACCCTTAAGATACTTGAAGGTGTCTATCATATCTCCCTTTTCTCTCCTGTCTTCCAACATATACATATTGAGGTCCTTCAATCTCTCCTCATACGTCTTCTGGTGCAAGTCCTGCACCATTCTAGTTGTTCTTCTCTGAACTGCCTCTACCTTGTCTATGTCCTACAGAGATGTAGCCTCCAGAACTGTACACAATACTTCAGATGAGGCCTCACTAGTGTTTTGTACAGTGACATTACCATCTCCTTCTTCTGCTAGTAATACCCTTCCTATGCACACCAGCATGCCACTGTCTCCCCCCACTGCTTTTGTGCACTGCCTGGCTACCTTTAGGTCAACTGAAATTATTATTCCTAAATCCTTTCTTCCTTGGTGACTATCAAGAACTCACCCCTGCCCTGTAACCCTCCTCTGGGTTTCTGCGAGGCATGTGATTGACTTTGCACTTCTTCATGCTGAATCTTAGCTGCCACACTTGAGACCATTTTTCCAGTTCTTCTAGGTCCCTTCTCATTCTCTCCACCCACTTTGGAGTGTCTACCCTGTTGCAGATCTTGGTCTCATCTGTAAAGATGCAGACCTTCCCTTCCAGTCATTTGGCAATGTCACCAGTGAAGACATTGAAAAGGACTGGCCCCAGGAGTGAACCTGTGGTACCCCACTGGTCATCCCTGTTTCCTCGGATGGAACCCCATTCACCACCACTCTCTGCTCTATGTTTCTCAACCAATTTCTAACCCAGTTAACTACCTTGTGAACCATACCCAGGCATTTAAAAGGGTACTGCCCTTAAACAATCAACATTTGAAAAGAAAGTAAAAACAAGCCTAAAAACTGTGTGTGGTGGGGGAATGGAGGGATCGATGCATAAATAGCAGAAGGAAAACCCCAGGAAGCTCTAGAGTAAACCCCCAAAAAACAAATAGAAAAACATTTACCTGTGGCACCTATTTTTTTGGGTTTGTTTAGATCAGCGACCTTACAAAACCACAACACCCTGACTAAAAGGCAGACATGACCCCCAGTCCAAGCACAAGCAGTAGAAATGGGGAGAGCAGATTAGTGAATTCAAAAGCTGCAGCTTAACAGGCACGATTTTAATTTTGGGGTGCTCCCTGTCACCAGGTAGCCCCTATCACAGAATCACTCTAAAGGTCAGGCCTTCCACTCCCACAGTGTCCAACCTTGAAGTGCGATTCATGAACAGGGGACAAACAGGAACACCCTACTATTTATTTTGGGTCCAAGCAAACTACCAGTCTCAAGTCCTGGGGTCAATTATGAACCCTTTTAAGTTAGCACTCCCAGGTAACAGGTTCAACTATCACACTCTCTTTGGGGAAAGCAATGCAATACTTGACCCAGCGGGCATACAACCAGCCTGGGTCATAACCCCCTGCTGACCCAATTGAGACTTGGCTAATTTTCTTACCTTGCTGAATCTTTACACAGATCCTTGTTACAGTGGCTGCATATGGTAACACACTGAGCACATTAACAGTAGTGTCAGAATTATCAATACTGTTCCACCATTCACACTCAAAATGAGAAGATGTCTCAGGCAAGTTTATGGAAAACCAAATTTACTAAAACTAAAAGTAGTAAATAAATACAGTATGGAATATATACACATAATGATTATAGTCAGAAAGAACATGAACAATTACAGAATAAAGTGCCTTGTAACTGAATTAACTAGTTCTAACTCAGTTTCAGTTGGTGAAGGTTCACACTGAATTACAAGTCTTGGCAGAAGTGGTCTCTTGGGTCCAGGAAACAAAGTGTTTCTTAGAAGTCCAGAACAAAAATTGTCTCAGGCCCTTCAGTCAGTTTGAAATATCAGAGTTAAAGTTCCATCCTCCTTATGACGCCAGCACATGAGATCACTTAGCCCTTTAATTAATTTGTAACATGACCAGTGTATAACCAAATGTTTCAGCTTACTGCTTGTTTGAAATCTGCAAAAACAGCAATATTTTAATTATAACAAGACAATTTCCTCTTCCCATTACAGCATGGTTTTTATGACAGGTTACAATATCCCTTTGATCTCTCAGGAAAACAGTCTGAGAACCACCTCTCAACATCATGAGATTTTTGACATAGACTGACTAGGAAACATTCTCCCTCCTGTCACCTCGTAAAAAGGCAATATTTTCACTTCAAAGCACCAACTCTCTGAGAACATGACTTTTATGATTTTCACACAGGTTTTGTTAGGCATGTGTTAGTTTCTTTTGAAGTTAGCTGCTTCCTTCCACTCAGAGAGAACAGTACATTTTCAAAAATCTAATGTTCCAGGATGCCTTGTGCTGACTGCAATGTTTCACAAGCAGAATTCAAAAACGTATATTTATATCAAAACTAGAGACATGTAACTGGCAGATGGTGATTTCCATTACACCCCTCCCTTCTAGACTGAATTTGGGGGGATCTATTCCTAGGCAGGGGAAGGGTTCCCTAAATTCAGTTCACTGCACTAATTGTTGGGATAACCTGTCTGCATTCGCATTTGCTGACCCTGCTCTGTGGGTGATAGTCATATTGTAGCCCTGTAAGGCAAGACTCCATCTTAGAAGCTTGACATTCATCTTACCAGGGGTTATGATCTGTCTGTACCTCAAAGTGCCTCCTGACAGGTAGGGCTCCAATTCTTCAGTGCCCACACCAGTGCAAGGCACTCCTTCTCCACTGTAGAATAAGCCTGTTCCTGGGAAGTACTTTCATACTGGTACACTATTGGATGATCCTTCCTTGTTTAGAAGTCTGACTAAGTACTGCCCCAATACCCACATCTGAAGCATCTGTCTGGACTACAAATGGTTTACTGTAGTCTGGACTGGCTAACACAGGAGCACCGCACAGTGCCTCCTTTAGCCGTGTAAAGGCTCGTTCACAGGCTGGCTCCCATTTTGCCTTTTTAGGCATTCTTTTCTTTAGCAGGCCAGACAGGGGAGCTGCCAGGGCACTGTAGTTTGATGCTAATTTTTGATAGTACCCTGCAGTCCCTAGAAAACTTTGGACATGCTTCTGTGTTTCAGGTCTGGGCCATGCCTCTTTTTCTTCAATCTTTGCTTGATTAGGATGGAGCTGTCCCCGGCCTACTACATGCCTTAGGTATGTCACCTCTGCTATGGCCACCTGGCACTTTTCAGCTTTCACAGTGAGCCCAGCCCTCTGTATCCTGCCCAACACTTCCTTAAGGTGGGACAGGTGTTCTTTCCAGCTGGCACTGAAGATGGCAATATCATCCAGGTATGCCACGACATACTCTTCAGTACCATGTAACACCTGGTTCACCAACCTTTGGAAGGTGGCAGGGGCATTCTTCATTCCAAAAGGCATTACCTTGAACTCAAATAACCCTATTGCAGTGATGAAGGCCGACATCTCCCTAGCTCTGGCAGTTAACTCCACCTGCCAATACCCTTTCATCAGGTCAATAGTAGTAAGGTATGTTGCCCCTCCAAACTTGTCCAGTAGTTCATGCGTCCATGGCATTGGGTGAGCATCAGGCTGCATGACTGCACTGAGTCCATAATAGTCAACACAAAAACGAGTAGAGCCATCCAGCTTGGGAACGAGGACTACGGTTGAGGCCCAGGGGCTCTGGGATTTCTGGATCACTCCTAAATCCAACATTTCCTCCACCTCCTCCTAATGTCCTTTTGGACGGCCCTGACACCCGATATGTTGTCCGCCATATGGGCACTTGCATCTCTGTATCTACAACATGTGTCACTAAGGGATTAGTCCAGGCTTGGCATTTACAATGGGGCAAAGTCTACTAAAACCTCCCTTACTTCCTGGGTCTGTTCTGGGGTCAACTGGGTGACAGTTTGATTGCCTCCACAAAGGACTCCCACATGCTTTTGTCAAGCAAGTCCAGAAGGGCTCTTCTTATCTGTCTCCTCCCAAGTCTACACACTGCAATACCATGTCAGCCCTATTTGCATATGGTTTTCATGATGCTGACATGGTACATCCTTTGGGTATGTCTCCTGTCAGATAGTTCTACAATGTAATTTACGTCATTCACCTGTTTGACTACTTTGTACAGTCCTGCCCACTCGGCCTGCAACTTGTCTTTCCGGACTGGGATTAGCACCATGACTTCCTGACCCACAGTATACGAGCAAGCTCTGGCTCTGCAGTCGTACAAGACCTTTTGCTTCTGCTGGGTGGCTGCCAGGTTGCTCTGAGCTGTTCCCATAAGCTCCTAAAGCTTTTCTGTAAACTTAAGAACATAATCCACTATGGGAGTTCCCTGGGTGGCATGCTTGCCTTCCCAGTGCTCCTGGATCAAGTCTAGGGACCCACACACCCTGCATCCATGTAAGAGCTTGAAGGGGGAAAATCCTGTCGACTCTTGGGGCACTTCCCTGTATGTGAACAACAAGTGGGGAAGGTATTTCTCCCAGTCCCTCCCATGCTGTTCAGCAAATGCTAGGAGTATCGATTTTAGGGTACCATTAAACCTTTCCACAAGCCCATTGGCTTGCGGGTGATAAGGTCTCTGCACCACACCACACTTCTCTCACAAACACTTCATCAGGTCTGACATGAAGGAACCCCCCTCGATCGGTGATAACCTCCTGTGGGAACCCGACATGGGAGAAAAGCCCTAGCAAGGCATCTGCCACTTTGTCTGTCCTCAGTGAGGATAGGGCGACTGCATCTGAGTACCGGTGGCATAATCCACCACTGTTAGGATAAACCTTCCCAGAGGAGCTGGGATATTCAAAGACTCCACAATATCCATTCCTATCCTCTAGAAGGGCTCCTCCACTATGGTTAAGGGAATTAGGGCGACTTGGGTTTTACTACTTGGCTTCCCTATCTTTTGGCACCATGACAAGACCTGCAATATTCCTTCACCTGCTGGGTGAAGTTGGACCAATAGAAATTCTGGGCCAATCGCTGTGTAGTGCATGCAATTCCCAGATGTCCAGACATGGGAATATTATGACCAATCTTGAGAAACCACTCACAGTATCCCTGGGGAATGACAAGCTGCCTGCCCATCACCCCTCCCTGTCCTTACATCCTGTGTATACAGCAGTCCATTGTCCCAATACACTTATATCTTCCGTCACCTCACTGTGTCTCATCAGATTCTGCACAAGCCCTCAGTCTCTGTAAATGTGGGTAATTTTTCTGAGCAGCTGCAAAATCTTTACATATTCCCAAGGCATGGGACAGGTCCCCCTCAGTTTCTAAACTAGGGTCCCTAGCTCTAGCATCAGGGCATTCAGGTCACTGCCATCCCTAACCATTTGACCACTGGTTACCCCTCCCACCTCAGAGTAACCTTCTGTAGCTGTTTTGTTAACTGCTACTTGGGAATTTCTACCTCCTTCACTACTCTCCATGTCAGAGACGAGGCTGGGAACCAGCCTCCAGTGTTTTCCACAGGGCTTCTATGGGGTCCAGGGAACCACAATTGGCCTTTGCCATCTGACTGCAGGTAACCGCACTCACCACCCCCGCTTGGAGATTGTTCCTATAATCACATCCAGGGCAAGATTTTCTGCCATGGCAACTTTTTGCTACCCCAGTCCAGGAGAACACTAGCAAGTGGCAGAGTTTTCTCCTCCCCAGTGAATCCTCATACTGTAATGAATTGATTAGGCATAAGCTGTTCAGACTCAACCACATCCCTTTTACCAAAGTAGTGATGCCCCGTGTCCCTCAACCCATGGGTTTGCATCCCACTTACAGTAACCAGGTGTATGTGTTCCTCGTGTTTATAGGATGCTTTCAGGGTACACAGTGCACCCACCTCTGTTTGAGCACCACCTTGTGCACTCTGCGCTTTTTAGGACAGTGTCTTGCAAGATGCCCAGGTTCCATGCAAAGCCAACATTCATAATTTATTTTCTCACGCAAATCCTTTCTTTGTAACCTGGGGCTGCTCACTTTCTAGGAGACAGTGAAGGTTTTAGCTGCTCTGAAGGCACGCTTTTCCCTTTCTGTGCTGCCACACCTGCCTCATTCCCTTCAGAGCAGGTGTGTCTTGGCATAGCAGTCCAAGAGTTCAGCAGCCTCCTGCACTGTTTTGGATCTCTGTCCTCTAGCCAGGTTTTCAGCTCTGCTGGCAAGCTCCCAAAAATTGCTCCAAAAGTACCACATCCTCAATTTTCTGTACAGAGTCTGCTTTGATCCGCTCCCACCAATGCTTCAAAACTAATGTTGCTTTGTGGTAGTTCCTCATAGCTCATGTCAGGCTTCTCCTGAGCTTACAGAACTTAACTCTATATACGCATCAGTGTCAATTCATACTTTTAAGCAATGCAGTTTTAAGTTTCTCATAATCATTACTGTCCTGATTGTCCATGTGATCCAAAGTGTCACAAGCTTTACCAGTAAGCAGCAGGATAGCTGGAAGCTCCAGGACTCTTGGAGAATTTTTGCCTGAATGCATACCTTTTCAAATGAATTTAAAAATGCATCTATACCCTCCCTGTCTTCAAAATCAGCTGTCAATTTAGAATTTAACTTGTAACCCAGTCCTGGAGTTCCAGGTTCACCCATACCACTTACCTGCTCTGGCACTGGTCACTGGAGTTGTAGCTTCTCCAATTCAAATTTCCTCTGGTGCTCTCTCTCCTCTTGCTTGGCCTCTCTCTGAAGCTGTTGCTCTCTTTCCTCAGCCTCTCTCTGAAGCTGTTTTTCTTGTTCCTCGGCCTCTCTCTGGCACTGGTTTTCTTTTTCCTGCATCTCCAGCTCGAACCTCCTCTGCTCAAAATCCCTCTATTCTGCTGGGCTTCAAATCTTTTCTGCTCAAATTCCAGCTCCATTCTCCACAACTCTATCTGCAGCCTGGATGAAGTCTCCACCACACATTCACATTGATGGGACCATGCTGGAGGCACTAGGACCCAGCAGGAACCAAAAATCTTCAGAAGGGCCGCCGCCTAGGTAAGGCCACGAGGAAGTGGCACTGTGAGCCCAGCTCGCACTGTACAGGCTACCTTGGCGTCAACCTTTCAACTGCCTCAGTACCTTTTTTACCAAGAAGGTGCAGCATAAACTAACCTAGTGAAAAATAACCTATTGTCAGACATAAGATAGTCCGAATGACCCGTGTAAGAAGGGTCAACACAACAGAGTCTTCACAGTCCAGCCATCAGAGAGTGAAGACCACAAACAGACAAGTGAGCTCAGGATGTAGAATGAGTGGTGGAGACTTCATCCAAGAAGATCAAGAATTACGGTAGGACGTAATTTACATATCTTTCTGACATAAAGCCTCACCACTCATTCACACTGATGGAAGAGTACTGAGCTAAACTAATGCCCGAGACTGGCATCAGGAGAGAGGAGCTCACTTAGACAGAAGTCCATTAAGGATTGTCCTGCCAAAAAGACTGATGCTGTCTGGCATGGACATCCAAAGTGTAGTGCTTTACAAAAGTGCACAGAGCTCCAAATGGCCACATTTCAGATGTCCGCAATGGGCACTCTGCAATGGGCACATTGCAGATTTCTGCAAGAGATGCTGTGACTGCTCTGGTAGAATGAGTGCATACTCTGCTTAACGTCTGCCATGGAGTAGCAGTGGCGGAGGTATGCCACTAGCCACGTTGAAATACACCTGATGGCAACAGACTGACCTAGCCGGGCCATGCTGAAGGAGACAAACAGTTGTTTAGACATGCGTATTTCTTTAGTCCTGTCTAACTAGAACTGCAAAGCTCTCTTCACATCCAGGGAATGCAGGGTACGCTCTCCCTCATTTTGGAAGTTTGCGAAGTAGGTAGGAAGGACCAAGGGCTGATTCAGATGGAATTCTGAGACAAACTTGGGAGGAAACTTGGGGTGGGTCCTAAGACCCACCTTATCTTTGTGAAATACAGTATATGGGGGGGGGTCTGTGACCAAAGCATGTATTTCTGACACTCATGGCAGAAGTGATGGTTAAGGAAGACCGCCTTTCAAGTCAGAAATTTCAGGTTACAAGTAGCTGAGGCTCGAAAAGTTTACAAGTGAGCATGTCTAGCACAAGGTTAATGCCCTAGGCTGCTACTGATCATGTGACTGGTGGCCTGGTATGTAGAATGCCTCTAAGAAACCTCTTAACCACAGGAAGCTGAGCCAGAGACATGGAGTGTATGGGCTCATGGTATGCTGAGATGTGCAGAGGTGAACTTTTAACAGTAGAGTATTGCAGGCCTGTGTTTGAGAGATCTAGAAAATACTCTAGGACCTTGTTTGGTGGGCAGGAAAAGGGATTCCAGGAGGATTTTGCACACCAGATGGAGAAATGCTTCCACTTAGCCGTGTATGTTTTTCGAGTAGCTGGCTTGCATGCAGCTAACAGAATATCTGAGACCCTATGTGAAATGTTAAATCTGTTCACTTCTATCTCCTCAGGAGCCAGGCATGAAGGTGAAGGGACTTCAGGCTGGAATGGACCACAGGGCCCTGGGTCAGCAGGTTCGTATGAAGTGGAAGCTGTCTCGAGAAGTTTCTGATAATCTGTTGATTAATGAAAACTAGATCTGATGAGGCCAGAATGAGGCAATGAGAATCATTCTGCCCCCTGCCTCCAGTTTGAGCAGCACCCTCTGCACTAGGGGAAGAGGAGGAAATACGGACAGAAAGTATCTTGCAGCCTGACAAAAAACACTAGGTCCTGGATTTCTGGAGCAGAAGAGAGGCAGTTTTGTGTTGAGTGGGGATGCAAAAAGGTCCAGGTCTGGAGTTCCCCAGTCTTTGAAGAGTGATTGCACGACACTTGTGTTGAGAGACCACCCTTGAGGAACTGTCTCCTTCTGCTGAGATGATCTGCCAGATTGTTCTGGACTCCTGGCAGGTAGACTGCCTGGATCAGAGCTTTGTGCTCTAGGCACCATTCCCACACTCTCATCTCTTCCCTGCATAAAGTGTAAGAGCGTGCTCTGTCCTGTTTATTGATGTAGTACATCACTGCCTTGTTGTCCATTTGAAGTAGAATGGTCTTGTGACAGAGTATGTCCTTCAAGGTCCGGACTGCATAGAGGATGGCTCTCATTTCTAGAACCTTTATGTGAAGCTGAGACTCGTCCTGACTTCAATGACCCTGGGTGTGGAGATCCTGGCAGTGAGCTCCCCATCCCAGCAGGGATGCATCTGTGGTGATGGAGATCTGGGAATCTAGAGGGACGAAGGGATAACCTTCCCGAAGGTTGTCCTCCTGAGTCCACCAGGTAAGTGACCATTTCAGCGGTTCCATCACCTTGATGCGAAAGGACTGTGGGTGTGTGGTTGGTGACGACTGAGTGCTGAGCATCTGCTGGGCAGTTCTCATGTGAAGGCAAGACAGAGGCACAGTGAAGACTGAGGATGCCATGAGACCCAGCATCTGCTGCATCAAGAGAGCTTGACCGAGCTGTTTGCTCTGATAAAGCAGGCCATCTGGAGGATGTCACTCCTTCTGTCCTCCAGAAGAAAGGCTTTCACGTTGGAGGTATCCAGAAGGGCTCCTATGAAGAGGAGCCACTGAGAGGGCTGTAGCTGTGACTTTCCCAAGTTTAGCAGGACTCCCATGGGTGTGCAGAATTGTGAAACTGTAGCTATGGCTTCTTGAGTCTCTTGTGTGGAGGGGTTCACAAGAAGCCAGTCATCCAGATACAGGAACACCTGAATTCTGAGCTTCCTCAGATGCACTGCGAGAACTGCAAAGCACTTTGTAAAAACTTGAGGCGCCAAGGATAGCCCAAAGGGCAGAACTCTGAATTGGTAGTGCTGACCCATCGCCACAAATCTGAGGTATTTGTGGTGGTTTGGGTGAATGGGAATGTGTTAGGCGTACTGCATGTCTAGGGAGGCTAGCCAATTGTGTTGATGAATCAGAGGTAAGAGTGTAACGAGTGATATCATCTTGAACTTTTCCTTGTAAAGAAACTTGTTTAACTTCCTGAGATCTAGAATAGGGTGCATGCCACCTGTTTTCTTTGGAACTAGGAAGTAATGGGAGTAGAAACCTGTGTTCTGCTGATCCAGCAGGACTATCTCTACTGCCCTGTTGTTTAGAAGGCCTTGGATCTTGGAAGCAAGAAGGTCTGACTGAGAGACAGACAGCCTGGGCAGTCATTTGGGTGGATGATCCGGAGGGATTTCCAACAGATTTAGAGAGCACCCCTTGCGGATTATTCTGAGCACCCATTTGTCTGATGTGATTGACTTCCACCGGTCATAAAACTGAGTCAGATGCCCTCCACTGCTGAGGAAGAGTCCCCTTGAACAGCTGAGGTGGGACTTGGGCTGGGATTCAGGGGATGGCAGTAGGCACTTTGGGGCCCTGTGCCTTCTGCATTTTCTTTTGTGGCTGAGGGTTTGGTTTCTGTTAAAGCCCCTTTGCCTTTACCACGAAGGACTGACGGTTATGAAACTGACGCCTGTTCCCGCCCTTTGAGGGGCCGTGGATGGTGGTCTGGCTGTTTTGATGGCCGTTCTAGTCTTCTGTGTGGCCTTTAGTGCCTGCTCGACCTGAGGACCAGACAGGTACATACCATCAAAAGGCAAGGCCATAACCCTCTGTTGAGCATCATTTGTGAAGCCCAAGGTGCGCAACCAAGAGTGGCAATGGGTGCAAATACCAGCTGCCACTGCTCTGGAGGCAGTGTCAGAGGCATCCATGGCAGCTTTGAGCTGTTGATTATTGGATTCAGTACCTCTAGTAATGGTTTAAAGGAGCTCTGTGTTAACTTTTAATCTGGAAGAGCTTCTACCATAGCCTTGAGTGAATGCCAGAGTGTATACTCATATTGAGAAGAAGCCCTGGTAGCTAGCAATACGCATGCCCAGAGTGGAAGCAGCAAAACTCACTTTCTCAAGGTGTCGATCTTGTGATATTCTTTGTTTATTGGACATGCTGTAGATTCTTGCAGAAGAATGGCTTTGTCATTCTCTGCCAGAACGATGGCATCAGCAAAGACTTGTGAGGCCAAAATGGGTCGATCCTTGGGAGGGGCATATTTCCTGTCTATGGACTTAGCCACAGAGGGAATAAGTGCCAGATTATCCCACACCATTTGTGAGAGTGTCTCAAAAAAGGGTTGCATGGAGGGAGTCAATTCCACAGGGATGTCCGGAATGTGCAGGTACTGCAAACACAGCAACTTCCAGGATCAATTTCTGAAGTCTGAGTGAGAGTGGCATTCAAATTTCTAAGCAGAGACTTAAAAGAAAGGTCCTCAACCAAAGGCTCTGTTGAAAGAGGTTTATTCACTGCCCCAGGGAGGAATCATCATCAAAGCTGTCCTCCAATCAAAGATCAGGATCGGGCTCAACATCATCTCCTACTAGTCCAGAAGGGACTGTATAGATAGGAAAAGGAGGAAAAAAAGGAGGAGGAGGAGCAGCGCGAATCAGAGTTGAAACCCCCCTGCATCACATGCAGCACTGCAGGTGCTCTTGGCGCCGCTACAGGTGGTGGCGCCAAAAACACAGACGGTGCCGGCACAGGATGTGGCGCCAAGTGTGGTGCTGGAGAAGCCGGTGCCGCAGCAGGTGGCACTGAACCAGAAGTTCCCAACCCTCGACTCACAGAGGAAAAACAAAGAAATTCAGCAGGAAATAAAAGCATCGGTGTGGACCCCTACACCACAGCCATATGAGGGGGATAAACACCAGGGTGCAGCGTCAACAGCACCGGAGAAGGTGCCACATGGCTAGGAAGCCCCAACCACCCTGCCCGCAGGCCTAACGAACTCACCAGCTCAGGCAGATGAGACAACTGCTGAACCCATTGCTCCAAAAGAGCAACCGAATGGTGAAACTGCTCACTGGAGGACCCCCCTCAGTGGGCAGTGAGGGACTCCAGAGTAGAGAATGCCTGCCACCAGAAACAGAGGATGGAGACGACCCCAGAAGGGACAGAGTCTGGCCCCTGCCACTGGTAACTGATGATCAACGCGCAGACCTACCAGAAGGCAACCTCAAGTGGTGCCATTTCTTTTTCAACCTGGAGGCTGAAGAAAAGCCAAGTGGTGCTGAGTCCTCAACGAGGATCGAGAATGGGACCGCTTCTTTTTGTGCTTTCGGGAAGACTGCCCATCTCCCCGAGCACTGGACTGCCTGTAGTCAGACACCCCTTCCATAGAGGGTGGTGGACCAGACCCAGCCCTGCTGACAGAACAGCTTTCATGCGAAGTCTCTCTACCATCATCTACCCCATTCATGGTCAACTCCATCGAAAGAGGGCTGAAAACTTCTTCTGATGAAAATTCTACTCAATAAATATATGTAGTTATTTTTCTTTTAAACTGGCAAGAAAATAATAAAACTAATACAACTAATCAAAACTTGAAAGACTATAGCTGCTGTCATATAGATGTGAAGTTCTGACTCCCGGCAGGCGAGTGACATCGTCACTGAAGCGCACTCGATGGTGGGAAAAAGGAACTGAGGTGGTTGGAGGGTCAACACCCAAGTAGCCTATATGGCGTGAGCTGGGCCCAGAGTGCCGCTTCCTCGGGCCCTACCTAGGTGCCGCCCTCCTAAAGATTTTTGGCTCCCACTGGGTCCTAGTGCCTCTGGCGTAGTCCCATCAGTGTGAATGAGTGGTGGAGATGAGAAAATTACTCACCTTAGTAATGTTGTTTCTTCTCATGGAGTCTTGCTATATTCTGACATATGCAGTGAGTCCCAACCTTCGAACTGCCCCGGAGATGAAAGAGTTAACTTTCCATGCCAGGCATGGAATGCTGAGCTCGAGCTCGGTTGAGACTCTGTCTGTTGTTCTTCAAACTCAAACCGTCAGATCTTTATGAGCTAAACTCATTAAGGTCCTGTGTGGAAGCTGTAAACCTAAACTAGCCAACTGGTTACTAAACATAAAACACATTTTTGGTCCCAAAACAAAGACTCAAGTCAGGAGACCCAAAAATGAAAACACAATACCCACTGACCCCAAAAAGAAGGGGTGAAACAAAAAGGTGGGCACCTACTAAGTGCCAACACTGCACTGCCCACCCACATCCCAAAAACAGAGGTTCTGAGAGGGCAGGCGGGGAGGTCAGAATATAGCAAGACTCCATTAGAAGAAACAACATTACTAAGGTGAGTAATTTTTTCTTCAAACAACATGAAGTCTTGCTATATTCTGACATGTGCAGACTACAAAGCAGTACCTCCATGGAGGAGGGACAGAACCTTCTTAGGAAATAGGCTCTGAAGCACAGCTGTGCCAAACCGAGCATCACTCCTAGCCTGGATGTCCAGGGAGTAATGCTTGGTAAAAGTGTGAACTGTTTTCCAGGTAGCTGCTTGACATATCTCTAGAATAGGGATGTCCCTGGCAGCAGCCAGGGAAGCAGCTGTACCTCTGGTAGAGTGAGACCTCAGGCCTGAGGGAGGAACCTACCCAGTTTCTCATAGCAAAATTGGATACAAGAGACAATCCACCTGGCAATGGATCTTTTAGTGGCAGGTTTCCCTTTACCAACCTCACCATAAGTGAGGAATAGTTGGAGGGAGTCAAACCTGTGACCCTTGGTACGCTCTATGTAGTAGCTAAGGGCTCTTTGACATCCAAACTGTGCAGCCTCCTCTCGCCAGAGGAGGAATGGTCAGTGAAGTACACTGGAAGAGACATAGATTGATTAAGGTGGAAATCTGAAACCACCTTAGGAAAGAACTTCCTGTTAGTCCTGAGGACCACCTTATCTCTATGAAAGAAGATAAAATCAGGCTCCACTGACAAAGCTTGTAATTCACTTATGCATCTGGCAGAAGTGATGGCTACCAGAAACACAGTCTTCCAAGTCAAGTACTTAAGCTCTGCTGAAGATAAAGGCTCAAAAGGGGGTTGCATAAGCTGAGCAATGCAAACATTGAGGTCCCAGGCAGGGGCAGGGTCCCTGAATGGAGGGTTGGTGTGAAGCAATCCCTTAAGAAACTTGGAGAATACAGGGTGAGCTGAAAGAGAAGAGGGCTTACCTGCTGAGATAAAAGCAGACACAGCTGCCAGATGCACTTTCAGTGTAGCTGGTCTGAGCCCCAAGCTATTTAAGTGGACCATATAATCAAGGACTGTGGGCAGATCAGCAGATTTTGGGGAAATATGCTTCCCAGAGCACCATATGGAAAATCTTTTCCATTTTGAATTATAAGTAGCCCTGGTGGAAGGTTTTCTAGAAGCCTTCAGGATATTCATTACACCTTGGGAGAGGTGTAAATTAGCAAACTCTAACTCTTCAAGAACCAAGCCTTGAGATTGAGAGATTTAAGGTTCAGGTACCAAACCCTTCCCTGAGCACAAGTTAACAGGTTGTAATTCCTGGGAAGTCATAGGGAAAGATGGACTGCTAAGGACAGTAGGCATGGATACCAGGGCTGTCTGGCCCAGTCTGGAACAATCAGGATAATTTTGCAGGGTTGAGATCTGATTTTGACTAGCACTTTGAACAGGAGAGGGAAGGGGGGGAAGCATAAAGAAACTTCCCTTCCCAATTGAGAACTAAGGCATCCAGGAGGACTGAGCCCAACACTGGGGGCCTGCAGCAAAAAAGGGGGAGTTGGTGATTGTCTGGGGCTGCAAAAGATCTATCATGGGTGCCCCATCTGGAAAATATCACCTCCAAGACAGGGGTCCAGTGACCATTCGTGATGGCCCTGGGAAATCCTGCTGAGAGCATCTGCCAGGACATTGTCCTTGCCTGGGAGTTGAACTGCCATGAGGGAGGTGTTCAGGGAGAAAGCCAGAGATCACAACTTCATTGCTTCGGTGCACAAGGCTGTAGACCGAGTGCCTCCTTGCTTGTTGATGTACCACTTTGTGGTGGTGTTGTCTGTTCTGACCTGTACAACTTTGTTCTGAACAGATCTGGAAAAAGCTTGAAGTGCTAGAAATACTGCTCTGAGTTCCAACAGATTGATATGGAGCAGAGATTCCTAAGGGACCACCACCCCTGGGTGGTGAGTGTCATGTGAGCCCCCACCCCAAGAGGAGGCATCTGTAGTAAGGATTAAAGAGTGAGACTGAGTGACAAAGGGAACCCTTGTCTCAGATTGTTCTGATCCTGCAACCACTGTAGGGCCTGGATCAGGGTTCGAGTTACTGGGATCAATTTGGTCGGAGGGTCCTTCCTTTGAGACCAAAAGGCTCTCAAATGGAACTAAATGTCCCTCATCTGAAATCTTGCTCCCTGCACTACTGCTGTAGAAGCAGCCATGTGCCCCAGAAGCTGTAGAAAATGCCTTGCTGGTCGAGACACCTGCAAGGTGGAATGAGGAGCTAGATAGACCAGTGTCCTTGCCCTGTCCAGGGAAGGAAGGCTCTGGCCTTTACAGTGTCTAGCTATGCACCTATGAAGGTGAGGAGCTGGACAGGCTCTAGAACTGACTTTGGAAAATTTAGAATTAAACCCAAAGAAGTGAGCAGTTGCTGAGTTATCTGCAAGTGTAACTTGAATTGGTCTGGGGACTGGCCTACTATGAGCCAGTTGTCCAGGTAAGGGAAAATGGCAATCCTCTGCCTACTTAGAAAAGCAACTACTACTGCCAGGCATTTTGTGAATACCCTTGGAGTAGAAGTGAGGCCAAAGGGCATTGCTCTGAACTGATAATGGCCTGAGGGCAGCTCGAACCTGAGGTACTTTCGATGGGAGCTTCTGACAAGAACATGGAAGTAGGCATCCTTGAGGTCCAGGGAAACTAGCCAGTCCCCTGGCCTTAGAGAG
Organism: Neoceratodus forsteri; assembly: GCA_016271365.2. NCBI lineage: Eukaryota > Metazoa > Chordata > Ceratodontiformes > Ceratodontidae > Neoceratodus > Neoceratodus forsteri. The sequence continues at coordinate 675,153,814 of CM028131.1, read as the reverse complement.
GGTAGAATAATTCCCAGAGTCACCATTTTGAATTTTGGTTTTAAAAGGTGCTTGTTTAAGTATCTGAGATCCAGAATGGGCCACCATTCTCCTGTCTTTTGGGGTAAGGAAGTACCTGGAATACAACCCTTTGCCCTGGTGTAGGGGTGGTGCCCTTTCCACAGCTCTGAGAGCTAGGAGGGAGGAGACCTCTGCCTCTAAGGCAAGTGCCTCTGATGGATTTGCAGGTGGAAAAGATCTGGTTCTCATCTTTGGAAACTTTCTGAAGCTGAGAACCAGTCCCTGGCTTACTACTTCCAGGACCCATTTGTCTGATATCAGAGACTCCCAGTCCTGGACAAAGTAAGCCAGCCTGCCCCCTACAGGTAGCTGAGAATCAGCCCTGGCAACCCCATCAGGGTGCCTGTTTGGCAGGGGCTTTGGGCTGAGGGGTGGAAGCAAGTCTGCTTGTACCCCGTCTGCCTCTCCCTCTAAAGAACCCCCTCTGGGCATAAGCAGAAGAGGAGGCATGGGGTTGGTAAAAAGGCCTATGAAAGGGCCTGCCCCTGCCCCTGGAAAGCTGCCTTTGAGGAGTGGCCTGCCTTTCCTGGGCCTGTGCACTCCTATAAGTGGTCCTATACTCGTCCATTTTCTTCATGTAATTCTCTGTTTGCTCCCTGAACGAGAATTACACTTAACAGGAAAATCCATGGCCTTAGTCTGGGTATCCTGTGACAGGCTAGTACATCTGAGCCAAGCCATTCTTCAAGTGCCACAGATGTAACCATGACCCTAGAAGACACATCATTGGAGTCCACTGCAGCATGGAATTGCACCTTGGATGCCTCAATACCATCAGCAGCCACCTGCTCCACTCCTTGGCAAGCTGGCCAGGACCTGTTTTGCTAGGGCCATAACAGTGTCCCTTCTGGATTTTTGATACCTAGCAGTATAGGCCATATAATTGGCCTGTCTGAGTCCCAAAGATGCTGCCATGTACTTTTCTTTGCCATGGCATCAATCTTCCTGGAGTCCTTGTAATGGGGTGTGAAGCCATGGAATGTTTGCCTTATCACAGGCTGCAGCCTGCACTACCCCAACATGGCTGCATTGTTGTGTAAGGAACTCCATGTCAGAGTCTGACAATGTATACCTCTTGTCCATTCTCTTATCCACAGGAGGTATAGTGTTAAGTGTCTTCAAAATCTTAGATGTCTGTTTCCCAAAAGATTTGTGCAAGGGAATAGACAGCCTCCTAGACTCTGGGATATCCATCATTTCCACATAGTCAGGCTCCTCCTGGTCATCCACAGCTTCTTCCATAGGAAGCTGGAGGGTTTCAGCCACTTTTTTATAAAACATGAAATGGGAAGGGACTCAGAAAGCCTAGGAGGAGAAACCCTGAAGGTCTGTCTGGGAGATGTCCGACTTTCAATGGGCACATCCAGACTTTCAATCCACATTCACTTTCTCATACCCTCTTCCTCCTCCTCCGGTTCATAAACTCCTCTAACTCATACTCTTGAACCGTGGAACCGCCAAACCAAGCGCCTGCCTGATGGTGCCGGTTCGGTCGGAACCGGGGAAAGCGACTGGACAATTTTGATCGCTTTGGCTATCTCTTCAGCGGTTGGAGAGGAAAGTTTTGGCCCACACCAGCTGATTTTTCTTTTCTAGTTCTTTTAGCCAGAACCGATTCCTCAGAATCGGCTCTCCTTTTGCCCGAAGAAGTCTCGCCCTGGTCAGAGGGCACTCCTTCTGGTTCGGTTGGAACCGAACCGGGCTGGCCATCCGGTTCAACAGACTTTTTGGCCTCCCTTTCCCTGAGCCTACCAGCTCTCTTATCTAGGGTAGCTGCAGGGAAATTTTTGCAAATCTGGCAGCCTGCATTGAGGTGGTCAAACCCCAGACAATAAACACAGGTGGTGTGGGGGTCAGCCTTGACAAAGGCTTCCCCACACACACTACAGTGTTGAAACCCAGTGGGTCTGGTTTTTCTTTTGGTTTTCTCAGACATAGTGCCAGTCCTAACCAAACTTACCCTTTTATGACAATCTGCCAGGCAAGACCCGCTTATCGGTTCCCAACCGTGTCACGGGTCGTGGAAAAAAACGTAATCAAATCCTTTTTTTTAGAACCGATAAGAACCGGTAACCCCACTCTAAAATACATAATTTAAGATTTTAAACAACTTGATCGGTTCAAGCCGAACCGATAAACCGTTTACAAGTTCCACACAGAATAGAATAAAATAAAACCTATCTAGTACTCACAATACCACAGACAGAGACTGAACCGACAGGTTACGGTTTATATTCGGTCGAAAACCGAGAAAAGCGGTACTTTAACCGACAAATTGAACCAAGCAGCAGGAGAAATCTCCGGAGCGACTGTTCAGTGAGGCAGAGTAAAGAATCTGACGGTTTGAGTTTGAAGAACAACAGACAGAGTCTCAACCGAGCTCGAGCTCAGCATTCCATGCCTGGCATGGAAAGTTAACTCTTTCATCTCTGGGGCAGTTCGAAGGTTGGGACTCACTGCATATGTCAGAATATAGCAAGACTTCATGGTGTTTGAATGTATGTGCAGGAAGATGAGAAGATGTCTCAGGCAAGTTTATGAAAAACTAATTTACTAAAACTAAAATAGTAAATAAATACAGTACATAAAACAGAACATATATACATAATGATTATGGTCAGAAAGAAAATGGAAAATTACAAAACAAAGCACCTTATAACTGAATTAACTAGTTCCAACTCAGTTTCAGTTGGTAAAGATTCACACTTGAATTACCAGTCTTGGCAGAAGTGGTCTCTCTTGGGTCCAGGAAACAAAGTGTTCCTTAGAAGTCCAGAACAAAAAGTGTCTCAGGCCCTTCAGTCAGTTTGGCAATATCAGAGTTAAAGTCCCACCCTCCTTGTGATGTCACAGCACATGAGGTCACTCTTAGCCCTTTAATTAATTTGTAACATGACCAGTGTGTAACCAAATGTGTCAGCTTACTGCCTGTTTGAAATCCACGAAGATAGCAATATTTTAATTATAACAAGACAATCTCTTCTTCCCATTACAACATGTTTTTTATGACAGGTCACAATATCCCTTTGATCTCTCAGGAAAACAGTCTGAAAACCACCTCTACATCGGATTTTGACATAGACTGACTAGGAAGCATTCTCCTCCTGTCACCTCGTAAAAGGCAATATTTTCACTTCAAAGCACCAACTCTCTGAGAACATGACTTTTATGATTTACACACAGGTTTTGTTAGGCATGTGTTAGTTTCTTTTGAAGTTAGCTGCTTCCTTCCACTCAGAGAGAACAGTACATTTTCAAAAATCTAATGTCCCAGGATGCCTTGTGCTGACTGCAATGTTTTTACAAGCAGAATTCAAAAACATATATTTATATCAAAATTAGATACACATAACAGGCAGACAGTGATTCCTGTTACACCACAACCTGCTATACTGAATTGCAGTCCCATCCTAAAAGCTTAGTGTCTTAAGAGAAGTTTGAAAGATCTTTCCTTGAATGGCACTGCTTAAACTGGGAGTTGCTGCTGTCCAGAATCTCATATCGCAGCATTCAAAGAACTGAGCAGTGCCATTTCCTCTAGTAGGGTGGGGTGACATTATACAGTTATAATTACTACCCACTGACAATGTAGAGTACTCACAGAAAGACCAAATGGCCTTTTTCTACTGACTCTTTGAATGTTTGTATGAGACCATTTCTGATGGACTATAACATTTGTAGCAACATAAGGTCTGGTGGCTATGGACATAAGAAAAGTTGTCAAAGACAATTGTCATCTGAGTCTGGACAGGGACTTGGCATCAACTACCAGCACTGATCCCAGAATAACTTTCAGAAAGGAAAGAAGTAATGGGGACCAACTGGTCCACAGCAGCTTTACTAACAGACCAAAATGTTCACCTAGGCTTCCAAATAAACTATTGGATTTTTATGTGTGTTGGAAATGAATTACTTGTAAAAATTCAGCACAAAGCAATAGTTTAATAATACAGCCATACAGTGTAAGATGGAAGTGATAATAAATCAGTTTATTACATGTACTAGGAGTTTTGTTGTCTATGCCCTGTGGTGCTCCTGCAGCAGGGTCTACACAGGTGGCACAATGATGGCACTGAAACAGAGAATCTAGGAGCATCACGGGCAAGGCCATCAAACTAATGGATCACCCAGTTGCCAGTCATATTCAGGAAGAACATCAGGACAGCAACTACTACTTTTATTACATGGGTATAGAGACAATTACATTGAGAACACCAACACCAGGAAGTTTTTCTTCACAGGAAGAGTAGTGGTTGCCTGGAACAGCCTGCCCCCAAGAAGCTGTGGGGGTCAACACTGTGGGGGGATTCAAGAATGCATGGGATAGACACAAGAGAGCCCTGACTACAAAGGGCAGCTAGAGTGTCAAAATAGGTCCAAAACAGATGGGCAGACTAGATGGACCTAGTGGTCTCTTTCTGCTGTCAACTTCTATGTTTCTATTGAATCGGGGGGGGGGGTAGAACACGAATACTGCTACAGAAGGAATTCCAGTGGATTTTTCTACTGAAATAATTGAAGTCATTATGGATTGGGAGTCATTCTTGTGGAATGGAATGATTTCTCTTAGCATTCGTAGGCAATATGGCACAGCATAAACAGATTTAGGAGTTTTTAGAGATATACATTTAGTGCAGGGAAGAAAACAATACTCACCGTAGTAATAGTTCTTCTTAAGGGATCACTCGCTATATTTAAACTTTATGCAGTCATCTCAGCCAGAAATGATGTCCCAGAGATAGAAGGTATGCAAATGTTAGAATTTGGAATGTGGGTTTAAACTCTGCATCTGCACTCCACTCTGGCCATTGCTCAGATCTATGTCCAGGCCAGAGTCGAGCAGCACCACAGTCGAGCAGCGGCTATTGAAGCTAGCAAAAAGATTTTTTAGAAAAATATTTATAGAGTTCTTGAAACATCAAACAAATTGCAGCAGACTTGTGAAATTTTACCATATAAACAATAACAACAAGCTTACAATTTAGAAACTGCAATTGTAATGCTCAAGCAACCACAATGAAAAAAGGAACTGATTCTTGTGTGAACCTATTTCAGATTCTGGAAGGGGAGGCAGGGCTAGGGAGTGTGTAAACATAGTGAGTGAATGATTCCTTAAGAAGAAACAACATTACTATGGCGAGTCATTTTTTCTTCCGACCTCCGGAATCACTCACTTAATGTTTACACTTCATGCAGACTCAGTAGCAGTACCCTTGGGAAGTTGGGTCCAGAACCTAATATGAAAAAGGTTCTGCAGGACAGCAGTTCCAAAGCTGGCATCCCTTCTGCACTGTGTGTCCAAACAGTTGTGCTTTGTGAGGGTGTGTGCTGTTTTCCAGGCAGCTGCTTTGCTAATGTCTAACAATGGAACAATCTCCTTGAGTATGTCACAGGCAGAGGTACCTCTTGTAAAGTGTGCCTTAAGCCTCCTGGTGCCATTTTTCCAACTTTTTATAGCAGAACTGAATGCAAGTGACTATACAGCTAGAGATAGATCCTTTGTAGTTGGTTTGCCTTTGCCTGCCTCACAATAGGTAACAAAAGCAGGGTACTGTGGGATCTGACATTTTTGTCCTGTCCATATAGATAGACAGCATTTGCTTTAGGTCCAGGCTATGTAACATTTTCTCACCTGGACTGGAATACTCTGGATAGATTACAGGGAGGGTTACTGGCTGATTCAGGTGGAATTCAGATACCACCTTAGAAAGCAATTTTCTGTAGGTTCTAAGAACTACTTTATCCCCGTGGGAATTATGTAATTTTGGCTTTGTCCATATGGCTTGCAATTCACTTACCCTCCCAGCAGAGGTCATTGCAACCAGGAATATAGTTTTCCATGTGCCATACTTCAAGGTCAGCAGTTTCCACAGGCTCCAAGGGAGTCTCTATAAGCTGGGAAATGCATATGTTGATATCCCAGGATGGGACAGGGTCCCTCACTGGTGGGTACATGGATTAGGCCTTTAAAAAACCTTTTGAAAATGGGTTGTGAGGCTAAAAACCTTTTCTTGCTAGCTGATACATATGCTGATACTGCTGTTAAAAAGCTAGTGTACTGCCTAAAATTAATATTTGTATTTAAAAGCAATCAACTATTACCTTTTATATCTGAGGTGCTTTTTCTTTTCCCTTTGGGTAATTAGAAGAGGTTTTACCTGATGTTAGTAGGTGTGATCTGTAGAACAGCACTCTGCTTGGCAGCTGACATATCTAGTTGTATCTTCCCCCCACTGCATCATCAGCATTGTGACCTCACTCACTGTGACATCACAGCTACTCAGGAAGAGCCACTCAGTAGCTGCCAGGTCAATCACCAATGATGACACAGTCAGTGAAGTCACAGTGCTGATGATGTATTGGGGGATCTAGAATAAGATATGTCAGCTGCCAAGCAAAGTGCTGTTCCAGACCTCCATCTTAATACTGTCACATAGTAAACTTTCTAATGAGCAAACAGAAAAAGAAAAATACTTCAGAAATAAAAAGTTGTGACTGACAACTTCTTCAAAATTTGTAATATTCCTGTCTGCTCTTTTTGGTTCTACTAGCTCTTTAAGTGCACCTTTAAAGCCGAAGGCTGTAGGCCTAAAGACTGTAAGTGTACTAGGTATTGCAGAATTATTAGGCAACCCTGACACTTTTGAGTTTATTTTTGGGGGGGCACACCCATAAGAAACCATTTTTCATTTAAAGCAATAAACTTTACTGGTAGTGGGATTCCTTGAAACCATAAGCACCTTCAATATTACTTCTGAGAGGTACAATCCGGAAAATTCTAACTCCTCAAGAACCATGCCCTCAGGCACCGGGTCCTGGGATTCGGGAATGTTATTCTGCCCTGGGACAGGTCAACAGATTGTGACGGAGTGGCAGGCCGATTAGATTCTTATCAGACCGGACCAGGAGCATTGAATACTAGGGCTGTCATCCCAGACTGGAGCTACCATGATCATTGTTGTAGGTTCCCTCCGTGTTTCAGGAGTACTTCCTGAATGAATGGAAATGGTGGGAGGCATGCAGAAATTTCCCTGTTCAGCCCAATATGAAGGCATCCTTTGGGACTGTTCCTCTGGCTGGTGGGCTGCAACAAAACGGTGGGAGCTGACAGTTCTCCCAAGGTGCAAACAGGTCTATACTGGGAGTGCCCCACCTTCTGAACATTGTGGCCGGACCTGCTGCTTTAAGGCCCATTCGTGATTTTCCAGACTGATTCTGCTTAGGGAATCTGCGAGAACACTGTCTTTGCCTGGCAGATGCGCTGCAAATGTTTGTTTCTAAGGAATTTGCCAGGTCCCAGATTCTCGTTGCCTCTGTACACAGTTTTGACAATCTTGTTCCTCCCTGCTCATTAATGTAGTACATTGCTGTAGTGTCATCTTTGCTGATTTGGACAGTCAGACCCTGTGGCTAGGAGGAGAAAGATTGCCTTGGTAGCAGTACTGCTCTGAGATCCAGAAGGCTTATGTGTTCTTGTGACTCCTCTGGGCTCCCTGTGCCAATTACTGTGAGGTCCTGCAGGTGGGTGCCCCACCTCAGGAGTAAGGCATCCATAGTAAGAATACGTGCTGGTTATTGCTGAAGGAAGGGAATGCACTGTCTGAGTTTGCTTTCTTCCTTCCACTAGTGATTTTGTCACTGGCACTACTTGTGAAAGTGGATCCCATCATTCACACTAGTTGTCCCTTAAAGGTAAAAGAAAACAGTTGTTACACCTCTAGACATCCTCCAGTTGTTATTTTATTGCTTACCCAGTATTCTGATATGTTTTGACATTTTGTTACATTCATAATCTAATTTTGTTGCCTTTGTAACTACCCTGAATACCTCTCCTCAGCAATTGCTGCTCTCTCTTTTCATACTGCCTGAACATTCTATGACATAAGAAACTCCCATTCCGGGCTATTCAGATGAATAGCATGGAATGGGAGTTATTGATGTCACAGAATGTCTTAGAAATATGAAAACCAAGAGCAGTAGCTGATGAGGAGAGCGGAACTCTATGTAGATCTGAGGGAACCCCCAAACTAGTTTTTTTTTCATCAAAACATATTAGAATATATAACTGGCATTGAAAGGAAGATGGAAGGGCAGTTTATTATTTAAAAATAATTTCCTGTCTCCTTTAAGTGGTATTGTATATCTCTCATCTGGAACCTGGCCCATGGAACCACAGCTGTGGATGTTGACATGTGCCCTAGTAACTGTAGGAAGTCTTTTGCAGGTCTTGGCTGATACGTGTCAGGTTGATACGTGTTAACCATGGAGCCTATAGCTCAGTGGTTAGAGCACTGGGACAGTATTCTGGGGGTCTGGAATCAATTCCCAGTAGGTCACTTTCTTTCTTTCTTACCACAATTTGTGATCTAAATTGCTTAGCAGTGGCTAATACTGCACTAAAAACAGCTAATTGTCATTGTGACTGTTCCGAGTTGCAGGATTTGCAATTCCTGAGAAAGGAAGTATGTCTTGGAAGAATCAGGTTAAACCATGTGAGCCTACAGCTCAATGGTTAGAGCACTGGGACAGTATTCCAGGGGCTTGGGTTCAATTCCTTGTAGGTCATATTCTTTTTTTTCTCACTAAAAATTGTGATCTAAATTGCTTAGCAGTGGCTAATACTGCACCAAAAACATCTAATTGTCATCACAACTGTTCCTAGTTCCAGTATTTGCAATACCTAAAAAAGGAAGTGTGTCCGGGAAGAGTCAGGTCAAACCACATGAGCCTATAGTTCAGTGGTTAGAGCACTGGGACGGTATTACGGGGGCCTGGGTTCCATTCCCAGTAGGTCACATTCTTTCTTTCTCACCACAATTTGTAATTTAAATTGCTTAGCTGTTGCTAATACTGCACCAAAAACATCTAATTGTCATCCTGAACTGCTATGAAAAACTTCTATTGCTATTGAAGATGTAACTCTGGCCTGTGGGAGGAAAGCTCTCCCCTGCAGGGTGTTTAGCTCTGCTCCTATAAAGTTCAGTAATTGAACAGGCTTTAGCTGGGACTTCTGCAGGTTTATCAAAAATCCTAGGTTCTCCAAGGTACTTTTTACCAAATGAATGGATACCCTTGCCTCTTGTTCTGTTTTCCATGAGACTAGCTAGTCATCCAGGTAGGGAAAAACCACCATATCTTGTTTTCTCAGATGTGCTGCTACCACAGTGAGGCACTCTGTGAAAACCCCTGAGCTGAGGTGAGACCAAATGGGAAAGTTGTGAACTGGTATTGGCAGTTCCCAGCTTAAATCTGAGGTATTTTCCATTAGACTGACTGGGATATGAAAACAGGCATCTTTCAGATCCAGGGATGCCTGCTGATGACCTTTTTGTGAAGATGGTATCATTGTTCTAGTGTGACCATCTTGATTTTTTCTTTTTTCAAATGTTTACCCATTCCAGGGAATAGTGTGCCAGTCTTCCTCCCACTGGCAATAGGTTGGGCGACCTAGGCAACATTGTCAGGGGTTTTGTTTTGGCTGGGGCTTAAGCACTGAAGCTAGAGCACTATGCCTGGAAGCCCTTTTTCCCCTTCCAATATAGTAACTTTTCCCAACTGGTACTCATAGGGATCATAAAAGACACAGGCTCTTGGGAAGTATCCCTTGCCTCTGCCTCCCCTTCTGTATGACCTGCAGGAAGCAGAGGCCATTTCCTTCTCATTGTTACTTTTGAAAGTGGTTTTGTATTCATCTACTTTTTTTCATGTAGGCCTCTGGTTTGTCACCAAAGAAAAATTACTCACCTGTAGTAATCTTGTTTCTTCCCAGGGATCCACTAATATTATTACTCTTTGCAGTGCCCCTTTAAGTCAGCACTGCCCCGGAGCCAAACGGAATGCTATGCTAATTATGGAATGTTTAGCTTGTGCATTCATTTTCAAACTGCCCTATTCTAACTGCCTGGATTCCACCTCAGATTTCTGTGAAGCCTGCAAAGAGGCCATAGTAAAGATATGTATAAATAAAACAATGAATTATTTTAAATTAATGGCCAACAGGGCCATAAAAAGTAATAGGCCAAGAAAGGGCCAAGAAAACATGAAGAATGAGTTCTCTTTTCTGAGCCAGATGCACCCTTAGAAAAGAACCTAGTAGTTAAGTATTAGGGAATGTGCCAACAAATGACATACCCATCATACTGAGAGACATCTCAGCTGTACAGAGTAATTTTCTGAGATTCTAAGGGGAGGACCAGGGGCAGAGAGTAATAATATTAGTGGATCCCTGGGATGAAACAAGATTACTACAGGTGAGTGATTTTTTTCTTCTAACCCCAATAATCCACTAATATTATTACTCTTTGCAGACTATGTAGCAGTACCACCAGGAGGTGGGCAGAATCTATTTAGGAAAAAGACTGCTAAACAGCCCTTCCAAAATTGGCATCACTCCTGTCCTGGGTATTCAGGTTGTAATGCTTAGTAAAGGTGTGGACTGATCTCCAGGTAGCTGCTTTACAAATCTCCAGACAAGGAACATCTCTGGCAGCTGCAATGGTGGCAGCTGTGCCCTTGTGGAATGGGCCCTAAAACCTGAAGGAGGGACCTTGCATACCTTTGTGTAGCAAAACTGAATACATTGGACTATCCTTTGAGAAATAGTCCTCTTTGAAGCAGGAGATCCCTTACCTACTTCCCCAAAGGTAAGGAGCAATTGTTGCCTGTCCTGACTATGAGCCTTAGTATTGGCTATATAGTAGCTCAATGCTCTCTTCACATCCAAACTATGCAGCCTACACTCACCAGAACTGGCGTGTGCTGTAAAAAACACTGGTAAGGTAATAGACTGATTTAAATGAAAGTCAGAGACTACTTTGGGAAGGAATTTTCCGTTAGTTCTCAACACTACCTTATCATTGTGGAAAGAAATATAGTCATTTTCTACACATAGGGCTTGTAACTCACTTATCCTCCTGTCAGAGGTGAGTACCACAAGGAAAACTACCTTCCAGGTGAGGTATTTTAGCTCTGCAGTAGCCATGGGCTCAAATGGTGGAAGCATAAGCTGGGCAATACAAATGTTGAGGTCCCAAGCTGGCACTGGTTACCTATGTGGGAAACAGATAAAAGGCCCTTAAAGAACCTTCTAAATATTGGGTTCAAGGCTATTGATACTCCTTTCCTGCAGAGAGGTAGGCTGAAAGTGAAGCAAGATGAACATTTAGGGTTGAATGTTGCAACCCTAGAGAATGCAGATGGGACAAATAATCTAGAATGATTGGAATGCCAATCTGTGCTGGGGCTAGGCCCTTTCCTGTACACCAGATAGAAAATCTTTTCCATTTTTAAGCATAAGTTTTCTTAGCAGAAGGCTTTCTATTACTTCTAAGGACTTCTAAAACTGTTTGAGAGTATTGGGAGTCTGGATACTCTAAGTCCTCAAGAACCAAGCTTTGGGTCTGAGAGACCTGAGATTGGGGTATACCACCCTGCCTTGGAAGAAAGTCAGCAGATTGTACCTCTGAGGGAGGTAGATTGGTTCGCTCACTGACATTGAGAGTAACAGGGAGTACCAAGGCTGCCTTTGCCAGTCTGGTGCTATCAGGATCATTGAGGCTGGTTGTGACCAGAGCTTGATGAGTACTCTGAGAATCAAGGGAAAAGGAGGAAAGGCATAAAGGTATTTTCCTGTCCAATCGAGGATCAGGGCATCCACTGGGACAGTTCCCTTTACTGGTGCCCTGCAGCAATAAAGAGGTAAATGGTGATCCTGGTGTGAAGCAAAAAGGTCTAGCTCTGGGGTTCCCCACAGCCTGAATAGAACTTGCAATACCTGGCTGTTCAGTGCCCATTCATGATGGGACTGGTTTATCCTGCTCAAGGTAGCTGCCAGTGTACTGTCCTTCCCTGACAGATGAATTGTCTGTAGTGAGGCATTTATGGAGTAAATGAGATTCCATATTTTCATTGCCTCTGTACATAGAGGAATGGATCTTGTCCCTCCTTGTTTGTTGATGTAGTACACTGTAGTGGTGTTGTCTGTTCTGACCTGAACCACTTTTCCCTGTATGAGATGAGCTGAAAGCCTGAATGGCTAGGCACACTGCTCTTAACTCTAAGAGATTTATGTGAGGAGTGACTCTGCAGCACTCCAAGACCTGTGAACTGTGTGGTCCCCAGGTAGGCACCCCACCCTAGGAGGGAGGCATCTGTTGTGAGCACCAAGAAGGGGGTTCTTGTAAGAAAGAAACACCTTCCCTTGGTTGTCTGGATCTTTCCACCATTGTAAGGCCTGTAGAAGAGTTTTGTCACAGGGATTAGCTTTGAAAGTGGATCTGTCTCTGGGACAAATGGGCCCTGAGGTGAAACTGAATGACCTCATTTGAAATCTGGCACCCATGACTGTGACGGTTGCTGCAGCCATGTGCCCGAGCAGCTGTAAAAACTGAGTTGCTGGTTTTGGCCTGCCTGGGACAACTGAGTTTGCTAGCAGCCTGTACTCTTTCCAAAGGAAGGAAGGCCTTTCCCAGAATTGTATTGAGTTCTGCCCCTATGAACTGAAATACTTGGACTGGGGTGAGAACTAATTTATTGAGGTTTAGAAGAAATCCCAGGGAGGAGAGAACACTTTGAGCTAGCAATAGGTGTTCTGACACTTGTTGTTGGGATTGTCCTACAATCAGACAGTCGTCCAGATAAGGAAAAACTGTGACACCCAGTTTTCTGAGATGTACCACTACTACTGCTATGCACTTGTGAACACTCTTGGGGCAGAGGTAAGGCCGAAGGAAGTGTTGAGAACTGGTAATGGCCTGAGGGAGAGGAACCTGAGATACCTTCTGTGTGATTCTCTGACAGGGATGTGAAAGTAAGCATCTTTTAGATCTAGAGAGGCCAACCAGTCCCCTTTTTGTAATGTTGGCAGAATTATTGCCATTGTTGTCATTTTGAATTTGGGTTTGACCAAAAACTTGTTTAGGCCTCCGAGGGCTAGGATAGGCCACCACTCTCCAGTATTTTTTGTTGTTAAGAAGTATCTGGAGTAAAACCCTTGCCCTCTTTGACTGAATGGAACAGGTTCGACTACTTTCATCAATAGTAAGTTCTTTACCTCCTGCTCCAACAGATCTCTTTGTGATGGAGGAACTGATGCAAAAATTTTACTCTTAGAGGGGGAAGGGTTTTGAAACACAGGGAGAGACCCTGACTCACTATTTTCAGGACCCACTTGTCTGATGTTATTTTTAACCAGTCCTGGAAATAGTGGGAAAGCCTGCCCCTACTGAATGTGGAGAGCAGCCTGAAGGGAAGAGTCAGGATTCTGCTTTTGCTGTCACTGAGGTTGGGTAGAATGGGACCCTCTGTGGGAGCACCTTCTGCCCCTGGCCCTGTAGAAACCTGCCTGCTGGGTTGGTTCATATGCTGCAGAGCAGCTTGCACTTGAAAGAAAGGTCTTCTAAATGAAGACCTGCCCTGCCTCCCCTAGAATAAGAAGTGGAGGGAGAAGGTTTATCTCTGGTGGAATTACTTCTGAAAGCAGCCTTGTATTCATCAACTTTCTTCATGTAGGCTTCAGTCTGTGCACCAAACAGGGAATGGCCCTCAACTGGGAAATCCATTGCTTTGTTTTGAGTGTCCTGGGTGAGGTTAGTAGCCCTCAGCCAGGCAGATCTTCTCATAACTATGGTGCCAGCCAACCATCTGGCCGCAGTGTCATTTGTGTCTGCTGACATCTGGAATTGGTATTTGGAAGCCTTCAAACCCAATTTGGCTGTCTCCAATAAATCAGAAATGGTGAGAGAGGGAATTTCCTCTGCATTATCCAGCACAGACTGCCATAAAGCCTTTTGGTAGAGAGTAGCATAGGCCTGATAAGAGGCCTGCCTGATAGCCAGGGATGCTGAGAGGTACCCTCTCAGCCATACTGTCCACTTTTCTGGAATCTTTTCAGGTGGGTGAGAAGACAAGGGGTTTGGCCTTCTTGCAGGCATCTGTGTACAATGCCCTGATGATCTGGGTGGCTGAATAAAAGTCAGCACCAGAACTCTCGAGTTGGTATTTTTGTCACATTTTATCAATGGGTGTGACAGTCTGAGGAGCTTTTAAAATTTCCAGAATGTCTTTTCTGAAAAATGTATACAGAGGAAGTAGAATTCTCTTTAAGGGTGTTAAGCTCATCAGTTCCATATATTGAACCTCTTCTTCATCCTGTACCTCCTCAATTGTCTGGAGGTCCAGTGTTTCCACCATTTTCTTGATAAAAGAAAAATGAGAGGAAAAATCCTCTGAAGTTCTAGGAGGGGAACCAAAATCTTGCTCCGGTGACACCTCAGGTTCTATTCCTTCCTCCTCCTCATCATCATCAACTTCACCACCCATAGTGGAAACAGGCACCGGGGTGGTAGCAGCAGCAAAAGTTTTTCAGATAGAGCAGTTACAGGCTGCTGGGAGGAGCAATCTCGTAGCACCTGTAACAAAGCCAGAGCTTGTGTAATATCAGCAGGAGAGGGTATGTGCAGGCACCTGAGGGACCCCTTGCAGCATTTCAGCCGGGTATCAGTGTGCTTACTTTTCTTAGTTTCTTGGCAGGCACCAGAGAGTCAGCTGGCTGATTGCCTCTTACTAGAGCTCTCACCCATATCAGGGGTGGATTTGGAGACTCTAGAAGGAATTGCCACATGTTTTGAGGGGGTGGACTGGTCAGAGTCCAGGGACCCCTCTTCAAGTCTTCTCTTAAGTATCTCCCTGCACTTCTCCACAGTTTTTTCAGGGAAAAACTTGCAAATGTCACAATCTTCACTGAAATGCTTAACACCAAGGCAGAGCAGACAAAGGTCATTTTTGTCAGCTCTTGCAAATACCTCTGCACATGTAATACAGTTTTTAAACCCTGTAGGTCTTGTGTTCTTTTTAGGTTTTTCCATAATAGAAAACATGACTCAAAACAGCTAAAAAAAAATAAAGATTTTAAGATTTTGCAGTGGTTTAAAAGAAAAAACGATCGGTTCAGAAACCGACAATTTAAAACGTAACCACGGTTCCGATCGGTTCGGGAACCGAGAACCGCTAGCGGAACCGATAACTACTCGGTTCAAAATAAGAAATAAAGTGTTTTGATAGAGAAAAAACACCCGGAAACTTAACTAAAAGTTCCCCTTTTTAATTTACCAAACAGTCGGTTCTCCCTCGGTTCAAAGGAACCACGGAGTACCAATAAAAAACCTAAAAATTTATCTATGAGGTAAAATTACTAAATAACAATAAGAATAAGGCAGTAATGAAAAGAAATTAGACAAAATACTTACGTTTTTTGTTCTTATGCACAATTTAGATGATCTTGATAGAGAGAGATCTCCAGGGCGTCTGAACTTTGCAGCAGAGACAGAAAATCTGAGGTAGAATCCAGGCAGTTAGAATAGGGCAGTTTGAAAATGAATGCACGAGCTAAACATTCCATAATTAGCATAGCATTCCATTTGGTCTGGGGCAGTGCTGACTTAAAGGGGCACTGAAAAGAGTAATAATATTATTGGATTCCCCAGCTGGTCGGCCCCATCTGACCGACCCCAGCCCGTCCCTGGAATTAACGGCTCTTACCTGCCCGGCCTAGGAGTGGCACCTGTAGGGGATCGGTCTTCACCCTGCCGGCTGGCATTTTTCACTGAATTTTACCCTGGAGGCCCCAGGAGTCAGCGTACATGCGCGTGTATGCGCGCATGCGCCAAACAGCCCTGGTCACATCCTCTTTCCCCCACCCCTTCGCCCACTGCCTAGGCCCCCTCCGGTCCAAGCTTCCTCCAGCCTCCACTGGGGGTCGCCCAACAGCCGAGGGACACCGCATTTCCTCCCCAGAGAGGAGAGCTTGCCTGTCGGCAGCTCAATCCAGCTCCACCCCCCATGCCGACTTCCGATGCTCCAGGCTTGTTCCTGACCCTGGGTCGCCAGCATGGGTCGAGGTGAGGCACCAGCACCTTAGCCCTGTACACCACCTGGTCTGCTTTTTTTTTTTTTTGAAGACTGCAGCTGAAGTGGGTGCAGCCATGATTTATGCCATGACCTTTTTAAGTGGTTTATGTATGGGAAGTAACAGCCTTCTTGATGGAGCTACTTCCAGGATGTCCATAAAATCAGCATCCTCTTCATTCCCCTTGTTTCTAGTGGGGGATGTTGAGGGTATCAACCATTTGTCTGACAAATGAGGAAAAAGATGAGTGATACTCAATTTGCCTTGGAGGAGATTCAAAATCTTGCTTAGGTGTGCCTTCCAACTCCATGGGGTCGCCTTCTTCCATATGCATGTAATAGTCTTCTTCCTTCTTGTCTTCTGTAGGCAGATAGGTTGGAGTCTGAGCTGGGAGTGGAGGTGTGTGTGTGGTGGTGGTAGGTATTTTATTGAAAGTTCCCATGGCCTGGACCAGCTGGAAAAATTGGCACATTTTGATATGTCCTCAGATGAGGGCATCTTTTCTGTGCCATCTGCCTGCTCCATTCTCTGTGCAGGAGGAGTGGTAGCAACATTATGTTCTTTCATTTTATTTTTAGCAGACACTGTTTCCAGTGCCTTTAGGCACTTTGATTTTTGTCATCATTGGATTCAGGGTTCCCCCTTTCAGACACCCTGATATCCTAACTGTTCTCACCAAACCTTTCTGATGGCTGTGCAGCTTTATCTCTTTCTTTTTTCTTGTCACCTTTGGCATTATTTGCTGCTGTACATGAGGAGATGGACCCTTCAGAAGCATGCTTTCCACCATTGTTGGGACGACCCTCGGAGTCTTTTTATTATTTTTAGGTAACACAGAGGCAGGATGAGAAGGCATGCGTCTTATTAAAATGTTTACCCTTTTAAATGAGGTTTTTGGACAAAACACATGACAGGATTTACATATTATAAAGTTGTGTTGTGGACCTAAACCCTTTAAACAAAGCTCGTGACTTTCTGCCCTTCCCAGGAGCTGACAGCTGAAAATATTTTTTACAATTTTTTGATGGTCCACAAGATCTCTCTGACATACCAATTAGCGAGAACCTTGAAATAATCAAAGTGATTCCCAACAAATGATGCAGTACAAGTGCCTAATAGCAAAAAACAGCTCTTGTGCTGATGAAACTGTGCCAAATATCAAACTGCTGCTCAAGGTCAAATCACGGCTCCTGTAATAGGGAACCGATTATTTATTTAACCAGGTATAGCACATACTAAGCTGAAAGTTTTTTATAGGAGCGACCTGGAAGCACAAGGAGGTTAAGTGACTTGCTCAGGGTCACACAGTATGCAAGTGGAAGCTGTAGGATTCAAACCCAGGTCTGGTCTGCTGGATGTCACCAAATTTGCAGCTCAGAGCCTTAGACCACTGCGCTATACTGCCTCTATATTAATTAAGGTGAAAGGACACAGACAGAAATGGAAAGTGAAGACACTCTGTTCACTCTGTAAATTGGACAGCTAAAAGTAGTACACTAACTTTAGCAAAAACTAATGTGGTTTTCTAGCAAAGGTAGTCAAAAATAGTCATGGTAGCCAAGTAGGATATTCTCTGGTTCCTGGGACTCAAACGGGAACCGGAGAAACCTTGATTTACTGATAACTTTTTCTAAACACAGAGTACTAGAGAAAAACTGACTAAAGTACACTTTTTGATGTAACTACAAAATAAGAACCTGACTGGAGAACCAGCCATTACTGGAGTTTACTACGGAGTGACTGCTATCTTCAGGCAGAGAAACAGATTTGAGGAATGGCCAGGGTGGAGCACAGATGCGGAGTTTGAAACTACATTCCAGATTCTAAAATTTGCATAGGCTCTGTCTCTGGGGAGTCACTCTCAGCCAAGATGACTACATATAGTGTAAACAGTAAGTGAGTGATTCCTGGGGTTAGAACCTCTTGAGGTTAGAACAATCCTTAAATGTATTTCAATAGGGAAAGTTGGTTTTCCATATTGTCGGGGTCTAATATGTCCCTAGCACAGGTTGTTTGTTTTTCCATCTGTTTTTCTTTTGCATTTTAGTTCCATTATTGTGTCTTATATTATCCTTTGCGCCTCCATAACCTCCCTCCCTTTTTCGTCACCTGTTATTCCATTTTGCCACCTTTCCATGGCCCTTCCTGTATCTGCTGTTAGCATTTGTAGGCAATATGGTACAGAATAAACAGATTTAGGAGTTTTTAAGAGACATGTATTTAGCACAGGAAAACACCCTTATATGTATTTTCAATAGGGAAAGTTGGTTTCCATATTTCCGTGTCTAATATGTCCCTAGCACAGGTTATTTGTTTTTCCATCTGATTTTCCTCTGAGTTTTAGTTCCATTGTTGTATCTTACATTATCCTTTGTGTCCTCAATAACCTCCTTCCTCCTTTTTTTTTCAACCCCTCCTTCTTTCATCCCTTTTATTCCATTTGCCACCTCTTCATGGCCTTTTGTGTACCATTGCAATTACAACCTTATTTGTCATTTATTAGATATTTTGTTTAATTTTCATTTATACATCTAATTTAGGCCAGAAATGGATGCACAACAGAAAAGTGATAGAATCAAGCTTCGGCTGAGGGAAGCTACTGAATCATGCACCAGGACTCTGTGCAAAAAGAGACTGGCTAGGAGGCCATGCTGGCTGAACAGGGAGGTGTTGAAGGGGGTAAGGGCAAAGAAGGCTGCTTTTAGGAGATTCAAGAAGTCTGGCAGGGAGGAGGATAGGGAGCTGTATGCGAGGAAGTCCAAGGAGGTAACCAACCTTGTCAGGGCAGCCAAGGCCTATAGGGAACTGAGGCTGGCTCAAGGCATCAGGGAAGGGGAGAAGAACTTTTTCAGATACATAAGGGAGAAAAGGAGCTGTAGGGATCAGATAGTGAGGATTAAGAAGGATGGGGGGTGGGTGGAGAAGAGGACGAAACAGGCAGAAGCTCTAAATGAGTACTTCTGCTCTGTGTTCACAAACAAGAAGGACAGTCCACTACCTCCGTGGATGGGGAAGGTGGGCAAGGGGAGAGGAGTAACTGATGGGATGATTATGGTGAGTAGGGTACTGAGGGCTGAAGGCACTAAGTGTGGCTAAGGCACCAGGTCCTGATGGTATTCACCCCAGGGTGTTGAGGGAGATGGCAGATGTATTGGCTGGGCCACTGGCGGGCCTGTTTGATACCTCCCTGGACACAGGATGCATCCCACAAGATTGGAGGGAGGTTCATGTTATGCCCATCCACAAGAGTGTCCCAAAGGAAGAACCTGGCAACTACAGACCTGTAAGCCTCACTTCCATTGTTGGTAAACTTATGGAAGCAATCCTAAAGGAGCATCTGGTGACCTTTCTGGAGGAAAATGGATTACAGGATGATCAGCAGCATGGGCTTATCTCAAGAAGATCATGCCAGACCAACCTGATAGAGTACTATGACTGGGTAACAAAGGAGCTGGATCAGGGCCATACAGTGGCTGTCCTGTATTTGGACTTCATCAAGGCCTTTGATTCCGTGCCTCATGGGAGGCTGGGGGAAAACTGGAATATGTGGGGGTAGGGCCAAAGATGGCAAAATGGATCAGGAACTGGCTAAAGGGGGGGCAGCAGTGGGTAATAGTGGGGGGGTAGCTCTCTTCCCCTAGGGAAGTGACAAGTGGGGTGCTGCAGGGCTCTGTGCTGGGCCCGGTGCTGTTCAGGTTGTTCATATCTGATATCTCGCACGGAGTTAAGAGCAGGATCAGCCTGTTCGTGGATGATACTAAGATGGGAGCAGTAGTGGATGACGGAGAAGGGTGGCAGGGGCTACAGGAAGATCTGACCAAACTGGAGGAGTGGTCAGTGAAGTGGCAGTTGGGATTCAATGCAAAGAAGTGCAAGGTTTTGCACTTTGGAGCAAAGAACCCAGGAAGGGACTATTGGTTGGGGGGAGTTCGGTTAGGGGTCACCAATGAAAAGAACGACCTAGGGGTGCTCGTAACGGGGAACATGAGTAGCTCAGCTCAGCTCAGTGTAAGAAGGCAACAGTCAAGGCTAACAAGATGCTGGGGTGCTATGGGGTATCTCAACTAGGCATAGGGATGTGCTCCTGCCACTGTACAGGTCATTGGTTAGGCCGCACTTGGAGTATTGTGTACAGTACTGGCACCCTTATCTTAGGAAGGATATCAGGCTGCTGGAGGGGGTGCAGCGCAGGGCAATGAAAATGATTCAAGGGCTGGAAGGCAGGACCTACAAGGACAGACTGAACAAGTTAGGCTTGTACACCCTGGAGGAGAGGAGAGATCAGGGGTATCAACGAGACGGGCACATAAGGGTTGTTTTGGCTGAGGAGAGGAAGGGAGACATGAGGGCATGGGCTAAGGTTGGAAGGTGGTAGGTTTAGAGAGAGATGAGGAGGCATTATTTCACAGACAGAGTGGTGAGAAAATGGAACACATTGCCAGAGAAGGTGGTTTCCTGCAGGACAGCAGGCAGCTTTAAAAGGGCATGGGACAGGGTGTGTGGGGGGTTAAAGGGGGGTGAGGGGATGGGGCAGCTGCAGTTCAGAGGTGCTAGCTGCACAATCGAGCAGACTTGATAGACCACTTGGCCTGTTTCTGCTGGCAGATTCGTATGTTCATACGTATGTTTAGAAGAATGCCTCTCTCCCAGTTACGAGATCATATTTGATCATAAATGTCCAAATGCGCATTCATGGACATGTAGTATTTTGAATATAACAGCGAGTAGAAAACTGTTTATGTACAGTGCAACCCCATTTATCCGAACTGCCTGAGGGCCATCCAATCAGTTTGGATAAACAGGAGATCAGATTAATGGGAGTTCAGTTATAGTGAATGAAGCAGCGATAGCAAGACACAGCAAAGATAAAACAATCTTTATTGAGAAAGAACATTAAGATCTATAGAATAGAACTGAAATGGCAAGAAACTGAAAAGAAGGCAAGCAAGCAAGCAAGACTCATTATTTGAAGTATTCAGTTAGACTGTTCTAAGCCAGCATATGACTTTTGTCGGACTCTCTGTCGCATAGCTCTCAGCAGCATGACCGGCACAAGATCACAATCCGGTTGACTCTCTGCATACTGTATGCACATAGTAAACAGTTGTTTCATCCTGCTGCACCATTTCACGGATTGCTTCATCTGAGAGGTTTTTGTGTCCCTGGTCCCCCACATCGCAATTCTCCCATTCAATAATCTCTTCAGCAGTTAGTGGGTTAGGCATCAAAGCAGCCAGGGTTAGCAGGTCATCTGTAGAGTTTTCAGGGGATGTAAGATCATGCTGGTCTGGGCATGAATGGGTTTTTTTATGGGATGTTTGAACCCCACCTTTAATCCATGCTTTGTTTATTCTCTCAGGCTGCACAGTCCCATACTTCAGCAGACATGTACACTACATCCTTAAGTGACAGTGCCTTCATTATGTCACTTAGAGGCATCTGTTGGTTTTCCTCAGATAGCACTGACTGAAGCTGCTTTTTCCTGTGCCCACGTTTGAAAATTTCTAAGATGCCTTGCTTGCAGGGCTGTAGTTTACTGGAGGTATTTGCCAGGAGGAACATGCACTTAAGCAATCCATCCCTTGTCCTGACATCAGTGACTTTAGGATGGGCAGGGGAGTTATTGACAAGAAGAATGGCACGTAAAGGCAGACCTTTGGCACATAGATATTGCTTGACTTATGGACAAACTGGTCTGCGAACCACCTGCTGAAAATGCTGCTGTCCATCCAGGTACTGTGTTGTGCTCATACTTCACTGGTAGTGCAGACATGTTGACATGTTTAAAACAGTCAGGTTGCTTTGACTTCCAATCAGAACCAACTTCAGCTTATGGGCCCCGCAGCATTCACACAGCCCAGAATGGTCACCTGGTATTTCGCCTTTTAAAATCAGGTGTGTCTTTTTCTATGCCTTGTGCCAGTGTACAGTCAGGTAAACAGGGCCAGAAGAGCCCGGTCTCATCCAGCGTTATGAATTTGATCTGGGACGAGACCAGTGGCTAACTTCCTCTGCTGCGCTGAGCTGCTCCCCACAGAGCTGCAACTGGTGGATGCCATGCTACCACTTAAAGGGGTTGAGCCATCCCTCACTGGCAGCAAAGGGGACTGTGTTGCCAAGGCAATTGTGGAACATTAGTGCTTTTTCTTTGAGAAGGGGACCAGAAATTGGTGTCCCCTTCTCATGCTCCTGTCTGAACCACATGTACACAGCAGAGTCCCGCTGTTTATCTTTGCAGGACCACATATTTTTCCAATCCTCAGCACCTGATGCAGTCTCCATTGTTAAGGCAAACTCATGGAGTTTTTCTTTTGCTGCCTTGATGTCGCTAATGGTGGACTTACCCACTTTGTATTCACTGACAAGAACCACTGCTTGTTCCCCACTCTCGAGGTACTCTATGATCCGCAGCTTCTGTGCTACATTAGGCACAACTCACTTTCTCTTGCCTGCCATTCTCTGAAGCACAAGGTGAGTGTGAATGTGTTGTGTTTAAATGGGCTTGATGGTTTCACTCTACAGCAAATAGTAACAGGTACAAATCGGAGCTAAACGGGAATGAACAAGATTAATGATAAAAAAACAACAGTAGCCACTAGATGTTAATTGTGTGAATGCAGCACTTTTTTAAATGTTTTTCTTTGGTAACCAGGTGAGGCTCACTAGGCACAGGTGCCTGTTTTTAGGGGTGACCCAGGAGATTAAGTGACTTGCTCAGACAGTATGCAAGTGGAGGTTGTGGGAATCAAACCCATGTCTGTCTGCTGGATGTGAAAGCTCCATTCACAGCATGTTACTCTAACCTCCAGGCTATACTGCCAGCCTAGCACTTGTGTTAAGTGTGGAGGACATATGCAGAGGTTGTTAGGGGTTTGGATGAACGGGGTTGGATAATCGGGGTTGGACTATAGCATTGTTATAATCATGAAACAGAGCCGCTTTGGGTATGCTGATATGCAAGTGTATCCACCTCATAAGCACAACATTTTTCTTTAAAATGGGTAATATGAACATTCTTCTACACTTTGTATTGCAAATAGTATTGGTGTGCACTTATAAAAGCAGCACCTATAGCAAGACTGCATCACAAATTGCATTACAGTAACCTCAGACCAAATTAACTGCACAGGTAATTTATTAGGCTGTATATCTATTTAAGTACTTAATCATATATAATGGTTATTTTAGTCAGCAACTACGCTTTAATATTTTTCCAATAGTGTTCCATAAATTTCCAAGAATCATAGAAACACAGAAGTTGATGGCAGAAGGAGACCACCAGGTCCATCTAGATTTCCCATTATCTTTTAGCCTAGCCTTCTAACTGCCCTTGGGTTTGAGGGCTCCCTTGTATCTGTCCCAAGCATTCTTGAAACCTACCACTGTGCTTGCCCCCATCACCTCTGCAGGCAGGCTGTTCCAAGCATCCACCACTCTTTCTGTGAAGAAAAACTTCCTGGTGCTGGTGGAGAACTGCCTTCCTTGCAGCCTTAGATCATGTCCCCTGGTTCTGCTGCCCTTCTTAAATTGGAAGACATCATCTATCTGCACATGGTTTATGCCTTTTATGTATTTGAATGTTTCGATCATGTTACCCCTCTCTCTTCTCTGTTCCAGGGAATACATATTCAGTTCTTTCAGCCTATCCCCATAGGACATCTCGTGCATTTCCTGAATCATTTTTGTTGCCTTTTTCTGCACTGTCTCCACTCGGACAATGTCCTTTTTGAGGTGAGGCCTCCAGAACTGGACGCTGTACTCCAGGTGAGGCCTAACCAGTGATCTGTACAGCAGCAGGATCACTTCCTTCTTCCTGCTTGTGATTCCCCTCCCAATGCATCCCAGCATACCTCTGGCCTTTAATGCTGCCTTCTCACACTGTTTACCTACCTTCAAGTTGTCTGAGATAATGATTCCATATTGCACTCTTGGGTGGAGGCAGCTAGTTTTCCACTCAAGGTAATATGCCTTATTTGGTTCTTTTCCTATGTGCATGACATTGCACTTTTGGCATTGAATCTCAGCTGCCATGCTCCAGACCATTCTTCCAGTTTCTTGAGGTCAGCTTCCATCTTGTCCACTCCTGTTGAGTGCCAACCCTGTTGCATATTTTGGTATCATCTGCAAACAGACACACCTTTCCCTGTAGTCTGTTACCTATGTCCGATATGAAAATATTGAAGAGCAGGGGCCCCAGTACTGAACCCTGGGGCACACCACTGGTTACTCTACCTTCTGATGACAGTGCTCCATTTACCTGCACTTTCTGGGTTCTGCCCTGTAACCAGTTTTTAACCCATCTAACTACTTCTGATCCAACTCCTGTGTGGTCTAGCTTCTTTACCAGCCTTCTGTGGAACCGGTTGAAGGCCTTGCACAAAAGTCTGGGTGAATCACATCTACTCCGCCATCATCTATAATCTTTGTAACACAGTCAATAAACTCAATAAGATTTGTCTGGCATGATCTACCCACTGTGAAACCGTGCCGCTTGGGGTCCTGATGGCCGCTAGCCTTCAGGAATGCCATGATCCTCTGTTTGAGTAGTGTCTCCATTAACTTCCCCACTATGGATGTGAGGCTTACGGGCCTGTAATTTCCAGAGTCTTCCCTGCTGCCTAGTTTGTGGAGCAGGATCACGAGTGGCCTTTTCCAATCTTCGGGTACCTCCCCACTTTTTAGGGCTTTGGTGAATAGTTTAGCCAGTGAGGCAGCCAATTCTAATCTCAGTTATTTTAATATCCTGGGGTGCATTTCATCTGGCCCCATGGCCTTGTCAACTTGCAGTTTATTTAGTGCCTCCAGAACTTCAGTTTCTGTGAAGGGGCTAGTATCAACTCCCTGTCCAGGGGTGTTGTGTTTTGCCATTTCTGGGCCATCCCCTGGGTCCTCCTCAGTAAATATCAAGCAGAAATACTTGTTCAGGATTTCTGCTTTTTCTGGATCGTCTTCTGTTGTATTCCCTTACTGAGTTGTAATCTTGACTATACCCCCTTTTGCCTTCCTTCTTTCCTGGATGTATCTAAAGAAGGATTTGTCTCCTCTTTTGCTCTCTGCTATACTTGCTTCTGTCTGCACTTTTGCCTGCCTTATTTTTTGCTGGCTTCTTTCATTTTCTCCATGTACGACATCCAGTGTTCTTCCTTCTTTGTTCCCTGGTATAGCTTGAACAGCTTCCATTTTCTTTCACTATTTTAGCCACTTCCTTTGAAAACCATAAGGGTTTCATTTCTTTTGCTTTGGTAACCCTTCACAGGCATTGGTTAGTGACTGTCTGGATTGTTTTCTTAAGTTTCCTCACATGACATTGACCTCGTCCACTTGTAGATCAAGTCGTTTCTTATGTTAGTCCTTTTGGTTGAAGTCTGCCTTTTAAAATCTAGTACTTTTATTTTGAGTGGCACATGCCCTCAGTTATGTTCACCTTGAAGCTAACCATGCGATGGTCACTGTTACCATATGGCATCCCATGTTGAGTTCCTTGACCCTCACAGTGTTTGTGAGGACCAGGTCAAGTGCGGCATCTCCTCTTGTTGGTTTTTGATCAGTTGACTTGGTCCTGCTCCCTGTAGTGCCAATAAGAAATCCCTGCTTCTTCTTCTTGTCACCGTTAGTATACTCAAGTTTATATCTGGAGGGTTGAAGTCCCCTACCAGTATCACCTCTCCTCTCTGAGTCATTTTGTGTATTTCTTCTATCAGGTCTTTGTCCCCTTTCTGTCCTTGATTTGGAGGTCTGTATATGATGCCGATCCTGAAGGTTTTTCCGTTTCTTGTATCTATAGTAAGCCACAGTGACTCGGTGTCCCCAGGGTGACTCTGCACCTCTGTGACTTTTGTGTCTTCTCGAATGTAAATGGCTACTCCTCCCCCTCTTTGCCCCTGCCTATCCTTTCTGAACAGATTGTATCTTGGTATAGCCATGTCCCATCCGTGGTTTTCTGTGAACCACATTTCTGTCACAGTGACCCAGTCCAATCTTTCTACTACCATGATGGCTGCGAGTTTAGGTAGTTTGGTTGCAAGGCTTCTAGCATTTGCAACCATCCCCTTCCAGGAATGTGCACCCCCCCCCCTTTGGTATGGGGCTCCACTCTCTTCTTGGATAGTACCAACTTGTTGTTTGCACCTGAATGATTTTTGAGGTTGCCATCTTGTTGCAGCATGCTAATCGAGACCTCTGTGGTCGAGATGCCAGGGTTCTGAATTTCTCTTTCTGGGTGTGTATGTGCTCCCTTGAATTTACAGGGAGAGGTGACAAGCCCACCAATGGTGGTGGTGTGAGCTGTCATCATGGCCTTCCAATCACGGCTTCCCCCCCTCTGCTATAACCTCAGTACCATCCCCCCTTTTCTGTGTATGCCCCCTCCTGTACTTTACATGAGATCCCTCCTTTTTTGCCTATGACCACTCCTTGCTCATGGCCATGCCTGTTTACTTTAGTCAGATGTTGGAGAGTTCCCTTCCATTTGCCAATCCCCTTACCTTCATATCTTTCTACTGCGTCCTAATTTAGGTCTTCTTCTCTGTGCTGGAGTCCTCCCAGTTTAAACCCTCCAAGAAGACCTCCAACGTCTGCTTTAGTGCTCTTCTCCAGTGAGATGCAGACCATCATGCTTGTACTAACAGCACAACAGAATTTCTTCTGTTTTAAGATATATGATTATGACTATTATATCCAATAACTTATTGCTGTGTGCTGTGTTATCTCTATTGCTTGCAGATTCCAGTAATACTCTTTGATTTACATCTTTTGAATATGCTAGTGCAAGCCTTACAAGATTGTAACTCTCAGATGATGCACTGCTGTGAGAGGAGGTGTTCCAGTCACAGTCTAGCACCATGAGGAGAAAGTTACGTCTCAGCTCAGCAACAGTCTTTACAAATCTCCATATTTTATCTTCATGTTGTTTTTACATGTCTATGTCAATTTATTATTTTTATAGATAGATATATGTTTTATAGCATCAGTATAGCACATGTTCACCTTTATTGCACTGAAATCAATTTCTTGTTGTATATGTGATCCACTACTTAGTAATGCATTACTGCATCTAGTAGGATGATATGATGTCAATAATATGTACAGTGATGTACTTTTGGACTAGAGGTCTTTTTCCTCTGGTTGTATAGATTCTTCCCCTTTGGGCATTGATAGTTTGTAGAAATAACATTTTAGCCTCTTTGTTATTTAAATAAATATACATTAAGGATTTATTCTTAGGCCTGGATATTCAAACTGCGCTCAAAACTGGCGCAACAGTAGGAGCAAGCGCAAACCAGTTGTGCAAATGCGCAACAGGTGCGATATCCAAACATGGAGCAGAGCAAATAGCGCAAGCAACCAGCGTCTGAATATCGCATACTAAGCCATCACGCCAACCAGGAAGAAGCTGAGCCAAAATGTTGCGCTATGGCGCAACCATGAAGCTCAGCTGAGCATTCCAAGAGCTGCCATAGCGCAAGCACAGCCCCCAGAGCAATGGAACTGCACATCCAGGGAGGCAGGCTGGGGCCCACGCCAGCCATGCCACACATGGGCACAGGAACACACTGCAGAACCCACACCACACCGCACACCCAAGCACAGCATCACTGGGGTGGGACGGATGATCCACGTGCCCATGGGGACAAGCCAACAAAGCATAGCAGAGCCCTGACACCCCAGCACAACCACTGGCAGGCAGAGAGTGCCACACAGGGGTTGACACCACAGTGCACATCAGCCCCCATATGCACAGCGCACCCTGCATTGTGACCCCAAGACACCACCCATGTGCAGTGACTGGCACTTCAGGAAACCATGCAGTCCCCCTAGCACTCATCAGCCCCATGCAACACAGAAGCCTACAAGCCAGACACACCCTGTGCACCCAGCAGTGGGTGGCAGCAGACAGCAAAACCAACCGAAGGCACTGCCATGCTGGAGATACCTCCCCATGCACACACATGCACACACACACACACATACCCAGGACCATACCAGCCCAGATGGCATGTACACCTGCAACTGAGCACCCATAGCCAGCTGCAAATCAGAGACCAACACAGTATTCATATCAAAATAGAAATGTATAGTTAAGGACTAATCACAAAACCAAGTGAAACTATGTACAAGTGGGGGACAGGTAAAGGCAGGGTGTTCAAGGGGGAAGGAATAACAACTTGGAGAGGGAAGGCAGGGTGATAGGGATGGGAGAAGTGGGAAGGGAATGTGGGCTATGGCCCAGCTGGCTGCTGGTCCTCCTCCTGCTGGCGCCCCCTCCTGTGGCTCCTTCGCCGATCACCATGGCGCTGTATGGCCTGCAGGATCTCCTGGTTCTGATCTGCAACCTGGCTGAGGTGCCAAAGATACTGGGACATCCTCCTGAGTACCTCGAGGCCTAGGAAAATGGGAACACAGTCAATGGCTGAGACTGACCACAACCCTGAACACCACCCAACCTGCAAGCCATATAGCCCAATGTCCCGCACCTGTGATGGCATGCACCCACCCACAGTGAATATGCACATGGCCATCACAAACAGGCGGCACCAGCTATGCGCACCATCACCACACACACCGCCCACGCCAATCACAGTACAAACTAGGGCTGGGCAAGTGATGTGGCAACGCAGTGCGATGCCAATTACACAGCTATGTGCCCAGTGCATGCCTGACCACCAGTGATGCATACACAGACGCGTCGTGATACTGCACTGTGATGCAGGTCACCTGTGTCATGCCTACATACATGGATACATAGACAGTGTCAGCAGATAAGGGCCTATGGGACACCCAGTCTGTCCATTTGACCTTGTACGTTCACTTGTTGTCCTATAAGTCCGTCCCCTTACCCTGACCTCCAGAATTCGTTATGGCTAACCCATGCATTCACAAATCCTGTGACCAAGTCAGCCCCACCACTTCCTCTGGCAGGGTGTTCCACTTGTCCACCACCCATTCTGTGAAGAAATACTTTTCATGTTTCCTCTGAATCGTCCCCTCCAACTTCATCCCATGCCCTCTAGTCCTGGAACATCCTTTACGCTTAAAAATATTGTTTTCCTGCACTCTGTTCCCCCTGTAAGATACTTGTATGTCCCCATCATATCCCACACCCTCCTCCCTCCAGGAGTACATGTTCAGTTCCGTCAACCTGTCTGCATAGGACTTGTGATGCAATCCATGCACCATCCTTGTCGCCTCCTCTGAACCCTCTCCACCCAGTCCATGTCCATACGTAGGTATGGTCTCCGGAACTGTACACTGTACTCCAGTGTGGGGACTCACTAGTGTTTTGTATAGTGGAATTATGACCTCCCCTTTGGTTGTGTCCCACATGGCTGGTGGTCTTGCCCCCCCAGCATGCAATAGCATCCATGAAGTAATGATACTCACACTCCTCCAGCAGCTGGGTCTGATGCTGCTGCTGCTGCTGTTGGGGCACAACACCCCCCGGCACCGGGGCCCTGGCATGGCCCATGTCACCCTGGTCCTGTGTCCTCACAATCCGGCCTGTGGGAGACATATGTTGAGACAAACATCAGTGTGACTCAAAAGCAGAGTGCCCCCTGCCCCAGTGAGAGTGCCTGCCCACACAGCCATAACCATCCATCGCACAACTGCACACACTGACACACCTATGCACAGCCACCCAAGCACACACACACCCCTACAGAGAATATAGGTGCATAGATGGTACACTCACCTGGCCTAGGCACCACGCCCCGCCTGGCACGTGAACGCAGCCACGTCAAGAGTTCCGGCTCCCTCCGGCGGAGGTCACTGTACCGGTGCCGGCACTGCTCAGCAGACCGGCCCCGGCCAGTGACCTCCACCAGGTCAGTGGCCACTTGCTGCCACACGTGGGTCCTAGGCATGGTGAGGGGGGCCTCACCATACAGTGCCTCACAGTGGGGCTCCACCAGGGCCACCAGGTTGGCCACTTCAAGCTGGCTCCAGGACACCGCCCTCCTCCTAGCCATGGCACCAACTTTACAGCAGGCAATATGGCGCCCCGCTGCGCCGTAACCCCACGTGGAGTTGTTGCGTAATAGACCACCACAGGCTCCAATTGCGCTGTTCGAACAGCGCCGTCACTTTACATGGCGCTGTCACCAGACAAGCGCAATAGGGACTTGATACACATGGCATGCCAACAGCGCCCAGGGTCAGAGGGCATACACAAGGTCACGGCAATGACGCAAGGCTACGCACAGCGCCATAGGATGTATAGGCATCCTGCGCGACTGCCAAGCTGAGCACCAGTGCCACAGTGGACTATCGCGCAGTAGTGCCACAGCGCCATATAGTGCCCAGTGCTGTAGCGCCACTGGCACAATGGTGGCCATGGCCTGAATCGCCTATCGCGCTCAGCAGGTCTGCAGCACGATAGACGCATGC
Source organism: Neoceratodus forsteri (assembly GCA_016271365.2). NCBI lineage: Eukaryota > Metazoa > Chordata > Ceratodontiformes > Ceratodontidae > Neoceratodus > Neoceratodus forsteri. Next base: position 675,123,465 of record CM028131.1, on the reverse strand, counting down.
GTAAGCTGTCTGAGCATGCGCAATGCAGTGTAGCACGCAGCCACAAACATGCGCCATTGGCTCAGCCGGACCTTCCGTATTGAGCTAAGCGTAAATACGCGATATTCAGCCGACATATGCAAATCATTCGATCAGCCATTCAAAGGCGCAGTGGCGCGATTAGCATGTCATTAAAGTAGCGCCACACCTCATTTGCATGTGTTGCGCTATAAAAATGCGACAGTGGGTTGTGCTGGCCAAATTTGGTTACTGCAGGTGAGAGGTGAGTTACATGCTGTGTGATGCTCAGGACAATGCTCATGGGCAGGGGTGCCGGAGGATGATAAAGACTGAGGGGGCTGAGCATGAAAAGGGCACTTAGAAAGGGACAAAGGGCACCCTTCTATCAGTATCTGCCATGCGGAGGAAACGGGGGCTTCTGCCCCCGGGCCGGCAGCATGCTCATGGGGAAATGCTGTCGACTGCACAGTGACAGGTGTCCACTTCCACCCATACAGATCACCATGACTGACCAGAGCCAAGCTGAGGGTGTGGACGCGGGCGAGGAGGAGGCCAAACTTCACCACGGCAGAGACAGAGGCCCTCTTCCAGGGCTACCTGGAGGATGAGCCAGTATTGAGTGGACGGAGGGGCACCCCTCAGGAGCGTGCAGCTGCATGGGAGGGGGTAGCTCAGGCCGTCAACCTGCACGGAAGCCACCAGCGCTCCGTGCAGGAATGCAGGAAGAAGATGGGGACTGACCGCAGGAGGCTGAAGGAGAAGGTGGCAGCCTTCAGGGTGGCACGTGCTGGCACTGGTGGGGGCCCACCAGTGGTGTTGCAGCTGACCCCTACAGAGGAGACACTGGTCGCGGCCATGCAGCCGAGTGCCATTGCGGGCGTACCAGGCGGAGGATTCCAGACAGGTGGAAGCCCATCACTGCACGGTATGACATGGTGATGTTGTTGGGGGCTGTTGTTCACATGCACTCACATGTACTCTCTTTCTGTTACAGATCCTGTTCATCTGCAGGAGATGGTGGTGGTGGTGGGTCCAGACAGTGAGGCAGACCTGCTTGGACGTGGAGGAGGGACCATCCACCTCCGCACCAGCCTGCAGGCACTGCAGCAGCATGCTCGCTGGGCCAACAACTCGGCGTCAGTGATACGGGTGCAGGGGTGCACAGCCTGTGTCACAGCAGTCTGGCATGCAGGTATGCCAGCATGCTGTGCCTATGGCAGTGGCACGCACTGCACCATTGATGATAGCAGGCCTGCAATGGCAGTGATAGGTGTGTGTCCCATGACGGACACATGGCAGGCCAGCACGTGCCCCTGGGCCTTCCTGGTTCACACTCTGTCAGTAGGCTGGCACAGTCCCAGGCTGTGCCTGTCAGCACCGGTGGGGCAGCACCGTGGCTGTGCAGGTGTCTGGCACTGTTGTCAGCATGGAGGTGGAAAAGGTGGACCTGGGGGCTCAGCAGTTGGGGCGGCAGCAGCAGTTGCACACCAGGTCTGGGGTACAGTGTCAAGCAGTGGCACATGTCCACCGCCTTAGATCCGCCCATACCTGGTCCTGGCGAACAGCGCCCACCCTCAAGGGGTGCTGTGCACCAGGACCGTCCCCACCCTGGGGGTCACGATGCCATTGGGGCACAGTACCCATTGGACGTGCACACCCACCTGCTGCAGGACTCGGTACAGCTGCAGGGGCGGGTTGCAAGGTCTGTGGAGGCACTGTCTGTGTCCGTGGAGCGGCATAGCAGGGAGTGTGCTCGGGACCGAGCCGAGCTGGTCCTTATGCGGACGGATGTGACCGCTGCCATTGACAGGCTGACCCAGGCAGTGGTCTCTGTCGCTGATGCATTGGCCACACTGTCAGGTGCCCCTGTACCACACACCCCACACAGTGCGCTCTCCACTCCCCGTTCCGGCGTCGTGCGACACCAGGCCTGTCGACGCCGGGTTCTGCTGTGGGCATCCCGAGCACCCCTGGTGCAAGTTTGTTTGGCAGGATGCAGACCCCTGTGTGGGCAAGGTCGCGTTCACGCAGTGGGACCCCTGGTGGTGCACCAGCGCCACCCGATGTGGCCCCTGCTCAGCCTGCCAGTGCTGCTGGGCCACAGCGGGGCCGTCCACGCATCCGTGGTGGCCGTGGGACAGTGCTACCTGACTGAACTGTCTCCCAGTGCAGGCCCTGTCTGGTGCTGCCCTGTGCAATGTGTGTCATGGTGGGCAGTGCACTGCTGGGTGCTCTGCTCACTAAGCTGACACACGGACCACCTGCACACTCTCCCAACTGCTGTCCACAGGTGCGGTGCATGATGATGCCTGCATTGCACTGTACACCAAGGTGCAAGGTGCCCAGGTCCTGACACACGTCGTGGACAGTCCAGGTGGTGGGGGTGGTTGGTGGTGCTGTGTGTTGGCAATGTCATTTCCGCAGTGCTGTGCTGCTGCCCATGTATGCTGCCTGGTGTGTGTGTGTCCATATGAGTGCTCACCCTCTCTGATGGTGTGTTGGTATGCCTGGAACCTTCAACTCCCTGACCTTCATGCACGTGTGTTCCCTGTGTGCCTGTGGTTTGCGCATGGACAGTGTTGCCTGCACATGTCCCTTGACTTACCTGTGTTGGGCTTAGTGCTCTTCTGCAATGGTGTCCCGGTGCAGCTGGGCCTGCCGGGTCAGTCAGGGGTCCCTCCGTCCTAGGGGGCTGCTCATCACCCACATCACCGGCGCCACTGGCGTCCCCATCGCTGTCCCCCTCTTGGACCTGTACGGCTATCCCATGGTCATTGGCCATGTTGTGCAGGATGCAACAGGCCAAGAATATCCCACAGGCCTTTTGGGGGCTGTACTGTAGGGCTTCGCCGGAGGTGTCCAGGCATCGGAAGCGTGCCTTGAGCATCCCAAACACCCGCTCTATGATGTTACGTGTTGCGGCACGTGCCTCATTGAAACCTAGCTGCACTGGGGCGGGGCCGGTATGGTGTGAGCAGCCAGGGATGGAGTGGGTATCCACAGTCACCTGTGTGGAGGTAGTGGAGATCAGTGTCATGTCAGGTCCATATTGCCCATATCCTTGTGTGCCACTACCATGGCACCTGTGTCATTCCCACCTTGCACAGAGTTTGCATTCCATACATGTGTACTCACCCACTAGATGACCCGTGGGGATGTTCCCTCTCGAATCGATGGCACAGTGCAGACTGGTGCCATTGAAGGCATCATGTGCTCCGCCAGGGTGTGGCACAGACATTGATAATCGCCCAGTGGCATCACACACCACCTGGCAGTCGACACTGGAAAAGCCCTTTCGGTTCCGATCGCCTGGCCGTCGGGGCCAGGTGACGTCTTGAATGGCCACATGGGTGCAGTCTATGGCCCCCTAGCATCATATGTGCTACCCTGTGGAACTCCTGCATGTTTGTTAATGCGCTCTGCGGTGCTGGGGAAATGGATGTACTCCGCAGCATGAGGCAGCAGTGCGCTGAGGAATTGGGTGAGGATGCGTGACATGGCCGACTGTGTAATGCCTGTGGTGTCCCTCGTCGCCTGGAAGGTGCCCGTGGTGAGCAGGCACATGCAGGCTGTCACCTTGGTCTCCACGGACAGAGCATGACTCCGTCGTGAGGGTGCCTGCATCACATCACTGCACAGCTCACAGAGCCGTCTCAGTATTGCCCTGTTCAGGCGGTACCGGGCCACAGTCTCGACATCTGTGTACAGCTCGAAGCTGATGCGGGCACGATACTGCCTGTCGGGGGCATACCGCCGACAGGCCCCTCCGCGGCCATGTCCCCCTGCAGCATGGTGTCTCACCCCCCTCATTACAGCTTCCATGTGGAAGCTGACACTGTCCATCTCCTGGCTTCTGCCCCCGGCTGCTGTTCCTGTGTTACCCCGCTGCCCCACTGCTGCTTCCACTGCACCGGGCACCCCCACTGGCCTCTCTGTCCTCCTGGACCCACTGTCCCTCTCTGCCCTTCCAGCTCCTGTCTCTCTCTCTCTCTCTCTCTCTCTCTCTCTCCCCAGTTTGCGGCCTGCTAGAGTTCTTGCGCGCGCCTTGAGCCTTTATTTTGGCTCAACCGTACCGCGCAACTTCCTGCTAAGCCACTTCTGGCGCATTGGCGCAAGTGTTCGGATATCACATTGCGACTTTATGCATGGACCCACCCCTTCAGTTGCGCATGCCTTCATTTCCATTGCTCTGTTGCTCAGCATGTTTTCGGTTGCGCAACTGGCCCCTTCTGAATATTGCAAAATGGCGCATTTTTGGAGTTGCGCACGCGCAACCCTGTTGCGCATGGCGCAACCCTTTTGAATATCTGGGCCCTTATTTTTTAGAAGTAAATGACACAAGGGGTTAAATAATATATATTAACTCCAGCTGGTTGGATAGTAGTTATAAACTCCTCTCTGCATTAAGTGCACAGAGTTATCTGGCTGGTCATGACACCATTAGGTCATCGCTACATTTCCCCTATTTAAGATGGCTACCAGAGGTAATAACCACACATCCTGAGGAAGACTAATCGTTGAAGTGCTAGGACTTGTCCAGTTTTTGTTAGGACAGCTAAGGTGTAACAAAATTGTATATATTTTTTTTTTCTTTGGGACTGATTTGCATAGAAGAAGCACTTTATATTTAATAAATATATTTCAAAATAGCAGCTGGAATGCTCTGTTTTTTTGCTTCTAGAGACTATGGTATCTTGGCAGCACCTGACCTAACTGGGACGCAGCCAGTTTTGCTGTTTGGAGTCAAAGAATGCCTGAGTCGGGGAGGAATAGTAGCAAGATTTCCTATGGCTTGGAAGGTCTGGAAAACTGTTACATTTTCATTGATGGCATGGTGGCTTTAACTGCCTCTTTGATCAGAGACTGCTGCTTTTGGTCACCTTAGATTTACTCTGAGAAGTACTTGAAGATGTGTGCTTTCAACCATCTGAGGTACTTCTCCATTTTCTTTTAGTACAGCTGTTGAGTGACTCAGTGGCACACTGTGACTCTCCCAGTTTTGTCCTTTTTTGTGTTTTGAGGCAAAAAACATTTACACAAATCACAATTTAAACAGTTGTGGACAGGGCCCAAACAATCAAAGCACAGATCATGGTGGTCTGCCCTTGTCAAGATTTATTTATTTATTTAAAGTTGATAACTGGGAAAGGCACACTGAGCCAAGGCTCAATTCCAGGTGCAACCCAGGGGAAGGGGGTACACAAGGATAAAGAATGAAAGTTACAGTTCAATCACATGTAAGTAAAAACAAATAGGAACATAATACAGTAAATACTATGCAAAATTTACATAAACAATATTTACATAAACAAGTTAGGCAACAAGACTTGTCTCCTATGAGGTATATTCAGGGAACTAACATTGATGATGGCCGTGGAGTATCCATCAGGAAGCAATGACTGGGCAGGGAGGACTAGGAGTTGAGTGGGAGGAGAGGGATGAGGGGATGCAGCCACAGGGTAGGGGAGGGATGAGCTTCATTTGCCACTTCATGGCAGGGAATGTTGAAGAGTCAAGAAGTAGGGAGGGTTGCTGGTTCCAGAGATGGGGGAGGTGGATCGAGAAGGCTGAGATTCCGGTGGATGAGCAATGGTGGGGGACAGAAAAGGGTGGCTGGACCTCAGGGAGTAGTGAGGAGCAGGGGCTGGCAAGAGGAGGGAAGAGATATTGTGGGAGTAAGTTGAACCAGTACTTGGCAATGAATGTAAAGGAGTGAATGTATCTCATGTGTGTGTGGGGGGGAGATTCAGAGAGGAGAGTAGAGTGCAGTGGTGGGTACGAGGAGGGGAGTTAGTAGCATGTGCAAACCAATACATTGCAATGTACACATTGCAGGGTAGAACAATACAACAAGGTGCTAAAGGTAGATAAAGCTGAATCTGGACAATAGTAAGTACCAGGTTAATTAGTACATAGTGTTTACGTGAACGAAAGGGGTGAGGGAGGGGAAGAGTCGTGTCCCTGGAGACCCTTCAGGATGCAAGGAACCCTGCAAGGATACTGGGGAACCAGAGAGAAGGGATAAGGCAGTGTCCCAGAGAGACCCCTTAATATGGTAGGGAAGGGAGTAGATGAGATACAAGCCCCTTGGGTAGGAGAGGGACCCATGGAGAGCATGGTGTCCTTTACATTCTGTGAGAGATCAAGAGAGGCCAGTAAGGGGAGCAATCGGTGGGAAGGGAGGAGGGCTAGAGATTTAGGAGGGATGTGCACAGGGTAAAATGAAGGTGAGGGTGGGGGTAGGGTTTGTCCAGGGCTTCGGGGAGGAATTAGGAGAGACATGGCAGGAGCAGCTAGGTGCAAGGTAATTATTGAGGGCAGAGCTGATGAAGTAGGCAGAGGATGAGTGCCAGATGAGGAAGATCTTGTGGCAGGATTCACAATTTTTTAAATCCTACGAACATATGAAGCAGCCAGCAAAATTAGGCCTCTGGTCTATCTAGTCTGCTCAATGCACAGGGTTTACAGCTCAGATTGTCGTCCCTGCCCCTCCCCCCCCAAAAAAAATGCTGTAGGCCCTGTCCATTATTTTATTTATTTGGATGACCAGATAAGTGCACTGGTGCTGAAGCCCTTTTTCCAGGCATGAACTGGGAAGAGAGGAGTACACACAGTGCCGGCCTTAACAATTCTGAGCCGCTGAGCGACCCTCTGTCAGGCCCCACCACTCCATTCCCTGTTGGGCCTCTCCCACATCCAATGTTTACAATTCTGCTGCACCACGGTAGCAATTCATATCATAAGATGTGTATTTTAAGTATAATTTAATGATTTATACATAAAATAAAGCAATTCAAAAATGCTTAAGTTATATTGTATTTATTATGCAACATCAATCACAAGTTATGAAAATAAATAGGAATGGTCTGAAGGGACTCTAGTAAATCAGCACACACACACACCCCTTTAAAAGAAGAGTTAATAAAGTACTGATTTGTAAGATATAAACTACAACATATATAAAACAACATGTATTACTATGGACTGTTATTTAAATGATAGGTCAAAAATACATAAAACTTAGTCATTGCAGTTACTTACTACATACAACATACTACATATCTATGTTATTCCAGTGTAGTATTTAAGTATTGTGCTAATTGTCCTTTATGAAACAAAATGTTTTAATTTAGTTATCTGCTGTAAATAATTTGTTTTACTGTATTGATCTATAGAGCTATCCCCGATTTTATTTTAATTGTCAACAGTACAATGACTTTTCTATTGTAGCTTCTCAGCTAAGTTACCAGATAATGACTAGTTCATTACTGCAGTATTTATAAACATTGGCATTTCATCTATATTAGACACATCTGTATAATGGGCAATTAAGTAACATCAACTCTTCTTGACTTTCCTGCTGCAAAGTCCTTGATTAGGCCGCCCTGTGGCACTGAGGGTTGAGGCGCTGGACACCACACCTTGCGCCACACCGGGCACCCGGGTCTGGGAGCTAGCTCTGGTCTCCGGGATTGGCCGGGAGGAGAGGATCAAGCATCTAATGACAGCCTCCTCTCCTGGGTGCAGGAAGGCCACATCTCCCAGCGTTAGTGGCGCTCAGGAGGCAGGGATCACTGCACTCAGAAGCGCTATGGAAAAGCAAGAGAAAGCGCCAGGGGCGGACGCCCTGCCAACATGTGCGGGAGCACGCTACCATGCTAGACATCACTGCATGTCCTCAGCACTGGGGCACACCAGAACAAGGAAATACCCAGCTTGTGGGTAGGCAACGCACCTGACCCCATGCTCACCGCCGATCCCACCCACCCAGCCTTCCAGTTCCTCAACCTGGCCCTCACCTGCAGCTTGGCTAGTTTCTGACAGTGCCCAAAGAGGAGGGGTGGCTCCCCAGAGGGGTCAAGCTGGGGGTACTAGCTGCGGGGAGAGAGGAGGCTCGTGATGGGGGACCTCAGCAGACAGCATCAGGCCAGGATGCTCTGAGAGGCTCCGAGGCTGCGACCGGAGGGAAAAGAGTTGTAAAAAAAAAGTCCTTGATTAGGTCCCCATAGTCAAGCTTTCTGGCTTCTTCTTCAATTGAAAGTGTAGCTAGTCCAGTAAGTCTGTCTTGACACATTGAAGAATGAAGGTAGGATTTCATAAGTTTTAATTTTGAAAAGCTGCATTTTGCAGATGCAACTATCACTGGCAAAGTCAATAAAACATGCAGTGCAATGAAAGCATTTGGATAGAGTTCAATCATTCCACTCTTGTGAATGTATGTCAGTATCTGAACAGCAGACTTATTATGTCCGGATATTCTGGCTATGGAATATAACTCTTGTCAAGTCTTCTGCATCAATGTCACTGGTCCCATCATTTCCTCTTAAGTAGACCTGCAAGTCTTTGCAGTAATGAAGAAGCACATCATTCTCCATGTTTTTTATCTTAGCTATGTTGAAGAGAAATCCAAATGAGGTTTTAATGTCATTCATTAATTTGAACCTTTCTTGCAATGCATTTATAGCCACGTCCATCAGGTGGTAGAAAAAGTTGACTTTATACTGATGTTCGCTGACCTCCATTGGTTCATCCTCACATTTGTGGAGTACAGAGTTGAGCATGGGGCTAAAGATTAGCTGCCACCCCTTTAACTAGGAACAGTAATGGGCAGCCAGCTATGATAACATATTATGCTAATTAGTGTCCAGCTGGGGCTAGGGAAGGGCAAATTCCTTTGTCCTCTGGGCAGTCTAGGATGTTCCCAGTGCTGATGAGATGTACCTTCCTAAGCTCCTAAATAAACCTTATCTTGTTCATCATTTTATGCATCTGATTCAGTTCATTCGGTACCTAGTGACTCCTGTAGCAGAAGCACCAGATGGGAAAGCAGAATACCAGGAGGTAAGCGGTCCTAGTGGCAGACCAAATACCAAAATGCCACACATGGTGGAGAATGGCCTTCCTCTTCTGCTCAGACCCCATCTCGCATGCTGTATGTCGTTGGGTACCCCAAAATCATCACCCAAGTGTGCCTGAACTGTATGCATGCTCAGAAAGAATAAACTTGGCAGCAGAGAGGAAAATTAAAACTGAACTGTTTTCTATTAAAGTAAGCCTCCTGCATTCTGCCTCAGCATATATAAGTCTCCTTGCATATAACTGTGCTCCAAATTAGAACACTGTCTGTGCAACTAAGGTACAAAGTTCTTTTATGGCTCCACCATCCCCATGGAGCTGCATGCTACAAACCTTGGCAGGCTTCTGCACACTCCATGTCTAGAAAGCACACCAAAATCTAAAACTCAGCTCCCAGCCAGTAAAAGCACAGAATATACACTGCAATCCCTGCCCAACTGCCCTCTGCTGCAGGGATCAGCCACCAAACTATAAAACAAGCAAAGCAGCATCAAAATTTTAAAGTATTTTTCCAGATGCTGTCTCTAGATTGTAGCTCCAGCAAATGCCAATTCCATACTAACCCTGCTAACTAGCAGCCTGCAGCCCTTCTCTAACATTGTAGGCTATGAAAAAAAAGTATGTGTGTGCTGCATTTTACCAGCCTGCTAACTGAATGAACTGTAAATTACAATCATGCTAGTTTGAGCACCACAGGCTGAGGACTGCCTGTTCATTAACTCTAAACCAGAGACATATAGCTTTCTGTTATTTTAAGTCGCTGTGCCTTCCAATACACAGACATTTGTTTTGCCAGTTCAGCCTGAAGAAAGTATTTGAGGCTTCTAAACCTTGAAGAGAGTGGAACAGCTTGAACTTGTAAGATGGGTTGCTATTGACACCCTGAGACAGAGAAAAATGGCAATGCAAAGAATGTCTGCAGCCAAGTGTCATGATCCTTCATTTTCTGTGGGGGACATCGTATATTTGTAGCGACCTGTCCTTGTTCCAGGCGCCACCAGAAAACTGCTTCACCCATGGACTGGGCCATTTTACATTGTGCAAAATCTTCCCCCAGTTCATGTTCGCTTGTGCCAAAAGTCAGATGGGAAGCTGGTACACAATAAAATTCACATTAACAGGTTGAAGCATGGGTACTTGCATGATTCCTCCTGATGATCCCAGTCCCCAAGTAATGAAGCTTTTGAACCTGCAATCCTTTCAGAAACTGAACTTCCTGCTGACAACTTGACAACAGTACCACCAGCACCTCATGGTACTGACACTTATAAGCCAGATCCCATTCTTCCTGCCCAACCAGATTAACTTTCTGGAACTTCTCAACCTCTTGCGCTCTTCTCAGGATTCTCTTATACCCCAAACAGTGTATCAGATCGAGACGGTTCTGCTAAAAGTACATCAATGGATCTTGGTCATACCATGTTAAATGGTGTGGGTATAACAGTGCTCTCAACTCATGGGTCCCCTTTCTGACTTGTCCACATCCTGTCAAGAACTGGTTCAAGCCACCCACTCAGCAATCCCAACCGATCATAAAAGCCACAGAATCCAGTGAACTTATTATTTGGACTCAGTGCAGTGATTCTGTTAATTTTTGTCTTAATCTGCAAATTGCTTCTCAATTAATGTATGATCTTAATTTTTTCTCTTCTAAATTTTAGCATTTTCAATCAATCAGCTAATCAATTGTCTTCTAGTAATGTCTCCACAATACTTTAAATGTTATCTTACTATTACTAAGGTTTTGCTACTTTCTATTGTTCATGCATAATGATGTCTTTACTTGTTCGAGTGGTACTCACATTTACAATACCCGGGGTGATGTGGAATACAGAGTTGAGCATGGGGCTAAAGATTAGCTGCCACCCCTTTAACTAGGAACAGTAATGGGCAGCAGCTATGGTCACATGTTTTGCTAATTAGTGTCCAGCTGGGGCTAGGAAGGCAAATTCCTTGTCCTCTGGGCAGTCTAGGATGTTCCTGTGCAGATGAGATGTACCTTCCTAAGCTCCTAAATAAACCTTATCTTGTTCATCATTTTATGCATCTGATTCAGTTTGTTTGGTACCTAGTGACTCCTGCAGCAGAAGCACCAGATGGAAAAATAGAATACCAGGAGGTAAGTGGTCCTAGTGGCAGACCAAATACCAAAACACCACACATTCATAATCAAACTGGTGTTGAACTTTTCGGCTGCATTTTTGTGGGAACTCTGGACTCACACCTATCTGCTCAGCAAGCTCTACTGCAGTCTTCAGTGTCTGCTCAAATCCATTTTCTCTGTCATCAACTAGCTGGTCCTGGCTACTGTCAATGAACGTTATAACTGTTTCTATTTACACCTTTGGATCTTGCATCATTTTGCTCACATGATTTATCATGTTCAGCATGTCATACCAGAGCACAAGACGCACAAGGAAATCAAAGCTGCTCACTTCCTTTTCAATGCTTTGTACTTCTATAAAGGTCCTTGTGACCTTTCCTTTTGCTGATTCCTTAATTTCACTAAGTGCTCGACATAGTTCTACTGTCTGGAATCACACAGCCTTGACTGCATTGATTTTGCATTCCCACCGTGTGTCACAAAGGGATTTGACCATCACTTTCACATGCTTCTTAAGGATATTCCACCGATGTGTTGATGCTGAGCACAATACATAAATCCTTTGCAGAACATCAAAAAAGGACGTGGCAGTAATGGATGAATGTGCAGCATCTGTAACAACAAGGTTAGGGCTGTGACAACCACAAGGCACATAGAAAGCTCTTGGGTTCATCTGGAGAATTCTGGTCTGCATCCCATAGGATGACCTATCATGTTGCTACCATTGTCATATCCTTGTCCACGCAATCATCTAGATTAAGCCCATACCGACTTAGAGTGTGAAGTAGAGTTTCAGTCAGTCCTTGTCTCGTAGTATCTTCCACATTTAAAAATCAATGAAATGCTCTGACACCATAACTTCACTGTTCTCTGTAATTTTCACAAATTGCAATATCATATTCATCTGCTCCTGATAACTAACATCAGGAGTACAGTCTAAAATGACTGAATAATACTTTGCCACCTTAGCACTAGCAATGATGTTCTTAGTAATACTGTGTGACACAATCTGTATTAATTCATTTTGTACACTTTTTCCTAGATAGTGGTCATGAATTTCCTTTGTTGTACACGTCAACATGTTTTGCCATTACAGGATCAAATGTTGTCGTAAGTTCAACTAGTGCCAAGAAATTTCCATTGCCCTTCATGTACAGCTGATCCACAATTCCTCGTAAAGCCAGACTACGTTGAGCTGAATAATGGCTATCAATCATTTAAGGATAGCATGCCAGTGCTTTTTTTCTTTTTCAATCTGTTGCTAATTATAGTCATCCACAGTTTTATTTGCTTTATGATGACAATCAAGTTCCTTCCACTTTGACATACATCTTATATGCTCCAGTGAAGATTCATGGCATTTCAGATGCTGTGTCATGTGTCACCATGACCTAAAACCATCCTTTGTTAGTGACACCAGTGCAGTGCTAACATCTTGCAACAGAAGCAATACAATACATCTTTCTGTTCAGAATACAGGAGCTATGTTCTTTCAATCTCCTCCATTTGGTAGTTTTGAGAAATAGTTCTCTGGTGTAAATCTTCATCCATGTTCATCAGTGAGGAAGTATGGCAGAATAACCCTAATAGGTCCTTTTTAACTAGTTCAACACGCACCTGATCATCCATCTTGCCAAGTGCCAGGATCAGCACTGCTGAAAGCACTTTCAAATTCTCCTCATATGGTTCATATGTTAATGTAAGAGAATCTGTATGTAAACATATCCCTCATTCAGACAGCAGCCATCAGAAATGTGCCTAAAATTTGTGGCTCATGTCCAGAATTCTGGTTGAGAACATCAGTGGCATTGTACAAAGACTGTATACACATGTAGAATCACCATTTGTGTCTTCAGTCGGGAGCGATGGAACAAGTTTGTTCTCGTTGTCCTGAATAATTAATTTTCCATGGAGCCCTTCAAGCACTTAACAGACTCATCTCTCTGCTTCTTCAGTTTTCTCTCTGCTGCACCAGAGAGATACAGTCTTGGTTCCATCTTCAAATTATTGCACGTGGGCAACATTAAAACAGATGAAATAGTGAGGTATTCCTTAAAATCAAGGGGAAATTATAAAACAATGTATTTAGCACATTTTTCTAAGAAACAAATACTACTGCTTTAAAACATCTTGACGCACAAGCATGCACACACGCCAACCTCATTTCCATGATCTGTTGTTTTAAAAACATAGAAACACATCTCCCATTTCCACCTTAAATCTTACACACAAATTTCAAGCACATTTCTGCTGTTACTAAAGAATAGTGGCACACATGGAATTCAACAGTGGGGGGAGTTGCTAATGATCACCATGGAAGAAAGAGACCTGGGGGTTTTCATTGCACCTAACCTAAAGATGTCTAAGCAGAGTGCAAGGGCTGTAAGGAGGGCCGGTGACATGCTGGGGTGCATAGGCGGGGTATCACTAGCAGAAGGTGGAAGGTAGTGATGCCATTGTATTGAGGCTTTACCTAGAGTACTGTGTTCAGTTCTGGAGGCTGCAACTTAGTAAGGACATTGATAAGGTGGAGGTGGTCCAGAGAAGGGTGACTAAGATGGTACAGGGATTGCACTGGAAGACATACAAGTAGCGATTAAAGGACCTCAATATCTACTCACTGGAGGAGAGGAGGAATTGGGGGACATGACAGAAATGTTCCAAGTACCTTAAGGGCATAAACAAGGTACAGGGAGGAGACATCTTCCAATCTAGGAGGAGTACAAGGCCAAGTGGGCATAATGTGAAGTCAGAGGGGGGCAAGTCTTTATTGTTATATAGGTCATACACATTACAGTATAACCAACATAGTACAATGGCGTTATCTGTTTACAGATCTTAATAGTTGTTCCATCTTTTTTTTACAGGTGTTCCATCTGTGTCCATGACTCCGTTACTCCATTATTATCATGCACACGACAATAAAGAATACAAAAAAAAATTATAGAGACCCTCTATAAGATCTGAGTTACATTGCTCTGAGATTATCTCAAATATTGCTGAAGCTCTTTACTGCATGGACCTATCCACCTTACTTAACTTTCGCTTCCATGTTACTAATGTTCTCACCAATGTCTTAATAATTAATTTAATAAACTGTGTGTAAACTATCAACTTATGTGTGGTTAATGTCTCTGTCCTGAATTTATCTGTTTTTGTGGGTGACCTGTAAGACCCAGATGCATTATTCAGCCCTGATTGGTTTTATTTCATTGGGTTGTTTAACCAGAGCACCATACCCAAGAGAATTTATAGAAACATAGACATTGATGCAGATAAGGACTGCTTGGCTCACCTCTGGTCTGTCCATTTCCCTACCTATTGGATAAGCTGCAGATCCTAGTTAACCAATGGCCTACTTCCTCCTACCCCCACTATAATTGCCTTATGTCTGTTCAATACATTCTTGAATTCCCCCACTGTTTTTGACCCCACGACCTCCTAAGGAAGGTCATTCCATGCACCCACCACCCTCTTCATGAAAAAATAATTCCTCAGTTTGCCCCTGAAACCATCCCCCCATCTTCAAATAGTGCCCCCTTGATCTTGCATGTCTCTTTTCTGAAAGACGCTACCCTCTTGGACCTTGCTGATTCCCTTGAGGTACTAGAAAGTCTCTATGATGCCCCCCTCCAGGGCATACATATAAAGCTCTTTTAGTCTCTCTTTGTATGGTTTCCGGTGCAGACACTGCACAATGTTAGTTGCTCTCTTCTTGACTGCTTCCATCCTGTCTATGTCCTTGCAGGATGGGGTCTCCAGAACCGCACTTAGTACTCCAGATGGTCTCACCAACTGTGTGTACAGAGGGATAACAACTTTCTGTTTTCTATTGGTGATGTCTCTACTATGCATCCCAGTATCCCCCAGCCCTCCTTACTGCCTTCTCACTTTGCTTGTCCACCTTTAGGTCCTCTGATATAACTACCTCCAGGTCCCTGCTCCATTTTGTTGTTGTCAGTATCTCACCTTCATTGTGTACTCTTCCCCTTGGGTTTCGTTTCCCAGGAGCATTACTTTGCACTTCTTTGCATTGAATCTAAGCTGCCATACTTTCGCCCATTCCTCTGACCTTGCCAAGTCCCTTCTCATCCTTTCCACCCCCTTGTGTATCAACCCTGTTGTAGATCTTTATGTTGTCTGCAAAGAGGCATACTTTTCCTTCCAGCCCCTCTGCAATGTTACCTATTAAAAGAGACTGGTCCAAAGCCGACCCAGTGGCGCTTGAGGGTTGAGGTGCTGGACGCAACACCTCGTGGCCACACCGTGACCTGGTTCAGGAATGGCCCGGTGACTGGGGTCAGCGGGGCAGGAAGAGATTGAGCATCCAGAGGACAGCTCTCTCTTCCTGGGTGGGTTAGGCGCGGGTCGCTCAACGAGCGCCTCTCGGAGGCTGGGGTGAGCCGAACGAGCATCGCAGGGTGTATGCCAGGGTGGAGCTATGGCTCCAAGAAACATAGAAAAATAGAAAAACAAGCATTTGTCAATGCAGAATGTTGCTTGCTTGTATGTGCTGTTTAGGTATTTGGAAGTGATAGTTCACGCCTTCCTCCCAAGACATCCACTGTGTCTTTCCGTTCAGTATTCACAGAAGAGTGGGAGGGCAAGGGCCACAACAGTACAGCAGTTGCCAAGGGGTGAAGAGGTGGACAATAGTCCATTCAAAGGCAAAAGAGTCCTGCAGGAGCTCACTAAATTGAAGGTGGACAAGCGATGGAACCAGATGGCATCACCCAAGGATATCAACAGAACTGCGAAGGAGATAGCAGTACCTCTGGCAGCCATGTTCACTGAGTCATTCAACATGAGTGAATTGGAAAGGATAGTGGGGCATCTAGAAGCCATCAGAGCCCAGGACCATAGACAACATGGATTCACAGTGGGGACATCATGTCAGACAAATCTGGTTGATTTCTTTGACTGGGTGACAAAGGAAGTGAATCAGGGTGGGGCAGTGGACAACACTTACCTTGATTTCAGCAAAACCTTTGACATCATCCCATATAGGAGGCTGATAAACTAGCTGGGTAGGCTGGGCATGAGGGAAAGGGTGGTAAACTGGGTTAGAAACTGGCTAACAGACAGGAGGCAGAGAGTGGTGGTAAATGGTGTGCAGCCTAGGGAGAGGGGGTCACCAGTGGGGTGCTGCAGGGATCGGTCTTGGGGCCAGTCCTGTTCAATGTCTTCATTAGTAACATTGAAGAATGTCTGAAGGGAATTTTTTCACCAAATTTTCAACATAGCCATTTTAAGACCTCTGCTCATGAACAGTGTCACTGTGATTTTCTTAATCTGTCCCAAACATTGACCGTGCACACCGAATGCGCCATATGCACGGAAACAAATTTTGGGCAACATGTGAAAAATGACAGCTGTACTGCTCATAAGGAGGTGTGGTAAATGGCAATGTTGAAAATCTGGAGTGCAAATAGAAAAAATTTGCGAACTTATGAGCATGTGTAGGAACTGCGCAACGCACACTCGTAAAACAGTCATTTTAAGAATTTTTCACCAAATTTTCAAATAGCCATTTTAAGACCTCTGCTCATGAACAGTGTCACTGTGATTTTCTTAATGTGTCCCATACATTGATTTCGCACACCGACTGCGCCATTGTGCGCTACATGGGCGGAAACATGTTTTGGGCAAGATGTGAAAAATGACAGCTGTACTGCTTATAAGGAGGTGTGGTAAAATGGCAATGTTGAAAATCTGGAGTGAAAATATTGAAAATTTGCGAACTTATGAGCGTGCGTAGGATCAGCACAACAAAACCTTGTAAAACAGTAATTTTGTGAATTTTTTCAACAAATTTCCAACATAGCCATTGTAAGACCTCTACACATGAACAGTGTCACTGTGATTTTTTAATCTGTCCCAAACATTGATTCTTTTGACACGCTGCTCATTGTGCGCTACATGCATGGAAAGACATTTTGGGTGATATGTGAAAAGTGACAGCTATACTGCTCATAAGGAGGTGTAGTAAAATGGCAATGCTGAAAATTTGGAGTGAAAATATTAAAATTAGTGAACTTACGAGAGGCTGAGGAACTGCACAACGCACGCTCGTAAAACAGTCATTTTTAGGAATTCTTTCACCAAATTTTCAAACTAGCCATTTTAAGACCTCTGCTCATGAATAGTGTCACTGTGATTTTCTTAATGTGTCCCATACAATAATTTCGCACACCGACTGTGCCATTGTGCGCTACATGGGTGGAAACATGTTTTGGGCAAGATGTGAAAAATGACAGCTGTACTGCTTATAAGGAGGTGTGGTAAAATGGCAATGTTGAAATCTGGGTGAAAATATTGAAAATTCGCGAACTTACGAGCGTGCGTAGAATCAGGGCAACAAATGCTCATAAAACAGTCATTTTGGGAATTTTTCACCCAGTTTTCAACATAGCCATTTTAAGACCTCTGCTCATGAACAGTGTCACTGTGATTTTCTTAATCTGTCCCAAACATTGATTGCGCACACCGACTGCGCCATTGTGCGCTACATGCATGCAAACACATTTTGGGTGACATGAAAAATGGCAGCTGTACTGCTCATAAGGAGGTGTAGTAAAATGGCAATGCTGAAAATTTGGAGTGAAAATATTAAAAATTAGCGAACTTATGCGCGTGCGTAGGAACTGCACAACGCATGCTCGTAAAACAGTCCTTTTTAGGAATTTTTTCGCCAAATTTTCAACATAGCCATTTTAAGACCTCTGCTCATGAACAGTGTCACTGTGATTTTCTTAATGTGTCCCAAACATGGATTTTGCACACTGACTGCACCATTGTGCGCTACCTGCGCGGAAACACATTTTGGGCGCGATGTGAAAAATGACAGCTGTACGTCTCTTAAGGAGGTGTGGTAAAATGGCAATGTTGAAAATCTGGAGTGCAAATATTAAAAATTTGCTAACTTACGAGCGAGCGTAGGAACTGCGCAACGCACACTCATAAAACAGTCATTTTTAGGAATTTTTTCACCAAATTTGCAACATAGGCTTTTTGAGAGCCCACCTTATGAACACTGGCACTGTTGTTTCATTGATCAGTCCCAAAAGATGATTTCGCGCAGTGACCGCGAAATCACCCTTCGGGCCCGATTAACACCATGACAGTGACAGAAATCATGAGGAGGGGTCCCAAAAACTCCATGTTGAAAATTTGGTGCCAAAATTCAAAAAAATGCCTGAGATATGCAGCAAAGTTGAAAAAACCCTATCTATCCCATTATACAGCTTACCGGCATTTCCTTAGTTCGCGGTCGGCTTTGAAGAGTGCAGATGTGTTCCCGGTCCACCGAAGATCGTCGCGCTGAGGTCTGGAGGTAAGTATGGGGTGAGGGGTGTGTGGGGAGGTAGGGTGCATAGTGGGTGGGTGTGGGTTGTGGGAGGGGCAGGAGGCGCGTCGAGGACAGTTTTGTATTTACAGGTTTGTTTTTAATAAAATGATGAGGACATTTGCCACGCTGGGGTGGGCTCCCAGTGTGGCAGTTGGAAACTGTTTGGGAGGCTGTAGCCAACAGGATTGGGCACCCTGTCGGCCATAACACATTTTGCCATGCTAGGGTGGGCTCCCAGCGTGGCACCTGGATGCTGGGGGGCGTGGAGCCGACGAAGTTGAGCACCTTCGGCCATACTAAATTTTGCCATGCTAGGGTGGGCTCCCAGCATGCAGGCACCTGAAAGCTTTGGGGGCATGGAGATTGGGCACCCCTGCCGGCCGCATAGTGTGTGCATGGGGGAGGGAAGGCGATGAGCACACAGTATGCATGTGTGTGTTGTGTGTGTGTGTGTGTGTGTGTGTGTGTGTGTGTGTGTGTGGGGGAGCTCTGCTGACTGAAGCAGAGCTCTCCTTTCAACTGTATGACCACTGCATTTTCAACTGCTGTCATAGACAGCTGCAGCAGTGATTGGAGAACTGGGGCCACGCCTGCAAACACACTGACTGAATTGGAAGACAGGTGCCACACCTCGAAAACTCGGATGATGGCACTATGTTTCTTGCACATGCATGCAAGCAACATAAAACCCTCACCGCTGATAGGTAAAGGCACCTTCCCTCCGCATTCCACACTCCCGTGAGTCGGGCCTGAAGTCCTCTCCGCTTTCCTCCCTCTCGCCCGGTTTCTCAACCCTAATAGAAAGAAGCGTCCTGGGCGGGGGGCAGCCCTTCCCGGAGAGTAGACCTGGGGGGGGATGCCCGGTGCCAAGGAGTAGCGGATGAGGACACAGTAGGGCCATGAGGGAGGTAGAGAGTGTGGCAAGGTAGGGTCGCTGGAGAGAGTTCAGTGGTGTGGGAGAAAAACAGAGTTCAAAAAAAAAAAAAAGAGACCTGTCCCAGTACTGAACCTTGTGGTACCTACCCACTAGTAACCCCCTCTTTCTTCACAGTGTACTCTGTTTACTATTACCCTCTGCATCCTGTTGTCCAGCCAGTTTGTTACCCCGGCTACCACCCTGGGATCCACTCACAGGCAGACTAACTTGTTATATTAATCTTTTGTGTGAGACTGTGTCAAGTACCCTGCTAACTTATAGACAGGCCATATCTACAGTCCCTCCCTGGTCTAATACTTTGGACACCCAGTCAAAGAAATCTATTAGATTTGTCTGACATGTGACCTTCCCACTGTGAATCCATGCTGCTTTGGGTCTTGTGCCCCACTGGCCTCTCTAGGTACTCAACAATTCTTTCTTTCAGAAGTGATTCCATCAGGCCAGCTCGGTGGTGCTGAGGGTTGAGGCGCTGGACGCCACACCTCACACCACACCGGTGACCCATGTTCGGGGACGGGCATGGGCCGTCAGGGGTCGGCAGGGGAGGAGAAGGATCGAGCATCCGGAGGACCACTCTCTTTCTCCAGGGAAGTGGAGTTCGCTGGTGCCAGCATTGGTTGCCCCCTGGCAGAGGCTGGGGGACAAGGCATCATGCTGCAATGTGGGGTGGAGCTGGGACAGATGCTTTCCTGCTAGTGTCATTGTACGTTCCCAGCTCCAGGGGAGAAATAGTTCAGAAAATCGCCGGCCCTGCGTATGAGCCAGGCTCGGTGCCTGACCCTCCAGCCATGACAGTTCCGCTCCAGTGGACCCACTCGGGGTGGAGCTTCCCCGGGTGAGGGTCACTGAGGTCGGGCGAGCCCGTTCACGGGGCTAGGTGTGCCCTGCAGCAAAAATACAAATGAAGATAAATAAATAAGTGATTCCATCATTTTCCCTACCACTGAGGTCAAACTAACAGGTCTGTAGTTTCCGGCCTCTGCCTTGTAACTGGCCTTGCTCCCTCTTTTGTGAAGGAAAATCACATCTGCCCTCCTCCAGTCCTCAGATACAGTACCATCCTCCCATGATTTGTTAAAAAGGGAGATCAGTGGAATCACTAGGTCTCCCCTTAGTTCTTTTAGAATTTTGGAGTGAAACCCATCAGACCCAATTGCTTTGTCCAATTCATGGCCCAAATGCTTGTTGTGACAATATAGACCAACCTTCCCATTCCTCCATGAAATGCATAAAGAGTGCCACGTCCCCATGCATTTCATGTTTTAATTTAAAAGATCTGCACTGAATGTGTGGAAGTTTTCTTCACAGAGATGGTGGTAGATGCATGGACTGCTCTGCCACAGGAGGTGGTGGGAGTGAGCATGGTGGAAGGATTTAAACATGCCTGGGACAGACATAAGGGAATGTTAGAGGTGGGCAGATGGGCAAAATGCCAGTGAGCAAGTAAGGGTCAGTCAGAGCCACAAACTAGTGTAAGGATTACAGGCAGACTCGATAGGTCTAGTGGTCCTCATCTCCCAACAATTTCTATGTTTCTGTTACTCAGTTACTCTAATCAGTTTTTTTTCTACCACTTTTCACAATTGAGTACTGTAAAACATAATAAAATACATAACACAGACACACACACACACTTTCCCTGGCCTTAGAGTACCCACATTCCATGCCTGACAATTTTTGTTTTTATTTCACATAACTAAGCCACAGCAATGTCAAGCAAATCCACATAACCCTTATTTTTGCATAAAAACTTTGTGTTCCACAACTGTAACACTGAATTTAATTGACATATTCAGTGGCTAAACCAGAGAACTGCAGGCCCAAAAGCCTGTAACTTGGAAGCACTAAGTTTCAAGTTCAAGTTTCAAGTTTATTGCAGGAAGATTCCATTGAGCAAGATCATTCACAAGGAGGTCCTGACGGTTATACACATACAATAACACATTATATAGTACAGCGCCTTGACAACGAAATATACAAAGTGCACACAAGGCTCAAATCAGGTATTACATAGCAAGGTGCAACGTTGCAGATATATATACAGTTAAAGGGACATTTTGCAAAAAAAAAAAATGTACAGTCAATACAAGGTGAGGTTTAACACTTTATCACTGTATGATACATTAGATAAACACAATAGTGGTGAACACCTAGAAGAAGGATAAGATAATTGGGGTGAACAGGGTTGGGGGAAGGGGTGAGGGTAATGTAAAAGTAGGAGGCCTAGGGCAGGAAAGGGTATAACAAAGGGTAATATGTAGACAGAGGGCCTAAGGAAGGGCCTCAGTATGGCAGGGGGCCAATAAAGACAATAGACAAGAAGCATACATAAGGTTAAAAGGGGGCTTAGTGGTAGTTACAAGTATCTTTTATTTTAGATGCAATTAGCACTCTGAAGTAGTTAACCGAGACAATGCTAGTTCGTTTTAGTGTAGATTGAGTTGATTCCACATAGAGGAAGGGCATACGAGATAACACGTTTGCCAAAGAAGAATGCGAGTCCTAGGTACCCAGGCGTGATAAAGTCAGTTTTCCTAAGGAATATGCACTGCAGGAAATGCTGATTAAAGATGTTGGGTAACATGGTAATTTCTGCAAAAGCAACTTAGGGTCCAAAGACCAGCGTGGAACAGGTGTCTAGTGGTGAGATGTCCAACCAACAGCTGCATACAATCACAATGGTAGAATGCAGTGAGGGGAATTGGTAATGAATCATAGCGCTCAGTGATAAAGGATGTCCAGCTTGCTTAGGCTTGAAGTTGAAGCTGTAGTATAAATTATGTCACCGTTATCGAGTAGGGGAAGGAATGTGGCCTGGATGAGCCTGGTACGTGTCTCAAGGGGGAATAGAGACCTATTTCTAAAAAAGAATCCTAAACTTGCTTTGAGCCTCCTGGATAGTTCATCAATGTGGTCATTAAAAGAGAGCTTATTATCTAACAAAATTTAGGAATGACTTCCAAAGAGACACCTAGTGTAATAACAATAAAATCATTTGGTTGGACAGGGGAGGGACCAGAGGAGGTACTACGAGAGAAAATCATTGCTTTCGTTTTTCAGCATTAAGGAGCAGCTTGGCTTTTATCAGATTATTTTCGAGCTGAGCAAAGTCAGCTTGTAATACATCCCTGACCTGTGATACCGTAGATCCAGAGGTATACAGAACAGTATCATCCGCAAAGAAGTGCAGGTTGGAGCTAGTTATATGGGAGTCAAGATAGTTTATGTACAGAGAGAACAGGATCGGGCCTAGAATGGAGCCTTGAGGGACTCCTCTGACAACCGGCAGGGGGCAGAGAACAGGCCATCCACTTTGACTTTGTGTTCTCTCTGATAAGTAACTAGTGAACCACTGAGTGGTGGACGGAGTAGCACCTAGGTTGAACAGGCAAGAGACTAAAGGTTCTGATCAACAATGTCAAATGCTTTGCTAAGGTCCAAAAACAACACCAGTAACCATTTTGCATCGCTGGAGATCCAGTCATTTGTTACTTCGCCAAAGCTGTAATAGTGCTGTGATTTGCCCAGAAACCGGATTGAGCTGGGTTAAGGAGTGAAAATGTTTCGATGTGAAGTTTTAGTTGGTTATAGACCAATTTTTCGAAGATTTTAGAGAGGATGGGCAAGATGGAGAAGGGCCTGTAGTTGTTCAGGTCGCACGGGTCCCCTGATTTAAAAAGGGGGAGGATGCGAGCAGATTTCCAACAGGTCAGAACTAGAGCAGAAGTGATAGAGAGGTTGAAGATATGGAGAATGGGGACTGTGAGATGGGCATAGCCTAGTCTTAGAAAGAAAGGTTCAAGACCGTCGTCCCCTGCGCTTTTCCCGGTATCAAGTTTGAGAAGTGAGTCTTCAACTTCTTTGTACTTGCACAAGCACAATTGAAAGGGGCAGGATGAGGTGCAGGTAGATGGGGACGAGCTAGGCTGACTCTTAGCATAGCTAGCATAGTGTGAGGAGTCGAATGCTAGACCGGCTGTAACAAAGTGGGAGTTGAGTTCTTCAAGAATTTGAGAATTAATTTCCACAATCCTGCCATTTGCACATATCTTGGTAGGAGCAGAGGGGGCAGTGGGCTGTCCTTCGATGGATTTGAGCGTCCTCCAAATTTTGCGGGAGTCCCTGTTTGCCTGTTCGAGGGAAGAGACGTAGAAGTGGGCTTTGGCAGTGCGAACGCTTTTTACACAGGCATTCCTAGCAGCTCTAAAGGCCTGCCAATCTGCAGGGCTCTTGGATTGCCAAGCTTGGGCCCAGAGCTTGTCCTGGTCAGTAAGAGCTGCCTTAAGTTCTGGGGTGAACCAGGGTGAGAGTTTTATGCACCCTGACTTTGATTGGGGGGCATGCTTATTTGTCAGTATAGCAAGGTTGCCATTGAGGACAGAGACAGCCTCATTGACATTTTTGGCAAGGTACAGATCCTGCCATCTGACCTCACCTAAGTCTGAGAGGAAATTAGCTGCATTGAATTTTCGAAAGGACCATTTAGTTATAAATGTGGACTGCTGGCGGGCCTTGGTTTGAGCTTATGCAATGCAGTTCTGATTATGGGGTATAAATTTATTTTTATTTTTAAATCATGAATTATCACCCATGCTAGGTATGTATTAAACCAGTCTCAAAGTGTGCGTGTGTGTGTGTGTGGGGGGTAATTTCCCAAAACGTGCACATGAGCCTCACCCTTTATAGTACTGTATATCTGGGCACTGGAATTTTCAGTCTTTCCAGTTATGCACCATTCACTAATGTACTGTAGTAGTTCTGATTACAACAACACTGTGTGATTAATCACATCACATTAGTGTGAGGCTAGATCTACCAACCTACCTATCTATGTCTTTCTAGCTATATATATGTTCATAGAGGTCGACAGCAAATAAAGACCACAAGGTCCATCCAGTCTGCCCATTTTTTCTACCTTATGAATGTGCCACACACCTTTACACTGTCAATGACCTATCTATCCATACTGATCTGTATTGCTTCCTTTTGCCTATCCCATGCCTGTTTGAAGCCCTGCACTGTATTCATAGCCACCACTTCCTGAGGTAGGCCATTCCATGCATCCACCACTCTTTCTGTGAAAAAGAATTTCCTCACATTCCCCCTTAATCGGCCTCCCTCTGTTCTCATGCTGTGTCCTCTTGTCCTGCTATTTTTCTTATATTTAAACATGTTAGACTATTTCACCTTGTTAATGTCCTTAAGGTGTTTGAATGTTTCGATCATATCACCTCTCTCCCTCCTTTGCTCAAGGGTATACATATTGAGCTCCATTAATCTGTCCTCATATGTCTTCTGATGCAGTCCCTGCACCATTTTGGTTGCCCTTCTCTGGACTGCCTCAATTTGGTTAATGTCCTTGTGAAGGTGTGGTCTCCAGTACTGTATGCAGTACTCCAGATGGGAGCCTAATCAGTGTCTTGTAAGAGGATTATTACCTCCCTCTTACGACTTGTGATGCCCCTACTAATACACCTAACATCCCCTAGCCTTACCTACTGCTTTAGAGATCTGCTTGGATGATTTCAGGTCATCGGTGATGATGATGCCCAAGTCCCTTTCTTCCTTTGTGACTGCCAGCAACTCCCCTCCCAGCCTATAGGTGGCTTCAGGGTTTCTGTTCCCTATGTGCATGATCTTGCACTTCTTTGCATTAAATCCCAGTTGCCACTCTTCTGACCATTTTGCTAGTTTATCCAGATCTCTTCTCATTCTGCCCACCCCATCTGGATCATCTACTCTGTTGCAGATCTTGGTATCACCTGCAAACAGACAAGCCTTACCCTCTAGTCCATCTGCAATGTCACTAATGAAGATATTGAAGAGGACTGGCCCCAGGACTGATCCCTGAGTTTTATTCTAGCCAGTGGTGTGAACAGCATTTAGCCACCCTGATCCACCCACCCAGTCAAAAAACAAAAAACAAAAAAAACACCACCACTGTGGAAAACACACTTAAATTCCTAGACCTATTTTTTTTTGTTTACCAAATAAGTAATCCACACCCTCTCTCCTTACTGAAGAACAAACATCCCATCTGTGCTACAGTTTAATTTTTTTATAGATGAGACCAGCTTCTAGCTGCAAACTACCTTCCTTTGTTAACCTGAGAGGCAGCATAGTGCAGTGATTTAAGGCTCTGAGCTGCAAATTTGGAAACCTGGGTTGGAATCCCATAGCCCCCACTTGCGAAAGTGTGACCCTGAGCAAGTCACTTAACTTCCCTGTGCTCCCAGGTCACACCTGTAAACAAGCTTTCAGCTTAGTGTGCCACTCCTGGTTAAACAATTGGAAAAAAAACTAACCATAAAAATAACTAGTCTCAAATTATATATATGTATATATATTTTTTATATATCTTACACTACTTACATAAGGTACTTTACCCCTGCCTTCACTGCAGAAATCCTCCATCTCTGCACACATAACCATACAATACTTTCTTTTATAAAACATCTTTT
This sequence comes from Neoceratodus forsteri, assembly GCA_016271365.2. Taxonomy (NCBI): domain Eukaryota; kingdom Metazoa; phylum Chordata; order Ceratodontiformes; family Ceratodontidae; genus Neoceratodus; species Neoceratodus forsteri. The sequence goes on along the minus strand of CM028131.1, from coordinate 675,097,759 downwards.
CATATTTGACTGGCTGGTGCCGATACCCAATTCTCCAGCCACTGCCAGGGCCCAGGTAGCCAGCAGAAAACATTTTTTTTTATTCTCGAGAGTTATATGCACAATTGCACACACAATCCTTTGCTTTTGAATATATGTTATTTCGTACCTTTTCCCAAATGGTCTGAATAATGACTAGCAGCTCCAAGCTCCAGAGAACAAACGCAGACAGATTGGCCCTGCCCTCCTCTGGCACTCCACTCCAAATGAAACCAAACAGCCACACTCAAGCTTTTGCAGGTAAAGTAATGTTTCTGTTGGGCTGGTCCTCCATGGATAACAGACAGTGGTACCCCAGTTATATGATCCAGATCCCACCCAGAACCACTCCCCATACAATAAAGTCCCTCCCAGAATGTGATGTAACTGCAGGAAGTAATGCCCCTACTAGGTAACCCCCCCATTACTACTAAGTACTTGTTAACTGCCTGTTGCTGTGGAACTACTTGAGCCCTGCCTTGTCTGAGAGGTGTTGGAAAAGTTAGGGGCACAAGTGTGTAGATGCAAAAAGGTTGGGTTGTCACCAGGGGGCAGCAGTAGCTATTGTTTGCCCTCTGCAGAATTGTCCTCATGACTGTTCTCTCAGCTTCTAGGTGCCTGATGTCTGCCAGAGCAGTTTGTGTTCAGCCAGCACTCCAAGCTGAGTAGCTAACATGACATGGAGGGCTCCCAGGTGGCTGGGGCCATGACATGTCTTTTTTAATACTGTGCTGCCCATTAATCGAAAAGGCACATTCCTTTGAGAGCTGGCACTGCATATGCCACAGTTCCAACTCCCAAACTGTGTGTGGAGCAGAGGAACCACTGTACCACTGAACTGGGTGGTGTCCAGTCTAGCTTCACTCTCAACATCCATAATCCCCTATCTCCTCTGGGCTCATGTTCATGCATGAATCAATGAGATGGCTAGGAGCGGGGGGTCATGAATGTCTCACATTTACAGCACTCCATATGTGCAGTCATGAAACGAAAGCTACAATAAACAGCCCAGATACACTACATGCTGCTTGTTGCATATTTGGCCTTTTTTGTGAATTCCACATTTCAACTCCAGCCAGGAGGAGTCTAGCTAAATTTTGCTTCTGCTTATAATGTATGTATGCTGGAGCTAGGTCAGAGCAGAGGTATTTTATTTAGAAAGAAGAAATTGTATGTTGCCCATTCTGGAGAGGAACTTCTTTCTTTTCTCAGGTGGATCCAGATCTCTATGGTGAGGCAACCTGAAACATAAAGGCAAGACATCACAAAGAATCTGCAGTTCTTTTAACTAACTGAAACTAATTACCTTGAGTAGCATAGGAAGAAACACAGTATACTTATCTGTTAGGGTAGCTGTGATCTCTGTCCAGACCTGCAAAGTAAAAAGCAAAAATGTTACTTAGGTTTAGGTTATGATAGTCTGGATTCAGTAGGAAGGCAGAGCAGAAAATAAGCTAAGGACATCTACTTCACATCCGTCTTCTTCATGGTAGAGGAGGGGAAAGGGCAGTAGTTGAAAAACAGGAGAAGGTTGGGCAGAAGGATGGACTCAAGTCCCTTCACGGAGGTTAGGATATTGGAAGAACTAGGAAAACTGCGGATGTGTAAAGCAATGGCCTCGGATAGAATCAACCCAAGGGTGCTCAAGGAGTTAAAGCAAGAGGTGGTGGCACTGCTCATGAGGTTATTTTATCTATCACTGGACAAGGGAAGGGTTCCTGGGGACTGGAAAATGGCTGAAGTGGTGCCACTGCACAATTGGGATGAAGGGAAGAGTCAGCAAACTACACCCCTCCCCCAGTTAGTTAGCCTTACCTCTGTTGTAGATGAGCTAATGGAGATACTTATTAAGGAAAGACTAATAAAATATTTGGAGGAGGAGGGCATACTGGATGACAACCAGCATGGATTTAACAGTGGTAGGCCCTGCCAGGGCAGCAGGGAAAGCACACAGAATGCTGGCATGCATAGGGAGGGACTTTAGAAGCAGGAGAGGAGAAGAGAAGAGAAGAGAAGTGATCATGCCACTATGCAAAACCATGGTCAGACCATAACTGGAATATGGGATTCAGTTCTGGGGGCCATACTTACAGGGGGACAAGCAGGGCCGGACATAACATTGTGCCAGCCGTGCCCCAGCTGTGGCATGCAGCCTGCTCCAGTCCATAGTGAGGCAGGAGTGGGAGGATGGAACCTCAACCAGCATGGATGGGAGCCCCTGAGTTTGACAGACACTGCTCCTGTGGCTAGATTTAAACTGCTCCCCTTCAGGTGCAGCAGACAGCAGTGACACACCACTGACACTCCTATAGCTGCCTCCCCCAACACTTCAGTGTACAATACAATGGCGGGTGGGGATTGAACTGAGAGCAGCTGAAGTTTTATGGGATGGGAATGGGACAGACAGATTTAAACACAGACTGACTGATAGGTCAGTCAGGTATGCATCTCTGACTATGAGTCTGTCAGTCACATGGCTAAATGAGAAATGTACCATTTTTGCAAGGCAAGCAAGCACAGTCTGTCTGCATTTTTCTGATTTCTTGTACCATTTTTGCAAGGCAGCAGCAGGAAAGCAAAAAAATGATTTTCGTCGTCCTGGGTCAGCTGACTGTCATAGAAAAATCTGAAAAGCTCAGAGACTGTTTCTTTTCCAGGCAGTTGCCTTGCATAAATGGTACAAGAAATCAGAAAAACTCAAGAGACTGAGCATGCTTGCCCCTTGCAGTTGCAAAAACTGTACGTTTCTCATTTTCATTTAGCCATGTGATGTGACTGCTGCCAGACTCAGATTCATACCTGACCACACCGACCTGAAGATGTACCCTCATCCATGCTTTATTGGCCCCTGGTGGAGGGAGGAAGGACTGGGTCATTAATAACTCCACTTGCTTCCCTGCTGTCCTCCACTCCCCCAACACACACTTTGTATCTGCTCAGTCAAGGGATTCAAGTGCCTTTTTAGGTCATCACCCACACTGTACAGCTGGTGGAGTGAATGAAAATGTCATGGTAGCCAGTCCTGCCAGCCTCACCCCCCTCTCTGGTGATCACTGATCAGGAGTCAGCAGCAGGGACTGTGGGGTGTCTGATAATATCGGTGCCTTTCCTGGCTGGTAGCAGAGCTACAGTAGCTGGCTGGCAGCAGTGACTGATAATACCTTTTTAAAAATAATAAATCCCTTACACGGGCTCTCTCTGGCTTCATATCCTAAGTAATCTTATCCTTCCTTCCCAGTGGTGTCCCTCCTGTCCTGTATTAATAAAGCAGTTAAGCAGTACCACCCTGATCAGATCCAGGTGGTCACGTGGGCTACTAGTTTTACCAATTACCCCATAATTTGCTGCACTGCACGCTCATGCTTTTTAAAAGACAATACTTCCTTGTCTCTAACTAGTCCACCTCTGTCCTGTCCTGTATTAATAAAGCAGTGCCAGGTGTACTAGTTAAACTAGTAGACCACCTAGTACTGCTTTATTAACATAGGACAGGAGGAACAAGGAAGGGTTTTGTTCTCTTTTAAAGAATGATAGGACAGACACCTATATTATTTATCAGGATCAGTAATCAGTGATCACCAGAGAGGTCAGGAGAGGTGAGGCTGGTAGGGCTGACTGCTGTGACATTATTTTCATTCACTCACTCACTCAGCTATACAGCATGAGTGAGTGATGACCAACAAGCCCTTGGATCCCTTGACTGAGCACAGATACATACATCATTGCCTTGTAACACAGATGGCATCGCCATTTTGTTTAACACACTCTCTCATTCCCATGCCAATTCAAAAAAGCAAATAATGTTAGTCATCTAAAATCTAGTCTAGCTCAATGAGATTTATTACTGAAATGTTTCACCAGGAAAGGCACACTGAACAACAAGTTGCTCATCTCCCTTGGAGAAAAGGGGCAGGGACACTGGGCACACATATACAAAAGCAGATTTACATATCATCTAGAGTTATTGGAAGTTCAATATATAGTATATATCATATGGGTTACAAATGTAACAACAGTTTCAAACTGCTGGGTAGGGTTACAGATGTAGTGACCAAAATAAGTGCATCAAGAATATCAAAATGAATTATAGTAATGTAGGATGGTGAGAAATTCATTACATTAGTATTTCTTGACTGTCTCATGTTGTGTAGTAGCCTCTCTGTCTGCCTGCCTGTGCTTCATCATGTGCAATAATAACAGTTCAACTTAGTTTTACTATGAAAAGGGTCACTGGCTAAAATGGAATATATACCAGCAAAAAAAAAGTGACTGTGATGCAGTGCCCAGTGGCAGTACACATTGCATTCCTCCAGTGGCATGGCCCATCTGACATTCCTGTATGTCAGACAGGGGCATGCCACTGGAGGAATGCAATGTGCACTGCCACTGGGCACTGTGTCACTTTTTTTTTCTTGTTGGTATATATTCCAGTTTTAGACAGTGGCCCTTTTCATATTAAAATTAAGTTGAATTGTTATTATACAATAGCAAGAAAGAATCTTGGACTGTGATTGGTCAGTTTGGGGCTGGAACCATGGCGTTATCCCAGCATAACGCCACAGGTCTAGTCTCAGCACTGTGAACCAATGTAGATGTCATCATGGAGCTTGATATCTTTTTTTGCATCTCCTCTTAAGAAACAAAAATATTTTTCCACACTAACAAAAACGTTCTTTAAAATTATTTTGTATTTTATATATAACAAGCCATTGTATAATAGGAATAATGCACTCCAGGGTGTGTGTCATGCTGGGATAACGCCATGTCTGGGGCATTGGACACACTCGGCCTGTGCCTCGTGCCCAACCCCCAGGTGGCGTTATCCCAGCCGACTACCTGTCATCGATATTCCTTTATTAATGCATATGATGGGGCAGGCAGACAGAGGTTACTACATTGTCACGACAGAGAAGGAGTAAGGACAGGCTGTAATGTCATGTACTAGCTCTGATGACATTTGTAAGAGAGTTATATTAAAAAAGTAATACAGTGCCCAGTGGCAGTGTACATTGCATTCCTCAGTGGCATGCCACTGTCTGACTTATAGGAATGTCAGACGGGGCATGCTACTGGAAGGATATATCTTGCCTGCCACAGTGCCGTGGGCACTGTTGCTTTTTGTATCTCTCTCTTACTAAATATCATCAGAAACTAGTGCTAATGACTTATGACATTACAGCCTGTCCTTTTCCTCTTTCTCTGTCCCATGTTGTGTAGTAACCTCTCTGTCTGCCTGTCTCTGCCTCATCATATAATAACAATTCAACCGTTTTACTATGAAAGAGCCACTGTCTAAAATGGAATCTATACCAGCAAGAAACAAAAGTGGCTGTGACACGTGCCAGTGGCAGTGCACATTGCATTCCTCTGACATATAGGAATGTCAGACAGGGGCATGCCACTAGAGGAATGCAATGTGCACTGCCACTGGGCATGGTGTCACAGTCACTTTTTTTTCTTGCTGGGATATATTACATTTTAGACAGTGGCCCTTTTCATATTAAAACTAAGTTGCTTGCATTATTATTATTATTGCACATGAAGGATGAGCTGAACAGGCAGACAGAGATGTTACTACACAATATGGGGAAGCCTAAAAAGGAGTAAGGACACAGGACAGGCACAAATATAGTGTTGTAGGTCTAGATATGTGTTCATATTATTTTTTCCAGTTCTCTTTCTGGCACCAGTGCACTGAGGCATCTCTCAGAGGTGCCTGCTCGACCTCAGCCTGCTACTCCCCACCGTGATGCTCACCGACTCCCCCCCATTGGGAGATTTCCCAGCACCTCAGATCACCCCCGAGGCAGGGCACGCCTCTTCTACCTGGCGGCGACTATCTGGAATTAGAGGTCCATCTCAGTCCGGGGTCGGCCATGATCGTCGGTGTGGCATCCGATTATAAAGATGTGAGGAGGTCCCTGAGGCCCTCATCACCTCCTCGGTGCACGGGGTGTTTTCCCCCCTTTTCTAGTTACTCCCCTGCCCCCTCCCCTGCAGAGCGCAAACGTGCCATGACGTCAGGGATGTCCGTCATGCTCTGCACCCTCTACTACAGCCCTAAGTGTTGCAGTACCTCTGGTTTCCACCAGGGGCCGGTGCAGTGCTGGGCAAGACCTGGATCTCCCGAAGAGAGGACAGCAGTCCTCCGGATGCTCGATCCTCTCTCTCCTCTGCCGACCCCCGATGGCCCAGGCTCGTTCCCAAACCTGGGTCGCCAGCGTGGCACAAGGTGTGGCGTCCAGCGCTTCAACCCTCAGTGCTACCAGGCCAGCCATTTATATTATTTTTTAACTTAAACATTTATGTCATACTGTGACTAATGACCTCCAAGACCCTCTCAGTCAGACCCAGGGACATTACAGGAGAACAAACACTCACACCTCAGCTAATCCAATTTGGAAACAAGTTAAATAATTAACCTTGTTCTGAGGTGTGAGTGAAACATAATAGAGCCAGCCTGAAGATCTGATGATTGTATGGTACTTTAAGAATGTAAATGAATCGGACCACTAATCACCAGGGATCGCCGCAAATGACTTAGTACTTACTGTGTGGTCTGTCTAACAAAGTTGTCATTTGACGTTAAGTGCAGCACTTAACTTCAAATGAAAAACTTTCTTAAACAGACCACTCAATAAGTACTAAGTCATTAATGTATACCAACGATGTGATCCGATTCTTGAAATGTCAGTTCCTTTGTTGGCGCAAGAAAAAAAAAGTTGCTCTGACTGCTAGATGGAGCAGAAGAACTTACTTAAATGTGTGTCTGTGTTTTAATCTAACGATTCTTCAAACTGTAAAGCCTTTAATCAGTGCTGGTAACCAGGTCAGAGTCTGAAGCCGTCATCATCTGACATCATCGAGGGAGCCAGGCAGCCAGGTCAGACAGCATAACATTTCAATTCAAAGCAAACAGTTAATGAATTGACTCCTCTCGAGAATGATTAATGAATGGAGCCATGGAGCTACTACTTAGCATAAGATTCACGGGGGGGGGTTATTTGCTGGAAGCGGGAGCTGGGGAGCAAGAACAGTGGAAATATGTTGCCAGGCAGCAGGTGATGTACAGCGTTATTCTAAACAAATAAATAAAAAAAACAATGTTGTGCACAGTGCAGCAGCTTGCTTTCCGCAGCAGCGGTTGAGGCGGGCCCCCAACATGCTGGGGCACGGCTGGTACGATGCTAAGGCTGGCCCTGAGTTCACAAAAAAACAGTGGAACAGGTACAAGTGCACAAGTATCATGATACAAAATGAAGTGACATGGTGCAGAAGTAAGGCATTCAGATGGCACATTAAGTCAACAGGGTTTTGTAAGTCATGCGAAGCAGGCACAGACATTAGGCTCTTGAAGATGTACTTTCAGCTCAGCAGTGAACATTTTAGGGAAGGACAGCTCCGCTAGTGAAAAGGATGGTGTTCTAGAATGAGACTGCACTGTATGTGAAAGAGTTCTGGCCCATACCGTGTGCATGAATAGTACTTTCAATCGATTGTTTGCAGAGGAGTGAGAGAAGGGGTTGTCCATACGAACATACATAAGAAATTGCCAGCAGATACAGGCCTATCGATTTATCTAGTCTGCTCGAGTGTGCAGCACTTCAGTCTTTCAGACTGCAGCTGCCCCCCTTCCCTTGCCCCCCCATTGGTTCTGCCCTCGTATCCTTCACTCCTACCCCTGCCCTCCCATGGTTTGCACCCTCCCTCTGAACCTGTCCCACCCTCTTTTGAAGTTGCCCACCATCCGCAGTGATATCACCTCCTCCGGCAGCGTGTTCCACCCTGCCACCACCCTTTGGTGAAATAGTGCCTCCTTCCAGCTTCAGACTGGGGCCCCCTGATTTCCCTTCCACCTGTTAATTTGAAAACACTTCTGTTGCTTACTCTGTTCATACCCTTCTGGTACTTTACGGTCTCAATCATATCCCCTCTCTCCCTTCTATCCTCCAGGGAATACATATTGAGCTCTCTCAGTCACTCCTCAAAAGGTTTATCTGTCAATCCCAGGATCATTTTCATTGCCCTGTGCTGTACCCCCTCCAATAGCTTGATGTCCTTTTTCAAGTAGGGGTGCCAGTACTGCACGCAGTACTCCAAGTGTGGCCTCACCAGGCCATTTATGTGACTAGCTTGGATAGGCATTGGGGAGCACTTCTGTGTACAATTTTGTGCATGAAATTTGCTAGGGTTAACTGGGTTATGGTTTTGGTTTGCAACCAAACAAGTCATTCAAAGTTGGTGCAGTGATGGGACTGTGGGCCCAGTGAGGACCCAAATTTGATAACTTTGTGAGGTAAGGCTTCCTTTGAAAAAGCTTTTGATTGAGTGTCATGGACATTTCTAGACTATACCTTAGCTAAATTCAGTTTCCCCCTAGCATATATAGAAGTCTTTTATAATATCTACTCCTCCCCCCAAGCAGTAATAAAGGCAAATGGGACATTTCACTTAGAATAAGACTGACAAGAGGGACTAGACAGGGGTGCCATCATCCCCCCCCTCTTCTTTGCACTATACGTGGAACCTACAGCACAAATATTAAGAAACACTTCCACCATCAATGGCATCACCATAGCAGGAGCAGAACATCTTATAACCTTTTATGCGGACGATCTCCTGGTCTATCTTACCAATCCTGACAAATCCCTCGAAGGCCAATTTCAGATCCTCCAAGAAACTGAAAAACTATTGGGATATAAATTAAATACAGAAAAAACAGAGCTACTTACCTTACATTTCTCCCATACCCCAGCATTATGGACCCATTTCACATGGCAATGGGACAAGACTTCCATGAGATATCTGGGGGTACTGCTACCTAAAGACCTTGATACAATGTATCAAGTGAACAATGTATCAAGTGAATTACCTTAACCTCAAACAGTAAATCATGGATGACTTAGTGAGATGGGATCATTTATCATGTTCCTGGATACAAAGTTGACTCAGTACAGATGAATTTGCTTCCACAACGCCTATATATTTTCCATAATATACTACTGGAACCTCCGACAGAGGATTTCAATGCTTGAAATAATGTTATCTCTAGGTATCTATGGAAGGGCCAAAAACCAAGAGTGGCATATTCAGTGCTACAACTTCCCAAGACCCAGGGAGGACTAGCTCTCCCAAACTAACAAATTACTGTAGAGCTGCCCAATTAATTCACGCAGCAGCCTGGTTAGACACTACTGACATGATGGTGTGGAAGGAAATCAATCTAGAGGAGAATGAGAGTAATTTACATACATTATTATTTACCCTGCTAAGTAGAGGCCCACCACAGCTGATTGAATCTCCTTTTATACAGGTACTGACAGGCATTTGGCGGTAAATACTGAACACCCCACAGCAGAAAAAGATGCTTGCTACTTGGAATGGATAGTAGTAGATAAACAATTTATCCCAGGGAGGTTGTATACCACCTTTAGTAGATGGCATAGGGCAGGATTATTCCATTATCAATATTACAGTCAAGGGTTTTTTAAATCATATGCACAACTACAACAGGAATTTCATTTCTGGCATGTAGATCATTTCCGATATCTCCAAATTAGATACTGTTTGGGGAATAGACTAGGACTGGACTGGACTGGAAGCGGGAGGAAGTGTCCCCCCAATTCAGTTTGTTAATCAAATATTCAAGAATGGAAGCCCTCAGCATTTCAATTCATTAGCCTATAAGGTACTGCAGTTTAATCCAGATGACAAAATTGACAAAATCTGGAGAAGATGGAAGCTAGAAACAGGGATAACTTTCACAGCACAGACTTGGTTGACAACATGCACTCGACAGTATAAGTTAACTTCTGGATTCCTCTGGAAAGAATCCAGGTGGAAAATAAGAAAAAAATACTTACCATAGTAATCTTGTTTCTTCCCAGTGATACTCAGGTATTCAGAACTTCTGCAGTGTCCCTTTAAGACTGAACTGCCTGGAGAATTTGGAATGTATGCAAATGATGGAATCCATACGTAGCTATTTTCAAATGCTGCCTTGAACTAACTGCTTAGGTTCTAAACCCTCAGATTTCCTTGGAGCCTGGAAAAACAGGCCTCAAAAAACTAAATATCTATATATAAAAACATGAATAATTACAAATATGATAATAATGCAATAACACCCAAATACCCCCAAGAAGGGGAAACCCCAAAACTGGAGGTCATAAAATGTAACAGTACCCCTGAATGTCAGAAATCACCTGAAGGGGAAAAACAACAAAATGAAACCAAATCACAAACAATAGTGCCTGATTGTGGCACCTATGTAGTAGGGCACAAAAACATTCCCAGGAATGCAGAGGCTACTGCTTCTTGAAGGAGAGGCAGGGTGGGAAGTTCTGAATACCTGAGTATCACTGGGAAGAAACCAGATTACTATGGTAAGTAATTTTCTTCTTGATGATACTCAGGTATTCATAACTTCTACAAACTAAACAGTACCTTTGGAGGTGGGCACAGAACCTACTTTGAAACAGACTCTGCAGGACTGCTGTGCCAAACCTGGCATCACTTCTGGACAGGATGTCAGACTGTAATACATTGTAAAGTGTGTACAGTTTTCCAGGTAGCTGCTTTACAGATGTCCACTAGCAGAACATCCCTGGCAGCTGCTATGGTAGCAGCTGTGCCTGGCTCTCAATCCTGTTGGGGGTTCCCTTCCCACCTTAGAACAACAAAACTGGATACACTGTACTATCCAGTGAGAAACGGACCTTTTAGATGCTGGGTACCCTTTCCCACATCTCCATAAGTCAGGAACAGCTGGTTTCTGTCCTGCCTATGGTCCCTAGTGGTTGTCATGTAGTAACTAAGAGCTCTCTTGACATCCAGACTGTGGAGCCTCCTTTCACCAGAAGCAGAGTGCTCAGTGAAAAAAGACAGGTAGGGTCATAATTTAGTTCAAGTGGAAATCAAGCCACTTTAGGGAGAAATGTTCTGTTTGTTCTCAGGACCACTTTGTCCTTGTGGAAGGAAATATAGTCCTGGTCTATGCAGAAGCATGGAGCTCACCGATTCTTCTGGCAGAAGTCATTGCTACTAGGAAACTGTTTTCCATGTGACATATTTTAGATGAGCTGAAGACATGGGCTCAAAAGGAGCCCCCATGGGTTTGGCTATACATACATTGAGGTCCCATGCCAGCATTGGATCCCTGTGAGGGGGGGGTGCAAATGGGAAAGGCCCTTAAAGAACCTCTTAAAAATAGGGTCTGAGGCCAGAGAAATCCTTTGCCTGGCTGAAATGTGAGCAGATGCTACAGTCAGATGTACCTTCAGGGTACTGGGCTGAAGGCCCAAAGAATGCAAATAAGTAAGATCAATCAATCAATTACTTTATTTAACCAGGCATAAACACCATTGAGCAAGCTCATTTTCAAGGAGGTCCTGGGCATTAATACAATACAGTACACTTCATAAGATTACAATTACGGTGGACAGCGGTGCAAAAAAAAGATAATCCAGCATGGCTGGTACCCCAGCCTGTGTTGGTACAATTTTTTAGTAGGAACACCACATAGAAAACCGTTTCCATTGTGCAGCATAAGTTTTCTTAGTGGAGGGCTTACTGTAGCCCCTCAAAATATCCAGGACACCTTCAGAAACATTTAAGCCTGCATATTTTAGGTCCTCAAGAACCAGGCCTTGAGCCTGAGGATCTGAGGTTTGGGTACAGGAGCCTCTCCTGATTGGAGGTTAACAGGTTATGCCTCCTGGAAAGGTGTATCGGCTCAGCCATAGACATGGAGAGCAGTAGAGAGTACCAGGCTGCCTGAGCCAATCTGGAACTATCAAGATCACGGATGCTGACTGGGACCTGAGCTTGAGCAAAACCCTGTACACCAAGGGGAAGGGAGGAAAAGCATACTGATGTTTCCCTGACCAATCCAGGATTAGAGCATCCAGGGGAACTGTTTCCCGCTCTGCTGGTCTGCAACAATAATTTGGCAGGTGGTGGTTCTGGTGGGGTGCAAACAAGTCTACCTCTGTAGTGCCTCACCTCCTGAAAATCACTTCCACCACTTGTCATTTAGAGTCCATTTGTGATGGGCCTGGTTGATCCAACTCAAGGTTTCTGCCAAGATATTGTCCTTGCCAGGCAGATGAATGGCCTGTAGAGAAACTCCCAAGGAGTATGCCAGACTCCATATTTTCATGGTTTCTGTGCAGATAGGATTTGACCTTGCCCCTCTCTGCTTGTTTATGTAGTACATAGTGGTGGTAGTGTCTGTTCTGATCTGTACCACCTTTCCCTGGAGAAGTGGAGTGAAGGCCTTTAGTGCCAACAATACTGCTCTGAGCTCCAGCAGGTTTATGTGCAGGAGTGACTCTGCACTTGACCATGTGCCATGGGTGGTGTGATCTCCCAGGTGGGCACCCCACCTCAAAAGTGATGCATCCATTGTGAGAATTACTAATGAGGGCTCTTGTTGAAAAGAAACCCCTTCTCTCAGATTGGTTTCCTCTTTCCACCATTTGAGAGCCTGTAACATAGTTCCCGTTACTGGAATCAATTTTAAAAGAGGGTCTCTTCTCTGGCACCAGTGAGCCCTGAGGTGAAACTGGATGTCCCTCATTTGGAATCTGGATCCCAGCACTGTGCCAGTGGCAGCTGCCATGTGGCCCAGCAGCTGAAGAAACTGTCTTACAGTTTTTGGTTTGTTCAGGATGAATTAACCTGCTATCTATCTGTTGCATGCTCCTTAGCCTGTCCAGAGGCAGATATGCCTTGCCCTGCAGGGTATTTAACTCGGCTCCTATGAACTGCAATGGCCGAGCACGTCAAAAGACCTACTTTTTTAGATTTATCAGGAATCCTAGAGACTCCAAGAGCTCTTGGGTGAGTTGCAGCTGCTCCCTGATGTGCTGGGGTGATTTTCCCACCACCCGCCAGTCATCTAGTTATGGGAAGACTGTGACACCTTGCTTTCGAAGGTGTGCCACTACCACTGCCAGACACTTTGTGAACACCCTTGGTGTTGAAGTGAGACCGAAGGGCAGGGTTGAGAACTGATAGTGATCTGAAAGGAGTCTGAACCTGAGGTATTTTCTGTGAGACTCCCTTATGGGGATGTGAAAATAGGTGTATTTTAGGTCCAATGAAGCCAACCAGTCTCCTTTTGGAGGGTTGGCAGAATCAATGCCAGTGTTACCATTTTGAACTTTGGTTTTGTCAGGTATCTGTTTAAGATCCTGAGGTCTAAGATAGGCTGCCACTCTCATTTTTCTTTGTGGTAAGGAAGTATCTTGAGTAAAATCGTTTTCCCTTTAAGTGGATTGGTACTGGTTCCTCAGCTTGTGACAGAAGCAGCTTTTGAACCTCTGTTTCAGGAATTTTCTCTATGCATTTGAGGATGGCTTGAAAACTTGGGTTCTTAAAGGTGGGAGGGATTTGAAAGTTAGAGACAATCCTGGCTCACTACTTCCAGGACCCACTTGTCTGTGGTGTTGTTTTTCCAAGCATGAAAAAGTGAGCCAGTCTGCCTCCTACAGGCAGTAGGGAGGTGGCTTGTACAGACACGTCAGGGTGCCTGCTTTGCTTGAGGCTGAGCTTGGGATTGAGAAACATGCCTGGAACCCCTTCTACCCCTGCCTCTGAAGTATCCCTGCTGTGGATACTGCTGGTACTAAGGCATAGCCACGGCCTGGAAAAAGGGCCTGCTTTGAAAGGATTTGTCCCTGCCTCCCCTTCCATATGTGCTGGTAGATGGGAAAGCTTTATCTTTTGCAGAATTGCTTCTGTAGGTGGCCTTGTATTCATCCACCTTTTTTATATAAGCCTCTGTCTTTTCCCAAAAAGAGTTTTCCTCCAATAGAAATCCAATGCCTTGGTTTGTGTATCCTGGGTAAGATTTGTGGATCTTAGCCAAGCAAACCTTCTCTGAGCCAAGTGTTTGCCATCCACCTGGCAGCTGTGTCATTTGAATCAGCAGCCATTTGAAATTGATATTTAGCTGCTTCCAAATCAAACCTGGCTGTTTCCAGCTAAGTCAGCTGAAAGGGGAGACTGTGCCTTGTCTGACATAGCAAGGACTGACTGCCAAAGAGATTTTTGGTATTGTGCAGCATAGGCCTGGAAGTTTGCCTGCCTGATGGCCAAGGAAGATGAAAGGTAACCCTTCTTGGCCATGCTATCAATCTTCCTAGAGTCTTTGTCTGGAGAATGGAAGGCTAGTGGAACCCTTGCCTTGTCACAGGCTGCCACTTGCACCACCCCTTGGTGGTCAGGGTGAGAGAACAAAAATTCAGCACCCTGCCTTTCTGATACTTTTTATCCAACCTCTTATCCAGAGGGGGAGCAGTATTAGGTGTTTGCAAAATATTTAAGACATCCTCCTTAAAGAACTTGTTAACAAGAAGAAGAAGCGTTATTCGTGGGTGTCAGCCCCATCATTTCCATATATGCAGCTTCTTCTTCATCCTCAGTCACCTTACTTGTGGGGATGTCTAATGCATCCACCATCCATCTTACAAAAGTATAGTGTGAGGAAAAATCCTCTGATGCCCTAGGAGGAGATCCAGAGTCTTGTTCAGGGGAAACCTCTGGTTCAATGGGGTCCCCATCATCCTCCACATCAATATCAACATACATTTCTTGTTCAAAAAGGGAAGATTGAGAAGAAGAGCCAGTCTGTTTGGCAGGAGTCTGAGGCAAAGGAACAGTCAACCCCTGTAAAGCCTGGATAACTCAAAAGGCCCGTGCAATCTCATCAGCAGTTGGTATTTTCATTGCAGGCACAGAAGTCCCCAAATGCTGCTCAGCTGGGGGTTCTGTGTGCTTTGTTTTCTTGGATTTTTTAGAGAGAACCATTTTGGGATAAAGTGGAAAGGGAACTACATCAAATGTCTAGCTTAACATTAGACATGGCATTATTTTATTACACCGACAAAGCTTAGAGAGAAATTATACCAAGCACAAGCAGGTATCTGGTTATTGGCAGCAAAAAAAGGCAATAAAAAGACAGTGGCTAACCCCTACCAGTCCCATGCAACACGGATAGGAAGATATTGTGATGGAAATTTATAATATGGAACCACTAACAGCAGGCCTAAGTTACAATCCAAACACCTTATTCTGATTCACTAATCAGTGAAATGGTTGGATAGTGTGGATTATGGCACATCAATCATATGTGATCCCCTGAACAGTCTAACTAGTTTTTTGCTTTATATCATCAGGGAATGACAAAAGAGAAAGTATACAATAGCTAGATGGGTAGGCTACAGTATAGTGGCAGGTTTAGGGGCGAACTAGAAGGATGCCAGGGAAGTGTTCATGTTCTGAGACAAACAGATTTCTACTGAACAAACACCATGCTCTCCTTCATAAATTATGATATTACCTCCATTTATTATGTTATCTCTTGGAATTTGAATGAATAATGAGACAAGATTGTTTAAAAACAGAAAGTTTATTTTAGACAACAGAAGCGATGAGATGAAAATGAAAAATTGTTGGAGAGCATAAGCAGAATATTGGACTGGTTATTCCTGTCTACGTGTAGACTCTGCTACGTTATGATAATTTTAGCCCTGCTAGTTGTTTACTGGATGTGAACTGTCTGTTGGACTATGCACCTGTAAAGAGAGTAAAAAATACTTCAATAACAATCATGATTACAAAAAAAAATTAAGAATAAAAGACTCTTTTCTTTGCCCAGATCATAAGGGAAGTGGCATCTGTAACGACAGAGCCATACTCAGTCAGGGGGCACATGCATCTTTGGGTGAGTCTTTTTTGTCAGGTGCCAGGTACTTTGCAATATGATAGAGCAGACCCAATTTTTGATGAACAGTTCTTATGGTGTTGGTCATATGAGCATCAAATGAGAGGGGGGATTGACGGTAAAAGCAAGGTATTTGAATTCATTAACTATTTCCAGTTTCATTCATCTAAGGTTGAGATAGTGAAGTCCTGGGAAAATCTTCTAACTTTTGGAGATAACCCGAGTAACATGGCTTTTGTTTTAGAGGTGTTTAGGACCAATTTTTCATTTGTAAACCACTGGTGAAGGGAACAGAAGTTGTGCCCAAAGATTTTGTTGACAGTGATGGTATCTTTCCCATGCACAAAGATGACTGCATCATCTATATACAGAAGGGTCTTGGCAGTATTACAGAGCTTGGGTAGGTCATTGATGAAAAGAGTAACTAGGAAAGAGCCTAGAATGGATCCCTGGAGGACCCTACAGTAGATGGTGTTTGCTCTAGACAGGACTTTACCAATTTTGACAAACTGTGAATTTGTCTTGCAGATAGCTGGAGAACCACAAAGTAGCTGGGCCCCCAGTCTCAACCCAGTCAGCTTCTATATGAGCAAATCATGGTCCACCAAATTTAAGGACTTGGTCACATCCATGAACACTGCACTGGTCAGCAGACCACTGTCACAGCATGGGTGCACTGCATCTGTGAGACTGACCAATGCTGTGCATGTTCCGTGACCCTTCCTGAAGCTGTGTTGCTCCTTGCAGAGTAGCCTGTGTTGGTCTAAGTAGGAAATGAGCTGATTATTCAATCCTCTCCTGCACCTTAGCCAAAGCCAATAGTACAGAAAGAAAAATTACTCACCTTAGTAATTGTGTTTCTTCTAATGGAGTCTTGCTGTATTCTGACATTATGCAGTTAGCCCAGCACTTGAACTGCTCTGGAGAGGAAAGAGTTAACTCTATGCCAGAGCATAAAATGTTGAGCTTGAGCTCGGTTCAAACCTCTGTCTGCTGTACTTTGAAGTGTAACCGTCAGATTCTTATAAGCTAACACTAACTGACACCCCCACTATGTGGAAATTATAAAATTCACTAGCCAAAAAGGCAACCAAATATTTTGGATCCCCAAAAGACTCAAGTCGAGAAATCCAAAACAAAAACTAGGTAGTGAACAAAAATCATTACCAAAACATCTAAATAACCCACTCCCCCATCTAAAGAGGGGAGAGTGCCAAGTACACCCCTGAGGTGCAACACTGCACCTTCCAGCCCACTTCCCAAAAACCAGGTTCTGAGAGGGGAGGCAGGGAGGAAGGTCAGAATACAGCAAGACTCCATTAGAAGAAACATAATTACTGATGTGAGTAATTTTTTTTCAAACAACATGAAGTCTTGCTGTATTCTGACATTATACGAACTACAAGCAGTACCTCCATGGAGGAGGAGTATCGAACCTATTTTGGGAATAGGCTGTGCAGTACTACTGTGCCAAACCTAGCATCACTCCTAGCCTGGATATCCAGAGGTAATGCTTGGTGAATGTATGGACTGTTTCCAGGTGGCTGCCTTGCATATCTCTAATAAGGGTATATCTCTGGCAGCAGCCAGAAAGCAACTGTACCTCTAGTTGAATGAGCCCTCAGGCCTGAGGGGGTCTGCCTAGCTTTTCATAGCAGAATTGTATACAGAGACGATCAACCTGGCAATAGTTCTCTTAGTAGCAGGTTTACCCTTCCCCACTTCACCACAAGTGAGGAACAACTGGAGGGAGTCAAACCTAAGTGCCTTAGTACGCTCAGTGTAGTAGTTAAGAGCCCTTTTAACATCCAAACTGTGTAATCTTCTCTCTCCTGAAGAAGAATGATCAGTGAAGAATACAGGAAGGGACATGGATTGGTTCAGATGAAAATCTGAAACCACTTTGAGTAAGAACCTCCTGTTGGTTCTAGGACCACCTTATCTCTATGGAATGAGATAAAATCAGGCTCCACTGACAGAGCCTGCAATTCCTTCGATACACCTGGCAGAGGTAATAGCTACTAGGAACTCAGTTTTCCAAGTCAATTACCTAAGCTCTGCTGAGGACAAAGGCTCAAAGGGGGTTGCATAAGTTGAGCAATGCAAACATTAAGAACCCAAGCAGGAGTAGGATCCTAAGGGGGATTGGTATGAAGCAATCCTTTGAAGACTTTACAGAAAACAGGGCGATATGCCAGTGAGGAGGGCTTTCCCCACTGACAGAAAAACAGAAACAGCTGACAAGTGTACTATGAGGGTAGCTAGTCTGAGGCCTAGGCCATTAAGATGAACCATGTAATCCAGAACTGTAGACAAGGCTGCAGTGTCTGGGGATATATGCTTCTTGGAACACCAGATGCTGAATCTTTTCCATTTGGAGTTATAAATCTTTCTGGTGGCAGGTTTTCTAGGGGCTTTGAGATTGTCCAGAACACCTTGAGATAGATGCAAATTTGCATATTCTAGCTCTTCAAGAGCCATGCCTTGAGATTGAGAGACCGAAGGTTGGTGTACCAGATCCTACCCTGAGAGAAGGTTAACAGGTTGTGATTCCTGGGGAGAGATAGGGGAAGATGGACTGCTAGGGACAGCAACAGGGGATACCAAGGCTGTCTGGCCCAGTCTGGAGCAATCAGGATCACTTTGCAAGATTGTGACCTTATTTTGACCAGGACTTTGAACAGTAGAGGAAAAGGAGGAAAGGCATACAGAAATTTCCCCTCCCAATCCAGAATTAGAGCATCCAGGGGGACTGAACCGAAGACTGGGTGTCTGTAACAAAAGAGGTGAAGTTGGTGATTGTCTGGGCTGCAAAGAGATCTACTTCTGGGGTGCCCCACCTTGAAAAGATCACTTTTAACACTAGGGGGTTCAGGGACCATTCGTGATGGCCCTGGGAAATCCTACTCAATGCATCTGCTAGCACATTGTCCTTTCCTGGAAGGTGGACTGCTACCAGAGAGGTCTGTAAAGAATAAGCCAGGGACTATAATTTTATGCTTCCATGCACAAGGCCATAGACTGAGTGCCTCCTGCTTGTTGATGTACCACATGGTGGTGGTGTTGTCTGTCCTGACCTGAACCACCTTGTTCTGTACTGATTTTGAGAAGGTTCGTAGAGGCAGGTACACTGCACTGAGCTCCAGAAGACTGATGTGGAGAAAAGACTCCTGAGGGACCACACTCCCTGAGCTGTTGTCCTGATCCAACCATCATTGGAGAGCCTGGATCAGGGTCTGAGTCACTGGAATAAGCTTGGTTAGAGGATCATTTTCTGAGACCAAAAAGCCCTCAAATGGAACTGGATGTCCCTCATCTGAAATCTGGCCATCTGGACCACTGCAGTGGAAGCTGCCATGTGGCCCAGGAGTTGAAGGAAATGCCTTGCTGGTTGAGACACCAGAAGGTGAAAAGAGGAAGCCAGCTCTGTAATGGCCTTTACCCTTGCCAGAGGGAGAAAGGCTCTTGCTTTGACAGTATCCAACTCTACCCCTATGAAGGTCAAGAGTTGCACTGGCTCGAGAACTGATTTGGGAAGATTGAGGAGGAATCCTAGAGAAGTAAGCACTTGTTGGGTCACTTGCAAATTTGACTTGACTTGGTCTGGAGACTGACCCACAATGAGCCAGTTGTCCAGGTATGGGAATATGGAAATGTTTTGTCTCCTTAGGAAGGCCACTGCTACTCTAGGCATTTTGTAAACACCTTGGAGCTGATGTTAGGCGAAGGGCATTGCTTTGAACTGATAATGGCCTGAAGGCAGTTCAAACCTGAGGTACTTTCTGTGGGAGCACCTGATGAGAATGTGAAAGTAGGCATCCTTTGAGGTCCGGGAGGCTAGCATCCCCTGGCCTTAGAGAGGAAGAATTATTCCCAAGTCACCATTTTGAATTTTGGCTTTACTAGATGCTTGTTTAAGTATCTTAAATCTAGGATGGGCCGCTACTCCCCTGTTTTTTTTGTGGGGGTAAGGAAGTATCTGGAGTACAGACATTTGCCCCTGTGAGGTATAGGAACTGTCTCTATGGCTCTGAGAGGCAGCAAAGATGAAACCCCTGCTTCTAGGGCAATGGTTTCGGAAATGTTTGCAGGTGGAAAGAACCTGACCCCCAGCTTTGGAAATTTTTTGAAGCTGAGGGCCAGTCCCTGGCTTACTACCTCCAGGACCCACTTGTCTGAGGTAACAGACTTCCAGTACTGGAAGTAGTAAGCCAGCCTGCCTCCTACAGGAATTGGGGAGTCAACCCGGGCTGACACATCACGGTGTCTGCTTGGCAGGAGCCTTAGGCTGAGAGGAGGATGCAACCCTGCTCATCCCCCTTCTGCCTCTCCCTCTGAAGAACCCCCTATGAGAAAAAAGAAGAGGAGGCCTGTGCCTGGTAGAAAGGCCTGTGAAAGGGCCTGCCGCTGCCCCTGTCACTAGCTTGCTGCTTCTGAGGAGTTGCCTGTCTTTCCTTGGCCTGTGCACTCCTGTAGGTGGTCCTATACTCATCCATCTTTTTCATATAATTCTCTGTCTGCTCCCCAAACAGAGATTTCTCAATGTCAGGGAAATCCATGGCCTTAGCCTGGGTGTCCTGTGATAAGCTATTACATCTGAGCCAAGCCAGTCTCTGCAGAGCCACAGATGTAGTCATGACTCGTGATGACACATCACTGGAGTCCACAGCAGCATGAAGAAAAAATTACTCAGCTTAGTAATGTTGTTTCTTCTAATGGAGTCTTGCTATATTATGACATATGCAGTATAACCCCAGGTTAGAACTGCTCTGGAGGTGAAAGAGTCAACTTTCATGCAAAGCATGGAATCCTAAGCGCGAGCTCGGTTGAACACTCTGTCTGTTGAAACTCAAACTTAAACTGTCAGATCTTTACGAGCAAAAACTCACTAATTTTCTGTATGGAAGCCGTAAACCTACACTAGCCATTGGCTACTAACTACAAAAACACCTTTTTGATCTTGATCCCAAAACAAAAGACTCAAGTCGGGGGATTCAAGAAGAAACTAAAGCATAACACCTAAGCACCCTCGAAGGGTGAAATAAAGTGGGCATCAAAGAAGTGCCAACATTACACTTGCCCACCCACATCCCAAAAACAGAGGTTCTGAGAGGGGCAGGCTGGGGGGGGAGGTCATAATATAGCAAGACTCCATTAGAAGAAACAACATTACTAAGGTGAGTAATTTTTTCTTCAAACAACATGAAGTCTTGCTATATTATAAACATGCTCTGTTCACAGCAGTACCTCCATGGAGGAGAACAGAACCTACTTGGGAAATAGGCTCTGAAGCACAGCTGTGCCAAATCAAGCATCACTCCTAGCCTGGATATCCAAGGGTAATGCTTAGTAAAAGTGTGAACTGTTTTCCAGGTAGCTGCTTGACATATCTCTAGGATAGGAATGTCCCTGGCAGCAGCCAGAGACGCAGCTGTACCTCTGGTAGAGTGAGCCCTCAGGCCTGAGGGAGGAACCTTACCCAGTTTTTCATAACAGAATTGGATACAAGAGACAATCCACCTGGCAATGGATATTTTAGTGGCAGGTTTCCCTTTACCAACCTCACCATAAGTGAGGAACAATTGGA
Source organism: Neoceratodus forsteri (assembly GCA_016271365.2). NCBI lineage: Eukaryota > Metazoa > Chordata > Ceratodontiformes > Ceratodontidae > Neoceratodus > Neoceratodus forsteri. Next base: position 675,076,424 of record CM028131.1, on the reverse strand, counting down.
GGGATTCGAACCTGTGGCCCTTGGTACGTTCTATATAGTAACTAAGGGCTCTTTTGACATCTAAACTGTGCAATCTCCTCTCACCAGAGGAGGAATGGTCAGTGAAGTACACAGGAAGAGACATGGATTGATTAAGGTGAGTCTGAAACCACCTTAGGCAAAAACTTCCTGTTAATCCTGAGGACTACCTTATTTCTATGAAAGGAGATAAAATCAGGCTCCACTGACAAGGCTTGTAGCTCACTTATGCGCCTGGCAGAGGTGATGGCTACCAGAAACACAGTTTTCCAAGTCAAGTACTTCAGCTCTGCTGAAGACAATGGCTCAAAAGGGGGTTGCATAAGCTGAGCGATGCAAATATTAAGATCCCAAGCAGGGGCAGGGTCCCTGAACGAGGGATTGGTGTGAAGCAACCCTTTAAAAAACTTGGAGAACACAGGGTGAGCTGATAAAGAAGAGGGCTTACCGGCTGACAAGAAGACAGACACAGCTGCCAAGTGCACCTTTAGGTAGCTGGCCTCAGCCCCAAGGAATTCAAATGCACCAAATAATCCAGGATCGTGGGCACACCAGCAGATTCTGGAAATATGTTTACCAGCACACTATATGGAAAACTTCATTTTGAATTATAGGTAGCCCTGGTGGCAGGCTTCCTAGAGGCCTTCAAGATATCAATACACCTTGAGAAAGGTGTAGGTCAGCAAACTCTAACTCTTCAAGAGTCAAGCCTTGAGATTGAGAGATTTGAGGTTCGGATACAAACTCTCCCTGGGCACAGGTTAACAGGTTGTGATTCCTGGGAAGGCATAGGGAGGGTGGACTGCTAAGGACATGAGGAGTGGGTACCAGGGCTGCCTGGCCCAATCTGGAGCAATCAGGATCATCTTGCAGGATTGAGATCTGATTCTGACTAGCACTTTGAAAAAGAAGGAAAGGGGAAAAGCATAGAAACTTCCTTCCCAACTGAGAAGGAAGGCATCCAGAGGGACTGAGCCCAACACTGGGGCCTGCAACAAAAGGGAAGTTGGTGATTGTCTGGGGCTGCAAGAGATCTGTTGCAGAGTGCCCCATCTGGCAACTATTACCTCCAGTACTAGGGGATCCAGTGCCCATTTGTGATGGCCCTGGTAAATCCTGCTGAGAGCATCCGCTAGGACATTGTCCTTGCCTGGGAGGTGAACTGCCATAAGAGGGCATTCAGAGAATATGCCAGAGACCACAACTTCATTGCCTTGGTTGCACAAGGCCGTAGACCGAGTGCCCCTTGTTTGCTGATGTACCACATTGTAGTGGTATTGTCTGTTCTGACCTGAACAGCCTTGTTCTGGACAGATGTGGAAAAACCTGGAGTGCTAGGAAAACTGCTCTGAGTTCCAGCAAATTGATGGAGCAGAGACTCCTGAGGTGACCACAGCCCCTGAGTGGAAAGGTCGCCCATGTGAGCTCCCCACCCCAAGAGGATGCATCTGTAGTAAGGGTCAAGGAATGAGACTGGGGGAGTGAAGGAACCCTGTCTCAGATTGTTCTGATCCTGCCACCACTGGAGGCCTGGATCAGGGTTCGAGTCACTGGAATCAATTTGGTTACAGGATCCGTCCTTTGAGACCAAAAGGCTCTCAAATAGAACTGAATGTCCCTCATCTGAAATCTCGCTCCCTGCACTACTGCTGTAGAAGCAGCCATGTGCCCCAGGAGCTGTAGAAAATGCCTTGCTGGTTGAGAGACCTGCAGGGTGAAAGAGGAGGCCAGAGACACCAGGGTCCTTGCTCTCTCCAGAGGAAGGAAGGCTCTGGCTTCTTTTGTGTTCAGTTCTGCGCCTATAAAGGTGAGAAGCTGGACAGGCTCCAGAACTGACTTTGGAAGATTGAGAGAAACCTAGAGATGTAAGCAGGTGCTGGGTTACTTGTAAATGAAGTTTGACCTGTTCTGGAGACTGGCCTACAATGAGCCAGTCATCCAGATAAGAAAGATGGCAATCTTTGCCTTCTTAAATGAGCAACTGCTACTGCCAGACATTTGTGAACACCCTTGGAGCCGAGGAGGCCGAAGGGCATTGCTCTGAACTGGTAATGGCCTGAGGGCAGTTCGAATCTGAGGTACTTTCGATGGGAGCTTCTGATGAGAACATGGAAGTAGGCATCCTTGAGGTCCAGGGAGGCTAGCCAGTCCCTGGCCTTAGAGAGGTAAAAATAATCCCAGGGTCACCATTTTGAACTTTGGTTTTAAAAGGTGCTTGTTTAGATACCTGAGATCCAGAATGGGCCGCCATTCTCCTGTCTTTTTTGGGGTAAGGAAGTACCTGGAGTACAACCCTTTGCCCTGGTGTATGGGTAGAACCCTTTCCATGGCTCTGAGAGCCAGGAGGGCGAAACTTCTGCTTCAGGGCAAGTGCCTCTGATGGGTTTGCAGGTGGAAAGATCTGGCTCTCATCTTCAGAATTTTTGAAGCTGAGAACCAGTCCTGGCTTACTACTTCCAGGACCCACTTGTCTGATGTTAAGACTTCAGTCCTGGACAAAGTAAGCCATGCCCCTACCGGTGGTGGAGAATCGGCCCTGGCTACCCCATCAGGAGCCTGTTTTGCAGGGCTTTGGGTTGAGGGGTAGAAGCAGGCTTACTAGAGCCCCTTCTGCCCCTTCCTCTAAAGAACCCCCTCTGGGCATAAGCAGAAGAGGGCGCCTGGGGTTGGTAAAACGGCCTATGAAAAGGCCTGCCCCTGACATGCTGCCTTTGAGGAGTGACTTGCCTTTCTTTGGCCTGTGCACTCCTATAGGTGGTCCTATACTCATCCATTTTCTTCATATAATTCTCTGTCTGCTCCCAAACAGAGAATTTCCACAACAGGAAAATCCATAGCCTTAGACTGGGTATCCTGTGACAGAGGCAGTACATCTGAGCCAAGCCATTCTGCGAAGAGACACAGATGTAGCCATAACTCTAGATGAAACATCATTAGAGTCTACAGCAGCATGAAATTGCACCTTGGATGCCTCAATACCATCCGCAGCCACCTGCTCCAACTTACTGGCAAGCTGTTCAGGGGCCTGTTTTTGCTAGGGCCAGGACAGTATCCCACCTAGATTTCTGGTACCTAGCTGCGTAAGCCATATAATTTGCCTACCTGAGTCCCAAAGATGCTGCCATGTACTGCTTTTTTGCCATGGCATCCATCCTCCTGGAATCCTTTTCAGGAGGGTGAGAGGCTAGAGGAATATTAGCTTTGTCACAGGCTGCAGCCTGCACTACCCCCACATAGCTGCACTGCTGAGATAAGAACTCTGTATCAGAGCCTGATAAAGCATACCTCTTGTCCATCCTTTTATCCACAGAGAGGATAGAATGGAGGTTTTCAAATTTTACTGTCTGTTTCCTAAAGATTTATACAAGGAATAGACAGTCTCCTAGACTCTGGAATATCCATCATTTCCACAAAATCAGGCTCTTCTTGATCATCAACAGCTTCCTCAACAGGGAGTTGCAGAGTGTCAACAACTTTCTTGTAAAACAAAAATGAGAAGGGACTCAGATAGCCTGGGAGGGATACTTCTGAGGGTCTGTCTGGAGAGATGTCAGGTTCAATGGGCACATCAGACTGTCAAAATCACAGTCACTCTCCTCGTACCCCTCCTCCCCTTCCCCTGGTTCATAAAAATCTTCAAAATCATAATCTTGAACCAAGGGAACCGACTGAACCGGGCGCTTGCCCAATGGTGCCAGTTCGGACGGAACTGGGGAAAGAGACTGGACAATTTGGATAGCTTTGGCTATTTCTTCAGCGGTTGGAGAAAGAACTTTTGGCCCCAAACTAGCTGACCTTCTAGCCCTTTTAGTTGGAACTGGCTCCTCAGAGCTGGTTCTTCGTTGCCAGAAGCATTGCCTGGTCAGAGGCACTCCCTCAGGTCGGTTGGAACCGAACCGGGCTAACCATCGGGTCAGCGGACTTTTTAGCCTCCTTTCCTGACCTACCAATTCTTTTCTCCATGGTGGCAGCAGGAATATTCTTACAAATCTGGCAGTCTGCACTGGGCGGTCAAACCCCAGACAATATACACAAATGGTGTGTGGGTCAGCCTTGGCAAGAGCTTCCCCACAGAGGCCACAGTGCTGAAACGCAGTGGGTCCTGTTTTCTTTGGGTTTCTCAGACAAAGGTGGGGACTGGGAGGAGACCTGGGAGATTAAGGTGCTGTATGCTAGGGACAGGCTGCACCTTAATTTGGAGGTGAAGGAAATCCTTAAGCTCAAACTAGCTGGGTTCATCAGGGAAATGTGGGGTTTAAACTTGTGAAGAAGGAGGGATCAAAAATGGGCAGTGCCATCAGGTGCGATAAATGAGGACATGGTCTCCACTCCTGTAGGGGCATGGGAGATATGGAAATGGGTCCGAGATAGGGTGCAGGAGCTGAGAAATGGGAGCTCAAGGGGAGAAAGGAGAGGAGGGAAGGGGTGGAAGTGGTCCTGATAAATGCCAGGAGCTTAGGAAATAAAAATGCCTTAGCTCAGGCGATGCTAGTTGAGGGGAGGTAAATGTGGCAGCAGTCACTGAGACCTGGACCACTAAGGGCACGAGTGGAACCTAAATCTGGAGGGCTACATTATGTTCCAGAAAAGATAGGGGAGGAAGAGGCGGTGGTGTAGCACTGTTAGTCAGAAATGGCATGGGTAGTGGAGGGTAGAGGAGGCAGAGGGAAGATGGAGGTTATTTGGGTCACCTTGCTGACGCGGGGAGTAAGAGAGCAAAGGTTGGAGTCGTGTACAGACCACCAGCACTGGCGGAGGTCCTGGGAAAGAAAGTTTGTGGCAAATCTCAAGGCACTGTAGATTGGCAAGGAAAGGGTAGGTAATGGTGAGACCCCAACATGCCAGGAACAGACTGGGGACTATAAGCGTCACTAGTGGCCAAGAGAGCAGATGCTGCTGAATGTCTTCCAGGATGTGTTTCTGATACAACAGGTGGGTGAGCCCAAGTGAACGGCCCAGACACTGGGCGTGGTCCTGGTGGGCAGTGATCAGATTAGGGCCCTATAGGGGAGTGGACTCGTTGGTTCGGAGTAATCACGCCACAGTCTGGTTCTTCCTGGACCTGGGGGAGGGAAAGCCAACAAGGATGGTAGTATCTGACTTTAGGGGTGCAGACTTCAGGGAGATGGGAAAGATCCTTAAAGATCATCTGGACAGGATAATGCCGGATATGGATGCCAGCAGCAGGTGGGGGATCATTAGGAAGGGAATACAGGAGGTTACCAGAGGTTCCTGCGCAAGAGAAAGGAGTAAGTTCGGTAAGACCAGAAAACCCTGCCGGTGGACCCGGGATGTGGTGAGGGAAAAGAAGGCGGCCTATAGGCGCTTCAAGCGCTCAAGGAGTGAAGGGGATCAGGAGGAATATGAGCCGACAGCCAAGAGAGTCACCAGGGTGGTGAGAGCAGCTAAGGCAAAAAAGCAGCAGTCCTTGGCCAGTGGGATCTGGAGGGGGGGGGACAAGGGATTCTTTAGATACATAGGGGGGAAAAAAGGAAAGTAAGGGGGCAGATCAGCAAGATAAGGATAGAGGGACGTTGGGCACAGGAGGCAGGCAACAGGCAGAAGTCCTAAATGAGTACTTTGCCTCATTTTTTTACCAGGGGGTGGAGGGGCTATGTCTTGCGAGGGAGCGGGGCAAACCAGAGCAAGGGGTGGGACCGTGAGATCAAGGACCCTGACGGGACTGGGGAAAGGGAGTGGCCACCACAGACAGATGGGGCATAGCAGTACATGGTGAAAAGGGGAGGACGTGGAGACTGAGATCCCAATAGAGAGAGTAAGGAAGCCCTCGGGTCCCTTCGGATGGAGAAAGCACCTTGGCCAGATGAGATACATCCCAGGGTGCTGAGGGAACTGGCAGGTGTCCTGGCAGTCCCTCTAGCGAGCTTTCAACATCTCTCTGAGGACTGGGTGGATGCCACAAGACTGGAGGGTGGCCCATGTTGTGCCGATCAAGAGAGGAGGCAGGAAATTACAGGCCCATTAGCCTGACATTGGTGATTAGCAAGTTGATGGAGGGTATTGTCAAGGAAAGGCTGGGGGGTTACTGTAGCAAACTGGGTACTTGGGCGATAGGCAGCATGGCTTTGTCATGGGGACGATCGTGCCAGACAAATCTTGTTGAGTTCTATGACTGGATGGCGGGGCCCTGGACAGGGCAGGACAGTGGGCGTCCTCTTTCTGGACTTTAGAAGCGTTTGATTCGGTACCTCACAGTGGCCTGCTGGCTAAGCTGAAGGAAATGGGGGTAGTGAGACAGTTGTTAAGATGGATAGGAAATTGGCTCTCTGAGTGTACTCGGAAGGTGGTGGTTGGAGGGTTAGCCTCATTCCCAAGGTGGGTTACTAGTGGGGTTCCCCAGGGGTCAGTACTGGAGCCACTCCTATTCAACACCTATATCTCAGACATCGGGGGGGAATCAGGAGTAAGATGAGTCTCTTTGCAGATGACTCAAAGTTGGGTGCAGTGGTGGATGGGGAGGAGGGGGAGGGTGGCCTTGCAGGAGGACCTGGAGGCTCTGGAAAGGTGATCGGGAAAATGGAAACTAAAATTCAGTACGGGGGAAGTGCAAGGTTCTGCACCTGGGAGTCAGAAATCTGACCAGGGCTATACCCTGGGAGGAGACATGATTCAAGTCACGGAGGGTGAGAGGGACCTGGGGGTAGCGGTAGATGTCAAAATGAACAACTCACAGACCTGTAGGAGGCAGCGGCAAGAGCAAATAGGATGCTGGGATGCATCGCAAGGGGGAATACCCCCAGAAAGGCCGAAGTAATCCTTCCACTGTACAACTGCTTGGTTAGGCTACACCTCGAGTTTTGTGTACAGTTTTGGAGACCACATTTAAAGAGGGACATTACACTCCTAGAGAGGGTCCAAAGGAGGACAACCAAATATGATCTGGGGCATGGGGGAGAGAACCTATGAGGAGAGGCTCAAGAAGCTCGACGTGTACACCCTGGAGGAGTGGAGGGACAGGGGGGGACATACTAACATACTAAAAGCCAGCAGAATAGGCCAAAAGGTCTCTCAGTGTCTGCTCGGAAGCCAACAACCTAGTGGCTGCTTGCCTTACCACCCACCCATCCCCCAAGAGGGTCTTCTTTGGTTTCAGTTTCCCCTTGTACCTGTCCCACCCCTTCTTGAAGCCCTCCACTGTGCCCTCCTTCAACAGCCTCCTGGGCAGCGCATTCCACAGCGCCACCACCCTCTCAGTGAAAAAATGCCTCCTACACTCCCCCCTATAATTTCACCCCTCCAATTTCCACTCATGGCCCCTGGTCATTCCCCCTTTTTTAGCCCTAAACAGCTCCTTGGTTCCACTTCTGGTTATTCCTTTTACATACTTGAAAACCTCTATCATATCTCCCCTGTCCCTCCTCTCCTCCAGTGAGTAAAGCCCAAGCTCTTCCAATCTCTCTTCATAAGTCCTCCCCTCCATGCTCTGAATCATCCTGGTCACTCTCCTCTGAACCCTCTCCAGCAGTGCTATGTCCTTCTTCAGATGGGGTCTCCAGAACTGTACACAGTACTCTAGCTGTGGCCTTACCAAAGCATTATAGAGAGGGAGGATCACCTCCCTCCTTCTGGACGTAATTCCCAGGCTATGCAGCCCAGTATCCTGTTGCTTTGGCTGCAGTTCTTCTACAATTTTCCGAGTTGTTCATTTTGACGTCTACCACCACCCCTAAACCCTTTCACCCAATGTGGCTTGTAGTGTCACCCCCGTGTATACAAGGCCCAGATTATTGACTCCCCAAATGAAGTACCTTACGCTTCCCAGTATTAAATTTCAGTCCCCATCTCCTTGACCACCCTCCAGACTATCCAGATCCCCTGGACTGTCTCCCTCGCTTCTTCACAATCTACCAGTGCTCCCAGTTTTAAATCATCCACAAAGAGACTCAACCTATTCCTAACCCCCCCCTCCCTATATCCGAGACGTAGGCATTGAACAAGATTGTCCCCAATACTGAACCTTGAGGAACCCCACTGATTACCTTCCTGGGGGAGGAGAGTATCCCACCCACCATTACCCTCTGTAAACGCCCCGAAAGCCAATTTTCAACTCAGATTAGCTCCTGTCCTCCCACCCCCATCTTTGCTATCAGTCCATTATGGGGCACTGAATCAAACGCCTTGCTGAAATCTAGATATAGGACATCCACCGGCCTATGTTTATCCAAGGCCTCCGTCAGCCAGTCATAAAACTATAGGTGGCTGGACTGACACGATCTCCCCGGGACAAAGCCATACTGTTTATCATCCTGGTGTCCTAACCTTTCCAACTACCTCCCAAGCCTCTCCTTGATAAAGCCCTCCATTACTTTGCCTACCACAGATATCAGACTGACAGGCCTATAATTCCCCATCTCCCTAGAACCCCCATTATGTATAGGCACTGCATAAGCCATCCTCCAGTCCTGTGGCACCCATCCCATCTGCAGAGAGGTGTTAAAGAGTGCAGCCAGTGGAGCTGCCAGCTCCTCCACCAATTCTTTCATTACCTTCGGATGTAATCCATCCGGCCCCAGTGCCTTATCAGTTTTTAGCTTCCTAATGGCCTCCCTCACCTTATCCACTGTGATTTCTCTCCCCCAGTACACTCCCTCATGTAACTTTCCTACTCATTCTGGGTCTGCCCCAGCCTGTACCCTAGCCTCTTTCCATCCACTGGTCTCAAACTGAGACTGACCTCTCAGTTTTGCTGTCTCCTCTTCCTCCCCATCAGGCTGTAGGGATCCTTTGTCACCCTCTGCAAAAATTGAGGCAAAGTACTCATTTAGCACCTTTGCCTGTTTCCCTGCTTCCCGAGCCCATCACCCCACAATCTTAATCCTGTTGATCTGTGTCCTCTCATTTCTCTTCTGTCCTATGTATCTATAGAATCCCTCCCCCCACCGATATCCGTAGCCAGGTTTTTCTCCATCCCTGCCTTGGCGCCTCTTACCACTCTGGTGACCTTCCTGGCCAAAAGTTCATACTCACTGCCCTTATCCCTCTAGAACATTTAAAATGTGATAGACATGATAGAGATCTTTAAGTACATGAAAGGGATCAATAAAGGAGGCCCAGTATGGGTGCTCCAAATGAAGGAGGGTGGGGAACAAGAGTCACGGTAGTAGCTGGAAGGGCAGGCTCAGAGGGGAGAGGAGGAGATGTTATTTCACTGAAAGGGTGGTGGAGCCATGGAATGCACTGCCCAGGGAGCTGGTAGAGATGGAGACTGTGGACGGGTTTAAGAGGGGATGGGACAGGTACAGGTACAGGGGGAAGGTAAATCTGACCAGGCCCAATACAGCTGGAACATGTGGGACTGGAGACAGTATAACCTAAGGGGGAGGGGGGACACCAAAATGGCCCCTCAGTGCGGGTGCTGAAAATCGAGGAGACTCTAGAGACTGTTAGGCCTATTCTGCAGGTGTTTTAGTATGTTGGTATGTAAGATCCAAAAGCCTACAGCACAAGGGAGGCTTTGAGAGGGGAATTAACACTAACAGGCCCCTATAGGACCTGCCGGCATGTGAGCTAGCCAGCCCACAAACCCTCTAAGAAGCTAGTACAAACTTAACTGGATAACAGCCCCTGTATTACTAAAACCTCTCTGCAAATAAACCTGTAATGGTACCCAGTATCCTCATTAATATGTGAAAAACAATAAGTAACAGGCTACTGAAATTATATTCTCTGGAAGAAATTCCGTGCGCTCCCCTTACAGCGTGTAAGCGGTTGGGTAGTGTGTGTATATATATGTAATAATAAATCTATGTATATATACATGTGTGTGTGTGTATATATATATATGTGTATATATATTCATACATACACACACACACATATATATATACACACACACACACACGCACACTCACAATGAAGGGCCACTGCTGACTCTCATAGTACCAGACTTCACTTCACAGCTAGTCCCAGTTCTAGGCGTACTAAAGTCCAACATTATAAAAATCCCACTGGCAGCTGCAAAAGGAAAAAGATCAGGCTTAATCATTACATTTGTTTTAAAGCATTAGGAAGCACCGATTACAGCCCTTCAGCACAATATGGTGATGCGCTACTACCTGCCAGTCAGTCTGTTTAAACAAATGAAAGTACATCAAGTGGGGAAACTAATACAATCACATACTGAAATAACATGTCAAAGAAAGTCCATAAAAGGGTCAGTCCCCTTCTGAGCCAGTAGCCCCAAAGTCCTGGGATTCCTCCGGTTCCATAAGTCCCAGCATCTTCTCAACCTCCGAGGGGTCTTTAAGCATATAGGTCTTGTCCTGCCACACCAGACTCAGTTGGGCTGGATATAGTAGCTGGTGAGAGATTTTGAGCTGCCAAAGACGGCTATGCACACCATCGAGGTACCTACAGCGTTGGCAGGTCTCGAAAGATAGATCTGGATAGATGCATAGCACCGAGTCCCCATATTTGAAAGTGTTCCATCTTCTTGCTGCAGCCAGTATGCGATCACGAACTCCCACTCCTGTACAAGTAACCACCAGAGTCAGCGGTTCACTCTGCTCTTGCATCCCCTGCCTGCAGAGGTAAGCCAAAAGCTTGTTCCAAAGAGAGCAGTGCCTCATCTTTACCCAGGGCTAACAAATATGGTAAGAATGTCTGCATAAAGTCAAGGGGGTCCTCTCCCTCTGCCAGCCCCAATATGCGAATGTTTCAATCCCTCACTTGATTCTCTAGCATCTCGATACGGTGGCAGAGTACTGAAGTGTCCCCAGTAAGCTTAGTGGGAAACCTCCATCGTTTTATTCAAATTTCGTTCCAGCTTTGAGACCGTTTGGTGGGTAAACTCGCTTGGTTTCAGCGTCACCACTCTTTGGGTCAGCAAATCAAATTTTCAGTCCAGGTTCCGGATCGAATCGAACCAGCTGCTGTAGTGTTGAGTGAACTGTCCCAGAGACACTTCTTCCAGATCTGTCGCACAGTGGCCCCTGCCACGCTGTTCTGCAAGGGCCCATCTCCTTTCTTTTTGCTTTTAGGGTGGAAGAAATCTGGTGGTGCAGCCATAAAGCCCAAGTTTTCCCCATGGTATGTCAGTCCAGGACATCCAGAATCTCAGGGGAAAAGCGAAGGCAATGTAAAAACTCCCAAAATTACTTTTAGCAAGAAAAAAATAATAGAAATACACGGAGCTACACAAGGTTGCTGCCTTCCACGTGGCTGCTCAGCAGCACCCCTCAGCTTTCTTGTTTGCTATTAATGACTATACGTATGGGAGCTGACATCCCTGTAGAGGCAACCACAGGTCACAGCCAGATCTTAGGTAGAAGGTAAAATGTGATAATACACCAGTAACAGAATACATGGAACCTGGTAAGATCAGTGGTGTCTCTATTGAATAGCAGGGTGTCCATTAAGCAAAGCAAGAAGTCATATAGTGCTTTGAATGGCAGTATTGCAAGTACAGAAAGAGGAAAGGAATATATAGTGTCTTTCATGTAAGCTGCATCCCAACGCGTTTTACAGCCCTGGAGAGTACATTTCTGCCAGTTTAGGTACATAGGGAGCAGATGAGGTATCCTGCCATGCCTGCTGCTGGTGCAAAATGCAGCAGTTGGGTTACTGACCGGCCTGCCTAAGTCCTGTCATATGACCCTGGTCCTGCGTGAACTGCACTGGCTGCTGGTGAAGTGGCATATCACCTTCAAGGTCGATTTGCTGACCTGTAAAGTCTCATATGGACCGAGCCCTAGTTACCTTAGGAAATTCCTGACTCTGACCACCCCTGTCACCATCTCCACTTCTCTGAGGAGGGTCTCCTTGCGGTTCCCAGTGCTAGCCCCAAATCATTAGGGGACCAAGTGTTTGAGGTTGCTGGTCCAGCTCTTTGGAACTGCCTTCCAAGTCCTTTCGGTGGAGGCTTTTAAGAAGAGCCTTAAAACCTTTTTATTTAATGAGACTTTCAGCCACATTGGGAAAACAGTGCTGTCTGCCTTTTCAAAACCAGTGCCTAACTATCAGATGTACTAGTGTTCAGTGAATGATGGCAATGAGCGTCACTCATTCAGTTGATATCACACTGATGCACTCGAGCTTGATCAGCATGTCCTATCTCAGCTGCTCAGCGGCGACCAGGGGTCGGTGAAGAACCTTTGAAAAAGAGGGGAAAAAAAAAAAATAGAACAGTTGTGAAATTTCGAAGAAGAAATGGTACGTGAATATCAAAAATTGCTTAAAGGGAACCAGCTCGGTGGTGCTGAGGGTCGAGGCACTGGATGCCACACCTCGCACCACGCTGGCGACCCGGAGTTGGGAAAGGACTTGGGTCAATCTGGGGTCAGCCGGGGAGGTAAGGATTGAGTGTCTGGACGACTGCTCTCTTTTCTTGGGGTGGGGGCTTTGTGCTGCATGTGTCAACACAAGAAGAGGGGTTCGACTCGCACCCAGGGTGCTTGGCTGCCTCTGCGGAGGTGGAGACAGCTGCTGCACCCATTGCACGGGCGTGGGTGTGGGGAAGAAAAACTAAGGAAATATACAGGAACCCGGCAGGACCCCAATGGCACTCGGTGGGCCGGAGGGGACGTATTCCCTACCGGGGAGGCTGTAGCCCCCGCCGGGTCCACGGAGGTGGTGGCAAAATAATGTCATGATTAAAAAAAAAAAAAAATTGCTTAAAGGGGAATTTGCAGCATTCTCCCAACAAAACGTGGGAACTCTAAGTCCTGATTATGTAAACTGCACTGGTGGTAATTTTCTTAAATAACCTTTAAAGCTGTATTTGTAATTTATCTGGTGGATTCTGCAACCCTCCGCCTGGTATTATTATTCCAGAGTCCCCTGTGGCAAGTCCTTTGATATCGACTGATGGGCTAAGCTTTGGGGGACTCCCGTGACAGTACAGCTGTTAACGCTAGTGATATAGCCTGTTTGCGCTTCTAGCTCTGTCCGATTGACCAAGGAAGCGCCTGGCTGATCAGTACCAGAGCTAGAAGCGCAAACATGAGCTGTATTTCTTTTAGTATTTTCTAACAGTTGTACTGTCCATGGGAGTCCCCTGCGGCTTAGCCTGTCAGGCACGTTGTCAAAGGGCTTGCCACGGGGGACTTTTAAATAGTAATGCCAAGCAGAGGGTCACAGGATCAAGCAGATAAATTACGTAAATCGCAGCTTTGAAAGTTATTTAAAAAAAATTAACACCAGTGTGTTAAAGCTAATTGGGAGCTATAGGTTCTGTGTTTTTACCGTGGGGAATGCTGACAGTTCCCCTTTAAGCATGCCAGGTTTACTAACCAGAACCCTGAATGACTCCTAGTAAAAAAACACCTTGTTTACTTGTTTCTTGGTATGAAAGTGTGTTACAAATTGTGTAATTGCAACTACTTACTGTATTACTTGCTGTAACTGTAACTATCATTAAGTCTCTTCCTTCCCCATGTGTGGCATATTTATCCACTGGTAAGGTATAATTGCTTTTCATATTAACTGCTTTCCCTTCCTTCTACTCCTGGCTTTATCTATGCTTACGCTCCACTGCTATTCTATCAAATCACCCCCATATCAGTTGTAGTCTGTTGTTTGTTCTAGCTGCCAAAATATATGTATTGCACACACCAGTCGTCATGTTTCATTTGTCAGTATGCAACCTGTAAGTCGCTTCCCTGTGTCATATTAATGTTTACCACCTGCGGTCACCCTATGTGTTACCCTTGTATGTATATCCAGCCTGTATCATGCAACGTGCATTTCATGTATATACTGTTATTACCGATCTATGTTTGTACTTTAAGTGTTTATGTCACAGGACCTCCTTGTGAATGAGCTTGCTCAATGGAGTTTTCCTGCAATAAACTTGAACTTGTATTAGATGTTGCACATGGGTTATGAGGCGTTGGAAAGAACAATAACTGAATAGTACCATTCGTTAGCTGAAACTGACACAGATGAGAAATCGTTGTCATTCTCCAGTAGTCATTTCTGGTCAGAGGCTGACTCACTTTCAGGCGCCACCTGATGCTGTACCTTTTTACCAGGCTCACACATACGCACTAGTGCAAAGCGGAGCAGCTCCACTCGCTCCCGAACCTAGCAAATGGGAAACGATTGTTAAATTCAACAAGCAGTCACAAAAGAAAACTGGCACAGAGACCAGACACTGTACTACTTACCACTTGTGTTTATTCCAGTGTAGTGCAAAAGTAGAAAGCACTCCAACGTCTGGCTTTACTAGTAGCTACAGATTGTTAACAAGAGCCCCAAACTGGTTTTGCACATATGGTAAGTAATAGTATTTGGTCTCTGTGCTAGTTTCTTTGTGACTGCTCGTACATATGCCACTGTGAAAAGCAGTAACTTTGTCAGTGACAATCATCTGAGAGTCTTGGTGCTAAATAGACTGCTTTTGCCATGACTGTTTCTTACTTTCTGATTTTGATTTATAGGATCTTTCAATCGTGGTAGTCCTGAATGTGAAATTCTGTCTTTAGTGTCTCAAACTTTTTAATAATGTTGTTACGATTGATGACAAATTATTTGACTACAGTTTGCCTTCTGTACACTGGGAGATATTATTTAAAGGGTTGTTTTGAATACCTTTTTTCATGTTTTAGCCAGCTTACTTTGAAATAAGTACCAAGTTTCATAGCTTATGTTAAAGAGCTGCTGACACCTTAAAATAACTTTGAAAAACATAATAATTAGGTACAAGTCAGCTTCCATTCCATATATATTCTAAAGTTTCCTTCTTTTGCATGAATACATGATCTTTATCGATCAGGGTTCTTCTGCCTCTATAGCCGACTTCCTACTTGAAGTCATAATTCTCCGCTGTGACATCACAGTCTCTTGCCATGGGACTAATTGTGATGTCACAAGCAGTGTATTATGACTTCAGGTAGGGAGACAGCAACAGGAATAGATGAACTCTTCAGGGGCAGAGATCCTGTTTTCATGTAGATGACCTCAGTAATAAATAATGGGGAGGAGGGATACAGAACAAAACTGAAATACAAGCTGGACTGTGTATAAATATTATGGTTTGGTAAACATAGAATTTGACGGCAGATAAGGACCGCTTGGCCCACCCAGTCTGCCCATTTCCCTACCTGATGGATAAGCTGCAGGTCCTAGTTAACCAGCAGCCTACTTCTTCCAGTTTTCCTGAAGGCGTTGGCTGCTCATTAACAGTTCCTCCTCGCACGTGTAGCAAGCAATAATACAGTATAATTAATTTCCATTTGTTACAATTGATGAAACTAAATGAAATTTTAACTGATACTTTTTTCCTTTGAAAATGTTAATCACATTATCTGGTAGTGACTCGGTAGAATATCACTCACCCCCAAACATGCGCGCGCACACACAGTACTGTAATATACAATCATGTCTCCAAAAGTATTTTTCACCATATTATGTGTCAGTTTTTAGAAATGTAATATTCTTTGCAATTAGTCTCTAAATTTTCTTTCATTGGCATTTGTCTTGCGTATCAAATTACAGAGATCACATTGAATCCTGTTCACTTGTCAGGATGCAGTACTAATCCACAGTTGAGATTCTCACCACAGGAGACCCCACTTCAAAAATTCTACCACAGCCACCTATTCACTATGCGAGCCTGAACAATTCACAGACCCTCTCTAGCTTTAGTTCCTCTAGTCTAAACTGTTCAGAACTTGGAATCCACGTTAAACTGAATGCATTTAACTAGGCTATCCCATGTTAAATACATTGCTGAAAAACATATAGGAATTATGTTAATGGAGATCAACCACAGAGTGTTTCATGTGCTGAACTGAAGCTCATGAAAACAGTACAAAGAACTTTTCAAAAATGTAAACTACGATTATTTATGTGATGCAACACGACAAAGTATTGTGATGGTAGGTCCATTTTGTGCTGCTCTCCTACCTCCAGTCACATAGTGTACCACATCTGAGCACAATTGTATCATCCTTGTGAAACCGATTTTGGAAGCATGTTGTCTGAAATGCAATCTGGAACAGTTATGTTATGCAATCTGTTTTGTCTCACCAGTGGACATTTGTGTACCTTAAAACTTGTATATAGATGTTGGTATCTTATCATCATGGCACTTTGTGGGCTGATTTATTGAATGGCTGTTCCTTTTAGTACTTTTATAACAGTATTTCTGCATGTGTGTAACCTTGGAGGGAAGAGTGAGTGAATGAGTGTGTGTGTGTGTGTGTGTGTGTGTGTGCATGCGTGCCCAGGGTTCCCCACTCTCTGAAAATATAGGGCGGTGGCAGTGGTGATCGGGTCAAATGGTGCATTATTTTTCGCGACCTCCTATATGCACTGTACATATGCATAAGTAGCTTTTAAGTAACATATAGTGTGCTGGTATTAAATGGGTAGTATTGCAATAAAGAATGTCAATAAAAGACAATTTTGGAGGATTTTATAAAAAAAAGGATAAAAATATAGGGTGGTGGTAAAAAAATATAGGGTGGTGGCCCACCGCCCTAAAACAATGAATGGGGAACACTGCGTGCCTGTCTGTGGTGGGTCTGACAGCTAACAGTTGCTGGGTTTTGTAAATCAATTTTTATATACAGTACAATCGAGGTTGCTATTAGTCACCTACTCAACTTTCTAGTCAGAGGAACTTGGTAACAATGGGAACAGTGAGAGGTTTGTAAATAGCAGGGAGTCTAGCAATGCTGTCATTTTCAGGATGTGATGACTCCATGGATTTGGTGAGTGCCATCCACAATAACAAACACATTAGGTATTCAGCATTTTACTGAGAGTCTTCTAACATCTGTCACTAGGTAAAATGTTGAAACGTTCTAGCCCCCAGTGAGCAGCCCTACAGATATCACTACACCAGAGTTCTGTACTAGATGTCAGAACTGAACAGCCTTTGGAACTCAATGAGAAGGATGTCTCCTTCACACACCAACTGCTGTCAGAGCTCCGTGAAGCCAATAGGCATCAAACTCCATTTGATCGTTAAATGTCAAAGTATGAGTAAAACTTCATAACTGTTTAAAAGTCATTAATATACCTCTTTGATTTAGGAGAAGTGGAGGAGAAAGATCAGTTGGGTAATGGAGGCAGTGTACGAAGTACGGGCACACCATTCGCATATTTTTATTTTGTCTTATCTCTAAGTTAGCCCCTTTTGGGGCAAATGCAGCGCACTGAAGGGAATATTTACTAATATAATGGTATTTGGTCCAGAACATGCAGTCCTAGAAATGCTTCCTGAGGCAGTGAGTTGGCAAGACACAGTTAACCTGTGGAGGGTACTGATAGTGGCAGCCCAGAAGGTGAAACATGCCGATGGTTTGCAGAAGATCCACCTCTTTTCACAGCTGGATATCGGTGGTAAGTGGAACTATATGGAACAGTTCACATTTTGTGAAATACAGAGTAGGAAGTTTTCATAGTAAATGACTCAGATGGGTAATTTACATGGAAGAGGGGCTTACAGTTCTACTATGAAGGCGGGGAGGGAGAAAAGGCAGATTGCATACTGGTGGGACACGGCTGGAAGGGGCCTCCTGGAGTGGCTACGGGTGCTTTGAATTAGGAGCTCCATCTTCACAACACCATCAAACTGCAAAATCAAGTTTCTCATGGCGTAAAGTTAACTTCAGTTGATCAATCAAGAGAACAAAGAACATTGTAATAATATGACCAAATCTTCCCAAAAGAATGTAGTTAAGATTTTTTTACCAGTCAGTCAGGCTGGCAGACCACTAGGCAGCTGGAGTGGCTGTGGGCCTGGCTTCTGATGAATCATTGGATTCTACTTTAGCCATGGTAAATCACGATACAAGGATGAGCTGTAAGTCAGTAGCAGAGCTAGAGAAAAAAGTTGATGCCTTCAACAGTAGAGTGGTGAAACTGGAAACGAATGTCTCCGATATCAACAGACATCCACTACTGCCTCTACCATGGCAGAAAAGGCCCAGGACTCTGCAGCAGTGCTTATTAAGGGAATGCTTTCCTGAAGTACATGCGGAACATGCAGAAAATTGACACGGGAAACGCATCTATATGTAATGGGGAAATGGAGGGCTCTTGGCTGTAAGAATGTCGACAAAGCTCGTTAACAACAGAGTTACTGGGCAATCAGGAGGAAGGTTAGCTCAATATTATGAAAGCATATCAAGCATATAAGGCAGCCCCACTTTTTCTCCTTCATTGCTAAATACTGGTTTGGTTCTCTTCCCTCTTAACTCTCCTGACTCCCCTCCTCTTTCTACCCTCTCCATTCCAGGGATTCCTGTATTTTCTCTATTACTCACCCTTACTCCTCTGTGGACCAGGCTACCTTCTCCTGTTGCCTCCTTTCTCACTGGAATCTGCTCCCATTTCTCCTCCACCTCTTCCCTCACTCCCAGCCGTTAGATGCCAGGTACAGTGGCGTGAAAAGTATTTGCCCCTTCCTGATTTCTCTATTATTGCATATTTGTCACATTGGATGTTTGCAGGTCTTTAGAGAAACGTAATATTAGATAAAGAGAACCTGAGTGAACAAATAACACTTGTTTTTTTTTTTAATTTCACTTATTTAATGAAAAAAAGTTAACCAACACCAACTGGCACTGTGTGAAAAAGTAATTGCCCCCTTACACTTAATAACTGGTTTTGCCACATTTAGCTGCAATGACTGCAACCAAACACTTCCTATAATTCAATATCAGTCTTTCACATTGCTGTGGAGGAATTTTAACCCACTCTTCCTTGCAGAACTGCTTTAATTCAGTAACATTTGGTAGGTTTTCGAGCATGAACTGCTCGTTTCAGGTCCTGCCACAGCATCTCAATTGGGTTTAAGTCTGGACTTTGACTAGGCCACTCCAAACTTTAATTTTACTTTTTTAGCCATTCTGATGTGGACTTGCTTTTGTGTTTTGGATCATTGTCTTGCTGCATGACCAACTACGCTCAGCTTCAGCTGACGGAAGGATGACTGGACATTCTCCTTCAGAATTTTTGGTACAGAGCAAAATTCATGGTTCCTTTAATTATGGCAAGTCATCCAGGTCCTTAGGCAGCAAGCATCCCCACACCATCACACTACCACCACCATGTTTGACTGTTGGTATGGTGTTCTT
This sequence comes from Neoceratodus forsteri, assembly GCA_016271365.2. Taxonomy (NCBI): domain Eukaryota; kingdom Metazoa; phylum Chordata; order Ceratodontiformes; family Ceratodontidae; genus Neoceratodus; species Neoceratodus forsteri. Next base: position 675,057,357 of record CM028131.1, on the reverse strand, counting down.
ACTGTGGAATGCTGTGTTTGCTTTACGCGAGACATTATGGGATCCATGTTGTCCAAAAGTTCCACTTTGGACCCATCTGTCCATTGAACATTTTCCCAAAAGGCTTGTGGATCATCCAGGTGCTCCTTGGCAAATGAGAGACAAGCATTTATGTTCTTCTTGGTTAGCAGTGGTTTCGTCTGCTACTCTCACATGAAGCCCATTTTGCCCAGTCTCTTTCTGATTGTGGAGTCATGAACACTGACCTTAGCTGAGGCAAGAGAAGCCTGCAGTTCTTTGGATGTTGTTTTAGGATCCTTTGAGACTTCTTGGATGATTTTACACTGCGCCACTGGAGTAATTTTGGCAGGCCACCCACTCCTGGGAAGGTTCACTACTGTTCCAAGTGTTCTCCATTTGGAGATTATGGCTCTCACTGTGGTTCGATGGAGTCCCAGAGCCTTAGAAATAGCTTTGTAACCCTTTCCAGACTGATAGAGGGCAACAAATTTTTTTCTGATCTTTTCAGGAACTTCCTTTGATCATGGCATAATGTGCTTGTTGAATCTTTGTGCTGGCAACGTGACTCTGATGGTAAGGGCAAAATAAGTGAGGTTTATATTGAGCAGGGCTGGCTGTAATCAAGCCTGGCTGTGTTCAATCAGCTGACTCTAATTATCCCTTTAATTGGGTTGATTTAACTAGGGGCAATTACTTTTCACACAGTGCCAGTTGGTGTTGGTTAACTTTTTCATTAAATAAATGAAATAAGTAAAAAAAAAGTGTTATTTGTTCACTCAGGTTCCCTTTATCTAATATTATATTTTGTCTAAAGACCTGAAAACATCCAGTGTGACAAATATGCAATCATAGAGAAAATCAGGAAGGGGCAAATACTTTTCACGCCACTGTATCCTCCAGTCCCTGTAAACCCTCCAACCCCATTTCCCTTTTCTGTACTCCTCCCACTTGAGACCTGCCTTTGATTCTTGGCTGATTGTAAATCCGCTTGAGCTCTGACTTTGTAATTTCATAGCACTATTTGTCACCAACCCCAACAGGCACTGTGCACATTCATAGGTAAAAGAAAAGTGTGGCATGAAAGGTATTGAAACACTGGCCATTGAGGTGTCGTGTGCTAGCATTCATAGGTGCAGCCAAAGCATGAAAAATAGCATTAAAACAATTTTTAATTCAGGCCATGAGACATAGTAAGAAAATTTCATGCATGCCTAATTAAAATCATTTGTTCTTTAAAGAGCTACTGACCCTCAAAGAAAACTTTAAAAAGCATAATAATTAGGTACAATTCTGCCAGCATTCCATTTATATTTTGTATATTTCTCCTCTCCATGATTTATTACGAAGGAAATGTGCATGACTGTATGGTATTTATCACTTACAGTTTCTTTGAGTCCATCTGCCTTATAGCTTACTCCCTACTAAGTCATAATCCTCTGTTGTGACATCACAATCTGTTGCTATAGGAGTGACTGTGATGTCACAAGCAGTGCTCTCTGACTTCAGGTAGGGAAAAGCAGGAGAAATAGACAAACTCCTCATGAGCAAAGGTCCTGTTTTCATACAGATGACCTCAGTAATAAATAATGGGGACTGGAGGATAAATACAGAACTAATGTGAAATACAGACTGCACAGTGTCTAAATATTAGTTTGTTAAAGTTGTCCTGAATGTGTCACCAGCTCTTTAATTGGCATTAGTAGCAACAAACTGTGTGGGAAGTGTAAATTAGTAAGTGTGTGAGGTAAGTTATTAGATATTTATTATTTAGTAGAAGTACTGTCAGACAATTTAAGGGTGCATCTGCTGTCTTTTTGTTATTTTCATTTTGTGTGTAGTGATATATTTAACTTAGTCTTAGTAGTGAGGTCTTTTTGAGGGCATGGCAGTGAGATCCAGCACTTGACCGTACATTTATAGAGATATAACAACTGGCTCTTCCTTTTTACTATTGAGAAACCATGGCATAATTTACCATAATAAAGGAGTGTTTATTATGGCAAACACTTGCATGGTTTCTCTCCCTCTACGCATGTGCCCACCGCAGCTCTTTCTCTTGGACTGCTGGCTGCCTCTTCTTTCCACCGGAGTTGGAACCGCCACTAGAACTTGGCAGTAAGTGACTGCTAGAAAAAAACAACACCTCAAAAACTGTAATGGATATTTCAGCTGCGGGCAGAAATTATTTAAAAGTCTAAATAAATAAAAACAACTGCATTACTAGAACCCAAGCGGACTGCGGCGGCCGCTAGAATGTCTTTTTTATTTATATAATTACTGTGGCCAAAAAGGAAGACCCAGTAGTAAGTATATATGTATTATGGGTGGTGTAAACTTGAAGTTTACATCCTCTGGTGTTAGATGCTTTTCGAGAAACCCCCATTTTGCTCGGGTTTATGTAGCATCTGACCTTGGGGTAAACTTCTCGTTACACACACCACCCCATACTTCATTTTCTATATTTAATGTATGGTCAGGTGACGTCTCCTAGCCCCTAACATTTCTCGATGTTTGTTTTTTTTTTTCTTGCCATTTTAAAGTAGCTTAAACAGCCACTTAGTTACAGTATGTGTTATCACTTTGCTGTTTAATCTTCAGATCTGCACAGGTACATCAGTAGAAACAGATTCTATTTATCATTATTTCCTACCTAGATCACAGAACTGATAATATCAAAATCGGTTTACCAGAATTGTGTGATTCTAATGTTTGCTTATACAGGTACTTACAGTGTCATCAGAGGTTCCAAAGAAAATTGAAAATGCCTTAAAGAATGCTGAGGATTCCACGACCACTCTCAATCAGCTGCTTGAGAGGGAGACGATCCTATCGAAAGCTGTCGGCAGGCACTTGGTGACAGCCCGGCCATGGATGGAGGAGCTGAATGTGTCGATTGGTCAGATTGAAGAAATTGAACGCCACCTCTCTTATCTGAAATGGATTTCACAAATTGAGGAATTGAGGTAAAAGAACATCCCCTGTAGTATACTGTGTATATATATTGTAGTTACGTCTGTTAGTCACTGCCAACGTGTTTTTTTTAAACTTAACTAAAACCATCCACCTGTCTTCATCACCCAATTTATTCACAGTATGGCTGCTTTGACTTCACTTATAACCTGACCTTAGTTTACTGCAGTTACTTCAGTCATCAACATAACTTTTATAACATGCTGCTGTTACAGCATGGCACCACCCCAATGGCCATTGAATCACTTTTGTAACATAGCAGTTCACTGTCCTCCTCCAAAAGAGTGTGGGGGGTAAAATTACTGTTTGTCCCTCCTCCAAAAGAATTGGGGCTTGAGGGGATGACCACTACCACTGGATGCTGGGGCAGGTGTGGAAGTGGTACTGCTGTACACCAGGAATTCTTGGCCATGGGGGGGTACACAGGATACCAGGGATACTTGGACATGGAGGGGTGCAACAGGATACCAGGATACTTGGATATAGGGGTGCCACAGGATACCAGGATACTTGGACATGGGGGGTGCCACAGGATACCAGGGATACTTGGACATGGAGGGGGGTGCCACAAGATACTAGGGATACTTGGACATGGAAGGAGGTGCCACAGGATATCAGGGATACTTGGACATGGAAGGGGTGCCACAGGATACCAGGGATGCTTGGACATGGAAGGGGGTGCCACAGGATACCAGGGATGCTTGGACATGGAGGGGGGTGCCACAGGATACCAGGGATATTTGGACATGGAGGGGGGTGCCACAGGATACCAGGGATACTTGGACATGGAGGAAATTGTGGACATACATGCCACTGGACACCAGGGGTACTTGGACAGCTGCACAATAGGGACTGCTAGCTAGCATAATCAAGCAGACTGGACAGACCAAAGGGTCTTTTCGCTGGCAAATTTCATGTGTTCGTGGACATGAAGCAGGTTGTTGGAGTAATTGCCACTGGATACCAGTGGCTGCTTGGTACAGGGTGGGATGAGAGAGGGGTTACCAGTGGACACTAGAGATTGCTTGGTACAGGAGTAGGATGACGGTGTGTAAGCCAGTGTAATACTGAGACTGTGTGGCAGTGGGTGGGGTTAAGGCAGGGAGTGGCACTGTGATTGGATATTGCTTGCTGTTAATATTGACAGCGCTGGCCTCAGTACATAGTAATGTGCATCTGTTAATAACATTTTTTTTTTTTTTTAATTTTTTTAAAGTAAGGAAATTCACTGCAAAGTAAGGAAGTGCAGCAGTCATTTGATGCAGTGTAGCATTGTCCTAACTTCGGCACCCTCTCACCAACCTTTTTTTTTTTGTTCCTGGAAAGGAGTGCCCAAGTTAGAGCAATGCCCTCCTTGTGTTGCATGATCAATCAAAGCCCATGAAACACCGTGCCACAGATTCACCAAGGCTTAATGGAATTTTTCTTACTCTAGTGTTGTATTTCCTTTCTTTTGTGACATCGAGGGTCAACCGTAACTGATGCCTAAACATAGATTTTTGCAAGAATATGCAAGAACAATCATGTTGATTAAAAAAAAAAAAAAAAAAATTAGTTACCATACATTGAATATATACAATTAATCTGGTCACCCCAAAATTTAAAGCTATACAATCACAGTAGACTTCCAATAAGGGCTGGCCTGTTGGCACAGGAGTGAGCTCAGGTCATCGGGGGCTGGTCAGGGGAGGAGAATGGAGCGTCTCACAGGACGATCTCCTCCTTCACAGTGAGAGTGTTCTGTTTTCTGCCACAGTACTGCCACTTGGGTGACCACAGCTGGTAGTGTGGTCAGAAGGTCGTGGGAGGGAGGGTTGTCTGTGCATGACACATTTCACATGGCACGCAGTGTCCCGGGAGAGGGAGAAATAGCAAATGGCCTCAGCTACCACTACGATGGACTCTAGTATATTGGGGCCCCATACCCTACCTTTGTGCCACCTTGAAGAAACATGAAGCTAAATCCCCACCTTGTCCCTGTTGGGAGGGAAAGCAAAAGCAAAATGGAGGAATGGCAGCTGCTGGTAAGTGGGATGCAAGGGTTCACGGATGCTTAGTAGGAAGACCGAACCTAGAGACTGAAGGCAAAAGAAGAAAAAGAAAGTTCCAATAATGATTAACTTTCTAATTTGAATTATTTTTTCCAAAACATTTTTTAATTAACTATACTTTATTAATTTTCAATAACAATAAATAATACAAGAAACAAAGAACAAACAGCAATACTGATGAGGAAAAATCTAAGAGTAAATGCACACCCTTTTTCTAAAAACATTTTAAGCACACATTGTATCGCTAGCTAAAGAACCTGAAAGCTCCAGATCACAAATCATAACCAGTTTTCCATTTTTGTGAGCAAACAAATGTCTTTAAATTGAGCAAGATATGTGAATACAGTTATCACAAAATATGCCAGCAATAAAACACAGCAAGGTGTGGGTTATGGCCTGATAGAAACACGCCCAGGTCGTTATGAGCACGATGGCTTGTAGGAATTGCCTTTAGCACCTGGGAAGTGCTCTTATCAGGCCAACCCACACCTCGGAGTGTCTTATTGCGCTTATAAATGGGTTCCCATATTATTAACAGGAAAAAAATCAGAAACATAAAAAGCAGAAATATTAAAGAGGTTTTAATAAGTGAAATAGCAAAATAGCCCCCATTTTAATGTCTTTTCAAAACTGTTTATCAGCAGTATAGGATTTCTTATGCATTTTGTGCAGTGTTGCCTTTAGTATAATATCATCTAGTCCATGTTTTTATTTTATGTGAAGACTGAAATGTGCTATTTAGTTCAAACCCAGTAGCCATTTAATTTACGGTGACCATCACTTTGTGTGAGAGTGAGCATTTATCACTGCAGCCACCATAGTTAGCGGCTTTCTATTGGATTGCACTTGTAACGGTGGGTTGGTCTGTAGTAGAGAATTAAAAAAAAAAAAAAAAAAAAAAAACCTTTTTTGTAGTTCGGATAATTTTGGTGGTGGAGAAGCAGAGTCCGAGTTTATTTTAAGACTGCTGGATGACCGGGGCTAAACTCATAGTTCAAAAGGGTGATACTGTGTTCGCTGACTTTATTACGTTCGGTTTCAATGACAGAGGGAAACAATATGAAGAAAAAGAGGTGAAAGTTTAGTACAATAAAAAATGTTTAGCGATTTAGAGAGACGTTTTGTGAGCCTGGGTGTGTTTGGGGGGGCTTGGATGGCAGTTCCGAGGTTGCGCCTAGCTGTTCCATGCGATGCGAAGAGGAGAGCGTGCCATGGATTGATATTCCCTGTACCGCGTCGTCTTCAGCACAAATAGTATGCGTTGTAACGATATGTCCTGATAAGGACACGGCTGGAAAGAGCTTCCAGCCAATCAGCATTGACAATTTATTTTGCCCATTGTATAAATACAATTACAGTGTTAAGAGTAAAGATTTATTTATTTATTTATTTATTTATTTCAACAGTTTTACCAGGAAAGGCATACTGAGCTGATAACAGCGCACTTCCAGATGTGTCCTTGGGGTGAGGGGTTAGGGAGAGAGTCCAAGAGGGGAGAAAAAAACTAGTTAATAACATTACAAAATAAAAGTAGCCATATAGTACATAGCAATACTGTATATCAAAGGAGCATAATCACAAGCATTGTAAGGCAAATCTGTACATCAGGTACATGTAGAAGATACAAATTGAGCTTTGATAGGCATAGGTAAATATATACAGTTACAGGGAAATGTAAAACAAGTTTAACTGTCTAAATTTGTAGTGAGTACCACTTTTGAGAAAACCTTTGAAAAATGTAACATTTGGACAGAACTCGGCTTGTATATTTTTACATTTGTCGCTACAGTATGTCTCTTCGCTTTGCTTTTCATTACTAGGTTAATCTGTATGGAAACCGGTACTTGTTTCAGTCCCCTGCAGATCATCTGTTCCTGCTGCTGTGTCCTTGGCTGAAGCCATAATCCTGTGTATTACATTACAGTTTGCTGAAATGATTCTGATGTCACAAACAGGACTGCAACTTCAGCAAAGGATTAGCTAACATAAATAATCAAGTATATAGGAAACCAGGATCCTGCTTCCATGTGCATGAACCCAGTGATGAAAAAATAATAGGAACATGATATAGCAAATGATAAAATATAAACTGACGCTTTAAAGGTTGACGTTTGCCCAGTAGTGACACGATACTTTCAAGTATTTCATTTTAGAAACTAAAGAACTACCTTTGTTTCGCTATCAGAATAACTGTCACATTTCAAATCTTTACAGTTTTTTCTGTTTTACCACACTTCAGAAATATATTACACTTTTAAGTAGTCACCAGCTATGTTAAAGATGAGCAATCGATTTTACTTGTAGGCTTCAGATCAGATTAAATGTTCCTGTCAGATTTCATTCTGTGACAGACCCTGCAGTGATGCATGCTGGGGCCATGCACGGCGGTTCCACTACCTTTGAAAACCAGGGCCGTCCTAGTGTGATTATGCGGGGCGCAGCACAGGAGGTTCTCCAAGTCAGCAGCCACAGGGTCTTGGCTGTTGGTGGGCTAGGTAAGAAAACCCCTAAAAGTTAGAACATTGCATACACACTTAAATTATGTAACCCGTGCAATATTTCATCATAGTAAGCATTTTGATGAGAGAAGATGCATGCAGAAAGGGTTGGGGGGGTGATGCCCTCTCTCTGGTCTGGTAGTATCCTCAGGTGGTCCTCAGTGAGCAGATGCAGGGAAAAGGAGGGTCCGCTTGGGCAGTCCTTACCTTTCCAAGCCCTGTTTGCCTAAGTCAAGGGATCAGCGCCCTGAGGAATTTTCGAGGGCTGCCACTATTGGTAAAGCACCTGAAGACAGGCTGTCCTTGCCGTCCTCGACTCCCAGTTCTGAAGTGTGGAGCCATTGGCCTGCCTCCAGCACATTACAATTTGTTGTTTTGCCTCCATGGCTGCTGAAACTAGGAGGTACTTATATGGTCTGGTTGGTGCCGAGTGTGTTGTTGGCATACCTCTCAACCTCTCGGCATTCAGATTGTAACACTGACCTTTAAAATGGGGAACCAGAATGCATAGCACATTTTTATTTTAAAGAAGAATACATTTAAGAATAGTGGGCAGCATATATTAAGTGTTAAGGACTGTTTCTATCAAGTTAGTTTTAATATTTAGTAGTTTGTATGTCCAGAAATAGCTTTAACAAAATAAGGAACATCACTAATTCTTTGCACAGCAAAGGATACATTTGTTTGTGTGTAAAATTCTAGTGCTATGCCAGATTCATAGCAGCTGAGAGCTGTGTGGTGTATCTAGGTCTGTGTTCCCTAACGTGCGTGCCAGTGACCGCCGCAGCAATCATCTAGCGACTGCTGAAGAGACCGCGCACAAAACGGCATGTCACCGAATGCACCCGACAGAGTAGCCTTAGCATACATCAGTGTGAGTGAGACAGTGCTGCTGGCTCCTCTGCCTTTGATGTTCCACTGCTGTCGGATGAGTAGTTTGCATAATAGACCTGCCCAGAGAACAGACAAAGGAAGGATTAAGAAGGCATGAAATCGGACACTGGCAAACCATCCTGTCATGCCTCTAACACGCCTTCTGTTTGACTCTTCCCTCTGCTAATTGGTTAGCCGGTGGGGAGTGGTGAGCTGTGGTATGGCTTTTAAAAAGAGAAAAGATTTTACCTGTGCCTGATTCATTTCTTCTTGAAATCTTTCTTTGGTTGTGTATCTGTGACTCTGTGTCAGAGAGAGATTGAGAGGTGGCATGGTGTGGCTGAGAGAGACCCGACTGACTGCCAGTCTGAATCTTCTGAAGCGTCTCAACAGTCTTGGTCTGTTTTGCCTCTAATAAGTATCGAGGCAGACCGTGTTGCTCCAGAAGCCACGGATACCTCTCTGGGGATCATTCCTTTGCAAGGCTCCCTGCAGTTTCAGCTTTTCCGGTGGGCTCCACTACGGTCCAAACTCTGACTCCCATTTCTTTGCTCTCACCACTTTGCTCTCAATACTCCATCGATCCTCTGACAAGCAAATACATTTGGGAGAATAACAAAGACTCAGGGCAACAATGGCATCCCTGTTGTTGTTGTTGTGTGTATATAAAACGGGCACAAAGAACCTGCAGAAAAGAGTAGCTCCGGGCTCTCCCTGGTGTTCCACCTCATCACAGAACCGCTTACTCAGTGCTTTCTCTGAAGGAGTCAGAGTGTCCCACGATTATTCTGACCCAACCACCTGAGCAGAGCCAGTCAGAGGAGTAGAACGCGGGTTGAGCAAGCAGCTCCAAGAGCCCAAAGTTCCCCCAAATAAAGCTGCTGGTGGACCATGGGTGGTGATGTGGTGTGGCTGTGTACAGCGTTCCTGCCTGATCAGTCAGGGGGATGTCACTTGGGGCGGGGGGCATTGGTAGCATGATCTCACCCCAGATGCCCTTTTGTTTGCTGTAGCCTTATTGGTAATGGCAATTTGGAGCACTGCCTTTGCTTGGTGTACTCACCAGATCAAGCCTTTGCTGGCCTGACTGCAGTTTTCATTAAAGGTTTTCCCCTTGCCCAGCCATATTAATGCTGGGAACCTCTACTCCCCCCGACAGCATTAATCACACTCCTCCTCCTGTTGTACAGTAGGAGTGTGATACCAGTGGCAAGGAGCCCTGAAAAAAAATAAAAAGCCAATTGCTAGTAAGTCAGGCCACTGGCCGCCCAAGTTTCAAAAAATATTTGCTTTTAAGTGTGTGTATGTGTGTTTTGTAGTAAACTACTGCAATCATTGTCTGTAAGCCATGCGTGGTAATTTTCCAGCTGTGACATAATAATGAACTTTATTTTAAGGCACCTTTCACATACCAAGGCGCCTAACAAATTTAAAATCACAAAACAAACATCTCAACAGCGTGTAATATATACAGGATCATTAACAACATCAAACAGTTACCACCGAATGCTTGGTGCCATAAAACGTTTTCAGCGCCTGCTTAAATCCCTCCACGGTCGTGCACTCCTGTAACTGACGGGTAGAGAATTTCAGTGGTGGGGCGCATATAAAAGCTCTGGCCCCAGAAGATTTCAAACACACCTTGAATTTCCAGCAACCCCTCATCGACTGAGCGGAGCGATCGTCCAGGGCAGTAAGAAACCAGGAACTCTTTCAGGTAGTCTGAGCCCTGTCCGTGTAGGGCTTTAAAAGTCAGAAGACCAACTTTAAAGGTGATCCGCCACTGAACTGGCAGCCAGTGCAGTCACACAGCCAGACTGTTGGAAGTGCCAGCCAAACTCAGAAATTCCCCTTCAGTTCAGATCTTCCCTCTGCGTAAAAAACTTGCTCGACACACTGGCACCAGTTAGATGGCTATAAAAAGGGGGACTGTGGCTGTTAAGGTCTATAAACCTGGCTACAGAGGAAGGAGGAAGGAGGACACAAGCTGATTGCACTTCAGTCAGTGCAGCTGCACAGGGACATCACTGGACTCTCCTTTCTGGAAGGAAATTCACTGCACTCAGATCTGCAGGAGCTGTCTCAAGGAGCTAAAGGTAAGGCTTAATATATATGTTTTTTTTTTATTCAGGATTTTGTGAATTGTGCCTTCTCTGGGGGGATTTTCTGTACATAATGTAACATTTTTGTTGGTGGTTGCAGCAGCTAGGAGGGAGTTGTTTTCTATCAGGGTTGCTGAAAATGGTAATAAAAGGATCCTCATCTCTAGCTAATTGGGTTATAATCCCTCTTTACAAGATACTGGTTAGGCTCCATCTGGAGTACTGCATGCAGTACTGGAGGCCACACCTTCACAAGGGCATTAACCAAATTGAGGCAGTCCAGAGAAGGGCAACCAAAATGGCGCAGGGACTGCATCAGAAAACATGAGGACAGATTAACAGAACTCAATATGTATACCCTGGAGCAAAGGAGGGAGAGAGGTGATATAATTGAAACATTCAAATACTTTAAGGGCATTAACAAGGTGAAAGAGTCTAACATGTTTCAATATAAGAAAAAAGAGCAGGACAAGAGGACACAGCATGAGGTTGGAGGGAGGCCAATTAAGGGATAATGTAAGGAAGTTCTTTTTCACAGAAAGGGTGGTGGATGCATGGTATGGCCTACCTCAGGAAGTGGTGGATATGAATACAGTGCAGGGCTTCAAACAGGCATGGGATAGGCTTAAGGGAGCAATACAGATAAGTATGAATAGATAGGCCATTGACAGAGCAAATGCCGATGGCACATTCATAAGGTAGAAAAGAAATGGGCAGACTGGGGGCTTTATGGTCCGAGATCTCGTCAGTCAGCTTCTATGTTTCTGTGTAATTGCCGAGGCGCTTAGTGCTGCTTTCTCCAATCCTGGAGGAACCAAACCTCACCTGTCCTCTGGTGCCCCCAGCAACAGAGGCACCGCTTGGGAACACTCCAGACCCCAGTTTCATTTGAAGCTGGTCAGATCTGATGAGGTACTTCCTTCTGCAGTGTATATAAACCTGGACTGCTCTCCGGGACATGACCTGCTTGAACCTAGACTCTTGTGGGCCGCTGTCGCTATCTCCCATTCAGTTGCCTTGCTCATCAACAGGTCCCTCCTTGAAGGAGGAAAGGTCCCAGACAAATGGAAGGTGGCAACCATTGTCCCCATTCACAAAAAAGGGTCCCGGGACAATGTAGGAACTACAGGCCAATCTCTATTCTCTGCCCGTTAGCGAAGGTGCAGGAGAGATTGGTCTACAGTCAAATGCAGGACTACCTCAAAAGGCACCTACTCCTAGCTGACATTCAACACGGCTTTAGGAAAGGCCATGGCACTGATATGGCCCTTATCCGGCTCACATCGGACATCCTTGATGCAATGGATCAAGGTTCCCCCATGGGGGCGCTATTCACTGATTGATTGACTTGGTCAGCCATGAAGTTCTCCTCAACAAACTTCACCTACTTGGACTGGACGGGCTCTCTGCTACATGATTCAAGAGCTATTTGCTCAACTGAACCCAAAAAGTGCTGTGGAGAAGAAACCCAGTCTAGTGCAAAACCGGTAACCTCCAGGATACCCCAGGGCTCGATCCTTGGTCCCCTGTTATTTACTCTCTTTGTCAATGATATAGAGGGGGTTGGCAGGAGGAACAACCTCATCCTCTATGCAGATGACACTGTCATCTGCTGCAGTGATCCGCTTCCTAGTGTAATCAGTACCTACCTCCATGCCAGTCTAGCTGCACTGGAAGCCTGGTTCTCCTCCAACTCCCTTTGTAATGAATGAATGAAGGAAGAATGAAGGCAGTCCTCTTGGTCCAGATGCCTTGGTTCAGACCGCATGGCATCCTTCAGCTTCATACTGCCCAAGGAAGAGAATAGAGGTTATGGACAAGATCAAGCACTGGGTCCTGCTTTGTCAGGCGAATGACCTTCCAGCCCTCACATCGATTCTGTTATTAAGTCCACCCACCAGAAGTTAGGACTTCCCTATAGACTGGGAGACTCTCTTTCTCTCGGCTCATTGTGCCATATCAAACTGCACCCTACTCCCCTCCCTCCTCTATGGGTCTCCCCAGCTGCAGTCCCTAAGGGAGGGCGAACAAAGAAAACTTACTACACTCTACCACAGGGTGGCTCATTTCACTACCAACTCCCCGCCAAGAAGGCACCACTGTGAGGTCCTTGCTGATCTCCACTGGCCTTCTATGCAGCATAAACTGGCCTACTCCTCTTTGAGCCCGACCTTCAAATTTACCACTGTTGGCCCTCCTCCTCACCTGCGTGGGCTGCTCATTCCCAAAGTCCGGGGCTGGGACCTGAGATCCTCCACTGGCCGTCCCTAGACATCCCTTGTGTCCAAACTAACTATGGCAAGCGCTCCTTTTGGTATGCTGCCCCCACACTTATGGAATCTTCTCCCTGTGGACTTGGCCAACTGTCGTACTGTTCAGAGTTTTAAGTTGGGCCTGAAAGTATACCTGTTAGAGCTTAGTCTCTGTGGCTGTAACCGCTGGCCCGGAACTTAGTCTCGGTGGTTGTACTTGCTTGTCCCACGGCAATCTGCCCACTGGGTACCTATGTGTGTGTGTGTGTGTGTGTGTGTGTGTATGTATATATATATATATATATATATATATATATATATATATATATATATATATATATATATATATATATATATATATATATATATATATATATATATATATATATATATATATATATATATATATATATAGATATATATATGAGACACACACACACACACATATATATATATATTATACACACGCATATATATATGTATATATAAATATATATATATATATATATAGGCCTTTCGGCACCATGCAATTCTGCTTAAAGTTGGACCAGCATAACATTCTGTAGTGATTTGCATATGCAGCCCATGATGCTTTGCATTGTGGGGGCATATGTGATTTTGTATTTTCTTGAAACTTGACTTCCCAGCCAAATGCCCTTTGGGTAATCCTTGCCTCAGTGTTTACGCACAGAGGTTCTTTGTCTTTATATATATATATGTATGTGTGTGTGTGTGTGTGTGTGTGTGTGTGTGTGTATGTGTGTATATATATATGTATGTGTGTGTGTGTGTGTGTGTGTGTATATATGTATATATATATATGTATATATATAATTTATACAACGATGTTTTGGGATAACTAAAGTATAAAAATGATATCTCATGCTGGCCAGTGAAGATAACATTATCTTCACGTTCCTATACGTCATATCGAAACTAATCTGGCTGATCCTACCATTTGTTCTGACATTTCATCAACTCACTTTCACTTTTACAGCATTTATCAAGTGTTACCGAGCCGTGTCAACGATCTCCTCACAATAACTGAAAGTACAGCGCGCTCTTTTTTAAAATTATAAACTTTGTCCTTTTCCCATAATTGTACTTCACTCTTTATTTGAATTAATCCTCTGACTGTGTAAAAATCTAGCCCCTTCAGTTTTCGTCCTCATTTGTAGCGTGACCGAGCGATATCATTTTTCTGTGGCAAAACACTATGCACTAACAAATACAAAAATCCCAGTTCTGTTCTGTTTATTTGAAAGAAGCTGCCAACTGTAAAGAGATGACAAGGAGCAAGTCTGTGGTTCAGAGTATTAAGCGGAAGCACAATGGGTGTTGCTATGTAATGCTTGCTTGCGCTCCCTTCATTATCTCCGGCTGCCGACTCGCCGCTGTCATCTCTCCACACAGTCGGCAGCTTCATTCAAATAAAACACAGTAAAATTACAAAAGAGGAGATTCTCTACGCTTTTTTCTACAGACTGCTTCTGCCACCAATAACTCCTACCACGCCACCACGCCACAAAGCAACACAAAAGTGAAAGTGCTGACAGGCTAAAAATGAAACCATAGTTTTAATAATACCACAAATTGCAATACTAACCAGATAACTTTTTATTCAAAAATTTATTTTCTTTTACATACTATGGAAGGCTTGGGGGGTAAACATACTAACTCACCTGGGATACAGGGGGGCCAAAATCTCTGTCTATGAATTCCAAACCTCTACATCAGAAAATCACCTTAAAGGGAGACATACAGGACTTGTGCTGCAGAGAAGCCCAAAACATACGTTGTATAAACAGAACATGACATGGCCTGGCTGAAGATATCATATTTATCTTCACTCGAGGCCAATGACATCAAGATATCTCACTCATGGCTTTGCCACTGTGAGATATCATTGGCCCTCGTGAAGATAAATATGATATCTTCAGCCAGGCCATGTCATATCCTATTCTTTATATATATATATATATATATATATATATATATATATACTGTGTGTGTATGTGTGTGTGTGTGTGTGTGTATATATTTTTATATATAGATATATAGATAGATAGATATATATATATATATATAGATAGATAGATAGATATATATTTTATTGCTGGTACCACCTCTCCCCTAAAGTATTGCTGGTTAAGATGTCATATGTATGATTTAATTGCTATATTAGATTTGTGTATGTAACTGACATGCTTTGTAATATACCCTATACCCTATCCAATGTATGTTTAATCTGCTATGTACTCCTGCAATGTATGTAATCATTGTCTGTAACTAATCCTGGTTGCTCCTGAAAAGGGACCTCTGGTCTCAGTGAGCTTACCGTTATCAAAATATAAATAAATTAATTGTTTTTTTAATCCCTCCACTCCACCCCCTTTGGGCCAATTGCCCCTGAAGACCTACACCCATCTCGTCTCCTGCCGCCCGACCATATTGCAGCCACCACAGAGTAACCCAGTGTAACCCTTGTGGGTGGGTCCTCCTCTTCTGAGGAGAAAGGGCCTGGTGACCTAGGCATTAGTTCTGGGTGCTGCTGCTGTTAGTGTGGGAGTCTGAGGAGGCACTTGGCCCGGGGCGGCCATTTTCTTGGTGGGTGGAGATGCCATGTTTCTGTGTGTTTCTCCTGCTTTCGCCAGCTTGCGCTACCTCTGTGCTTCCCTGGTCTCCAGCGGGGGCCGCTACAGAGCGACTCCTTTCCACAGCCCACCCCAGGAGAGGAGAGGAGAGCCGTTCTCTGGACGCTTGATCCAGATCCTACCCCTGCTGACCCACCAGTGTCCGAGTCTGTTTCCGAACCCGGGTCGCCTGTGTGATGAGAGGTAAGGCGCCAGCGCAACCCTCTGTGCCAACGTACGACCCAAATAAATGTTTCTATGTTGTTTATTATTTGAATGTGTTGCCAGAAGAGGTAATCTCGTTGGAGACAGTGGGCTGCTTCGAGAGGCTGGGACAGGTATGGGGGAAGGTAAAGGTCATGGGTAGGGAGGATGGGAGGAGTGGGGAGAGGGGGCAGCCAGGGACAGTACCTCAAGCTGTGGACCCTGCAATACGAGCAGACTTGATAGACCAAATGGCCTTCTTCTGCTGGCTTCTTCATATGTTTGTATGTATTAATTGATGTACAGGCTAAAAAATTTGGACTGCAGATTTCTGTCACTGAGTTTGGTGTTTGTCTTGTTTCTTGTAGTAATTTACCACATGTAGGTACTAGTTAAGGTAGGCAGACTGGATGGGCTAGTGGGGCCCACTAGGCCATCTTCACTTTTTTGTTTACAATGAATAGAATTTTTTTTTTCCTTTTGCCAGCAACAAGGGAGAGAGGATGAGAATTTTTAAAGGTCCATAACTTGTATGCTAAATGAAAAGCCATTATGGTAAAAGGTGATTTGTTAGATGGAGGATCTGGTAGTGTAGCAAAAAAAAGGTAGAGTAGGATCAACTTAGGGGATTGAAAAGGTGTATGTGTGAAGTAAAACCCGTTTGTGAATATGAAATGTTAATTTTAAAATTATGCGTCTGCTGTGTTATAAACAGCCCCTAACCCTAAAATCAACAAAAAAATTAAAGTTTTAGGAAGCATTTCCAGAGGTGGTGGTGGAGAGGAGATGTGTGCTCCTGTTTACACAAGTATGCTACACGATAACCAGTAGGGACAGCCAGGTTGTCCTTGTACAATGTGGATCAATTTATATGTGTATTATTTTAGATCCAAACAGCATAATATGGGCTTTGGACAGAGAAAATGTGTGCGTCTGTAATGGTCTAAAAAAAGTGTGTGCCATGTCAGTCCATTTTGTATTGTATTTGTCTGCATTGTGTTAAAGGTGTATTTATGCTTCACATTGAGAATTATGTTGTTCATTCATGTCATATAATGTATATTGGCAATAAACGTTATTCGATATATGGACTCGCTTTGCGCACGTGGATCTCTTTCTTGGCACCCAGCTCCGCACACACACAAGAAACTTCCACTCATGGGGTCAAAAAATTAGACGTAACATTGATTGAGGTTACTAAGAATCCAAAATACGGAAGTTATGGGGAGTCTCAACTGTTTGAACTGATTCAGCCTAATTATAATGGCCTCCCATCAGGGCTCAGTTTTATTGCTTGACCAGAGAATGTGATGTATTGTGCCTGGTGATGGTCCACACTGCCAGCATTCGTTTTTTTTTTTTTGAATAATCTCTTTATTGAGTTTTCAAGTACTCAGTACAAATAACAAATATCAGACATACACAGACAAACAACTAACAAACCGATGCAATGGGGTGTGTACAGTTAATCTTTTCAATTACATTTTTAGCCATAACAGTACATTGTTGTAGAGTCTTGGAGAGCTTTCTTCATGTAAACATTTTTAAGTAACTATCTTCTTTCAGATCTAATAGGTCATAATATTATATAACAATATTGCCCAGTAAGTCATGTACCCAATCCAGTCCTCAGCATCATCTCCTCTGCCACACTCAAAGAGGACAGGAAGGGGCCAGCCCCGTAGGAAGACCTCCTCCCTATCAGCCTGTGTTAATCTTGCCAAGGCTTGAGTACACATCGTTAACTGGTGCCACTGTAAGATTGTGGGTCTAATGTTGGACACCCAGGTATTTTGAATGCAGTGGCGCGCCAGTGCAAACAGTGTTCTCATCCACCTGGGGAGTGGAATCCACTCCTCCCGCTCCGCAATCTCCACTCCGAAGAGGCAGATTAATGGGTCTCTCCCCAATGGCTTGCCAGCCATCTGAGCCACCTCCACTACTATGCCATCCCAGAATTGTTCTAAAACCGGGCAGGTCCAGAAACAGTGGATGTATGTGCCCCTCTCTTTCCCACACCTACCACACATAGGAGATATTGAGGGATGTGCCTTATGTACTGTAGCAGGGGGATAGTACAGCCTGTGCAAAAAGTTAAAGAAGGCCTCTTTGAACTTGTTAAAAACCATAATCCCTTCGGGCAAGTGGAGTACCACCTTCCAGTTCTCATCAGAAATACTTTGCTCCAGGTCTCTTTCCCACATGGCTCTTGTGTTTCCTGTCGAATCTGGCAGCCCTTGCTTATCTTGTTTAGCTGCCTTCCCTAAAAATCCCTTGGGGTCCTTTTTGGCATGATATACCAACTGTTCCACTGGGTCGGGCTTAAGGCATTCCCGTTCTCCCCTGTCCAACCTCCCCACAAAAGCCCGAACCTGCATATACCTATATGGGTGTTGCTCGTCAGTCTGAAGGCTTTGCTTCATATTCTCGAAGGTGCACAGTTCCCCTTTTACCACCAGATTACCCACACTACTTATTACCCATTTCTCCCACTCTTTAAAGCCCTTATCTTCCAAGCCCGATTTAAGAATAAAAAAAAAAAAAAAAAAAAAAAGGGTTCTTAGCCACACGGTAGCAGCAAGATCTCACCCTGACAAATCACTTTGTCTTTTAAGCCGTCCCCAGGCTTCCAACACTGCCTCTACCAGCAGATTGCCATTACCCATTGCTCTATATGCCCATGCCCCCTTACTATGTAAATATGCAGTGAGTCTCCCTGGAGTTCCCATTTGTTCCAGATCCACCCAGCTAACCACCAGGGGTCGATGCACCCAGTTTGCAACACACCACTGTTATACTGCTAAATAGTAGTTACACAGGTCTGGGAAATTGAGCCCTCCCCTATTCCTTTCGACCTTCAGCCTTTGTAGGCTGATTCTTGGCCTTTTCCCACGCCATATGAACTCTGAGAACACTTTCTCAACCCGCTTAATATCCCTCCTTGTTAGTCCCCGATGTAACATCTGCATTGGATAAAGAATCCTGGGAAGGATATTCATTTTAATCAAATTAATCCTCCTTAGCCACAAGATAGGAAGCTGTGCCCATCTCTTAAGATCAGCTACGATAGTCTTTATCAAAGGGGGTAATTCAAACTGTATAGGGCACCAAGTCCTCGACCCACCCATACCCCCCAGGTACATGAAACTAGTCTGCACCATCGTAAGCCCCAGACGCTCCACTTCTCCACCTTCATCTGGGTAGCACATCATTTCCGACTTCTCCAGGTTGATCTTATAGCCAGAGAAACTGGTGAATTCCTCAATAAGGGATAACAGCAGGACCGTGAACCTCTGTGGATTCTGGACAAATAGGAGCATATCGTCCGCATACAAAGTGACTTTATGCATGGAACCCGACGCCCCCCCCAATCCCTCCACCTGTACATTCTGGCGCACTGCCACCGCCAGGGGTTCAATTGCCAGCGCAAACAAAAGCGGGGAAAAGGGGCACCCCTGTCTCATACCTCTCTCCAAACTAAACTGCTCTGAAAGGCCTCCATTCACCAAGACTCATGCTCTGGGTTTCTCATACATTGCCCTTACCCACCCCACATAAGAGTCACCCAGACCAAACCGGGCCATTACTTCAAACAAGTAGTCCCATTCCACCCTATCAAATGCCTTTTCAGCATCCATTGCTACTATACCCACCTTCTCATGTCCCTGGCTGGCCCTCCATACAATATTAAATAACCTATCCATGTTATGATACGACTGGCTGCCTTTAATGAACCTGGTTTGGTCTGGGTGAATCATGTCCGTAAGATATATTCTAACCTGGTAGCCAAGACCTTTGCTAGAATTTTTAGATCGCAGTTAAGCAAGCGAAATGGGTCTATATGCCTCACACTCCATCTCATCCTTGCTTGGTTTGGGTAGTAGGCAGATTGTGGCATCATAGTAAGTGTCAGGCAAAGTGGGTATCTCCACTTCCTCCTCCTTTGTAAAGAGCTCACAGAGTGTCCCCGCCAGCTGACCCCACTGGTATCTTATAGTACTCAATTGGAAAGCCATCTGGGTCACTAGCTTTCCCCCGTTGCAATTGTTGAATAGTCCCCAGAATTTTAGCCCTGGTAATGGGTTGACACAACTGCTCCCTCTACATTTCCGAGGCTTTAGGCAAATGGAGTGCATCCAGAAATCCCTTTATCTGTGCCTCCTCTCCCTTGTATTCTGCCCTGTACAATTGTTCATAGAAGGTTCTAAAACAACCTCTAATGTCCCTTGATTCCTTTGCAAACCCTCCCTCCCTCCCGAATCCCCAGTATATGAGTAGGCACCTGCCTCCTTCATTAATGGCACCAGAATAGGCCTGGCTTGTTTCCATTCAAAGACCTGACACTGACAATAAAACCAGGTCCTTCCAGCGTCCTCCTAAGTAACGCGTGGTGTCACTTGAGCAGCTGGTTCTGATCCTTTATCATTTTTTTAAATATAAAAAATGCATGATGGACTGTGTCAAGAGAAAATGCTGTCTTGCTGGAACTGACACATTAAAACCTCCCCAGGCATAAGTTCAAAGGACAGGACGAGGGACAACTACAAATATCTGAGGTTCAATTAGCATGTTAAATTGGCTTTGATCCCAGGGAAAAATTAGCCATTCATGACGTCCTCAGGAAATCCTTTGATTTGCACTAAGGATCAGGAAAGAAGGAACATTTGCATGTGTTTGAACTGTCTTCCACAGAAGCCATTTGATTACGTCAAAGAGACATTGATGTACAGGTCCCAGACTGCATTGTAGTCCAATATGCATATATGTGTGTGTGTGTGTGTGGGGGGGTGTCGTCAGAGGGAAGCCAGCATTTCATCAAAGAGCCTTTGATGTCTGTAGATCACAGACCAGTTTGAAAGGTCACAGGAAAAGTGAAAATTCATTGATGTCACCTATTATTTTTTAAAATATCTTGTTTGGACATCCTGTGTTATGGAATACAAAGTTTAATACTCCAAGGCGGAGTTAGGTGACCTCAGAGAGAAGGCCGGCTCAAGACTGTTTTTAAACCTACTGAGTAAACCTTAGAACACACATTCATATTACTGACAGAGAGAAGAGAGACCACAAAGCACTGAAAGATTAAAAAGTAAGGACCTTAGACAAGACTAGTCTGAGTGTTATTAATTGTAGGAATCTGCACTTTTAAACCTGTTTGTTTTAAGGCTGTATGCGTTGGGATATTTTGTTCTGTATTTTACTGTTTTCCTATTTACCTATTTTAAAGTAAAGATATATACTTTAAAAACAGAAACTGCCTGGTGTGCCTGTAAACTTCTTTTTTTTTTTTATATAAGTGAAGCTTTGAAGGTTATAGTTGACACTGTGTATGAGCTTATTGCAATACCAAACTGGGAAACAGATAGAGTTCTCTAGGTCTTGCATAGCATTCTAAGGGTTCATTTTGTAATTCCTGATTAGGTGCCCGTAGGCAGATATCTGGCCCCTGAAGATAGAATTACCTGAGCCTGATAATTGGGTATGCTAACAAGAGGTTATCAGTTTGAATCCCTCTAGAACTTGAGACTAATGACTCGAACCCACAAAACAGACAAGAGGGTTACCTTGTACTGTTCACAATTCTACGCTCAGAGGTTGGCATTTTGGGAGTATAGGGCTGACTGGCTAAGCGAATTTGTGACAGATTGGTTGGCAGCAGTGGCATAAAAAGTTTGGTGGTATAAGCTTGATTGTTCAGTGTGTCAGCTTGAGACCGTTCAGCTCACTTGGAAAAAAGAAAGGCAGTGTTTTATTTCAAAAGGAAACAGAACTATATCCCTTAGCTTACAGTCAAGTTCCTACCCGTTTTATTTTTTTTTTCTAAGTGCCAGTCAGAAAAGTAGTAGTTAGAAAAGATGACTTCTGACTATAGCAGGCCACTGTAGATTACTTAAAACAGTTGTGCGGGGACAGAGGAGTCCCGTTTGAGGTGACAGCCAAAAAGCAGAACCTCATAGAGGCCCTGATGGTAGCAGATACCCAGAGCAGCGAGTCACCGACCGTGACTGAAAAGGACAGCAGGGTCACTGTCAGTGAAGGGCCACAGCAGCAGGGGATGGTCACCAGTATCCTGAATCCAGAGGTACTCAGACTGCAAACTGAGTTGCGCAGGATGGAACTGGAGGCAGAGTGACAACCGAGGGAGGCAGACCATGAGGAGCGTGAGTGCCAGCGAGCTGCAGAGGAGAAGAGGGAGCGAAGCAGAGAGGCAGAGCGAGAACAGCGAGCTGCAGAGGAGAGAGAGAGGCGCCAGTGGCAACACGAACTGGAGAAGATGCGACTCCAACCAGCGGCACCAGAGCAGGTAAGTGGCTTGGGTTTAACTGGGACTGCAGGACTGGGTTACAAATTAAATTAATAGCCGAGTTTAAAGAAGGGGAGGACATGGATGCCTTTTTAAATTCTTTTGAAAAGTTTGTATTCAGGCTAAAATTCCTAGAGAGTCCTGGAGCTTCCAGCTATCCCCGCTACTTACTGGGAAAGCTCGGGATGCATTGGGTCAAATGGACAATGAGGACAGCAATGATTACAGCAAGCTAAAAGCTGCACTGTTAAAAAAGTTTGAATTAACTGTTGAATCATACTGAGCTAAATTCCGTAAGCTCAGGAGAAGCCCTGATATGAGCTATGAGGAGCTAGCCATGAATCAACGTCCGTTTTTAAAACATTGGTGGGAAGGAATTGAGGCAAACTCTGTTGATTAAAATTGAAAATGTGATTTTATTAGAACAGTTTTATTGGGCATGCCCAGCAGAACTAAAACCCTGGCTAGAGGACCGAGATCCAAAAACAGTGCAAGAGGCTGCTGAACTCTCGGACCGCTATGCCAAGAGCAGACCTGCTCTGAGAGCGAATGGGGCAGGCGTGGCAGCGCAGAAAGGGAAAAGCGCGCCTTCAAGGCAGCTAAAACCCTCACTGCCTTCACCGAAACCAGTTAGCCCCATGTTTCAATGAAAAGATTTCTCTGAAATAAGAAATGCCTGTTGGTTGTGTAAAGAAACTGGGCATATTGCCAGACAGTGTCCCAAAAAGGCTAGCCATAATATACAACAGGGTGCTAGAAAAGAAGTGGGTTGTTTGTGTGTCCCTGGGAACATGCCAGTGAACATGAGGGAACACATGCATGCAGTCATAGTAAATGGTGTACAGAGGCATCCCTGACATTGGTAAAGGGGTATCTGGTACAGCCTGGTCAGCTTATACCCAATAAATACATCACTGTACAAGGGTTTACTGGTGAAGAGAAAACATTGCCACTCGCTAGTGTTCTCCTGGACTGGGGTGAAACAGGGGGAACTGTGCAATAGGTGGCTGTAGCTAACACATTAGCAGTGGATGTGATCCTGGGTAACAGTCTCCAGCAGGGGGTGGTATGTGCAGTTACCTGTAGCCAAGCGGCAAGGGAAAATTGTAGTTCCCTGAACCCCACAGAAACCAGTGTGGAAACCACTGAGAGGCTGGTTCCCCAGCCTGTGTCTCCAGATGGGGAAACTGTTAAAAAGGGGGTAGAAATTTCTCCAGTAGCAAATAACTACACAGCTACAGAGGGTTACTCTGAAGAAGGAGGGGTGACCCCTTGTCAGAGGGTAGGGATTGACAGTGATCCTGAGGGCCCTGACGCTAGTGCTAGGGACCCTAGTTTAGCGACTGAAGGGGACCTGTCCCATGCCTTGGGACTGTGTGAGGGGTTTGCAGCTGCTCAGAGGGGTGACCCTAGTTTAGAGAAGCTGAGGGCTTGGGCAGACTCGGAGGGCACACAGGGAGGTGACGGCAGACATAAGGTTTATTGGGAAAATGGGCTTATGTATACACAGGCAGTACAGACAGAGGGAGGGATGCTAGGCAGGCAGCTTGTCGTTCCCTCAGGGGTATCGTGGAGCAGTTGCTCAAAATTGCACATGATATTCCCTTGTCTGGTCATCTGGGAATCGCGCGCACTATGCAGCGGTTGGCCCAGAATTTCTACTGGCCTAACTTCACCCAGCAGGTGAAGGAGTATTGCAGGTCTTGTCACCGGTGCCAAGAAATAGGGAAGGCGGGCAAGAAAACCCAAGCCGCCCTGATTCCATTGCCCAAAGTGGAGTAGCCATTCCAGAGGGTGGGAATGGATATTGTGGGGCCTTTAAATACCCCCAGCTCCTCAGGGAAGAGATTCATCCTGACAGTGGTGGATCATGCCACCCGGTACCCAGAGGCAGTTGCCCTATCCTCTCTGAGGACAGACAAAGTGGCAGATGCCTTACTTGGGATTTTCTCCCATGTTGGGTTTCTGCAGGAGGTTATCACCGATTGAGGGGGTTCTTTCATGTTGGACCTGATGAAATGTTTATGGGGAAAGTGTGGGTGGTGCAGAGATGCACGACACCGTATCACCCACAAGCCTATGGACTTGTGGAGCGATTCAATGGTACCCTAAAGTCAGTGCTCAGGCGTTTGCTGAACAACATGGGAGGACTGGGAGAAATACCTTCCCCACCTGTTGTTTGCATACAGGAGGTGCCCCAGGAGTCGACAGGATTTTCCCCTTCGAACTCTTGTATGGACGCTGGTACGTGGACCCCTAGACTTGATCCGGGAGGACTGGGAAGGCAAGCACGCCACCCAGGGAACTCCCATTATGGATTACGCCCTAAGATTTAGGGAAAGGCTGAAGTAGCTTATGGGGACAGCCCAGAGCAACCTGGCAGCTGCCCAACAGAAACAAAAGTGTGGTGACGACCGCAGAGCCAGAGCTCGCTGGTACATGGTGGGTCAGGAAGTCATGGTCCTTATTCGGTCCGAAGGACAAGCTGCAAGCTGAGTGGGCAGGACCGTACAAAGTGGTTAGAAAGGTAAATGGCGTGAACTACATTGTGGAGTTACCTGACTGTAGACAGACAGAAAGGATGTACCATGTCAACATGATGAAGCCGTATGCAAATAGGACTGACATGGTGTTTGCAGTGTGTAGTCATGGGGAGGGGACGGATGAAGGAGACCCCCTTCTGGACTTGCTGGAAGAGAGTAAGCGGGAGTCCTCTGTGGAGGCAGTAAAATTGTCTCCCCAGCTGACCCCGGGCCAGATCCAGAAAGTGAGGGAAGTTTTAGCAGACTTTGCCCCCTTGTTTAGCACCAAGCCTGGACTAACCCCCTTAGCGACACATGATGTGGAGACAGGGACACAGACGCCCATACGGCGGACAGCATATCAGGTGTCAGAGGCTGTACAAAAGGACATTAGGAGGGAAGTGGAGGAGATGCTGGATTAAGGGGTAATCCAGAGATCCCACAGTCCCTGGGGCTCACCCGTAGTCCTTGTACCCAAGCCAGATGGCTCGACTCGTTTCTGCGTAGACTGTCGTGGACTGAATGCAATCACAAAGTCAGATGCCCACTCGATGCCCTGGACGGACGAACTCCTGGACAGGTTGAGGGACTCCACCTACCACCACATTGACTCAACAAAGGGTGGCTGGTGGCAGAGCTGACGGACAGAGCTATGAGAGTCGGCCTTCATCACTCCGATAGGCTTATTTGAGTTTAAAGTAATGCCTTTCGAATGAAGAACACCCCGGCCACTTTCCAGAGGTTGGTGAACCAGGTGTTAAATGGTGCTGAGGAGTACGCCGTGGCGTACCTGGATGACATTGCCATCTTTAGTACCAGCTGGGAGGAACACCTGTCCCACCTTAGGGAAGTGCTGGACAGGATACAGAGGGCTGGGCTCACTGTCAAAGCCGAGAAGTGCCAGGTGGTCATGGGAGAAGTGGCATACCTCGGGCATGTGGTATGCCAGGGACAGCTCCGTCCTAACCAAATAAAAATAGAGGTAATCCAGGCATGGCCCAGACCAGAAACTCAGAAGCAGGTCAGGAGTTTTCTCGGGGCAGCAGGGTACTATAGAAAATTTGTACTCAATTACAGTGCCCCTCCTGCTCCCCTATCTGACCTGACAAAGAAAAGGATGCCCAAGAAAATCACCTGGGGCACAGCCTGTGAGAAAGCCTTTTCCAAACTAAAGGAAGCACTGTGCAGTGCTCCTGTTTTGACAAGTCCCAACTATAGCAAACCTTTTATAGTTCAGACTGACACCTCAGACGTGGGTATTGGGGCAGAACTGAGCCAGACATCCACCGAAGGGAAGGACCACCCAATAGCTTACCTGAGTAAAAAGTTACTTCCCAGGAAGCAGTCATACTCCATGGTGGAAAAGGAGTGTCTTGCCATAGTGTGGGCCCTAAAGAAATTGGAGCCATACTTGTATGGGCAGCATTTTGTGGTGCAGACTGACCACAACCCCCTAGTTTGGCTGATGCAGATGGGGAAAAACAATTGTCGATTACTAAGATGGAGTCTTGCTTTGCAAGGATATGAAATGACCATTCTACATAGGGCTGGAGTGACCAATCAGAACTCAGATGGGCTGTCCAGGGTCTATGAGGAGTGAACTGATTTGGGAAGCTCATCCCGTGCAGGGGGATAGAGCCCCCAAATTCAGTCTAGGTGGGGAGGAATTGTCACACTTGGACAGCTGGTTCTGATCCCTGTATCATTTTTTGTAAATATTAAAAAATGTGTGATGGACTGCGTCAAGAGAAAATTCTGCATTGCTGGAACTGATGCATTAAAACCTCCCCAGGCATAAGTTCAAAGGACAGGACGTAGGGAAAACTACAAATATCTGAGGTTAAATTAGCATGTTAAATTGACTTTGATACCAGGGAATAAAATTAGCCATTCATGACGTTCTCAGGGAAATCCTTTGATTTGCACTAAGGATCAGGAAAGAAGGAACATCTGCATGTGTTTGAACTGTCTTCCACAGAAGCCATTTGATTACATGAAAAAGACTTTGATGCACAGGTCCCATACTGCATTGTAGTCCAGTATGCATGGGGGGGGGGGTTGTCAGAGGGAAGCCAGCATTTCATCAAAGAGCCTTTGATGTCTGTAGATCACAGACCAGTTTGAAAGGTCACAGGTAAAAAGGAAATTCCTTGATGTCACCTATTATTTTTTAAAATATCTTGTTTGGACATCCTGTGTTATGGAATATAAAGTTTAATACTCCAAAGCGGAGTTAGGTGACCTCAGAGAGAAGGCCGGCTCAAGACTGTTTTTAAACCTACTGAGCAAACCTTAGAACACACATTCATATTACTGACTGAGAGAAGAGAGACCACGAAGCACTGAAAGATTAAGAAGTAAGGACCTTAGACAAGACTAGTCTGAGTGTTATTAATTGTAGGAATCTGCACTTTTAAACCTGTTTGTTTTAAGGCTGTATGCGTTGGGATATTTTGTTCTGTATTTTACTGTTTTCCTATTTACCTGTTTTAAAGTAAAGATATATATTTTAAAAACAGAAACTGCCTGGTGTGCCTGTAAACTTCTTTTTTTTTTTTTATATAAGTGAAGCTTTGAAGGTTATAGTTGACATTGTGTATGAGCTTATTGCAATACCAAACTGGGAAACAGATAGAGTTCTCTAGGTCTTGCATAGAGTTCTAAGGATTCATTTTGTAATACCTGATTAGGTGCCCGTAGGCAAAGATATCTGGCCCCCTGAAGACAGAATTACCTGAGCCGTATAATTGGGTACGCTAACAAGAGGTTATCAGTTTGAATCCCTCCAGAACTTGAGACTAAGGTGACTCGAACACACAAAACAGACAAGAGGGTTACCTTGTACTGTTCACTGTTCACGGTTCTACGCTTAGAGGTTGGCACTTTGGGAATAGAGGGCTGACCGGCTGAGCGAATTTGTGACAACGTGTTCAGGGCTTCTCTCGCTGTTACCAATGGTTTAGCCGGTTCTCCTTGCTCCCCACCCACCACTAATTTCTTCAGGTTTTTTAGCTGCTGCTCTAATTTCTCCCTCTTTTCTTTTTTCTTCCTCTTTGCCTTGGTCATATGCTATTACAGTTCCCCTCAAAGCCTTCCTGGCCTCCCCAAAAGGTAACCTTAGATATATCTGGATAGTGTTGGTCTCCACATAATATTGCCCCTGCTCCACCGGTATTCTTTAAAGGCTTGATTTTTAACCATATACGTGGGGAATTTCCACTGTGGAGGTCCCTCCCTACTCTTCCCACCAAATAGCTTCAGAACCACCATGGCCTGGTTGGAGACATGGATAGGGCTGTGAGAGATATCTTGAATCTGTCCACACCAACTTCTGGGCAAATATATCTATAATCAATTCAGGACCAAGTTTTGTGCGGATTAGAATAGAACGTATATTCTCTTGCTCCTGGGTTGGCCGTACGCCATCCATCCACTAAATCCAGGTCTGCTATCCCAGTCTGCCATTGACACACAGTTTCTGAGATCCTCCCCTTTCCCTCTGAATGGTCCATTTGAGCATCCATTGTCCAATTAAAATCCCCCCTCCCCAAAAAAAATTAGCCCTGGGAATTGCTCCCTGAACAGCAAGTCCAGCAAAGACACGTAGAACTGTGGTTCATAAACCGCAGGGCATAAATACATCCAAATGTAATCTTTTCCCTGTTTAGCACTGCAGAAATAAAAATATACCTACCCCCCCCTCCCGGGTGTTTAGCTACCCGTTTAACTTCAAAGGGAAGGTTTCTGTGTAAGAGTATTGCCACCCCACGCTTATGGGATGAAAAGGAAGCAGCAAAACATCTCCCCACCCAGTTCTGGGCCAACTTAGTGTATTCCACATCCGTTAGGTGGGTTTCTTGTAATAAAGCCACCTGTGCTGCTGCCTTTTTCAGGGCGGTCAAAAGTTACATTCTCTTTACTGGACTTGCTATCCCCTTAACATTCCACGAGATGACATTAACAGTTTATACATTAGCCATGACCTTTATAGTGTGTTTCCCTATACCACCCTCCATTTAGCAGCCAGGCACCCCATCTCAGCATATTGGAGTGATCATCCCAGTCTGTCAGACCCCAACTATACTGTACGTTGTAAAAAGGGTCTCAGAAATTCTGCAATCTGATTGGCTGTTAGGATTCCAACAGCCTTACATTAATCCATGTTATACTGTCATGTATAGCTAGATCACCATGGCACATGGATTCTTCCTGTCAGCATTCCATCCTCTAGCACTGCTGAATGCGTGGAATGATGCATTCTGATTCTGAACCAGCATTCTTAAACTGTTGGTGGAAGAACTGTTTTATTAAAAATCACCCTCTAAATGAGGAAAATTTCAAAAAGTATAATTTTAACAAATTTCTTTTGGAATCATTTTTTATAACAGCAATAAGGCACTCCCAGGAGTTACATTAACAGTCAGTTAATCTAACCCCTGGTCATGCTTTATTGCTTAAGTATTAGTATTGTTCACAGCATCGATTTAACAAGAAAACAACAACTATTTGAATAACAACATGAACTAACCTCTCCTCCCCCCCCCCCAACATCAAATCCCAACAAGCCCCCCATTCTCATCCTCCGATTAGCCTTCCTTTATCATGAACAGTATGGAAAGAGGTCTCCCAAGCCCCCGTCCCTGTAAGAGACTTCCAGAATTTCTTCTAAAAATAGTTACCAGCCCTGTATGAAGCATCTCACCCTCCACACTTCCCACCCTCCCTTCCCACCACCCTCTGACTCATCACCTCTGTCATCAGGTGCCCTCCCTCCACTCCCCGCAGCAGCACTACTAAATTCTCCACTAGGTAGTTCGCATCTATAGCCAATTTCCCTTCTCTCTCCCCGTGACACTAATTGCCAGTTTAGCACGAGTGTCAAGATAACCTTCACATGACATTTGCACCCCAACAGCTGAGCCACCCTGCAGGGTATTTTTCCTCATATTCGTTTCATATCTGGGATAAGTATCCCATTCCAGCCTCGGATATGTCCCCCCTCCCAATTAGGTCCCAGCCTCCATCTCCACTTCCAGACCCAAGTAATTAATCCTCAAGGTGTGTACCCACCACATTACCCCCTTCAGCTTGTAGGCATTAACCCATCATTGTTCCTGCCCCCTCCTTGCTTCCTGCCTCTAATCCTCTGCCAACCACCTTCCATTTTCCCCCATCCAATATGCCGAACATGTAAAGAAAGCTTAGAGTTTAAACTTGTTTAACAGACACGTCTCATTGCTTTCTTATTTTATGTGCTAAACCTCCCAGCAGCATGTGAGCTAAGGAGAGGTCAGACCATGCCATCAAATGTACACGCAGCGCCCGCTCTCCCGCCGCCACACGCCAAGGGGGAGAGAGACCGCATGGTCTGAAAAACAGCTGCGTCATGATGACTAGGAGCCAGTGAAACAGTGTCCAGTCCAGCAAGAGATGTCCCTTTGGAACCTATTATGCCTACAGTCTCTGCCTCGCACCCAGCCAGAGTCTGTTCTGTAAGTCTCAACCTCAGGAAGACGTGGCTGCTC
This sequence comes from Neoceratodus forsteri, assembly GCA_016271365.2. Classification (NCBI taxonomy): domain Eukaryota; kingdom Metazoa; phylum Chordata; order Ceratodontiformes; family Ceratodontidae; genus Neoceratodus; species Neoceratodus forsteri. Next base: position 675,027,423 of record CM028131.1, on the reverse strand, counting down.
TTAATTAAATTGTTTAGTCTAACCTGTCCCAGTTCCATCCACGCAGTAGCAGGTCCTCTTCTTCAGGGAAATTTCAACAAAGTGGCAGGCAGAGAACATGCCAGCCCTCCAAACCCAGAATAATAAGAAAACGAAAACAACTTGCAGCAAGTCACAGCAAAGGAGCAGCAGAGCCACTTCCACAGCGTGCACCTCATCCTACATTCTTCCGTAGGGTCTTCACAAGTTCCTCGGCCTTCTCCACTTCCAAAAAGAAAAGGTTGCACCTTCATGCTGTATCTTCAGTGTGGCTAGGTACACTAGAAAGTTCTCTATTTTCAGCCCTCTCAGTTGTGCCATGATAGCATTAAACATCTTCCTTCGTTAGAGCAATCGAGCGAATAGTCCTCACGAGATAAACAGGCGGTTTGCCCTCCTAGCTTTTCACGATATGCCTTCAATATTGCCTCCGGTCCTGGAAATGGTGGAATCTCATTAAAATCTGTCTCGGGGCTGGTCTGCGGCGGCGCGCATTACTACTCGATGAGCTCGTCGAGCTTCACTCTGCCATTCTTAGGCAGTAGCTCCAGCAACTCTGGCAGCACCGACCACAGAAATCCAGGGTACCAACTCCTTCCTGACCCTCTGGTAGTCCCTGGAGAGTGCAGATTGAGGCGCCTATGATCATTTTCTTGGTAATCATAGGATTCCTTGAATTCTTTGAGTTCTTTTGTAGGGCTAAAACTTGCCCGCGGCGACCATCAAGTCATCCTCCATTTGTGAAATACGCTCTTCAGCCTCCGCTAACCGATTGCATTGCTGGGTTTGCTGTTCGAGTACCTCCTGCAGCTGGTAGTCCAGCTTATTTTCAAGCTTTATCAGCCGTGGTTCCAATGCCACTATCACTTGGCCAGTGAGCTCCTGGCGAGCACGCAACTTCTGCAGCGGATAGTGATTCCAGGCCAGCATTGTCTCGAGGTACTCACCATTGACCTTTTGTCACTTTTACCCATGAGCCGCTGGCTTTTAGCTGAGTTGGGGTTAAGTATTCATCCATAGCGCCTTCCAGCAATGACTGCTGCTGCAATTACACCATTTCGAGGTATTTATACTTAATATTTCTTTTATTTTTTCGGCAGTTGGAGCGGAGTGATGAAAAGATGCGCCTGTTTAGTTAGCTGCTCATTAGCACCCCAGCATTCGTTTTTGATATTTAGACCCATGTGCACCAGTTTATCTGGTGTTCTGTACCACCCCAAGATCTTTCCCTGTATGAGCTGGTATTTCGGTTGTTGTGTGGTTACATGAGCCTCCCTCCAGTGTCTACTCCAGCAGTTGTAGTCCAACTGACAGCTTAGGTCTGCTGCCCACTTCTGCCTGTGCAGTTCCAGGTTCAGCAAATTATGTGAGTGGATGTGCTTATAAATAAGCCCTGACCTACCCTTGCAGTGTGCCATCCAAGAAGTTAGCACCTCTGTTATTTCGGACTGCTTGGGTGAGTGTTGTTATGTGAGCCATGGTTGAGGGCATAGCGTAACCAGAGGTATTTCCAGTTGTCATGTTTAGGCAGCCCATATTGATACTGGAGCTGTGAAAAGGATGTAAATGAGCTTGTGATAGGGTCTATGAGATGTGTTAACCTCAAGATGCCCCTGTGAGCCCATGTGTTTCAGCTGATAGGTTTACCCACTATATGGAGAGCTGGGTTATTCCAGAAGGGCCCCAGAGTACCAAATGAGAGGTGGTGCCACCCATTTAGGTGAGTGAGCTTCTTCCATGCTTGAAGGGAGTTAGAAATGGCAGCAGTTTGCGTATGCTTTGGAAAGGGCCTGCCAATCAGGCAAGGGTGTTCAAATCAAAACTTTTAGAACTTACCCAGCCATGACTGTAGCTGAATTTTCACTTGCCCCTATTTATTACAATGAAATTTAGCTCTCTTTGTACTTGTCCTTCAAGGAAATTTACTTGCCCCTGACAGGGGCAATGGGATTTGCACAACTCTGTAATCAGGGCTCTGCTAAGTGAAGTTGCTCCTACTATGCTTTGTTCGTTTTGACCCATAAGTGCGAAAATTGGCTGTCACTTTCTAGACATTGTAGTGCTTGTTTGACCCTGCCACTGGTGTGGTATGCACATAGCCCTGGTATGTTCCTACTCCGTTTTTTGGAGGTGCCCCGAGGATTTGTTTTCCGAATCTCGGGTGTTGGATGTCCCAAATGAAGCCTGCAAATAATGTGTGTATTTGTTTCTGCACTTTAAGTGGAATGCTCAGGGGGAGAGTGTTGAGGTAATAAATGAATCTGGGTAGTACCATCATTTTGAGGGCTGCAGCCTTGCCTGTTAAGGAGAGATTTAATTTTTTCCACCTTTGCATGACTTGCTTGAGCATTTCTAAGAGGAGGAGTATGCTTTTGGCCACTAAAGTCTGCATTTTGAGGGCAATTGTCATCCCCAAGTATTTGATACTTTCTGGGACACATTTAATTTGGTGTTGCCCAAGTAGGATCTCCTTGTAACTGGGGTATCTCTGTTTTAGTCGGTTTACCCTAAGACCTGAGGTAGCGTCCTGGGCCTCCGGGTCTCCAGGGTTGCTGCTAAGGATGTTGTCACATTGGAAAGAAGCAGCAGGAGAGGGGCCATCGGCATAAAGCAGGGTGCTGTACGACCTGTCTCCTACCTTGATGCCCATAATGTTTTGGTTTTGATGAAAGGCTGTATATAGGGGTTCCATGGCTAGGAGAAAAATTAATTGGCTGAGCAAGCATCCCTGATAAGTACCTTGGAGAAGTGGGAATGGACCATATAAAATGCCTTTTGTAAGGACTAGTGCTTTTGGGTCTGCATACATAGTTTTAACCCAGGATATGAGGGTGGCCCAATGCCCATTCCCTCACGGGTATACCAGATGTGGTCCCACTCCACCGAGTCAAATGCCTTTCCTGCAGCTATGGACACCAGAGCAGCAGATTCAGAGTGCCTCTTTGCTGCTTGCAGTAGGTCAAACACAGCTTTGGTATTGTCTGCTCTTTTGCTATGATGAGCAAGATGGTGGCCACGCTGGGGCTGACCTTCTACTGCTGATTAAGTGATTAGGAGAATCTTTCGTTTTAATTTATTTCTTTTAGCTTGTTTTTTTAGTTTTGCGGTATGGCTGAGTAAGTTTAGACGGGCTGTAAGTGAGTTATGCTAGGAGTGTTAGGTTTTATTTGGTAATTAGAAATTGCTATTGTGTTATCGTTACTATTAACATTGCCTGTTTGACTCTCTCACACATTTTGTCTGTTGGCATTTAAGGATGTAAAATACTTCAGTTACTAAATGGCTTACAATTCGAACCTTTGGTTGCTTTAACTGCCTGACTTGCCTGTCTCTTGCCTGAATGACATTTATGATCTTCAAGGAGTTTTGGAAGATACCTGAGACTGTTTCTGTGGTGTTTAGCGGCTGCTTCTTGTTTCTGAGCCCTACATCTGTGCTTCTCGCTGTGGGATTGAACTGTCTGGCTGGGTTGTGACCTTCTCTTCCCAGGTCTCGCTGTTTGCCCAGCGGTGTTCCATGGTGTCTCCTGCCTGTGGGTGTTTGCCACCACGGACTACACTACCAACACTGTGAGTGGCTTTGGGGGGGTTGCTCTATTGCCCGACGACATTGGACCACAGCGGGTTTTGAAAACTTGCTGCACTATGGCTGTTGCTTTTTTGGTGGTTCTTTGCCACCTAAACTGACGATTGAGGTATTGGTCGAGAAGTTGGACTCTGGCGGGCTGCCTGGCTGCTTTGGTGGTTGAGTGTTCTGTTCAGGGCAGGGCAGGGAAGGCTGGACGCATTTTTCATCATTCCGGTAAGAAACTCTGTTCAGCTTCGTTAAGGCAATAAAAGATACCAGTTTATTTTGAAGCTGCCTGAAAACCATTTGACTTGCTAAGGAAAGAATTTTGGCAGTGAGAGTGCCAAAACTTTTTTGTTTCTGCATGCTGTAAGCTGTGAGAGAGGGTAAGAGCTCTGTGAGAGTTTGATTTTATTAAGCCTAAGGAGATGAGAGCTCCTGTGGCTATTTTTCTCATAGGAGCACTTATAAACTGTAAAGCAGTCATTTTCACTATACTCACTCTACAAGCAGGAAGTTTTCCTATATTGTGGACTTGGACATTTTATAGACTTTTCTACTTAGTAACAGGCTTGGATTATCCTATCTGCTGTATTTGTTGTTTTAGGGTGGGGGGGGCTTATTATTGTGTTTTAAATGGTGTACTTGTGTGGTGTTTGTTCTGATTGTTTTGTGTATGTTGGTTGTGTGTTTTGGTGTGTTTATTGTGTGTATGTTGGGTGTGTGTTTGGTGTATCTTAATTTTTCTTACTGTATTGTTATATTGTAGTTAGATATGTATAGAGGCTGGCGACCCGGGTTAGGGAACGACCTTGAGTCGTCAGGGTGCTGGCACTGGGGTGGGGTGGGGGGTGGAGCAGGATCAAGCAGCCTAACCGCAGCTCTCCTCTCCTGGCGTGGTTGTCGCCTCCCCCTATAGTTCTGTTGCCACCAGGTGGAGGTCCATGGCAGCGCAGGCAGGAGGGGGCGGCAAGTCAGGAGGGCACGACCGGGGAAGGGCGGACGAAAATGGGGAAAAACAAACAGATAAAAACATAATAGATATGTGTAGAGGTGTGCAGGTAAAAGGCTTTACCTACCTGGTGGACTTCCTGCATTCACTCTGTCCTTTTTGGGGTTTCCGTTGTCTTTACTGGCAGGGGTGCTCAACTGCTGTCGAAATAGGGGTCCTAAAGGGGCAGACATCTACCGCAGTAGTGTCCCTAGTTTGGTAATGTGAGGGCAAGATCGGGTAGTGCGGACCAGGAGCCCCAGTGAGGGAGGAGGAACCAGGACAGAGGACCATCATACCTGGTGCCCCTCCTAGGCACTGCCAGATGTCATCAGGCAGCAGGGAGTATGTCCGTCTGCTCGGCTCGTCCCCTTTGTGCTGTTCTTTGTAATGCAAGATCAATGAGGAATAAGACAGCGGTGATGGAATCTTTCATCACCAATTCCTCAGTTGACCTTGTTTGGATCACTGAGACCTGGTTGGGTGATGAAGCTGGCCCTGTTCCTCCTGGTTATTCAGTCTTGCATTGCCGGAAGAGGGACCCTAGAGGGGGCGAGGTGGCCATCTGCTTTAGATCTGCTCTGGGTCTCACCACATTCCCAGTGCGAACAACAGTGTCTTTTGAGTGTGTGGTTGCTAAATATGCCTCTGGAGTCAGTGGCAGAAGAGTTCATATCTACTGACCACTGGGTGTTAGGAGTCTATTTCTGCAGGAGCTGGCAGACTTCATCACCAAGCAGGTGTTGGAGTCCAATAGGATTCTTGTCCTGGGGTACTTTAATGCCTGGGTTGATGGTGAATCCTGTCTTTTTGGACGAGAGCTCCTTCAGCTGATGTCTCAGCTGGGATTTTCTCAGGCTGTTGCCTCTGGGACCCATACATATGGCTACACTCTGGACCTAGTCTTCTCACTCTGACGTGGCATTGCAGCGGTCAAGGTTGCTCTGGTCAGTTGGTCAGCTCATCATGTGGTTGAGTTCCAGTGTGGGGTCCCCTGTGAATTACCCCCCCCCCGTGGAGTCAATCCAGTGTCGTCCGAAAAATAAATTGGAGCTTCGCCAACTCTAGGAGTCACTGGTTGTCTCTAGCTTGATGCTAGCCTGCTCTCAGGGTTCAGAAGCCAGGGTTGAGGCTTATAATACAGCCTTGACCCAGGCGCTAGACCTGATTGCACCTTACAGTGTTCACCGCTTGACTTCCCAACATTGCTTACCATGGTACTGTGCTGAGCTGCGCCAGTTGAAAACTAAGGGGCGTAGGTTAGAGCATTCCTGGAGGTGGTCGTGCTCTGAGGAGGACAGGTTGGCGCTGAGGCTCCTTTATTTTGAGTATCAGTGGGCAACTGATTTTAAGAAGACTGAGTTTTTGTCATGATCAATTGCTGTGGCAAGAAACCGTCCAGCTGAGCCCTTCCGTACTGTGGAGAGTTGGTTAAATCCCTCCTGTCTCCAGTCTGGGATAGCATTTTCTGTAGAAAAGTGCAAGCAGTTTGGGCAGTTTTTTGCCAACAACGTTGTCTTTATCTGGGCATGTATTACCTCCTCTGGTCCAGTTTTACTGGGGTGATAGATCTGCTAGTGAAGATCATCTACTGAGTTGGACTGAGTTTCGGCTGGTGTTGGCAGACAAGGTTCTTTGGGTGCTCACCAGCATGCGTCTTACCACCTGTGCCTTGGACTTGGGTCCAACGTGGCTTGTCATTAGCTGCTTGGATTTCTTGGGTCCAATGTTTGTAGAGCTTGTCAATGGGTCATTAAGTGAGGGTTTTTTCCTGTGTCTCTAAAAGAGACTGTAGTAAGATCCCTCCTTAAAAAAACATCTGTTGACCCAGGCGTTCTTGCAAATTATAGGCCTATCTCTAATCTTCTCTTTCTAGGGAAACTTCTTGAGAAGGTGGTGGTTGACCAGCTGGTTGAACACCTGGAGACATTTTCCATCTATGAACCTCTCCAGTCGTGTTTTCGCCATGGCACAGCAGAGACGACTTTTATCTGGGTGGCACATGATCTCTTCCTAGTGAGGGAAAGAAGGTACTATACTTATCTTGGTGCTCTTGGACCTATCTTCAACATTTGACACGATAGATCACAGGGTGTTTTTGGACTGTCTGTGAAACTATGTGGGCGCTACTGGAGCAGTTCTGCGGTGGTTTCACTCATATTTAACTGGAAGATTGCAATGTGTTGTCCTAGGAAATTTTTCCTTGGGTTCTTCCGTGCTGCCATGTGGTGTTTCGAAGAGTTCCATCTTAGCGCGCCTGTTGTTCTCCATGTATATGCTGCCACGGGGAGAGATAATTAGGTGGCACAATCTGGGGTTTCACAGATGATACCCAGTTGTACCTGTCTTGTGCCTCTGGTGACCTTTCTGCCCCAGATATGCTGAGTCAGTGTTTAGCTGAGATAAACGACTGGATGTCCGCTAACTGACTATGTCTCAACCCCAGTAAGACAGAGGTTATGGGATCGAGCCGGGTTGTGGGGTATTTTCGCTGATGGGAGGCTGCTCACCCTTGTGGTTGATGGTGCGTCCCCTGTCAGTGATAAAGGTGGTTAAGGATCTTGGTGTTTTTCTTGATGATCGGCTTGACCTTGAAAAACAGGTCTCGTCGGTCGTTGGGGCCGGTTGTTTTCCAGCTTCAGGATATTGCCAGGATCCGCCTGTTTCTGACTCCCTCTGACCTGGCTACGGTTATCCATGCCTTTGTTACTAGCTGACTTGATTACTGTAACACTCTGTTCCTAGGGCTGTCTGGAGGTTTGATGTGTCGCCTGCAGCTAGTGCAGAATGCTGTGGCCAGGATGTTGACAGGCACCTCTATGAGGGACCATGTCATCTTCTACTGATGCAGCAGGCTTCTTCTGGTCTCTGCTTTCTCAGGGGTATCCAGTGCAGATGGGCTTCCTCCTAGGACTCTCTCTCTCTCTCTCTCTTTACTTACATAGATACATAGAAACTATCGGCAGATAAGGACCACCAGGCCCATCTAGTCTACCCCTTTATACTACCTGCGTGAGCGGCCTGTGACCTGACATGGTCCCCCTGCTATTGCTGCTCCTTCCTATCTCTAAGATTCCCTTATTCCTGTCCCATGCATGTTTGACTCCTGTTACTGTCCTCACCGCCACTACTTCCTGGGGCAGGCCATTCCAATCATCCACTACCCTCTCAGTGAAAAAGTATTTCCTTACATTTCCCCCTAAACTGACCGCCCTCCAGTCTCATGTCAAGACCTCTTGTTCTTGCACACTGTTTAAGTTGGAACATGCCCTCCCCTTTAACCTTATTTAGACCCTTGAGGTACTTGAATGTTTCTGTCATATCCCCTAGCTCTCTCCTTTGTTCCAGTGTGTACATATTGAGGTTCCTCATATGGTTATGCTGCATACCCCCACCATCTTAGTAGCTCTCCTCTGCACCATCCTGTCAATATCTTTGCAAAGGTATGGCCTCCAGAACTGCACACAGTACTCCAGATGAGGCCTCACCAGAGTTCTGTACAGTGGAACTATTTCCTCCCCTCCTTCAACTCGTGATTCCTCTCCCAGTGCACCCCAGCATCCCACTGGCTCTCCCCACCACTTTAGATACCTGCCTGCTGGCCTTCAGGTCCTCTGTGATAATGATGCCTAAGTCCCTCTACTCTTCAGTGACTGTCAGTAGCTCCCCACCGATTTTATAGCTCTCTCTGGGGTTCCTCCTTCCCATGTGCATGATTTTACGCTTCTTGGCATTAAACTTCAGCTGCCAGTCCTCAGACTGGGATGTATGCCATCTGGCCCCATAGCCTTGTCCACCCTTAGTATAGCAAGCTCTTCCAGTACCCTTGCCTCTGAAAATGGGTTGATCTTAACCTCCTCCTGCATCTGATATCCAACTTTGGTCTCTGACTTTCCCCTTCCACGGCGAATACTGAACAAAAGTATTTATTCAGTGTCTCCACCTTTTCTTTGTCCTCCTCCATGCCCTCCCCCCATCCCCTCTAAGTCCTACAATCCCACCCCCCCCAATTTTTCTTCTATCAGTGATATATCTGTAAAATGTTTTGTCCCCTTTTTTCACTGTTTGAGCTAATCCCTCTTCTGTTTTCTCTTTAGCGCTAACTGCTTTACTTGCTTGTCTTTAGCACTCAAGGTACTCCTGCCTATCCTCCTCCCTCTGGGACTCCTTATTTCCTGAAGCGCCTGCCCTTTGCTTTAACTGCCCCTGTCACCTTTGAGAACTATAGTGGTTTTCTCCTTCTCTTGCTACTGCTCCTCTGCTTGATGCATTGGCTTGTTACCTCCACTATAGCTGCTTTAATGTACTCCCATCGTTCCTCAACTCCCCTCCTGCTTTCACCCTTGTTAGTGCCTCTCTGATGCCATCTCTCATCTTGTTGAAATGTGCTCCCCTGGAGTCTATTATCTTAGTCTTACTATAGTTTGAGTTTGACCCTGTGCTTAGATTAAACCACACAGTGTGGTGGTCACTTAACCCAGGTGACACCCCACCCATACATCAGTGATCCTGTCTCCGTTCGTTAGGATCAAGTTTAAAATCAACTTCCTTCTGGTGCTGTATCAGTCAGGACGCATCTGCCTTTCTCTCCTTCTTGGGTCTGAGTTGCCCCTACTCTATACAGCTAGTTGTGCTGTGCCTTTGCTGACCTCTTTTTCTAAATCTGCTTCCATGCCTTGCTCTCCCTGGCGCTTTCTCTCTCTCACAGCATTTTTCTTGGGAACCAGAGCCTGCTATTTTAATTTTATAGCTAAACAGAATTTTGTCCCACACTGTCTGCCCAACCGGCCTCTATTAAATACACAGTAGCCACGCCCATGCTTGCTAATTCCACCCACTTCAGCTACAAACTGCCAACCACCTCTTAAAGCAGTACTGCCTGTTAGCTACCCACCAAGTATAGTAGTTAACTGTACAGCCTCACTTTGGCTGCCATGTCCCTTATCAAGGGTGCTATCTCCTTCTGCTCCTTGCTACCTGGCTTGGTACAGCTGGCACCAGATGCCTAGCTTGGGCCGCTGCTACCCCCTCTGAATCACTACTGGGTAGTGCATGGCTGTCAAGCGCACCTTCAGAAACTGCCTCACTTGGCTGTGGGCAGCGACTCACTCGGCCTTACCCTACAAACACGGGTGGCCATATGCCCTCCCCTAGCATAGGGGTAGAAACGGTTAGCTATACGCTAATAATTAAACCGGTGTCCAACCACCTGAATCACCTGAAGCCTCAGCGGCGGAAGGTACGAGCCAAATTTAGCATAAACCTTTCTGCCAGAAAGGTCATCTTTATGCTCCTGCTCCTCTCTGGCAACATTCACTTGAACCCAGACCCACTCACTTCAGCGGGCCCTGGTGTTCAGAAGGTTAAAGGCCTAAAAATATCCTCACTGAACATGTGCACTTTAACTGCAAAATTTGACCAACTACAGGCGTGGATGGCTCTCCATATCCCTACATCCTCTACCTAATGGAGACCTGGTTGACCAGTAGGATTAAAGATAGCGAAGTTGCCCTCAAAGGCTTCTAAGCATAAAAAGATTGATAGAATAGGCAAGAGAGGTGGGGGATGCCTCATCTATGCCAGGGACTCTCTGCAGTGCTCCGTCCTCCCTGGAACCAGGGTGGCTGAGACCATGAGATAATAGTGATAAAGGCACAGGTTGGTCAGAATGCCAAAACTCACATCCTTGCCACGATCTACCTACCCCCCCCCCCCAAAAAAGCCACAGCAGGCCTTCCCACAATTATGGACGTTATCAGTACCCTTTCAAAGGGGGATGGAGCTTGTCATTACCGGGGACTTTAACATAAACTGGGATGGAAAGGATGCTGCCCCTTTCAGGGATCTGATAGCCACCTCCAACCTGGCACAACTTGTCACCTGCCCCACCAGGCAGAACTATGAGACAGGAAACAGTACCCTTCTAGACTGGGTCCTAGCAAATTCACCATCCATCTCTGAGATCAAGGTTCTCCCGGACATGCTAAGTGACTACTCCCCAGTCACCTTCCTGTGGTCTAATAAATTTATCAAAAGCCCACCCATCCTCATTGAAAGCGGGGTCTTGAGGAAGGGTAAACTTGGAGCCCTCAAATCAGCCCTTGCCCTACATGACTAGACTCCTATCGACCTGGTGCCTACCCTTGATCAGGCCCTCAGTTACTTCATTAAGGGCTTTAGCTTCATCTGTGGCATCTATGCCCCGCTCACGAAAAGAAACATTCGGGGGCAGGCAAATGGCTGGATTGATGGAGAGCTCCTCTCCCACCTGAAAGAAAGGGACATACTCTGGGAGAAGGCCAGAAACACAAGTATCAAGCATGACTACCAGTGTTACAGAACGGCCAGGAACTGCTGCACCAAGCTAATCCAGTTCGCCAAAGCCAACTATCATAAGGCCCAGCTTAGCAATTCTTGGGGTGATGAGAAAAGATTCTGGGATAACATCAAAAGCATCCTTGGAAAGGAGGACAAGAAGCACCCTCAGCTGCTCAGTATCAGTAACACCCCCACTACAGACCCTGTAGCTATTGAGGAAGCCTTCAGTAAGGCCTTCACCGATCTTACTCCAGTGCTGGCACCTGCCTATTTTCAACCTGGTCTGAACCATTTCAACAACGTATCTACTGAGTGTTCTCACCCGACCTTCTGCTTTAAAAGGGTGACTGTGAAGGAGGCCCTGACTATGGTCAAGAAAGTACTAGGTAAGACCAGACTGGGCAGTGACGGGATAGACAAGAAACTTCTGTCCCTCACCCTGGACGTTCTTATGGTGTCCATTACCATGCTGTACAATAAGTCCCTGGCCCTTGCCCAATTCCTGGCGGTTTGGAAGCAGGCCCTCGTCACCCCAGTGCATAAAGGAGGCGACAAGTCTCTGGTAGCCAACTGCAGACCCATTTCGATCCTCTCCCCCCTGTCCAAGGCACTGGAAAAGATTGTGGCGGGTCAACTCATCAACTGCCTCAATAAGTATAATCTGCTGTGCCCCAACCAGCATGGCTTTAGACAAAATCACAGTACCACCACTGCCCTGCTGGACTACACAAACTATGCACATAAGGCCCAGGATGAAGGCAGACCGGTTGGGTCTGTCTTTATTGACCTCACCAAAGCCTTCGATACAGTCAACCACCCCCTGTTACTGACCCAACTGCAAAACATGGGTGTGACGCCCAATGCCCTTTGCTGGTTCCAAGGCTACCCGATACAGAGAAATCAGTGTGTAAAAATTGGGCAAACAGTATCCAGTGCAAGACAGGTATCATTAGTGGTACCCTAGGGATCAGTACTGGGGTCGCTACTTTCAGCCTCTTTTAAATGACCTTCCCACAGCCTGCGGCACCAAACTCATACTATATGCAGATGATGCTGTGTCCTAGAGCAGCACATCTCAGGCTGCCCTACAATCTAAGCTGCAGAATTCCTTCTCCAGACTCAAGGACTGGTTCAGTAGTCATAAATTGCTACTGAACTACAAGAAGACAAAGGCCATGCTTATATCCAGTCCCCACAACAAAAATAAGCACCACCCCCTCATCATCTCTAACTCATGCAGTGAGCTGCTGGAACAAGTCCACTTGTTCAAGTATCTGGGGGTCATAACAGATGATACCCTCATGTTTGCGCACCATATTGACTCTCTGGTCAAGACAGTTAGTACCAAGATTGGTGTCCTGCACAGGCAATACCTCTCTCCAGGGGCCCTCCACCTCTCAGTCCACAGCTCCATCATATCTACTATTGACTATGGACTAGTGTTCTATGGGGTGGCAACAGCGCTCAAGAGGGTTCAGACTGCGCTCAACAAAGCCCGCATACTCACCCTGGATGCAGAGCAGCACACACCTGTACTCTGTATGAATGCTAAATTGGCTGTCATTATGAAACCGGGTCAAATTCCAGACTTGCATCCTAGGGAAGAAGGCTCTGTTGGGTAAAACACTGCATTGTGTAGGTAATTTGATCAAGGTGGCCAACACGTTACAGGTCACCAGGGGGAGGACTAGAGGGGCCTTGGCTATCCCCTTCCATTGCACCTCGCTTGGGCAACGTGCAGTTGCCTATGGGGCGCCCCTGTGGATGAATGAACTTCCCGGGCACCTCTTGGCCACCAGTTGTCTGGCCCAATTCAAAACTGACCTCAAACAGCACCTAATAACACTCTCTAAGTGCACCTGCCCCTAAGTCCAGCCACACCCGCTCTCTCTGCCCCCCAGCAAGCACTAGGCAGGCCTCTGGTACCACCTCCCTTTGTCCCTTCTCATGACTTGCCTCAGCAATCAGTTTGCATCATGCTCCTTCGGGCACCCACCACCCTCCCAACTCCCAGTCTTGTGAGTTTCTCTAACAGTCACTACTAATGCAAGCTGCCTGACCATGCCCCCTCGCACCCCACCATTTACTCTAGCATGTCTTCTCCGCTCAGCCTCTCCTTACCCCCCCATTTCTCCCTATACCTTATCACCCTTCTTTTCCCACCCTTCACCTCCACCACAGTACCTACCTCTCTCTCGTACCTCCTTTCTTCACCCCACTTCCAGCTATCCCTGTCCCTCTGAACTACTGACAAGGCACTTTGTGGCTGCTTATCCCCCCCACCCTCATAAAGTGTGTTTCTTGTTATTTTAACTTGTACTTATGTTTTAAATTATTCTGTAAGTTCTGAATCCAAGCTGTGTCGTTCGTTGTGATGTACCTTTGCTTTCTCTTATTGTACTTTGTTTTGCAATCTGTGACATGGAACCTTTGTAAAAGAGCTTGCACTCAAAGGTCTTTTCCGAATCACTAAATAAATAAATAAAAATTGATCTTTCTCTAGTTCACACACCAGCTATTTGAGGCCCACTCCCAGCCGTAACTCCAGTATGTCTCTGTTCAGTGCAGAGGCTGCTGCTGGTATGTTCCACTCCACATCTGGCATGTTAAGTGCTCCAGGAGCAAGACCTGCTCTTTGGATGCCATATAGTGTATTTCCTCCCCCATTTCGTCTCTGTCCCCCCTCTTCTTGAGCTGGAGGCCTGTAGAAGTGTGACCCACGGTACCTCCTTCTCATTCTGTCTCTCTGTACCTCTGTAGCTTTAATTCCTTCCCTGATGTATAGGCCACCCCCCTTTTCTACCTTCCCAGTCTCTCCTAAATAGGGTGACTCCCAGAATGCTTACCTCCCAGGAGTGGTTAACTGTGAACCATGTTTCAGTCACAACCATCAAATCCAGGTCTGCTTCAGCCATCAGTGCCATGAGCTCTGGGATTTTGTTTCCCAAACTACGGGCATTAGTCCGTAAGACTTTCCAGCTCCTCTTTCAGCTTCCTTGTGTTCTTCCGCTGTTGCCTCTCTTCTCTTTCTTAACCCTGGACGTTTTTCATTGGACCTCCCACCCTTCCTTAGCTAGCTGATCCTGGTACATTGTTTTGCAACCTTCCTTTGAAATACAAATATACTTTGTATTTGTGTAGCACTCAGCAATATTAGTAAGACGGACTTTGGTTACTCAATTTTAACAGAGTGATGCCCCGTTCTTTTTGCGTACCACATTTGCTCTTTTGGGTCTGTCTTGTGCAGAAGTTAGCCACCTCTTGAGTGGTGCAGCAACAGCCGCCGCTTGAGTCACAGTAAAGCTTTGTTTTTTTTTGGCATTTTAAAATATACTGCTCTTTACCTCTGTTATATAGATTTAACCCATTTTCGTCGTCTTTTAATATTGTAAACAAAGATCCGACAAGCTTCAAAGTCTGCGTTGTGACCTAGCCATAAGTTGGCGCCGACATGAGATGTGATTACGTAGTTGAAGTGAGATTGCTACTGCAGACTATAGAAGCTCTATGTACTGGCCCATTGCAGCTCATACTGTAATTCTCAAGCCACCCAGTAGTAATACCGGCACTCAAAACATGTATCAGAGAGTAAATGCATGTGTTAGGTGCCAACCAGCAAGTTTATGGCTTTATAAGTTTTACAGTATGAACTGAAATGGGCTGGTACATAGGGTTTCTATTAGTCTGTGGTAGCAGTCTCGCTTTCAATGACATAGTCACATCTCACTCGCCATCATATGGCTAGATTGCAGCCCGGACTTTGAAGCTCGGGGATGGTTGTTTACAATATTAAAAGATGACAAAAACTGAGCCAACCCTGTATGCTGAAGGCTGAGGTGCTAGACGCCTCACCTCGTGCCACACTGGCGACCCAGGTTTGGGAACGAGCCCGGGCTGTTGGGGGTCGGCAGAGGAAGGAGAGGATTGAGCGTCCGATGGACAGCTGTCCTCTCCCGGGAGGGAGTGGGGTTTGCACTCGGTGCTTGACTGGCCTCTGGCGCAAGCCGGAGGCACAGCAAGCACAGAGCTAACTGCAGGGGATGGGGAGTGGCGATGTCGGTGGTGACACCATGACGTCAGGGTATGTGCCACTCCTCCAGAACAAGAAGAATCAGCGCCTGGTCTCCTAGATAACGGAGCACTGAAGCACTAGATAACAGAGCACTGAAGCAGAGATCCTGATTGCTCACGCCTGCCTGACAACTTGTAGGAGTAGGACGAAACTTGAAGTGTCTCAGGGTGTCTCTGCCCTGCCCCATACCCGCCTGGGAGGTATAGCCAAGGCTCCATGAGGACTTGTCCAGGGGATTAGGCAGGCCATGATGCGGGGGATACTGCAGTATGTCTCCCGAAGGAGTGGAGACCGGGCGTAAGGGAGAAGTATAAATAGAAATTTCAAAAAAAGAAAAAAAAGAGCTAATGAAAATGGGTTAAATCTGTATAACAGAGGTAAGGAGTACAATATTTTAAAATGCCCCCGCTCTAGCTCACCACGATTTCTGATTTTTAACTTGGTGACCCCAGAAGACAGATGTTTAGGTGTCCTTAAGTTATTAGAGAAGAACAAAAGTCTTAAACTTGGTAAATTCCACATTTATGACTCCTCCAACCTTTCAAATTCCTGGACCAAATTTGGAGGGCAGGAGCTCCTTGCAGGCCCTGTCATGTGCCCCTAGGTCATACAGCAGCCGAGCTGTACATTATGTTAACAAAAATCGGGATTTAACATTGAAGAGCCTGCACAACCCTAACTATAGTGATGCAGCTAATGTAAGCAATTGCACACAATATGTGGACATGCTGTAATACCCACATGCCCCGGACAGGTTGTAAGGCATGAAGCTCAGTTGAGTGCATTCACCCATCCAGGTTGTGCAGTTAGTACAACATAACCACACATCCTGAAGTGTTATTTCATTTATAGAATGATGATAAAAGCCCCGACAGCTGCAAAGAAAAGACACTGTGACTCATGTGGTAATGTAATAATTGCACGGTCATGTGCCAGGATTCCAGCAAACGCATTGCAGGGCTTCTTACCTGTTTTAGAAATATATTCATGTCACATATATAAACTGGGTTAAGATGCCTGCAACAAAGCTGGCCCGGTGGCGCTGAGGGTTGAGGCGCTGTACACCACACCTCACACCATGCTGGCGACCCGGGTTTGGGAACGAGCTCGGGTTGCTGGGGGTTGGCCGGGGAGGAGAGGATTGAGTGTCCGACGACAGCTCTCCCTCTCCTGGGGGTAGGGTGGGGTGTGACTTCCTGGTGCTAGTGATGCCCAGTGGAGGCTGGGTGTACTGCAGCCTGGGACCACATAACTGATGGGGCGAGGTGTCGGCGGACATCCTGTGGGCAGGTGCGGGAGTGCACCCGGCTGCTGTTGGACGTCATTGCACGTCTGCGCCTCTGGGAAGGGAGGGTTATGAGCATGAACAAGGAAAAACCCTGCATCGTCTGGTAGAAGACTGCACCTGACCTCCATGCCCACCGCTGGATCCCGCCCACCTGGTCTCCCATTTTTCTCCGACCCTAATCCTGCCTGCAGCTGGAGTCTCGACTTCAAGGAGCACCAAGATGGAGAGATGGCCCACCTTGGGGGTACAAGCCAAGGAGTTCTCCACGCTGCGAGGTAGGTGAGGGGTCGGAGCACTCTGAGGGATACTCAGGAATGGGGGTCTCAGGTGGGCAGGAAAGAGCCTTGATGCCTGAGGGAGTCTCACGGAGCAGTGACTGGAGGGAAGATAAGTTGGGGGAATGGAGATGCCTGTAGCAAATATTGCCCTACCATCGGATCTAACCAAGACACCTGCCATTAACGCACACACAGTGCTGTATTTTCAAGGCAAGGCAGGTAACGTGGTTTGTTCTATGAGAGAGCTGCATTTGTGCAGCTATCTTGACCCATTTTTAAACACATCTACACATACAGCCAACAGTATTGAGAGAGTGTGGTTTACTGGTTTGACCTATGGCTTGGAAATGGAAGATCGAAGGTTTAACCCCACTATAGCCAGATACTTACTATGTGACCTTGGGCAAGACACTTAACCTTTCAGTGCTCCGTCCACTTGGCTGCAGAAATGGTAGAAGCAAGACCTCCGGAAAATGAGATGTTACATTTCAGGTGGTCTGTCTTGGGTATAGTGCTCCAGATAAGGTTAGTATTGGTCTATTTTACTCACCAAGTTTTAAGAAATACTCTCAAAAATGTTTGTGGATGAGTACCGATACTACTCATAATCCTTACAAATGCTCCTAGGGCTCTTCTGGGATGCGGGTACCTTGTCTTTATGCACATTTTGTGTGTCAGGACGCTCAGGTTTGTTTTGGGAAAGTCCCAGAGACACTCCTTGCCAGAGCTAACCCCTTTCTTTTCTTCTAATGTAGGATTTTGTACAGCGGGGCCGTGCTCCATTAGTTTCTATAGGGCCATTTTAACATATTTTTATGTTTTAGAGGGTTAAATCAAAATGTTGACCGCTCAACCAAATGCGCCTTGTTAGTTGAGTGGTGGCCATGTTTTGTTTGAATTCACCCTCTAAAACATAATTTTTATTTTAATGGCCACAGTAGAACTAATGGCTGTGTCTCCCACGCTGTACAAAATCTTACATTTACCAGGTTTCTGGATCCCAGGTGCAGTACCTTGCATTTCCTGCATTGAACTTTAGCTTCCACTTTCTAGACCACCTTTCCAGAGCCTCCAGGTCCCCCTGTAGGGCCACCCTCCCTCCTCCCCATCCACCACCGCCCCAGTTTTGAGTCATCTGGAAAGAGACTCATCTCACTCCTGATACCCTTCCTTATGTCAGAGATGTAGGCATTGAACAGTAGGGGCCCAAGGACCGATCCCTGAGGTACCCCACTAATGACCCTCCTTGGGGATGAGACTTTCCCTCAACCACGACCCTCTGGGTCCGTTATGAGCCAATTCCCTATCCATCTGATCGCCTGGTTCCCCACCCCATTTCCCCAGCTTATCCTACAGGCCCCCATGAGGAGCAGAGTCAAACGCCTTGTTGAAGTCAAGAAAGAGGACGCCCACCGTCTACCCAGGTCCAAGGCACTTCGCCACCCAGTCATAGAACTCCACAAGGTTTGTCTGACACGCATTTCCCCTGGATGTAATCCATGCTGCCTGTCGTCCAGGCACCCTTGACTTTTCCAGGTCCCTCCAGCCTCTCCTGACAATGCCCTCCATTACCTTGCCCACCACCGATGTCAGGCTGACGGCCTGTACCTCCCTGACCCCCCCTTGTAGATAGGTACTATATGCGCCATGTTCCAGTCCTGGGGCACCCACCCTGTCCTCAGAGAGACGAGGAAAAGCTCCGCCAGGGGTTTTGACAGGACGTCCGCCAGTTCCTTCAGCATTCTGGGATGTAATTTATCTGGCTTCGGTGCTTTCTCTGTCTTAAAGGACCTGAGGGCTTCCCTCACTCTCTCTGCTGTGATTTCTACCTCCGCCACCTCGTCCCCTGCTTTGCCTTCTCCTCCGCCAGTGATGCCCTCCCCAAACCCACCGACTCAGTAAGGTCCCCCAGTTTCCCACTGCCTCCTCACATGTATGATGCAGCCTCCATTTTCCTTGGTGAAACTGAGGCGGCACTCATTTAGTACTCGCCTGCTCCCCGGGTCTTGTGCTCATCCTCCCTGTTTTAATTCTGCTAATCTGCCCCTTCACTTTTGTTTTCCCCAGTGTATCTAAAGAACCCCATGTTCCTCTCCTAATTTCCCTGGCCAGGTTCTACTCCTTTCTTGCCGTAGCTGCCCTCACCACCCTAGTGGCCTTTCTAGCCATCAGCTCGTACTCCCCTCGATCCCTTTCACTCCTTGAGCACTTGAAATGCCTATAGGCCGCCTTCTTTCCCCTCACCACCTCCTGAACCTCCCTGGTCCACCAGCAGGGTTTTCTGGGCCCTACCGCATTTGCGTCTTATTCTTGCACAGGTGCTGGTAGCATCCTGCACCCCGCCTCCTGATGATTTCCCATCTACTGTCAGCGTCCATGTCTGGCCCAATCCCATCCAAGTGCTCCTTTGGATCCTCCTATTTCCTTGAAATCCGCCTCTGAAGTCAGTTACCTCCGTCTTTGTGCAGCCTTCTACCCTTCTAGGTCCAGGCAGAACCAGACCGTGGCATGGTCGCCCTGCCAACAGGTCCCTTACCTCCAGGCCCCAACCTGGTCACTGTCTGCCAGGACCACATCCAGTATCCGGCCTCCTGGTCGGTTCCTCCACTTCATGAGTTAGGAACGCATCTGAAAACATCCAACAACCCTCTGCCCTGGTCACAGAGGATGTCATAGTCTCCCAGTCCGTCTCCTGGCATGTTTAAGTCCCCCAACACCACCACCACCCTTCCCTGCCCAATCTGCAGTGTCTCCCAACATCTGCCACCAGATCTCCTCCTGCTCCTCCGCCAGCGCAGGAGGTCTATACAACACTCCTATTTTACTCTCTTGCACCCCTCCCTTGTTATCAAGGTGACTCCAGATTGCCTCTACAGTTCCTCCGCCCTCCACTCCTCTTATGCCAATGCAGGTTTTGACTATTATTGCTACCTCCTTCCCTTCCCTCCCCCGTCCTTCCTGAACATGGTGCAACCTCCAGGTTCAGGTTCCAGTCATGCCCTGCGGTGGCCCAGGTCTCAGTGACGCTGCCACATCCACCTCCCTCAGCATCCCTTGAGCTCAGGCATTTTGTTGCCCAAGCTCCTGGCATTTAGCAGGACTACCTTCCACCCTTTCCCTACTTCCATTTCCCTGCTCGGCTCCCATGGGATTCCATCTTCCCCTGGTCTGCACCTTACCAGTTGGCCTTTTCCGCATTCCTCCAGCTCCCCAGTGGGGTGGAGACAGAGTCCCTCCTTTATCGGACCCCCCTTCACAGCCTCTTCTCCCATCCCTCCCCCCTTCACAAGTTTAAACCCCACCTTTCACCAACGAACCCCTCTATTTTCAACTTAAGGATTTCCCTCCCCTCCAAGTTGAGATGGAGCCTGTCTCTAGCATACAGCCCTTTACCCTCCCAGGTCTCCCCCCAATCTCCCATCAACCCATACCCTCTGGCCCCACACCACTCCCTGAGCCACCGGTTTATCTCCCTAATCTTCCTCTTGTGTTCCCCACTAGCACTTGGCACTGGCAGGATTTCTAAGAAGGAAATCATGCATGGAATGTCATGACAGACCCTGGCAAGCTCCCTGAACCTTGCCTGTATCTCTAGCTCACTATTTCCCTCAGTGTCATTGGTACCCAGGTGGACCAGTATGTCCGGGGAACCTCCACAATCCTTTGCCAGCTGATATACCTCATGCTTGGCCCTGTGCACCGTTAGTCCAGGGAAGCATTTTGTTCTAACCTGGCAGGCTTCCCCTCCCTATCCCATCTGATATTCCTGATCATGGAATCACCCAACAGGAGCACTCTGACCACCCCTTTTCCTCCATTTCCCCCCTTCCAAGTCCCTCATCCTTTCTAACGGTCCCTCCCCCCAGCCGGCTCCTTGCTCCTTCCCTGTCTGGGTGCCAACTGTCGCTCCTCCTTATTTACCCTGGCCACCCCTTCCTCTGATCCTATGCCTCTCCTCCTTCCGAGTATCCTTCTGTACCCTGCTACCCCCATCATTGCTCGCGACTGGTCCTTCCCTCATCTGCTAAACTAGTCTGTTCCTTCCTTCCTCCCTCCTCCCTCCCTCCCTCCTTCCTTCCTTCCTGTCTCCATTCAGCCCTCCTTGCCTGTCGTGCCCCACTCCCTCTCCATCTCTAACCACCCCTGTCATGGCTACATCACCCCCTCATCCACAAGCAGAAGAAGAGAATTAAGCGGTTACTGAGCTTAAGGTCCAATCCACCTCCCACCTTGCTTCCTTCTGTCCAGCCCCAGCCATCTGCCTACTTCCCTGAGAATGTCTTCTCTTTGGCCCCCTCTGTGAGGGTCCCCAGATACCTGCCTGCTTCCATGGTAGTTTCCTCCTTTTGGGCCCCCTCTGTCAGGGTCTCTATGTGACTCCAGAGTACTCTTCTGCACTCTTTTCCCTATGCCCCCACCCCTAGTGCTTGGTGCAACCCCGTGGGAGAGCCCCTGCCCTGTTCCCCAACCATGCTTCCCCCCCCCAGCTGTCTCCTAATCCCCTCAACCTCTTCCCAAAGCTGTGCCAGCTGGTAGCACACTGGGCAAGCACCAAACTTCTAGGCCCAGTCCAGTATCATGGCCGCCCCACACCCTGTGCACCCCACCACCCTCCCAAAGATGCCGGCCGTAATGACGTGTAGTCCCATCCCCCTCCAAGTAGGTTTCCTTGGGTGAACCACCAGATTCCCCACTAGTCCAAGATACACCCCTACCCACTAATCAGGTCACCCACTAATCCTAGATACAGTCTCACAGTAAACAGGTGCCCCCATTACTAGGAGCAGTACTACACAGTAACATTTACCTAGCTTAGGCTTAAACTAGAGGGTGCCCCCCTTCCAGCAATGAGCTCAACACCGCATGCTCTTTTTCCCCTCCTCCAAGTCCCTCTCTAGCCAGTGTTTTTTTATAAAGTGCACAGCTCCTTCTCACTTATTTTGTGATCCGCCAATGGGATCCTTCCTGGTTTGCTTGGTCCGCCCTTCCCGGGTACTTAATAGAGGTTGGGGCCGGGGTGGCTGGTGTGGGACGAAAAATCTGGTGCCCTGACCCACTCTGTGCGGTCGGGATGGACTCCTGATCTGCCGCTGTCCCCTGTACCCTCACCTGCTCCGTGCGGCCAGGAAAAGCCCACAAAAAGTCAGCTCCTATAGGAGAATATGAGCTGGGCAGCTTTTAAAAGATTGCCCAGGCTTACGTATTTCGCCGCAGCTCGATTCGCTGCCTTCCTCTGCGCCGATTGGGCGACTTGCTCTGGCTCAGTGTGGCTGGATTGGCTGCCGAAAGATCCCTCTGACTGCTGCCTGCGGTCCTCGGTGCCCTGACCCGCTCCATGTGTCGGGATGGCTCCCCGATCTGCCGCCAAAATCCAGTGCCTGACCGCTCCGTGTGGTCAGGATGGCTCCCATATCTGCCGCTGTCCCCTGCGCCTTGGCCCGCTACGTGCGGCTGGGAAAAGCCTACAAAAAGTCAGCTCCTGTAGGAGAATACGAGCTGGGCAGCTTTGAAAGGCATCCCAGGCTTACGTTTTCCACGCCACAGCTCCCGATTCTCTGCCTTCCTCTACACCTGATTGGTGCACTTGCTCCTGGCTCCCTGCGGCTGGATTAGCCGCTTAAAGATCCCTCAGACTGCTGCCGCAGTCCTCCGGTGCCCTGACCCGCTCCATGCGGTTGGGATGGCTCCCCTGATCTGCCGCCAAAAATCCGGTGCCCTGACCCGCTCCGTGTGGTTGGGATGACTCCCCTGATCTGCTGCTGTCCCCTTGCACCCTGGCCAGCTCCGTGCAGCCAGGAGAAGCCCACAAAAAGTCAGCTCCTTTACCTCAGTTAAAATGTTCATGTCAAACTTCCATTTCTAAATGTTTGTTGTTTTTCACTGCCACTGATAGAATGTAGACAGTAATGCAGGGGAATCACCGACTATGAATGATGATGCTGGGAGGTTGCTGCTAACCCAGCATAGCAGGGGAGGTGCGATATGCATTCAAGTTACTGACTGCAAAACCAGTCCAGCTTTTCTTTTCAGAAATGGTGACAGCCGTGTGGTGGGTTTGCCACCTCTCATTTGTCCCTGAAGGTGGCAAGCCTGCAAAACTGGAGTCAGGGCTGGTTATTGCGGAACACGCACATGTTGTAACCTCTCTTGTTATGCAGGATGTTAACAATCCTAAAAGGCACATAAGGGCTTAGCATCAGTCAATGCTCTCAATATTCTGGAACTGGTTGTCATGTTCTGCTATAAATTTTTTTTAACTGTAATACACTAGATGGTTTATCCTTGCATTATTTCATATAGGGTTCAACTGCAGGCAGAATATGTCTATGAACGTATTATATTGCACATTATAATTTTGTAGTATAGTCTAAAGTTCTACATATTGTATTTGATGACTCATTCTCTTAGAACAAAGTTTGATTCAGAGTGCAAGTAAAACCGCTGAGTTGCAGATGGACTAATAATACTCTCACTGACGAGCGAGCTGAAAGAGACATACATCTTTAAAAAATAACTTTATTTTACCCTCCAGTCCATCATCTTGGCACATGGACTTGTGCAAAAATACTTTTTGGACTTGATTGTTTATGTCAGATATTAGCTTGTATACCCTCACTATGAGATATCAAGTGGCTCCTGTCTAGTGTGACACTTGGACAACTGGTTCTGATCACTGTATCATTTTTTTGTAATATAAAAATGGGTTATGGACTGTCTCTCTTGAGAAATGCTGAAACAGCATGTGAGATGACACATACACACAGGTTTTAGATACAAGGTGTTACCTGGAAGGCCAGAAGCTAATTACAGACTTTAACTAAGTTAATTATAGCTGCAGTTGCTAAGAGGAAAATCATAAACTTTTGTAACACTTAGAGGAAGAAGAGCAGGTTGTGATGTTTTAGTGCTAAGTCATAAAAGAGGCTTGATGTCCTGGGAAGGAGAAACTGATAATAAGATCAAAGAAATGTCATTTGAAAAAGAAAATAAGTTGTGTTGAGGACTGCAGAATTTAATACAGGAAAAATACATCCTGTTTTTGTATAGATATATGTTTTTATATATTCTGACAGGGAGGAGCTAGGTGACCTCGTGCAAAGAGGTGGGCAAAGCCAGCTTTTAAACAATATTCTGTTTTCCTTCATAGGACACACTTTTATCTACACTTTTACAAAGAAACATCTTTGAGCACTTTAAGCAGGTATCTAGAGAGAGAGAGAGAGGCAAATCTGAGTACTGTAGTAGGAATTGCACTGTTTAAACCTTGTTCTTTTAAAAGATTTGTATGGTTCTTGTGATATATAGTTCTGTATTTTATGTTTTACTTATTTTTTTTATCTACTTTAGTAAAACTCTATTTTTAGAGCCTATTTGGTCTGTCTTTAATTTATTTCCTTTACAAGTGAAGTATATATGGTTACAGTAGACACTGTGCATAAGCTTGAATGGTGATACCAAACTGGAAAAAGGTAAGCGTTTTAATCTGAAGGTCTTTATTATAGTTTTAAGGGTTCATTTCTGTACCCTGGTTAGGTGCCCATAGGCAAAGATATCTGGCCCCGAAGACAGAATTATCTGCTCCTGTACATTAGATGCGCTAGCATGAGGTTCACAGTTTGAATCCTCCAAAACTTGAGACCAAAGTTTGATTCGAATGCACAAACAGCCAGGAGGGTTACCTCTGTTTCTAAACTGTTCACAAGACTGCGCTTGAGGTTGGCACTTTGGGAGTAGAGGCTGACCTGCTGAGTGGGTTTGTGACATCTGGTACCCTAAAGTTAATTGTCTGATGTAACACGTGCTATTTCTTGCTGCCAAGTATACACAATGTTTGTAAGTGTTTACTTGTAAATGTATAAATATTGTTAAAAAAGCTGTTTTTCCAAGTTTAAAAGCACTTTTACTCATCAAAATTATATTTTATTCGCCTAATGTCAAAAATGGTCATCACATTACTCTGGAATGGCAAGGTTATCTGGAGCACTCCCTGGGTAAATAAAATTGTTAAAAAAATATATGGAAACACAATGCTTAGAGCCATTCATTGGCCATGCATGATCATACTTTTATTTATTTATTTGCAAAATGTTTCCCCAGGAAGACAAAATGAGCTGTGAAACAGCTCATTTCCAGACGCGTCCAGGAGGAGGGGTTACAAAGATGGCATGGCAAATAAACATGATAAACATAATATAAAGCTTACTGTACAGAAACAATACTAGTACCGTTACAGTGAAGGAGATTACAGAATAAACAGTGACACTTTTGACTTACATGGCAGCTAGGCCAAGATTGAAGCATAACCATCAGTGAAAAAGTTTACATAACCACGCCCCACGAGCAGTAGGGTCTGGGCTAGTGGACAGATAGTACAATGAAGTGCTGAAGTAAAAGGCTGGGCCTAGTAGTAAGTGCTATAGCAATCACAAGGGGAGGCAGTTAAAGGAAATGAGCGAGGTACAAGAGGTGGAGGGGAGAAGGAGGGAGACGGCCTCAGGCTAGTTCTCTTGAGGATGTTGAGGACCCGTAAGGAGGACAGGTCATAATAGGTAAGGAGGAGGAGGATTTGGCAGTGACTGGTGAAATGAAAGGGTGAGAGACTGGGAGGAAATAGGCACAATGGGAGGGTTATAGAGTGGAAAGGTGGCAGCGGGTTAGAGGATGATCCGACTTGGGGGACTGGTGGACGGAGCAGGAAAAGTGGAATAAAGGATAGTACAAGGGTGGGTGGTTGACTGTAGGGGCTGGGCAGGTACTGTTAGGGTCAAAAGAAGTGTGTTTAGGGAAGGAGGGTGGGGGGGTTGAACAGCAGGGGCTGGACAGTTTCTGTATGATCTTAAGAAGTCATGTACGTAGGGAAAGAGGATAGTGTGCAAAAGTGGAAGGGAGGAGCAAAAATCAAGTAGAGTTAGTGGGAAAGTATATAGTTGAGCCTGCAGGGAGTGGAGAGGGATGGAGACCCAGTTGATCAGAGAGAGAGAGAGAGAGAGAGAGGGCAGGAGGTAGTAGCAGAGGGAGAGCAGTGGAGGTCTACACCAGTTCAGGATGCTGTGAACCCTGCAAGGGGCTAGAACCAGGTAGACTAGGATCTGCAACTTATCCTTGTAGAGAAATGGGCAGATTAGGTGGGCCGCCTTATCTGCTGTCAAAGTCTATGTTTTATGTGAAGGAGAATCTCATTACCTCCTGGTGGCCATTTTGTGTCAGGTAAACAATAGATAGTTCTGACTTCATATGGAGCTATTGGAGATAATGAGATAAAAGAAGATGTGAAAGAGAATGAGGATAGTGTGCTAGCGTGGGAAGGATTGTGAAAGGGGATAGTCGCAGAGTTGGTGGAGGTGGAATAGTGCAAACCATGGGGGAGAGAGGGTAGGAATAGAGACTTGGTAGTGTAGAGAGGTAGACAGTGGGGCATGAGGAGGAGAGATGGTGGCGGTTTATACCACTTCAGGATGCTGAGAACCCTGCAAGGGGGGACAGAATCAGGTAGAATGAGGAGGAGAGAAGGTGGATAGGAAGAAGTATTAGAGTAGGGAAGAGTGTGTAGGTGCTATAAGCGAGTGCAGCTAGGGGAGTACAAGTTGCGTATGGCTAAGGAGAGAGAGGAAGGGGACAAGGAAAATCTGATAGGAGGTGGCAGCGAGTTCCAGAGTTTTGGGAAGCAATGGGAGAAAGCTTCCGCCACAATGGAGGTGGAACAATGAGGTATAGCAAGAGTGTGGGAGTCAGAGGATCTAAAGTGTTGGGAGGAGGGAGAGGGAGACAGTTAGTGAGGAGGAGAGATAAGAGGGAAGAGTCCCAAACCAGAATTTAGAGGTGAACTTGGCACAGTGTGAGAGGTGCCTGCACTCCAGAGAAGAGAGAGCTAGCACAGCTGTACATTGGAACAACAAAGACTAGAACTGTATAGGGAGTTATAGAGGATAGGGTAGGGGTGTAAAGGATATAAAGTTATGTGATGTGACTTGGAGCATCAGTTTCATAGAAATGGTGACAATCGCATTATTACTGTTTTAAATATCCCTCCTTCCATCTACTGATATGAGAGTTCTGCTCTGGCAGTTTTGTATGATTTGTAATTATTGGTCTAGAAAGGCACACTGAGCTGTGACACCTCATTTCCATGTGCAGTCTGGGAGGTGGGTTACATGGACCTGTTTTATTGACGAGGAATGTTAGCCAGGACACTGGGGAAAATCCCCCACTCTTACGATAAGTACCATGGGATCTTTAACTTCCACCTGGACAGCCACCAGAGATGGGCAGAAGGGACCTCAGTTTGATGTCTTCCCCAAAGAATGGTACCTCAATAGTGCAGCAGCCTGCTAGTACAGCACTAGTGTCAGTACTGGGTATGGGGTATGGGATTATAACCTACGACCTGATGTTCCATTCCCTTGTGGTGAGCATGCTACGTTTCGAGCCCATGACATTGAACTGATCATGATTTCAGATTAGGGCTCTGACTTGGATAAGTCATCCAAGTGTTAGTATAGTTGCACTGTCAGTTTCCTAGGTAGTGTGACACATTCTGTTTGTAAGTCTTGTTTGATACAAATGGAAATGTAGAAGCTTCAAGAGAAGCATAGTTACAGTATTAAAAATCTAAAGCTGTAAACTGGAAATTAAAATAGTTTAGCACTTTAATTGGTATCAAAATGACAAAATTCTTTGCCAGATAGTTTTTACTGAATTTAGATCCTGAATCTTGTAGCAGTGGCCCTGAGCAACTTCCTTTACGTCTCAGGAGTGGTGTCAGCAATCCAATGGTATCGACTTATTGAACTGCAGTAGCAATGTGACAATTTAAATCACATGATGCCTTAATTAAAAAAAAAAAAAAAAAGCTTGGCTAAAAACAATTCAGCAAGTAAAGCTTAAACTGAAAGAGCATATGTGAGGCTGCAGTACTGTGCAGATAGAATCTGTTTCTGTGACACAATACAAAACGTGGATAATTTTTGAGGTTGCAGAAAACTAGGGACCCTGTTATAGGTCAAGGAATGGGAAGTGAACCATTATTAATTGGGCTCTGTAGGCATGGAACACAGAGCAGTAACTACTGTGTTGTCTTACAGTGATAACATCCAGCAGCATCTGATGACCAACAATGTCTCTGAGGCAGCCAACAGCCTGGTGTCGATGGCAGAACTGGATATTAAGCTTCAAGAGTCCTCCTGTATGCATCTGCGAGACTTTATGAGAGCCACTGTGAAGTTCTGGCATAAAATTATTATAGACAAGCTCACAAGGTAAGAGAATGGATACTATACAAAAAATATTATAACTATTTGTTTGAGAATGTTCTTTGTATCAGCACACTGTTTAATGGCAAATGTCTACGCATAGGCAGACAGCAAAGACCATGTGGTACTAGACACAACTGAAAATGACCAGGGTGGCCCAAGATTGATTTTTGTAGAGAGGTAGATAACTGGTAGAAGAAAACCAACATCTGGAGACTAGATTTTCAACTGTGATGAACAGCTATCCTCAAGAAGTCAGTTTTCTTTCCCCCTTCTTTTGTCAGTCTCCCACAAATTGACCTTAGGCCCCACTGAGTGGTTTAGAGCTGTGTTATGGCTCGAGTATCTAAGGCCCTGTCCACACTTTCTGTAACGTTACAGAGTGCCCAAACCGCTACCGCAACGGTTTGGCGCTACACCTGTAACGCTACAGAAGGTTTTTGTAATGCTGTTGCTGAAACCACATAAGAGGTGGTTTCAACAACGGTTATGAAATCGGGTTATGCCTTGGTAACATTACCGGGCGTAGGTGGACGCATGGCACTGGTCCCCTCAACGCAGCGCGAGCTGCATTGTGGGATCATGTGCCACGGTAACGGTCGCTCAAGCTTCAAGTGTGGACCGCGTGCTGGTCCCATAATGGATACCCGTGGCAGTGTGGACACACTGCACCGCTCCTGGTTGTAACAGTTTCTATCAGTTGCGGGGTCTGTGCGGTGCAGTGTGGACGGGGCCTTATAGGGCACATAGTAACTGATGAAACCTAATGGTTTGCTTTGTCTTGTTCATGAAGCATTGTGGGCAAGTGACAGAATGTATTACAGTTTCATTTTTTTCCTACCTTCGAATCATGGAATTGAGATCACATATCTTTTATGAATTGTTTTATTTCTTCTGTATTAAGAAGGCCATAGTCCATATTTCCCATGGCAGTAGTCTTTTGAGCATGCATCCTATTCACTAGGAACACTATGGCTGACAGCACAGCAGCAGTGTGTCTCCCACAGCTCCTGCAGCTGGTATGAGACTTGAATACATGATGACCTCCTCGTTCAAAGGCAACCATGCCACCACAGAGTTACACTGACATGTATTTGCTGGAAAAATCAGCCTTTGTCAGAGTGCTTTTTTTGGCAACCACTAGCAGGTCTTTGGGGGGGGGGGGGTGCAGAAGAAAGTAAAGTTACAAACTGAACAGAAAATGAAAGGCCTGCATTTGGCATAGATCTCTGGTGCAAGATGGTGGGCGGTAGGCACAGCTGGGGACATCACCAGGAGGCGAGCCTCCCTCTATTATATCAACCCAGCCACTCCACTGGGGGAGCAGCTGCCCACGTGACTGACTCCTTCAGGAGTGGCAGGAGCCTCCAGTGACAGGCTCATGGGGGAGGTTATTATACATTTTTTGGGGGGTTGCTATCCTTCCTGGTTTGACTTCCAGTGTTGATATAAATGTTTGTTAAATCAAAGATGTAAGTAATTTGTAAACTGTTCAAAAATGGTTAACATGGCCAGCCCAGTGGCGCAGAGGGTTGAGGTGCTGGACGCAACACCTCGTGGCACGCCGGTGACCTGGGTTTGGGAACGAGCCCGGGCCATCGGAGGTTGGCATTGGGGGAGGGGGGGCGGAGCTGGATGGAGCTGCTGGTAGGCAACTCTCCTCTCCGGGGTGGTGATGCGGCATCCCTCGGCTAATGGCTGCCCGGTGGAGGCCAGGGGACAGTGCAGGCTCTGAGGGTGCCAGGCATTAGGCCCGTGGGGTGGGTGGAAGTGGGTCGTGCACGGGGCTGTAAGGTGCATCGCGCCTCCATGCGCATGTGTCCTTCTCCTGGGGCCTCGGGAGAAAATGGAGGAAAAATCACTGGTGGCAGGATGACCATCGACTCCCATAGGCGCCGCTCCCGGGCTAGGCATAAGGTAAGCCCCGGTAATTCTGGACGACTGGGCTGGGGTAGGCGATCAGATGGGGGCTGTCGGTGGGGGGCAGAAAAATAGAAATAATAATAAAAAAAAAAAAAAAATTAACATGTGGGTACTGGTCTGTATGCTTTGCATCAGCATATTGAGTGGGGTGGATGGAACATTTCGAAGAATAACATTGTTAGATAGATTTGGTAATTAATTACAACGTAGAAGCTTTGCCATTTAATACTGAGTACAATCATTACCCTTATAGTTTGCTTAGTTTGGGTTTGTTACAGAAAAGGGAGGTTTGCATTTGAGGTATTTTATCCAGCATATCAAATATCAGTGGCAATTCTCTTGTTTTTATCTTGTTAAGCTACTTTTAGCTGGAGATGTTTGAGGAAAATCTGGAACCAAACAAAACCAACAAATTGCTAGACTTACAAAACTGGTTCAAGGCAAAGAGATTTAAAATAGCTAATTTAAATGCCTGTAGTTTACTGCACAAAAAACAGTAATTTATTGATTAATTTAAACTTTGGGTAAGTACGCTGTCAACAGTTGCCTTTTTCAGGTGCGACCTGGGTGCATTAGCACGAACAGTAACATAAGTTTACAACGGTCATTACAGAAAGATACAGATACAAGTTAATTACACATGATAAATTACACATAACAGTCACAAACATTGAGTGTATAAAAAAAACTCTTTCAATGCCTTTGTAATGGCAGAAATAGTTTTGGATTCTCTTATGGGGAGGAATTGTATTCCAGCGTATAGAGGCACGATAGCTAAAAGTGCGCTGTCCCAAATTTGTTCAAAATGATGGAATTTTAATATGATATTTAGAGGTTGACGGAGATGAAGGTATATTAACAAATGCAAGCTGATCTCTAAAATAAATTGGAGCCTTAGCGTGTAAAGTTTTCTTTATAAAATTGGCGAGTGTTAACTTGAATTTCAGCTCTGGTTGTAACCAATTTAAGGTATTTAGAGAATGACAGTGATGCATTCTGTTATCATTTCCGGATGTAAATTTGGTGATCTTGTAATAAAGTAAATGCTTCTGGTGTAATATAGATTTATTAGCAGCATCAATGACCCATGAACCATAATCCAATAAAGTAAGTAAGTTTGCCCATGCTATTTTAATTCTGGTTTTGGGTGTTAAAAAACAGGAATTAGAGGCTTGGCTCTGGATATATGCTACTGATGTATTGTTAATTACTGAATCATGGTTGACTCAGAAGCTGATGACTGTTTATTAATTATTGGCAGGTACAAGTCGATAAGAAGAGACAGGAGAGGGAAAATGTGGGGGGCTAGTTGTCTAAGTAAAGGAGACAATTAGTATTAATAAATTAGATATGGGAACTTCCCTTTTAGGTTGTGAGAGTTTGTTCTTCGGGGTTGTTCTGAGTAATACAAAAAAGAAGGAATAAATATGGTAGGCATCCTTAAAAATAGGGAAATCATTCTTATGGGGATGTAAGCTTTAATCGGATCGGGCTGGAAACAACTTTAAACAGGTGTTACAGAAAGTTAATTAGAAGAAATAACAAATCAAGATTGATACATTATTATATTGGGTCATGACAAGCAATTTAAAGAACATCTTGTGCATCGGAATTATGCCAGACTCGATCAGTGACCACTCACCTGTGTATTGCGTGTGGCGTTCTAGGGGACAAAAGGGTCAGGGCAGAGTGATTAACACAAGGAAGATAAATGAAGAACTGTTATCTAAAATAAAGGAAGATTTTACAAATACTAGTTGGCATGATATTGATAAGTTAGAAGATCCCAATAGGGTCTTGGATCTTTTTCACAGCTATACAGTAATGTTTTAACTAAAAGAAACCCACTTAAAAAGAAAACAGTTCGGAGAATTATGAACATGGATAGCCTACTGGGAACTCCATAATATATGCAACGAAAAAAAAAAGAAGGCTAAGGTGGACTTTACAGAAGTGAGCAGATAGCAAATTTAAAAATAAGAAATTGTTTAGCAAGTAATTAATAATTTAATAAAACCACAGGAAAAAATGAAATAGAATACCTGACAAAAGGAAATACAGAATTTTCAGGTAGTTTTGCTTCTTCGCGGATGACACAAAACTATAACAGAGTGGACACAACGGGGTTTGCTAGATTGAGTATCGATCTAAAAAAGCTAGAAGAATGGTCAAGGAATTGGCAGTTGGGTTTCAACATTAAAACATGCAAAATAATGCATATGTGGCACAAAAACACGTGGGCAACATACACATTTGGGTGGGGGGCACTGACAGAGACAAAGCAGAAAAGGGAACTGGGGATGATTTTTACATTTGATCTAAAGGTGGCAAAACAGTGTGGCTAAGGCAGTGGGGAAGCCTAGTAGGATGCTGGATGTATTGGCAGGGGAATCACCAGCAGAAGGATTGAGGTGATAACTCCCCTGTATAGATCACTGGCGAGACGGCACCACGAATACTGTGCCCAGTTCTAGAGGCCCTGTCTTCAAAAGGACATAGCTAGGGTGGAGGCAATTCAGAGGAGTGCAACTAACATGGTGCAGGGTATGCATCAGAAAACCTGCGAGGAATGGCTTAAGGAATTGAACATGTACTCACTGGAGGATAGGAGGAAGGGGGGATATGATAGAAACATGCAAATACATCACAGGGAAGAACAAGGTACAGGAAGGTGGCATTTTCCAAAGGAAAAGATGCTCAAGAACGAGGAGGCACGCTATAAAATTAGAAGGGGGAGGTTCAGAGGAAATGTGAGAAAACCCTTCTTCACGGAAAGAGTGGCAGATGAGTGGAACGGCCTTCCGGTGGAGCTAGTGGGGTAGGAAACAATTATGGGATTCAAGAAAGCATGGGATAGACGCAGTAGGATCTTAGAGTTAAGGGGGGCAGTGATAGAATAGGTCACAGTGATAGAGTAGATAGAGTAACTAGGGTAGACTAGGTGGGCCAAGAACCCTTATCTGCCGACACCATCTATGTTTCTAGGAAAGGCAAACTACCTAAATGTGACCTTCACAGATTTAGGTGGCTATGTAGGGGCTTTGATAAAACAGAAGTTGGTGAAGAGCCATTTGAGATCAGTAGGTTGGAATTTTGTTTTAAGCAAATTAGGAGGGGAGCCTTTTTTAAACAGCTGGTTAGACTAGGCTAAACAAAGGATCCAGGACCTGACCAGGCTGAGGCAAAAATATTGAAAGCAGCTGCTTTTGAATTCTCGAGGCCTTAAGAAATAATATTTAATAGGTCCCAGAGCAATCAAATTGTACCTGATGTGTGGGGGGGGATAAAAGTGCATTAATACCAGTACATAAAGGAGGGCAAACACATTCAGTAAACAACTATAGACCAATATCACTGTTGTCCTTAGTAAAACAGAAGAAAGGTTGGTGCGCTCCTAAATAGAGTATTTGGAGAAATATAAAACGGTGAGTGCCGTGCAGCATGGCTTCAGAGGGGACTATAGCATGGTGACTGCCTTGGGCAGGTTCATGAATATGTTTCTATCTGCAGGAAAACATAGAGAGGGGCATGTTTACAGGGGTGGTGTTTGCGGACCTGACCCAGGCATTCGATCTGGTGAACCACTCCCTTCTGAGATCACAGCTGTGCAAAGCAGAATTTGCTAAATCTGCTGCAAACTGGGTTTCAGACTACTTAAACAAAGATCTCAGCAAATAAGGTCGCTGGAGCTCTGTCGGACTTCTGTACAGTGGGATATGGAGTCCCACAGGGGTCCATATTAGGACCTTTCTTATTTTCTTTAAAATGCTTTGCCAAATGTGTGCCGTACAGCTAAAATTGTAATATATGCTGATGATGCTGTATTTTATGCAACAGAGTTATAACCTCCCTTAATAAAATCTTGGACAACAACTTTAAAACCTTATCCTGGTTTATAAAAAAATAATTTTGTCATAAATAAGGAAATAAAACAAAGGGATGGTGTTCTGCTTGGCTGAAAAAAAGGTCTGTCTACAGATGCATTTCAAGTCTCAACTGGGGAAGGGGTGCAGTTAGAAATGGTTGAGGAGTTCAGATATTTGGATAGATTATTGGACCCCCAATATGTAGCTGCTGTATCAACACAGTTAAATAAGAAATTGGGGGCTTTATACTCACTTAAGGATCTTTTGACTGATGAAGTCAGAAAATTGCTGGCCAAGAGCTGTTTATTGCCAACCATGCATTATGGTAGCCTGATTTGGAGAAGTGTATCTGAAAAGATTTTACATAAGCGCAGTAGTATGTACAACATGATCTGTGGGTTTGTGCTGAGAGCAAAACATCAGGGGCACCACTGTACTCTTTATGAAAAATTAAATGGCTGTCTGCTGAGCAAAGGGAAAATTTGTATAAAAGTTACTTTGTGTATAAAACTGTTATATGGGGGTGCCTTAGAAAGCATGTTTGTACCCAAAGACAGCACCAAATCTTAAGAACAGCTGACATGGTTTGGGCAAACAACTCAATTCGGGAGTTGCCTGCCCAGTAAGCTAAATGAGGTGCATTTACATTTTTTAAGTAGTTTAAAGGTGTTATTTATTTATTTATTTTTACTTTCTATTTTTCCCTCCTGCTAGGCCTCCATCTCCGACCCTCTGGAGGCACCTAGGAGTCATCCCTCTGTCAACCACCCAACATATCACCAGCCTTGCGCCCCATGGAGCCGTGGTTATACTTCCCAGGCAGGGAACAAGGTGGGGCCCGTACTCCTCTTACACTTACTTGATTTCATTAGGCAAGGCGGTCTGGGCGGTTGGTGACACATCGGGCACGCTTCTGGTGCCTCGTCTTCCCTTGATGAAAGGCTGATTTCCTCTGGGTTTTCACTGCTGCTCGTGGTGGGCGCGCCTGGCGCCAAGGCGCTCAGGCGCCGACGTCCACCACATGTCACGGCCGAACCGCCCCTGTGGAACAGGGCTTGCTGTACCTCGAGCTTCTGCTCGGGGTCAGGCATGTTGCTGGTATTGGCCCCCTTCCTCCCCCGGAGAAGACGAGCCGTCATGGGACGCTCAAGCCATTCTCCCCCCGGCTAGCCCTCCAGCGACCCGAGTCCACTCCCGAACCCAGGTCGCCGGCGTTGTAAGCGGAAATCCAACCGCTGCACCGGCGGGCTGGCTAATGGTGTTAATTTTAACTTAGTTTGCTCGGCTCGCAACTTCCACATACGAGCTAATCAATCGTTGCTATACAGCCCCATACATGTAGAAATGCCAGCAAAGATAATCGTCGTACATTTTGACAGCCCCACTCCCCCGACCCTATTAGTAACTACACAGAGTGCCTGCAGCCCCACTCCTTACGTCACCTCATCAAAGTTATGCTTTTCCGGGCAGGGCTGCAGCGATTGCTTGGCTTGTATGCAGAAGTTGTGAGCTAAGCAAACTAAATTAAAATGAATACCTTTAAACTACTTAAAATGTTTAAATGCAGCTCATTTTGCTTATCGGCAGGCTGCCCTGGAATGAGTTGCCTGCCCGAATCGTAAGAACGTGTCAGCTGCTCTTTAAGATCAGATAATTCTCTGACCTTACCTGTACCATTGTATGGATCTAACAAAACCCAAAAAGCTGCTAAATATTCTGCTGCAAAAACCTGGAACAACATCGATTCGGAAATAAGAAAAGCTCCACGTATACAACAGTGTAAAACTCCGTCATATAGGAAATGCAGTTGGACCTTTCGTGCTTGCTTTCAGCTTTTAGGTATGTTACATTTGTAAAGTAGTGAGTGTATAATTCATTCATTCTAAGTAAAGTCATTATAATAACTGGGGAGCATTTTCCCCTGTAGAGAAACCTGGTTATAATTCGCCGTTGTAACCTGCGGGTTATAACGGTGAACATTCTCCAGGTTTCTCTTGCACTGTGCATGTGCAGCCAGTGCTCCTTCACTCTTCCGTTCCAGACGCCATTCCCCAGCTCTACACGGTTTGCCGCACAAGTCAGTGGTGGTAAGGTTTTTCTTTAAAATTCCAAACTGGTTAGCATTTCTTTTAACATCGGAGGCTAAGAAAAAATGAAACCAAAAACCCAGATCAGTGCTGTTTATCAGGGGCCACAGACTGCACTGTAACCCGACTGGTCCACGGCTCCATAGAAATATCTTTATTTTATATAGTTGCTGTGGGTGAGAAAATGCTCCCAACAATTATATAAAATAAGGAAGGCTGGAAATAAGAGGGTGTAAAACCTAAATTTTACACACTGCCCCTTGGGTGGAACATTAATGAACCCCTCAAGCTTCACTCTCAGGTTTATGTGGCATCCCACCCCTCGGGGTGTGTGTATGTGAAATCTCGTTATAACCCCCTACCCAGCCATTATTCTATATGTAATTATTTGTATTGTATGTCTGATCCTGGATCTAGCCTGTAAAAGGACCATGTGGCCCAGTGCTATTTATCTGGTTAACAACATTTTTTAAGTAACCAAAAAAAAATCCTTTATTCAGACATCATGTGATGGTTTAGGAGTCTGTACAATAG
This sequence comes from Neoceratodus forsteri, assembly GCA_016271365.2. Classification (NCBI taxonomy): domain Eukaryota; kingdom Metazoa; phylum Chordata; order Ceratodontiformes; family Ceratodontidae; genus Neoceratodus; species Neoceratodus forsteri. Next base: position 674,991,232 of record CM028131.1, on the reverse strand, counting down.
CACCCATGAACACACATACTCATGCGCATATGCTTTGTTTAATCTTAGGTGGAAATGACCCTTTACGCCCATAGCATCCCTCCCCCCACAATTTGTTTAATCTTACATGTAGATGACCCTTTATACCCATAGCACCGCCACCACACACGCACACACTTTGTTTAATCTCACATGGAAAGGACCCTTTATGCCTATAGCAGCATACACACACACACACACACACACACACACACACACACACACACACTTTGTTCAGTCTCACATGGTAATGATCCTTTATGCCTAGAACACACACACTCTTTGTTTAATCTCGCATGAAAATGGTTGTTTGGCGCCTGTAGCACCCAGCTCATTTAGGACATACATTTTAGCTCAGCCCAGGAAAAAGGTGCTATTACCAAGGTTTAGTATCAATAGTGCAAACGTATGTTTGACTTAAGCATACTTGATTTCACACCATGTTTTAGAAACCCCTTCTGGGCTCAGGGAACTAGAAGTATCCCTTATCACAACTTGATCTGAAAGTAGAAAACGATCACAGAACGTTTTCCCTACTGATGTTGCATAACACTTGTGTTGTATTGTTGTTCTTCCTTATTGTGTCCCATTTCTGCATTCTTTTCTGTGTAGTGATTTTGAAGACGTGCTGAATCAGTTTCATTGGCCCATTGTTGGACCACCGCAGTCTCAAGTTCTGTTACTGGCCTCACCAGTTAATGCTCCTGAACTCAGCAGTAACCTGGAATTGCTGTTTTCTCAGCTTCTCAAACTGCAAACCTCGTATCCTGCTAATTGCACTTTTATTGTAACGTTGTTGGAACTTTACCTTGATTGTAATGGGTCTTCAATAGTTGCCAAGTGATGCAGTGATCTTGTTGGGCTAATTATGTGCCTTTAGTTGCATTGGTGTGTTCCATTTTTTATTTAGATCACCAGGAAAAGCATACTCGCCTGAATGCAGCTTGTGTCCAGCTCATCCTGGGGAAAGGCAAGGCAGTCAGTAAAATATACATGTGAATTATAGAGTCAAAATTAAACTATACGTTATAAATATTACAATACACTACACAAGAGAATCTGAGCCAAATAAACAATTGCAGCAGTTCAGGCATGAAGCAGTGGGGGTAATAAAACTACAGTAATGTATTACACTATGGTGAATATTATGAATAGATACAGTATATTTGCAAAAATATGTGCAGGTTGGCAAAATATAAGCCTGAAGTTGTGGAAGATCCAGTGGCAAGGTACAAAAACATTGAAATTCACCGTGACAAGAGACTGTGCAGGAATCAAGCAGGTAACAGGGGTAAGGGGTTGGGGTGCAAGAGCATAAGTGGGAGGTGAATGCAAAAAGCAGTGCTTTTAGGGAACCATGTGAGGAAGCAGAATAGATGAAGAGAGGGGGAAGTTGGACCAGAGACATGGCATCCTGTTAAAAAAGGCAGACTGGCCAGCAGAGGATTTGGCCTGAGGAACAAGAGAGGGAGCAGGAGTCGGCAGAGTGGACTGAGTAGGAAAAGGGGGGAAGGCAAGATGGAAGGCAGTGAAAGGGTTCGAACCAAACCAGAACTTGGATATGGGGAGGCAGAACTTGATAGATAATGGCCTTCAAGAGAGGGGAAGGAGAGAGAGAGGAGTAGTGGGAACACTGATGGATCTGGGGAGGGCAGTCAAGAATGAAATGGCAGAATGAGAGAAACGCTGCATAGACTAAAGATCTTACTTCAAGAGGGTTTCTGCAGTAGGTCTTCACAAGTAGGACTGCGCCCCTGGGCATCAGGACTGCACGGCAAACTTGTAGCTAGCAGTCTTCAGCAGGGGACCACCCCTGGCATCAGGTGATGGGACGTTAGCATGACTATAAATAGGGGTGGTCCCCTGCCCGCCCTCTAGTTCTTTCCCGTTGTCGACCTGAATTGTCATACCTCGCGGTGAAACAGCTTCAGTTGCCCACCATTTTTCAATAGTTACCATTCATTTTTTCATCTCTCCAGTGTTGCATGTCTTCACGTTGGCCCAAGAAAAAGTTCTCCAAGTGCATTGTGCAGATCCGCTGCGAGGCGACTTCTCCGCTGCGTCCTCTGCCTAGGACCTAAACACAAGACTGCAGATTTTCAGTCTGCCAGGCCACACGCACCCGCCGCCAGTGGACCCTTGATGCCCACTTATTAAAACTACGACTGACATCGATGGAAAAAGAGCTCCAGGAGCTGAGGGAATGATCATCGTCACCTGCCCCGGAAAAAAGGAGAAGAAACACCAGGAGCAGGGCCGTTCTCAGAGGAAAAGCCACCAGACAGCCGACGCCACATCGGGTGGGTCTCCACCCCGTGAGTACCCCACCTCTGGGCCTCTTCTGTTCTGGTGGATCGGATGCCTTCTCTCCCCCCCCCCCCCCCGAGGTCAGTGGGCAGTCAGGGGTTTCGTCTTCAGAGGAAGTGATTTTGGAGCCTACCGTTAGCTCAGCTGCTAAGTCGCTCTCCAGCTCCTCCGCTGGACACCCGGCCCAAGTCGATCAGCCTGACTCAAGCCTCCTGGCTTCTGTCAGCCCAATCGTGGTCTGTAAGTCATCCTTCAGCCCCTCCTATGCCCGCCAAACCATTGCTTCTAAGTCTGTCGCCGGCTTGCCCGACAGCCGTATGGTGACTGCTCTCCTGTCGGATCCCTCGTTGCCCCTCGATGTCTGGCAGAGCGAGCTTGCAGGTTCCCCCGGGTCCCATGAGGGTTCTCCCGCTAGGGAATCACTGACCTTACCCGATGTTTCAGGGGCTGATCTAGATGAACCCCCCCCACATCAGACCTACTTCACGAGACCCCCTGCCTCATCGGCAGACCCATCGACGAGGGCCCTTCTGGACTTACCCCCCTTGCCAGTCTCGGTCCCGCCGTCGGACACCCTCAGGCACCCGATGCCGGGTCTTTCGCCGGATCCTGTTCCGGACGAGATGGACCAGATTCTTCCTGGACCTTCCGGGGTACCACTTCCGACCCCAGACCCGCCGATGGACCCAAATCCCAGTGGTCCCTTGGTGCCACCACGCTTCGGGTCTTTTACTACTCCTCCGTCGGGCCCAACGGGTTACTACCCTGGCTACACACTGCCCGATGCCAGGGGGTCCGACACTGAGTTTCCTGCCTCCCACGCCAGGTTAGACTCACCAGTATCAGGGTTACCACCAGTACCCATACTGGGACCAACCTCCTAGCTGCCCTTCTATTCTCACGGGTACCCAGGATATCCTCCACCACTGCCTCCTCCACCCCTCAGCCAGAACCCGAGAATCTATTCCAGTTTGGTGGAAAGACGCCTACAGCTCCTACAAGTGTTGGGTCAGCCCCAGTTGGTAGTCAGGGCTACCCCGACCCATAGGGTGCCACTAAGCCCTGCCCCTTCCAGCACAGTATCCAACAGAGACACAGGCAGTCTACTGTTGAGGATCAATCTGGGGCCAGACTCGTGGAGGCAATTCAGATGCCGTTTCTTTGTCAAGCAGGCTGGAATCCTCTGATTCAGCGAAGATTTCCGACTTGGGGACCATTTGGAACCCACTCTCCCATAGAGTCTCAGCCAAAGGAGTCCAAAATCTCCACCGAGGATCTGTCTTTTGAGGAACTCCTCCTGTCTGTACAACGGCCCTGCGGTTGGGCATCCCAGGAACTGGACCCTAAGCGCAGAAGAAACATAGAAACATAGACTTTGACAGCAGATAAGGACCACTTGGCCCACCCAGTCTGCCCATTTCCCTTCCTATTGGATAAGCTGCAGATTCTACTTAACCAATAGCCTACTTCCTGCCACCTCCACTACAATTTTCTTATGTCTGTCCCATGCATGTTTGAATTCCTCTACTGTTTTAGACCCAACAACCTCCCCAGGAAGGCGGTTCCATGCATCCACCACTCTCTCCATGAAAAAAAATTTCCTCACATTACCCCTGAGCTGTCCCCTCTCTATCTTTAAATTGTGCCCCCTTGTTCTTACACATCTCTTTTTCTGAAAGATGCTGCCCTCCTGGACTTTGTTGATTCCCTTGAGGTACTTGAAAGTTTGTCATGTCCCCCTGTCCTCCTTTCATCAAGGGTATACATATAGCTCTCTCGTCTCTTCATATGGTTTCTGATGCAGACCCTGCACCATTTTAGTTGCCCTCCTCTGGACTGCTTCCATCCTGTCTATGTCCTTGCGTAGATGGGGTCTCCAAAACTGCACACAGTATTCTAGATGGAGTCTCACCAACTGTCTGTACAGAGGATAACCACTTCCTTTTTCTACTTGTGAAGACTTAATGAGCATCTGGTCCTGGTTAATGCAGATCCCCCCATTCCACCCTGGATGGGGCCACACGAAATATGATGTCTGCCATTTGGCAGCAACCGACATCTATTCCTGCGGTTTCTAAGAAAGCCGACAGGACCACCCCCCCGGAAGGGGTTTCCCACCTAATGGCACAACCTAAGGTGGATTCTATCGTAATTACTGCAGCCCATGATAGATCAGTCCAACCCAAACATCTCAGTGCCTCTCCTCCTGATAAGGAGTCGAAACAAATGGACCAATATGGACACAAGGTGTATACCTCCTCTACCTGCACCATACGTTCGCACAACTGTGTAGCCCACATGGTGGCTTTCCAAAAGTCGGCTTTCAACTGACCTGGAAAAGGACATCCAAGAAGTCCTTGACGAATAGCTCAGGAATAAACTTCTGGACAAAATGAGAACAAACAAATCGTCCTGCAACCATGGTCTACAAGCCACATACAATTCTGTCAATTCGGTGGTGCATTGCAGGACTATGGACATCTGCTTTAAGATGCCTGGCCTGGCTCCGTCTCGCGGGTTTGGCACAGGATGTACAGAGCGCCCTTCTGGATGCTCCATTCAGGGGTCCAGTTCTGTTCGGGGGCGACGCCAAAGATATAATCACCGAACTACAAGAAAACGGCAAATCCCTGAAGGATGTCCACTTTGTGTATCGCTCAGGTCAAAAACAAAACCAGAATGTTCGTCGCCCCCAATGGAAATGGAACAAACAGAACCCTGGCAGATGCTAAAACAAGCGTCAGGCCACTGGTTCCAGCACCCAAACACCCCAGGCTAAGTTTCTAAAGGCAGCCAGTGGGGGCAAGGCACCCCTCCCCTTTGTGTCCAGACTTGCGGGTCCCCCCGGTACCTCCCCTCTCCGAGGAGGAAGCAGTGTGGGGAAGATTCGGCCTCCACCGGAAGGGTGAGGCTATGTTTCCTGAATTTTGGGTCCTACAGCTGGTTGCAAGAGGTCACTCGATAGTTTCTGGACAGACTCCTGAGCAACCCACCGGGCAGGTCTCATTACCCGACAGGACAACAAAGTTGGGTCCTACAGGAAATTCAGGCTCTACTGCAAAAATCTGCCATAAAGCGGTTCCAACAGAACAAATAGGAAGGGATTTTACTCCCACTCTTCCGAGTGCCCAAAAGACAGGAGATCTCAGCATGCTCAACCTCTTTGTAGAATACAAGAGTTTCCACATGTTGACCCTCCAGGGACTCTGCCCCTGCTCCAACGAAACAATTGGCTGTGTTCCCTGGATATGCAAGATACTTACCTTCATATCCCAGTTCTGCCGGCCCACTGCCGCTTTCTGAGATTCTCCTTTCAGGAGGAGCATTTTCAGTTCAGGGCCCTCCCCTTCGGCCTTTGTTCGGCACCTGGAGTTTTCACCAAGTGCCTGGCGGTTATAGCAGGGACCTTGCAAGGGTATTTGTGTTCCTGTTGGTTAACTAGAATCTGCAGCTTATCCAATAGGTAGGGAAATGGTCAGACTGGGTGGGCCAAGTGGTCCTTATCTGCCGTCAAAGTCTATGTTTCTATGTTACCTGGATGACTGGCTGATTTCAGCTTCATCCCAGGACAATCTGAAGGATTCCCTTTCCTTCACCCTGGACCTTTTCTCCAGACTTGGCATTACAGTCAGTTATCCCAAGTCTCAACTGTCACCCTCCCAGTGCCTCCAATTCATAGGAGCAGTGCTGGACATGGTCCAGGGCAGGGCAGGGCCTTAATTCCCACGGACAGGGCGGAGACCCTTGTCATACAAGCAGCACTGGTAGCCTCCTCTCATTGGACCCCAGTGCGCTCTGCCGTACGACTGCTGGGCCTGATGGTGGCCACCATACCCACAGTTCCATTGTCCAGACTGCACATGAGGGTGACCCAGTGATCTCTTAAAAGTCCAATGGAATCAGCACTTGGACCACATGAACCAGACAGTACTAGTCTCCAGCAGTCTGCAGAGGGACCTCCTGTGGTGACAGGACCCTTCCAGCCTCTCGGTGGGGGTTCCATTCTGCTCCCTGCCCCCTCCATGACTCTTACGACAGATACCTCAAACCCTGGATGGTGGGCCCACCTGGGAGACCATCTAACACAAGGGACGTGGTCTCCCATAGAGGAGAATCTTCACATCTATATTTTGGAGACAAGAGCAGTGCTGTACGCTCTCCAAGCATTTCAGTCCCTCTTAGTTCCGGGAACATGTCTCATCTAGACTGACAACATCGCAACGGTCTGGTGTATCACCGAACAGGGAGGCACCCGTTCATATCCCCTTTGTAGGGAGGCGATGCAGGCGTGGTACTGGGCTGTTCAATATGGCCTATCTTTAACAGCAGTCCATGTTCCAGGTGTTCACAGCATACTGGCGGACAGTCTCAGCCGCTCAATCGCCCAGGCTCATGAGTGAGAAGTGAAGCAGGAAGTAGTGGAAGATCTCTTCCTTCAGTGGGGACGGCCAGAAATAGACCTCTATGCCTCCCCATCCAATGCAAAACTACCCAGCTTTTGCTCACTCGTTCCCGGGCGTGGTGTATTTTGACGAGACGCACTGACTTTATCTTGGACAGGAAGATTTCTGTACGCTTTCCCTTCCTTTCCTATTCTGCAGAAGGTTTTGCTGATGCTACAGGCAGAGGAGCCACACTAGATCCTCATTGCCCTGTGGCCTCAACAGATATGGTTTCCCCTGTTGCAACAGCTAGTGATGGAACCCCCAGTACCTCTATCTCTTTCTCACGACCTTCTGTCTCAGGAGCAGGGCACTCTGGTACATCCGAGCCTCAAAATGCTCCACCTTCATGAGTGGCACCTTTGGACATAACGGTTTCTTGCTATGGTGTCTCTTCCAGAGTTGCTCAGGTCATAGTGGAGGCCAGGAAACCCTCCACTAGATCCACGTTATGCCATGAAGTGGAAAGGATTTTCGATCTGGGCCACAGCCAAAGGCCTACACCCATTTTCCTGCTTGACTTCCCAGGTCCTAGAGTACCTCTTGCACCTATCAGAATTGGTCCTCAGTTATTCCTCTCTGAAGGTCCATGTCTCTGCGGTTTCAGCCTACCACCTTCCATTGGCAGGCAAAACCGTAGCTCAGCTAGAGGTTTCCAGAACCTTTCTGAAGGGAATCCTTCACCTCAAACCTCCAGTCCGGAATCCTGTTCCCCTTGGTATCTTAATTTTATTTTAGAAAAACCTACTTTGCTCCCTTTTGAGCCGGCAGCAAGTAGTGACATGCGTTATCTCTCATGGAAAATGTTCTTTTTAGTTGCGATCACTTCAGCTCAGAGAGTTTTGGAGCTTCAGGCTCTAGTTTGTAAAGAGCCTTATTTAATTTTCCACAGAGACCTTGTGGCTCTGTGGACTAATCTTCTATTCTTCCGAAGGTTGTTTCAGAATTCACCCTAAATCAGAATGTTGAACTGCCGGTGTTTTACCCGGTGCACTCCAACGGGGAGAAGAGTATCTCCTGCATACCCCGATGGTGCACAGGAATTTGAGATATTACGCCTCAAGGACTAAGGAGGTTCGCAAGTTGGATCAACTCTTAATAGCCTTCACTCCCCAAATGCCAGGGCAAGGCTATTTCTAAACAGTCTTTGTCTAGATGACTGGCAAATTGTATTCATTACATTTACCAGAAGTACGAGAAGCCCCTTCCGGGGACAGTCAATGGCCACTCAAATAGGGGAGTGGCCACTTCCACTGCTTTCTTTAGAAATGTGTCCACTGCGGACATCTGCACAGCGGCCACTTGGTCCTCTGTCCACACCTTCACAAAACACTACAGTCTGGACATTGCTTCTATGCACAGGGCTGACTTTGGTCTAGCAGTCCTGCAAGGACTACTGTCATGAGCAGACATTGGCAGACATTTTCCTCCTCCCGGAACCTAGTCTCTGACTCTTTCTATTTAGTTGACTGCTTGGTATTCCGGCCTACTTGTGAAGACCTACTGCAGGACCCCTCTCGAAGTAAGATATAACAGCTATGTAAGAACTTACCGTACAGTAGATCTTCGAGAGAGGTTCCTGAAGTAGGTCTAGATTTCTCACCCCCCTTCCCCCAGCTCCTGTGTTTTTTACCTCTTTATTCCCTTCCCAGGACTTTGTTTTATCCAGGGCTCAGGAGTTTTCACTCCTTTTTCCTGCTTCCTCTTTCGAGTTCTCTGGCGGGAGAACTGGAGGGAGGGCGGGGGACCGCCCGTATTTATAATCATGGTGACGTCCCATCACCTGATGCCAGGGGCAGTCCACCGCTGAAGATTGCTAGCTACAAGTTTGCTGTGCGGTCCCGCGGCGGTCCTGATGCCAGGGGGCACAGTCTTACTTGTGAAGACCTACTGCAGGAACCTCTCTCGAAGATCTACTGTTACGGTAAGTTCTTGCATAACTGTTATACCTTGGGGTATGATAGTGCGTTACGGGCAGACTGGATGGACGATTGGTCTTTTTCTGTAATAATTATAGTCCAAAGCCAGGAGGATCACTTTTAAAATGACCTTATGCCATACTGTGGGAGGGACATAGAAATTTGTGATGTGCATCCATGAGATATGGAATGTGTCTTCATGAATGATCAGTGATCTCTTGACCTTCAAGGGTGGAAGCTTGCCAAGTGAGGGAACAAGGGTCACTGACCACAAATGAAGAGAAATACTATATCTCATGGACACTCATCACATGTCCAGTTTATGCACTATGTATTTGTGTTTTAAATTTCTCGTTTGAAAAGAGATCAGTAAAAGTAAATCTGCTTGGGAGTTTTAAACAAACTTCAGTTGCCATGCATTTCTGTGTGTACACTGCTTGCACTGTCTTGCAGTTTAGAGTAGTGTGAGGGAACAGTCAGACACAGCTTGTGCTAGTGATGTATCCCACTAGCAAGATAAACAGAATGAGGTACCCTACTAGCAAGATAAAAATGTATCTAGTTAGCTGGGGTTCTATGCCTGTGATAGTGTTTTTATCTTGGTGAAAAAACGCTGATGTATATTGTATAAACAGGCTGTATTCCTTTAAAGAGCACCGAGCATAAGGAGGATTTCTATAATGGATGTGCGCAATTTTCAAAAGATTTTTGCCATAGACCTAGAACAGGAAAATGCCTTTTGGCAGTTGGGGACATGCAAGACTTAGTGGACTAGCTCAGAACATTAGGCAGATGGTCACTTTGTAGGCAGCCTAGTAACTTGGCAGCAGTGTGGTCATGGGAGGGGCCCAGGTTCTGGAGCTACCTTGTGTCGCTCGCTGGACTGGTAGAGGACAGGCACATTGTGGAGGCACTCCACTGAGGTCTCAAGCGCATCGCTCTGCAGCACCCCATGCAGGGCTGAGATACAGCGGGACTTGAGTTCTCTGTGGAGCCTACTGCCAGTGTCCCCTCAATGGCAAAGGCCAGGTCCACAACACGCTCAAGGGGTGGAGTGCTCGGGAGGAGGTCAGGGATACAATGGGGCAAAAAAAGGAGCAAGTGGATTGTCTGGTCCCATCATAAAACAAATACCCACAAGCAAAGAGATCATTTAATTTACTTTCTCCAAAGTCTATCCCCTTTCCCTCAACTTCTCTGACAGTCGTGTTGAAAAAACTCTATCCCAGTCTGTTTGGAGCATTACTTGAGCTTCCTTCTTACATGTCATAAAGGAGGCAGAACTGGCATCTCCGTTGTCATTTTAGAAGTTTTATGGCAGCGCTTGGGAAACTGGGGCAGGTTAGTCTTTTGGGAGGTAATGTAAGGGAATGTAACCAAATTAATGGAGTAAAAGTAAATACAGTTATCTGTCAGATTGGGATAACGGTTCATGTTTGGCATTAGCCATGTGCCTAATATTCGGTGCTGGTCCACTAGCTCTTTAAAGGGGAACAGTCAGCACTAAGAACCCCATACGTAAATGTGGGACTGGTCCCAGTTTGTAGTTTATGCGCAAAAACCTTTTTTTTTTTAAACTTACTGTTTACTGCAGTATAGTAGACTGTATCGGGCGGATTGTGCTGACTCCTGAGCTGATATTTGCTGCAGCCAGAAATCCCAGAATTCTCTGCAGCTGATGTCCATGCCAGGCTCCAGCAGTTGGCAGATCAGTAGCCTGCAGTGGATGTTAGTTTTTATAAGCTCTGATAGTTTGTTTGCTGGGCCTGCTGTCGTCCTGGGGCTGAGGACTGTACATAGTCAGAGGAGAACAGCAGGACCAGCAAACGTCTGATCTGAACTTATAAAAGCTCTAACATACACTGAAGCTCTTGACTCTCCCACTGCTGCAGCCCAGTCCAGACATTAGCTGCAAAGGGTTCTGGGATTTCTGGTTAAGCAAATGTCAGCTTGAGAGCCAGCAGAATCGGCCTAATAGAATCTACCATACTGTAATAAACATAAGGAAAACATTTTTTGTATGACATACAAAGTACAAATTGGGCACAACCCCACAGTCGGGTGTGGGGCTATTAGTGCTGACTGTTCTCTCATTAATGCTGATTAGAATTCTGTTGATGCAGCTCTGTTATAAGTAATAATTGTGGCCATTTGATATTGCGTTCTTTAACTGATTGTAGCATGTTTCTGCTGTGACATGTAAACAAGTGCTGTATTTTGTGTTTCAAGTGGAACCATTTGCCTTTAACAGAAATGAGCAGATATGAACTCACAACAGAGCAGAAGAAATTACCAGAGAAGTATCCACTCCCTCCTTCACCAGCAATAATTCTTCCAATACAGGTCATGCTGTTTCCGCTTCAGAAGAGATTCCGATATCACTTCTCTGGGAACAGGCAAACAAATGTTATAAACAAGGTTTGGACATCTTCAGATGTATCAGAATTATTGGGTTAAGAATTTGTAGATTTGAAACGTTAAAGCAGCACTCACTTTTGACCCATTTCTGTACTGAGGCACAGTAATGCAGTCCTTTTCAATTTTCTGCTTATGAGGGGCATGAATGTTGAGGAAAGATGCTGTTCCATCATGTTGAAATGGAGAAAAACATCTTTTCCAGCTTCAGTGAACCGTTTTGTTTTGAGGGACAATGTTATTGCTGCATATCCATGATTTTGGAGGTAGGGCTTCTGAGGCATGTGAGAGACTGGGTGGGATAGTGTTGTGCAGCTTTGGATATCTGTTTGAAAAAGCATCTGGACTGGATTATTTCATTCATGTCTAGAAATGTAAAACTTTCCTTGGAACTTGGATTACGAAAGGAAGTATTAGAATGCCAAATAAATATTGGGAAGAACTCCTTACATCTAAAACTGTCTTAGATCCACAGTTCACTCTAAAAGTTTGTTCAAGCCATCTTCATGCAGCAGTGTAAAGTCAGGTAGCCATCCTACCTTAGTTTCTGGTACTAGGTTATCTGTCAAAGGAAACGCAAGCAGTAGGACTTCACTACATTTAAACACTCACTGTAGCTACTTCAAAAGTTTGCCATGGAGACAAAAGTTTATTCATGATGGATATTCTGTGTTAAGTGTAGTGAGAGTATTTTACCTGATCTATCATTAATTGCTTCTTGCCATTTAAAATTATTCTGACGTGGTAGCATGGCACCAGGGATTCGGTATTTTAGTGGAATTATAGATGGTTTGCTAGCCTGGGTGCACAGTGGTAATGCAGGGAAGATCCACATTTGGGAACCAGTTTTGGTCTCCAGTTTCCGCATTGGTAGAGGTGACACTTCTGTTCTCCAGGGAAGCGTAGCAAGCTCTGTCCTTCATATGCCACTGTTAGTTGTTTAGGGAACACCACTGGCATGGAATGCTGAACATATCTCCTTGACCAAATGATCATTGTGTGGAGTGGCAGGTGTGAGTTTGGGGGGGAAGGTTGTTGGAAGAATGGTTTCTCTGGAGTTGTGGATGAGTCTGTTTCATGAGGTTCCTTGGATGCAGTGCTCTCCTGGAGCAGGTTGGGAGGTTGACTGCAGATCTCATCAGCTGGAAACTACCTGATGCATGTCAGCAGTAACTTGTACCCCAGCATGGTATGAAAGGCTCTTCCTTTTAGGTGAGGGCTTAACAAGGTAAACACTTGGAGTAAACAGTGAATACAAAATACAAACTAACTGATGTTTTTTCATGACCTACAGCCTGAGTGGTACTTGAGTCAGGTACTCATATGGATTGGGAACAATACCAAGTTCCTTGAGGAGAGAATTCAGCCTATACTGGATAAAGCTGCATCATCAGTGAATGCAAGGGTACGTTATATTCATCACATTCCTTCCTTTTGTTTAAGAAAGTAGTCCACCCATCTGTAGGATGATGCAACATAGAGCACTTGTAATACCAGATTATCTCAAATCTTCCGTTATTTTATCTTTGACCGGGTTAAACCGTTCAGCAGTCCTGAGTGTCTATCAGTCAAAAGTAGACTACAAATGGCCAGACCAGGCTTCTCCTAAGACTCCTGATTAGAGTCTGGGAGCCCTGTAATTTGGTTTGGTAATCCCAAACCTGAATAACAGGGCCTGTGCATTCAATTACAGCAGTCAACATTAGCAGTATTTCTGGAGTTGGGGACTTCCAGAATTTCCCTTGTGCTCTTAAAAAACTCAACAGCACACAGGGAGCTCATGATGCTCTTTTTACTTTGGTAGTATGAATTGTAAGCCTCTTACTGTGGATGTTGCCTCTTAAATTCTAGCTGTACAAGGATATTCCTCATATGGTCACTTATTTATTTATTTATTGACAATTGGTAACCAGCAACAGCACTTAACTCCCATAAAACAACAAACATAATCCTGCAGGACTGTGCCAGTGCTGTAGGACTTTCATTTATACCATGACTAGAGATCCCGCTCATGGTTGTTAATTTTGATAGAGCTCACATTTAATTTTTGACCTGCTACTGTAGGGCTAAGCTATCCACACTCAAACTCTGCTTTACAGAGATGAGGTTTACTGCCTGACAAAGATGAGATTCCCCAGCAGCAGTATCCATTAAACAACCCTGTGTTATATAGCCAGAATAGAATGCATAGTTTTGGTGACAGAGAACTGACATCTGTGATACAGACAAGGTAGTTTCTGACATTCATTCATACCACTTCTGTTCAGCACTGAACCCCGATGATCAATTGTTTATGAGAACAGAATGATTTTAAGCTGATCTCTAAACACAAATCAGATGGGTTAGTAATAAACTTTGAGTGAAAACAGTTAGCTGTACAGACTGCTCTAACTAGGAACTGCAACAGCATATTCAGTCAATCAGGGAAGCAGCAGCTGGACAGGTATGATGGCATTGCTCACTGACAGAGACAGAAACAGCTTCACTGTTTTCAGTTACTGCAGAGCACATTAACAGATGCTAATTTAAAGAAAACCACAAAACCAAACAGCATGATATTTTCAGAAAACACTAATCATGACACGGGGATGTGAATTCAGGGGAATTCAAGCTTTTTATGAAATATGTGTATTTGGTCTTTAAGCCATTTGTTCAGTGTCCATAAATCAAGCAGAGATCCCCACAAAACCATGCCCGACATTTCACCCAAACTTGGGCTTCCTAGGGTAGAGGATCTACATTTAAATAATAAAATCACATATTTATCAACACATATTGAACCATGTACATATACATATACATCTGCCCTTCAGCAATCCATTGGATTTACAGGATGATTACGTACTTCACTATCTCCCAGCTTTACATATTAACTATAGATTTTATCTGTAAGTCAGTTTTTATGTCATAATCATGTGGACCAAAATGCAAAATTATTTATCTGTTAACTTTAAATACACTGTAACATCATTTTTCTCAGTCACAACTAAGAGCAGAAACTATAAAAAGCTGTTTTCTTAGCCACTTTCCAATATCCAAATTAGCGGCTTCTTCATATCAATATTATAATAGGATTTACTTTGAAATGCATGTTATTCATTTAGCCATTTGCATCGGGGCCCTTTGTTCAAAGCTGGGCAAAGTGGGCGCAAATATTGCGTACTGCCCTTCAGAAATGCTATATTCAGTGGAATCATACATGGCGCCATTCGACTGAATATAGGGCCATTGCGCCCAGTGGTAAGTCAGTTACGCCATGACATTGCCCCTGAAATAGAGCATCACAATTGCTTGTGCCCATGTTAAATGTCCTATATTCAAACTGACCCATACAAATGAGCCCCTTGGCCATGCAAGGCACTAAGGGCCATTTGCATGCTCAATATGTCTCATTTGCATGGGTAAGCGAGGCTGGACTGTAGGCCCCCGTTGCCCGTTCCTAAGTGATCCCTGCCTGCTAGTGGTCCTTGCCCCGGTCGCCGTTCGGTTAAGAGAATAAGATTTCCTTGGTGTCTAATGCCCCCGGCCGATTGTCCTACCCGACCAGTCGCTGTCCTGAGATAAAGAATAGGAGTTTCCTGGTGTCTAGTGATCCCTCCCCACCCGACAAACATTCACTGTGTCCCTGGTGTCCAGCATATCCCTCTATCATGGTCCCCTATGTATGATAGATGGATCATTCCCTGGTGTCTAGCGGACCCCCAATCCCCAGTAAAATACATTGACACCATTCCCTAGTATGTAGAGGACCCTCACCCCACAGGTAGTGCCCCACCACCCTGCTCCCCATCCCAACTCCAAGCCATGATCGCATACTGTAAACAGAGATCACTCATTGGCAGCTCAGTACTGGAAAATAGAAAATTAACTTTTTTTTTGAATACAACTTCATTGACAAAATTGGTGCGGCAAAATTATTCATTTAACAGGTATCTTTTTTTAAAGTCATGGAAACCATTAGAGTCTCCCTACTGAACATAACTGTTTTATTCTTTGAATAGGTGTATTCTTTATCAGATATACATTTAAAGGGCTCTAATGTGCCTAAAGACACAAATGAATCCGTGCACAGTAAAAGATAATTAACTGGTCTGTTCTATTATGAAGTATTTGTTTAAATGGGCTCCACAGTAGGTTCTTAAAAGAGAGAGAAGTGTTTGAATGCAGAGCATCTCAGTGGTGGTAATAACAGATTTATCACAGTATTAAGACTTTTAAATTTGGATGACCATGCCCTCCATCTGTATTTTATTGCAATAGCTGGAGTTCTCCCGCGGTCTGGTGATGTTGGTTTTGGAGAAGCTGGCTGCAGATATTCCTCGCCTCCTGTATGATGACAACCTTTTTTGCCACCTGGTGGATGAAGTGCTGCTCTTCGAGAAGGAGTTGCGAGGTGTACATGAATATCCAAGCAATTACCCCTGCAGTCTGCACGTATTATGTGAGGAAACTTGCTTCCAGAGGTGGATAACAGTAGAAAGAAAATGTAAGAGGTTATTTTTTATTAGTGTTAAGTGTTGGGGATTATAACATTTTTTAACATGTTGCTGTTCAATGATTTGTTAAATCCTGGCTTTGGGTTTTTTTGCAGTTGTTTATTTATTTATGTGTGTATTTATTTATTTGAAAATTGGTAACTGGGAAAGGCACACTGTGCTAAAGCTCGTCTTCAGGTGCAGCCGAGGAGGGTAACAGTGGCTTACAAAGTAAAAGTGAGCAATCAACAAAGTACAGTAATGACAGGATAAATAAGACCATGAGAATGTCAGGTACAAAACATCAGTGAGATAAATACAAAAGATGCTATTCTACAATGTAGCCCTAGAGCATATGATTGCATACAGAGATAGGTTAGGGCCGAAAACTGAGAACTGTACATAAGGTGCCAGTCGGATTAAAATAACCAACTAAATTACCTATCGGAAGGGGGGGGACCGGACCCAAAGGCAAGGAAATGCAACAGACATCGGCAAGCTTGTAGGTAGGCAAGGGATACTGGTAGGTACAACTAATTGAGTGGAACAAGCTAAAACAGCAATTGGAGGAGCAGCGAAAAGCTGTATATCAGGCTCAGGGGACAGCAAAGTGTGGGCAGGTGCAAGAGGGAGCAAAAAGATTGCAGAAGTGGTTTGAGAGAGGTAAGAGGGGCTTAGACAGCTAGAGGCTAGAAGAGAGTTTGAGTGAAGGCAGGTGACCTGAGAGAGAGAGTTGCCCAGCTGATGAAAAGAAAAAGGAGGCGCAAAGAACGAGAGTTGGAGGAATGAAGACAGTAGGAGGGGACAGAAGATGAGAGTAAGTCAGAGAAGTTGGAAGGAAGGAGAACCAGAATTTAATAATGAAGGAAGAACCATCAGGAGGCTCTGAGAGGTTGGGGGGTGGTAAAAGGTACAGTGATGAGTGAGGCATGGGAGTCGGTGGCAAAGTGGTAGCAGGGGTGAAAGAGGGAGTCCTGTCTGGCAAGGATAGATTAAGGAGAACCTTCATAGACCATATCTACGTAGTTAAACAGATCATCTTGACCACGATCTCCTGCCAGAGAGGGAGTGGAAAACAGGAATTTTTCCTGTAAGGAGCACCTAGTTTAGGGTGTAGCTTCTTGATGGTGTCATCAACGTAAGCTGAGAGGTCAAGAGGATTGTCCGGCACCAGCCGATAAGTTGGCCAGGGGCTCCTCCCCCACCCTGCTCTGTCTGGTAAGACATCCGTCTCTGATGGCCGTTCAGGCGTGGTTCTCCCATCTGGCCTAATGGCGCCTCACCCGATGTCCAGCAGAACCAGGGGGAGAATGCCCCTACCCCTCTTCCTCGCCTATACCCTCCCTTCTGAGGTGGGTACCTCCAGGTGAAGACTGTCGGGAACCCCGGCGTCGTAGACCATTCTGCAAGAGGTCCAGCTCTCCTGAGCGGGGTCACGGGAAGGAGGTTCCTCCTCAGCCGTCTGGCCTTACAGTGGAGGCCTCCTCCTCCTTCAGGTGAGATCCCTTCAGACCTGGCGAATATCCTGGTCCCAATCCCACCTGGATCCGGCGATTCCAGTTCCATCGCCGGAAACTCCCAGCGACCTCCCCCCTGCCAGGGCCCCAGTGATCTTCCCAGCCTCTGGCTCCGGTTGCCGAACCGGTCCCGCCGTCTGGCCCCCTTCGTCCGGCCCCGACGCCGGATCCCTTTCCCACGCTGGATCGGACGGTGCCGGTCCCGACGTTGGTCCCTCTGACATTGGCTATCCAGATGCTAGACCCCCCCGCCAATTTACACTACAGCGGGTCTGACATGGGTTCCCCCTCCATCAGACCCGACGACGGGGATTTATACTAGACCCCGGACTGTCCCTCATTACCCCTTTGGGTACCCTGGGGACCATTTCCCGGCTGGTTCTCCTGCTGAGTGGAGTTCCTTCGGACAGTACTACCCTGGTTACAACTGCTACCACCATTTTCAGGGTTACCAGGGGTACCATTACCCACCCCCAATGGTAATGCTTCCTCCTCCCCTCAGCCGCAACCTCCTCCACCACCTCCAACTCCTCCGGCTGTCGGTTCAAGACCATAATTCAGTCTTGGTGGCGGGGAGTGCTGAGTTGGTGTCAGACCTGGAGACAAGACTCCCACTTCCACGCTCTCCAAGGTCCGCGTCCCTGAGGAGCTCTTCTCCATCCACGGTACATGTCTCGGCGATGGCACGTCAGGACATTGCCCTTCCGGACAGTCGTAACCTTCCTGACGAAGGGGCAGACGATGACGATGATGCTGACAAGTCGGCAGAGGATGCCTTGGAGGAACTCGAGGGTCCGAAAGGCTAGGTTTCCCCCAAGTCCCCCCAGAGGACCCTGCCTTCTCGGATCTAATGAGGTCTATGAAAGATTTCTTCTACTGGGAGTCAGGGACCAAGACCCCATGAGACAGAGACTAGCTGAACATCTGGACTTAGAATCTTTGTCTCCGGTCCACATTCCTCCCTGGATCGGACTTCACCAAGACCTCACCTCTACGGTCTGGCAGATGCCTCATTCTCTCCCGGCTGTCCCCAAGAGGGCGGACAGGATATACTGGGTGCCGAAGGAAGCTCCTTTTCTTAAGACGCATCCTAAGGTGGACTCTGTCGTCATTTCAGCTGCTCATGATCGCTCCGCTGCACCCAAGCACATGAGCACTTCTCCTCCAGACAGTCGAGGCAGATGGACCAGTTCGGCAGAAAAGTTTATGCTTCGGCCACATGTGTGCTCAGATCCCTCAACTATGTGGTCCATGTAGTGTCACACCAAAATGCTACCTTAGCTAAGTTAGAGGCCCAAGTCCAGTCGCTGGAACCCTCGAGCCTCAAGGGGGAGCTTGCCAAGGATCTTCGCCCCTCTCGCTTCTCCTTTAGGCATGCTCTGTGAGCCACATACGACTCCGACGATTCTGTAGCTCGTGCCTCGGCAACTGCTGTCACCTAAAGGTAGCATTCCTGGCTCCGCATCTCTGGCCTCGCCAACAAGGTACAGTCTGCGATTCAGGATGCCCCCTTCCGGGGCTTGGTGCTTTTTGGTGGCAACACCAAAGACATTATTACTGATCTCCATTACAGAGGTCTCTCCCTAAGATCAATAAGGTCCATGCACCGATCGGGCACTCAACAGCAGCAACAGCCCTTTCGGAAAAGGACCTGAAGGCAGAGGAAGCAGGCCCCGGCTCGATGCCAGGGCAAATGCAAGGCCATGGGTTCCACAACTCCTCTGGCCTCCAAGAACGAGAGATGTTCAGGAGGTTCTCACCCTGAACGTCCTGCCACTTCCTGACTCCCTGTCCCCACTAACTCCTCAGTCTCACGACGAGGAGCAGATGGGTGGGAGGTTCGCCTGCCAGCGCGGGAATGGAAGATGATAACCTCCGACACATGGGTCCTGCAGTTTGTGTCCATCAGACACACTATAGAGTTTCTGGAAATTCCTCCAGAATCTCCGCCAAAAGGACTTCTTACTCCAGGGATCAGGCTCTTCTCGTTTGAGAAGAGGTTCAAATCTCTTGCAAGAAGTAATAGGCGCGTTTCCCTCTGGCAAATGGGTAGGGAGGTTATACTCCCATATTTTCCTGGATTCCAAAAAGACTGGAGACTTCAGACCCATTATCACTTGAGCAGCCTCAATCACTTTGTCGAGCACAAAGTTCAGGATGCTGACGCTCCGAGTCTTCTTCCACTCCTTCTGGAGAATCATTGGTTGTGTGCTCTGGACATACAGGATGCTTACCTGCACATCCCAATCTTCCCCAGCCACCACCGTTTCCTCGGTTCAATTCAGGGAGCACTTCCAGTTCGGGCACTCCTTTTGGTCTGTCCTTGGCACCTCAGGTGTTTACCAAGTGCATAAGCGGTGGCGGTGACCTTTTTGCCACCAGGGTATGCGGTTTTCCTTACCTGGATGATTGACTGATTTCTGCCCCATCCAGGGACTCTTTAGGGAGAGCTCTCTCTTTTACCGTGGACCTCCTTGGCAGACTGGGGATTACTGTCAATATTCCCAAGTCATCCATGACACCGTCCCAGAGACTACAATTCATTGGGACGGTTTTTGATATGGTCCAATGGAGAGCCTTCCTTCCTCCAAACAGGGTGGAAACCCTGATCCTTCAGGCTTCATGGGTGGCTTCATCCAGGACCATCCTGGCCTGGGAGATCCTCCGCCTTCTTGGACTGATGGCAGCCTCCATCACTGCTGTTCCCCTGGCGAGGCTCCACATGAGAGTTACTCAGTGGTCCTTGCGGGTGCAGTGGGATCAACTCCTGGACGACCTGGACCATCCGGTCCTGGTGTTGTCAGCAGTTCAGAAAGAACTGCTTTGATGGAGGGACCACTGCAGCCTTTCCTTGGGTCTTCCTTTCAGGAACCCGGCTCCTTGGGCATCCCTAACTACAGATGCATCGAACATGGGATGGAAGCACATCTAGGGAGCACCAAGCTCAAGGACTGTGGTCCAGCTTGGAGCACCATTACACATCAACGTTCTGGAGATGAGGCGGTCTTGTATACCTTACAGGCCTTCCGGTCCCTCCTTCCCAAGGAATCACTGCTGGTCCAAATGGAAAATATGTCGGTAGTTTGATACGTCAACAAACAAGGAGGAACTTGCTTGTACCCCCTGTGCAGGGAGGCGATGCGAGTGTGAAACTGGGCGGTCACGCACGATCTGGCCCTAGTGGCCGTGCATGTTCCAGGCATTCAAAATGTCCTGGCGGAGTCTCAGCAGGTCTCGGACCCTAACTCATGAATGGGAATTAAATTAGGAAGTGGCAGAATCTCTCTTCCTAAGATGGGGGCGTCCGGAAATTGGCCTTTTCGCCTCCCAGTACAACGCAGAGCTTCCCAGTTTTTGCTTGCTCGTTCCAGGGCATGGTGCTTTGTGGCACGACATGCTGTCTCTCTCCTGGACAGGGAAATTTTTGTATGCCTTCCCTCCGTTTCCCATTCTCCAGAGGGTCCTTCTCAAGCTTCAGGCAGAAGGCAAGGATGATTCTCGCCTCTCTCTGGCGAGACAAATCTGGTTCCGCTGCTACAATAGCTGTTGAGAGAACCACGGTTCCACTTCCAGTGACCCATGACCTCTTGACTCAGGATCAAGGTCACTTCATTCATCCGGGGCCAGGACCCTGCATCTTCACGCGTGGCTCCTGCAGACATAGCGATTTCTTGCTTCGGGGTCTCCTCTCGAGTAGCTCAGGTTCTTTTAGAGGCTAGAAAACCCTTCACTCGTTCCACTTATGCCATGAAGTGGAAACGTTTTTCCATCTGGGTGACCTCCAAGAAGTGGAACCCCTTTTCTTGTTCTGCCCCACAAGTCATGGAATACCACCTTCATCTGTCATATTCTTCCTTGAAGGTCCATCTTTCGGCAGTTTTGGCATACAACGAGCTAGTGGATGGTAAACCCGTAGCTCGAGGTGAGGTCTCAAAAACTTTCTGAAAGGATCCTCCATCTAAAGCCCCCATCTGCAGCCCAACCCCACCTTGGAATTTGAACTTTGTGTTGGAGAAGCTCACTCTTCCCCTGTTTGAACCAGTCATGAGCTGTGACTTGCGCTTCCTTTCCTGGAAGGCATTAGTTGCCATTACGTCAGCACGAAGGATTTTGGAGCTTCACGCTCTGGTTTGTAAAGAGCCTTATCTTATTTCCCACAAGGACCGGATGGTCCTCAGGACAAATCCTTAGTCTTTACTCAAGGTGGTGTCAGACGCCACACTGAACCAATCAGTAGAGCTTCCAGGTTACTCTCCGTCCCCTTCGAACAGAGATGAGGCACTCCTGCACATCATGGACGTCCATCGGATCCTTCGGTGTTACACACACCGCACCAAGGATTTCTGTAGCTGCGATCAGCTTTTTGTTTCTTTTGGCCCCAGGTCAAAGGGCAAAGTGGTTTCGAAGCAGTGCCTTTCCCAGTGGTTAGGCAACTGTATTCGGTATTGTTACCAAAAGTGTGAAAAACCTCTGCCGGGTCCCATCAGGGGTCATTCTACTAGGGGCATGGCTGCTTCCGCTGCCTTTTTGCAGAACGTCTCTGTGGCTGATATCTGCGCCGCAGCTACTTGGAGTTCTGTCCACACTTTTACTAAACACTACAGTCTGGACATTGCTTCTAGGCGGAGGGCTGACTTCAGCCTAGCTGACTTGCAGGGCCTTCTGTCCTAGGCTGGGTCCATTCTGGTTCCCAGTTTCCATTGGAGTTATTTTCTCCTCCTCCCTTGTTTCTCTCGGTCTCTCTTTGGAGGGACTGCTTGGGACTCTGTTCTCTATATAATGACCTACTGAAGGAACCCTCTCGAAGTAAGATAGTACAGTTACGTAGGAACTTACCGTAACAGTAGATCTTCAAGAGAGAGGTTCCTTCATTATGTCATATTTTTCCCTCCCTCCTTCCCCTCATTTTATTTCTTACACAGGGACCCCAAATCCTGTTGGCTCCTGCTGTCAGGCTCTTCCTGGCTCTGGCGGAGAACTGGAGGGAGGCGTGGGGACCGCCCACTATGTCTGACCATGCTGGCGTCGATCACGTGGCGTTGGGTGGGCAGTCCCCATCAGGGATTGCTAGAAAAGTCTGCCGTGTGGCCCGACGCCAGGTGGCGCCAGTCCAATATGTATATAATGACCTACTGAAGGAACTTCTCTCGAAGATCTACTGTTCCGGTAAGTTCCTACGTAGCTGTACTTTCCCAAGGATGCAGGTATCATCCCTCTGTGCAGGAGGAGGACATCAGCCTGCTTCCAACAATGAGAAATCAAGTCAGGTTGAAAGAAGAGATTTAGAAGAAGCATTGTCATTTTTTTAAAATTCATTTAAGGGAAATGATTTCTGAACAAAAGAAAAAATGGTAGTTCTTTCATACAGTAGGTGCATCTGATATTAGGGGTCTCCATCTTTTGGAACATAACAATAAAAGCTAGTTAGAATGTGTTCTTGCTACCTAGTTCGTCTTTTTTTAATTTGGCTTTTATTGGTTCACTCCTCCCTCATCCCCAATCTTCTGTATTACCTAGGTGCACCTATGGAAGGGCAGGCACATAGTTACTCTCACAGCAGACACCAAAGACACCCTGAGGTCAGCCTACAAAGAGTGCGTGAATCCCAGGTGGTCTGTGCCTGGCATTCACCTCTGTTTGCACCCAGCTGCCAGCCTGCTCTAACATGGGGTTTTAGGTATTACTTGCAAGCGCTGTCCCCAAGTGGCACCATAGTGTGCTGCGACTGGGCCGACACGATCAAGTATATTTTAATGCACTTTAAAACTGTACAGCTGGCGCTATCAAGCGTGAATTAGAAACATAGAAACATCGACAATGTTGTCAGAAAAAAAAAAATTGGTCCATCCAGTTTGCCCTTTTTACCCTGTTGGACCCTGGGACCTGCTGTCTAGTCAGGGTTTTGCCCATGCTTCCACCTTGCCGCCCTCTACAGATGGCCCTTAAGTAACTATTAGCCTTTTACTCGGTCCCACCTGTGTTTGATACCATTAATGGTTCTTGCATCCACCACCTCAACTGGCAGACTGTTCCACAGCTCAACCACTCTCTATAAAATAACACTTTCTCCTGTCCCTCCTGAACACCCCACCTGCCAGCTTCCACTCATGTCCTCATGTTTTAGATTCGCTAGTCCTGTGAAATAGTTCCTTACAGTTCACCTTGTTCATTCCTTTCAGGAACTTGAAGGTTACTATCATCGCCCCTCTCTTGTCTGGCCTCCAGTGAGTACATGATCCATACTTGAAGCCAGTTCTCATAAGATATGCTCTGCCGGCCCTGAGTCATTTTAGTTACCCTATGCTGCACCACCTCCAGTTTGTCTTTCCTTATGTGAGGACTCCAAAACTCCAGTGTGATCTGTAGAGTGGTAGTATCTAAGCAATAGCATGACAGGGGTGTGGGTTGTGCTGGGATAACCTCACACCTGGGTGGTTGGGCACAGGCACTTGAGTCGGGGGCATCCAACATCCCAAGTGAGGTTATCCCAGTATAGCCCACACCCTGGAGTGCATATTGCTGTTATACAATGGCTTGTTGTTATACAAAATAAAAAAAAATGTAAAATGTTTTTAGTAGATTTTTAGTGTGGCAATATATCTTTGTTTCTTAAGAAAAGAGCAAACAATATAGTAGTTAATCTATACAGTGAGGTTGTGCTTAGATAACTTCACTGTTGCCAAGGGCAGACAGCCAATCAGGTTCCAGGATTTTTTCTTGCCATTGTATAATACCTTTTTCCTCCTGCTGTCAGAATC
The DNA here is from genome assembly GCA_016271365.2 of Neoceratodus forsteri. Taxonomy (NCBI): domain Eukaryota; kingdom Metazoa; phylum Chordata; order Ceratodontiformes; family Ceratodontidae; genus Neoceratodus; species Neoceratodus forsteri. Next base: position 674,967,381 of record CM028131.1, on the reverse strand, counting down.
CCTCCCAGTACACCCCGGCATTCTGTTAACCTTACTACAGGCATTGTTACATTGGCTGATTTGTTTAAGGGTGTCACTTACGATGACTCCTAGGTCACTTCCTTCAGAAGTAGTGCCCAGCTTAACCCCTCCCATCCAGTACTCTGTCCTGTGGTTCTTGTTCCCTGTGTGCATTGTCTTGCACTTTTTGGCACTGAATTTCAACTGCCAAACTTTGGACCACCTCTCCAACCTTTGCAGGTCCTTCTGCAACTCCCTTACCCCCTTCTCACTGTCTTCTCTACCACAGAGCTTAGTGTCATCTGCAGAGAGACACATCTTGCCCTCCACCTCTTCTCCTGTGTCGCTAATGAGCATATTGAAAAGGACTGGTTCCTGCGGCACCCCACTGGTGACCTCCCTCTCTCCAGATCAGGACTCGGACTAGGCTCAAAGATCGAACGTTTCCTTAATTGTTTTGCACTTTCCCCTCCGTATTGCTCCAGACCTGATTGCAGCCTCATGTCCAGCACTTGGGACTTGGACTCATTCGTAATGCTGTCTTTTCAGTGCTGTACTGAGAGGCTGGCTTGCTGGAAGTGCTGTCCTTCAGATGTGATGTTAAGCGAGCGTCTCTTCTGCCTGCCTTCAGTAATTGTCCAGGGTTAAAGTTACAAATTACATAGCATATTCACAAATATAGTAGGTGTCGGCATTACCTTGGTCTCCTTGCCAACATTCCATAGGAAGGTAGAAATTTAGAAAATGCTAGCTGAAAAAAGACCAAGGGCCTATTGTGTTTCTCTCTTGCTTTCCAGGCAGCTGCAGCATTCAGTATTTGAACCCACCCATGGTGGAACTGAAGGGATCCTGAGATCAAGTGAATGACCATTATTGTTCCCAGACATAATAATTTTCTTTGATGTTTGTGCTATGTCTGTCCCTCTGCTTGGGCAGTCAGATTCCATCCCTTCCATCGATAAGATGGCTCACAAGGGAGAGATGTTACTAGTAGGGGACTTCAGTCTGCCGGTCATGGATTGGAGCCTCCCTGCTGCAGCAACGACAAGGAGTAGAGACATTCTGGACTCCGTTCAGGGGGTGTTCCTCAGGCATCTGATTAAGGAACCCACTCATGAGGAGCATTGTTGGACCTAGTACTGAGAAACAGTGACAACATTGCTGACGTTACAGTGGGGAACCACCTGGGGACCAGTGATCACTGGACGCTGTGGTTTAACATAAGAACAGGGCTAAAATCAAACCACATGAGACGAGGGTCCTGGACTTCAGGAGGGCCGAATTTAAGAAAATGGGAGAATGCCTCCAGGATGCCCTAGCAGGGATAGGGAAACTGGGGGAGTAGAAGAACTGTGGGCTACAATAAGAGAGGGAATTGAAAAAGCTACTAAATTCTGTGTCAGGCAGGTCAGCAAGGGTAAGAGAAAAAAGAGACCACTATGGTTCTCTAGAGAGGTAGCGGAAAAAGTAAGAGCAAAAAAACTAGCCTTCCGAAAGTAGAAAAGAACACAGAAGGAGGAGGCTGAGGAAGAGTTATCAGGGGAAACAAAGGGAGGCAGGGAAGGCTGTTTGGAGTGCAAAAGCGAAAACAGAGGAAAATATAGTCAAATCAGTAAAAATGGGATAAAATATTTTTTAGATACATTAGTGAAAAGAGGAAGTCCAAGGGAAGGATAGTAAGACTGAAAGGGGAAGGAGGAGGATTCTGTAGAGAGGCCACAAAAAGCAGACCTATTTAACAAATACTTATGTTAAGTATTCACGGAGGAGGGAGAAATGGGCCTTTATTACAAGACGAGCATAAAGGGTTGAGAGGTTAAGAATCCTAAGGGAGTTGTCAAAGTTAGATGTAGACAAGACAGTGCACCCCGGGTTGCTGAGGGAGCTCAGGGAGGAGCTTGCTGCACCTCTAATAGCCCTGTTCAGCTGGTCACTAGAAACAGGGGAGGTACCAGGGGACTGGAGGAGGGTGGATGTAGTCCTACTCCACAAAAGTGGAAATAGGGAGGAGGTGGGAAATTACAGGCCGATCAGCCTGACTTCAGTACTGGGCAAAGTAATGGAATCAATACTGAAGGAAAGGATTGGAGAATACCTTATTACCAGAGATCTACAAGATCCAAGGCAACATGGATTCACCGGGGAGGTTCTGCCAGACAAACCTGATTGAGCTCTTCGACTGGGTAACAAAGGAAGTGGACCAGGGAGGAGCGGTTGACATAGTCTGTCTGAATTTCAGCAAGGCCTTCAACACCGTTCCACATAGAAGGCTGGTAAACAAGCTGAGTAGCCTAGGAGTAGGTCCTAACATAGTAAAATGGGTGGAGAGTTGACTTAGTGATTGGAGCCAAAGAGTGGAGGTAAATAGGGTACACTCTAGGGAGTGCAAGGTGACCAGTGGGGTGCCGCAGGGGTCAGTATTAGGCCCAGTCCTCTTAAGTGTCTTTATTTGTGACATTGCAGAAGGACTGGAGGGGATGGTGTACCTATTTGTGGATGACCCAAAAATCTGCAACCGAGTAGACATACCACGTGCGGTTAAAAGGATGAGGGAGGATCTAAAGAAGTTAGAAGCATGGGCATGAGTTTGGTAGCTAAGATTCAATGTTAAAAGTGCAAAATCATGCACTTAAGGCACAAAAACCTGGGCACAACATACCAACTTGGGGGAGGGTATTTCTAGTCACAAAACAGTAAAGAGACCTGGGGTTATCATTTCTGATGACCTAAAGGTAGCTAAACAGTGTGACAAGGCAGTGGGTAAGGCTAGCAGAATGCTCAGATGCATAGGGAGGGTATCACCAGAAAAAGAGGATGTGATAATACCCCTGTATAGATCACTGGTGAGACCCCACCTCGAGTACTGTGTACAGGTTTGGGCCCCTATCTCTGAAAGGATATAGATAGGGTGGAGGTGGTACAGAGGAGGGCAACAAAATGGCGCAGGGCCTGCATCAGAAGCCCTGAGAAGAAATGCTTAAGGATTGAAATATGTACTCCTAGAAGACAGGGAACGGGTTGAGGGGGGGATATGACAGAGACATTCAAGTACCTCACAGGAATAAACAAGGTGCAGGAAGGACGCATTTTCCAAAGGAACAGATGTTCAAGGACAAGGGATCACAATATGAAACTGGAGTAGGGGAGGCTGAGAGGAAACATGAGGAAGTACTTCTTCATGGAGAGGATGGTGGACGCTTGGAATAGCCTCCCAGTGGAAGTGGTGGGGGCTAGAACAGTCAAAGGATTTAAGAACACATGGGATAGACACAAGAGAATCTTAGAAGCAAGGGAGGTGTATGCTGGAGTCCAAGTAAGGTCTCTGGTGGCACTATAGGTAGGGAATTTAGGGTAGACTAAGTGGGCCTTATCTGCTGACAGCTTCTGTTTCTGTGCTGGGAATCAAACCTAGGACCCTGTGTACCGAAGGTGGCAGCTCTAACCATTCAGCTAAAGGGCAATTCCCCCTGGCTGAAGGGTTAGAGAACTCTCTTCACTTTCATATTCCTGCTATCTGAGGGAACACCACTAGCACGTACAAATATATGAATTTAGGAAATAAGACCAGCAGACAGTCAAGTTCCTTTCGCCAACTCCATAGATATACTACGTCATCTGTTTTTCGTCAAGGTACTTATTTAAAGTTTGAAGGTATTCTGGGAGGCCTCTGTTCAGATCCCAGCCAAGTTAGAAACAGTGTTGACTGGGGGCGCTATTGAACACTCTTGCCAAACAGACGTGCTTCATCTCATCTCTGTAGATCTCCACCTGTAATTGTAATAATGATAATAATGCTTTATTTATTAAGCGTAATTCTGAGAATCAAAGCGCTGTACATAATTAAAAGAGTCATAAAACAAAACACAATCTAAAATTATTTACGATATATAAATAAATCAGTTAAAATTATCACAAAATACTATAGACTAAATACTGAATGCTTGCTTGAACAGATAAGATTTTAGGCCTTCTTTAAAGCTCTCCATGGTTCCGCAGTCTCTAATCTGACAAGGTAGAGAGTTCCACAGGAACAGGGCACCAGACATAAAAGCCCGGGCCCCAGATGTTTTCAGCTGAACCCTGGGAACCTGTAACAACCCCTCATCAGTTGCGCGGAGAGGAGGGCCAGGGCTATAGGGAGTCAGGGGCTCTTGCAGATAGCTCAGACCCCGTCCATGCAGGGCTTTATAGGTCAGAAGTCCGACCTTGAAGGTGATCCGCCACTGTACAGGCAGCCAGTGACATTCGCGCAGCACAGGAGTAATATGACTCGAACGAGAAGTCCCAGTCAACAACCGTGCGCGGTGTTCTGCACCAGCTGCAGGCAACTGATATCAACCCCCGGAAGCCCCAGGTAGAGGGAGTTGCAGTAGTTCACGTGCGAGGTCACAAAGGTGTGGATCAGTGTAGGCAGGTCACCGGACGGAACAAGGTGCTTAATTCTGGCGATGTTCCTAAGATGGTAAAAGGAAGACTTGATGACTGCCGACACCTGCGAACGCAGTGTCAGCACACCATCAAGAACCACCCCCAGATCACACACCCATTTAGAGGAAGACGGCTGTGTACCCTCGAGCCAAAGACCAGAGGGTAAACCCACTACCGACCTCTATCTGGCGACCTGGATCCACCACCAACACCTCAGTCTTCCTGGAATTCAATTTCAGCCAGCTGGATTTCATCTAGTCATGGATTTCCACTAGACAGCTATTAAACATCGAGACCACACTATCCGGTCAGGCACAAAAGACAGATGGAGTTGTGTATCATCAACATAGCAGTGGAAACCTCAGCCCATATCATCTTACAATGTCTCCAAGGGGCAGCATTACTCTCCGAGTACAACATGGGGACAGCACCAAGCCCTGAGGGACCCCGCTGGCAGAGAGACTGGATCAGAGGAAAAAAAAAACTGACACCACCCTCTGTAATCTGCCGACAAGGAAAGATTGAAACCATCTGAGAACTGGACCAGCCAGGCAACAGATAACCCTCAGGTGCTCGAGAAGCAACCCATGGTCCACAGTGTCAAATGCTGAGGAGAGATCAAGAAATACCAGGATGGAATGGTGCTTTTGATCTCTCGCCATCAGGAGATCATTGAGCACCCAAACCAGAGCGGTCTGGTACTATGTCTTTTCCAGAAACCAGACTGGAGAGGATCGTAGACATCGTGGCTCGTAAGATGGTTCTCCAGTTGCAGCGCAACTACTTTCTCAATCACCTTCCGAACAAAAGAGAGAGCTCTGTAGTTAGCAAAGCAGTTTGGGTCCAAAGCAGCTTTCTTAAGTGGTGTCACCACTGCCTCCCTTCAGGGAGCTAGGAAACTCACCCGACTCTAAGGAGCAACACACAATCTTTGTAAGGACCGTGCCGATGGACTCAATACACCCCAGTAATAGGCGTGTTGGGCCTGGGTCCAAACTACAGCACGTTGGCCACAAATTCTGGACAAGGCGCACAATGTTCACGATCTCCGGCCGGTTGAAAGATATCCAAGAAAACCGAGGAGGAGTGACCATGCACTGACTACCGTCAACCTCCATAGAGAGCGCTGGGGTGGATCTCGGCCCTGATGTAGGCCACCTTATCTGTAAAGAATTGAGCAAACTCATCACGCTTAACTTGTGAAAAAGCACCTCGAACCTGTAGACAGGTTGGGTTGCACAACCCGTCCACGGTTCAAAAGAGCAGAGCCAGTCGATTCTGAGCAGCAGCAATCTCACTGGACATATGATTGCTGACTGATAACTTTAATAATGATCCATCAATCTAAGGTGGTCAGCTTTAAGAGCTGATTTCCGTCAGCAATGCTCTAGCCTTCGTCCAACTCATCTCAACTCCCTAAATATCTGAAATATTCTCACCATTTTGAACTTTGAGCTGCAGAACTCAGAGTATTTTGAGACAAAATCGAATGGTACTAAACACTGCCATGGGTCGGACGACTAAGGGAAGAATGAGCTGTTCCAAAAATGTGCAGCCTGCTGAGCCGCAGGCTTTGATGGTCCCCGGTGGATCCTTAGAATCAAGTACGCCACCATGGAACTCCTTGGCCTTATCCATGAAGGCCATCGATGGAAAAGTAGAGGAGATCCTTTCTTGGATGGGAGAATAGGACCTGAAAATAGAATCGACTACTTAAACAGCCGCCCAGGCAGAGGTACAAGTAGCGAAGGCCATCAATGTGACTACTAAGCTGGTACAAAGAGGTAACCAACTTGGATACCGTGTGGAAGCCATTGAAAGCGCTCAGAGGCGGTGAACTTAAAGGCTCGTTGGGCTGCGGAAGGTAGTGAAGGCTTGGACCTAGTTTCTTTTCTTCAAATTGGCTACTCGTGTACAGGGCAGGGCATAGGCTGTCCGACCTACTTGAATCATTAAGGCCTACCGTGTTGTATCTCCCCTCGAACCACCCCATTGCAGCCAGATCTCCCAAGGGCCATCCTGACCATCACCACGGGGATTGCGGTTCGGGACCAATACTTGCAAGCTGCCTGGGAGTCGCAAGATTTTAATTTTGCCAGGACAACTCTGCATCTCTTCCCAGACCTTTCCTTTGCTACTCGCTCAAGGAGGAAGAAATTTGATGCAGGGAGGGCTCCTCTTCAAAGCCTTGGAATTGTACACTCACTTTTGATGCCTGCTCACCTACGCATACACCATGGAGGACACACGCATATTTTACAGACCTGCAGGAGGCCGGCAAGAAGGTGGAAGTGTTTGAACGTGAGTTCGCTGCCTTTCGTTTGCCGAGAGAGGATGAATCGGAGGAGGACACTTGAATGGATTATCCAGTAAAAACCTTTTCTCTATTATTCTTGATGGTGCTATAATTTGGGACTAGAGACTATTTTAGGCCTCAGAATGTTATATGGTGGCAACCTCGTGGCAGCCCTTATACGCAGCAAAATAAAATGTTTGAATGGTTTTCTTTTTCCTTTCTCAGTAGGATGCTTAATCTGCTCACCTGGGAAGGATTAAGGCTTCCGTAAAGTTACAGTTGAATTATGCTGAATAATAGTATTCATTACTGCTTAAGCCTTATCTTGGTTTTTTAGTTTCTAAATGGCAATTTAAGCTCTCCAGCTCTCATAGTTAATATGGCATCAATTTGAAGGTCCTTTAGAGATTAAGTTAATGATATACTGCTCGGTTATAACGCCAGTTTTTGTTCTTAAAGTGAATAAAGTATCCTATACAGAGTGGAGGTTTTGCGGAGGGTGGGGGAGTACTAACCATTTTTACATGTCGCATGCTTGGTATGGGATCACATCAGCCTTATGGTTGAGTATAGAAAATGTTGGAATTTAACGTTAAAGTATGATCACCTCAGTATTGCAAGGTGTAGCTATGTAGGATTTATTCGTGTATGATTAATGTTGGAATACCCCCCTATTCTTATGCTAACCTATTAAGGCTATGTATTCTGTCATCCACTGAATGGCTCCTTGAAGTATAGATTGTATGCCTGGTAGGAGGTATAAACTGTATGAAGTTGTTTTATTTATAAAACAATAAAATGAAAGTTAAAAAAAAAGAAACAGCGTTGACTGACGCAATCGATTCTGGAAGTCTGATCCAAGAATCTACCACATGTTCCATGAAGTAATGCTTCCTGACAATTCCCGTGAATCTTAGTCCTTTCAGGGACATTGAGTGTACCCTTGTCCTCTTACCCTTGTGAATCTGGAAGAGCTGCATTTGGTCTGATGGTGTTATACATATGTTATCATGTCTCCCAGTTCTCCTCGTTTTCTGGAAAATAGCCCCAGTTCTTCAGTCCTCCTCATAATGTGAGATCTTACTTGGAGGTCTCTTGCAGTAGGTAATTACATATAGGACTGAAGCTGGCAGGTGTTGGGACCCCATGGAAAAATTTCTAGCTAGCAGCCTCTAGTTCTTTCCTGCCGTTAGCTTGTGTAGCGCCTCACGGTTAAGTTCAACTGCTCGTCAGTCTGTTGTCTGTAGTCTTACCATTGTTTTTCTTGATTTTTGAATTCTGTCAGCTATTTCTGAGGTGTATGTCATCCCATACACCCTCCGAGCACAAGAATAAGTGCGACTTGTTGCGTAACTCACGCTGAGACGGACACTCCCAGTGCCTCTTCTGTCTAGGCCCAGCTCACCCCATGGAGAAGTGCCTGCATTGCCTGAAGTTCAGCGCCGCCCACACGCAGACTGAGGCAGCAGTCCCTGGAGGGCCACATCCTTAAAAAGAAAATGGCCTCCATGGAAAAGGAGCTGAAGAAGCTTCGTCAGGCCTCTACTTCGCCTGAGGGTCACCGTAAAAAGAAAGACAAGGAGAAGGACCGGGACTCCTCTTCCTCGGCGACCACGACTTCAGCTGGAGTCGCCGTGCTCAAGGTAATGTCCCCGAGGGACCGCTCCCCGACGGCCATCTTGGAAGTTTCCAAGGCGGCGTCGGCCCTACGTCTGGCTGCTTTTCGGGCTCTTCAGGTGCCTCCGGGCTAAAGGAGCGTCCACTCCAGTAAGGCCGCCACCCGCATGGCCTACTGGTGCAAGTGGCTCCAGTAACCGGACGTTGGCTCCTCTGATGTCCGCCCGGAGAAGGCGCTAAGTCGCTTGACCCTTTGGGGCAGCGCACAGCCCTAAGCCGCCCGATCAGGCCGCACCTTCATCGCGGCTGCCTCGGCGATGGTTCCGCTAAGTCGGCTCCTCCGACATCTGCCCAGACTCCGCCAGTAAGTCAAACGTCGGCCACTCCGATGGTCGCACGGCGTCGGAGCCGATGCCAGACCCTAATGCTCTGTCCGCCATCCCTGGCTCCCCACAGCATTCGCTGCCCTCCGAGGCCCCCAGCGTCTCCTCAGCTTGAACCCGGGGATTTCACCCCTCCTTCTCCGGGTGATGCAGAGGGTGTGGCTACGCTTCCGTCAGGTCTCCCTCCCACTGGGCCGGATGACCTGGCGACATCTCTCTCCCTCTTCTGGATGCCGTCCCTACGCCAGGCCTGCCGCCCGCTGGGCCTCCTGTTCCAGGCCCGCCTGCCGGGCATGTTCCCGGGCCGTCTGCCCCTGCAGACCCCCGGTCCCTGGGTATCCGACCCTGTCCTATCTGACGCCGTCTTAACCAGGGCCACAGTATCCGATTGCCCCAGTACTTGGCGTTGGCCTATCTGGCGCCGCGGTACATGCCTCACTACCCAGCAGGTTACCCGCGGTCGGGTATGGATATCGCAGTACGGATACCCTCAATATCCGTATCTCCCTCCTCCTCCTCCTCCACTGCTCCCTCAGCCCAGTGGATTTGAAGGAGACTCTAGCCTCCTAGTGGGCTAAGGCCAAGGCTCAGCTCACCAGGGAGGTGAGGCCGTATTCGGCGCCAGTCCGGTTCCAGGCCCCCTTCGTCGGAGACAAGAGACTCCCTCTCCACCTCCGGATACCAGAAGCGAGCCCTCTGGTTCCAGGGCAAGGCAGGATACGCTTCCCCGGGGGCTTGCCAAGAGGTCCGTTCCTCCCCCGCGTCTGGAGGAAGAGTCATAGAAACATAGAATTTGACGGCAGATAAGGACCGCTTGGCCCACCCAGTCTGCCCGTTTCCCTACCTAATGGATAAGCTGCAGATCCTAGTTAATCAGCAGCCTACTTCTTCCTACCCCCACCCCCTAGAATTGCCTTATGACTGTCCCATGCATGCTTGAATTCCACCACTGTTTTTGACTCCACAACCTCCTCCGGAAGGCCGTTCCATGCATCCACAACCCTCTCTGTGAAAAAATACTTCCTTAAATTACCTCTGAGCCGCCCCCCATCTTCAAATTGTGCCCCCTTGTTCTTGCACACCTCTTTTTTTTTTTTGAAAGATGCTACCCTCTTGGACTTTGTTGATTCCCTTGAGGTACTTGAAAGTTGCTATCATGTTCCCCCACTCCCTCCTTTCCTCGAGGCTATACATATTAAGCTCCTTAAGTCTCTCTTCATATGTCTTCCGGTGCAGACCCTGCACCATTTTAGTTGCCCTCCTCTGGACAGCTTCCATTCTGTCTATGTCTTTGTGGAGATTGGGTCTCCAGAACTGCACGCAGTACTCCAGATGGGGTCTGACCAGCTGTCTGAACAGAGTGATAATAACTTCCTGTTTTCTACTGGTGATGTATCTCCCTATGCATCCCAGTATCCCCCCAGCCCTCCTTGCTGCCCTCTCACATTGCTTGCCCACCTTTAGGTCATCTGATATGACTACTTCCAGGTCCCTTTCCATTTTTGTTGTTGTTAGTATCTCACTCCCCATTGTGTACTCTTCCCCTGGGTTTTTGTTTCCCAGGTGCATTACCTTGCACTTCTTAGCATTGAATCTAAGCTGCCATACATTTGACCATTCCTCTAACCTTGCCAAGTCCCTTCTTATCCTTTCCACCCTACCTTGTGCATCAACTCTGTTGCAGATCTTTGTGTCATCTGCAAAGAGACATACTTTTCCTTCAGTCCTTCTGCAATGTAAACATAAAGACACTGAAGAGGACCGGTCCTAATACTGAACCCTACGGTGCCCCACTAGTAACCCCTTTCTTCTGAGTGGACTCCATTTACTATTACTCTCTGTGTCCTATTCTCAGCCAATTCTTTACCCAGGCTATCATCTTGGGACCCTCCCAGGCTGGGTAACTTGTATATTAATCTTTGTGTGGGACTGTGTCAAATGCCTTGCTAAAGTCTAGGTAGGCCATGTCCACAGCCCCTCCCTGATCTACTACTTTGGTCACCCAGTCAAAGAAATCTATCATTTTGTCTGCCATGACCTTCCCGCTGTGAATCCATGCTGCCTTGGGTCCTGTGCCTCTCTGGTCTCTAGATACTTGACAATTCTTTCCTTCAGAAGTGATTCCATCATTTTCCCTACCACTGAGGTTAAACTAACAGGTCTGTAGTTTCCTGCTTCTGCCTTGCTCCCACTTTTGTGAAGGGGAATCACATCTGCCCTCCTTCAGTCCTCGGGTACCACCCCATCCTCCCATGATTTGTTAAAGAGGGTAGTCAGTGGTGTCACTAGTTCTACCCTTAGTTCTTTTAGAATTCTGGGATGAATCCCATCAGGCCCCATTGCTTTGTCCACCTTCAGTTTTAAGAATTCTTTCAGAACCCTTTCTTCTGTAAATGGGCTGGTATCAACTTCTGTATCCAGAGTGTTTCTGCTGTTTGTTTTAGGTACCTTTCCCTCTTCCTTTGTAAATACTGAGCAAAAATATTTGTTTAGTATCTCTGCCTTTTCATAGTCTCCCTCTGCCCACTCTCCCCCCCCCTTTATTAAGCCTCACTATCCCTCCCTTGGTCTTCCTTCGCTCCCTGATGTACCTATAAAAGGTTTTATCTCCCTTCTTAACTGAGTTGGCTATCTTTTCCTCGGTTTGGACCTTTGCTGTTCTGACTGCCTTCCCAGCTTACTTTTGCTTTAACTGATACAATTCTCTGTCCTGCTCCTTCTGTGATTCCTTGTACTTCCTGAATGCTTTCTTTTTCTCTTGAACCTTCACTGCCACTTCCTTTGAGAACCATAGTGGTTTCTTACAGCGTTTTGTTTTGTTTATTTGCTTCACACAAAGGCTTGTTACCTCTGTGAAAGCAGTTTTTATTATTCCCCATTGTTCTTCCATCCTCCTTCCTGCCCATTTGCTAGTGCATTCCTTAGGCACTCACCCATTTTGGCAAAGTCAGCCCTCCTAAAGTCCAGTACTTTTGCCTTTGTATGGCTTGACTCTATTGCTGTGTTTATTGTGAACCATACTGTTCGATGGTCGCTAGTTCCCAGATAGCTACCCACTTCTACATCTGTGATCCTCTCTTTATCTCCATTTGAAAGAACCAGGTCTAAGACTGCTCCTTCTCGAGTGGGCTCCAATACTAGTTGTCTAAGGCATGCCCCCTCTAGGGCATCTAGAATAACCCCACTCTTCGAAGTGGCTGCTGCAACTGCACTCCAGTTAACATCTGGCATATTCAGATCACCCATCAGCAATACCTCCAATTTTTCTGCCATTCTAAGTATACTTTCTATCATTTCCTTGTCCATTTCCTCCCCTGAAGGGGTTGTCTAACCCTGTGCGGATTGTGGTGCCATTGCCAGTCTCCAAATTCACCCACAGTGCTTCTTCTCCTCCTCCCTGTTTTCCCTTTTGTTCTGTTGCTTTGATTCCTTCCCTTATGTAAAGAGCTATTCCTCCTCCTCTTTTACCCTAACTGTCCCTCCTGTAGATAGTGTATCCTGGTATGTTTACGTCCCAGTCATGGTTTTGTGTGTACCATGTTTCTGTGACTGCCACGATATCCAGATGTTCCTCCCCATCAAGGCCACTAATTCAGGAAGCTTGTTACTCAGACTACGGGCATTGGTACTCATTGCTCTCCATTTTTTGATGGCTTTACCTTCTTTTGCAGCATCCCCCACTGACCTTTCTACCTCGGTCTTTTTCTCATTTAGTACCCTGTTTTGTAGGGAGAGGCTGGGATTTTCCTGCTGCTTATTGGTGCCTCCCCCCTTGACTAGTTTAAAAGCTTGCCAATGAAGCATTTAAATCGATTGCTCAAAAGACTTGTTCCCTTCCTGGACAGATGCAGACCATCCTGCCAGTATAGGCTGGTGTCTCTCCAGGTGGAACCCCAGTCCCCAATGAAGCCAAACCCCGTGCTCCACACCATTTTTTCAACCATTCATTAAACTGCGTGGTGCAAAGTACCCTCGCCTCACTCATGCCATTGACAGGCAGCACCTCAGAGAAGGATACGTGTGTGTGCTACTTGTCTTAGGCCCCTCCCCAATTCTACAAAGTCCTTCTGCACTGCTCTAATCTCATGATGAGACAAAGGTCGGCATGAGGCTCAATCAGGGTGACACCAGGGTCGGAGCAGTCTTCTCCCTCTTCTTCCTCCTCCTCAGACACCTCGGATGACTCCGATGGTCGTTCCGACTTAGATGATGAGCCACGCTCTCCGAATAAGCCCAGGCTGAGGACTCCTCCGAAGTCCCCTCCGGAGGATCCTTATTTTACGGAGTTGCTGTGAAAAATCCAAGAAGTTCATCAGTGGCATTCCTTGGAGCTGGATCCACAGCGTAAGAAACTCGCTGCGCACCTGGATCTGCCCGAGACTGCTCCGACCCTAGTGTCACCCTGGATTGAGCCTCATGCCGACCTTGTCTCCACTATTTGGAAGCAACCGTCTGCATTAGCGCCCCCCCCCCTTCCTAGGAAGTTGGATAAGCTTTATCAGGCTTCTGAGGGTGTCGACTCTCTGAATTCGCACCCTCGAGCTGATTCGGTCGTGATCAGCGCCGCTCACGGCCGGACAGGTAACTCCAAGCACTTGAGCTTGTCCCCACCAGACAAGGAATCCCGCCTTCTGGACCAGTATGGGAAGAAGGTTTACGCTTCTTCCACTCTGGGTATTAGGGCCCTGAATTACATTGGTCATATGGGGGACTGTCAGAAGGTGATCCTTTGCGAGCTGGAGGCTAAATTGGACTCCCTTCCTGAGTCTCAGATGAAGCAGGAAGTGGCGGATCTAGTCCGGTCTGCGCATTCGGCCAGTCAGCACATGCTTTGTGCCACATATGACGCAGTGGACGCTGCTGGTAGGAGCTCGGCTTTTGCCGTAGGTTTGCGGCATCATGCCTGGCTCCGTGTGTTGGGTTTGGTCCCGGAGGTGTAGTCTGCTATTCAGGACGCGCCCTTCAGGGTTTCTGTGCTGTTCGGGGGTGATGTCAAGGACATCATCACCAATCTGCAGGAGAAGGGTACTGCACTCAAGTCGGTCAACTCTTTGTACAAACCCCCTCAAGCTCAGTGTCGTCCCTTTCGCAGACGGCCTCAGCAGAAAGCAAAACGTCAGGGAAAGCAGGCCAATAAATGTCGGGCCCCTCCGGCTGCCAAGTCCCCCTGCACAAAAAAGCGGGGGCTTCAGCCGCGACACTGCCTCATACCTCCTGACTCCTCTCCTCTCCCACTGCCTCTGGGCATACCAGAGGAACCAGTAGGAGGGAGATTCTCCCTCCACCTACCGGGCTGGGAGAGGATAACTACAGACACTTGGGTGCTCCAGGTGATTGCAGAAGGACACTCAGTAGAGTTTCTTCGGAAACCACCTCGAACCCCCAGGTCGTCGTACTCCCCAGAAAATCTTCTTCTGGTCCAGGAAGAAATTTCCTCTCTTCTGGTGAAAGAGGCGATGGAGCCTGTACCCCCGCACCTTCAAGGGACGGGCTACTATTCCCATTTCTTCCTGGTCCCGAAGAAGTCAGGAGAGGTGAGGCCGATCGTCGACCTCAGCTCCCTGAACTTGTTTGTGGAGTACAAGAGGTTCAGGATGCTCTCTCTACAGAGTCTTCTGCCCCTCTTTTGGCTGGGACAGTGGCTGTGCGCTCTGGATATGCAGGATGCTTACCTGCATATCCCTTTTCCCTCCCACCGCACATACTTCCTTTTTGCCTTTCAGGGGACCACTACCAGTTCAAGGCCCTCCCGTTTGGTCTTTCCTTGGCTCCCCAAGTTTTTACCAAATGCCTTCGGTGGTGGCGGCCCACCTCGTGCACGGGGTGCAGGTTTTCCCATACCTGGACGATTGGCTCCTGGCGGCCTCATCCAGGAGGAACTCCTGCACTTCCTTTCCCTCACCCTGTAGGTTTTGCCTGCCTGGGGTTACTGTCAACGGGCCAAGTCCCATCTGATACCGTCCCAGAGGCTCCAGTTTATCGGGCAATTCTGGACCGACCTCTGGCATGACTTTTTGCCACTAGACAGGGTGGCATCAATCCAGGCTCAGGTCAACCTGTTATCCAGCCTTGGCGGTCAGTACCAGATCGGTCCTTCGCCTCCTCGGGCTCATGGCGGCTGCTATTCCGACAGTCCCTCGCGCTCGGCTCCAGATGAGAATCTCTAAGTGGGCCGCGGTCTCAATAGGATCAGCTGGTGGATGACCTAGATCAACTGGTTCTGGTCTCCAGCCTTATGGCTCAGGACTTGCAATGGTGGGTGGTTCAGAGAACCTTTGTCAGGAGTTCCTTCTGCCTTTCTCCCCAGTCGCTGACAACAGGCGCCTCGAGAGAAGGTTGGGAGCCCATCTCGGGTGTCACAAGACCCAGGGCTCCTGGTCCTAGCTCGAAAAATCTCTCCACATCAACATGCTTTCGAGCTTGGGCTGTGTTGTATGCTCTTGAGCTCTGCATCTTTTCTGCTCCCCGGACATCTGGCTGTCCAAATGGACAACATGTGTGTCGTTTGGTACATCAACAAACAGAGAAGACTCATTCCTACCCTCTTTGCGGGAAGCGATGCGAGTTTGAGATTGGGCAGTGCAGCACAACCTTCATCTCCGCGGCTTTTCATGTCCCGGGGGTCGAGAACACCTTGGCAGACCACCTCAGTCGGTCGTCTGCCCACGCGCATGAGTGGGAACTCGATCAGGGGGTAGCAGATGAAATCTTTCTACGCTGGGGAACCCCTCGGGTAGACCTGTTCGCGTCTCCTCTCAACGCAAAACTTCCCACCTTCTGCTTGCTTGCTCCAGGGCGCAGAATTTTTTGGAGAGACGCTCTGTCTCTAGACTGGAAGGGAAGATTCGTCTGTGCCTTCCCACAGATCCCCTTGATTCCCAGAGTCTTACAGGAACTCAGCTTGGAAGGAGCTCGCATGATTCTCATCACTCCTTTCTGGCACAGGCAAGTTTGGGTCTCTCTTCTGCAACAGTTTGCCGAGAAACCTCCGCTTCCTCTTTCTCTTCCTCTGTTGCGGACTTTGCTGACCCAGGATCAGGGGACCCTGGTTCATCCAGGCCTCAAGTCCCTTTAGTTGCCGCATGGCTCCTGCAGGCGTGAGCTCAATCCCCTTCGGGGTCCCCAGTGGCTGAGATTCTGTTGGAGGCCAGGAAGCCATCCACTAGATCTACCTATGCCATGAAATGGAAACTGTTCTCTATCTGGGCCGCTTCCAAAGATTTCGAGCCTTTCTCGTGCTCTATTGGGCAGCTTCTGGATTACTTGCGTCACCTCTTTGATCTGGGTCTTAGTCATTCTTCCTTGAAGGTTCACATGGCGCCCATCTCAGCCTACCATGTTCCTTTTGGAGACAGGGTGTTTGCACAGCTGGTGGTCTCTAAGACCTTCCTTAGTTGGGTCCTCCACTTGAGACCCCCTGTTCGGGTTCCTGTCCCTCGTTGGAATCTGAATTTTATCCTTGAGAAGCTTACACTGCCTCCTTTTGAGCCGGCAGCCTCAGCAGATCTGAAGTTCCTCTCTTGGAAGACTCTCTTCCTCGTGGCTATTACTTCTGCTCAAAGGATTTCTGAGCTTCAGGCCCTGATGTGTAAAATCCTGTATTTGATTTTTCACAAGGAACGTGTGGCTCTGCATACCAACCCTAAGTTTCTCCCTTAGGTGGTAGCGGAATCTACACTGAATCAATCCATAGAGTTGCCTGCTTTCTTTACGCAGTACTGCAATCAAGGGGAGTACCTCTTGCATATTCTGGATGTTCACCGGATTCTGAGATACTACACCTCCAGGAAGAAGGATCTCAGAAAGACTGATCAACTGTTTGTCTCTTTTGTTCATAAAAGAGAAGGCAATGCTATTTCCAAGGAGTGCCTGTCTAAATGGTTGGCTCATTGTATCACTTTCTGTTATGACAAGTACAACAAGACCCTGCGGGTCAAATCAGAAACCACTCCACCAGAAGTCGCTGCCTCTGCTGCTTGTTTCAAGAGCGTGTGGCGGCTGACATTTGTGTAGCCGCTACTTGAGCTTCTGTCCATACCTTTATGAAACATTACAGTTTGGACATTGACTCTGCTTATAGGCGGGCTCGGGTTGGCTGTTTGCAAGGTCTACTTTCCTAAAACCTTCACAGCCAGAGGGTCTACTTCTGAGTAGTTTTCCTCCTCCTGTTGGCTTCTTCTTGTTCCAGATTGCTTGGGACTCAGTCCTATATGTAATTACCTACTGCAAGAGCCCTCTTGAAGTAAGATAGTACAATTACATAAGAACTTACCATAACAGAAGATCTTCGAGAGAGGCTCTTGCAGTAGGTAATACCTTCCCGCCCTCCATCCCCCTTAGCTTTTTCAGCTTCTTTTCCTGGATGGGAAATATCCGCTTCTCTCTCGTCTTGCCTTTTGGCCCTTGGTGGGAAAGAACTGAAAGGAGCGTGGGTACACTCCCTTATACTGACGTCG
This sequence comes from Neoceratodus forsteri, assembly GCA_016271365.2. NCBI lineage: Eukaryota > Metazoa > Chordata > Ceratodontiformes > Ceratodontidae > Neoceratodus > Neoceratodus forsteri. The sequence goes on along the minus strand of CM028131.1, from coordinate 674,950,201 downwards.
GCCACCTGGCGTGGGCGGTCCCCGCCGGAGACTGCTAACTAGAAATTTTTCTGTGGGTCTTGGCCTGCGGCTTCAGTCGTATGTAATTACCTACTGCAAGAGCCTCTCTCGAAAATCTACTGTTACGGTAAGTTCTTATGTAACTGTACTTTTCTTCTAACCCTACAACCACCTTGATAGTTGTCCTCTGGACTGTCTGTTCTTCTTCAGAATCACGGGGACGGAGCTGCACACTGTACTCAAGATTGGGTCAGACCAGTGATCAGTACAGGGCAGTTCGATATCTTTCAGTCTGCTTATAAAGTTTCTCTATATGCCCATCATGTTTTTGTTTGCTTTGCTAGCTGCTGTCCCAGTATGAAGTTGTTGATGATTATTATCTCCAGATTCCTTTCCAGCTGAGTTTCAGCAATTTGTGCTGTTTGACTAGTATTTATTTATTTATTTTATTATTATTATAATAATACCTATTTATCTCCTGCATCCCTGGTCCGACGATATCCCCCCAGCCCCACCACCGGTTCCTCTCATGGGCTTGCAGGTTATGGCCACTGCTTAACTAATAAAGGACCTTGTTAGTTAAGTGGTGACCGTGATTTGTTCCAAATGGCCATCTAAACTATGAAAAATTAATAAAAAAGAAAAAATGGCCCCATTCATGTCTGTGGAGGATTCCGCTACGTTCTCCATATAATGACATCAGAAAACGTGCTAGTATGGGGGTGGATCGCTGTAGCAAAAGGTACCAGGAAGTGGAAGGGATCGGCATGGCTCGGCTTCTTGGAGCCAAAATACGATCCCTTCCCTTCCTAAATAGGAGCAACTATAAAAAGAAATATTGGCAGCATATGACTTCGGGACAGGTAATGGTTCGTCGTGCTTCTTGGAGGGAGCACCTGGATAGTTGCTCTTTAACTTCAATAACCAGAATAGATCCTTGTGGGACCCTCACAAGTACAGTGCAGCCTCAATCTAATGAACCCCCATTATATGGACATCCCTATCTAATGGACTGGTAGTATGTCTCACAAGTGAATATACTCCGAATGTTTCAGTCCCAGTTTTATGGACTCCCTATTATCTTTTTTTTTTTTTTTTTTTTTATAATTTCTTTTTATTAAGTATTTTTCCATCAAGTTACACAATGGACAGAACAGAATTCCAATACATTCATATAGTGTGCAGTACATTTTCAGACACATTTGTTCTCTTTTAAAAAGAAATGTTTTATACTATAATCCCGTGTATATACTGTAAGTGCATTAGGTTATCTAATAGATGAAGCCATAGGTCTAGAGATGAACAAGGAAACATAATAAAAGGGGGGATATTTCTATGATTGTTTCCCCCAAATTTTTTGCCCCAGTGACGGACTCCCTATTATCTGAACTAATTTCATGTCTCCCAAGCAACCTGGATAATCAATATCGTAGTTTCTAGGGACATGGATATGTTGTTCAATCCACACGTATTGGCAGGTTCCTTGCCGCTTTAAATCTTGCCGGAAGGTCTTCAAGCTGGCTCCTCCCACCCACCCGGGTGGTAAAACTCTCGGCTCCGCCCCATGACACCAGATCTTCCTTACTGCTTGGAAGCTCAGGTTCCCTCCTTAGCGCTCTGCGTTTTAGACTGGATCCTAACTCTTCGGTTCGTCCGAAATTGGTTTTGAAGTTTTCTAAGCTTCGGTCTTCATCTTCCCACACGGCTGCGATGGACAAACCTCTTCCCGGCTTTCAGAGGTGCCCTTGCGGGCTGAAAATGTCCAGGACGGATCCGCACTTCGTATGCGTCTACTGCCTAGGCCTAGATCACGACCCGCAGGCCTGCGAGTTGCCGCTCTTTCTCGGCCAGCGTCCTGGATGATCACACTGCTCGATTGAGCTTGGGCGCCCAAGGCGTTTCCTGCTGGTAAAATCAAAGAGGCTCGTTGGGCGGTGTCGCGACGGCTGGCTCGGCTGAGCAGCTCGAGCAGATGATCGCCCTCGGAGGCGGCTGCAGCATCTTCCTCCTCCTCGACCCGTGACATTTATCCACTCTCTCTGAGTTCCTCGTACTCGGCCGTTCAAGGAGCTTTGTCAGTCCATTTCCACGAAGGGAGAGGGGCCATCGACATTCTTCTCGCCCAAGGAGAAAGAGTTAAAGAAGCCCACCGCCGGCGTCATGGGAGCGGAGGTCTCCTTCCCGGACAGCCGACCGCCTACTTTGGTCAGAGTTGTGGCTCAGGCCGCTGGCTTCCGCGGTGTCCCCATCAGGCCAGCCTGCCGAGACTCCGTCGATGCAGTCGAGATTTTCTCGATCCGTTAGACGGGCTGTCGACTGGTGAACCCGACAACCCTCCTTCGCCGTTCCCCTGGTGGAGACGAGGATCTGCCTGCGCCCGGGGCCGCAGTCCCCGTTAAAGTGCCCGAGCTGAGGGAAGAGTGGGTGTCCCGCCCTTACCAGACCTGCTCGGTCCCCGAGGTCTCGGTCTCTGTCTTGGACTTCATCTCTGTCAAAGCCGTTCCGCCCGACGCCGGCGGTCTCGATCTCGATGCGAAGTAGCGGCGACACCGTTCCTCCTCTTCCTCGGATGAGGGGCTTCAGCGTAATTACGTCGGCGTTACGAGGAGCTTATGTGGCAGCAGTTGCTGTTGTCCGGGTCTAAGCCGACTCGGTCCAGACCCGGCCGTCAAGTGGCTGTCGCCCAAACGACCGAAGCAACTACTTGCCCCAGTCGAGTTGCCCGTTCCAGGGCCGGTTGCTTGGCCAAAACGAGCTGCTCCACCGATTGTGGTGGAACCTCCGCCTCCACAACCGAAGTCTGGGGCACCGACCAAGGATTCTCGGTCGTGTCACAGCCTGCCCCACAGGTTGTCAGTCACCCTCACTCCCGACCATCCTCGGCAGGTAGAGGGTGGCTCAGGGCCGAGGCAGCTCTTCGCAGACTCTTTGGAATCCGACGACGATGACTCCCTGTTCTCCAGGAAGGTCGACCTGGAGTCCTCCGGGGGCCAGTCATTGGACGATAGCCCATCGTCCTTCTTGGGTCTGCTTTGACTCATCTCGGAGTCCACCAGGATGCAGCTCGAGCCTGTGTCCAAACAGGCCAAGAGTATCCCTGACGGAGATACTGGACTGAGGGATTCCCACGGAGGCCTTTCCAGTGGCTGAGGCCATTGTCGGCCCAGCCTTGAGCTCTGGCAGCGCCTGCTTCCTGTCCTGGCCCTCGGCCAGGATGGCCAGGAAGTATCACGGTCCCTACCCGGCTCTTTGCCCGGTTTCTCGGAGCACCCCTCTGCCGAGGTTAGTCACTGACAGCGTTTTCCGGTGTTCCGGTAACGTTCGGGATGTGGATAAGCCCCCTGACAAAGAGTTCAAAAAGCTGGACTTTGCTGGGCGCAAGGTGTACGCTGCATCCTCCCTCGGCCTTCGACAGGCCAGCTCGGCTGTGCTGATGGCACACTTCTCCCACGCCCTCTTGGGCTCCCTGGATGAGGTTGTCCCTCATCTCCTGACCGACCTGCAGACCACGGTCCGCCAGGTGCGGGACCAGGGTAGGGCGGTGGCGAAGCAGCAGCTTCAGACTGCTCTGGACATAGGTGATTCCTGTGCCAGGTCAGTAGCGGCCGCAGTGGCCATGCGCCGCAGGGCGTGGCTGAGGATATCCACCTTCACGGCGGATACCCAGCACAGTTGGTGGGCGTCCCCTTCTTGGGACTGACCTCTCGGCCCTGGGTGGAGGGACACCTCCAGCGGATCGAAAGTCCAATGCCACCCTGGACTCGGTCACCTCCACCCAGAGGGACAAAGGCAGCTGTCAGCAACAGCAGAAGTTCTTTAGTCGCCCATCCTGCATCTCGACTGCCCACAGCACCAGCAACAGGGCCAGCAGGCTGCGCTTGGCGTCCCAAACCCAAGCTGGTGGCTTCCTCCAACAGGAAGCAAGGAGATAAAGACCAGGAGGTCCCTCGACGGGTTCCTCCTCCAAGCCTGCCCAATGGCGGGTTGGGGTGCCGCCCCAGCCTCGTCACTCCCCCCTGGTTTCCCCCCGTGGGGGGACGGCTCTGCCACTTCCTTTCCACCTGGTCTGCTATCACCACGGACCGCTGGGTGTTGGAGGTGGTAGGAAAAGGCCTGCCTCTGGAGTTCGAGCAGGCTCCACCCTTTCGAGCCATCGCCCCTCGGGGGGCCACGGGGTCTGCAGCCTCGCTGTCGGCCCGCCGAGCCGATATTGCCCTGCTCCTCGAAAAACAGGTGATCAGAAAGGTGGCGGATCCTCCTCCAGACCCGGGGTTTGTGTCCAGGTACTTCCTGGTCCCAAAACGGATGGGGGCTGTCGCCCCATTCTCGACCTGCACGACCTGAACAAGTTCCTAAGGTCTCGGACCTTCAGGATGGTCACTCTGGCTCAGATAATACCATCCTTGGAACGAGGCATGTGGTTCTGTTCCCTGGACCTTCAGGATGCGTTCTTTAACGTCCCGATCCGTCCGTCTCATCAGAGATTCCTCCACTTCAGAGCAGAGGGGTCCCTTTACGAGTTCCAGGCCGTGCCCTTCGGCCTCTCTCTAGCTCCCAGGGTCTTCACCAAATGCATGGCAGTGGTGACAGCATTCCTGCGGTGCTGAAGGGTCCGGGTGTACCCCTACCTTGATGACTGGCTGATTGCAGCCCCCTCCAGAGCGGAGGAGGAGCAGTCCAGAGATCTGGCCTCAGGTTTGCTCTCAGATTGGCCTCCTCATCAAGCGAGGCCAGAGTCGGATACTCGCTGCAAGCAGGTGATACTTTCATCAGGGCAGAGCTCGACTCTTCGAGCCAGAGCCAGAGCTCGGCTCCCGGCGGACAGGGCCGAGGTTCTTTCCTCCTTTGCCCAATCATTTCTGGTTGGACAATCGCGCCCTGCCCGGGACTTCCTGCGCATCCTGGGCCTCATGGCGGCCTGCACCAGCGTGGTCCGTTGGGCCCTTTGGTACATGTGTCTCCTTCAGTTGTGACTGGCCAGCCAGTGGTCACAGCACTGCGATCCGTTGGACCAGCATGTGACAGTGACCCAGGAGATGTGAACACTCCAGTGGTGGACCGTTCCGCACATTTGCAGGAAGGCGTCCCGTTCGTCCGCCCTGAGCCGACTGTCTCTCTATCGACCGATGCATCTTTGATGGGTTGAGGTGCCCATCTGGGGGAGCACAGAGCGCATGGCCTCTGGTCCCCTCAGGAGTCCCGATGCCATATCAACCTGCTGGAGCTCCGAGCGATCCACCTAGCTCTCACCGCCTTCGCTCCGTTTCTACGGGGTCAAGTGGTTCAGGTCCAGACGGACAATACCACGACCATGTACTATCTGAACCGCCAGGGCGGGACGCGCTCCATGCTGTTATGCAAGGAAGCTCTCCGCATATGGTCCCTCATGCGCAGCCTGGAGGTGGATCTCCTAGCCATTCACGTGGCAGGAGCCTCCAACACCCTGGCCGATGCCCTAAGCCGGATAGGGGCTGCATCTCACGAGTGGTCTGTCCTACTGGAGGTAGTACAAGATCTGTTCTCCCACTGGGGCACGCCTCAGGTGGACCTGTTTGCCTCCAGGGAGAATGTGAAGCTGAGTCTGTTCCGTGCCCGCCCCTCTCAGCAGGGCTAGCTGCAGGGGGATGCCTTCTCGAGGCCGTGGACCCGGGCCTCTTCTACGCCTTTCTCCCATTTCCCTTGATCCACAAGGTGCTTCGCAAGGCGAGGAAGGACAAGGCGCAGGTGATTCTGGTAGCCCCAGACTGGCCCCGCCAGTTCTGGTATCCAGATCTCCTCAGCCTCAGCTCCAGGCTCCCAAGGCGGCTTCCAGCCCGCTCGGACCTGATCTCAGTCAACCAGGGGATGGTATTCCATCCGGACCTTCAATCACTGCACCTGACAGCCTGGTTCCTGAGCGGCTAGAGTTCCAGGCCTTGGGTCTTTCCGACGAGGTCCTCAGCGTCATTGAGGCGTCCCGTAAGGAGTCGACCAGGAAATGCTATGCCTTCAAATGGAAGAGATTCTCCATTTGGTGTCAGGGGAAGGGCTTGGACCCTTCCGCCTGTCCCTTGGCAAGCATTCTGGACTACCTGTGGTCCCTTTCTCAGCAAGAGCTTCAGTCGACGACCCTTAAGGTGCACCTGGCAGCCATCTCTGCTTACCGGGCGCAGGCCGGGAAGCAGTCGGTGGCACAGGAGAAGGTGGTCTGGCGCTTTTTCAAAGGCCTTGACCATATTTCCCCTCTGGTGCGAGAACCTCCGCCTCCGTAGGATCTACTGCTGGTATTGGCCAAGCTCATGGGCAAGCCATTCGAACTGATGCACAGGTGCGATATTTCCCACCTGTCATGGAAGACTGCCTTCTTGGTGGCTATCACGTCAGCCAGAAGGATGGGAGAGCTCCAGGCGCTTTCCATCGAGTCTCCTTATCTGGTCTTCCACAGGGACAAGGTTGTCCTGCGCCCCACCGAAATTCCTTCCGAAGGTGGTGTTGGAGTTTCACCTTAACCAGGTGTTGACTCTGCTGGTGTTCTACCCCAATCACCTCGGAGGCTGAATATAGGCTCCATACTGTGGACCCCAGATGGCGCTCGCTTATTATAAGGAGCGGATGGCTGAAGTTCGGGGAGAGGTTCGCCAGCTGTTTACCTACGCTGAAGTCGCACCTGGCAGACCTGCAGCCAAGCGGACGATAAGCAGGTGGGTCACCTCCTGCATAGAGCTCTGCTATAGGTTGGCGGGCATGGAGCCTCCCAGAGGGATAAGAGCTCATTCTACCTGCCATACCGCTGCATTGGTAACTGCTTCCAGGGATGTCCCTATCCAGGATATCTGCAGGGCTGCTACCTGGAAGTTGGCACATACCTTTATTACTCACTACCACATCGACCTTAAGTCACGCCGGGATGCTGGTTTTGGGGCATCGGTTCTCCAGTCTCTATTTCCGAAGTAAGTATCGGGGGTGTGCGCCTTGCCTCCCTCCTCCTGGAGAACTGCTAGGAGTCTGCCAAGAAGTGTGGATTGCTCAACATATCCATGTCCCTAGAAATACAGGTTACTCACCTGTAACAGGAGTTCTAGGAATGGTATATGTTGTTCATCCATACGACCTCCCCGGCTTCGACGCACATCCTGGCTTCCAGTGGGCTAGATCTGCCGTCATGGGGCGGAGCCAAGAGTTTTACCACCCGGGTGGGTGGGAGGAGCCAGCTTGAAGACCTTCCGGCAAGATTTAAAGCGGCAAGGAACCTGCCAATAAGTGTGGATGAACAACATATACCATTCCTAGAACTCCTGTTATAGGTGAGTAACCTGTATTTTCAAACCATACTCTAACTTCATTCAGGTGGGCCACAGTGCTTCTTTTGTTTCATTGGACAATTTTCAACCCATTTAGCAGTTCCTCCTGGGTTACTATGTCACCACCTGCCTGATCTTTCAGTGATCTAATAGTTATCAGCGTTTTCCTCTTGTTCTTATAAACTTACTGTATGAAGAAATTATTATTATTGGATTAAACTTCAAGCACAGTTGGTTCTTCTACTATTTCTTTTGCTCCCTGGTTCTACATGTGCACTCTCTGTGTTTGGCCCTGTAGATCTGTCTTGTTTTCAGTGGTGTCTTGCAATGTACTCATCTTGTAGGACTAATTTTCCTCATTTAAGTTGAGTGTCCCTTTCACCATCCACATAGGTTTATCTTCTACTGTTGAAATTTCTCTTTGAGGGACACACCTTGTTTCAAGTTACTGTATCTAGGTTGATTTTGAGTTTGTCCCATTATTAATACTTCTGCCCATGAGTTTGCTACTGGCTTCTATTTGGCTCCATTGGCAAAATATGAACAGGGTTGAAAAACTGCTTTGCATAGGGAGAAAAGGGTCATCCCTGTTTCCAGTTAAGGGCTTGGTACAGAGAGCAGTTCAATTCAGTAGTTTATTGTTAGACTTGGCTCAAGTCGTTACACAAGTATAAAAATCACATAATTTACATATCATAAGAAAAAGACACATATAACTACATACACTCTTAGACAAGAACAATTTTCAATAAATTATCAACATTTTGTGCAATTTCATATGCAAAATCTGCCTTCAGGCACATCTTAAGCATCGTTCACTAATTCATAATATTTATGTAGCTTGTTTAAAGCAGTTATGCCAGAAAAGAAATCTGTATTATTAATGATTTACATTTCATTTGACCTTCTCTAAAGGTAATTTTTCCCCCTCAGTTATTCTTAGAAAGGAGGTCACAGGGATCAGTATATTTCTTGTTTGGGCTTTTAGTAGATGTGTTACCAGATGCCGAGGCTCATATTCTAGGGATCCCAATATTTCTCCCAAAAATATTTTCTACGTTTATCATATAAAGGACAAGGATTGGCCAGATGTGTCAGATCATCCCAGCCTAATTTACATCTGCACAATTCACTATTACCCTTCCCCTTCTTATTATACTGATTTGTTTTCCATTGACTGGAAGAACATTCAAATCTGTAACGTGTAATTAGCTTCCTGTGGTCAGGTCTATTGACCACTTGTAGGTATCTTTCCATTTTATGATGTTTTATTTTTAGTGAACCACTTGCATACCTTGTACTGCTTACACATTTCTAAGTCCTTTTGGGTATAGATGTCCCTAACTCTTTTTTTTTTTTTAATCTTAACCTGATTTCATGGGCATCTGATGCATATATGTGATACTTGAAAGCAGTCCGTGGGGTTTAATAATTTTTCAACAGTTTGTATGCTGGGAAATCTGACATTGTGTTCTAAGTATGCTATCGCCTCTTCAGCACATAACCTAGGTAGCCTTTTTTCTTCCATTCATATGCTTTTAGCCTGTAAACAATTAGTCTTTGCTTTGACATTCCACTGGTAGCTGACCTAGTTCGGCCCTCACTGGTGCCGAAGGTGCACTGTTTGGTAAACCCAACAATTTTTTATAAAATTTATTTAAGCAGGATTCTATATTAATCTTTGCTTGTGTACCCTATATTTCTGCCCCATTGAGTTGGCTCCGTATTTTTGCATCTATCACATTAATATTTCCTTTTATTGGTTTACCTCCATATTTGTATGAGAAGGCATTCATGATTGGTATGAATTTTTTAGCTTTGTTTTCTAATCCTTTTTGTGTGTCTTCCCCATGTACCTTCTTGGGTAACCACTAAGCCCAAGTAACAAAATTCCTAAACTACATCCAGTTTATTGTTCACTGTAATTTGTATGTTTTATTGATCCCCCAAATACCATCACTTTTGTTTTATTGTAGTTAATTTGTAAATCCGCTTTGCTACATTCTAACTGGAATTTATTCAGCGTTGTTTTTATGCCCATAAAACTTGTGGAGAGTAGGGCCACGTCGTCGGCATATGCCAGATAGAGGCACATCCTCTCCCCCCTGTTCTTGGCATATGAAACTCCGGTTCATATAAAGTTTGTAAAACTGTGTTGAAGTATAAATTAAACAGAATAGGTGACAAAGTACTCCCTTGTTTAACTCCTGTATTGGTTTCAAACCAATTACTGATCTCTCCCTTATCATTATATCTGATGCTGGTACAGTTATCCTGGTACAGTAATTTGATCATGTCTGTAATTGATCTTTCCATCCCTAAGGTTTCTAACCTCTTCCATAGCATATTTCTGTTAACCCTATCAAAGGCTGCTTTTAGGACTACAAAATGCAGTACCTTTTTGTTTTTCACCATCTTTTATTTAGGTACCAGATGTGCTAATGTAAAACATTGATCGATTGTGGCATGACCTGCTTTAAAAGCCAGCCTGTGCCTTATCCAAAATTCCATTTTGTCTACCCATTCTGTTATTCTATTATTTAAGATCCTTGTAAATAATTTCTCAGTACTATCGATCAGACTAATAGGTTTATAACATTAGGGGTCATTCTTTTCCCTTTTTAAATAAAGGGACAATTATGTTCAACTTCCAGATTTCGGGTATGTTACCAGATTCCCAGGTATAATTAGTTTGTTCAAAATGAATTGTACCCAATAAGACCTAGCTTTCCATATTTACGTCTAGTGGCACCCCAGCTGGTCCAGGGCTTTATGACTACAGAAAGAACCGAGTGCTTGTTCTGTCTCTTCAGTGGTTATACTGTATATGTTCATGGTTGTCTTCCTGTTTCCCTCATTTTTTTTAAATTGCTGATGTATTCAGTATCGTCTCTATAGAATAAGTTCCTAAAATGTCTTACCCATGCCTCCAGCTCTATGTATGTATCTACCCTGTTATTGTGAGCCTTCATCCCTTTGTTGACATTGTTCCAGAATTTTCTTGTGTCTTTTTGGAGTACTGCCTTCACTGGGTCTGCCCATAATTGTTGAATATATTTCTTTTTATTGTCTTTCAAAACTGTTCTGTATTCTTTCTGTAATTTATTCATCACCCTATTATTTTTATCTGGGTTTTGCTTTAATGCCCTCAACTGTTTATTTTTCTTTGCCTGCTTACAATCTTTATTATACCAGATGTAACCCTTTTTCCATATATTTATCTCTTTAATGATTATGTTTGCTATAATTCTCATGATTATATTGTATTCTGATATGATTGTTTTATTATCTGTATAATTTGTAAATGTTGAGAGACTTTCCAATGTTCCTTTTTCTTTCAAGGGCTATATAAAGTCCCTCCCTTCTATTGTTTGCCACCCTATACAATTCTTCTTTATTTCTAGAGGGGCCATTTTCAGGTTTTTACTGTAATATTTCCCTTCAGTTTTGATCTTGACTTATAGAGCTGAATGTTGGGTTTCTGGCTTCAGTGCATTGTGATATCATATTGATGTTTACCGATGCATAGTCAATTACTGATGAGCCATTTCCTCCCATGTAAGTATAGTTACCCTGCTGATCACCAGTTAGTGTACCATTCAATAATATAAGGTTTTTGTCTCTTAAAGCTCTGTGTATCTCTATGCCTCTTTTGTTTGTTATTTGATCCCTAGATTTCCGTTCCACAGCAGTAACCTCTGTTTCCATTTGTGCCATAGCATTTAGAACATCCTCTGTTATACCCTGTATTTTCCATACCCTTGCATTGAAGTCGCCAACTAATATGATTTTCCCTATCAGGTTGTTTTGCTGTACTGTATCCAGCAATAGGTCCAGCCGAGGTAACCATTCTTTGTCACCATATTCACTATTTTCTGGTTGTACATAAATATTTATTAGAAGGCTATCTTCATTACTGCCATCCAGAATTTTAACTGTTAATATGCTTTCACTCTCATTATCAACTTGTGTTATTACTTTGCTATCCAGTCTACAGAAGGTGACCAAGCCCTCAACATTTCTACCATGTTTTTCATGTTTCGATGCATTCCTAAAATAAGATTTGTACCCATTCAGGAATATGTTACCTGTTGCCCAGGTTTCCTGTATGCATATAAAATCAAATTCTTGCATATATCTTTCTACTTTCGGGTCCCCTAACTTATCTCCTGTACCTGATAAATTCCAGGATAATATCCAAGTTACTCCCTTGTCATTTTCCTCTAAGTTATGATTCTGTGTTTTTGATGGTATGGGTTTTTTATAAGATCCCTGTGGCCTCCTTCCCTGGGGTTCTTGGTATTAGTTGTCACTGGTTCAAATTAGTCAACGCCTCAAATTTGTTTGAGGTTTCAACCATTGTTTCCTACTTTGAATCTTTCTTTCTCTGTTGTTGGACAGTGAAGTCTACTTTCCTCTGTTTCATCCTCCACATGAAAATGCCTAATTCATCTAATAATCTTTGTTTGTTCTGCAGCTGTTACCATCATTGCCCCCATTTTACCCATATTGATATTGCCCATTGATCTCCCATTTGACTGCTCTTTTGTATTTCATGGTTGCAGATGTGTATTCAGTAATGCATTCAATATGTCAGTTTTCCTTAACATTCCTTTTGTTTTCTTTGTTCATTTATTTCAGACCAGGTATAGATATCAATACATTATTTATATCCCCTTCCCTCCCTTTTATTTCATAACATTCCTGGAAAAGTTCTTTCAATGTTACTACTGCTCCCGTTTCTGTTCCCATTTCCTTTATCGCTTCTTTTTTGTAGGAGACAGCCTTTAGTATACAGAATTGGTCAGAGACCACAGGACTAGTTCTGATTCAGTTATTGGTCTGACAATGCTCACATAATCCATCACATATCTGCAACTATTCATTGCAGTCCATGATAAACTTTTTACCATTTTCGATAGGTTTTCATTGATCTCCTCAGATATACAAGCCACTTTGTACAATGGTAGTACATAATCTGTTTTGAAAGATCTCTGCAAAAATTTGCCAAAGTGCTCATTGGTTGTCTTCTTTTTCTGTTTCCTTTCCCTTATTTTGTCCTCATCTTTTCCCTTTGCATCTTCCTCCTGTGTCCTTTCTGTATTTATTTCTGTAAGTATAGTTTGCATGTTTATAAAAGCTTTCTCTCCTGTCCTTGGTGTACTGGTTTCCTGCCTTTCATTGTCTTTATTTTCTTTAACTTTTTTGGCCTGCTTTTTTTCTGCCTTTTTTGCCAGGGATCTTGTTCTTACTTTTTTCTGCTTCTCAGTTATACCTTCCATCTCCTCCTTACTTGGGTTTGTTCTCCTTTTGTCCTTTGAAATCTGAGTTTTCTTTTCCTCTTATCTACACACGTATATTAATGGTATTAATTTCCTTTATGTCTTGTATTATACTCGTTTGCCTTTTTCTTTTATTGATTCTGTGTCACTATTGACATCTCCCTTTTTTCATGTGTCTTCCATTTTTTTCCTTTGGTCTTTTATTCTTTGCCCCCTCCTTCTCTTGCCTCTCCCCTATTTCCCAGAGATCTGGGAATTTGTTTTTCCTTTCTATACATATGCTATCTTTCCTCAGCTCTTTATCTGGTGGCATTACATATTCAGATGCTTCACTGCACGTATTTTCAGCTTCACATATAATGTTCCTCCTGCTAGAATTATTACTGTCTAATGATCCTAGGTCCTCTGTTTCTTTTTTTTTTTTTTTTCAAATTTAGTATACTTTATTGAATTTTTCAAGATGATAAAAACAAGCACCAAAAACAGTGATAACCATTACAAAACATAACCCCCCACTCTCCCTCCCACCAGCGCTAATAGTATGGCATAGTCAAAGTGCAGAGCAACATAATAAGTATAGTAATTACGTCCCGAGAAATGTATGACAAAAGTAAGGAAACGAGACATCATAATAATAAACAGGATAACAGAGCCTTGCAAGCATAAACCCCCCACCCCCCACGAAACCAGTTCTACCTACAACACAGGCACATACTGGGGGACTAAGAGAGCTGATGGTTATCCGAGTATATGGGAGGCGGTAGCCAAGGTTGCCCAAGATCCAGAAGGAGGCCACTCAGAAGGAATCGATAATCTCCTGTGTTTCTTGTACTTGCAGATGTTTTGCATGAGTGTCTTCCTTTTTTCCTTCCTCTCTCTTGTCAGGATTGCTGTAAGATTTTGCTAACTTCTCCAGTTTTATCCTACTATCTATACAGACCACTTTTATAAATGCCATTTCTTGTTTTATTTCCATAATTTGTTTATACAGTAACACATTCGCATTGAAAGGATCTCTGAGTGTCAATGTCACATCCCTAGTTATACCCTCCATATCAGGGACTCTTAAAACTTTCTGGGCTCACTGACCATGTGTTATCATAAGTTCTATTTGTATCATAATCTCCTAGGTGTCCCTCTTTATTCGGTGATTTCTTCCCTTCTGTGTACTTGGAGTCCTTTTGGTCCTCTCTTATTGATTCCCCTCAGGCTTCTGACTTCCTTATCCAGTATTGATAAGTTATTAAACACATTTGTAAAATCTATCTTTAAATCTCCCATCTTGTTTTGCAACTCTGTACCTGTTCCTTTAATTACATTGCTTACTGCTTTTATGTCCAGTGTTACCATTCTATTTTAAGGTGAATTGATTTCTAGTGTGTTTGTAAACTCTCCCTTCTTTATCATAGATGTTTTTCCCACAGATTTTACAATATTGCAGTTTGGTGTTGAGGTGTTCATTGACTCTATATTTTTACAGATTACTCTTTTTTTGATGATCTTATTTTTAGTCTTCCCCTTCAGCGTGTTATTATGGATTTTACTTAAAGCTTTTAAAGCCAGATGTTTTAATGAAAAAGGCCTTTTCCCTTTACTCTCCCCCTACCTTGTTTTTGCCATTATTTTCCCCATTTCTGCCACTTCTGGTAACCGCAGGCATTTTCTAGTGCACTTCTGTCACCAAATGTTCTGAATAACTTGAAAAACAATTAAATTATAACACAAAAAGGTATGCTAGGAATCAGAAGTTTTGACATGCAATGCGATACTGTAATATACTTTAAATGTTCTTATTAAATGAGCTCTATATAATCCTTTATGAGGACACAATTTGACAAACTATCTGTAAAATAAGGCAGCCCATTCTGTAACATCAAAATCTGTGTTTTTTTTTTGTTACAGTATATACATCACCATTCTCTTCGTGGTGCTAGCAGCTTATGTCCTGACAGTCTTAAATCTTCCAGACTTTTTACTGCAGACGTGACACTTCGTACTTAAGGCTTCCATCTGAGCATCCCTTGGTAATGGTGTGCCTCTATTCTTTGTAAAAATGCCTTTTACCCCACAGTGGATGTGTTGAATGTGTTGAAAAATCGTAGCCAACTCCAAATGACTCGAACTGTCTCCAGTTATGTCCGACGCAATAACATTGGTATGTCACACTAGTTCGTTCTGTGGGACTATAAATTTTCCTAGGTCTCCTGACCCTCGTCCCTCCTAAATGGCACTAAAAGTACAAAAATAGCGAGATACCATCAAATAATAATAGGGAATAAAAAAAACAATGTTTTGTTTAACTGCTAACTTCACTTTAAAACATTAAAAGTGTCTTTCTGAACTTTGTACCAATATTTCAATCCTAAAAAAAAAACCTAGGTTCCTGTACTCTATAACTCTAAAGTGCAACCTTATTCTGAGGGAAACTTTGTATCAACATATGTATCAATATACAGAGAATCACAGAAGAAGTTAGCTGTAACCCACAACAGGGTGTGGGGTTATAGGCATTTAATCCACGCCTGGGGTGCGTTGTGAGGCACAAGACCACAGGCCAAGTGTCCTCACAGCACCCCAGGTGTGGATTAAATGCCTATAACCCCACACCCTGGAGTGGGTTATTGTGCTTATAACATGGGTTGCATGAATGACGCAAATAATGCTCAGAAAGAGTGATTTTAAGGCTGGAAAAGACGATTTTTATTGTGTATCTGAAAAAATAGTTCCACATGTAGACAGGATAAACATTTTATGGTTAATTTAGATGTTTTTGTAAAGTACAAAAGCATTGTAGACACAGTACTAATGATCACATGTAAACTAAGCGAAACAACATGTGGAAAATACAACTGCACTGGGAAGCTTGCTGTGGACTGCACAATTCTGTGGGAAATTTGTTCTATTTTTAATCAATAGCAGAATAACCGTATAACACTTTTCCAGACATATTCACTTGCTTCCTGGAGTATATGGTAGACTGTTGTTTATTTATATTGTAATACGTAAATACTTTAATACTTCTTTTAGTGTTCAAAGACAGGAGAGCAAAGTAACACAGTTCCTTTCCTAAATTAATCAATACAACATGTTAGAACATCTGTTTTACTTGCTTTTTCGCCATGTATGAGAATATATGACTTCTGTGAGTTGCAAGCACTGCATTATGGGTATGTAAATAATATGGGCTATGTAGCAGCTCTGTCATTCCCTGAGAAATAAACTTCTAGACAGGAGCTCATAGGAAAAAGATTCAGTTGGATTTTTTTGAACTAGCAGTTGGCAAAATACAAATAAAATATACAGTATATGAGGTAAATAAAAGGAAAAGTAAAAAAAACATTGTAGACACATTAGTGCTAATGATCACATATAAACTAAGTGTATCACAACATGTGGAAACTACAACTACGCTGGCAAGTTTGCTGTGGACTGCACAATTCTGTGGGAAATTACTTCCATTTTTAATCAATAGCAAAATAACTGTCCCACTTTTCCTAATATATTCACTTGCTTCCTCGAATATATGACTAGAGTGTTGTTTATTTACATTCTACATGTATTCACGTGTTTCCTGGAGTATATTAGTAGAGTCTTGTTTACTTATATTGTAATGACCAAACTATTTTAATACTTGTTTTTCACTCTTCAAAACACAGGAAAGCAAAGTACTGTACCACAGCTCCTTTGCTAAAGTAATCAATGAGTGCAAGAGCGTATTAAAACATCTGTTTTATTTGCTTTTTACCGTGTATGAGAATACATGACTTCCATGAGTTGCAAATACTGCATCATGGGTATGTAAATAAAATGGGTTAAATAGCTATGTCATTCCCTGTGAAATAAACTTAAACAGTAGCTCACATACCATGATGCAGTGCTTGCAACTCATGGAAGTCATGTATTCTCATACATGGTAAAAACCAAGTAAAACAGATGTTCTAACATGTTCCTACTCTCATTGATTACTTTAGGAAAGGAGATGTGTTACTTTGCTTCGTATGTTTTGGACACTAAAGGGTGGGATATTCAGAAGGGTTGCGCATGGCGCTTTACAGTTGCGTCAAGAACCCACTGATGTGCCCCGGGCACATATTCAAAAGGGAATGTGTGGCACAAATCCCGGCGCGCTCGGAGTCATCAGTAATGGCGCGGGCGCAAGTGGGGTCGCGGTTAGCGATGCTCCGCACATCCCGATATTCAACCTGGGATGTGCTGAGCCTATGCAGGCGCAACCCCACTGCACTGCACACAGGTGAGCCAAAAAAAAGGAGCAACAGCTGGCCACCCACAGGTGAGCTGCCATGTTGCAGGGCACAACCACGGCAGCTGCCAGCTGTGAGTGCCACCGAGCTCGGCGGCACCTTCCGTGTTAATACCCCATGCCCGATTGCGGGCATCAGTAGTGTAATAAAGGTCCCATTTCCCTGGCTGTTCAGTGGACCGCTGGCAGCCCGATTGCGGGCAGAAGTACATTTAAAAAACCCTCCTAAATCCCTGGTGGTTCAGTGGACCGCGTCCAGCCCAATCGTGGGCAGAAGTATAACCAAAACCCCTCCAATATCCCTGGTGGTCCAGTGGACCGCTCACAGCCCGATCGCGGGCAGGAGTACATTTAAAAACCTCCTAAATCCCTGGTGGTCCAGTGACCACGTCCAGCCCGATCGCGGGCAGAAGTATAATCAGAACCCTCCAATATCCCTTTTGGTCCAGTGGACTGCGTGCAGCTTCGATCGCGGGCGTCAGTATCTGATATCAGAAACCAGTCCATCCCTGGTGGTCCAGTGGTACCCCTCCCCACCCGCCACTGAGCCCTCGCCCAGCTCCCGGCGGTGGCAGCTCCCCACCTGCATGTCACTACCGACTGACTCTTGTAATAGTAGGGCTGTATGCCCATTGGTCACAGCGTGCCAGTGGGCATGCAGCCCGCACTGCATTACTACACAGTCCAGAATTCAGTATGTAAATGCAATATTAAACATATTTTTGAATGTCTTTAAATATCGCTGTCTTCTACACACTACCTTTGTATTTGAACATTAAATAATGTTCATATTTTTGTAAATCTATGTTGTGTTAATGATGATAATAATAGTGAAACACTTTGTTAGATAGAGGAACTAAAAAAATAAAATACACTTTGATTCAAGAAGTGTGCTTGTTTTCCTGCTTGAGCCTTAAAGTGCCCAGCCGTCCACAGGGCTGCCTTCTGCCTCAGGTGCGGGAACCGCCACCACCCAGATTCCAGCACCGGGAGCAAAACAAGAGTACAGTAAGGTTCTTGGCTGTATATTTTTCTTCAGCACAAGTCGGCCTGGAAAAGCGTTGACTTACTAAGTTCTCCCGCAAACTCTTCTTCACTTCATTTTGCTCAACTAACAAAACTCACAATCACACAGGTAACGGTGGCATACCTGTTCAAAGTAAAAGGCAAGCATGTCAGCGTCCTGCTCCTTCAGTTTCTCCTCAACCGAATAGCGTGCGGCTCTGCAGTTCCCCCCAGAGAGCAGTTGTTAATAAATAGTTTCTTTGTTTCATGCAAGATGGCACCATAGGGGGTCCAGCAAGAGCAGCAGTTCTCTCCTGTTAAGGCTGCTCTGTTAACTGCCATCTTTTGTAAGGCATTATATCCCCCCATTTTTGTCCATTTTGATGGCACCCTTCCCTTTGTTTCGTGCTTGGATGTTCACTGGTCTATGTGTTTGGACTTAAGGGGATCCATGCTATAAGATTCCTTGGGTGTCTAGAGCAGCGGAGGTCTGCATGCTTGCTTCATTTTTTTCTAGTAGTGACTGCTGTTTCTGATGGTGACTGGATAGGCTCAGGAACGGTCACCCACCAAACCACCATCACCAAGGCTTGGTCTTAGTATTTTTGGGGTACTGGTGGGCTAATGGAGAGGTGACCCCTTGGAGTACATCTGCCATAATTGGGTCGGGGAGTCTGTATAACTGATTTTCTCCATGTATGGGAGTAGCAGCTCCCCAGCAGCAGCCTTCCTTTGTTGGGAGGGGGGGGGTCAGTTTGTTTAGGGAGTGCTGCCTCCCTGGTGGCAATCCTCCTATATGATAGTGGTGGTGGCCTGTTCATCCTGGAGTGGTGCAATTTGGAGTATCTGACTGGAGGACCTGGTTTTTATAGGAGCAAAGAACAGAGGTTCGTGTTTTGTTTTGTTTAAATGGTGATAATTCATAACTGGCTTTGAAAACTACTACACCTTCATAAAAAGAGTGCTTGAGAATTTGCTCTGGATTGATGACTACCTTTTTATAACTGATGTGTATTTTATGGTCTTTGATACTGTGTACCCTTTTCTCATGTGTTTTAAATTATTTTAACTTCAATCCTGGGTTCCCAGGATTACAGTACCTAATAAACCAGACAAAAGTATTGGAGGAAGACAAAGTCCTATGATTTCGATCTTGATTGGGTAGTTACATTTTTTTAAGCAAACTGTGTCTTTCATTGGCTGCTGTTAAAGTGTCTGAAACTTCTTTAGCTGTTTGCTTTGTGTTTGTGTTCTAGTTGCCCTTGAGAAAATGGATTCCATGCTTTCTTCAGAAGCTGCCTGGACATCGCAGTACAAGGATATCTCTGATGTGGATGAAATGAAGGCCCCAGACTGTGCAGAGACCTTCATGACTCTGCTACTGGTTATCACAGGTATTGCCTAAGTACCAGTGGCATCAAATTTTGTTTTAATCGATATGTTTTTCTGTACTGGTACTAACTTTGTTGATTTCTGGTAAAATAATAAAAGTATTAATCACACAGAAAACAAATACTGTAGCAGCTGTGGTGACTAATTATTCAAGATAAATCATTTTGTTCTGTGAAGGGGGTTTAAAGTACATGCAGCCCTTAGCAGGCCAGCTACATTTTGAAACTACTGTACTGTTCTGAATTTTCTTCTGGTTATTCTCCCCTTTTTCTTTCTCCTCTAGCCTCTTCCAGGAGGCTCCTCTTTTTTTCCTTGCTCTGCCTTATATTTACTCAGTCTTTCTCAAGTATAGAAATTCTGGATATTTTGTGGAGAAGATTTTCTTTCTTTCGCTGCCTGCAGTCTTACCACGTGGGAGCCTGATCCTTTTGGATCTCAGAAACTAAGCAGAGTTGGGCCCACTCTACAGTCAGATGAGACAGTCAACAGACACTATATGCTGCAGGAAGGGGTGTTGGTTGTCTCTGAGGCATGTTTCCAACGATTATAAGTAACCATACCAGTGCACCAGTATAGCGTTTGGGGGACATCGTACTGTCATGTGGTGCTGTCGGATGAGACCTGAAACTGAGGTCCTGTTTGTGTGTTCTAGTGGTTGTTCAGGTGGATTTTAAAGATCCCATGGCACGTAGAAAATAGGTGAATTTCTGCAGTGTCCTGGGCAAATTTCCCCCATTCTGTAGACCCCCAACAGATTGACGTTGTTTAATATCAGTTAGTATTTCCAGTGTTCTGGCCAGGACCAAGGGGGAGTGGCTTCCTTTACAACTGATACCAGTGCCACTCTGTGATTGGCCAGTAGGGGGTGTGCAGTTGCTGTGCAGGTTTACCAGCCTGCTACCTGGAAGCTAATAGTCTCACCTCCACAGTGCTTTCTTTCCCAAACTGGCTCCAGTGTGGGATTCCAGAATTTGCATTTGAATTCCGATCTCTCAGCAGGGGACAATGTGATGTACTGCTGCCACACTGCGGGACTGTGCTCCATTGCAACTCCTTGAACCATAGGGGTGCTGGAGTGCCATGGTAGCCTGTGTTTTACCCCCCCTCCCCCCACACACACACTTGAGAGCTTAGATGGAATGATTACCAGCCCAGGTACTGGGCATTTTTTAAAGTACATTTTACACTTGTCAGATGACAGCTGCTTGTTTCAGTTAAACTGAACTCTGGAATGGAAAGTGTTTGACATATGCTAACATTTTTGCATACATTTTTCCCTGCTCATAGACTTGAATGAACAAGAAGCAAAGTAATTAAATACGATATGTTTCAATTCTGTATTTTGGACCCTCCACTCCCTGTCAACCCTCAGGCCAAGAGCTGCCCTGTCAATCTGGTTGGGAGGCTGACCTGATGGCATGAGGCTCTAGAGTAGCAACTCTTCATCCAGACAACTGGGGATGGTGGTGGGGGCCCCTCTATATATTACCAGTGCAGAAGATTGGAGCGCTTTACTGCTGATCCTTGCCCTCCCTTTTCCTGCTGGCAGCACGGCATGCCCGCGTGGCCATAGCTGCACTATAGAGGAGATGGGTGATGTCAGCGTCTTTGCCATCTCCTTTTTCTGCCACAGCAGTTGCAAGAGTGGCATTGGCGGTTCCCTCTTCCTGGCTATCGCTTTCAGCCATAGAGTGAACGTGTGTCATCTGCATAATGCGCAATGCACCATCTCTGACCATTCAGGCAGACTGGTTAAATACAGTTAACGATACTTTGAAGCACAGTATTTTACGTTCCTAAAAAGAAAAAAAAATTGTATTGTGCAGTTACTTGGACAAAAATGTTCTTTATGTGTGTCTGTAGACAGGTACAAGGCTCTTCCTACAGCCTCACGCAAGTTACAGTTCCTGGATTTACAGAAGGAGCTGATTGATGATTTCAGGATCAGGCTAACACAAGTTATGAAGGAAGTGACCCGGACTCCATTACGATCCCGTTATTGTGCCATCCTCAATGCTGTTAACTACATAGCAGCAATACTGGCAGACTGGGCAGATAATGTTGTAAGTAGCATGGCGTAAAATTTCACCTTCTCTCAATACGGAACGTAGGTATGGGGTGGAAACTGTCATGTTCAGAGCTTCTTTTTAAATGTAATATTGTACAACAGCAAAATAAATGGCAAGTAGATAGTAACAGGTCTACTTCATATCAGTAGCTGTAGTTTTACTTATCTTATGATGAGATTTGCAAAGACTCTGACAAGAAGGATCCTGCTATGTGTGTGTTAAATCTGACATTGGCAGCGTCCCTTGTCCTGTTGCAGTTCTGCAAAAGGTATAGTTAATATTTTATTAGTATTTATAATAAATGTAATGTTGAGATAGAATATATAGAAGAATGAATAAATAACCTTTTGTTAGTTTTACTGCAGTCTGTATTAAATGTTGCAATTTAATTATGAGCACTCTATGTACAATATGTCAGAATGCCTATACAATATAAATAAATAAGTGTACGTGGAGGACACCATCAATTTATCATAACACGTTTTGAAGATTAGTAATTATATTTACAAACTGACTCCATCTTATAAGGAATGTTGGCTAACTGTTACATAAGCTATAGGTTTTACTTTCTAGCTTATGTATCGGCTGTGTTGGCCAGCCTGTCTATGAAAACTGGGATTTCACGTCCCACCTAGTGTCAGTATAACATTTTTAGAAATGATTCATAATAGTGCTATACAGTTTATAGTCAGACCGCACCTGGAATACGGGGTACAGTTCTGGAGGCCTCATTTAAGAATGGATATAGATGGGTGCGAGAGGGTTCAGAGAAGGGCAACAAAGATGGTGCAACTTATGCAAGAGAAGCCATATGAAACTAGATAGAAAGAATTAAATCTATTTCTGCTGGAGGTTAGAAGAGATAGAGGTGACATGATAGAGACCTTTAAGTATATGAAGGGAATAAATAAAGTGAATGAAAGTAGTTTATTCAAGTTTACGTTTATTGTGAAGGGGTACATCCAATGAGCAAGCATGTTTTCAAGGAGGACCCTTTTTTTTAAACAACAGACCATACGTACAGTCGATATGGGGATACAAACTTAACAGACACTAACAAAACGTACAATGTAAGCTATACAAGGCAGGGGTGAACAGCCAATGCTGGGAAACATACTCAGTACATGAGGATAGTATATACATAAACAATATAAATAGGAACAGTTTCAGTGGTACAACAAGGTAAACCTAGAGCAATGTTGGACAAAACTGTAAATATATACATATATACAAAGCAACAGGAGAAGAATCATCATTAGGCATACTGTAGTTGGGTATAATGGGCAAATGGCAGAGAGGAGAAAACAGGCCAGCACTTAAGACAAGTATACAAGAGTGATGGTTCAGAAGTATGCTAAAGAGATAGGTGAGCTCTGCTGGATTAATTGCAGTAGCAAGCATCGTAAATTAGATTGATTATCCAAGATCTTACTTCGAGAGGGTTTCTGCAGTAGGTCTTCACATATAGGACTGCGCCCCCTGGTGTCAGGTTCCAACAGCAAACTTGTAGCTAGCAATCATCAGAGGGGCCGCCCCCATCAGGTGACTCAACGTCAGTCTGACTATAAAAGGGGCAGTCTCGCGTCCACCCTCCAGTTCTTTCCCGCCGTCGCCTCAGTTCGTTCGACTCTCTTGTCAGAACAGCGATCAGACGCCTGCGATATGTTTTTTCGACTTCTACAGCGATCATTTTCTCTCCAACATTCGACTGACTGTATGTTGGCTCGCCCTAAAAAGAAGTGCTCTAAGTGCGGAGCTCGGATCCTGCATGGTGACGACCATTCCCGCTGCCTTTTGTGTCTGGGCCCCAAGCACAACTCGGGTGAGTGTGCTATCTGTCTGGCCTTTAATCAAGCCACCTGGACCAGACGCAAAAGCGGACCCTCGAGGCCCACCTTCTCACCCAATGGCTGGCGTCGATGGAAAAGGAGCTTCAGGAGTGAAGGGAAAGGTGATCTTTGCCAGCACCGAGGAAAAAGAAGGATAAGGAGAAGCTCCGGGAGAGGAGTCCGTCGCTTCGTGGCAGGCCGCCTTACAAAACCGTGAGTACTTCTGCAGGTGCCCCGTCCACTTCTTTAGGCCGGGCACCTTCTCCCCTCCTGCGGTGAGCGGGCAGCTGGGTAGCTTATCTGGGTCTCATTGCGTCTCCTCCTCGGCACTGCCGATAGGTAGCCCTCCGACCCTGTTAGTGGGTGCACGTCGTACAGTAAGCTCAGCGCCAGCCTTCGCTACTGCCAACCCAGTCAGGTCCGATAAGTCGGGCGACGGAGCCTCTGTCGCCCACCCAGACCCTCTGTCTCGCCCGTTGGGCTCCCGTGAGGCCCCCGACGAAGATTTGAGCATGCTGCCTGGAGACTCTTCATCCCTTCTGGTTTTTCACCCCGGGGTTTTGCCACCCGATCCTGTTTTCTTTTCCCCCAGGATCGCTTTTGGACCTTTTGTTGGGGTCTTATCCTGAATTACCTCCTTCACCTGATCTGTTGCCGCCTAGGAACAGGAGTCCGTCGCCAGCCCGGGATTCCATCATGCAGCCTCCTTCTTCGGAACCCTCAGGGACTCTTCCTGATCCCTCGCCACCTTGTGGCCCTCTGGCACCCCCGGCCGGTCCTGTAGAACCTCCAGGCGGTTTTCCAGGGCCAGATCCCCATCTTCTGCCTCTGGGCAGGCCTCCGTCAGCGCCACTCTACCCAACGCCAGGCCATGTGCCTCCGATGCCGGGATACCCTGGGTACCCTTCCTGTGGCTACCCTTCCTATGGCTACAACCCGGGATTGCCAGGGTTCCAGTACCCCGCTTGGCAACACCCACAATATCCAAGCTACCCAGGCTAGCAGCCACCTCTTCCTCCTCCACCGCCGACCGATCGGGAACTCAAGAGGGAACTCCAGGAGGTCCAGGATAAGACGCTCAGAAACAAGCTTCTGGACAAGGTCCATATGAGCAAGTCTTCATGTCGTTATGCTCTTTGAGCAACATATGATTCGGTAGACTCAGTGGCTCAGGCGGCAGCTACAGGGATCTGCATCCGACGTCTTTCCTGGCTCAGGATTGTAGGTCTGGCACAGGACGTCCAGACTTCCCTCCTGGACATCCCTTTCAGGGGTTTCGTCCTTTTTGGCAGTGATGCCAAAGATATTATTACGGGGCTTCAGGAAAGCAGACGCTCATTGTGGGACGTGCGCTGCATGTATAGAACAGGGCAAAAGAAGCAGCCCTTTCGCCATCAAAGACGATAGAATAAGACCCAGGGGAAACGTCAGGGCAAATGACGAGCCTCTTGATCTGGTGCACAAACCCCCCAGGCCAAATTTCCCAAATAAGCCTCTGGGGCCAAAGCTCCACTCCCCTCAGAGTTCTGACTCCTTCCTCCTCTTTCCACTACCTCCAGCAGTCGAGGAGGAACTGGTAGGAGGGAGGTTTGGCCTCCACCTGGGGGAATGGAGGGCTGTCACCGCAGATCAGTGGGTTTTACAACTCATTCAGCGAGGTCACTCGGTAGAGTTCATGGAGATACCTGCCCCTCACCCTCTGGTACAATCTTTTTATCCAAGGGACCAGATCCCCATTGTCTTCCAGTAGATTCAGGCCCTCCTGCAAAAAGCGGCCATAGAACCCGTCCCTCTAGAACAAATAGGGAAGGGATTTTACTCCCACTTCTTCCTGGTTCCAAAGAAGACTGGAGATCTGAGACCGATCCTGGATCTGAGCATGCTCAACCTCTTTGTCAAGTACAAGAGGTTTCGCATGTTGACACTTCAAGGCCTTCTCCCCCTGCTCTAACCAAATACTTGGCTGTGCTTCCTGGATATGCAGGATGCTTACCTACATATCCCTATCCTCCCGGCCCACCACCGCTCCCTCCATTTCTCCTTTCAGGGGAACCATTTTCAATTCCGAGCACTACCCTTTGGCCTTTCCTCGGCACCTCGGATGTTCACCAAGTGCTTAGCGGTGGTTGTGGCTTTTCTCCACTGCAAGGGCATTTATGTGTTCCTGTACCTGGAGGACTGGCTCCTCTCAGCACCCTCTCCAGACAGCCTGAAAGAGTCTCTTTCACCCTGAACTTGTTTGTCCTTCTGGGCATCACTGTCAATCTACCCAAGTCCCGGCTAGTAACCTTGCAACGCCTCCAATTCATTGGGGCAGTACTAGACACAGTTCAGAGCAAGGCTTTTCTGCCACAAGATCGAGCCGAGACTTTAGTTGCTCAAGCCACCTTAGTGGCCCAGGCTCGTTGGGTCCCAGCACACGTGGTGCTCCGTCTTCCGGGACTTATGGCGGCGGCCATCTCAATGGTTCCCTTGGCCAGCCTTCATATGAGGGTCACCCAGTGGTCTCTTCGAGTCCAGTAGGACCAGAGGATGGGCGACATGAACCAAAGGGTCATGATCTCCAACAGCCTCCAGAAAGATCTACACTGGTGGCAAGATCTTTCCAATCTTCTACGGGGAGCCCCTTTAACTCCCCGAACCCTTCCCAGATCTTCACCACTGACGCTTGGGACGTGGGTTGGGGAGCCCATGTGGGGGACCACATGACGCAAGGGTCTTGGTCCAACCAGGTGCTTCTGCTCCACATCAACGTTCTGGAGACGAGAGCAATCCTTTATACTCTCCAGGCATTCCAGTCACTTCTCCGGCCAGCATCACTTCTCATCCAGATGGACATGTCCACAGTCTGGTACATCAACAAACAGGGAGGAACTTGTTCGTACTCTCTCTGCAGGGAAGCAATGAGGGTTTGGTGCTGGTCAATTCAGCACAGCCTTCTCTTGACAACTCTCCATGTTCCAGGCGTTAGCAACATCCTGGCGGACAGTCTCAGCTGATCGGTGGCCCGGGCTCACGAGTGGGAATTAAAGCAAGAGGTAGTTGAAGATCTCTTTCTTCGATGGGTCAGCCAGAATGGGCGAATGGGTTGCCTCCCCATTCAGTGCAAAACTACCCAACTTTTGCTCGCTCATTCCAGGGCATGGTGCCTTTTGGCAAGATACACT
The DNA here is from genome assembly GCA_016271365.2 of Neoceratodus forsteri. Lineage (NCBI taxonomy): Eukaryota > Metazoa > Chordata > Ceratodontiformes > Ceratodontidae > Neoceratodus > Neoceratodus forsteri. The sequence goes on along the minus strand of CM028131.1, from coordinate 674,923,916 downwards.
GTCTCTCTCTTGGACAGGGAGGTTTCTTTAGGCTTTCCCTCCCTTTCCTCTTATTCAGAAGGTTCTGGTGAAACTTCAGGAGGAAGGAGCCCATTTAATTCTGATTGCCCCTCTGTGGCCCCATCAGATTTGGTTCCCATTGCTACAACAGCGGGCGCTAGACCCTCTGGTCCTCCTGCCATTGTCTCACGACCTACTGACTCAGGAGCAGGGCTCCCTGGTGCATCCAAGCCTTCAATCTCTCCACCTTCATGTGTTGCACCTGTGGACATAGCGGCTTCTCGCTATGGAGTGTCCTCCCAGGTTGCTCATATCTTCATGGAAGCCAGGAAACCATTAACCAGATCCACCTATGCCATGAAGTGGAAAAGATTTTCGATCTGACCCTAGCCAGGAGCTTGGCCCCTTTTTCATGCTCGGCTGCCCAGGTGTTATAGTACCTTGTACATTTATTGGAGATGGGCCTTAGCTATTCATCCATTAAGTTCCATCTCTCTGCTGTGTTGGCCTACCACCTCCCAGTGGAGGGCAAGACCTTAGCTCAAATGGAGGTCGCCAAAACTTTTTTGAAAGGTATCCTCCATCCAAAACCTCCAGTCCGGAATCCCTGTCCACCCTGGGACCTTAATTTTATGTTGGAAAAACGTACTCTGCCCCACTTTGAACTGGCTTCAAATTGTGACATGCGCTTCCTTTCCTGGAAGACCTTATTCTTAGTTGCTGTCACTTTGGCCTCAAGAGTTTCAGAACTCCAGGCATTTGTCTGCAAGGAACCCTATTTTATTTTCCATAAGACAGAGTCGTCCTGAGGACCAACCCATCCTTTCTTCCAAAGGTAGTTTTGGAAACTACTCTCATCCAGAGTGTAAAATTGCCAGTCTATTACCCTCAGCATTCCAACAGGGGGGAATACCTTTTGCACACCCTAGATGCGCACTGGATTTTGAGGTACTACACTAACTGGACGAAGGACATCCATATGTCAAATCAACTCTTTGTGGCCTTTGGCCCCCCCCCCCCAGTTCCAGGGTAAGGCCATTTCTAAATGGACCATTTCGAGGTGGTTGGCTAACTGCATCCACTTCACTTACTAGAAACAAGGAAAGTCCCTTCGGGGGGCTGTAAAAGGGCACTCCACTCAGAGTGTCGCTGCCTCCACTGCCATTTTCAGGAATGTGTCCACGGAAGAGATTTGTGCAGTGCCCACTTGGTCATCTGTCCATACCTTTACTAAGCACTACAGTTTGGACATTGCCTCTAGGCATAGGACCGGTTTTGGCCTCACGGTCCTGCAAGGCCTCTTGTCATAAGTCAGTACTCAGCTTGGCAATGGTTCCCCCTCCTGGATCTTTATCTCTGTATTTTTCTTTTGGACTGCTGGGTTTTCAGTCCTATATGTGAAGACCTACCGCAGGAACCCTTTTGAAGTAAGATATTGCAGTTACGTAAGAACTTACCGTAACAGTAGATCTTCGAGAGAGGTTCCTGAAGTAGGTCTAGCTTCCCACCCACCTTCCCCCAACTCCTGGAGCGTTTTCCTTTACCTCATCCTGCCTAGCCCTTGGATCTAGATTGGAAGCAGGGTTCTAGGAGTTATCACTCCTTTCCTTTCTAATTACCTTTTTCTAGGTCTCCGGTGGAAAAGAACTGGAGGGCGGGCGCGGGACTGCACCTTTTGTAGTCGGACTGATGCCGCGTCACCTGACGGGGGCTGTCCCCGATGATCATTGCTAACTACAAGTTTGCCATTGGAACCTGACGCCAGGGGGTGCAGTCCTATATGTGAAGACCTACTGCAGGAACCTCTCTTGAAGATCTGCTGTTACGGCAAGTTCTTACATAACTGCAATTTTTGAATGCCCTTGGAGGAATGATGGTGCTGAATTTAAGGGATGATCGAAGCTTGTTACAAATGGTAGGGTGGGTATAACTATGGTCAGTTGACTTAAAGCAGTTATGGACTTTGGGCACAGCTAAAGAAATGTAAGAGGGATTTCTAAGAGCATAAGGAGTTTGGGGGTGATAAATAAGACTAGTGATGTAGGCTGGGAGTTTGTTTAAGAGAGATTTATACGCCCATAGATAAGCATGTGAGAGTCTCCTGGTCGTCAGAGAGATCCACCCCACTGCCACATATAGGGTACAATGGTGTGTTCTTGCAGGGGCATTAATGACAAAATGGATGGTTCTGTGATGAAGGGTATTAAGTTTTTGCAAATGGTCGGCTACGCAGTTTTTGTAAATGATGTCTGCATAGTCCAGGAGAGGGAGGAAGGTGGACTAGACCAGTCTTAATCTGGAGTTTAGGGAAAACAAGGCCTTATTTCTGGAGAAAAAGCCCAACCTTAGTTTAAGCTTTTTCGAAAGGGCTTAAATGTGAGGAAGGAAAGAGAGCCTAGAATCAAGGAGGATGCCTAAGTATTTAAACCTATCCATGATCTCAAGCTTATCACCAAGCAAGGTAGTAAGCTGTTGGTTAATTAGGATCTGCAGCTTATCTGTTGGGTAGGATAATTGGCAGACTAGGTGGGCCATGCGGTCCTTATCTGCCGTCAAATTCTGTTTCTATGTAGTGATAGGCATGAGTGGGCAGTGTAAGGATGATGATCTGACATAGTGAAAATACATCACTTTGGTTTTGTTGGCATTTAATAGAAGTATGGAGTGGAGTAGATTAAGTTGCAGTTGGTTAAAGTCTGATTGAAGTGAAGAGGAGGCATCTAGGAATGAAGGTTTAGAGATATAGAGGACCGTGCTGTCTGGTAATGTTACCTAGAATGCTGACATATATTAGAAAGAGCATGGGGCCCAGTATTGAGCCTTGAGGGGTCCCTCTTTACCAAGGGAAGTACAGAGAATAAAGTCACATTGGCCTTAATCTGCTGCTTTCTGTATGCCAGGTAGCTGGCCAACCAATTTGACATAGAAGGCCCAAGGCCATAATTTTTTAATTTCTCCAGAGGAAGACTGTGATCGACAGTGTCAAAGGCCTTTCTTTTCCCTAAGAACATGGCCCCCATGACTTGCTTGTGATTCTATGGCTACTAACCAGTCATTAGATACTAACTAGGGTGGACGTGGTACTGTGGTGACTTCTAAAGCCAGACTGCAGTGGATTGACCAATTGGTGTTTGTCCAAGAAATCCCTAAACTGAATGTCCACCAATTTCTCAAGAAGCTTGGACAGTACCAGCAGAATAGAGATAGGCCTATAGTTGATTTAAAAAGGGGCCATATGTGGGCTACCGTCCATACTTGTGACACTGAACCTTCTGTCAGGGACATGTTGAATAGATGAGTGATGGGGCAGTCTGACATTTATATCCAAGTTTCAGAAAGAAGGGATCAATGCCATCTGCCCCAGCACTCTTATTAGCATCCATTTTCAGTATCTGATCTTTGACTTATTTATAGAATATTGGCTTGAAGGAAAAAGTATCCTGTATAAGTGGCATAGCACTCAGAGTCTTGGATGAGAGAGAAGCATAGGGTAACTGCCTGGGGGGACTCAAATGCGAGTCCTGCAGTAGCGAAATGTTTGTTGAATTCATCTAAGATTGATGGTTTGTCAATAATAGAAGTACCTTTGGAATTAAGTTTTGGAAGGGCAATGAAGGTGGGGCTTTGCCCCTTTCCACTGATTTGATTGTGTGTTAAATTTTGACGGTATTCCCTTTAGCAGACTTCAGGGCATTCAGATAATAGTTCTTTTTAGTTTCTCTTATCAACTTAGTGCAGGCATTCCAACAAGCTCTAAAAGCTGTCTAGTCCGCATGGTATTTGGTCTGCCTGGCAGTTTACCAGTGTTTGTCTGTCTTCTTTAAAGCATCTCTGATAGCTCCATTGAACCACGGACAAGATGCTTTCTTTAACCTGCACTTGAGCAGCGGTGCATGCTTATTAATTACATGTGTGAGCAAAGAGTTAAAAATGTTTACGGCCTCGTTGATGGAAGGTGCTAAATAGAAGGTCTGACAGCTTAGTTGACTTACAGTAAGTCATCCAGAACATTTGCTAGATTAAACTTCCAAAAGCTCCTTTTGGTGACATAACTATGTGTAGTGGTAGATTTAGGTATGTTCCTTATGCGCACAGCCACGTTGTGGTTGCTGAGGTCGTTGTGCAAAACAGCTGCTTAAGTAAGTTTGTGTGGCATATTAGTGATAATGAGGTCTAAGAGTGAAGTTTTAAGGTTGTTCTTGCAGTTGGGTCTCGTATGCTCGTTAATTATTTGATGCAAACCAAACTCATTGTAAAGATTCTTTAGTGGTTTTGACTTAATGGTGAACCAGCCAAGGTTTAAAATCACCTAGAATGATGGATTTGTTTGTGTTAAAGTCTAAAAAGTTATGTAAGTGTGATGGGAGCTCTAACCCCCCCTGAAGGTGGTCTGTAGTATCCTGTTATATTAATAGATTCAGTAGCTGATATGGAATGTTTTACGGTAAGACATTAGAATTCCTGAGACATTGAGATGACATGGAGAACAATTATAGGCAGCTAGTCTTTGGCATAGATAGCAACCCCTTGTTGGCCTTTCAGCCCGGAACAGGGAATAAAAGGGTAGAGCTAGCGAATTGTCTGAAGTGGATACCTTTAACCAAATCTCCATTATGGCGAGAATATCCAGATTGGTGTGGGATACCTAGGCTTGAACTTCAGTCAGTTTTTTTTGCAGACTGCAGATATTGATGAGCATAATTTTTAGTCCCTTAGCTGAAGCATAATCAATTGGGGAGTCTATGGGTGAGATGGGACCCGGGTTTAGTTCTGTATTGCCTGAGCATAGCAAAAGCATGACAGTAATTTGTTTCAACCAGTATCTCAATGATTTAGAAAATGTCTTGTGATGTGTCTCATGTCCGTTACTAGAACAAGACAACACTGGCCTTCTCTTAATGTTAGTGGTGGGAGAGTTCAGCATTGTCCAAAGAATTATTATATTCAGAAGGAAAGTAGGAGTTAAAACAAGGGGTCATAATTTAAGATTGGAAGAGGGAAGATTTAAGAGTAATGTAAGGAGATATTATTTCACTAAGAGGGTGGTGGAACCCTGGAACAGATTACCTAATGAGGTGGTGTTTTATTTATTTATTGAAATGTTTCACCAGGAGGGCACACTGAACAACAAGTTGCTAGTCTCGCGGTGCGACCTGCGGGGAAGGGTTACACAGGGTTGTGAAGGATGATCAGTTACAATAGTACGTTGTTAGTACAAACAATACAACATTGTAAGATTGTGCAACAGTTGGAACACAAGGTATTGTACAATAAACAGTAGAGGAACATTGGGTAAATTACAATACATGTTCAGAATCATACAAAAGAACATATGAACGTACAAAACCTATAGAACCATTTATAGTGCATGAGTGTACCAGGAGCAGGCTCGAGGCAGTACGCAAGTGCTGTTGGAGTAAAAACGATGGGGTTAGGTTGTGCATACTGGTGACCCAGAAGGGCAGGTAGAGAAGAGAGGAGTGGGAGAGGTAAGAACTAAATATGAGGAGAAGGGGTAGCCATTTCCTGATTTCCCCCTTCAGGATGTTGAGAACTCTGCTGGGGGCATGGTAGGAAGGCAGAAACCGGGGACAGGTATTAAGGTGGGTTCAAGCAGGAACAGCTGAGGGAAAGGTAAGTGTGTAGGGCGGAGGTAAGGGAGTAGTTGGAGGAGGAGTGTCGTATTTTAGAGGGGATGGAATTCCAGATTTTAGGGAAACGATGGGCGAAACCAGTCTGACCGATGAGGGTGTGGCGGTGAGGGACCATCAAGGTGCGGGTGTCATTTGATCTGAGAGAGTGGGTGGGGGGAGGTGGAGTGGACAGAGAGGATGAGAGATAGGAGGGGAGCCCCCTGAATCAGAATTTGGAGGTTAGTTTTGCACAGTGAGAGATGCATCGGTGAGACAGTGGAACGAAGGTTGGAGAGTGATAGAGTCCACAGTGGTGGAAGCAGGAAGGGGAGTCGATAGCAAAGTGGCAGAAGGAGTTAAAGAGAGTGTCCAACTTGGTCAGGGAAGATTTGGGAGCAGTAGTCAAAGATGGGGAATATCATCTTCTGGACAATGCCAAACTACAGCTGGTACAATCAACCTTTCTATCCTTGATAGATTATGCTGACATCCTCTGCAGTCACTGTCCCATTTCCTACCTCACCAAACTTGACACATTATATCATAGAGCTTTGAGGTTCATCACAGGCCTGCCTTATTCCACTTACCATTGCTCCCTATATCAATCAGTGGGGTGGAGTGCTCTTCAATTCAGGCGTGATATAAATACAGCCTTATGGACCCTAATAGCCATCTCCAAAAAACTGCCCCAATATATTACAGACTGTCTTCCTATAAAACCAATAGGCAATTATGCCCTGAGAAGTTGCAAATCTCTCCTACTGATGGTTGCTAAAGTTAACTCTCGCTTTGGCAGGGCTGCTATAAGCTTTACACTGTCCTCCTTGTGGAATAAATTGCAAAAAAAACTGAAACTAAGGTCACCCATCGTCATCTCATCTTTCAAGCTCTTATATTCACGTCTCAGAAATGATCAGTGCAATTGTTTCCCATGACCATGAATTGTCATCATGCTAACCTGTACCATTTAAACATGAACGAATTACTTCTAGTGCTTGTCTCCTCCTTGGACCTGGTCTGTCATCATGCTTTCATGTAACACCTTGATGCCTCTGTCCTCCCTTTGATACTGGTCTGTCTTCTCACTTTCTCCAGCCTTCTTTTCACAACTCTGTACTGTACTCATCCACAATCTACACGCAATCATACTATAAAGTCCTAACCCCTTCCCTCTCCCTAGGGCCCTCACCGCATCAGTTCTACCAACCTATCCTTGGGACTTCACTTCTCACAATGTTTATCCTTCGTATACATATTACATACTCCTCCTGATACCCCATCTGCCATTAGTTGGTGGTTCTCCAAGCCATTTTCATGGCTAGTACTGGTGACTGCCCCTGGTAAATACTAACTGGTACTTCTATACAGAGAACATGGTTTATATACAGTTGCATGGTTCAATGGTGGACCTGCCCCCTTGTATTTGAATCCTCCTCTGTTATGGCTTGCCTTGTCTTCCTTTTATCATTTGACTCCCCTATTACTGCACCATTGTGTTTGTGTTTATATACTTATTTACATGTATTTATATGTTTTTATGATGAATGTTACCCGACCCTGTTCTAACCAGGTCCATCTTGTAAAAGAGCTCTGCTCAATGATGTTCACCTGGATAAATAAAGATTTTGGTTGATTGATTGATTGAAACTCATATGGCAGCCAGAGAAGGAAGGGATAGAGGCATAAATGAAGGAGGCAGAAGGGTGGTAATCCTAGGTACACAGCAAAAGAGACTCAGGTAGCCAAAGTAAATGCTTAATGCAGTTTATTGACACACTGGAGCCAAATACCCCAGCACTTCGGCAGTAAGCCTTCATCAGGGGGTGTGGCTTAAGATATATTCACCAACAATTTATAGTGCACTTTATGATGACATCGTGTTCAAAACAACCAATCACCAGAGGATGAGAAAGAGTTCCGGTTTACATCAGGGATTGTATAACATGTATGAAGGAGGAGTCTGAGAAAGGGAGGGTGGAAGCAATATGGATTCAGTTACCGTCTAATAGATGGAGGAAGGTGAGCTGGGGTGCAACCACGTCCAAAAAGTTGGGGGTCGGACACAGCTTCACTCCAACCCCCATCAGTTGGTTGCCAAAACCGGGACAGATTACAGTATGCAGGGCTGGTTTAGGATTTCGGGATCCCCAGCAAAATTAATGACAGGGCCTCCCACCCAGTTATTTTTTTACATGTAGCCCATGTTTTACTGTAATTTCATGGAATTAAAATACAAATGTACACTTAGGTGCTAAATCTCACTTTTAAGCCTTCTAACAAGCCCTTATTTCTTGTTTCTAGCAAGTCTTTTGATAAATGCAATACTACACATTAGTCTATGTTAAAGAATTTGTGATGCACTGGTGTCAGGCGATAGCCAGTGATGATAGCGACAATAAATGAGTGACTGTAGAAACAGCGACTCATTTATAATGCTATCGTGAAGGGCTACCCTGCTAGGGTAGTGACCCTATAGCAAAGCAGAGCGACCAGAAGGGGAGGGATAGGGAGGTGGAGGGAGGGATAGGAGGAGAGTTTGTATGGGTGATGGGATCCTGCTGCAGCTGAGCCAGCCCTGTGGTGTGGTGTGGTGGTGAGGGTGGCTGGCTATGGTGCAGCAGGAACTGGGTTTAGGTCCTGCTGGGAGCTGTTGTTTTGCTGCTGCTCGTGGCTCTGTTTTTTGTCTGTGTTTCACCCCCTTGACATGCACCCCTGGCATTAACAATCATTCAGGGGGTGAAGCCTACTACAGGGTGGGTGGAAACACTGAAAAAACAGAAGTCAGGTCACTTGTGTTTGTATATCGGCCAAAATGCTTTTCGCCATATACATTCGCCTATGATAGCGATCGCTGTTTTGTGATTGCTATCATGACATGGAACCATGTCAGGCAGCTTGGCATCTGGATTCATGCCTCACAACAGCCTGGGATGTGTACCACAGATGTTTTAACACACATAATCAGGTATTTTCACCTACTGTAAGAAGGCTGCTTAGTTATTTCATCCATGCTTAGGAACCAGGAGGACAAACGTGTATCCAGATTCCCTTTAGACCTTAAAGTAGGTGAAAAAAGTAGTTGATGTGATAGCATTTATTAGTTTTAAAATCACTTAACACAGCATTATAAAAATAAACCAATTTTAGTGAGACCAACTACAAACCCAAATAAAAAGTAACGTCAATGAAAACCCAAACTGAAAGGAACAAAGTATGTATGTATGGTACACACACACACACACACTACAAATACATAGTCTGAGGCAAGCCTCATATACAAGTAAAGGATCCATACATCCTCCCCACTACCACCACACAAGCTACATCCAGTATGTTTGTAGCCTGTGATACAGCTTGAGGGGCCCAGAGGGAGGAAGGTGTGTTAATCTTTTGTTTGTATACAATCGAAGATTGTGCATTTTGAGAGTTTTGTATGAGCCCTAGGACTGCGTGTTTGTTTATTGATTGAAATTTTGGAATTAAGACCTTTGAGCCCTGAAGCTCTTTTACATAGGTTCCATGTCCAGTGAGAAAGGACAGGTGCAGAACATCATAAACACTAGGTACATCAAACACTTATACATGTATCGTTGTAAACACAAGATACATTGAAACACTTACATGTACAATTGGTGAGGTTGGAGAATGCAGCCAGCAGCTTTGTCATATCAAAATCCTAATACAAGTTGCGAGCAATGGGCAGGAGCATTAACCAATGTATGCACGAGCCTGCAATAGACTATAAAACACAAAGAAGGAAAACTAAAATGAAGGTATGAAAGCACCATGGGATAGAGTGTGTTAGTGAGCGAAGAATCAGGTAAAGCAGGTGCAGGTTGCAATGCCCAGTAGGTGTTCATGAAGCTGGCATTTAAAAGCCCCAAGAGAGACAATATTTGAGACATTAGTAGAAAGTGCTTCGAACCTCTTAGGAGCAAGGGCTGAAAAGAACCGCTGGGCTTGGGAAGTTCGACAGCATGGCACCTGGAAGGTTTGGTTTTCAGAGCTCCTGGTAAAGTGTCAGTTATTGGCCTGTTTTAGTATTTCCGAGACTCCCGTAAGAGACCACAAGAGACCAAGTATAGACTTTTGGGCTAAGAGGCAGGACTGGCAAGAGACACTACTCTGCAGCTGGAGCCAGTTAGCTAGCTGATAGATGTCACAGGTATGTGTCATTCTTGCAGCACCAGTGAAAACCTGCAGACCTTATATATGCACCTAAGAGCGGTGGCTGAGGCTGACCCATAGGCTACCAGCCTGTAATCAACAATGCAGAGGACTGAGCTTTGTATTGGCAGGTTAAGTGCTTCCTGCGTCTTACAGTGTCTGTGCTTATATAAGAACCCAGTCCTGGTGTCTGAGGCTCAAGCAACATTGTCAGTATGGGAGACATATAACAAAGTGCTGTCTAATGTGACTCCAAGATATTTGAAAGCATTTGTTTGTTCTAGTGCAGCTCCTAAACCCTTCCTTATTTTTATTTGCTGGTCTTTGAACTTGCTTTGAAGACCATGGAACAAAGTAGTTTTATTTTTTTTATAGTTTAGGATAAGTTGATGTGAATTGAACCAGGCCTCAGTGTCATTAAAGCTTTTCTGGAGTTGAGACTAAAGCAGGGAGGGGTCTGCACTACTGGAGTAGATGACTGCGTCATCAGCATAGAGTAACATCCTATCATTGCAAAAGGTGGGGAGTTTGTTAAGGGAAATACTGAAAAGTAGTAGACCCAGGATGGAGCCTTGGGGAACACCTGACTTGATAGGGAGCTTGTTGGATAGAGCTTCACCAATCCTCACTTGCTGGAACCGAGCGCTAAAGTAGCTTTCAAACCAGAGAGTGGTATCCTTTGATATTCCTAGAAGGGGAATCTGTGAGGTCAGCAGGGAGTGATCAACTGTATCAAAGGCTTCAGTGAGGTCAATAAATGTAGCTCTACCAAGTTGGCTTAGATCCAGAGCGTGGTGGATATAACTGGTAAATTTGAGAAGGGCTGTAGAGGTACTGTGACCTTTACGAAACCCATGCTGTTGTGGGCATTGAAGGGTGCATTTCTTCAGATAGTCAGTGAGCTGATCTGCCACTATTCTTTTGAGTGCTTTGGGGGGGGGGGGATGGAGATGGGTCTGTAATTATTATACAGTGCCCTGTCCCCATTTTTGTGGATCGGGGTGACCACTGCAGATTTCCATTTGGTAGGGAATTGAGAAAGCCTGAGGGATAGGTTGAAGATTTTAGTTAGTGGGGACAGAATTTCATCCAAGGTAAGGGCTACAAAAGTTTGAGATCGAGTGTATCCCTGCTAAACTTGGATTTCCCTAGGACTTTTAGCAGGTATTTATTAGCTGTCATTCCTGAGATGGTTTTAAAGTAAAATGGAGGGTGCACCACATTCAGCTCGGGGTATGCCCCGTATCAGAGCTAACTGTGAGATCAAAGTAGTTTGGGGTAGCACATGACTTAGGTCAGTAAAAGCTGTGTTGAATGTGTTTGCAATGATAGCGGAGTCTAATATGATGGAGCCATCAACAGATAGCATGGAAGGCGTAACTTTAGAATCCCTCTGGTAACTTCAGAGAGGTTACTCTAGAAATTCCTGCCATCCCTCCAGATAAAGGTTAGCATGGTTCTGTAGTAGGTTGCTTTCTCTGTGTGGATGGCTGTAGTGCAGGCATTTCTGGCTGTCTTATAAGCCTGTATGTCAGCTTGTTTTCCAGTTGCTCTTGCTATAAGCCAGAGCTGATTAAGTACTTTCAAGCACTCTAGGAGATCATGCGTGATCCAAGGATTAAAGAGACCCTTGTTCTTTCTCTTTTTCACTAGGGCATGAATGTCACAAGCTGCATTAAATGTGGTGATAAAGTACTCAAGGGCAGTATTCACATTGGTGGCATTGTCAATCTGTGACCAGTCTTGATGTTGCAGATATGCTTTGAGTGGTGCAAGGTGCCCTCTGAGTAGCACTCTGCTAGTAATCATTTTGACTGGTGGCTTGATGAATGTATTAGTCCAGGAGCAGCAGATAGGTGAGTGGTCACTAAAAGCGTTGAGGAGAACCAAAGTGTTAGTAATCCGGTCGGGACAATTAGTGAGCACCAAATCCATTAGTGTACTGGTTCCTGTCATAGTTAACACTTGGTGGTGTCTGTACTAGTTAGGAAAAGTTGTAGACTGATAGCGTGTCCTTACAGTGACATGCTCTGGGTGAGACCAGTTTGTATTGAAATCCCTTAGTAAGATGACCTCCGATTGTTGGCCAAGTGCATTGATACAATCCAGAAGTGGGTTTAGCCCAGGCTCAGATAGCTTTGAGGATGTAAACAGCAGCTATGATCAAGGCTTTGTTGTGTCTGCCAAGCAGAATCTTTATGGCTAGGACCTGGATTAGCACCAGAGCAGGGTACAGGCAGCATGTGCTCAGCTAAGTAGATGGCACAGCCCCAACCTTTTTGACTGTCTGTCCTGTTTGAGAACAGTATAACCAGGTATAGTTATGGCAGTATCAGTGTTTAGAGCGTGTGTGTCCTTAGTGTACATACAGCTTGGACAAGTGGCATGTTTTTAGTGAAATGTGCAAGTTAGCAACATTTTCTGAAAATTCTTCCCATTCCATGCTTTTATTAACATAATATATGACCAACATCCTTAACATAGAATAGTTGAATGAAAAGCTCAGGGTACCTGCACATTAGGAGGGAATTGTCTACACAATCAGGCAATATAAATCAGCATATATAACACCTTTCATGTCAACAAGTGCCACACCTTTGATGGATCAAACTGAGATATATGGTAGACTGCATAAATTGTAAAGGTTCATTACCTTTTTAGCCCTGTGGTCCCATAGATTGAACGGGTAGAACTACATAATCTATTAACGTGTTTACACCCTCTCTCCTAAAAGGAATGATGAAGCACCTAAGGGAAAAGACCCCTTATACTACCTTGAAAATTAAGGAAAAAAAGTAAATGTAGTTAGAGAAGCTGCATGAACCACTTCTGGTGATCCCCTAATATAGTTATTAAGATTATAAACCCATGTCTCATACAAACAGTAGCATATTAAATTAAAACATGAAATCCTTCAGCTTGTGGATCTATATGTTGTGGAAACAGGAGAACTAATTAATTACATAATATAACCTTAGATAATAGAACAGATTTAGTAGAGTATATACTTCCAGAGCTCATGGGGGGGATAGTACCATCCGGTTGCAGAGCCATGAAGCGAAAGAAACATGTTTGCTGTTAAACCGACATGAATTAGAACAAGGAGAACACCAAAAGCACTGTACTGTTACCAGGACACTGCTTGGGAGGAAGGCAACACATGAGGTGCCATTCAAACATGCGCCGTCACATTAGCACACCATTGCTATGTGCATGACACAAACCATAAAATAGTCCTCAGAGGAGAACAAAGCAGTCCTGATATTTCTGTGCCCAAAAGACCCATATCAGTTAACTCACCATGTGGATGTAAATTCAAATAGAAGATTCCTCAGGCCTCTTGCCTTTGTAAGCATCCCGAGCCCTCGGAGGAAGGGTCCACAAGTCTGGCACTGTAGCATACTGTAGACCCAACCCCTACTTCACTTATTCCGATGCACAGCACACAGCGCCAGCTTACCTTTGGGAAGATCCTGGCCTTTCTGCAGAACTTCGGGGGGGGGGTGGTTCCAGCTGCCCATAGTCCAAGATCGCATTCCAAACACCTGAATTGTCATCTAAGCTCAAGCAGATCCATTAAAGTGTGGAGCCAGTAGTTCCTCCCCACTGGCTGCCCCAAGCACTGCTGTTGCTGGAGCTGCTTCTTCCACACCGTAGAGCAGTGGCTATAGTAACACAGCCACAAGAGTCTGAGCAGACAGACCAGTTCAGTGCATGGGGAGCAAGACCATTATAAAGAGCATCAGCACTCAAACTTTCCACTAGTGCTGCCACCACCATCAACATGTTACTCCTCTTGCTTCTATTCTGCGCTGCTTGATTTTCAAATTCCAGTGCCAAGATGTCCTCTCTCTCATTGGAAAATGCAACAGGTCACGTCACTGAAAGTGCCCCGAACTACCTGACATGGGCCATCTTTGTTGGGGGCAGCCTTCAGTGCCAGTAGAATGCTTGGGACACAAACCTCAGAAAAAAACAGAAGCACTCCAGAAGTTATGAAGCGGTTTAACTGCAGCGGTGGCAACCACATCAGAAAACTAGATAACTAATTACTTCCTGCTCATGAAAGTTGAGGGGAACATAGTGGGGGGCTGAAAAAGTAGAGGGGGACAGATCCCCCTCATCCCCACCGGAGAGTGCACCTATGAAGGTGAGGTTGGGGGTGGTTTGCAGACCACTCAACCAGGAGGAAACAGACAGGGAACTGAACTCATGGATATTGGCTGCTGCAGGGAAGGGAGAGGTAGAAGACTTCAGCCTGGCCAAGGTGGACTGGAAGATACAGGCCATGAACTTCACCAGGAGTCAGGTGATCCTAAATGCACTGCAAAGTGGGTTCCTGACTCAGGGCATCACAGAACCCACCAAGGAGGGGCAATCCTTGATCTGGTACTGATGAATGGGGAGCACATCCAAGATTTAACAGTTGAAGAGCCCCTGGGTGGAACTGACCATTGCACAGTGTGGTTCCAATTAGACATGAGCAGGGAGAGGGCCCCCACTAAGACTACAATCCTGGATTTTAGGAAGGCGGACTTCAAAAAGATGGGTGAGTTGCTAAGGAGTCACCTGGCAGGCATCTAAGGGGATATGGGGGTGGGCCAAAGATGATTAATCATCAAGGAAGGAATAACGGTTGCCATAGAGTAGTGCACTAGGCTTAAGGGGAAGAACTCAAGGACCACAGCATTCAGCTGGTTTAGTACTGAGGTCACCTGTGCAGTAAGGGATAGAGGATTAGCCCACAAGAACTTCAGGAGGACCAAGAGAGAGGAAGACAGGGAAGATAACTTGAGGATGGCTAGCATAGCAAGTAAGGTAGTCTAGCTGGCTAAAGCACAAAAGGAACTGCAGCTAGCTGAGTGAACTAAGAAGGGGAGAAGCCCTTTTTTTTCCCACTATATTAGCCAGAAAAAAGGAAAAGAAAGATGGGATTGTTAGACTCAGAAAAGGGGACGGGTGGGTGGTGGAGAATGGAGGCAAAGCAGAGGTACTGAACAAGTACTTCTGTTCCATCTTCACCAGAGAGAAGGATGAACCGGTGCCACTAGTGGGAAGAAAAGGAGCGGAGGTGCACAGATGTAATGATACAGGGCTGCTAGCATTGAAGGTGGACAAATCCCCAGAACTGGATGGCATACACCCAAGGGTGCAGAGGGAAACTAGTGGAAGGGCTTGCAGATCCACTGGCTGGCCTGTTCAATAGTTTGTTGGAGTCAGGCATGGTGCTGCAGGACTGAAGAATGGTACATGTAGTGCCCCTCCACAAAAGCAGACCCAAGGATGACCCAGGGAATTACAGACTGGTCAGTCTGACCTCTGTTGTGTGCAGACTCATAGATACCATACTTAAGGAAAAGTTGGTAGAATATCTAGATGAGCATGGTCTCCAGGATGTGAGGCAGCATGGGTTTACAAGAGGGAGGTCGTGTAAGACAAACCTGATTGACTTCTTTGACTGGGCTGCTAAAGCAGTGGACAGAAGCCAAGCAGTGGACATCCTTTACTTGGACTTCAGCAAGGCCTTTGACTTTGTAGCCCACAAGAGGATGATCAGAAAGTTGGCAGATCTCAGGGTTGGAGAGAAGTTGACCAGATGGGTGGGAAACTGGCTGAGGGGCAGTACCCAGAGAGTGGTGGTGGTGGGGGGTGAGCTATCTAGCACCAGGAAGGGCACCAGTGGGCTTGCTGCTGTTCATTGTCTTCATAAATGATATTGGGGTAGCATTAAGGGCAAAATGTTCCTATTCACTGACAATACCAGCCTCTGTGGAAGGGTGGACACAGACAGCAGAAGGGATACAGGACCTAAAGGAGGATCTGGAAAAACTAGAGAGGTGGTCTGGGATTTGGCAGCTTGGCTTCAATGAAAAGAAATGCAAAGTTATGCACAATGAAGCCAAGAATCCCAGGATTGAGTACAGCCTAGGAAGGGTCTGGGTATCTACAGCAGAGGAGGAGGAGAAAGATCTGGGAGTGAGGATCAGGAGCGACCTGATGCACTCCACACAGTGTAGGAAGGCAGCAGCAAAGACAAATAACATGTTGGGCTGCATTGCCAGAGGAATCAGCAGCAGGTGAGAGGAGGCAATACTGTCCTTGTACAGGTCATCAGTGAGAACACATCTGGAGTATAGTGTCCAGTACTGATGCCCATACCTTAAAAAGGATATTAACCTTCCAGAGATGGTCCAGAGGAGGGCAACGAAGATGATCATGAGACAGCATAGCAGAAGAGGTTGGAGGCCAAGAACATGTACTCCCTGGAAGAGAGGAAAGAGAGAAGGGACATGACTGAGACCTTCAAGTATTTTAAAGGAAGAAATAAGGTGGATAAGGAAGGTCTCTTTAAGCTTAGTGGAGACCAAAACATGAGGGCACACAGTCTCAAATGCGGGAAGGGGAGGTTTAGGAAGAAGGCTAGGAGGCAAGTCTTCATGAAGAGGGTGGTGGCAAGTTGGAATGTGCTTCCAGAAGAGGTGGTTTAGTTGAGGATGGTGGGCAGCTTCAAGAGAGGGTGAGACAGAGGGGGAAAATAAGGGTCAAGGGAGGGGCATGTTAACTTGTGCAACTCCTTCTCCTTGGGATGAGAAGGCTGTGGACAGAAAAATGGAAGACATAGTTCCTGGTTCACTTGGAAGGCCATGGGAACCTTCAGTATGAAGGAAGGAACTGTTCTGAGAACCACCTTGTCCTTATGCACGACAAGGTATGGCTCTTAGTGGGACAAGGCCTGGAGCTCACCAATCCTCCAGGCTGAGCACATGGCAACCAAAAAGCATACCTTGTAAGATAGCATGGCCAGTTGAACTGAGGACAGTAGTTCAAAAGGCTCCTTACAGAGAGCATTCAGCACTAGATTCAGATCCCAAGGAAGAACTGGGGATCGGAACATAGGCCAACTCCTGCTAACAGCCCACAGGAAACAAATAACCTCCCTGTTAGTCCCTAAGGACGTACCCAAGGAGACTCCAAGGACTAACACCTGACCTCTCAGGGTGCTCAGGGTCAAACCTTTTTTCCAATCCTACCTGCAGGAAATCTAAACTCTGTGGGATCAAATTTTGGAAGGCTGAATATTTTTGTCCCTGGCACAAACCGAAAAGGTGGTCCAAAGGAGAGCAAAAGCTGCCAAAGTGGAAGTCTTCCTGGCAGCCATCAGTGTGTCTACTACCTTCTTGGAGAAATTGAGTTTTAGAAGTCTCTTTCTTTCAGGTGCCAGGCTGTGAGCTGCATTGCTCCTGGATCTGGATGCAGAATTGGGCCCTGAGAGAGAGGTCCCCCCACACTGGAAGAGAAGGCAGCGTGTTGAGCTAGGTTCACTAAGTCCGAGAACCATGGTCTTCTGAGCCACTCTGGAGTTACTAGAAGGAAGCTTCCTCTTGAGTGTCCTATTTTGCATATGACCTTGGGGAGGAGAGGCAGTGGAGGAAATGCGTATGCTCTTTTGAAGCTCCACTCCTGTGTCAGGGCATCCATTGCTTCCGCCTGTGGACACCGGTAGTGGCTGAAGAACCGTTGAGTCTGAGCACAGTGGCTGGAGGTGAACAGATCGATCTGAAGATGACTGAACCTTTGACACAGAAGGTTGAACACCTCCGGGTTCGACATCCACTCCCCTAGATGAACATTTTTGCAGCTTAGCCAATTGGCCTGAATGTTCAACTGCCCTGCCAAGTGAACTGCTGACAGTGAGAGAAGATTCTCCTCTGCCCACAGTAGGAGTTCAGTGACTTCTTTTAGCATCACCCTGCTCCTTGTGCCTCCTTGATTGTTTGTGTACGCCACTGTGATGGTGTTGTCTGATCTTATTTTTATGGCCTTTGACTGCAGCAGACTTTAAAATTGAAGAAGAGCAAGGCATACTCCCCTCATCTCCAGAACGTTTATGTGGAGATGCTGTTTCTGCACTAACCAAGTTCCCTGAATGGGTAAGTGGTTCAGGACTGCCCGCCAACCTGACAGGCTGGCATCAGTTGTCAAATCAACTCGGAGGGGACTTTCAAGTGGACCCCCCTTTGTAGATTCTCCAAACTCACCCACCAACTCAGAGAGTGCCGTAGTTGTGGTGAGGAGGATCTCTTGGCTCTGGTGAAGCCAATAAGCAACCCCATCAGAAGGGGCCACATGTGAAGGCAAGCCCACAGGACTAGTTCTATTGCTGCTGTCATGAGGCCCAGAATTCACAGTAGGCAGAGAGCTGTTGCCATTGACTGAGTCCTTAGTCACTGAACTTCTCTCAAAATGGTCTCCTTTCTCGATGGCAAAAGGAAGACTTTCCCCTGATCCATTTTGAATACTGCTCCCATGTGTTCCAGGGTCTGGGATGGTTTGAGAGAGCTTTTCTCCTGATTCACCACCCAGCCATGGGACTCTAGCATCACCAGAGTCTTGATCACCGACCTCCTTGCCAATATTGCAGATGGTGCTTGAATAAGCAGGTGATCCAGGTGAGATAGACATGATGTCCCTCCTGCCGAAGTTAGGCCACCAGGACTATGAGCACCTTAAAGAAGACCCTGGGGCTGTTGCAAGCCAAAGGTAGAACCCTGTACTGGAAATGTTGACCCAGGACCGAGAACCGAAATCTCTGATGAGACTGACAGATTGGAGTGTGGAGATATGCATCCGTCAGATCTGTGGAAGCTAGGAAATCACCCATCTGGGCAGCTTGGGTGCTTGAATGCAAGGACTCCATTTTTAAGGTCATGTGGCACACAGACTTGTTCAGATGTTTCAGATCCAGAATGGGTCTGAAACCCCCCAACTGTTAGGGAACTATGAAATAGGCTGAGTAGAATCCCTGGCCTTGTTCACTTGGAGGAACCATCACAATCGCCCCTATTTGAATGAGGTGGGTCAGGGTCTCTAACACCACTTGTCTCTTTACTGGGTTCTTGAGAACTGGGAACAGCAGAAAATGCCCCCTTAAGGGGATTTTTGAAAATTCTATCATGTAACCTAAGGCCAGAATTTCCAAATCCCAAGCATCTGAAATTATTGGGGTCCATCTTGAGTAAAAATTGTGCAGTTTTCCACCAAGGGAAGGGGGGCAGAGATGGGCCCACATACCCTCATTGTGAGGCACATGTTTTTTGCCCAGGGCCTCTGTACGTCATCTGGCAATGGCCCTCTGTTATTGTAGCCCTTGTAAGCAAATTGGCTCCTCTATTTCTCTGATTTGCGGAGAGTTCTGTAAGGGATGAAAACCTCCTCAAAACTGCCTCTGACCTCTGGGGATCAATGAAGCCTTGTGCTGTTGCTTTGAAACAGTCCAGGGTCTGGCGCCACTCAGTCAGCCACACTTACCAAAAAATTCCACCGATTCAGTAATGTAAATCAAAGTTCAATTTATTCCAAGTTGGAAAATAAAGTTTTAAGGTCACCACCTCATACTGCCCCAGCACTTCAGCTCTAAGCCTTCCTCAGGGAGCGTGGCCTTTCTTTACACACACTGCTTTTTTAGAGGTTGTAAATTTCCTGACATCACAGGTTCTAAGGTACTCTGTAGACTGCTCCAAAATTCCTTTAAAGAGACACTGCTCATTTTTAATTGTTTTAACCTTTCAGGTTCCAATACAATTTTAGAAAGTAAAATATAAAATAAAATCTATAAGATTACTGTACATAGGTGTCTATCAAAATCCTGGTTATTCACTATTCCAACAAGGCAAAGTAACCTTATCATGTTTATTTAATGGCTAACCAATATTTAAACAATTCATAATGCGATCTCCTGAACAGAGGGTGTCTGGGATACAACATCACATAAATTTATTATAAAAATAAACAAAAGAAAAAAAGCAGCACATGGATGGAGTACTTAAGGATATAAAATTAAACAAAATACACTAGAAAATCCAGCACTCAGCACCTCTAGAGGTGCTGAGTGCTTGATTTTCTAATCTATTTTACATAAAATATATTATTCTTCGCTCTAAGAATAGAGAAAAGGATGAGATAGAGATGAGGGGACATTTATAAGTATTACTGAATATTTATATCCAGTCCTACTGGATGGCCATCTCTCTGGAGTATAGAAACATAGAAACATAGAGCTTGACGGCAGATAAGGACCGCAAGGCCCATCCAGTCTGCCCATTTTTTTCTTCCTTATGAATGTGCCATAGGCCTTTACTCTGTCAATGGCCTATCTATTTATACTCATCTGTATTGCTCCCTTATGCCTATCCCATGCCTGTTTGAAGCCCTGCACTGTATTCATATCCACCACTTCCTGAGGTAGGCCGTTCCATGCATCCACCACTCTTTCTGTGAAAAATAACTTCCTCACATTACCCCTTAATCAGCCTCCCTCTAATCTCATGCTGTGCCCTCTTGTCCTGTTATTTTTCTTATACTGAAACATGTTAGACTCTTTCACTTTGTTAATGCCCTTAAAGTGTTTGAATGTTTCGATCATATCACCTCTCTCCCTCCTTTGCTCTAGGGTATACATATTGAGCTCTGTTAATCTGTCCTCATATGTTTTCTGATGCAGTCCCTGCACCATTTTGGTTGCCCTTCTCTGGACTGCCTCAATTTGATTAATGTCCTTGTAAATGTGTGGCCTCCAGTACTGCATGCAGTACTCCTGATGAGGTCTAACCAGTGTCTTGTAAAGAGGGATTATTATCTCCCTCTTCTGACTTGTGATACCCCTACTAATACACCCCAACATCCCTCTAGCCTTACCTACTGCTTTAGTGGTCTGCTTGAATGATTTCAGGTCATCTGTAATGATGACGCCCAAGTCTCTTTCTTCCCTTGTGACTGCCAGCAACTCCCCTCCCGGCCTATAGGTGGCTTTAGGGTTTCTCTTCCCTATGTGCATGATCTTGCACTTCTTTGCGTTAAACTCCAGTTGCCACTTTTCCGACCATTTTGCTAGTTTATCCAGATCTCTTCTCATTCTGCCCACCCCATCTGGATCATCTACTCTGTTGCAGATCTTGGTGTCATCTGCAAACAGACAAACCTTACCCTCCAGTTCTTCTGCAATGTCACTGATGAAGATATTGAAGAGGACTGGCCCCAGGACTGATCCTGAAGGTACCCAATTGTGACTTGCATCTTCTGACTGTAAACCGCTTACCACCACTCTCTGTTTTCTGCCCGAAACCGGTTTGCCACCCAGTTGACCAACTTCTGACCCACCCCGAGCCTACCCAGCTTATTAATCAATCTTCTATGTGGAACAGTATCGAAAGCTTTGCTGAAGTCAAAGTAGGTGACATCAACTGCTACCCCTTGGTCCACCACTCTGGTTACCCAGTCAAAGAAATCTATGAGAGTAGTTTGACAGGACCTTCCTTTTGTAAACCCATGCTGTCTTGGATCCTGTGCTCCTCTGGATTCCAGGTGTTGCACTATCCTTTCCTTAAGGACTGCCTCCATAATCTTACCCGCTGCTGAGGTAAGACTTACTGGTCTGTAGTTCCCTGCCACTTCCCTGCTACCACTCTTGTGGAGCGGGATCACATGAGCTCTTCTCTAGTCTTCTGGGACCTCCTGTGCTCAGAGACTCGCTAAATCCTTCTGATAATGGCTCTGCTAGTTCCACCCTTAGCTCCTTTAGTACCCTGGGATGTATGCCATCAGGTCCCATTGCCTAGTCCACCCTAAGCTTATTGAGTTCTTGTAGGACCCTTTCTTTGTGAAGGACTAGTACACCTCCCTCCCCCCTGTGTCCATGGTGCTGAGCTGTGGGCCCTGCCCTACCTTCTCTTCAGTAAATACTGAGCAGAAGTATCTATTTAGGATAGATGCTTTACATGGTCCTCCTCCTCACGTCCCCTTATCCCCTTTGATCTTAGAATACCCCATCTGGACTTTCTCATTTCACCAATGTATCGATAGAAAGTCTTGTCACTTTGTTTACTGTTTGTGCTAGTGTTTCCTCGGTTTGGGACTTTTGCCTGCCTTACTGCCTTCCTGCTTCCCTTAGGGAAGTTTGGTATGCCTCCTATCTTCATCCCATGCGTTCCCTTATATTTCCTGAATGCCAGCCTTTTGGCTCTGACTTTTTCAGTTACTGTGTTTGAGAACCAAAGTGGTTTCCTTCTTCTTTTGCACTTCCTTTTCTCTCTAACACAATGGGATGTTGCTTCATCTTTAATGCTTGCCCACTTTGCCTGTACCCCCTCACCTGTATTTCTTTTTGACAGGGCTGGCTAGCTTAACTCTGTTGGCCCTCTTATCAAAGTCAGCTCCTCTGAAGTCCCATATTTTTGCCTTGGAATGGGATGATTTAGTTTTAGTGGCCAAATTGAACCATACCATGTGATGGTCACTGGCCCCCAGGTGACCTTCTGCCTGGAGATCTGTGATCCTTTCCCTGTTAGTCAGTACTAGATCTAGGATAGCCTTGTCTCTTGTGGGTTGTTGTATCAGTTGTTTGAGTTCCTTCCCCTGCAGGGAATCCACCATGTGTCTAGTTCTGGCAGATGTTCCTGCTGGTATTGACCAATCTGTATCTGGCATGTTGAAGTCCCATTATCAGAACCTCCCTTTAGCTGTCATGTTTTGTATATCTTCTAACAGTAATGTCTATGTCCTCCCCTGGTCTGGAGGCCTGAACACAACCCCAGTTCGTATGGCTGTCCCATTTCTGTTTCCAGGGTGACCGCAGTTCTTCTGGCTCCTTATGTGTATTTTGAATCTCTGTAGCTTTGATATTTTCATTGACAAAGGCCACTCCACTTTTTGCACTCTGTCTCTTCTGGAACAGTACATAGCCAGGTGCTGAAGTCTCCAAGTGTGCTTACTGGTAACTCGTGTGTCGCTAATGGCTACTATGTCCAGTTTAGCCTCTGTCATTATTGCCTGCAGGTCTGGGATCTTGTTTCCCAGACTGTGAGCATTCATGTACATTATTTTCCATTGCCCAGATTTCATGAGTTAGTTGTTGGGCAAGGTCTGGCTTCTCTGTGGATCATCGTATGGGAGCCGGACGCTTTTTATAGCTTCATGGCATCCTTTAAGAGAAAAACAAAAAAATACTTTGTTAGTAATAAAATTAAAACAGGCAAGAAATCACAACATTCATTTTACACCATTGCAGAACAAATCGTATACCCCTATGTTCGGGGAGGTGGGGGTAAAAGTCATGGGGAAACAGGAAACTAGAGGTATTTAAATCAATGATGCATTCATTTCAGTATTTTTTAGATTTCAGATAAAGCTTCAAGTCCCAGCAGTCATTTAATCCATTTGGTTTCACAGTATCTAATATGAAAATCCAATAACTCTCTGTCTCAAGTAATAGGTTCTGCCTATCCCCACCCCATGGGGCTGGCTCACACATTCTAAGTCGCGGAATTTCTTTCGTGACCTACTGGTGTGCTCCACTTTTGTTCACTATTGAGCATACATGCTCTTGTATCCATTCCTTAAGCATCCTTACTGTCTTCCAATATAATAATAATTACATCTACACCATAGGATGTATACCACAAAAGATGTGGTACATGTTTAAACTCTTTATTACTACCTTTTTTACTATTTCTGCACTGAAGTTCTTTGCCTGTGTTCATATATTGAGAGAGTTGAAACCAAAACACAACAAAACTACCAAGGATTACATTCAAAAGGACAGCTACACTAAAGAGAAATAATTGCATAGCCAACTCAAAAACCTAAAAGAGAACAGAGTACTTGGTTACCGATAAGACCAGCAGGGAGTCTTAGATACTGTGATGTCAGGAAATTTACAACCTATAAAAAGCAACATGTAAAGAAAGACCACACCTCCGTGAGGAAGGCTTACAGCCAAGCGCTGAGGCGATATGAGGTGGAGACCTTAAAACTTTACATTCAACTTGGAATAAATTGAACTTTGATTTATGTTATTGAATCAGTGGAATTTTTGGTAAGCATGGCTGACTGAGTAGTGCCAAACCCTGGACTGTTTCAAACCAGTGAGCTCACAACCTAACTCTGTGCGCACCCTCCTATCCAGAGCTCAGGTAAAAACTTTGGGGCTTGCTGTTGCTTTGACACTGGAAGGTGACCTTTCTTTTCCTGGATACCCTTTAAAGTACCATCTAGGCCAGAACCGAACAACAAACCTCCCTCAAGAGAGATTGAGCAGTTTGGTCTTGGATGCCTAAGCCATACACCTCGCATGGTTGACACAATGTGATAGGCAGAGCAAGCTGACATGCACAAATTGTCCACCATGATATCACCTAAAAAAGGCGAAGGCCATGGTAACTAATTGAAAAATGCTCATTCCCTCTGAATCCAGGGGAACGAAGCAGCCCAGGGTAGTAATCCACAAGTTTAAAGCTCTGGCAGCAATAAAAGAGGCGTTGGTGGTGAAAGTCCTTCTGTGTGTGGCATCCACTCATTTGTCATGTGAATCCATTAAGGCTAGTGACCCTTAAATAGGAATAGTAGTGTGCTTGACAGAATAATGAATTGCCTTGTCTGCCAGAGGAGGGGCTTTCCGGTTGCAAAATTTTTCCTCTAAAAAGGGACAATACTGGGTCTTAGGTTTTGGCAGATACTTTCTTTGGTCCACACCTGCCTATTCTTGCTCAATAACTTGGTCACAATAAATAAAACATGGAAAACACTTGGGAGCAGGGAAGGATGTGGACAGTATAGGATTGATGTGCACTGCCTCCTTGGATTTTCCTCCTTGAGCTGCAGGACCTGTGTCTCTCAGCTATGAGGTAGGACAAGGACTTGATATCAAACAGGGAGGGATAAGAATCTTCCTTCTCCTCGGCTTCATCTACTCCTTCCTCTTCCTCCTCACGGGGGTGTCCTCTTCATCAGAAAGTAACTTTTTAAGGTCTGAAATTTCCCCACAATCCCCAAAATCCTCATTCTGAACCACTAAATAGGGTCAGGGTCCACCTGCACATCTGTATCCGCAGCCTTGTCCTGCTGTAACTCACCTGGACATGACTATGTGGGCCCCCCCTGACCTGAGGGGACTGGTTTGGGGTTGGGTGTATCTGCTTGGATATCCTGTGGAACATCGGGGCCTAAAAGCTCTCACAAGAGCAGTAAAAAGGATTTTCACAATTCTGCTTTGCCACTGCCAACTGAAAAACTAGGTGCCCCCCTTCCCAGCTCAGAGGACAAGCTGGAAGGGACCTTAAGAAACATATTAGCCTGAGAAACACCGTGGGGGCAATAGGAACCCATAGGAAAGGGTCTCATCACCCTTCTACAAGACACAGAAGTAGGAAATCCAAAAATAATGTGGGTTGCAATGTTATTGTGGCAGCATAGCCCACAGAAGTAACACCCTACTTTCCCAGCTCTTCAACCCCACACGGGGCCTTCCTCAGGGGCAACTCTGAGGAATGACTGACACAAGCATCACCATATTTAATTACAGTGTTTAAAGAGATACGCACCTAAAGTGGTTATTTTAAAGTGCAAACACCAAAATAAATTAAAAAATTAGCGTACAAAGGCATACATACAAATTCTATTGTTTTCATCTTTAACCAAATTATTACCACAGGAATGTACAACTTTAAGCATTTTCTCAATTTTTGTGCAAAGAGAATTTGTATAAGTTTTTTTTCTTTCGTAAGATTCCATACATTAGGCTTCCCCCTTCCCCCCCACCTCCCTTGCTCTACACCATGGATGAATAACTTAAAGTGGAAGTATCCTGGACCCAGATCTTACAGTACAAGTTAGAGCAGCCTAGGCTTGCCCACCAGCACAGATCTAGTACCATACTGATGGACTTTGGGTTAGGAAATTCCTGAACGCTAATGGATTCCCTCAACTTTCTAGTTTTGCACCAGTTAAAAATTATCATACTCCAATATGATTTGTTTAAGAATCCAGATTCTGGTATAATTCTGGTTCTGTGACCTCCACTGGCCAGTTTGACCTTCCATTAATACTAAATACTACATCCATTATAGTCCTTGATTGGTTTCACCCTAGCCTTGAACTTGCAAGAAACTAGAAGTCCATTAATTGACCAGTAAACAACCCCCCAACCCCCCAGTCTGTCTATATATAATTAATTTTGTAAATCCATATATTAATGGATAAAATCCATACATTATAATAATTTTTCCAGGGGCTGAAATTGGCACCGGCCCACTAGCCACATTCTGGTAGATTCTATAACGGGCTAGTAAGATTTTCCTTTAACTAGCCCTGCAGGCTTTTAGTGAAGAAGGTCATATTTCAATAAGTACACCAGCTGGGCCAGTAGAAAAGTCTGTGGAGCTAGCGGATTTTCCCAGTCACCAGCCCTGCTAGCTAGTTGCTGCAAAACTTAATTTTGACCCCCTGTTTTTCTGTCTTTCTTTCTCATGTTGTAACCATGAAGATGTTTAAATCAAATGTAACCTGCAAATTTATGGAATCTTACAAAGGATTTTAAAAACTTGTAAAAATTATTTTATGCATGGCCTGGTGGTGCAGAGGGCTGAAGTACTAGTGCCTCACCTCGCACCACACTGGCAACCCAGGTTTGGGGACAGACTCAGGTCGCCAAGGGTCGGACGGGGGAAGGAGGATTGAGCATCCCAATGGATGCTCTCCTTCTCCTGGGGTGGGTTACCAGGAGTGCTTACAGCACCCGTCACACCTATACCTGTGGAAGCATGGGCATTAGGGGCATAGGAGGCTCTCTGGAGTTAGGAGGGGAGGATGCTGTGGGTGCTTGACAACAGCGTGCATCAGCACATCGTCTGTCTGGACGAATGCCCTCTGTGTTGGTGCCCTCAGGGGGATTGGGAGATAAAGGGGGAAAAATACATATACCCCCAGCCCGGTGGGGAGCCTTGGAAAGCCCTGGTGGATGGAGTAGGAAGGGGGTACAAAGCCCCTTCTGAAGCCAAGGGAGCCAGACAAGTAAAAAAAAAAAACAATTATCTTTATTTGTATAAAAATTGAGAAAATGCTTAAGTCATACATTCCTGTAGTAATAATTTGGTTAAAGATGTTAACTGGGTAATAAAATTGCCTTTTTCAGGTTTTTGTTGAACTGCACAAAAGTGAAGAAATGATAGACAAGTGATGTCTAACACATAAAGTGATTTATTTCTGGTATATAAAGCAGGCTTACAACCAAAACAGTGTGTCACTGGAGAATACTTCCAACTCTCTATCTTACCTATAGGCAGCAATATGTCTCTTTTTCTCAGAGAAAAAGGTACAATGCAAAGGGTCTTATACCCCTGATAATAACCATGACAACATGTATAAATATTTATAAAAACCTTGCAATTGGTCAGCGGCAAATAACCTGACCACTTACTAGCCTGGGAAAGCATGCTGAGCTAGCAAAAATAACAGGTAGCTAAGACAATAGTCTTGTATATTCTGAAGGACACTTGCAGTTACATACATAATTGTAGTTCTGCACTAGCACTAAAGATGGCAGTATTGCCTAACTAATCATTATGCAATAGTATAACTAGAAGCATCTCCCAAGTGTTACAATTAGAATAATAGCAAAAGCATTATGATTCTCAGTAAAAGTACAATAGAACTCAGATCCTGACACTTATACTTGTACGATAAGAGC
Source organism: Neoceratodus forsteri (assembly GCA_016271365.2). Lineage (NCBI taxonomy): Eukaryota > Metazoa > Chordata > Ceratodontiformes > Ceratodontidae > Neoceratodus > Neoceratodus forsteri. Next base: position 674,896,598 of record CM028131.1, on the reverse strand, counting down.
CTGTGCCCTAAGAATAGTGCATATACTTATAAGTATTGCTGTCTACGAGGTAGGGGGCCAATCAGGGGTCCTGGTCCATGGATAACAGATTAAAACAATAGAATTTGTATGTATGCCTTTGTACGCAAATTTTTTTTATTTATTTTGGTGTTTGCATTTTAAAATAACCACTTTAGGTGTGTATCTCTTTAAACACTGTAATTAAATGTGGTGGTGTCTGTGTCAGCCATTCCACAGAATTGCCCCCCTAGGAAAGCCCTGTGTGGGGTTGAAGCACTGGGGAAGTAGGGTACTACTTCTGTGGGCTATCCTGCCACAATAACATTGCAAACTGCATTACTTTTGGATTTCATGTATATGTTTCTAGAGTGCTGAGTGCCTTTTTTTGTCTATGCACTTTTGAGCTGGCAGCCCATCTCAGCACCAACAAGCTACCCTTGTGTGCACTATTTCTACAATTTGAATCTCTTCACCGGTTTCACACCTTTTAAATGTTAATGGTCACTGATAAGCCGTGATGCCAAGAATAATAGCCCTGTAGATGCCTAAGCTTATTATAATAGGATCACACATTTTTTATGAGTGTTTATATATAAAATAAGTAAATTCTGACCTGCGGAGTGTAATTCTGCAGAGGGAGTGGCTGCAGCTGATCCAACTGTGACAAGAAACCAAACTGAGGCAAACCACACAGGAAAAATTGATAGAAAAAAAAGCCGCACATCTAAGACTTATGGAAAAGCCTAGATGCACATGGGCTTTCAGGCAGGTGTGTGCACAACGTCAGGACACTGTGCATGAGGTCATCACATTAGAAGGAGGGAGCACGTACATTACAGGCGTGTGAACAGCACACTGCACATAGAAAGTGAAAGTGAGGTGACCAGGCGCATGCCCAACAGAAAAAAAAACGATCAGCCAAGTGGTTGGAAAACCTGGCAGTTCAAGAGAGCTGATAAACCTGTTAATGGCTGACAGAGACTAAAGAAATAGAAAAACAACAGAATAAATAAGTCTTCACCCAATGCATAATACGAGACACTCCTCAGCAGCCAAACCTACACCGTATAGCCTGTATACTGGGGCTAAGGCTGCAGAGGAAAACACTTACATAAAAACATAGAATTTGCCAGCAGAGAAGGACCCCTAGGCCCATCAAGCCAGCCCATTTCCCTACCTTTATCAGCAGCAACTGACCCTGCTTGATCCTTGGCTTAGCCTCTCTTTTCCCCCTCTAGGGTACCATTATGCCTATCCCATGTATTCTTAAATTCCCCCACCATGTTTGCTCCCACTGCCTCCCTGGGTAGGCTATTCCCTGCATCCACCACCTGTTCTGTGAAGAAAAACATCCTCACATTGCCCCTTAGCCTACCCCCTCTAATCTCATATCATGCCCCATCGTTCTTGTACATCTCCTAAACTGAAAGATGTCACCCACCTGCACCTTTGTTAATACCCTTAAGATACTTGAAGGTGTCTATCATATCTCCTTTTCTCTCTGTCTTCCAACATATACATATTGAGGTCCTTCAATCTCTCTCATACGCCTTCTGGTGCAAGTCCTGCACCATTCTAGTTGTTCTTCTCTGAACTGCCTCTACCTTGTCTATGTCCTACAGAGATGTAGCCTCCAGAACTGTACACAATACTTCAGATGAGGCCTCACTAGTGTTTTGTACAGTGACATTACCATCTCCCTTCTTCTGCTAGTAATACCCCTTCCTATGCACACCAGCATGCCACTGTCTCCCCCCCCCCCACTGCTTTTGTGCACTGCCTGGCTACCTTTAGGTCAACTGAAATTATTATTCCTAAATCCCTTTCTTCCTTGGTGACTATCAAGAACTCACCCCCCTGCCCTGTAACCCTCCTCTGGGTTTCTGCGTGGCATGTGATTGACTTTGCACTTCTTCATGCTGAATCTTAGCTGCCACACTTGAGACCATTTTTCCAGTTCTTCTAGGTCCTTCTCATTCTCTCCACCCACTTTGGAGTGTCTACCTGTTGCAGATCTTGGTCTCATCTGTAAAGATGCAGACCTTCCATTCATCATTGGCAATGTCACCAGTGAAGACATTGAAAAGGACTGGCCCCAGGAGTGAACCTGTGGTACCCCACTGGTCATCCCTGTTTCCTCGGATGGAACCCCATTCACCACCACTCTCTGCTCTATGTTTCTCAACCAATTTCTAACCCAGTTAACTACCTTGTGAACCATACCCAGGCATTTAAAAGGGTACTGCCCTTAAACAATCAACATTTGAAAAGAAAGTAAAAACGAGCCTAAAAACTGTGTGTGGTGGGGGAATGGAGGGATCGATGCATAAATAGCAGAAGGAAAACCCCAGGAAGCTCTAGAGTAAACCCCCAAAAAACAAATAGAAAAACATTTACCTGTGGCACCTATTTTTTTGGGTTTGTTTAGATCAGCGACCTTACAAACCACAACACCCTGACTAAAAGGCAGACATGACCCCAGTCCAAGCACAAGCAGTAGAAATGGGGAGAGCAGATTAGTGAATTCAAAAGCTGCAGCTTAACAGGCACGATTTTAATTTTGGGGTGCTCCCTGTCACCAGGTAGCCCTATCACAGAATCACTCTAAAGGTCAGGCCTTCCACTCCCACAGTGTCCAACCTTGAAGTGCGATTCATGAACAGGGACAAACAGGAACACCCTACTATTTATTTTGGGTCCAAGCAAACTACCAGTCTCAAGTCCTGGGGTCAATTAGAACCCTTTAAGTTAGCACTCCCAGGTAACAGGTTCAACTATCACACTCTCTTGGGGAAAGCAATGCAATACTTTGACCCAGCGGGCATACAACCAGCCTGGGTCATAACCCCCTGCTGACCCAATTGAGACTTGGCTAATTTTCTTACCTTGCTGAATCTTTACACAGATCCTTGTTACAGTGGCTGCATATGGTAACACACTGAGCACATTAACAGTAGTGTCAGAATTATCAATACTGTTCCACCATTCACACTCAAAATGAGAAGATGTCTCAGGCAAGTTTATGGAAAAACCAAATTTACTAAAACTAAAAGTAGTAAATAAATACAGTATGGAACATATACACATAATGATTATAGTCAGAAAGAACATGAACAATTACAGAATAAAGTGCCTTGTAACTGAATTAACTAGTTCTAACTCAGTTTCAGTTGGTGAAGGTTCACACTTGAATTACAAGTCTTGGCAGAAGTGGTCTCTCTTGGGTCCAGGAAACAAAGTGTTTCTTAGAAGTCCAGAACAAAAATTGTCTCAGGCCCTTCAGTCAGTTTGGAAATATCAGAGTTAAAGTTCCATCCTCCTTATGACGTCACAGCACATGAGATCACTCTTAGCCCTTTAATTAATTTGTAACATGACCAGTGTATAACCAAATGTTTCAGCTTACTGCTTGTTTGAAATCTGCAAAAACAGCAATATTTTAATTATAACAAGACAATTTCCTCTTCCCATTACAGCATGGTTTTTATGACAGGTTACAATATCCCTTTGATCTCTCAGGAAAACAGTCTGAGAACCACCTCTCAACATCATGAGATTTTTGACATAGACTGACTAGGAAACATTCTCCTCCTGTCACCTCGTAAAAGGCAATATTTTCACTTCAAAGCACCAACTCTCTGAGAACATGACTTTTATGATTTTCACACAGGTTTTGTTAGGCATGTGTTAGTTTCTTTTGAAGTTAGCTGCTTCCTTCCACTCAGAGAGAACAGTACATTTTCAAAATCTAATGTTCCAGGATGCCTTTGTGCTGACTGCAATGTTTCACAAGCAGAATTCAAAAACGATATTTATATCAAAACTAGAGACATGTAACTGGCAGATGGTGATTTCCATTACACCCTCCCTTCTAGACTGAATTTGGGGATCTATTCCTAGGCAGGGAAGGGTTCCCTAAATTCAGTTCACTGCACTAATTGTTGGGATAACCTGTCTGCATTCGCATTTGCTGACCCTGCTCTGTGGGTGATAGTCATATTGTAGCCCTGTAAGGCAAGACTCCATCTTAGAAGCTTGACATTCATCTTACCAGGGGGTTATGATCTGTCTGTACCTCAAAGTGCCTCCCGTACAGGTACGGCTCCAATTTCTTCAGTGCCCACACCAGTGCAAGGCACTCCTTCTCCACTGTAGAATAAGCCTGTTCCCTGGGAAGTAATTTCTTACTGCGGTACACTATTGGATGATCCTTCCCTTGTTTAGAAGTCTGACTAAGTACTGCCCCAATACCCACATCTGAAGCATCTGTCTGGACTACAAATGGTTTACTGTAGTCTGGACTGGCTAACACAGGAGCACCGCACAGTGCCTCCTTTAGCCGTGTAAAGGCTCGCTCACAGGCTGGCTCCCATTTTGCCTTTTAGGCATTCTTTTCTTTAGCAGGCCAGACAGGGAGCTGCCAGGGCACTGTAGTTTGATGCTAATTTTGATAGTACCCTGCAGTCCCTAGAAACTTTGGACATGCTTCTGTGTTTCAGGTCTGGGCCATGCCTCTTTTCTTCAATCTTTGCTTGATTAGGATGGAGCTGTCCCCGCCTACTACATGCCTTAGGTATGTCACTCTGCTATGGCCACCTGGCACTTTTCAGCTTTCACAGTGAGCCCAGCCCTCTGTATCCTGCCCAACACTTCCTTAAGGTGGGACAGGTGTTCTTTCCAGCTGGCACTGAAGATGGCAATATCATCCAGGTATGCCACGACATACTCTTCAGTACCATGTAACACCTGGTTCACCAACCTTTGGAAGGTGGCAGGGGCATTCTTCATTCCAAAAGGCATTACCTTGAACTCAAATAACCCTATTGCAGTGATGAAGGCCGACATCTCCCTAGCTCTGGCAGTTAACTCCACCTGCCAATACCCTTTCATCAGGTCAATAGTAGTAAGGTATGTTGCCCCTCCAAACTTGTCCAGTAGTTCATGCGTCCATGGCATTGGGTGAGCATCAGGCTGCATGACTGCACTGAGTCCATAATAGTCAACACAAAAACGAGTAGAGCCATCCAGCTTGGGAACGAGGACTACGGTTGAGGCCCAGGGGCTCTGGGATTTCTGGATCACTCCTAAATCCAACATTTCCTCCACCTCCCTCCTAATGTCCTTTTGGACGGCCTCTGACACCCGATATGTTGTCCGCCATATGGGCACTTGCATCTCTGTATCTACAACATGTGTCACTAAGGGGATTAGTCCAGGCTTGGCATTTACAATGGGGCAAAGTCTACTAAAACCTCCCTTACTTCCTGGGTCTGTTCTGGGGTCAACTGGGGTGACAGTTTGATTGCCTCCACAAAGGACTCCCACATGCTTTTGTCAAGCAAGTCCAGAAGGGGCTCTTCCTTATCTGTCTCCTCCCCAAGTCTACACACTGCAAATACCATGTCAGCCCTATTTGCATATGGCTTCATGATGCTGACATGGTACATCCTTTGGGTATGTCTCCTGTCAGATAGTTCTACAATGTAATTTACGTCATTCACCTGTTTGACTACTTTGTACAGTCCTGCCCACTCGGCCTGCAACTTGTCTTTCCGGACTGGGATTAGCACCATGACTTCCTGACCCACAGTATACGAGCAAGCTCTGGCTCTGCAGTCGTACAAGACCTTTTGCTTCTGCTGGGTGGCTGCCAGGTTGCTCTGAGCTGTTCCCATAAGCTCCTAAAGCTTTTCTGTAAACTTAAGAACATAATCCACTATGGGAGTTCCCTGGGTGGCATGCTTGCCTTCCCAGTGCTCCTGGATCAAGTCTAGGGACCCACACACCCTGCATCCATGTAAGAGCTTGAAGGGGAAAATCCTGTCGACTCTTGGGGCACTTCCTGTATGTGAACAACAAGTGGGAAGGTATTTCTCCAGTCCCTCCCATGCTGTTCAGCAAATGCTAGGAGTATCGATTTAGGGTACCATTAAACCTTTCCACAAGCCCATTGGCTTTGCGGGTGATAAGGTCTCTGCACCACACCACACTTCTCTCACAAACACTTCATCAGGTCTGACATGAAGGAACCCCCCTCGATCGGTGATAACCTCCTGTGGGAACCCGACATGGGAGAAAAGCCCTAGCAAGGCATCTGCCACTTTGTCTGTCCTCAGTGAGGATAGGGCGACTGCATCTGAGTACCGGGTGGCATAATCCACCACTGTTAGGATAAACCTCTTCCCAGAGGAGCTGGGGATATTCAAAGACTCCACAATATCCATTCCTATCCTCTAGAAGGGCTCCTCCACTATGGTTAAGGGAATTAGGGCGACTTGGGTTTTACTACTTGGCTTCCCTATCTTTTGGCACCATGACAAGACCTGCAATATTCCTTCACCTGCTGGGTGAAGTTGGACCAATAGAAATTCTGGGCCAATCGCTGTGTAGTGCATGCAATTCCCAGATGTCCAGACATGGGAATATTATGACCAATCTTGAGAAACCACTCACAGTATCCCTGGGGAATGACAAGCTGCCTGCCCATCACCCCTCCCTGTCCTTACATCCTGTGTATACAGCAGTCCATTGTCCCAATACACTCTATATCTTCCGTCACCTCACTGTGTCTCATCAGATTCTGCACAAGCCCTCAGTCTCTGTAAATGTGGGTAATTTTTCTGAGCAGCTGCAAAATCTTTACATATTCCCAAGGCATGGGACAGGTCCCCCTCAGTTTCTAAACTAGGGTCCCTAGCTCTAGCATCAGGGCATTCAGGGTCACTGCCATCCCTAACCATTTGACCACTGGTTACCCCTCCCACCTCAGAGTAACCTTCTGTAGCTGTTTTGTTAACTGCTACTTGGGGAATTTCTACCTCCCTTTCACTACTCTCCATGTCAGGAGACGCAGGCTGGGGAACCAGCCTCCTAGTGTTTTCCACAGGGGCTTCTATGGGGTCCAGGGAACCACAATTGGCCTTTGCCATCTGACTGCAGGTAACCGCACTCACCACCCCCGCTTGGAGATTGTTCCCTATAATCACATCCAGGGCAAGATTTTCTGCCATGGCAACTTTTTGCTTACCCCAGTCCAGGAGAACACTAGCAAGTGGCAGAGTTTTCTCCTCCCCAGTGAATCCCCATACTGTAATGAATTGATTAGGCATAAGCTGTTCAGACTCAACCACATCCCCTTTTACCAAAGTAAGGGATGCCCCCGTGTCCCTCAACCCATGGGTTTGCATCCCACTTACAGTAACCAGGTGTATGTGTTCCCTCGTGTTTATAGGCATGCTTTCAGGGGTACACAGTGCACCCACCTCTGTTTGAGCACCACCTTGTGCACTCTGTGCCTTTTTAGGACAGTGTCTTGCAAGATGCCCAGGTTCCATGCAAAGCCAACATTCATAATTTATTTTCTCACGCAAATCCTTTCTTTGTAACCTGGGGCTGCTCACTTTCTAGGGAGACAGTGAAGGTTTTAGCTGCTCTGAAGGCACGCTTTTCCCTTTCTGTGCTGCCACACCTGCCTCATTCCCTTTCAGAGCAGGTGTGCTCTTGGCATAGCAGTCCAAGAGTTCAGCAGCCTCCTGCACTGTTTTTGGATCTCTGTCCTCTAGCCAGGTTTTCAGCTCTGCTGGGCAAGCCCCCCAAAAATTGCTCCAAAAGTACCACATCCTCAATTTTCTGTACAGAGTCTGCTTTGATCCGCTCCCACCAATGCTTCAAAAACTAATGTTGCTTTGTGGCTAGTTCCTCATAGCTCATGTCAGGGCTTCTCCTGAGCTTACAGAACTTAACTCTATATACGCATCAGGTGTCAATTCATACTTTTTAAGCAATGCAGTTTTAAGTTTCTCATAATCATTACTGTCCTGATTGTCCATGTGATCCAAAGTGTCACAAGCTTTACCAGTAAGCAGCAGGATAGCTGGAAGCTCCAGGACTCTTGGAGAATTTTGCCTGAATGCATACCTTTTCAAATGAATTTAAAAATGCATCTATACCTCCCTGTCTTCAAAATCAGCTGTCAATTTAGAATTTAACTTGTAACCCAGTCCTGGAGTTCCAGGTTCACCCATACCACTTACCTGCTCTGGCACTGGTCACTGGAGTTGTAGCTTCTCCAATTCAAATTTCCTCTGGTGCTCTCTCTCCTCTTGCTTGGCCTCTCTCTGAAGCTGTTGCTCTCTTTCCTCAGCCTCTCTCTGAAGCTGTTTTTCTTGTTCCTCGGCCTCTCTCTGTCACTGGTTTTCTTTTTCCTGCATCTCCAGCTCGAACCTCCTCTGCTCAAAATCCCTCTATTCTGCTGGGCTTCAAATCTTTTCTGCTCAAATTCCAGCTCCATTCTCCACAACTCTATCTGCAGCCTGGATGAAGTCTCCACCACACATTCACATTGATGGGACCATGCTGGAGGCACTAGGACCCAGCAGGAACCAAAAATCTTCAGAAGGGTCGCCGCTAGGTAAGGCCACGAGGAAGTGGCACTGTGAGCCCAGCTCGCACTGTACAGGCTACCTTACGCCAACCTTTCAACTGCCTCAGTACCTTTTTTACCAAGAAGGTGCAGCATAAACTAACCTAGTGAAAAATAACCTATTGTCAGACATAAGATAGTCCGAATGACCCGTGTAAGAAGGGTCAACACAACAGAGTCTTCACAGTCCAGCCATCGAGAGAGTGAAGACCACAAACAGATAAGTGAGCTCAGGGGATGGCGTGTGAATGAGTGGTGGAGACTTCATCCAAGAAGATCAAGAATTACGGTAGGTACGTAATTTACATATCTTTCTGGACATAAAGCCTCCACCACTCATTCACACTGATGGAAGAGTACTGAGCTAAACTAATGCCCCGAGACTGGCATCAGGAGAGAGGAGCTCACTTAGGACAGAAGTCCATTAAGGATTGTCCTGCCAAAAAGACTGATGCTGTCTGGCATGGACATCCAAAGTGTAGTGCTTTACAAAAGTGTGCACAGAGCTCCAAATGGCCACATTTCAGATGTCCGCAATGGGCACTCTGCAATGGGCACATTGCAGATTTCTGCAAGAGATGCTGTGACTGCTCTGGTAGAATGAGTGCATACTCTGCTTAACGTCTGCCATGGAGTAGCAGTGGCGGAGGTATGCCACTAGCCACGTTGAAATACACCTGATGGCAACAGACTGACCTAGCCGGGCCATGCTGAAGGAGACAAACAGTTGTTTAGACATGCGTATTTCTTTAGTCCTGTCTAACTAGAACTGCAAAGCTCTCTTCACATCCAGGGAATGCAGGGTACGCTCTCCCTCATTTTGGAAGTTTGCGAAGTAGGTAGGAAGGACCAAGGGCTGATTCAGATGGAATTCTGAGACAAACTTGGGAGGAAACTTGGGGTGGGTCCTAAGACCCACCTTATCTTTGTGAAATACAGTATATGGGGGGGGTCTGTGACCAAAGCATGTATTTCTGACACTCTGAGGGCAGAAGTGATGGTTACAAGGAAGACCGTCTTTCAAGTCAGAAATTTCAGGTTACAAGTAGCTAGGGGCTCGAAAAGTTTACAAGTGAGCATGTCTAGCACAAGGTTAATGCCCTAGGCTGCTACTGATCATGTGACTGGTGGCCTGGTATGTAGAATGCCTCTAAGAAACCTCTTAACCACAGGAAGCTGAGCCAGAGACATGGAGTGTACGGGCTCATGGTATGCTGAGATGTGCAGAGGTGAACTTTTAACAGTAGAGTATTGCAGGCCTGTGTTTGAGAGATCTAGAAAATACTCTAGGACCTTGTTTGGTGGGCAGGAAAAGGGATTCCAGGAGGATTTTGCACACCAGATGGAGAAATGCTTCCACTTAGCCGTGTATGTTTTTCGAGTAGCTGGCTTGCATGCAGCTAACAGAATATCTGAGACCCTATGTGAAATGTTAAATCTGTTCACTTCTATCTCCTCAGGAGCCAGGCATGAAGGTGAAGGGACTTCAGGCTGGAATGGACCACAGGGCCCTGGGTCAGCAGGTTCGTATGAAGTGGAAGCTGTCTCGGAGAAGTTTCTGATAATCTGTTGATTAATGAAAACCAGATCTGATGAGGCCAGAATGAGGCAATGAGAATCATTCTGCCCCCCCGTGCCTCCAGTTTGAGCAGCACCCTCTGCACTAGGGGAAGAGGAGGAAATACGTACAGAAAGTATCTTGCAGCCTGACAAAAAACACTAGGTCCTGGATTTCTGGAGCAGAAGAGAGGCAGTTTTGTGTTGAGTGGGGATGCAAAAAGGTCCAGGTCTGGAGTTCCCCAGTCTTTGAAGAGTGATTGCACGACACTTGTGTTGAGAGACCACCCTTGAGGAACTGTCTCCTTCTGCTGAGATGATCTGCCAGATTGTTCTGGACTCCTGGCAGGTAGACTGCCTGGATCAGAGCTTTGTGCTCTAGGCACCATTCCCACACTCTCATCTCTTCCCTGCATAAAGTGTAATAGCGTGCTCTGTCCTGTTTATTGATGTAGTACATCACTGCCTTGTTGTCCATTTGAAGTAGAATGGTCTTGTGACAGAGTATGTCCTTCAAGGTCCGGACTGCATAGAGGATGGCTCTCATTTCTAGAACCTTTATGTGAAGCTGAGACTCGTCCTGACTTCAATGACCCTGGGTGTGGAGATCCTGGCAGTGAGCTCCCCATCCCAGCAGGGATGCATCTGTGGTGATGGAGATCTGGGAATCTAGAGGGACGAAGGGATAACCTTCCCGAAGGTTGTCCTCCTGAGTCCACCAGGTAAGTGACCATTTCAGCGGTTCCATCACCTTGATGCGAAAGGACTGTGGGTGTGTGGTTGGTGACGACTGAGTGCTGAGCATCTGCTGGGCAGTTCTCATGTGAAGGCAAGACAGAGGCACAGTGAAGACTGAGGATGCCATGAGACCCAGCATCTGCTGCATCAAGAGAGCTTGGACCGAGCTGTTTGCTCTGATAAAGCAGGCCATCTGGAGGATGTCACTCCTTCTGTCCTCCAGAAGAAAGGCTTTCACGTTGGAGGTATCCAGAAGGGCTCCTATGAAGAGGAGCCACTGAGAGGGCTGTAGCTGTGACTTTCCCAAGTTTAGCAGGACTCCCATGGGTGTGCAGAATTGTGAAACTGTAGCTATGGCTTCTTGAGTCTCTTGTGTGGAGGGGTTCACAAGAAGCCAGTCATCCAGATACAGGAACACCTGAATTCTGAGCTTCCTCAGATGCACTGCGAGAACTGCAAAGCACTTTGTAAAAACTTGAGGCGCCAAGGATAGCCCAAAGGGCAGAACTCTGAATTGGTAGTGCTGACCCATCGCCACAAATCTGAGGTATTTGTGGTGGTTTGGGTGAATGGGAATGTGTTGGTAGGCGTACTGCATGTCTAGGGAGGCTAGCCAATTGTGTTGATGAATCAGAGGTAAGAGTGTAACGAGTGATATCATCTTGAACTTTTCCTTGTAAAGAAACTTGTTTAACTTCCTGAGATCTAGAATAGGGTGCATGCCACCTGTTTTCTTTGGAACTAGGAAGTAATGGGAGTAGAAACCTGTGTTCTGCTGATCCAGCAGGACTATCTCTACTGCCCTGTTGTTTAGAAGGCCTTGGATCTTGGAAGCAAGAAGGTCTGACTGAGAGACAGACAGCCTGGGCAGTCATTTGGGTGGATGATCCGGAGGGATTTCCAACAGATTTAGAGAGCACCCCTTGCGGATTATTCTGAGCACCCATTTGTCTGATGTGATTGACTTCCACCGGTCATAAAACTGAGTCAGATGCCCTCCCACTGCTGAGGAAGAGTCCCCCTTGAACAGCTGAGGTGGGACTTGGGCTGGGATCTCAGGGGATGGCAGTAGGCACTTTGGGGCCCTGTGCCTTCTGCTGCATTTTCTTTTGTGGCTGAGGGGTTTGGTTTCTGTTAAAGCCCCCTTTGCCTTTACCACGAAAGGACTGACGGTTATGAAACTGACGCCTGTTCCCGCCCCTTTGAGGGGCTGCGGATGGTGGTCTGGCTGTTTTGATGGCCGTTCTAGTCTTCTGTGTGGCCTTTAGTGCCTGCTCGACCTGAGGACCAGACAGGTACATACCATCAAAAGGCAAGGCCATAACCCTCTGTTGAGCATCATTTGTGAAGCCCAAGGTGCGCAACCAAGAGTGGCAATGGGTGCAAATACCAGCTGCCACTGCTCTGGAGGCAGTGTCAGAGGCATCCATGGCAGCTTTGAGCTGTTGATTATTGGATTCAGTACCTCTAGTAATGGTTTAAAGGAGCTCTGTGTTAACTTCTTAATCTGGAAGAGCTTCTACCATAGCCTTGAGTGAATGCCAGAGTGTATACTCATATTGAGAGAAGAAGCCCTGGTAGCTAGCAATACGCATGCCCAGAGTGGAAGCAGCAAAAACTCACTTTCTCAAGGTGTCGATCTTGTGATATTCTTTGTTTATTGGACATGCTGTAGATTCTTGCAGAAGAATGGCTTTGTCATTCTCTGCCAGAACGATGGCATCAGCAAAGACTTGTGAGGCCAAAATGGGTCGATCCTTGGGAGGGGCATATTTCCTGTCTATGGACTTAGCCACAGAGGGAATAAGTGCCAGATTATCCCACACCATTTGTGAGAGTGTCTCAAAAAGGGTTGCATGGAGGAGTCAATTCCACAGGGATGTCCGAATGTGCAGGTACTGCAAACACAGCAACTTCCAGGATCAATTTCTGAAGTCTGAGTGAGAGTGGCATTCAAATTTCTAAGCAGAGACTTAAAAGAAAGGTCCTCAACCAAAGGCTCTGTTGAAAGAGGTTTATTCACTGCCCCAGGAGGAATCATCATCAAAGCTGTCCTCCAATCAAAGATCGGATCGGGCTCAACATCATCTCCTACTAGTCCAGAAGGGACTGTATAGATAGGAAAAGGAGGAAAAAAGGAGGAGGAGGAGCAGCGAATCAGAGTTGAAACCCCCTGCATCACATGCAGCACTGCAGGTGCTCTTGGCGCCGCTACAGGTGGTGGCGCCAAAACACAGACGGTGCCGGCACAGGATGTGGCCAAGTGTGGTGCTGGAGAAGCCGGTGCCGCAGCAGGTGGCACTGAACCAGAAGTTCCCAAACCTCGACTCACAGAGGAAAAACAAAGAAATTCAGCAGGAAATAAAAGCATCGGTGTGGACCCCTACACCACAGCCATATGAGGGGATAAACACCAGGGTGCAGTCAACAGCACGGAGAAGGTGCCACATGGCTAGAAGCCCCAACCACCCTGCCCGCAGGCCTAACGAACTCACCAGCTCAGGCAGATGAGACAACTGCTGAACCCATTGCTCCAAAAGAGCAACCGAATGGTGAAACTGCTCACTGGAGGACCCCCTCAGTGGGCAGTGAGGGACTCAGAGTAGAATGCCTGCCACCAGAAACAGAGGATGGAGACGACCCCAGAAGGGACAGAGTCTGGCCCCTGCCACTGGTAACTGATGATCAACGCAGAGACCTACCAGAAGGCAACCTCAAGTGGTGCCATTTCTTTTTCAACCTGGAGGCTGAAGAAAAGCCAAGTGGTGCTGAGTCCTCCACGAGGATCGAGAATGGGACCGCTTCTTTTGTGCTTTCGGAAGACTGCCCATCTCCCGAGCACTGGACTGCCTGTAGTCAGACACCCCTTCCATAGAGGGTGGTGGACCAGACCCAGCCCTGCTGACAGAACAGCTTTCATGCGAAGTCTCTCTACCATCATCTACCCCATTCATGGTCAACTCCATCGAAAGAGGGCTGAAAACTTCTTCTGATGAAAATTCTACTCAATAAATATATGTAGTTATTTTTCTTTTAAACTGGCAAGAAAATAATAAAACTAATACAACTAATCAAAACTTGAAAGACTATAGCTGCTGTCATATAGATGTGAAGTTCTGACTCCCGGCAGGCGAGTGACATCGTCACTGAAGCGCACTCGATGGTGGGAAAAAAGGAACTGAGGTGGTTGGAGGGTCAACACCGAAGTAGCCTATATGGCGTGAGCTGGGCTCGTAGTGCCGCTTCCTCGTGGCCCTACCTAGGTGCCGGCCCTCCTAAAGATTTTTGGCTCCCACTGGGTCCTAGTGCCTCTGGCGTAGTCCCATCAGTGTGAATGAGTGGTGGAGATGAGAAAATTACTCACCTTAGTAATGTTGTTTCTTCTCATGGAGTCTTGCTATATTCTGACATATGCAGTGAGTCCCAACCTTCGAACTGCCCCGGAGATGAAAGAGTTAACTTTCCATGCCAGGCATGGAATGCTGAGCTCGAGCTCGGTTGAGACTCTGTCTGTTGTTCTTCAAACTCAAACCGTCAGATCTTTATGAGCTAAACTCATTAAGGTCCTGTGTGGAAGCTGTAAACCTAAACTAGCCAACTGGTTACTAAACATAAAACACATTTTTGGTCCCAAAACAAAGACTCAAGTCAGGAGACCCAAAAATGAAAACACAATACCCACTGACCCCAAAAAGAAGGGGTGAAACAAAAAGGTGGGCACCTACTAAGTGCCAACACTGCACTGCCCACCCACATCCCAAAAACAGAGGTTCTGAGAGGGGCAGGCGGGGGGGGGGAGGTCAGAATATAGCAAGACTCCATTAGAAGAAACAACATTACTAAGGTGAGTAATTTTTTTCTTCAGACAACATGAAGTCTTGCTATATTCTGACATGTGCAGACTACAAAGCAGTACCTCCATGGAGGAGGGACAGAACCTTCTTAGGAAATAGGCTCTGAAGCACAGCTGTGCCAAACCGAGCATCACTCCTAGCCTGGATGTCCAGGGAGTAATGCTTGGTAAAAGTGTGAACTGTTTTCCAGGTAGCTGCTTGACATATCTCTAGAATAGGGATGTCCCTGGCAGCAGCTAGGGAAGCAGCTGTACCTCTGGTAGAGTGAGCCCTCAGGCCTGAGGGAGGAACCTTACCCAGTTTCTCATAGCAAAATTGGATACAAGAGACAATCCACCTGGCAATGGATCTTTTAGTGGCAGGTTTCCCTTTACCAACCTCACCATAAGTGAGGAATAGTTGGAGGGAGTCAAACCTGTGACCCTTGGTACGCTCTATGTAGTAGCTAAGGGCTCTTTTGACATCCAAACTGTGCAGCCTCCTCTCGCCAGAGGAGGAATGGTCAGTGAAGTACACTGGAAGAGACATAGATTGATTAAGGTGGAAATCTGAAACCACCTTAGGCAAGAACTTCCTGTTAGTCCTGAGGACCACCTTATCTCTATGAAAGGAGATAAAATCAGGCTCCACTGACAAAGCTTGTAATTCACTTATGCATCTGGCAGAAGTGATGGCTACCAGAAACACAGTCTTCCAAGTCAAGTACTTAAGCTCTGCTGAAGATAAAGGCTCAAAGGGGTTGCATAAGCTGAGCAATGCAAACATTGAGGTCCCAGGCAGGGCAGGGTCCCTGAATGGAGGGTTGGTGTGAAGCAATCCCTTAAGAAACTTGGAGAATACAGGGTGAGCTGAAAGAAGAGGCTTACCTGCTGAGATAAAAGCAGACAGCTGCCAGATGCACTTTCAGTGTAGCTGGTCTGAGCCCCAAGCTATTTAAGTGGACCATATAATCAAGGACTGTGGGCAGATCAGCAGATTTTGGGAAATATGCTTCCCAGAGCACCATATGGAAAATCTTTTCCATTTTGAATTATAAGTAGCCCTGGTGGAAGGTTTTCTAGAAGCCTTCAGGATATTCATTACACCTTGGGAGAGGTGTAAATTGTAAACTCTAACTCTTCAAGAACCAAGCCTTGAGATTGAGAGATTTAAGGTTCAGGTACCAAACCTCCCTGAGCACAAGTTAACAGGTTGTAATTCCTGGGAAGTCATAGGGAAAGATGGACTGCTAAGGACAGTAGGCATGGATACCAGGGCTGTCTGGCCCAGTCTGGAACAATCAGGATAATTTTGCAGGGTTGAGATCTGATTTTGACTAGCACTTTGAACAGGAGAGGGAAGGGGGGGAAGCATAAAGAAACTTCCCTTCCCAATTGAGAACTAAGGCATCCAGGAGGACTGAGCCCAACACTGGGGGCCTGCAGCAAAAAAGGGGGAGTTGGTGATTGTCTGGGGCTGCAAAAAGATCTATCTGCGGGGTGCCCCATCTGGAAAATATCACCTCCAAGACCAGGGGGTCCAGTGACCATTCGTGATGGCCCTGGGAAATCCTGCTGAGAGCATCTGCCAGGACATTGTCCTTGCCTGGGAGTTGAACTGCCATGAGGGAGGTGTTCAGGGAGAAAGCCAGAGATCACAACTTCATTGCTTCGGTGCACAAGGCTGTAGACCGAGTGCCTCCTTGCTTGTTGATGTACCACTTTGTGGTGGTGTTGTCTGTTCTGACCTGTACAACTTTGTTCTGAACAGATCTGAAAAAGCTTGAAGTGCTAGAAATACTGCTCTGAGTTCCAACAGATTGATATGGAGCAGAGATTCCTAAGGGACCACCACCCCTGGGTGGTGAGTGTATGTGAAACCCCACCCAAGAGGAGGCATCTGTAGTAAGGATTAAAGAGTGAGACTGAGTGACAAGGGAACCCCTTGTCTCAGATTGTTCTGATCCTGCAACCACTGTAGGGCCTGGATCAGGGTTCGAGTTACTGGGATCAATTTGGTCGGAGGGTCCTTCCTTTGAGACCAAAAGGCTCTCAAATGGAACTAAATGTCCCTCATCTGAAATCTTGCTCCCTGCACTACTGCTGTAGAAGCAGCCATGTGCCCCAGAAGCTGTAGAAAATGCCTTGCTGGTCGAGACACCTGCAAGGTGAATGAGGAGGCTAGATAGACCAGTGTCCTTGCCCTGTCCAGGGGAAGGAAGGCTCTGGCCTTTACAGTGTCTAGCTATGCACCTATGAAGGTGAGGAGCTGGACAGGCTCTAGAACTGACTTTGGAAAATTTAGAATTAAACCCAAAGAAGTGAGCAGTTGCTGAGTTATCTGCAAGTGTAACTTGAATTGGTCTGGGGACTGGCCTACTATGAGCCAGTTGTCCAGGTAAGGGAAAATGGCAATCCTCTGCCTACTTAGAAAAGCAACTACTACTGCCAGGCATTTTGTGAATACCCTTGGAGTAGAAGTGAGGCCAAAGGGCATTGCTCTGAACTGATAATGGCCTGAGGGCAGCTCGAACCTGAGGTACTTTCGAGTGGGAGCTTCTGACAAGAACATGGAAGTAGGCATCCTGAGGTCCAGGGAAACTAGCCAGTCCCTGGCCTTAGAGAGGTAGAATAATTCCCAGAGTCACCATTTTGAATTTTGGTTTTAAAAGGTGCTTGTTTAAGTATCTGAGATCCAGAATGGGCCACCATTCTCCTGTCTTTGGGGTAAGGAAGTACCTGGAATACAACCCTTTGCCCTGGTGTAGGGGTGGTGCCCTTTCCACAGCTCTGAGAGCTAGGAGGAGAGACCTCTGCCTCTAAGGCAAGTGCCTCTGATGGATTTGCAGGTGGAAAGATCTGGTTCTCATCTTTGGAAACTTTCTGAAGCTGAGAACCAGTCCCTGGCACTACTTCCAGGACCCATTTGTCTGATATCAGAGACTCCCAGTCCTGGACAAAGTAAGCCAGCCTGCCCCTACAGGTAGCTGAGAATCAGCCCTGGCAACCCCATCAGGGTGCCTGTTTGGCAGGGGCTTTGGGCTGAGGGTGGAAGCAAGTCTGCTTGTACCCGTCTGCCTCTCCCTCTAAAGAACCCCCTCTGGGCATAAGCAGAAGAGGAGGCATGGGGTTGGTAAAAAGGCCTATGAAAGGGCCTGCCCCTGCCCCTGGAAAGCTGCCTTTGAGGAGTGGCCTGCCTTTCCTGGGCCTGTGCACTCCTATAAGTGGTCCTATACTCGTCCATTTTCTTCATGTAATTCTCTGTTTGCTCCCTGAACAGAGAATTACACACAACAGGAAAATCCATGGCCTTAGTCTGGGTATCCTGTGACAGGCTAGTACATCTGAGCCAAGCCATTCTTCGAAGTGCCACAGATGTAACCATGACCCTAGAAGACACATCATTGGAGTCCACTGCAGCATGGAATTGCACCTTGGATGCCTCAATACCATCAGCAGCCACCTGCTCCAGCTCCTTGGCAAGCTGGCCAGGGACCTGTTTTGCTAGGGCCATAACAGTGTCCCTTCTGGATTTTTGATACCTAGCAGTATAGGCCATATAATTGGCCTGTCTGAGTCCCAAAGATGCTGCCATGTACTTTTTCTTTGCCATGGCATCAATCTTCCTGGAGTCCTTGTACGGGGGGTGTGAAGCCAATGGAATGTTTGCCTTATCACAGGCTGCAGCCTGCACTACCCCAACATGGCTGCATTGTTGTGTAAGGAACTCCATGTCAGAGTCTGACAATGTATACCTCTTGTCCATTCTCTTATCCACAGGAGGTATAGTGTTAAGTGTCTTCAAAATCTTAGATGTCTGTTTCCCAAAAGATTTGTGCAAGGGAATAGACAGCCTCCGAGACTCTGGGATATCCATCATTTCCACATAGTCAGGCTCCTCCTGGTCATCCACAGCTTCTTCCATAGGAAGCTGGAGGGTTTCAGCCACTTTTTTATAAAACATGAAATGGGAAGGGGACTCAGAAAGCCTAGGAGGAGAAACCCCTGAAGGTCTGTCTGGGGAGATGTCCGGACTTTCAATGGGCACATCCAGACTTTCAAATCCACATTCACTTTCCTCATACTCCTCTTCCTCCTCCTCCGGTTCATAAAACTCCTCTAACTCATACTCTTGAACCGGTGGAACCGGCCAAACCAAGCGCCTGCCTGATGGTGCCGGTTCAGTCGGAACCAGGGAAGCGACTGGACAATTTTGATCACTTTGGCTATCTCTTCAGCAGTTGGAGAGGAAAGTTTTGGCCCCACCAGCTGATTTTTCTTTTCTAGTTCTTTTAGCCAGAACCGATTCCTCAGAATCGGCTCTCCTTGCCGAAGAAGTCTCGCCCTGGTCAGAGGGCACTCCTTCTGGTTCGGTTGGAACCGAACGGGCTAACCATCGGTTCAACAGACTTTTGGCCTCCTTTCCCTGAGCCTACCAGCTCTCTTATCTAGAGTAGCTGGGGAAATTTTGCAAATCTGGCAGCCTGATTGAGTGGTCAAACCCCAGACAATAAACACAGGTGGTGTGGGGTCAGCCTTGACAAAGGCCCCACACACACTACAGTGTTGAAACCCAGTGGGTCTGGTTTTCTTTTGGTTTTCTCAGACATAGTGCCAGTCCTAACCAAACTTACCCTTTATGACAATCTGCCAGGCAAGACCGCTTATCGGTTCCCAACCGTGTCACGGGTGGAAGTGAAAAAAACGTAATCAAATCCTTTTTTAGAACACGATAAGAACACGGTAACACTCTAAAATACATAATTTAAGATTTTAAACAACTTGATCGGTTCAAGCCGAACCGATAAACCGTTTACAAGTTCCACACAGAATAGAATAAAATAAAACCTATCTAGTACTCACAATACCACAGACAGAGACTGAACCGACAGGTTACGGTTTAAATTCGGTCAAAAACCGAGAAAAGCGGTACTTTAACCGACAAATTGAACCAAGCAGCAGGAGAAATCTCCGGAGCGACTGTTCAGTGAGGCAGAGTAAAGAATCTGACGGTTTGAGTTTGAAGAACAACAGACAGAGTCTCAACCGAGCTCGAGCTCAGCATTCCATGCCTGGCATGGAAAGTTAACTCTTTCATCTCTGGGGCAGTTCGAAGGTTGGGACTCACTGCATATGTCAGAATATAGCAAGACTTCATGGTGTTTGAATGTATGTGCAGGAAGATGAGAAGATGTCTCAGGCAAGTTTATGAAAAAAACTAATTTACTAAAACTAAAAATAGTAAATAAATACAGTACATAAAACAGAACATATATACATAATGATTATGGTCAGAAAGAAAATGGAAAATTACAAAACAAAGCACCTTATAACTGAATTAACTAGTTCCAACTCAGTTTCAGTTGGTAAAGATTCACACTTGAATTACCAGTCTTGGCAGAAGTGGTCTCTCTTGGGTCCAGGAAACAAAGTGTTCCTTAGAAGTCCAGAACAAAAAGTGTCTCAGGCCCTTCAGTCAGTTTGGCAATATCAGAGTTAAAGTCCCACCCTCCTTGTGATGTCACAGCACATGAGGTCACTCTTAGCCCTTTAATTAATTTGTAACATGACCAGTGTGTAACCAAATGTGTCAGCTTACTGCCTGTTTGAAATCCACGAAGATAGCAATATTTTAATTATAACAAGACAATCTCTTCTTCCCATTACAACATGTTTTTTATGACAGGTCACAATATCCCTTTGATCTCTCAGGAAAACAGTCTGAAAACCACCTCTCTACATCGTGAGATTTTTGACATAGACTGACTAGGAAGCATTCTCCCTCCTGTCACCTCGTAAAAAGGCAATATTTTCACTTCAAAGCACCAACTCTCTGAGAACATGACTTTTATGATTTACACACAGGTTTTGTTAGGCATGTGTTAGTTTCTTTTGAAGTTAGCTGCTTCCTTCCACTCAGAGAGAACAGTACATTTTCAAAAATCTAATGTCCCAGGATGCCTTGTGCTGACTGCAATGTTTTTACAAGCAGAATTCAAAAACATATATTTATATCAAAATTAGATACACATAACAGGCAGACAGTGATTCCTGTTACACCACAACCTGCTATACTGAATTGCAGTCCCATCCTAAAAGCTTAGTGTCTTAAGAGAAGTTTGAAAGATCTTTCCCCTTGAATGGCACTGCTTAAACTGGGGAGTTGCTGCTGTCCAGAATCCTCATATACGCAGCATTCCAAAGAACTGAGCAGTGCCATTTCCTCTAGTAGGGTGGGGTGCACATTATACAGTTATAATTACTACCCACTGACAATGTAGAGCACTACAGAAAGACCAAATGGCCTTTTTCTACTGACTTCTTTGAATGTTTGTATGAGACCATTTCTGATGGACTATAACATTTGTAGCAACATACGGTCTGGTGGCTATGGACATAAGAAAAGTTGTCAAAGACAATTGTCATCTGAGTCTGGACAGGGACTTGGCATCAACTACCAGCACTGATCCCAGAATAACTTTCAGAAAGGAAAGAAGTAATGGGGACCAACTGGTCCACAGCAGCTTTACTAACAGACCAAAATGTTCACCTAGGCTTCCAAATAAACTATTGGATTTTTATGTGTGTTGGAAATGAATTACTTGTAAAAATTCAGCACAAAGCAATAGTTTAATAATACAGCCATACAGTGTAAGATGGAAGTGATAATAAATCAGTTTATTACATGTACTAGGAGTTTTGTTGTCTATGCCCTGTGGTGCTCCTGCAGCAGGGTCTACACAGGTGGCACAATGATGGCACTGAAACAGAGAATTCAGGAGCATCACGGGGCAAGGCCATCAAACTAATGGATCACCCAGTTGCCAGTCATATTCAGGAAGAACATCAGGACAGCAACTACTACTTTTATTACATGGGTATAGAGACAATTACATTGAGAACACCAACACCAGGAAGTTTTTCTTCACAGGAAGAGTAGTGGTTGCCTGGAACAGCCTGCCCCAAGAAGCTGTGGGGTCAACACTGTGGGGATTCAAGAATGCATGGGATAGACACAAGAGGCCCTGACTACAAAGGGCAGCTAGAGTGTCAAAATAGGTCCAAAACAGATGGGCAGACTAGATGGACCTAGTGGTCTCTTTCTGCTGTCAACTTCTATGTTTCTATTGAATCGGGGGTAGAACACGAATACTGCTACAGAAGGAATTCCAGTGGATTTTCTACTGAAATAATTGAAGTCATTATGGATTGGAGTCATTCTTGTGGAATGGAATGATTTCTCTTAGCATTCGTAGGCAATATGGCACAGCATAAACAGATTTAGGAGTTTTTAGAGATATACATTTAGTGCAGGGAAGAAAACAATACTCACCGTAGTAATAGTTCTTCTTAAGGGATCACTCGCTATATTTAAACTTTATGCAGTCATCTCAGCCAGAAATGATGTCCCAGAGATAGAAGCTATGCAAATGTTAGAATTTGGAATGTGGGTTTAAACTCTGCATCTGCACTCCACTCTGGCCATTGCTCAGATCTATGTCCAGGCCAGAGTAGAGCAGCACCACAGTCGAGCAGCGGCTATTGAAGCTAGCAAAAAGATTTTTTAGAAAAATATTTATAGAGTTCTTGAAACATCAAACAAATTGCAGCAGACTTGTGAAATTTTACCATATAAACAATAACAACAAGCTTACAATTGTAGAAACTGCAATTGTAATGCTCAAGCAACCACAATGAAAAAAGGAACTGATTCTTGTGTGAACCTATTTCAGATTCTGGAAGGGGAGGCAGGGCTAGGGAGTGTGTAAACATAGTGAGTGAATGATTCCTTAAGAAGAAACAACATTACTATGGCGAGTCATTTTTTCTTCCGACCTCCGGAATCACTCACTTAATGTTTACACTTCATGCAGACTCAGTAGCAGTACCCTTGGGAAGTTGGGTCCAGAACCTAATATGAAAAAGGTTCTGCAGGACAGCAGTTCCAAAGCTGGCATCCCTTCTGCACTGTGTGTCCAAACAGTTGTGCTTTGTGAGGGTGTGTGCTGTTTTCCAGGCAGCTGCTTTGCTAATGTCTAACAATGGAACAATCTCCTTGAGTATGTCACAGAGGCAGAGGTACCCCTTGTAAAGTGTGCCTTTAAGCCTCCTGGTGCCATTTTTCCAACTTTTTTTATAGCAGAACTGAATGCAAGTGACTATACAGCTAGAGATAGATCTCTTTGTAGTTGGTTTGCCTTTGCCTGCCTCACAATAGGTAACAAAAAGCAGGGTACTGTGGGATCTGACATTTTTTGTCCTGTCCATATAGATAGACAGCATTTGCTTTAGGTCCAGGCTATGTAACATTTTCTCACCTGGACTGGAATACTCTGGATAGATTACAGGGAGGGTTACTGGCTGATTCAGGTGGAATTCAGATACCACCTTAGAAAGCAATTTTCTGTAGGTTCTAAGAACTACTTTATCCCCGTGGGAATTATGTAATTTTGGCTTTGTCCATATGGCTTGCAATTCACTTAC
Organism: Neoceratodus forsteri; assembly: GCA_016271365.2. NCBI lineage: Eukaryota > Metazoa > Chordata > Ceratodontiformes > Ceratodontidae > Neoceratodus > Neoceratodus forsteri. The sequence continues at coordinate 674,873,565 of CM028131.1, read as the reverse complement.
CCTCCCAGCAGAGGTCATTGCAACCAGGAATATAGTTTTCCATGTGCCATACTTCAAGGTCAGCAGTTTCCACAGGCTCCAAGGGAGTCTCTATAAGCTGGGAAATGCATATGTTGATATCCCAGGATGGGACAGGGTCCCTCACTGGTGGGTACATGGATTAGGCCTTTAAAAACCTTTTGAAAATGGGTTGTGAGGCTAAAACTTTCTTGCTAGCTGATACATATGCTGATACTGCTGTTAAAAAGCTAGTGTACTGCCTAAAATTAATATTTGTATTTAAAAGCAATCAACTATTACCTTTTATATCTGAGGTGCTTTTCTTTTCCTTTGGGTAATTAGAAGAGGTTTTACCTGATGTTAGTAGGTGTGATCTGTAGAACAGCACTCTGCTTGGCAGCTGACATATCTAGTTGTATCTTCCCCACTGCATCATCAGCATTGTGACCTCACTCACTGTGACATCACAGCTACTCAGGAAGAGCCACTCAGTAGCTGCCAGGTCAATCACCAATGATGACACAGTCAGTGAAGTCACAGTGCTGATGATGTATTGGGGATCTAGAATAAGATATGTCAGCTGCCAAGTGCTGTTCAGACCTCCATCTTAATACTGTCACATAGTAAACTTTCTAATGAGCAAACAGAAAAGAAAAATACTTCAGAAATAAAAGTTGTGACTGACAACTTCTTCAAAATTTGTAATATTCCTGTCTGCTCTTTTGGTTCTACTAGCTCTTTAAGTGCACCTTTAAAGCCGAAGGCTGTAGGCCTAAAGACTGTAAGTGTACTAGGTATTGCAGAATTATTAGGCAACCCTGACACTTTTGAGTTTATTTTTGGGGGGGCACACCCATAAGAAACCATTTTTCATTTAAAGCAATAAACTTTACTGGTAGTGGGATTCCTTGAAACCATAAGCACCTTCAATATTACTTCTGAGAGGTACAATCCGGAAAATTCTAACTCCTCAAGAACCATGCCCTCAGGCACCGGGTCCTGGGATTCGGGAATGTTATTCTGCCCTGGGACAGGTCAACAGATTGTGCGGGTGGCAGGCCGATTAGATTCTTATCAGACGGACCAGGAGCATTGAATACTGGGCTGTCATCCCAGACTGGAGCTACCATGATCATTGTTGTAGGTTCCCTCCGTGTTTCAGGAGTACTTCCTGAATGAATGGAAATGGTGGGAGGCATGCAGAAATTTCCCTGTTCAGCCCAATATGAAGGCATCCTTTGGGACTGTTCCTCTGGCTGGTGGGCTGCAACAAACGGTGGGAGCTGACAGTTCTCCCAAGGTGCAAACAGGTCTATACTGGGAGTGCCCCACCTTCTGAACATTGTGGCGGACCTGCTGCTTTAAGGCCATTCGTGATTTTCCAGACTGATTCTGCTTAGGGAATCTGCGAGAACACTGTCTTTGCCTGGCAGATGCGCTGCAAATGTTTGTTTCTAAGGAATTTGCCAGGTCCCAGATTCTCGTTGCCTCTGTACACAGTTTTGACAATCTTGTTCCTCCCTGCTCATTAATGTAGTACATTGCTGTAGTGTCATCTTTGCTGATTTGGACAGTCAGACCCTGTGGCTAGGAGGAGAAAGATTGCCTTGGTAGCAGTACTGCTCTGAGATCCAGAAGGCTTATGTGTTCTTGTGACTCCTCTGGGCTCCCTGTGCCAATTACTGGAGGTCCTGCAGGTGGGTGCCCCACCTCAGGAGTAAGAGCATCCATAGTAAGAATACGTGCTGGTTATTGCTGAAGGAAGGGAATGCACTGTCTGAGTTTGCTTTCTTCCTTCCACTAGTGATTTTGTCACTGGCACTACTTGTGAAAGTGGATCCCATCATTCACACTAGTTGTCCCTTAAAGGTAAAAGAAAACAGTTGTTACACCTCTAGACATCCTCCAGTTGTTATTTTATTGCTTACCCAGTATTCTGATATGTTTTTGACATTTTTTGTTACATTCATAATCTAATTTTGTTGCCTTTGTAACTACCCTGAATACCTCTCTCCTCAGCAATTGCTGCTCTCTCTTTTCATACTGCCTGAACATTCTATGACATAAGAAACTCCCATTCCGGGCTATTCAGATGAATAGCATGGAATGGGAGTTAATGTCTGAGAATGTCTTAGAAATATGAAAACCAAGAGCAGTAGCTGATGAGGAGAGCGGAACTCTATGTAGATCTGAGGGAACCCCAAACTAGTTTTTTTCATCAAAACATATTAGAATATATAACTGGCATTGAAAGGAAGATGGAAGGGCAGTTTATTATTTAAAAATAATTTCCTGTCTCCTTTAAGTGGTATTGTATATCTCTCATCTGGAACCTGGCCCATGGAACCACAGCTGTGGATGTTGACATGTGCCCTAGTAACTGTAGGAAGTCTTTTGCAGGTCTTGGCTGATACGTGTCAGGTTGATACGTGTTAACCATGGAGCCTATAGCTCAGTGGTTAGAGCACTGGGACAGTATTCTGGGGGTCTGGAATCAATTCCCAGTAGGTCACTTTCTTTCTTTCTTACCACAATTTGTGATCTAAATTGCTTAGCAGTGGCTAATACTGCACTAAAACAGCTAATTGTCATTGTGACTGTTCCGAGTTGCAGGATTTGCAATTCCTGAGAAAGGAAGTATGTCTTGGAAGAATCAGGTTAAACCATGTGAGCCTACAGCTCAATGGTTGAAAGCACTGGACAGTATTCAGGGGCTTGGGTTCAATTCCTTGTAGGTCATATTCTTTTTTCTCACTAAAATTGTGATCTAAATTGCTTAGCAGTGGCTAATACTGCACCAAAAACATCTAATTGTCATCACAACTGTTCCTAGTTCCAGTATTTGCAATACCTAAAAAAGGAAGTGTGTCCGGGAAGAGTCAGGTCAAACCACATGAGCCTATAGTTCAGTGGTTAGAGCACTGGGACGGTATTACGGGGGCCTGGGTTCCATTCCCAGTAGGTCACATTCTTTCTTTCTCACCACAATTTGTAATTTAAATTGCTTAGCTGTTGCTAATACTGCACCAAAAACATCTAATTGTCATCCTGAACTGCTATGAAAAACTTCTATTGCTATTGAAGATGTAACTCTGGCCTGTGGGAGAAAGCTCTCTCCCTGCAGGGTGTTTAGCTCTGCTCCTATAAAGTTCAGTAATTGAACAGGCTTTAGCTGGGACTTCTGCAGGTTTATCAAAAATCCTAGGTTCTCCAAGGTACTTTTTACCAAATGAATGGATACCCTTGCCTCTTGTTCTGTTTTCCATGAGACTAGCTAGTCATCCAGGTAGGGAAAAACCACCATATCTTGTTTTCTCAGATGTGCTGCTACCACAGTGAGGCACTCTGTGAAAACCCCTGGAGCTGAGGTGAGACCAAATGGGAAAGTTGTGAACTGGTATTGGCAGTTCCCAGCTTAAATCTGAGGTATTTTCCATTAGACTGACTGGGATATGAAAACAGGCATCTTTCAGATCCAGGGATGCCTGCTGATGACCTTTTTGTGAAGATGGTATCATTGTTCTAGTGTGACCATCTTGATTTTTTCTTTTTTCAAATGTTTACCCATTCCAGGGAATAGTGTGCCAGTCTTCCTCCCACTGGCAATAGGTTGGCGACCTAGGCAACATTGTCAGGGGTTTTGTTTTGGCTGGGGCTTAAGCACTGAAGCTAGAGCACTATGCCTGAAGCCTTTTCCCCTTCCAATATAGTAACTTTTCCCAACTGGTACTCATAGGGATCATAAAGACACAGGCTCTTGGAAGTATCCCTTGCCTCTGCCTCCCTTCTGTATGACCTGCAGGAAGCAGAGGCCATTTCCTTCTCATTGTTACTTTTGAAAGTGGTTTTGTATTCATCTACTTTTTTCATGTAGGCCTCTGGTTTGTCACCAAAGAAAAATTACTCACCTGTAGTAATCTTGTTTCTTCCCAGGGATCCACTAATATTATTACTCTTTGAAGTGCCCCTTTAAGTCAGCACTGCCCGAATAAACAGAATACTATACTAATTATGGAATGTTTACTTGTGCATTCATTTTCAAACACCCTATTCTAACTGCCTGGATTCCACCTCAGATTTCTGTGAAGCCTGCAAAGAGGCCATAGTAAAGATATGTATAAATAAAACAATGAATTATTTTAAATTAATGGCCAACAGGGCCATAAAAAGTAATAGGCCAAGAAAGGGCCAAGAAAACATGAAGAATGAGTTCTCTTTTCTGAGCCAGATGCACCCTTAGAAAAGAACCTAGTAGTTAAGTATTGAGGAATGTGCCAACAAATGACATACCATCATACTGAGACATCTCAGCTGTACAGAGTAATTTTCTGAGATTCTAAGGGGAGGACCAGGGCAGAGTAATAATATTAGTGGATCCCTGGGATGAAACAAGATTACTACAGGTGAGTGATTTTTTTCTTCTAACCCCAATAATCCACTAATATTATTACTCTTTGCAGACTATGTAGCAGTACCACCAGGAGGTGGGCAGAATCTATTTAGGAAAAAGACTGCTAAACAGCCCTTCCAAAATTGGCATCACTCCTGTCCTGGGTATTCAGGTTGTAATGCTTAGTAAAGGTGTGGACTGATCTCCAGGTAGCTGCTTTACAAATCTCCAGACAAGGAACATCTCTGGCAGCTGCAATGGTGGCAGCTGTGCCCTTAATGGAATGGGCCTAAAACCTGAAGGAGGGACCTTGCATACCTTTGTGTAGCAAAACTGAATACATTGGACTATCCTTTGAGAAATAGTCCTCTTTGAAGCAGGAGATCCTTACCTACTTCCCCAAAGGTAAGAGCAATTGTTGCCTGTCCTGACTATGAGCCTTAGTATTGGCTATATAGTAGCTCAATGCTCTCTTCACATCAAACTATGCAGCCTACACTCACCAGAACTGGCGTGTGCTGTAAAAAACACTAGTAAGGTAATAGACTGATTTAAATGAAGTCAGAGACTACTTTGGGAAGGAATTTTCCGTTAGTTCTCAACACTACCTTATCATTGTGGAAAGAAATATAGTCATTTTCTACACATAGGGCTTGTAACTCACTTATCCTCCTGTCAGAGGTGAGTACCACAAGGAAAACTACCTTCCAGGTGAGGTATTTTAGCTCTGCAGTAGCCATGGGCTCAAATGGTGGAAGCATAAGCTGGGCAATACAAATGTTGAGGTCCCAAGCTGGCACTGGTTACCTATGTGGGGGAAACAGATGTAAAAGGCCCTTAAAGAACCTTCTAAATATTGGGTTCAAGGCTATTGATACTCCTTTCCCTGCAGAGAGGTAGGCTGAAAGTGAAGCAAGATGAACATTTAGGGTTGAATGTTGCAACCCTAGAGAATGCAGATGGGACAAATAATCTAGAATGATTGGAATGCCAATCTGTGCTGGGGCTAGGCCCTTTCCTGTACACCAGATAGAAAATCTTTTCCATTTTTAAGCATAAGTTTTCTTAGCAGAAGGCTTTCTATTACTTCTAAGGACTTCTAAAACTGTTTGAGAGTATTGGGAGTCTGGATACTCTAAGTCCTCAAGAACCAAGCTTTGGGTCTGAGAGACCTGAGATTGGGGTATACCACCCTGCCTTGGAAGAAAGTCAGCAGATTGTACCTCTGAGGGAGGTAGATTGGTTCGCTCACTGACATTGAGAGTAACAGGGAGTACCAAGGCTGCCTTTGCCAGTCTGGTGCTATCAGGATCATTGAGGCTGGTTGTGACCAGAGCTTGATGAGTACTCTGAGAATCAAGGGAAAAGGAGGAAAGGCATAAAGGTATTTTCCTGTCCAATCGAGGATCAGGGCATCCACTGGGACAGTTCCCTTTACTGGTGCCCTGCAGCAATAAAGGGGTAAATGGTGATCCTGGTGTGAAGCAAAAAGGTCTAGCTCTGGGGTTCCCCACAGCCTGAATAGAACTTGCAATACCTGGCTGTTCAGTGCCCATTCATGATGGGACTGGTTTATCCTGCTCAAGGTAGCTGCCAGTGTACTGTCCTTCCCTGACAGATGAATTGTCTGTAGTGAGGCATTTATGGAGTAAATGAGATTCCATATTTTCATTGCCTCTGTACATAGAGGAATGGATCTTGTCCCTCCTTGTTTGTTGATGTAGTACACTGTAGTGGTGTTGTCTGTTCTGACCTGAACCACTTTTCCCTGTATGAGATGAGCGAAAGCCTGAATGGCTAAGTACACTGCTCTTAACTCTAAGAGATTTATGTGTAGGAGTGACTCTGCAGCACTCCAAGACCTGTGAACTGTGTGGTCCCCCAGGTAGGCACCCCACCCTAGGAGGGAGGCATCTGTTGTGAGCACCAAGAAGGGGGGTTCTTGTAAGAAAGAAACACCTTCCCTTAAGTTGTCTGGATCTTTCCACCATTGTAAGGCCTGTAGAAGAGTTTTTGTCACAGGGATTAGCTTTGAAAGTGGATCTCGTCTCTGGGACAAATGGGCCCTGAGGTGAAACTGAATGACCCTCATTTGAAATCTGGCACCCATGACTGTGACGGTTGCTGCAGCCATGTGCCCGAGCAGCTGTAAAAACTGAGTTGCTGGTTTTGGCCTGCCTGGGACAACTGAGTTTGCTAGCAGCCTGTACTCTTTCCAAAGGAAGGAAGGCCTTTCCCAGAATTGTATTGAGTTCTGCCCCTATGAACTGAAATACTTGGACTGGGGTGAGAACTAATTTATTGAGGTTTAGAAGAAATCCCAGGGAGGAGAGAACACTTTGAGCTAGCAATAGGTGTTCTGACACTTGTTGTTGGGATTGTCCTACAATCAGACAGTCGTCCAGATAAGGAAAAACTGTGACACCCAGTTTTCTGAGATGTACCACTACTACTGCTATGCACTTTGTGAACACTCTTGGGGCAGAGGTAAGGCCGAAGGGAAGTGTTGAGAACTGGTAATGGCCTGAGGGGAGAGTGAACCTGAGATACCTTCTGTGTGATTCTCTGACAGGGATGTGAAAGTAAGCATCTTTTAGATCTAGAGAGGCCAACCAGTCCCCTTTTTGTAATGTTGGCAGAATTATTGCCATTGTTGTCATTTTGAATTTGGGTTTGACCAAAAACTTGTTTAGGCCTCCGAGGGCTAGGATAGGCCACCACTCTCCAGTATTTTTTGTTGTTAAGAAGTATCTGGAGTAAAACCCTTGCCCTCTTTGACTGAATGGAACAGGTTCGACTACTTTCATCAATAGTAAGTTCTTTACCTCCTGCTCCAACAGATCTCTTTGTGATGGAGGAACTGATGCAAAAATTTTACTCTTAGAGGGGGAAGGGTTTTGAAACACAGGGAGAGACCCTGACTCACTATTTTCAGGACCCACTTGTCTGATGTTATTTTTAACCAGTCCTGGAAATAGTGGGAAAGCCTGCCCCCTACTGAATGTGGAGAGGCAGCCTGAAGGGAAGAGTCAGGGATTCTGCTTTTGCTGTCACTGAGGTTGGGTAGAATGGGACCCTCTGTGGGAGCACCTTCTGCCCCTGGCCCTGTAGAAACCTGCCTGCTGGGGTTGGTTCAGTGTCTGCAGAGCAGCTTGCACTTGAAAGAAAGGTCTTCTAAATGAAGACCTGCCCTGCCTCCCCTAGAATAAGAAGTGGAGGGAGAAGGTTTATCTCTGGTGGAATTACTTCTGAAAGCAGCCTTGTATTCATCAACTTTCTTCATGTAGGCTTCAGTCTGTGCACCAAACAGGGAATGGCCCTCAACTGGGAAATCCATTGCTTTGTTTTGAGTGTCCTGGGTGAGGTTAGTAGCCCTCAGCCAGGCAGATCTTCTCATAACTATGGTGCCAGCCAACCATCTGGCCGCAGTGTCATTTGTGTCTGCTGACATCTGGAATTGGTATTTGGAAGCCTTCAAACCCAATTTGGCTGTCTCCAATAAATCAGAAATGGTGAGAGAGGGATTTTCCTCTGCATTATCCAGCACAGACTGCCATAAAGCCTTTTGGTAGAGAGTAGCATAGGCCTGATAAGAGGCCTGCCTGATAGCCAGGGATGCTGAGAGGTACCCCCTCTTAGCCATACTGTCCACTTTTCTGGAATCTTTTTCAGGTGGGTGAGAAGACAAGGGGGTTTGGCCTTCTTGCAGGCATCTGGTGTACAATGCCCTGATGATCTGGGTGGCTGAATAAAAAGTCAGCACCAGAACTCTCGAGTTGGTATTTTTTGTCACATTTTTTATCAATGGGTGTGACAGTCTGAGGAGCTTTTAAAATTTCCAGAATGTCTTTTCTGAAAAATGTATACAGAGGAAGTAGAATTCTCTTTAAGGGTGTTAAGCTCATCAGTTCCATATATTGAACCTCTTCTTCATCCTGTACCTCCTCAATTGTCTGGAGGTCCAGTGTTTCCACCATTTTCTTGATAAAAGAAAAATGAGAGGAAAAATCCTCTGAAGTTCTAGGAGGGGAACCAAAATCTTGCTCCGGTGACACCTCAGGTTCTATTCCTTCCTCCTCCTCATCATCATCAACTTCACCACCCATAGTGGAAACAGGCACCGGGGGGGGGGGGTGGTAGCAGCAGCAGCAAAAGTTTTTTCAGATAGAGCAGTTACAGGCTGCTGGGGAAGGAGCAATCCCCGTAGCACCTGTAACAAAGCCAGAGCTTGTGTAATATCAGCAGGAGAGGGTGTATGTGCAGGCACCTGAGGGACCCCTTGCAGCATTTCAGCCGGGGTATCAGTGTGCTTACTTTTTCTTAGTTTCTTGGCAGGCACCAGAGAGTCAGCTGGCTGATTGCCTCTCTTACTAGAGCTCTCACCCATATCAGGGGTGGATTTGGAGACTCTAGAAGGAATTGCCACATGTTTTGAGGGGGTGGACTGGTCAGAGTCCAGGGACCCCTCTTCAAGTCTTCTCTTAAGTATCTCCCTGCACTTCTCCACAGTTTTTTCAGGGAAAAACTTGCAAATGTCACAATCTTCACTGAAATGCTTAACACCAAGGCAGAGCAGACAAAGGTCATTTTTGTCAGCTCTTGCAAATACCTCTGCACATGTAATACAGTTTTTAAACCCTGTAGGTCTTGTGTTCTTTTTAGGTTTTTCCATAATAGAAAACATGACTCAAAACAGCTAAAAAAAAATAAAGATTTTAAGATTTTGCAGTGGTTTAAAAGAAAAAACGATCGGTTCAGAAACCGACAATTTAAAACGTAACCACGGTTCCGATCGGTTCGGGAATGAATCGCTAGCTGAACCGGAGCAACTACTCGGTTCAAATAAGAAATAAAGTGTTTTGATAGAGAAAACACCCGGAAACTTAACTAAAAGTTCCCTTTTAATTTACTAAAAGTCGGTTCTCCTCGGTTCAAAGGAACCACGGAGTACCAATAAAAACCTAAAATTTATCTATGAGGTAAAATTACTAAATAACAATAAGAATAAGGCAGTAATGAAAGAAATTAGACAAAATACTTACGTTTTTGTTCTTATGCACAATTTAGATGATCTTGATAGAGAGATCTCCAGGCGTCTGAACTTTGCAGCAGAGACAGAAAAATCTGAGGTAGAATCCAGGCAGTTAGAATAGGGCAGTTTGAAAATGAATGCACGAGCTAAACATTCCATAATTAGCATAGCATTCCATTTGGCTCTGGGGCAGTGCTGACTTAAAGGGGCACTGAAAAGAGTAATAATATTATTGGATTCCCCAGCTGGTCGGCCCCCATCTGACCGACCCCCCCCCCAGCCCCGTCCCCTGGAATTAACGGCTCTTACCTGCCCGGCCTAGGAGTGGCACCTGTGGGGGATCGGTCTTCACCCTGCCGGCTGGCATTTTCCACTGAATTTTACCCTGGAGGCCCCAGGAGTCAGCCTACATGCGTGTGTATGCGCATCGCCAAACAGCCCTGGTCACATCCTCTTTCCCCCAACCCTTCGCCCACTGCCTAGGCCCCCTCCGGTCCAAGCTTCCTCCAGCCTCCACTGGGGGTCGCCCAACAGCCGAGGGACACCGCATTTCCTCCCCAGAGAGGAGAGCTTGCCTGTCGGCAGCTCAATCCAGCTCCACCCCCCATGCCGACTTCCGATGCTCCAGGCTTGTTCCTGACCCTGGGTCGCCAGCATGGGTCGAGGTGAGGCACCAGCACCTTAGCCCTGTACACCACCTGGTCTGCTTTTTTTTTTTTTTGAAGACTGCAGCTGAAGTGGGTGCAGCCATGATTTATGCCATGACCTTTTTAAGTGGTTTATGTATGGGAAGTAACAGCCTTCTTGATGGAGCTACTTCCAGGATGTCCATAAAATCAGCATCCTCTTCATTCCCCTTGTTTCTAGTGGGGGATGTTGAGGGTATCAACCATTTGTCTGACAAATGAGGAAAAAGATGAGTGATACTCAATTTGCCTTGGAGGAGATTCAAAATCTTGCTTAGGTGTGCCTTCCAACTCCATGGGGTCGCCTTCTTCCATATGCATGTAATAGTCTTCTTCCTTCTTGTCTTCTGTAGGCAGATAGGTTGGAGTCTGAGCTGGGAGTGGGAGGGTGTGTGTGTGTGGTGGTGGTAGGTATTTTATTGAAAGTTCCCATGGCCTGGACCAGCTGGAAAAATTGGCACATTTTTGATATGTCCTCAGATGAGGGCATCTTTTCTGTGCCATCTGCCTGCTCCATTCTCTGTGCAGGAGGAGTGGTAGCAACATTATGTTCTTTCATTTTATTTTAGCAGACACTGTTTCCAGTGCCTTTAGGCACTTTGATTTTTGTCATCATTGGATTCAGGGTTCCCCCTTTCAGACACCCTGATATCCTAACTGTTCTCACCAAACCTTTCTGATGGCTGTGCAGCTTTATCTCTTTCTTTTTTCTTGTCACCTTTGGCATTATTTGCTGCTGTACATGAGGAGATGGACCCTTCAGAAGCATGCTTTCCACCATTGTTGGGACGACCCTTGGAGTCTTTTTATTATTTTTAGGTAACACAGAGGCAGGATGAGAAGGCATCGTCTTATTAAAATGTTTACCCTTTTAAATGAGGTTTTGGACAAAACACATGACAGGATTTACATATTATAAAGTTGTGTTGTGGACCTAAACCCTTTAAACAAAGCTCGTGACTTTCTGCCCTTCCCAGGAGCTGACAGCTGAAAATATTTTTTACAATTTTTTGATGGTCCACAAGATCTCTCTGACATACCAATTAGCGAGAACCTTGAAATAATCAAAGTGATTCCCAACAAATGATGCAGTACAAGTGCCTAATAGCAAAAAACAGCTCTTGTGCTGATGAAACTGTGCCAAATATCAAACTGCTGCTCAAAGGTCAAATCACGGCTCCTGTAATAGGAACCGATTATTTATTTAACCAGGTATAGCACACTAAGCTGAAAGCTTTTTTATAGGAGCGACCTGGAAGCACAAGGAGGTTAAGTGACTTGCTCAGGGTCACACAGTATGCAAGTGGAAGCTGTAGGATTCAAACCCAGGTCTGGTCTGCTGGATGTCACCAAATTTGCAGCTCAGAGCCTTAGACCACTGCGCTATACTGCCTCTATATTAATTAAGGTGAAAGGACACAGACAGAAATGGAAAGTGAAGACACTCTGTTCACTCTGTAAATTGGACAGCTAAAAGTAGTACACTAACTTTAGCAAAAACTAATGTGGTTTTCTAGCAAAGGTAGTCAAAAATAGTCATGGTAGCCAAGTAGGATATTCTCTGGTTCCTGGGACTCAAACGGGAACCGGAGAAACCTTGATTTACTGATAACTTTTTCTAAACACAGAGTACTAGAGAAAAACTGACTAAAGTACACTTTTTGATGTAACTACAAAATAAGAACCTGACTGGAGAACCAGCCATTACTGGAGTTTACTACGGGTGACTGCTATCTTCAGGCAGAGAAACAGATTTGAGGAATGGCCAGGGTGGAGCACAGATCGGAGTTTGAAACTACATTCAGATTCTAAAATTTGCATAGGCTCTGTCTCTGGGAGTCACTCTCAGCCAAGATGACTACATATAGTGTAAACAGTAAGTGAGTGATTCCTGGGGTTAGAACCTCTTGAGGTTAGAACAATCCTTAAATGTATTTCAATAGGGAAAGTTGGTTTTCCATATTGTCGGGGTCTAATATGTCCCTAGCACAGGTTGTTTGTTTTTCCATCTGTTTTTCTTTTGCATTTTAGTTCCATTATTGTGTCTTATATTATCCTTTGCGCCTCCATAACCTCCCTCCCTTTTTCGTCACCTGTTATTCCATTTTGCCACCTTTCCATGGCCCTTCCTGTATCTGCTGTTAGCATTTGTAGGCAATATGGTACAGAATAAACAGATTTAGGAGTTTTTAAGAGACATGTATTTAGCACAGGAAAACACCCTTATATGTATTTTCAATAGGGAAAGTTGGTTTCCCATATTTCCGGTGTCTAATATGTCCCTAGCACAGGTTATTTGTTTTTCCATCTGATTTTCCTCTGAGTTTTAGTTCCATTGTTGTATCTTACATTATCCTTTGTGTCCTCAATAACCTCCCTTCCTCCTTTTTTTTCCTGACCCCCTCCTTCTTTCATCCCCTTTTATTCCATTTTGCCACCTCTTCATGGCCCTTTGTGTACCATTGCAATTACAACCTTATTTGTCATTTATTAGATATTTTGTTTAATTTTTCATTTATACATCTAATTTAGGCCAGAAATGGATGCACAACAGAAAAGTGATAGAATCAAGCTCGCTGAGGGAAGCTACTGAATCATGCACCAGGACTCTGTGCAAAAGAGACTGGCTAGGAGGCCATGCTGGCTGAACAGGAGGTGTTGAAGGGGTAAGGGCAAAGAAGGCTGCTTTAGGAGATTCAAGAAGTCTGGCAGGGAGGAGGATAGGGAGCTGATGCGAGGGAAGTCCAAGGAGGTAACCAACCTTGTCAGGGCAGCCAAGGCCTATAGGGAACTGAGGCTGGCTCAAGGCATCAGGGAAGGGGAGAAGAACTTTTTCAGATACATAAGGGAGAAAAGGAGCTGTAGGGATCAGATAGTGAGGATTAAGAAGGATGGGGGGTGGGTGGAGAAGAGGACGAAACAGGCAGAAGCTCTAAATGAGTACTTCTGCTCTGTGTTCACAAACAAGAAGGACAGTCCACTACCTCCGTGGATGGGGAAGGTGGGCAAGGGGGGAGAGGAGTAACTGATGGGATGATTATGGTGAGTAGGGTACTGGAGGGGCTGAAGGCACTAAGTGTGGCTAAGGCACCAGGTCCTGATGGTATTCACCCCAGGGTGTTGAGGGAGATGGCAGATGTATTGGCTGGGCCACTGGCGGGCCTGTTTGATACCTCCCTGGACACAGGATGCATCCCACAAGATTGGAGGGAGGTTCATGTTATGCCCATCCACAAGAGTGTCCCAAAGGAAGAACCTGGCAACTACAGACCTGTAAGCCTCACTTCCATTGTTGGTAAACTTATGGAAGCAATCCTAAAGGAGCATCTGGTGACCTTTCTGGAGGAAAATGGATTACAGGATGATCAGCAGCATGGGCTTATCTCAAGAAGATCATGCCAGACCAACCTGATAGAGTACTATGACTGGGTAACAAAGGAGCTGGATCAGGGCCATACAGTGGCTGTCCTGTATTGGACTTCATCAAGGCCTTTGATTCCGTGCCTCATGGGAGGCTGGGGAAAACTGGAATATGTGGGGTAGGGCCAAAGATGGCAAAATGGATCAGGAACTGGCTAAAGGGGGCAGCAGTGGGTAATAGTGGAGGTAGCTCTCTTCCCTAGGGAAGTGACAAGTAGAGTGCTGCAGGGCTCTGTGCTGGGCCAGTGCTGTTCAGGTTGTTCATATCTGATATCTCACTACGGAGTTAGAGCAGGATCAGCCTGTTAGTGGATGATACTAAGATGGGAGCAGTAGTGGATGACGGAGAAGGGTGGCAGGGGCTACAGGAAGATCTGACCAAACTGGAGGAGTGGTCAGTGAAGTGGCAGTTAGGTTCAATGCAAAGAAGTGCAAGGTTTTGCACTTTGGAGCAAAGAACCCAGGAAGGGACTATTGGTTGGGGGGAGTTCGGTTAGGGGTCACCAATGAAAAGAACGACCTAGGGGTGCTCGTAACGGGGAACATGAGTAGCTCAGCTCAGCTCAGTGTAAGAAGGCAACAGTCAAGGCTAACAAGATGCTGGGGTGCTATGGGGTATCTCAACTAGGCATAGGGATGTGCTCCTGCCACTATACAGGTCATTGGTTAGGCCGCACTTGGAGTATTGTGTACAGTACTGGCACCCTTATCTTAGGAAGGATATCAGGCTGCTGGAGGGGGTGCAGCGCAGGGCAATGAAAATGATTCAAGGGCTGGAAGGCAGGACCTACAAGGACAGACTGAACAAGTTAGGCTTGTACACCCTGGAGGAGAGGAGAGATCAGGGGTATCAACGAGACGGGCACATAAGGGTTGTTTTGGCTGAGGAGAGGAAGGGAGACATGAGGGCATGGGCTAAGGTTGGAAGGTGGTAGGTTTAGGAGAGAGATGAGGAGGCATTATTTCACAGACAGAGTGGTGAGAAAATGGAACACATTGCCAGAGAAGGTGGTTTCCTGCAGGACAGCAGGCAGCTTTAAAGGGCATGGGACAGGGTGTGTGGGGGTTAAAGGGGGTGAGGGATGGGGCAGCTGCAGTTCAGAGGTGCTAGCTGCACAATCAGGCAGACTTGATGAAGACACTTGGCCTGTTTCTGCTGGCAGATTCGTATGTTCATACGTATGTTTAGAAGAATGCCTCTCTCCCAGTTACGAGATCATATTTGATCATAAATGTCCAAATGCGCATTCATGGACATGTAGTATTTTGAATATAACAGCAGTAGAAAACTGTTTATGTACAGTGCAACCCCATTTATCCGAACTGCCTGAGGGCCATCCAATCAGTTTGGATAAACAGGAGATCAGATTAATGGGAGTTCAGTTATAGTGAATGGCAAGCAAGCGATAGCAAGACACAGCAAAGATAAAACAATCTTTTATTGAGAAAGAACATTAAGATCTATAGAATAGAACTGAAATGGCAAGAAACTGAAAAGAAGGCAAGCAAGCAAGCAAGACTCATTATTTGAAGTATTCAGTTAGACTGTTCTAAGCCAGCATATGACTTTTGTCGGACTCTCTGTCGCATAGCTCTCAGCAGCATGACCGGCACAAGATCACAATCCGGTTGACTCTCTGCATACTGTATGCACATAGTAAACAGTTGTTTCATCCTGCTGCACCATTTCACGGATTGCTTCATCTGAGAGGTTTTTGTGTCCCTGGTCCCCCACATCGCAATTCTCCCATTCAATAATCTCTTCAGCAGTTAGTGGGTTAGGCAT
Organism: Neoceratodus forsteri; assembly: GCA_016271365.2. Classification (NCBI taxonomy): domain Eukaryota; kingdom Metazoa; phylum Chordata; order Ceratodontiformes; family Ceratodontidae; genus Neoceratodus; species Neoceratodus forsteri. Next base: position 674,858,251 of record CM028131.1, on the reverse strand, counting down.
CAAAGCAGCCAGGGTTAGCAGGTCATCTGTAGAGTTTTCAGGGGATGTAAGATCATGCTGGTCTGGGCATGAATGGGTTTTTTTATGGGATGTTTGAACCCCACCTTTAATCCATGCTTTGTTTATTCTCTCAGGCTGCACAGCGTCCCATACTTCAGCAGACATGTACACTACATCCTTAAGTGACAGTGCCTTCATTATGTCACTTAGAGGCATCTGTTGGTTTTCCTCAGATAGCACTGACTGAAGCTGCTTTTTCCTGTGCCCACGTTTGAAAATTTCTAAGATGCCTTGCTTGCAGGGCTGTAGTTTACTGGAGGTATTTGCCAGGAGGAACATGCACTTAAGCAATCCATCCCTTGTCCTGACATCAGTGACTTTAGGATGGGCAGGGGAGTTATTGACAAGAAGAATGGCACGTAAAGGCAGACCTTTGGCACATAGATATTGCTTGACTTGCGTGACAAACTGGTCTGCGAACCACCTGCTGAAAATGCTGCTGTCCATCCAGGTACTGTGTTGTGCTTCATACTTCACTGGTAGTGCAGACATGTTGACATGTTTAAAACAGTCAGGTTGCTTTGACTTCCCAATCAGAACCAACTTCAGCTTATGGGCCCCGGCAGCATTCACACAGCCCAGAATGGTCACCTGGTATTTCGCCTTTTTAAAATCAGGTGTGTCTTTTTCTATGCCTTGTGCCAGTGTACAGTCAGGTAAACAGGGCCAGAAGAGCCCGGTCTCATCCGCGTTGTAGATTTGATCTGGGACGAGACCAGTGGCTAACTTCCTCTGCTGCGCTGAGCTGCTCCCCACAGAGCTGCAACTGGTGGATGCCATGCTACCACTTAAAGGGGTTGAGCCATCCCTCACTGGCAGCAAAGGGGACTGTGTTGCCAAGCCAATTGTGGAACATTAGTGCTTTTTTCTTTGAGAGGGGACCAGAAATTGGTGTCCCCTTCTCATGCTCCTATCTGAACCACATGTACACAGCAGAGTCCGCTGTTTATCTTTGCAGGACCACATATTTTTCCAATCCTCAGCACCTGATGCAGTCTCCATTGTTAAGGCAAACTCATGGAGTTTTTCTTTTGCTGCCTTGATGTCGCTAATGGTGGACTTACCCACTTTGTATTCACTGACAAGAACCACTGCTTGTTCCCCACTCTCGAGGTACTCTATGATCCGCAGCTTCTGTGCTACATTAAGCACAACTCACTTTCTCTTGCCTGCCATTCTCTGAAGCACAAGGTGAGTGTGAATGTGTTGTGTTTAAATGGGCTTGATGGTTTCACTCTACAGCAAATAGTAACAGGTACAAATCGGAGCTAAACGGGAATGAACAAGATTAATGATAAAAAAACAACAGTAGCCACTAGATGTTAATTGTGTGAATGCAGCACTTTTTTAAATGTTTTTCTTTGGTAACCAGGTGAGGCTCACTAGGCACAGGTGCCTGTTTTTAGGGGTGACCCAGGAGATTAAGTGACTTGCTCAGACAGTATGCAAGTGGAGGTTGTGGGAATCAAACCCATGTCTGTCTGCTGGATGTGCAAAGCTCATTCACAGCATGTTACTCTAACCTCCAGGCTATACTGCCAGCCTAGCACTTGTGTTAGGTGTGGAGGACATATGCAGAGGTTGTTAGGGAGGTTTGGATGAACGGGGGTTGGATAATCGGGGTTGGACTATACATTGTTATAATCATGAAACAGAGCCGCTTTGGGTATGCTGATATGCAAGTGTATCCACCTCATAAGCACAACATTTTTTCTTTAAAAATGGGTAATATGAACATTCTTCTACACTTTGTATTGCAAATAGTATTGGTGTGCACTTATAAAAGCAGCACCCTATAGCAAGACTGCATCACAAATTGCATTACAGTAACCTCAGACCAAATTAACTGCACAGGTAATTTATTAGGCTGTATATCTATTTAAGTACTTAATCATATATAATGGTTATTTTAGTCAGCAACTACGCTTTAATATTTTTCCAATAGTGTTCCATAAATTTCAAGAATCATAGAAACACAGAAGTTGATGGCAGAAGGAGACCACCAGGTCCATCTAGATTCCCATTATCTTTTAGCCTAGCCTTCTAACTGCCCTTGGGTTTGAGGGCTCCCTTGTATCTGTCCCAAGCATTCTTGAAACCTACCACTGTGCTTGCCCCTCATCACCTCTGCAGGCAGGCTGTTCCAAGCATCCACCACTCTTTCTGTGAAGAAAACTTCCTGGTGCTGGTGGAGAACTGCCTTCCTTGCAGCCTTAGATCATGTCCCCTGGTTCTGCGCCCTTCTTAAATTGGAAGACATCATCTATCTGCATGGTTTATGCCTTTTATGTATTTGAATGTTTTGATCATGTTACCCTCTCTCTTCTCTGTTCCAGGGAATACATATTCAGTTCTTTCAGCCTATCCCCATAGGACATCTGGTGCATTTCCTGAATCATTTTTGTTGCCTTTTTCTGCACTGTCTCCACTGGACAATGTCCTTTTGAGGTGAGGCCTCCAGAACTGGACGCTGTACTCCAGGTGAGGCCTAACCAGTGATCTGTACAGCAGCAGGATCACTTCCTTCTTCCTGCTTGTGATTCCCCTCCCAATGCATCCCAGCATACCTCTGGCCTTTAATGCTGCCTTCTCACACTGTTTACCTACCTTCAAGTTGTCTGAGATAATGATTCCCATATTGCACTCTTGGGTGGAGGCAGCTAGTTTTCCCACTCCAAGGTAATATGCCTTATTTGGATTTCTTTTTCCTATGTGCATGACATTGCACTTTTTGGCATTGAATCTCAGCTGCCATGCTCCAGACCATTCTTCCAGTTTCTTGAGGTCAGCTTCCATCTTGTCCACTCCCTGTTGAGTGGCAACCCTGTTGCATATTTTGGTATCATCTGCAAACAGACACACCTTTCCCTGTAGTCTGTTACCTATGTCCGATATGAAAATATTGAAGAGCAGGGGCCCCAGTACTGAACCCTGGGGCACACCACTGGTTACTCTACCTTCTGATGACAGTGCTCCATTTACCTGCACTTTCTGGGTTCTGCCCTGTAACCAGTTTTTAACCCATCTAACTACTTCTGATCCAACTCCTGTGTGGTCTAGCTTCTTTACCAGCCTTCTGTGTGGAACCGAGTTGAAGGCCTTGCTAAAGTCTAGGTAGATCACATCTACCGTCCCGCCATCATCTATAATCTTTGTAACACAGTCAATAAACTCAATAAGATTTGTCTGGCATGATCTACCCACTGTGAAACCGTGCCGCTTGGGGTCCTGATGGCCGCTAGCCTTCAGGAATGCCATGATCCTCTGTTTGAGTAGTGTCTCCATTAACTTCCCCACTATGGATGTGAGGCTTACAGGCCTGTAATTTCCAGAGTCTTCCTGCTGCCTAGTTTGTGGAGCAGGATCACGAGTGGCCTTTTCCAATCTTGGTACCTCCCACTTTTAGGGCTTTGGTGAATAGTTTAGCCAGTGAGGCAGCCAATTCTAATCTCAGTTATTTTAATATCCTGGGGTGCATTTCATCTGGCCCCATGGCCTTGTCAACTTGCAGTTTATTTAGTGCCTCAGAACTTCAGTTTCTGTGAAGGGCTAGTATCAACTCCCTGTCCAGGGGTGTTGTGTTTTGCCATTTCTGGGCCATCCCCTGGGTCCTCCTCAGTAAATATCAAGCAGAAATACTTGTTCAGGATTTCTGCTTTTTCTGGATCGTCTTCTGTTGTATTCCCTTACTGAGTTGTAATCTTGACTATACCCCCTTTTGCCTTCCTTCTTTCCTGGATGTATCTAAAGAAGGATTTGTCTCCTCTCTTTGCTCTCTCTGCTATACTTGCTTCTGTCTGCACTTTTGCCTGCCTTATTTTTTTGCTGGCTTCTTTCATTTTCTCCATGTACGACATCCAGTGTTCTTCCTTCTTTGTTCCCTGGTATAGCTTGAACAGCTTCCATTTTTCTTTCACTATTTTAGCCACTTCCTTTGAAAACCATAAGGGGTTTCATTTTCTTTTTGCTTTGGTAACCCTTCTGGCGCATTGGTTAGTGACTGTCTGGATTGTTTTCTTAAGTTTCCCTCACATGACATTGACCTCGTCCACTTGTAGATCAAGTCGTTTCTTATGTTAGTCCTTTTTTGGTTGAAGTCTGCCTTTTTAAAATCTAGTACTTTTATTTTCGAGTGGCACATGCCCTCAGTTATGTTCACCTTGAAGCTAACCATGCGATGGTCACTGTTACCCATATGGCATCCCATGTTGAGTTCCTTGACCCTCACAGTGTTTGTGAGGACCAGGTCAAGTGCGGCATCTCCTCTTGTTGGTTTTTGATCAGTTGACTTAGTCCTGCTCCCTGTAGTGCCAATAAGAAATCCCTGCTTCTTCTTCTTGTCACCGTTAGTATACTCAAGTTTATATCTGGAGGGTTGAAGTCCCCTACCAGTATCACCTCTCCTCTCTGAGTCATTTTGTGTATTTCTTCTATCAGGTCTTTGTCCCTTTCTGTCCTTGATTTGGAGGTCTGTATATGATGCCGATCCTGAAGGTTTTCCGTTTCTTGTATCTATAGTAAGCCACAGTGACTCGGTGTCCCAGGGTGACTCTGCACCTCTGTGACTTTGTGTCTTCTCAGATGTAAATGGCTACTCCTCCCCTCTTTGCCCCTGCCTATCCTTTCTGAACAGATTGTATCTTGGTATAGCCATGTCCCATCCGTGGTTTCTGTGAACCACATTTCTGTCTGATGACCCAGTCCAATCTTTCTACTACCATGATGGCTGCGAGTTTAGGTAGTTTGGTTGCAAGGCTTCTAGCATTTGCAACCATCCCCTTCCAGGAATGTGCACCCCCACCCCTTTGGTATGGGGCTCCACTCTCTTCTTGGATAGTACCAACTTGTTGTTTGCACCTGAATGATTTTTGAGGTTGCCATCTTGTTGCAGCATGCTAATCGAGACCTCTGTGGTCGAGATGCCAGGTTCTGAATTTCTCTTTCTGGGTGTGTATGTGCTCCTTGAATTTACAGGAGAGGTGACAAGCCCACCAATGGTGGTGGTGTGAGCTGTCATCATGGCCTTCCCAATCACGGCTTCCTCTGCTATAACCTCAGTACCATCCCCCTTCTGTGTATGCCCCTCCTGTACTTTTACATGAGATCCCTCCTTTTTGCCTATGACCACTCCTTGCTCATGGCCATGCCTGTTTACTTTAGTCAGATGTTGAGAGTTCCTTCCATTTGCCAATCCCTTACCTTCATATCTTTCTACTGCGTCCTAATTTGGGTCTTCTTCTCTGTGCTGGAGTCCTCCCAGTTTAAACCCTCCAAGAAGACCTCCAACGTCTGCTTTAGTGCTCTTCTCCAGTGAGATGCAGACCATCATGCTTGTACTAACAGCACAACAGAATTTCTTCTGTTTTAAGATATATGATTATGACTATTATATCCAATAACTTATTGCTGTGTGCTGTGTTATCTCTATTGCTTGCAGATTCCAGTAATACTCTTGATTTACATCTTTTGAATATGCTAGTGCAAAGCCTTACAAGATTGTAACTCCTCAGATGATGCACTGCTGTGAGAGGAGGTGTTCCAGTCACAGTCTAGCACCAATGAGGGAGAAAGTTACGTCTCAGCTCAGCAACAGTCTTTACAAATCTCCATATTTTATCTTCATGTTGTTTTACACATGTCTATGTCAATTTATTATTTTTATAGATAGATATATGTTTTATAGCATCAGTATAGCACATGTTCACCTTTATTGCACTGAAATCAATTTCTTGTTGTATATGTGATCCAACTACTTAGTAATGCATTACTGCATCTAGTAGGATGATATGATGTCAATAATATGTACAGTGATGTACTTTTGGACTAGAGGTCTTTTTCCTCTGGTTGTATAGATTCTTCCCCTTTGGGCATTGATAGTTTGTAGAAATAACATTTTAGCCTCTTTGTTATTTAAATAAATATACATTAAGGATTTATTCTTAGGCCTGGATATTCAAACTGCGCTCAAAACTGGCGCAACAGTAGGAGCAAGCGCAAACCAGTTGTGCAAATGCGCAACAGGTGCGATATCCAAACATGGAGCAGAGCAAATAGCGCAAGCAACCAACGTCTGAATATCGCACATACTGCGCCATCACGCAACCAGGAAAGAGAAGCTGAGCCAAAATGTTGCGCTATGGCGCAACCATGGAAGCTCAGCTGAGCATTCCAGAGCTGCCATAGCGCAAGCACAGCCCCCCCCAGAGCAATGGAACTGCACATCCAGGGAGGCAGGCTGGGGCCCACCGCCAGCCATGCCACACATGGGCACAGGAACACACTGCAGAACCCACCACACCGGCACACCCAAGCACAGCATCACTGGGGTGGGCGGATGATCACGTGCCCATGGGGACAAGCCAACAAAGCATAGCAGAGCCCTGACACCCCAGCACAACCACTGGCAGGCAGAGAGTGCCACACACAGGGTTGACAACCACAGTCACATCAGCCCCCATATGCACAGCGCCCCTGCACTGTGACCCCAAGACACCACCCATGTGCAGTGACTGGCACTTCAGGAAACCATGCAGTCCCCCAGCACTCATCAGCCCCATGCAACACAGAAGCCTACAAGCCAGACACACCCTGTGCACCCAGCAGTGGGTGGCAGCAGGCAGCAAAACCAACCGAAGGCACTGCCATGCTGGAGATACCTCCCCATGCACACACATGCACACACACACACACATACCCAGGACCATACCAGCCCAGATGGCATGTACACCTACAACTGAGCACCCATAGCCAGCTGCAAATCAGAGACCAACACAGTATTCATATCAAAATAGAAATGTATAGTTAAAGGACTAATCACAAAACCAAGTGAAACTATGTACAAGTGGGGGGACAGGTAAAAGGCAGGGGTGTTCAAGGGGAGGAATAACAACTTGGAGAGGAAGGCAGGGTGATAGGGATGGGAGAAGTGGGAAGGAATGTGGGCTATGGCCCAGCTGGCTGCTGGTCCTTCCTGCTGGCGCCCCTCCTGTGGCTCCTCGCCGATCACCATGGCTGTATGGCCTGCAGGATCTCCTGGTTCTGATCTGCAACCTGGCTGAGGTGCCAAAGATACTGGGACATCCTCCTGAGTACCTCGAGGCCTAGGAAAATGGGAACACAGTCAATGGCTGAGACTGACCACAACCCTGAACACCACCCAACCTGCAAGCCATATAGCCCAATGTCCCGCACCTGTGATGGCATGCACCCACCCACAGTGAATATGCACATGGCCATCACAAACAGGCGGCACCAGCTATGCGCACCACCACCACACACACCGCCCACGCCAATCACAGTACAAACTAGGCTGGCAAGTGATGTGGCAACGTGTGCGATGCCAATTACACAGCTATGTGCCCAGTGCATGCCTGACCACCAGTGATGCATACACAGGCGTGCCGTGATACTGCACTGTGATGCAGGTCACCTGTGTCATGCCTACATACATGGATACATAGACAGTGTCAGCAGATAAGGGCCTATGGGACACCCAGTCTGTCCATTTGACCTTGTACGTTCACTCTGTTGTCCTATAAGTCCGTTCCCCTTACCCTGACCTCCAGAATTCCGTTATGGCTAACCCATGCATTCACAAATCCGTGACCAAGTCAGCCCCCACCACTTCCTCTGGCAGGGTGTTCACTTGTCCACCACCCATTCTGTGAAAAATCTTTCTCATGTTTCCTCTGAATCGTCCCCTCCAACTTCATCCCATGCCCTCTAGTCCTGGAACATCCTTTACGCTTAAAAATATTGTTTTCCTGCACTCTGTTCCCCCTGTAAGATACTTGTATGTCCCCATCATATCCCACACCCTCCTCCCTCCAGGAGTACATGTTCAGTTCCGTCAACCTGTCTGCATAGGACTTGTGATGCAATCCATGCACCATCCTTGTCGCCTCCTCTGACCCCTCTCCACCCAGTCCATGTCCATACGTAGGTATGGTCTCCGGAACTGTACACTGTACTCCAGTGTGGGGACTCACTAGTGTTTTGTATAGTGGAATTATGACCTCCCCTTTGGTTGTGTCCCACATGGCTGGTGGTCTTGCCCCCCCAGCATGCAATAGCATCCATGAAGTAATGATACTCACACTCCTCCAGCAGCTGGGTCTGATGCTGCTGCTGCTGCTGTTGGGGCACAACACCCCCCGGCACCGGGGCCCTGGCATGGCCCATGTCACCCTGGTCCTGTGTCCTCACAATCCGGCCTGTGGGAGACATATGTTGAGACAAACATCAGTGTGACTCAAAAGCAGAGTGCCCCCTGCCCCAGTGAGAGTGCCTGCCCACACAGCCATAACCATCCATCGCACAACTGCACACTGACACACCTATGCACAGCCACCCAAGCACACACACCCCTACAGAGAATATAGGTGCATAGATGGTACACTCACCTGGCCTAGGCACCACGCCCTGCCTGGCACGTGAGCGCAGCCACGTCAGAGTTCCGGCTCCCTCGGCGGAGGTCACTGTACAGTGCGGCACTGCTCAGCAGCCGGCCCCGCCAGTGACCTCCACCAGGTCAGTGGCCACTTGCTGCCACACGTGGGTCCCTAGGCATGGTGAGGGGCCTCACCACCAGTGCCTCACAGTGGGGCTCCACCAGGGCCACCAGGTTGGCCACTTCAAGCTGGCTCCAGGACACCGCCTCTCCTAGCCATGGCACCAACTTTACAGCAGGCAATATGGCGCCCGCTGCGCCCGTAACCCCGTGGAGTTGTTGCGCGTAGACCACCACAGGCTCAATTGCGCTGTTCGAACAGCGCCGTCACTTTACATGGCGCTGTCACCAGACAGCGCAATAGGGACGTACACATGGCATGCCAACAGCGCCAGGGGTCAGAGGGCATACACAAGGTCACGGCAATGACGCAAGGCTACGCACAGCGCCATAGGATGTATAGGCATCCTGCGCGACTGCCAAGCTGAGCACCAGTGCCACAGTGGACTATCGCGCAGTAGTGCCACAGCGCCATATAGTGCCCAGTGCTGTAGCGCCACTGGCACAATGGTGGCCATGGCCTGAATCGCCTATCGCGCTCAGCAGGTCTGCAGCATGAGAGCGCATGCGTAAGCTGTCTGAGCATCGCGCCAATGCGGTGTACGCAGCCACAAACATCGCCATTGGCTCAGCGGACCTTCCGTATTAAGCTAGCGTAATACGCGATATTCAGCCGACATATGCAAATCATTCGATCAGCCATTCAAAGGCGCGGTAGGCGCGATTAGCATCATTAAAGTAGCGCCACCTCATTTGCATGTGTTGCGCTATAAAATGCGACAGTGGGTTGTGCTGGCCAAATTTGGTTACTGCAGGTGAGAGGTGAGTTACATGCTGTGTGATGCTCAGGACAATGCTCATGGGCAGGGTGCGGAGGATGATAAAGACTGAGGGGCTGAGCATGAAAGGGCACTTAGAAAGGGACAAAGGCACCTTTCTATCAGTATCTGCCATGCGGAGAGAACGGGGGCTTCTGCCCCGGGCCGGCAGCGATGCTCATGGGGAAATGCTGTCGACTGCACAGTGACAGGTGTCCACTTCCACCCATACAGATCACCATGACTGACCAGAGCCAAGCTGAGGGTGTGGACGGCGGGCGTAGGAGGAGGCCAAACTTCACCACGGCAGAGACAGAGGCCCTCTTCCAGGGCTACCTGGAGGATGAGCCAGTATTGAGTGGACGGAGGGGCACCCCTCAGGAGCGTGCAGCTGCATGGGAGGGGGTAGCTCAGGCCGTCAACCTGCACGGAAGCCACCAGCGCTCCGTGCAGGAATGCAGGAAGAAGATGGGGACTGACCGCAGGAGGCTGAAGGAGAAGGTGGCAGCCTTCAGGGTGGCACGTGCTGGCACTGGTGGGGGCCCACCAGTGGTGTTGCAGCTGACCCCTACAGAGGAGACACTGGTCGCGGCCATGCAGCCGAGTGCCATTGCGGGCGTACCAGGCGGAGGATTCCAGACAGGTGGAAGCCCATCACTGCACGGTATGACATGGTGATGTTGTTGGGGGGGGGCTGTTGTTCAATGCACTCACATGTACTCTCTTTCTGTTACAGATCCTGTTCATCTGCAGGAGATGGTGGTGGTGGTGGGTCCAGACAGTGAGGCAGACCTGCTGGACGTGGAGGAGGGACCATCCACCTCCGGCACCAGCCTGCAGGCACTGCAGCAGCATGCTCGCTGGGCCAACAACTCCGGCGTCAGTGATACGGGTGCAGGGGTGCACAGCCTGTGTCACAGCAGTCTGGCATGCAGGTATGCCAGCATGCTGTGCCTATGGCAGTGGCACGCACCTGCACCATTGATGATAGCAGGCCTGCAATGGGCAGTGATAGGTGTGTGTCCCATGGACGGACACATGGCAGGCCAGCACGTGCCCTGGGCCTTCCTGGTTCACACCTGTGTACCAGCATGCTGGCACAGTCCCAGGCTGTGCCTGTCAGCACCGGTGGGGCAGCACCGGTGGCTGTGCAGGTGTCTGGCACTGTTGTCAGCATGGAGGTGGAAAAGGTGGACCTGGGGGCTCAGCAGTTGGAGGGGCGGCAGCAGCAGTTGCACACCAGGTCTGGGGGTACAGTGTCAAGCAGTGGCACATGTCCACCGCCCTTAGATCCGCCCATACCTGGTCCTGGCAAACAGCGCCCACCCTCAAGGGGTGCTGTGCACCAGGACCGTCCCCACCCTGGGGGTCACGATGCCATTGGGGCACAGTACCCATTGGACGTGCACACCCACCTGCTGCAGGACTCGGTACAGCTGCAGGGGCGGGTTGCAAGGTCAGTGGAGGCACTGTCTGTGTCCGTGGAGCGGCATAGCAGGGAGTGTGCTCGGGACCGAGCCGAGCTGGTCCTTATGCAGACGGATGTGACCGCTGCCATTGACAGGCTGACCCAGGCAGTGGTCTCTGTCGCTGATGCATTGGCCACACTGTCAGGTGCCCTGTACCACACACCCACACAGTGCTCCTCCACTCCCGTTCCGGCGTCGTGCGACACCAGGCCTGTCGGCGCGGGTTCTGCTGTGGCATCCCGAGCACCCTGGTGCAAGTTTGTTTGGCAGGATGCAGACCCCTGTGCGGGCAAGGTCGCGTTCGCGCAGTGGGACCCCTGGTGGTGCACCAGCGCCACCCGATGTGGCCCCTGCTCAGCCTGCCAGTGCTGCTGGGCCACAGCGGGGCTGCCCACGCATCCGTGGTGGCCGTGGGACAGTGCTACCTGACTGAACTGTCTCTCAGTGCAGGCCCTGTCTGGTGCCGCCCTGTGTGCAATGTGTGTCATGGTGGGCAGTGCACTGCTGGGTGCTCTGCTCACCAAGCTGACACACGGACCACCTGCACACTCTCCCAACTGCTGTCCACAGGTGCGTGTGCATGATGATGCCTGCATTGCACTGTACACCAAGGTGCAGGGTGCCCAGGTCCTGACACACGTCGTGGACAGTCCAGGTGGTGGGGTGGTTGGTGGTGCTGTGTGTTGGCAATGTCATTTCCGTGCAGTGCTGCTGCCCATGTATGCTGCCTGGTGTGTGTGTGTGTCCATATGAGTGCTCACCCCTCTCTGATGGTGTGTTGGTATGCCTGGAACCTTCAACTCCCTGACCTTCATGCACGGTGTGTTCCCTGTGTGCCTGTGGTTTGCGCATGGACAGTGTTGCCTACATGTCCCTTGACTTACCTGTGTTGGGCGTGAGTGCTCTTCTGCAATGGTGTCCCGGTGCAGCTGGGCCTGCCGGGTCAGTCAGGGGTCCCTCCGTCCTAGGGGGCTGCTCATCACCCACATCACCGGCGCCACTGGCGTCCCCATCGCTGTCCCCCTCTTGGACCTGTACGGCTATCCCATGGTCATTGGCCATGTTGTGCAGGATGCAACAGGCCAAGAATATCCCACAGGCCTTTTGGGGGCTGTACTGTAGGGCTTCGCCGGAGGTGTCCAGGCATCGGAAGCGTGCCTTGAGCATCCCAAACACCCGCTCTATGATGTTACGTGTTGCGGCACGTGCCTCATTGAAACCTAGCTGCACTGGGGTCGTGGGGCGCCGGTATGGTGTGAGCAGCCAGGGATGGAGTGGGTATCCACAGTCACCTGTGTGGAGGTAGTGGAGATCAGTGTCATGTCAGGTCCATATTGCCCATATCCTTGTGTGCCACTACCATGGCACCTGTGTCATTCCCACCCTTGCACAGAGTTTGCATTCCATACATGTGTACTCACCCACTAGATGACCCGTGGGGATGTTCCTCTCGAATCGATGGCACAGTGCAGACTGGTGCCATATAGAGGCATGTGCTCCGCCAGGGTGTGTGGCACAGACATTGATATCGCCCAGTGGCATCACACACCACCTGGCAGTCGACACTGGAAAAGCCCTTTCGGTTCCGATCGCCTGGCCGTCGGGGCCAGGTGGCGTCTTGAATGGCCACATGGGTGCAGTCTATGGCCCCTAGCACAGGCATATGCTACCCTGTGGAACTCCTGCATGTTTGTTATACGCTCTGCCGCGGTGCTGGGGAAATGGATGTACTCCGCAGCATGAGGCAGCAGTGCGCTGAGAATGGGTGAGGATGCGTGACAGCCGATTGTGTAATGCCTGTGGTGTCCCCTGCGGCCTCTGGAAGGTGCCCGTGGTGAGCAGGCACATGCAGGCTGTCACCTTGGTCTCCACGGACAGAGCATGACTCCGTCGTGAGGGTGCCTGCATCACATCACTGCACAGCTCACTGGAGCCGTCTCAGTATTGCCCTGTTCAGGCGTGCCGGGCCACAGTCTCGACATCTGTGTACAGCTCAGCTGATGCGGGCACGATACTGCCTGTCGGGGCATCACCGACAGGCCCCTCCGCCGCCATGTCCCCTGCAGCATGGTGTCTCCCCCCCTCATTACAGCTTCCATGTGGAAGCTGACACTGTCCATCTCCTGGCTTCTGCCCCCGGCTGCTGTTCCTGTGTTACCCCGCTGCCCCCACTGCTGCTTCCACTGCGGGCACCCCCACTGGCCTCTCTGTCCTCCTGGACCCACTGTCCCTCTCTGCCCTTCCAGCTCCTGTCTCTCTCTCTCTCTCTCTGTCTCTCTCTCCCCAGTTTGCGGCCTGCTAGAGTTTCGCGCTTCCTTGAGCCTTTTATTTTGGCTCAACCGCTACCGCGCAACTCCTGCTAAGCCACTTCTGGCGCATTGGCGCAAGTGTTCGGATATCACATTGCGCACTTTATGCATGGACCCACCCCTTCAGTTGCGCATGCCTTCATTTCCATTGCTCTGTTGCTCAGCATGTTTTCGGTGGCGCAACTGGCCCCTTCTGAATATTGCAAACATGCATTTTTGAGTTACAAGACACAAGAACCCTGTTAGCATGGCTCAACCTTTGAATATCTGGGCCCTTATTTTTAGAAGTAAATGACACAAGGGGTTAAATAATATATATTAACTCCAGCTGGTTGGATAGTAGTTATAAACTCCTCTCTGCATTAAGTGCACAGAGTTATCTGGCTGGTCATGACACCATTAGGTCATCGCTACATTTCCCTATTTAAGATGGCTACCAGAGGTACAACCACACATCCTGAGGAAGACTAATCGTTGAAGTGCTAGGACTTGTCCAGTTTTTGTTAGACAGCTAAGGTGTAACAAAATTGTATATATTTTTTTTCTTTGGGACTGATTTGCATAGAAGAAGCACTTTATATTTAATAAATATATTTCAAAATAGCAGCTGGAATGCTCTGTTTTTTGCTTCTAGAGACTATGGTATCTTGGCAGCACCTGACCTAACTGGGACGCAGCCAGTTTTGCTGTTTGGAGTCAAAGAATGCCTGAGTCGGGGGGGGGGGGAGGAATAGTAGCAAGATTTCCTATGGCTTGGAAGGTCTGGAAAAACTGTTACATTTTCATTGATGGCATGGTGGCTTTAACTGCCTCTTTGATCAGAGACTGCTGCTTTTTGGTCACCTTAGATTTACTCTGAGAAGTACTTGAAGATGTGTGCTTTCAACCATCTGAGGTACTTCTCTCCATTTTTCTTTTAGTACAGCTGTTGAGTGACTCAGTGGCACACTGTGACTCTCCCAGTTTTGTCCTTTTTTGTGTTTTGAGGCAAAAAACATTTACACAAATCACAATTTAAACAGTTGTGGACAGGGCCCAAACAATCAAAGCACAGATCATGGTGGTCTGCCCTTGTCAAGATTTATTTATTTATTTAAAGTTGATAACTGGGAAGGCACACTGAGCCAAGGCTCAATTCCAGGTGCAACCCAGGGAAGGGGTACACAAGGATAAAGAATGAAAGTTACAGTTCAATCACATGTAAGTAAAACAAATAGGAACATAATACAGTAAATACTATGCAAAATTTACATAAACAATATTTACATAAACAAGTTAGGCAACAAGACTTGTCTCCTATGAGGTATATTCAGGAACTAACATTGATGATGGCGTGGAGTATCCATCAGGAAGCAATGACTGGGCAGGGAGGACTAGGAGTTGAGGGGAGGAGAGGGATGAGGGATGCAGCCACAGGGTAGGGGAGGGATGAGCTTCATTTGCCACTTCATGGCAGGGAATGTTGAAGAGTCAAGAAGTAGGGAGGGTTGCTGGTTCCAGAGATGGGGGAGGTGGATCGAGAAGGCTGAGATTCCGGTGGATGAGCAATGGTGGGGGACAGAAAAGGGTGGCTGGACCTCAGGGAGTAGTGAGGAGCAGGGGCTGGCAAGAGGAGGGAAGAGATATTGTGGGAGTAAGTTGAACCAGTACTTGGCAATGAATGTAAAGGAGTGAATGTATCTCATGTGTGTGTGGAGGAGATTCAGAGGGGAGAGTAGAGTGCAGTGGTGGGCCAGGAGGGGAGTTAGTAGCATGTGCAAACCAATACATTGCAATGTACACATTGCAGGGTAGAACAATACAACAAGGTGCTAAAGGTAGATAAAGCTGAATCTGGACAATAGTAAGTACCAGGTTAATTAGTACATAAGTGTTTACGTGAACGAAAAGGGGGTGAGGGGAGGGGGAAGAGTCGTGTCCCTGGAGACCCCTTCAGGATGCAAGGAACCCTGCAAGGATACTGGGGAACCAGAGAGAAGGGGATAAGGCAGTGTCCCAGAGAGACCCCCTTAATATGGTAGGGGAAGGGAGTAGATGAGAGATACAAGCCCCTTGGGGGGGGGTAGGAGAGGGACCCATGGAGAGCATGGTGTCCTTTACATTCTGTGAGAGATCAAGAGAGGCCAGTAAGGGGGAGCAATCGGTGGGAAGGGGAGGAGGGCTAGAGATTTAGGAGGAGGATGTGCACAGGGTAAAATGAAGGTGAGGGTGGGGGGTAGGGTTTGTCCAGGGCTTCGGGGAGGGAATTAGGGAGAGACATGGCAGGAGCAGCTAGGTGCAAGGTAATTATTGAGGGCAGAGCTGATGAAGTAGGCAGAGGATGAGTGCCAGATGAGGAAGATCTTGTGGCAGGATTCACAATTTTTTTTTTAAATCCTACGAACATATGAAGCAGCCAGCAAAATTAGGCCTTCTGGTCTATCTAGTCTGCTCAATGCACAGGGTTTACAGCTCAGATTGTCGTCCCTGCCCCTCCCCCCCCAAAAAAAATGCTGTAGGCCCTGTCCATTATTTTATTTATTTGGATGACCAGATAAGTGCACTGGTGCTGAAGCCCTTTTTCCAGGCATGAACTGGGAAGAGAGGAGTACACACAGTGCCGGCCTTAACAATTCTGAGCCGCTGAGCGACCCTCTGTCAGGCCCCACCACTCCATTCCCTGTTGGGCCTCTCCCACATCCAATGTTTACACCTCTGCTGCACCACGGTAGCACCATATCATAAGATGTGTATTTTTAAGTATAATTTAATGATTTATACATAAAAATAAAGCAATTCAAAAATGCTTAAGTTATATTGTATTTATTATGCAACATCAATCACAAGTTATGAAAATAAATAGGAATGGTCTGAAGGGACTCTAGTAAATCAGCACACACACACACCACCCCCTTTAAAAGAAGAGTTAATAAAGTACTGATTTGTAAGATATAAACTACAACATATATAAAACAACATGTATTACTATGGACTGTTATTTAAATGATAGGTCAAAAATACATAAAACTTAGTCATTGCAGTTACTTACTACATACAACATACTACATATCTATGTTATTCCAGTGTAGTATTTAAGTATTGTGCTAATTGTCCTTTATGAAACAAAATGTTTTAATTTAGTTATCTGCTGTAAATAATTTGTTTTACTGTATTGATCTATAGAGCTATCCCGATTTTATTTTAATTGTCAACAGTACAATGACTTTTCTATTGTAGCTTCTCAGCTAAGTTACCAGATAATGACTAGTTCATTACTGCAGTATTTATAAACATTGGCATTTCATCTATATTAGACACATCTGTATAATGGGCAATTAAGTAACATCAACTCTTCTTGACTTTCCTGCTGCAAAGTCCTTGATTAGGCCGGCCCTGTGGCACTGAGGGTTGAGGCGCTGGACACCACACCTTGCGCCACACCGGCGACCCGGTTCGGGAGCGAGCTCTGGTCTCCGGGGATTGGCCGGGGAGGAGAGGATCAAGCATCTAATGACAGCTCTCCTCTCCTGGGGTGCAGGAAGGCCACATCTCCCAGCGCTAGTGGCGCCCTGCGGAGGCAGGGATCACTGCACTCAGAAGCGCTTGCGAAAAAGCAAGAGAAAGCGCTGTGGGCGGACGTCCTTGCCAACATGTGCGGGAGCACGCACGCTAATGCTAGACATCACTGCATGTCCTCAGCACTGGGGGGGGCACACCAGAACAAGGAAATACCCAGCTTTGTGGGGTAGGCAACGGCACCTGACCCCCATGCCCACCGCCGGATCCCACCCACCCAGCCTTCCAGTTCCTCAACCCGGGCCCTCACCTGCAGCTTGGCTAGTTTCTGACAGTGCCCAAAGAGGAGGGGTGGCCCCCCAGAGGGGTCAAGCTGGGGGTACTAGCTGCAGGGGGGGGAGAGAGGAGGCTCGTGATGGGGGGACCTCAGGCAGACAGCATCAGGCCAGGATGCCTGAGAGAGGCTCCGCAGGCTGCGACCGGAGGGAAAAAGAGTTGTAAAAAAAAAAAAGTCCTTGATTAGGTCCCCATAGTCAAGCTTTCTGGCTTCTTCTCTTTCAATTGAAAGTGTAGCTAGTCCAGTAAGTCTGTCTTGACACATTGAAGAATGAAGGTAGGATTTCATAAGTTTTAATTTTGAAAAGCTGCATTTTGCAGATGCAACTATCACTGGCAAAGTCAATAAAACATGCAGTGCAATGAAAGCATTTGGATAGAGTTCAATCATTCCACTCTTGTGAATGTATGTCAGTATCTGAACAGCAGACTTATTATGTCCGGATATTCTGGCTATGGAATATAACTCTCTTGTCAAGTCTTCTGCATCAATGTCACTGGTCCCATCATTTCCTCTTAAGTAGACCTGCAAGTCTTTGCAGTAATGAAGAAGCACATCATTCTCCATGTTTTTTATCTTAGCTATGTTGAAGAGAAATCCAAATGAGGTTTTAATGTCATTCATTAATTTGAACCTTTCTTGCAATGCATTTATAGCCACGTCCATCAGGTGGTAGAAAAAGTTGACTTTATACTGATGTTAGCTGACCTCCATTGGTTCATCTCACATTTGTGAGTACAGAGTTGAGCATGGGGCTAAAGATTAGCTGCCACCCTTTAACTAGGAACAATAATGGGCAGCCAGCTATGATAACATATTATGCTAATTAGTGTCCAGCTGGGGCTAGGGAAGGGCAAATTCCTTTGTCCTCTGGGCAGTCTAGGATGTTCCCAGTGCTGATGAGATGTACCTTCCTAAGCTCCTAAATAAACCTTATCTTGTTCATCATTTTATGCATCTGATTCAGTTCATTCGGTACCTAGTGACTCCTGTAGCAGAAGCACCAGATGGGAAAGCAGAATACCAGGAGGTAAGCGGTCCTAGTGGCAGACCAAATACCAAAATGCCACACATGGTGGAGAATGCGGCCCTTCCTCTTCTGCTCAGACCCCCATCTCGCATGCTGTATGTCGTTGGGTACCCCAAAATCATCACCCAAGTGTGCCTGAACTGTATGCATGCTCAGAAAGAATAAACTTGGCAGCAGAGAGGAAAATTAAAACTGAACTGTTTTCTATTAAAGTAAGCCTCCTGCATTCTGCCTCAGCATATATAAGTCTCCTTGCATATAACTGTGCTCCAAATTAGAACACTGTCTGTGCAACTAAGGTACAAAGTTCTTTTATGGCTCCACCATCCCCATGGAGCTGCATGCTACAAACCTTGGCAGGCTTCTGCACACTCCATGTCTAGAAAGCACACCAAAATCTAAAACTCAGCTCCCAGCCAGCAAAAGCACAGAATATACACTGCAATCCCTGCCCAACTGCCCTCTGCTGCAGGGATCAGCCACCAAACTATAAAACAAGCAAAGCAGCATCAAAATTTTAAAGTATTTTTCCAGATGCTGTCTCTAGATTGTAGCTCCAGCAAATGCCAATTCCATACTAACCCTGCTAACTAGCAGCCTGCAGCCCTTCTCTAACATTGTAGGCTATGAAAAAAAAGTATGTGTGTGCTGCATTTTACCAGCCTGCTAACTGAATGAACTGTAAATTACAATCATGCTAGCCTGAGCACCACAGGCTGAGGACTGCCTGTTCATTAACTCTTAAACCAGAGACATATAGCTTTCTGTTATTTTAAGTCGCGGTGCCTTCCAATACACAGACATTTGTTTTGCCAGTTCAGCCTGAAGAAAGTATTTGAGGCTTCTAAACCTTGAAGAGAGTGGAACAGCTTGAACTTGTAAGATGGGTTGCTATTGACACCCTGAGACAGAGAAAATGGCAATGCAAAGAATGTCTGCAGCCAAGTGTCATGATCCTTCATTTTCTGTGGGGGACATCGTATATTTGTAGCGACCTGTCCTTGTTCCAGGCGCCACCAGAAAACTGCTTCACCCATGGACTGGGCCATTTTACATTGTGCAAAATCTTCCCCCAGTTCATGTTCGCTTGTGCCAAAAGTCAGATGGGAAGCTGGTACACAATAAAATTCACATTAACAGGTTGAAGCATGGGTACTTGCATGATTCCCTCCCTGATGATCCCAGTCCCCCAAGTAATGAAGCTTCTTTGGAACCTGCAATCCTTTCAGAAACTGAACTTCCTGCTGACAACTTGACAACAGTACCACCAGCACCTCATGGTACTGACACTTATAAGCCAGATCCCATTCTTCCTGCCCAACCAGATTAACTTTCTGGAACTTCTCAACCTCTTGCGTCTTCTCAGGATTCTCTTATACCCCAAACAGTGTATCAGATCGAGACGGTTCTGCGAAAAAAGTACATCAATGGATCTTGGTCATACCATGTTAAATGGTGTGGGTATAACAGTGCTCTCAACTCATGGGTCCCCTTTTCTGACTTGTCCACATCCTGTCAAGAACTGGTTCAAGCCACCCACTCAGCAATCCCAACCGACCGTAAAAGCCACAGAATCCAGTGAACTTATTATTTGGACTCAGTGCAGTGATTCTGTTAATTCTTTGTCTTAATCTGCAAATTGCTTCTCAATTAATGTATGATCTTAATTTTTTTTCTCTTCTAAATTTTAGCATTTTCAATCAATCAGCTAATCAATTGTCTTCTAGTAATGTCTCCACAATACTTTAAATGTTATCTTACTATTACTAAGGTTTTGCTACTTTCTATTGTTCATGCATAATGATGTCTTTACTTGTTCGAGTGGTACTCACATTTACAATACCCGGGGTGATGTGGAATACAGAGTTGAGCATGGGGCTAAAGATTAGCTGCCACCCCTTTAACTAGGAACAGTAATGGGCAGCCAGCTATGGTCACATGTTTTGCTAATTAGTGTCCAGCTGGGGCTAGGGAAGGGCAAATTCCTTTGTCCTCTGGGCAGTCTAGGATGTTCCCTGTGCAGATGAGATGTACCTTCCTAAGCTCCTAAATAAACCTTATCTTGTTCATCATTTTATGCATCTGATTCAGTTTGTTTGGTACCTAGTGACTCCTGCAGCAGAAGCACCAGATGGAAAAATAGAATACCAGGAGGTAAGTGGTCCTAGTGGCAGACCAAATACCAAAACACCACACATTCATAATCAAACTGGTGTTGAACTTTTCGGCTGCATTTTTGTGGGAACTCTGGACTCACACTATCTGCTCAGCAAGCTCTACTGCAGTCTTCAGTGTCTGCTCAAATCCATTTTCTCTGTCATCAACTAGCTGGTCCTGGCTACTGTCAATGAACGTTATAACTGTTTCTATTTACACCTTTGGATCTTGCATCATTTGCTCACATGATTTATCATGTTCAGCATATCTACCAGAGCACAAGGCCGCACAAGAAATCAAAGCTGCTCACTTCTTTTCAATGCTTTGTACTTATAAAGGTCCTTGTGACCTTTCCTTTTGCTGATTCCTTAATTTCACTAAGTGCCGACATAGTTCTACTGTCTGGAATCACACAGCCTTGACTGCATTGATTTTGCATTCCCACCGTGTGTCACAAAGGGTTTGACCATCACTTTCACATGCTTCTTAAGGATATTCCACCGATGTGTTGATGCTGAGCACAATACATAAATCCTTTGCAGAACATCAAAAAAGGACGTGGCAGTAATGGATGAATGTGCAGCATCTGTAACAACAAGGTTAGGGCTGTGACAACCACAAGGCACATAGAAAGCTCTTGGGTTCATCTGGAGAATTCTGGTCTGCACTCCCATAGGATGACCTATCATGTTGCTACCATTGTCATATCCTTGTCCACGGCAATCATCTAGATTAAGCCCATACCGACTTAGAGTGTGAAGTAGAGTTTCAGTCAGTCCTTGTCTCGTAGTATCTTCCACATTTAAAAAATCAATGAAATGCTCTGACACCATAACTTCACTGTTCTCTGTAATTTTCACAAATTGCAATATCATATTCATCTGCTCCTGATAACTAACATCAGGAGTACAGTCTAAAATGACTGAATAATACTTTGCCACCTTAGCACTAGCAATGATGTTCTTAGTAATACTGTGTGACACAATCTGTATTAATTCATTTTGTACACTTTTTCCTAGATAGTGGTCATGAATTTCCTTTTGTTGTACACGTCGAACATGTTTTGCCATTACAGGATCAAATGTTGTCGTAAGTTCAACTAGTGCCAAGAAATTTCCATTGCCCTTCATGTACAGCTGATCCACAATTCCTCGTAAAGCCAGACTACGTTGAGCTGAATAATGGCTATCAATCATTTAAGGATAGCATGCCAGTGCTTTTTTTCCTTTTCAATCTGTTGCTAATTATAGTCATCCACAGTTTTATTTGCTTTATGATGACAATCAAGTTCCTTCCACTTTGACATACATCTTATATGCTCCAGTGAAGATTCATGGCATTTCAGATGCTGTGTCATGTGTCACCATGACCTAAAACCATCCTTTGTTAGTGACACCAGTGCAGTGCTAAACATCTTGCAACAGAAGCAATACAATACATCTTTCTGTTCAGAATACAGGAGCTATGTTCTTTCAATCTCCTCTCCATTTGGTAGTTTTGAGAAATAGTTCTCTGGTGTAAATCTTCATCCATGTTCATCAGTGAGGAAGTATGGCAGAATAACCCTAATAGGTCCTTTTTTAACTAGTTCAACACGCACCTGATCATCCATCTTGCCAAGTGCCAGGATCAGCACTGCTGAAAGCACTTTCCAAATTCTCCTCATATGGTTCATATGTTAATGTAAGAGAATCTGTATGTGTAAACATATCCCTTCATCTGCGACAGCAGCCATCAGAAATGTGCCTAAAATTTGTGGCTCATGTCCAGAATTCTGGTTGAGAACATCAGTGGCATTGTACAAAGACTGTATTACACATGTAGAATCACCATTTGTGTCTTCAGTCGGGAGCGATGGAACAAGTTTGTCTCCGTTGTCCTGAATAATTAATTTTTCCATGGAGCCCTTCAAGCACTTAACAGACTCATCTCTCTGCTTCTTCAGTTTTCTCTCTGCTGCACCAGAGAGATACAGTCTTGGTTCCATCTTCAAATTATTGCACGTGGGCAACATTAAAACAGATGAAATAGTGAGGTATTCCTTAAAATCAAGGGGAAATTATAAAACAATGTATTTAGCACATTTTTCTAAGAAACAAATACTACTGCTTTAAAACATCTTGACGCACAAGCATGCACACCGCCAACCTCATTTCCATGATCTGTTGTTTTAAAACATAGAAACACATCTCCATTTCCACCTTAAATCTTACACACAAATTTCAAGCACATTTCTGCTGTTACTAAAGAATAGTGGCACACATGGAATTCAACAGTGGGGGGAGTTGCTAATGATCACCATGGAAGAAAGAGACCTGGGGGTTTTCATTGCACCTAACCTAAAGATGTCTAAGCAGAGTGCAAGGGCTGTAAGGAGGGCCGGTGACATGCTGGGGTGCATAGGCGGGGTATCACTAGCAGAAGGTGGAAGGTAGTGATGCCATTGTATTGAGGCTTTACCTAGAGTACTGTGTTCAGTTCTGGAGGCTGCAACTTAGTAAGGACATTGATAAGGTGGAGGTGGTCCAGAGAAGGGTGACTAAGATGGTACAGGGATTGCACTGGAAGACATACAAGTAGCGATTAAGGACCTCAATATCTACTCACTGGAGAGAGGAGGAATTGGGGACATGACAGAAATGTTCCAAGTACCTTAAGGGCATAAACAAGGTACAGGAGGAGACATCTTCCAATCTAGGAGGAGTACAAGGCCAAGTGGGCATAATGTGAAGTCAGAGGGGGCAAGTCTTTATTGTTATATAGGTCATACATTACAGTATAACCAACATAGTACAATGGCGTTATCTGTTTACAGATCTTAATAGTTGTTCCATCTTTTTTTTACAGGTGTTCCATCTGTGTCCATGACTCCGTTACTCCATTATTATCATGCACACGACAATAAAGAATACAAAAAAAAATTATAGAGACCCTCTATAAGATCTGAGTTACATTGCTCTGAGATTATCTCAAATATTGCTGAAGCTCTTTACTGCATGGACCTATCCACCTTACTTAACTTTCGCTTTCCATGTTACTAATGTTCTCTACCAATGTCTTAATAATTAATTTAATAAACTGTGTGTAAACTATCAACTTATGTGTGGTTAATGTCTCTGTCCTGAATTTATCTGTTTTTGTGGGTGACCTGTAAGACCCAGATGCATTATTCGGCCCTGATTGGTTTTATTTCATTGGGTTGTTTAACCAGAGCACCATACCCAAGAGAATTTATAGAAACATAGACATTGACGGCAGATAAGGACTGCTTGGCTCACCTCTGGTCTGTCCATTTCCCTACCTATTGGATAAGCTGCAGATCCTAGTTAACCAATGGCCTACTTCCTCCTACCCCCACTATAATTGCCTTATGTCTGTTCAATACATTCTTGAATTCCCCCACTGTTTTTGACCCCACGACCTCCTAAGGAAGGTCATTCCATGCACCACCACCCTCTTCATGAAAAATAATTCCTCAGTTTGCCCCTGAAACCATCCCCCATCTTCAAATAGTGCCCCTTGATCTTGCATGTCTCTTTTCTGAAAAGCTACCCTCTTGGACCTTGCTGATTCCCTTGAGGTACTAGAAAGTCTCTATGATGCCCCCCTCCAGGGCATACATATAAAGCTCTTTTAGTCTCTCTTTGTATGGTTTCCGGTGCAGACACTGCACAATGTTAGTTGCTCTCTTCTTGACTGCTTCCATCCTGTCTATGTCCTTGCAGGGATGGGGTCTCCAGAACCGCACGCAGTACTCCAGATGTGGTCTCACCAACTGTGTGTACAGAGGGATAACAACTTTCTGTTTTCTATTGGTGATGTCTCTTACTATGCATCCCAGTATCCCCCCAGCCCTCCTTACTGCCTTCTCACTTTGCTTGTCCACCTTTAGGTCCTCTGATATAACTACCTCCAGGTCCCGTTCCATTTTTGTTGTTGTCAGTATCTCACCTTCATTGTGTACTCTTCCCCCTTGGGTTTCGTTTCCCAGGAGCATTACTTTGCACTTCTTTGCATTGAATCTAAGCTGCCATACTTTCGCCCATTCCTCTGACCTTGCCAAGTCCCTTCTCATCCTTTCCACCCCCTTGTGTATCAACCCTGTTGTAGATCTTTATGTTGTCTGCAAAGAGGCATACTTTTCCTTCCAGCCCCTCTGCAATGTTACCTATTAAAAGAGACTGGTCCAAAGCCGACCCAGTGGCGCTGAGGGTTGAGGTGCTGGACGCAACACCTCGTGCCACACCGGTGACCTGGGTTCAGGAATGGCCCCGGGTGACTGGGGGTCAGCGGGGGCAGGAAGAGATTGAGCATCCAGAGGACAGCTCTCTCTTCCTGGGGTGGGTTAGGGCTGCGGGTCGCTCAACGAGCGCCCTCTGGCGGAGGCTGGGGGGTGAGCCGAACGTAGCATCGCAGGGTGTATGCCAGGGGTGGAGCTATGGCTCCAAGAAACATAGAAAAAATAGAAAAACAAGCATTTGTCAATGCCGAATGTTGCTTGCTTGTATGTGCTGTTTAGGTATTTGGAAGTGATAGTTCCACGCCTTCCTCCCAAGACATCCACTGTGTCTTTCTGTTCAGTATTCACAGAAGAGTGGGAGGGGCAAGGGGCACAGCAGTACAGCAGTTGCCAAGGGGGTGAAGAGGTGGACAATAGTCCATTCAAAGGCAAAAGAGTCCTGCAGGAACTCACTAAATTGAAAGTGGACAAAGCGATGGAACCAAATGGCATACACCCAAGGATATTAAGAGAACTGCGAAGGGAGAGAGCAGTACCTCTGGCAGCCATGTTCACTGAATCATTCAACACGAGTGAATTGGAGGAGGGCACATGTGGTCCCTCTACACAAGTCCGGCAGCAGGGAGGAGGCAGGGAACAATAGGCCATTCAGCCTCACCTCAGTAGTGGGGAAGATCATGGAGACATTGCTTAAAGAAAGGATAGTGGGGCATCTAGAAGCCATTGGAGCCCAGGACCATAGACAACATGGATTCACAGTGGGGACATCATGTCAGACAAATCTGGTTGATTTCTTTGACTGGGTGACAAAGGAAGTGAATCAGGGTGGGGCAGTGGACAACACTTACCTTGATTTCAGCAAAACCTTTGACATCATCCCATATAGGAGGCTGATAAACTAGCTGGGTAGGCTGGGCATGAGGGAAAGGGTGGTAAACTGGGTTAGAAACTGGCTAACAGACAGGAGGCAGAGAGTGGTGGTAAATGGTGTGCAGCCTAGGGAGAGGGGGTCACCAGTGGGGTGCTGCAGGGATCGGTCTTGGGGCCAGTCCTGTTCAATGTCTTCATTAGTAACATTGAAGAATGTCTGAAGGGAATTTTTTCACCAAATTTTCAACATAGCCATTTTAAGACCTCTGCTCATGAACAGTGTCACTGTGATTTTCTTAATCTGTCCCAAACATTGACCGTGCACACCGAATGCGCCATATGCACGGAAACAAATTTTGGGCAACATGTGAAAAATGACAGCTGTACTGCTCATAAGGAGGTGTGGCAAAATGGCAATGTTGAAAATCTGGAGTGCAAATATTAAACACTTGCGAACTTACGAGCGTGCGTAGGAACTGCGCAATGCACGCTCGTAAAACAGTCATTTGTAGGAATTCTTTCACCAAATTTTCAAACTAACCATTTTAAGACCTCTGCTCATGAACAGTGTCACTGTGATTTTCTTAATGTGTCCCATACAATGATTTCGCACACCGACTGTGCCATTGTGCACTACATGGGCGGAAACATGTTTTGGGCAAGATGTGAAAAATGACAGCTGTACTGCTTATAAGGAGGTGTGGTAAAATGGCAATGTTGAAAATCTGGAGTGAAAATATTGAAAATTAGCGAACTTACGTGCGTGCATAGGATCAGCACAACAAATGTTCATAAAACAGTCATTTTGGGGAATTTTTTCATCCAGTTTTCAACATAGCCATTTTAAGACCTCTGCTCATGAACAGTGTCACTGTGATTTTCTTAATCTGTTCCAAACATTGATTGCGCACACCGACTGCGCCATTGTGCACTACATGCATGCAAACACATTTTGGGTGACATGTGAAAAATGACAGCTGTACTCCTCATAAGGAGGTGTAGTAAAATGGCAATGCTGAAAATTTGGAGTGAAAATATTAAAAATTAGTGAACTTACGAGCGTGCATAGGAACTGCACAACGCACGCTCGTAAAACAGTCATTTTTAGGAATTCTTTCACCAAATTTTCAAACTAGCCAATTTAAGACCTCTGCTCATGAATAGTGTCACTGTGATTTTCTTAATGTGTCCCATACAATAATTTCGCACACCGACTGTGCCATTGTGCGCTACATGGGTGGAAACATGTTTTGGGCAAGATGTGAAAAATGACAGCTGTACTGCTTATAAGGAGGTGTGGTAAAATGGCAATGTTGGAAATCTGGGTGAAAATATTGAAAATTCGCGAACTTACGAGCGTACGTAGAATCAGGGCAACAAATGCTCATAAAACAGTCATTTTGGGGAATTTTTTCACCCAGTTTTCAACATAGCCATTTTAAGACCTCTGCTCATGAACAGTGTCACTGTGATTTTCTTAATCTGTCCCAAACATTGATTGCACTTTACCGACTGCGCCATTGTGCGCATACATGCATGCAAACACATTTTGGGTGACATGTGAAAAATGGCAGCTGTACTGCTCATAAGGAGGTGTAGTAAAATGGCAATGCTGAAAATTTGGAGTGAAAATATTAAAAATTTGCGAACTTACAAGCGTGCGTAGGAACTGCACAACGCATGCTCGTAAAACAGTCCTTTTAGGAATTTTTTCGCCAAATTTTCAACATAGCCATTTTAAGACCTCTGCTCATGAACAGTGTCACTGTGATTTTCTTAATGTGTCCCAAACATGGATTTTGCACACTGACTGCACCATTGTGCGCTACCTGCGTGGAAACACATTTTGGGCGATGTGAAAAATGACAGCTGTACGTCTCTTAAGGAGGTGTGGTAAAATGGCAATGTTGAAAATCTGAGTGCAAATATTAAAATTTGCGTAACTTCTACGAAGCGTGGGAACGCTATAAGCACACTCATAAAACAGTCATTTTTAGGAATTTTTTCACCAAATTTGCAACATAGGCTTTTTGAGAGCCCACCTTATGAACACTGGCACTGTTGTTTCATTGATCAGTCCCAAAAGATGATTTCGCGCAGTGACCGCGAAATCACCCTTCGGGCCCGATTAACACCATGACAGTGACAGAAATCATGAGGAGGGGTCCCAAAAACTCCATGTTGAAAATTTGGTGCCAAAATTCAAAAAAATGCCTGAGATATGCAGCAAAGTTGAAAAAACCCTATCTATCCCATTATACAGCTTACCGGCATTTCCTTAGTTCGCGGTCGGCTTTGAAGAGTGCAGATGTGTTCCCGGTCCCCCGAATCGTCGCGCTGAGGTCTGGAGGTAAGTATGGGGTGAGGGTGTGTGGGAGGTAGGGTGCATAGTGGGTGGGTGTGGGTTGTGGGAGGGGGAGGCAGGAGGCGTCGAGGGACAGTTTTGTATTTACAGGTTTGTTTTTAATAAAATGATGAGGACATTTGCCACGCTGGGGTGGGCTCCCAGTGTGGCAGTTGGAAAACTGTTTGGGAGGCTGTAGCCAACAGGGATTGGGCACCCCTGTCGGCCATAACACATTTTGCCATGCTAGGGTGGGCTCCCAGCGTGGCACCTGGATGCTGGGGGGCGTGGAGCCGACAGAAGTTGAGCACCTTAAGGCTGCTAAATTTTGCCATGCTAGGGTGGGCTCCCAGCACGCAGGCACCTGGAAACTTTGGGGGCATGGAGACGAACCCCTGCCGGCCGCATAGTGTGTGCATGGGGGAGGGAAGGCATGAGCACACAGTATGCATCGTGTGTGTGTGTGTGTGTGTGTGTGTGTGTGTGTGTGTGTGTGTGTGGAGGGGAGCTCTGCTGACTGAAGCAGAGCTCTCCCTTTCAACTTATGACCACTGCATTTTCAACTGCTGTCATAGACAGCTGCAGCAGTGATTGGAGAACTGGGGCCACGCCTGCAAACACACTGACTGAATTGGAAGACGGGTGCCACACCTCCGAAAACTCGGATGATGGCACTATGTTTCTTGCACATGCATGCAAGCAACATAAAAACCCTCACCGCTGATAGGTAAAGGCACCTTCCCTCCGCATTCCACACTCCCGTAGTCGGGCCTGAAGTCCTCTCCGCTTTCCTCCCCTCTCCCGCCCGGTTTCTCAACCCTAATAGAAAGAGCGTCCTGGGCGGGGGGCAGCCCTTCCCGGAGAGTAGACCTGGGGGGGGATGCCCGGTGCCAGGGAGTAGCGGATGAGGACACAGTAGGGCCATGAGGGAGGTAGAGAGTGTGGCAAGGTAGGGTCGCTGGAGAGAGTTCAGTGGTGTGGGAGAAAAACAGAGTTCAAAAAAAAAAAAAAGAGACCTGTCCCAGTACTGAACCTTGTGGTACCTACCCACTAGTAACCCCCTCTTTCTTCACAGTGTACTCTGTTTACTATTACCCTCTGCATCCTGTTGTCCAGCCAGTTTGTTACCCGGCTACCACCCTGGGATCCACTCACAGGCAGACTAACTTGTTATATTAATCTTTTGTGTGAGACTGTGTCAAGTACCCTGCTAACTTATAGACAGGCCATATCTACAGTCCCTCCCTGGTCTAATACTTTGGACACCCAGTCAAAGAAATCTATTAGATTTGTCTGACATGTGACCTTCCCACTGTGAATCCATGCTGCTTTGGGTCTTGTGCCCCACTGGCCTCTCTAGGTACTCAACAATTCTTTCTTTCAGAAGTGATTCCATCAGGCCAGCTCGGTGGTGCTGAGGGTTGAGGCGCTGGACGACACACCTCACACCACACCGGTGACCCATGTTCGGGGACGGGCATGGGCCGTCAGGGGTCGGCAGGGGAGGAGAAGGATCGAGCATCCGGAGGACCACTCTCTTTCTCCAGGGAAGTGGAGTTCGCTGGTGCCAGCATTGGTTGCCCCCTGGCAGAGGCTGGGGGACAAGGCATCATGCTGCAATGTGGGGTGGAGCTGGGACAGATGCTTTCCTGCTAGTGTCATTGCACGTTCCCAGCTCCAGGGGAGAAATAGTTCAGAAAATCGCCGGCCCTGCGTATGAGCCAGGCTCGGTGCCTGACCCTCCAGCCATGACAGTTCCGCTCCAGTGGACCCACTCGGGGGTGGAGCTTCCCCGGGTGAGGGTCACTGAGGTCGGGCGAGCCCGTTCACGGGGCTAGGTGTGCCCTGCAGCAAAAATACAAATGAAGATAAATAAATAAGTGATTCCATCATTTTCCCTACCACTGAGGTCAAACTAACAGGTCTGTAGTTTCCGGCCTCTGCCTTGTAACTGGCCTTGCTCCCTCTTTTGTGAAGGAAAATCACATCTGCCTCCTCCAGTCCTCAGATACAGTACCATCCTCCCATGATTTGTTAAAAAGGGAGATCAGTGGAATCACTAGGTCTCCCCTTAGTTCTTTTAGAATTTTGGAGTGAAACCCATCAGACCCAATTGCTTTGTCCAATTCATGGCCCAAATGCTTGTTGTGACAATATAGACCAACCTTCCCATTCCTCCATGAAATGCATAAAGGGGTGCCACGTCCCCATGCATTTTCATGTTTTAATTTTAAAAAGATCTGCACTGAATGTGTGGAAGTTTTTCTTCACAGAGATGGTGGTAGATGCATGGACTGCTCTGCCACAGGAGGTGGTGGGAGTGAGCATGGTGGAAGGATTTAAACATGCCTGGGACAGACATAAGGGAATGTTAGAGGTGGGCAGATGGGCAAAATGCCAGTGAGCAAGTAGGGTCAGTCAGAGGCCACAAACTAGTGTAAGGATTACAGGCAGACTCGATAGGTCTAGTGGTCCTCATCTCCCAACAATTTCTATGTTTCTGTTACTCAGTTACTCTAATCAGTTTTTTTTCTACCACTTTTCACAATTGAGTACTGTAAAACATAATAAAATACATAACACAGACACACACACACACTTTCCCTGGCCTTAGAGTACCCACATTCCATGCCTGACAATTTTTGTTTTTATTTCACATAACTAAGCCACAGCAATGTCAAGCAAATCCACATAACCCTTATTTTTGCATAAAAACTTTGTGTTCCACAACTGTAACACTGAATTTAATTGACATATTCAGTGGCTAAACCAGAGAACTGCAGGCCCAAAAGCCTGTAAATTGGAAGCACTAAGTTTCAAGTTCAAGTTTCAAGTTTATTGCAGGAAGATTCCATTGAGCAAGATCATTCACAAGGAGGTCCTGGCGGTTATACATACAATAACACATTATATAGTACAGCGCCTTGACAACGAAATATACAAAGTGCACACAAGGCTCAAATCAGGTATTACATAGCAAGGTGCAACGTTGCAGATATATATACAGTTAAAGGGACATTTTGCAAAAAAAAAAAATGTACAGTCAATACAAGGTGAGGTTTAACACTTTATCACTGTATGATACATTAGATAAACACAATGTGGTGAACACCTAGAAGAAGGATAAGATAATTGGGGTGAACAGGGTTGGGGGAAGGGGTGAGGGTAATGTAAAAGTAGGAGGCCTAGGGCAGGAAAGGGTATAACAAAGGGTAATATGTAGACAGAGGGCCTAAGGAAGGGCCTCAGTATGGCAGGGGGCCAATAAAGACAATAGACAAGAAGCATACATAAGGTTAAAAGGGGGCTTAGTGGTAGTTACAAGTATCTTTTATTTTAGATGCAATTAGCACTCTGAAGTAGTTAACCGAGACAATGCTAGTTCGTTTTAGTGTAGATTGGAGTTGATTCCACATAGAGGGAAGGGCATACGAGATAGCACGTTTGCCAAAGAAGGTACGAGTCCTAGGTACATCGAGCGTGATAAAGTCAGTTTTCCTAAGGGAATATGCACTGCAGGAAATGCTGATTAAAGATGTTGGGTAACATGGTAATTTCTGCAAAAGCAACTTAAGGGTCCAAAGACCAGCGTGGAACAGGTGTCTAGTGGTGAGAGATGTCCAACCAACAGCTGCATACAAATCACAATGGTGAGTACGGTAGGGGGAATTGGTAATGAATCATAGCGCTCAGTGATAAAGGATGTCCAGCTTGCTTAGGCTTGAAGTTGAAGCTGTAGTATAAATTATGTCACCGTTATCGAGTAGGGGAAGGAATGTGGCCTGGATGAGCCTGGTACGTGTCTCAAGGGGGAATAGAGACCTATTTCTAAAAAAGAATCCTAAACTTGCTTTGAGCCTCCTGGATAGTTCATCAATGTGGTCATTAAAGAGAGCTTATTATCTAACAAAATTTAGGAATGACTTCCAAAGAGACACCTAGTGTAATAACAATAAAATCATTTGGTTGGACAGGGAGGGACCAGAGGAGGTACTACGAGAGAAAATCATTGCTTGTTTTTCAGCATTAAGGAGCAGCTTGGCTTTTATCAGATTATTTTCGAGCTGAGCAAAGTCAGCTTGTAATACATCCCTGACCTGTGATACCGTAGATCCAGAGGTATACAGAACAGTATCATCCGCAAAGAAGTGCAGGTTGGAGCTAGTTATATGGGAGTCAAGATAGTTTATGTACAGAGAGAACAGGATCGGGCCTAGAATGGAGCCTTAGGGGACTCCTCTGACAACCGGCAGGGGGGCAGAGAACAGGCCATCCACTTTGACTTTCTGTGTTCTCTCTGATAAGTAACTAGTGAACCACTGAGTGGTGGACGGAGTAGCACCTAGGTTGAACAGGCAAGAGACTAAAAGGTTCTGATCAACAATGTCAAATGCTTTGCTAAGGTCCAAAAAAACAACACCAGTAACCATTTTTGCATCGACGGCGGAGATCCAGTCATTTGTTACTTTCGCCAAAGCTGTAATAGTGCTGTGATTTGCCCAGAAACCGGATTGAGCTGGGTTAAGGAGTGAAAATGTTTCGATGTGAAGTTTTAGTTGGTTATAGACCAATTTTTCGAAGATTTTAGAGAGGATGGGCAAGATGGAGAAGGGCCTGTAGTTGTTCAGGTCGCACGGGTCCCCTGATTTAAAAAGGGGGAGGATGCGAGCAGATTTCCAACAGGTCAGAACTAGAGCAGAAGTGATAGAGAGGTTGAAGATATGGAGAATGGGGACTGTGAGATGGGCATAGCCTAGTCTTAGAAAGAAGGTTCAAGACCGTCGTCCCTGCGCTTTCGGGTATCAAGTTTGAGAGTGAGTCTTCAACTTCTTTGTACTTGCACAAGCACAATTGAGGGGCAGGATGAGGTGCAGGTAGATGGGGACGAGCTAGGCTGACTCTTAGCATAGCTAGCATAGTGTGAGGGTGAATGCTAGACCGGCTGTAACAAAGTGGGAGTTGAGTTCTTCAAGAATTTGAGAATTAATTTCCACAATCCTGCCATTGCACATATCTTGGTAGGAGCAGAGGGGCAGTGGGCTGTCCTTCGATGGATTTGAGCGTCCTCCAAATTTTGCGGGAGTCCCTGTTTGCCTGTTCGAGGGAAGAGACGTAGAAGTGGGCTTTGGCAGTGCGAACGCTTTTTACACAGGCATTCCTAGCAGCTCTAAAGGCCTGCCAATCTGCAGGGCTCTTGGATTGCCTAGCTTGGGCCCAGAGCTTGTCCTGGTCAGTAAGAGCTGCCTTAAGTTCTGGGGTGAACCAGGGGTGAGAGTTTTTATGCACCCTGACTTTGATTGGGGGGGCATGCTTATTTGTCAGTATAGCAAGGTTGCCATTGAGGACAGAGACAGCCTCATTGACATTTTTGGCAAGGTACAGATCCTGCCATCTGACCTCACCTAAGTCTGAGAGGAAATTAGCTGCATTGAATTTTCGAAAGGACCATTTAGTTATAAATGTGGACTGCTGGCGGGCCTTGGTTTGAGCTTATGCAATGCAGTTCTGATTATGGGGTATAAATTTATTTTATTTTTAAATCATGAATTATCACCCATGCTAGGTATGTATTAAACCAGTCTCAAAGTGTGCGTGTGTGTGTGTGTGTGGGGGGGTAATTTCCCAAAACGTGCACATGAGCCTCACCCTTTATAGTACTGTATATCTGGGCACTGGAATTTTCAGTCTTTTCCAGTTATGCACCATTCACTAATGTACTGTAGTAGTTCTGATTACAACAACACTGTGTGATTAATCACATCACATTAGTGTGAGGCTAGATCTACCAACCTACCTATCTATGTCTTTCTAGCTATATATATGTTCATAGAGGTCGACAGCAAATAAAGACCACAAGGTCCATCCAGTCTGCCCATTTTTTCTACCTTATGAATGTGCCACACACCTTTACACTGTCAATGACCTATCTATCCATACTGATCTGTATTGCTTCCTTTTGCCTATCCCATGCCTGTTTGAAGCCCTGCACTGTATTCATAGCCACCACTTCCTGAGGTAGGCCATTCCATGCATCCACCACTCTTTCTGTGAAAAGAATTTCCTCACATTCCCCTTAATCGGCCTCCTCTGTTCTCATGCTGTGTCCTCTGTCCTGCTATTTTCTTTATATTTAAACATATTAGACTATTTCACCTTGTTAATGTCCTTAAGGTGTTTGAATGTTTCGATCATATCACCTCTCTCCCTCCTTTGCTCAAGGGTATACATATTGAGCTCCATTAATCTGTCCTCATATGTCTTCTGATGCAGTCCCTGCACCATTTTGTTTGCCCTTCTCTGGACTGCCTCAATTTGGTTAATGTCCTTGTGAAGGTGTGGTCTCCAGTACTGTATGCAGTACTCCAGATGGGAGCCTAATCAGTGTCTTGTAAGAGGATTATTACCTCCCTCTTACGACTTGTGATGCCCCTACTAATACACCTAACATCCCCTAGCCTTACCTACTGCTTTAGAGATCTGCTTGGATGATTTCAGGTCATCGGTGATGATGATGCCCAAGTCCCTTTCTTCCTTTGTGACTGCCAGCAACTCCCCTCCCAGCCTATAGGTGGCTTCAGGGTTTCTGTTCCCTATGTGCATGATCTTGCACTTCTTTGCATTAAATCCCAGTTGCCACTCTTCTGACCATTTTGCTAGTTTATCCAGATCTCTTCTCATTCTGCCCACCCCATCTGGATCATCTACTCTGTTGCAGATCTTGGTATCACCTGCAAACAGACAAGCCTTACCCTCTAGTCCATCTGCAATGTCACTAATGAAGATATTGAAGAGGACTGGCCCCAGGACTGATCCTGAGTTTTATTCTAGCCAGTGGTGTGAACAGCATTTAGCCACCCTGATCCACCCACCCAGTCAAAAACAAAAACAAAAAACACCACCACTGTGGAAAACACACTTAAATTCCTAGACCTATTTTTTTTTGTTTACCAAATAAGTAATCCACACCCTCTCTCCTTACTGAAGAACAAACATCCCATCTGTGCTACAGTTTAATTTTTTTATAGATGAGACCAGCTTTGCTAGCTGCAAACTACCTTCCCTTTGTTAACCTGAGAGGCAGCATAGTGCAGTGATTTAAGGCTCTGAGCTGCAAATTTGGAAACCTGGGTTGGAATCCCATAGCCCCCACTTGCGTAAAGTGTGACCCTGAGCAAGTCACTTAACTTCCCTGTGCTCCCAGGTCACACCTGTAAACAAGCTTTCAGCTTAGTGTGCCACTCCTGGTTAAACAATTGGAAAAAAAAACTAACCATAAAAATAACTAGTCTCAAATTATATATATGTATATATATTTTTTATATATCTTACACTACTTACATAAGGTACTTTACCCCTGCCTTCACTGCAGAAATCCTCCATCTCTGCACATAACCATACAATACTTTCTTTTATAAAACATCTTTTCATATTTGACTGGCTGGTGCGATCCCAATTCTCCAGCCACTGCCAGGGCCCAGGTAGCCAGCAGAAAACATTTTTTATTCTCGAGAGTTATATGCACAATTGCACACACAATCCTTTGCTTTTGAATATATGTTATTTCGTACCTTTTCCCAAATGGTCTGAATAATGACTAGCAGCTCCAAGCTCCAGAGAACAAACGCAGACAGATTGGCCCTGCCCTCCTCTGGCACTCCACTCCAAATGAAACCAAACAGCCACACTCAAGCTTTTGCAGGTAAAGTAATGTTTCTGTTGGGCTGGTCCTCCATGGATAACAGACAGAGTGGTACCCCCAGTTATATAGATCCAGATCCCACCCAGAACCACTCCCCCATACAATAAAGTCCCTCCCAGAATGTGATGTAACTGCAGGAAGTAATGCCCCTACTAGGTAACCCCCCCCCCCATTACTACTAAGTACTTGTTAACTGCCTGTTGCTGTGGAACTACTTGAGCCCTGCCTTGTCTGAGAGGTGTTGGAAAAGTTAGGGGCACAAGTGTGTAGATGCAAAAAGGTTGGGTTGTCACCAGGGGGCAGCAGTAGCTATTGTTTGCCCTCTGCAGAATTGTCCTCATGACTGTTCTCTCAGCTTCTAGGTGCCTGATGTCTGCCAGAGCAGTTTGTGTTCAGCCAGCACTCCAAGCTGAGTAGCTAACATGACATGGAGGGCTCCCAGGTGGGCTGGGGCCATGACATGTCTTTTTTTTAATACTGTGCTGCCCATTAATCGAAAAGGCACATTCCTTTGAGAGCTGGCACTGCATATGCCACAGTTCCAACTCCCAAACTGTGTGTGGAGCAGAGGAACCACTGTACCACTGAACTGGGTGGTGTCCAGTCTAGCTTCACTCTCAACATCCATAATCCCCTATCTCCTCTGGGCTCATGTTCATGCATGAATCAATGAGATGGCTAGGAGCGGGGGGTCATGAATGTCTCACATTTACAGCACTCCATATGTGCAGTCATGAAGCTAAGCTACAATAAACAGCCCAGATACACTACATGCTGCTTGTTGCATATTTGGCCTTTTGTGAATTCCACATTTCAACTCCAGCCAGGAGGAGTCTAGCTAAATTTTGCTTCTGCTTATAATGTATGTATGCTGGAGCTAGGTCAGAGCAGAGGTATTTTATTTAGAAAGAAGAAATTGTATGTTGCCCATTCTGGAGAGGAACTTCTTTCTTTTCTCAGGTGGATCCAGATCTCTATGGTGAGGCAACCTGAAACATAAAGGCAAGACATCACAAAGAATCTGCAGTTCTTTTAACTAACTGAAACTAATTACCTTGGAGTAGCATAGGAAGAAACACAGTATACTTATCTGTTAGGGTAGCTGTGATCTCTGTCCAGACCTGCAAAGTAAAAAGCAAAAATGTTACTTAGGTTTAGGTTATGATAGTCTGGATTCAGTAGGAAGGCAGAGCAGAAAATAAGCTAAGGACATCTACTTCACATCCGTCTTCTTCATGGTAGAGGAGGGGAAAGGGCAGTAGTTGAAAAACAGGAGAAGGTTGGGCAGAAGGATGGACTCAAGTCCCTTCACGGAGGTTAGGATATTGGAAGAACTAGGAAAACTGCGGATGTGTAAAGCAATGGCCTCGGATAGAATCAACCCAAGGGTGCTCAAGGAGTTAAAGCAAGAGGTGGTGGCACTGCTCATGAGGTTATTTTATCTATCACTGGACAAGGGAAGGGTTCCTGGGGACTGGAAAATGGCTGAAGTGGTGCCACTGCACAATTGGGATGAAGGAAGAGTCAGCAAACTACACCCTCCCCAGTTAGTTAGCCTTACCTCTGTTGTAGATGAGCTAATGGAGATACTTATTAAGGAAAGACTAATAAAATATTTGGAGGAGGAGGGCATACTGGATGACAACCAGCATGGATTTAACAGTGGTAGGCCCTGCCAGGGCAGCAGGAAAGCACACAGAATGCTGGCATGCATAGGGAGGGACTTTAGAAGCAGGAGAGGAGAAGAGAAGAGAAGTGATCATGCCACTATGCAAAACCATGGTCAGACCATAACTGGAATATGGGATTCAGTTCTGGGGGCCATACTTACAGGGGGACAAGCAGGGCCGGACATAACATTGTGCCAGCCGTGCCCCAGCTGTGGCATGCAGCCTGCTCCAGTCCATAGTGAGGCAGGAGTGGGAGGATGGGAACCTCAACCAGCATGGATGGGAGCCCCTGAGTTTGACAGACACTGCTCCTGTGGCTAGATTTAAACTGCTCCCCCTTCAGGTGCAGCAGACAGCAGTGACACACCACTGACACTCCTATAGCTGCCTCCCCCCCAACACTTCAGTGTACAATACAATGGCCGGGTGGGGATTGAACTGAGAGCAGCTGAAGTTTTATGGGATGGGAATGGGACAGACAGATTTAAACACAGACTGACTGATAGGTCAGTCAGGTATGCATCTCTGACTATGAGTCTGTCAGTCACATGGCTAAATGAGAAATGTACCATTTTTGCAAGGCAAGCAAGCACAGTCTGTCTGCATTTTTCTGATTTCTTGTACCATTTTTGCAAGGCAGCAGCAGGAAAGCAAAAAATGATTTTCGTCGTCCTGGGTCAGCTGACTGTCATAGAAAAATCTGAAAAGCTCAGAGACTGTTTCTTTTCCAGGCAGTTGCCTTGCATAAATGGTACAAGAAATCAGAAAAACTCAAGAGACTGAGCATGCTTGCCCCTTGCAGTTGCAAAAACTGTACGTTTCTCATTTTCATTTAGCCATGTGATGTGACTGCTGCCAGACTCAGATTCATACCTGACCACACCGACCTGAAGATGTACCCTCATCCATGCTTTATTGGCCCCTGGTGGAGGGAGGAAGGACTGGGTCATTAATAACTCCACTTGCTTCCCTGCTGTCCTCCACTCCCCCCCCCCCCAACACACACTTTGTATCTGCTCAGTCAAGGGATTCAAGTGCCTTTTTTAGGTCATCACCCACACTGTACAGCTGAGTGAGTGAATGAATGAAAATGTCATGGTAGCCAGTCCTGCCAGCCTCACCCCCCTCTCTGGTGATCACTGATCAGGAGTCAGCAGCAGGGACTGTGGGGTGTCTGATAATATCGGTGCCTTTCCTGGCTGGTAGCAGAGCTACAGTAGCTGGCTGGCAGCAGTGACTGATAATACCTTTTTAAAAATAATAAATCCCTTACACGGGCTCTCTCTGGCTTCATATCCTAAGTAATCTTATCCTTCCTTCCCAGTGGTGTCCTCCTGTCCTGTATTAATAAAGCAGTTAAGCAGTACCACCCTGATCAGATCCAGGTGGTCACGTGGGCTACTAGTTTTACCAATTACCCCATAATTTGCTGCACTGCACGCTCATGCTTTTTAAAAGACAATACTTCCTTGTCTCTAACTAGTCCACCTCTGTCCTGTCCTGTATTAATAAAGCAGTGCCAGGTGTACTAGTTAAACTAGTAGACCACCTAGTACTGCTTTATTAACATAGGACAGGAGGAACAAGGAAGGGTTTTGTTCTCTTTTAAAGAATGATAGGACAGACACCTATATTATTTATCAGGATCAGTAATCAGTGATCACCAGAGAGGTCAGGAGAGGTGAGGCTGGTAGGGCTGACTGCTGTGACATTATTTTCATTCACTCACTCACTCAGCTATACAGCATGAGTGAGTGATGACCAACAAGCCCTTGGATCCCTTGACTGAGCACAGATACATACATCATTGCCTTGTAACACAGATGGCATCGCCATTTTGTTTAACACACTCTCTCATTCCCATGCCAATTCAAAAAAGCAAATAATGTTAGTCATCTAAAATCTAGTCTAGCTCCAATGAGATTTATTTACTGAAATGTTTCACCAGGAAAGGCACACTGAACAACAAGTTGCTCATCTCCCTTGGAGAAAAGGGAGCAGGGGACACTGGGCACACATATACACAAAGGCAGATTTACATATCATCTAGAGTTATTGGAAGTTCAATATATAGTATATATCATATGGGTTACAAATGTAACAACAGTTTCAAACTGCTGGGTAGGGTTACAGATGTAGTGACCAAAATAAGTGCATCAAGAATATCAAAATGAATTATAGTAATGTAGGATGGTGAGAAATTCATTACATTAGTATTTCTTGACTGTCTCATGTTGTGTAGTAGCCTCTCTGTCTGCCTGCCTGTGCTTCATCATGTGCAATAATAACAGTTCAACTTAGTTTTACTATGAAAAGGGTCACTGGCTAAAATGGAATATATACCAGCAAAAAAAAAGTGACTGTGATGCAGTGCCCAGTGGCAGTACACATTGCATTCCTCCAGTGGCATGGCCCATCTGACATTCCTGTATGTCAGACAGGGGCATGCCACTGGAGGAATGCAATGTGCACTGCCACTGGGCACTGTGTCACTTTTTTTTTCTTGTTGGTATATATTCCAGTTTTAGACAGTGGCCCTTTTCATATTAAAATTAAGTTGAATTGTTATTATACAATAGCAAGAAAGAATCTTGGACTGTGATTGGTCAGTTTGGGGCTGGAACCACATGCTATCCCAGCATAGCATCACAGGTCTAATCTCAGCACTGTGAACCAATGTAGATGTCATCATGGAGCTTGATATCTTTTTGCATCTCCTCTTAGAAACAAAAATATTTTCCACACTAACAAAACGTTCTTTAAAATTATTTTGTATTTTATATATAACAAGCCATTGTATAATAGGAATAATGCACTCCAGGGTGTGTGTCATGCTGGGATAGCATATGTCTGGGGCATTGGACACACTCGGCCTGTGACCTCGTGCCCCAACCCCAGGTGGCTGTCAGCAGTATCCCTGTCCTGATATTCCTTTATTATTGCATATGATGAGGCAGGCAGACAGAGAGGTTACTACACCGTATGCGACAGAGAAGGAGTAAGGACAGGCTGTAATGTCATGTCACTAGCTCTGATGACATTTGTAAGAGAGTTATATTAAAAAAAAGTAATACAGTGCCCAGTGGCGGTGTACATTGCATTCCTCAGTGGCATGCCACTGTCGACTTATAGGAATGTCAGACGGGGCATGCTACTGGAAGGTATAATCTTGCCTGCCACAGTGCCGTGGGCACTGCTTTTTTTAGTATAACTCTCTCTTACAAATATCATCAGAGCTAGTGCCTAGTGACATGACATTACAGCCTGTCCTTTTACTCCTTTCTCTGTCCCATGTTGTGTAGTAACCTCTCTGTCTGCCTGTCTCTGCCTCATCATATGCAATAATAACAATTCAACTTAGTTTTACTATGAAAAGAGCCACTGTCTAAAATGGAATCTATACCAGCAAGAAACAAAAGTGGCTGTGACACCGTGCCCAGTGGCAGTGCACATTGCATTCCTCTGACATATAGGAATGTCAGACAGGGGCATGCCACTAGAGGAATGCAATGTGCACTGCCACTGGGCATGGTGTCACAGTCACTTTTTTTTCTTGCTGGGATATATTACATTTTAGACAGTGGCCCTTTTCATATTAAAACTAAGTTGCTTGCATTATTATTATTATTGCACATGAAGGATGAGCTGAACAGGCAGACAGAGATGTTACTACACAATATGGGGAAGCCTAAAAAGGAGTAAGGACACAGGACAGGCACAAATATAGTGTTGTAGGTCTAGATATGTGTTCATATTATTTTTTTTCCAGTTCTCTTTCTGGCACCAGTGCACTGAGGCATCTCTCAGAGGTGCCTGCTCGACGCTCAGCCCCTGCTACTCCCCACCGTGATGCTCACCACCGACTTGCCCCCCCCATTGGGAGATTTCCCAGCACCTCAGATCACCCCCCCCCCGAGGCAGGGCACGCCTCTTCTACCTGGCGGCGACTATCTGGAATTAGAGGGTCCATCTCAGTCCGGGGGTCGGCCATGAGTCGTCGGTGTGGCATCCGGTGTAGGGGATGTGAGGGAGGTCCCTGAGGCCC
Organism: Neoceratodus forsteri; assembly: GCA_016271365.2. Taxonomy (NCBI): domain Eukaryota; kingdom Metazoa; phylum Chordata; order Ceratodontiformes; family Ceratodontidae; genus Neoceratodus; species Neoceratodus forsteri. The sequence continues at coordinate 674,817,199 of CM028131.1, read as the reverse complement.
TCATCACCTCCTCGGTGCACCGGGGTGTTTTCCCCCCTTTTCTAGTTACTCCCCTGCCCCCTTCCCTGCAGAGCGCAAACGTGCCATGACGTCAGGGATGTCCGTCATGCTCTGCACCCTCTACTACAGCCCTAAGTGTTGCAGTACCTCTGGTTTCCACCAGGGGCCGGTGCAGTGCTGGGCAAGACCTGGATCTCCCGAAGAGAGGACAGCAGTCCTCCGGATGCTCGATCCTCTCTCTCCTCTGCCGACCCCCGATGGCCCAGGCTCGTTCCCAAACCTGGGTCGCCAGCGTGGCACAAGGTGTGGCGTCCAGCGCTTCAACCCTCAGTGCTACCAGGCCAGCCATTTATATTATTTTTTAACTTAAACATTTATGTCATACTGTGACTAATGACCTCCAAGACCCTCTCAGTCAGACCCAGGGACATTACAGGAGAACAAACACTCACACCTCAGCTAATCCAATTTGGAAACAAGTTAAATAATTAACCTTGTTCTGAGGTGTGAGTGAAACTATATAGACCAGCCTGAAGATCTGATGATTGTATGGTACTTTAAGAATGTAAATGAATCGGACCACTAATCACCAGGATGCCATAAATGACTTAGTACTTACTGTGTGGTCTGTCTAACAAAGTTGTCATTTGACGTTAAGTGCAGCACTAACTTCAAATGAAAAACTTTCTTAAACCAGACCACTCAATAAGTACTAAGTCATTAATGATACCAACAGTGTGATCCGATTCTTGAATGTCAGTTCCTTTGTTGGCGCAAGAAAAAAAAAGTTGCTCTGACTGCTAGATGGAGCAGAAGAACTTACTTAAATGTGTGTCTGTGTTCTTAATCGCTAACGATTCTTCAAACTGTAAAGCCTTTAATCAGTGCTGGTAACCAGGTCCAGAGTCTGAAGCCGTCATCATCTGACATCATCAGGGAGCCAGGCAGCCAGGTCAGACAGCATAACATTTCAATTCAAAGCAAACAGTTAATGAATTGACTCCTCTCGAGAATGATTAATGAATGGAGCCATGGAGCTACTACTTAGCATAAGATTCACGGGGGGGGGTTATTTGCTGGAAGCGGGAGCTGGGGAGCAAGAACAGTGGAAATATGTTGCCAGGCAGCAGGTGATGTACAGCGTTATTCTAAACAAATAAATAAAAAAAACAATGTTGTGCACAGTGCAGCAGCTTACTTTCCGTAGCAGCGGTTGAGGCGGGCCCCCAACATGCTGGGGCACGGCTGGTACGATGCTAAGGCTGGCCCTGAGTTCACAAAAAAACAGTGGAACAGGTACAAGTGCACAAGTATCATGATACAAAATGAAGTGACATGGTGCAGAAGTAAGGCATTCAGATGGCACATTAAGTCAACAGGGTTTTGTAAGTCATGCGAAGCAGGCACAGACATTAGGCTCTTGAAGATGTACTTTCAGCTCAGCAGTGAACATTTTAGGGGAAGGGACAGCTCCGCTAGTGAAAAGGATGGTGTTCTAGAATGAGACTGCACTGTATGTGAAAGAGTTCTGGCCCATACCCGTGTGCATGAATAGTACTTTCAATCGATTGTTTGCAGAGGAGTGAGAGAAGGGGTTGTCCATACGAACATACATAAGAAATTGCCAGCAGATACAGGCCTATCGATTTATCTAGTCTGCTCGAGTGTGCAGCACTTAGTCTTTCAGACTGCAGCTGCCCCCTCCCTTGCCCCCATTGGTTCTGCCCTCGTATCCTTCACTCCTACCCTGCCCTCCCATGGTTTACCCTCCCTCTGAACCTGTCCCACCCTCTTTTGAAGTTGCCCACCATCCAGGTGATATCACCTCCTCCGCAGCGTGTTCCACCCTGCCACCACCCTTTGGTGAAATAGTGCCTCCTTCCAGCTTCAGACTGGGGCCCCTGATTTCCTTCCACCTGTTAATTTGAAAACACTTCTGTTGCTTACTCTGTTCATACCCTTCTGGTACTTTCACGGTCTCAATCATATCCCTCTCTCCTTCTATCCTCCAGGGAAACATATTGAGCTCTCTCAGTCACTCCTCAAAGGTTTATCTGTCAATCCCAGGATCATTTTCATTGCCCTGTGCTGTACCCTCCAATAGCTTGATGTCCTTTTTCAAGTAGTAGGGTGTGTAGTACTGCACGCAGTACTCCATGTGTGCCTGACCAGGCCATTTATGTGACCAGCTTGATAGGCATTGGGGAGCACTTCTGTGTACAATTTTGTGCATGAAATTTGCTAGGGTTAACTGGGTTATGGTTTTGGTTTGCAACCAAACAAGTCATTCAAAGTTGGTGCAGTGATGGGACTGTGGGCCCAGTGAGGACCTAAATTTGATAACTTTGTGGGTAAGCTTCCTTTAAAAAGCTTTTGATTGAGTGTCATGGACATTTCTAGACTATACCTTAGCTAAATTCAGTTTCCCCTAGCATATAGAAGTCTTTTATAATATCTACTCCTCCCCAAGCAGTAATAAAGGCAAATGGGACATTTCACTTAGAATAAGACTGACAAAGGGACTAGACAGGGGTGCCATCATCCCCCCTCTTCTTTGCACTCTACGTGGAACCTACAGCACAAATATTAAGAAACACTTCCACCATCAATGGCATCACCATAGCAGGAGCAGAACATCTTATAACCTTTTATGCGACCGATCTCCTGGTCTATCTTACCAATCCTGACAAATCCTCGAAGGCCAATTTCAGATCCTCCAAGAAACTGAAAAACTATTGGGATATAAATTAAATACAGAAAAAACAGAGCTACTTACCTTACATTTCTCCCATACCCCAGCATTATGGACCCATTTCACATGGCAATGGGACAAGACTTCCATGAGATATCTGGGGGTACTGCTACCTAAAGACCTTGATACAATGTATCAAGTGAACAATGTATCAAGTGAATTACCTTAACCTCAAACAGTAAATCATGGATGACTTAGTGAGATGGGATCATTTATCATGTTCCTGGATACAAAGGATTGACTCAGTACAGATGAATTTGCTTCCACAACGCCTATATATTTTCCATAATATACTACTGGAACCTCCGACAGAGGATTTCAATGCTTGAAATAATGTTATCTCTAGGTATCTATGGAAGGGCCAAAAACCAAGAGTGGCATATTCAGTGCTACAACTTCCCAAGACCCAGGGAGGACTAGCTCTCCCAAACTAACAAATTACTGTAGAGCTGCCCAATTAATTCACGACAGCCTGGTTAGACACTACTGACATGATGGTGTGGAAGGAAATCAATCTAGAGGAGAATGAGAGTAATTTACATACATTATTATTTACCCTGCTAAGTAGAGGCCCACCACAGCTGATTGAATCTCCTTTTATACAGGTACTGACAGGCATTTGGCGGTAAATACTGAACACCCACAGCAGAAAAGATGCTTGCTACTTGGAATGGATAGTAGTAGATAAACAATTTATCCCAGGAGGTTGTATACCACCTTTAGTAGATGGCATAGGGCAGGATTATTCCATTATCAATATTACAGTCAAGGGTTTTTAAATCATATGCACAACTACAACAGAATTTCATTTCTGGCATGTAGATCATTTCGATATCTCCAAATTAGATACTGTTTGGGGAATAGACTAGGACTGGACTGGACTGGAGCGGAGGAAAGTGTCCCCAATTCAGTTTGTTAATCAAATATTCAAGAATGGAAGCCCTCAGCATTTCAATTCATTAGCCTATAAGGTACTGCAGTTTAATCCAGATGACAAAATTGACAAAATCTGGAGAAGATGGAAGCTAGAAACAGGGATAACTTTCACAGCACAGACTTGGTTGACAACATGCACTCGACAGTATAAGTTAACTTCTGGATTCCTCTGGAAAGAATCCAGGTGGAAAATAAGAAAAAAATACTTACCATAGTAATCTTGTTTCTTCCCAGTGATACTCAGGTATTCAGAACTTCTGCAGTGTCCCTTTAAGACTGAACTGCCTGGAGAGAATTTGGAATGTATGCAAATGATGGAATCTTCGCACGTGCTATTTTCAAATGCTGCCTTGAACTAACTGCTTAGGTTCTAAACCCTCAGATTTCCTTGGAGCCTGGAAAAACAGGCCTCAAAAAACTAAATATCTATATATAAAAACATGAATAATTACAAATATGATAATAATGCAATAACACCCAAATACCCCCAAGAAGGGGAAACCCCAAAACTGGAGGTCATAAAATGTAACAGTACCCCTGAATGTCAGAAATCACCTGAAGGGGAAAAACAACAAAATGAAACCAAATCACAAACAATAGTGCCTGATTGTGGCACCTATGTAGTAGGGCACAAAAACATTCCCAGGAATGCAGAGGCTACTGCTTCTTGAAGGAGAGGCAGGGTGGGAAGTTCTGAATACCTGAGTATCACTGGGAAGAAACCAGATTACTATGGTAAGTAATTTTTTCTTCTAACCCCAGTGATACTCAGGTATTCATAGCTTCTGCAAACTAAGAAGCAGTACCTTTGGAGGTGGGCACAGAACCTACTTTGGAAACAGACTCTGCAGGACTGCTGTGCCAAACCTGGCATCACTTCTGGACAGGATGTCCAGACTGTAATGCATTGTAAAGGTGTGTACAGTTTTCCAGGTAGCTGCTTTACAGATGTCCACTAGCAGAACATCCCTGGCAGCTGCTATGGTAGCAGCTGTGCCTGGGCTCTCAATCCTGTTGGGGGTTCCCTTCCCACCTTAGAACAACAAAACTGGATACACTGTACTATCCAGTGAGAAACGGACCTTTTAGATGCTGGGTACCCTTTCCCACATCTCCATAAGTCAGGAACAGCTGGTTTCTGTCCTGCCTATGGTCCCTAGTGGTTGTCATGTAGTAACTAAGAGCTCTCTTGACATCCAGACTGTGGAGCCTCCTTTCACCAGAAGCAGAGTGCTCAGTGAAAAAGACAGGTAGGGTCATAATTTAGTTCAAGTGGAAATCAGAAGCCACTTTAGGGAGAAATGTTCTGTTTGTTCTCAGGACCACTTTGTCCTTGTGGAAGGAAATATAGTCCTGGTCTATGCAGAGAGCATGGAGCTCACCGATTCTTCTGGCAGAAGTCATTGCTACTAGGAAAACTGTTTTCCATGTGACATATTTTAGATGAGCTGAAGACATGGGCTCAAAAGGAGCCCCCATGGGTTTGGCTATACATACATTGAGGTCCCATGCCAGCATTGGATCCCTGTGAGGGGGGGGTGCAAATGGGAAAGGCCCTTAAAGAACCTCTTAAAAATAGGGTCTGAGGCCAGAGAAATCCTTTGCCTGGCTGAAATGTGAGCAGATGCTACAGTCAGATGTACCTTCAGGGTACTGGGCTGAAGGCCCAAAGAATGCAAATAAGTAAGATCAATCAATCAATTACTTTATTTAACCAGGCATAAACACCATTGAGCAAGCTCATTTTCAAGGAGGTCCTGGGCATTAATACAATACAGTACACTTCATAAGATTACAATTACGGTGGACAGCGGTGCAAAAAAAAAAGATAATCCAGCATGGCTGGTACCCCAGCCTGTGTTGGTACAATTTTTTAGTAGGAACACCACATAGAAAACCGTTTCCATTGTGCAGCATAAGTTTTCTTAGTGGAGGGCTTACTGTAGCCCCTCAAAATATCCAGGACACCTTCAGAAACATTTAAGCCTGCATATTTTGGGTCCTCAAGAACCAGGCCTTGAGCCTGAGGATCTGAGTTTGGGTACAAGGAGCCTCTCCTGATTGGAGTTAACAGGTTATGCCTCCTGGAAAGGTGTATCGGCTCAGCCATAGACATGGAGAGCAGTAGAGAGTACCAGGCTGCCTGAGCCAATCTGGAACTATCAAGATCACGGATGCTGACTGGGACCTGAGCTTGAGCAAAACCCTGTACACCAAGGGGAAGGGAGGAAAAGCATACTGATGTTTCCCTGACCAATCCAGGATTAGAGCATCCAGGGGAACTGTTTCCCGCTCTGCTGGTCTGCAACAATAATTTGGCAGGTGGTGGTTCTGGTGGGGTGCAAACAAGTCTACCTCTGTAGTGCCTCACCTCCTGAAAATCACTTCCACCACTTGTCATTTAGAGTCCATTTGTGATGGGCCTGGTTGATCCAACTCAAGGTTTCTGCCAAGATATTGTCCTTGCCAGGCAGATGAATGGCCTGTAGAGAAACTCCCAAGGAGTATGCCAGACTCCATATTTTCATGGTTTCTGTGCAGATAGGATTTGACCTTGCCCCTCTCTGCTTGTTTATGTAGTACATAGTGGTGGTAGTGTCTGTTCTGATCTGTACCACCTTTCCCTGGAGAAGTGGAGTGAGGCCTTTAGTGCCAACAATACTGCTCTGAGCTCCAGCAGGTTTATGTGCAGGGTGACTCTGCACTTGACCATGTGCCATGGGTGGTGTGATCTCCCAGTGGGCACCCACCTCAAAAGTGATGCATCCATTGTGAGAATTACTAATGAGGGGCTCTTGTTGAAAAGAAACCCCTTCTCTCAGATTGGTTTCCTCTTTCCACCATTTGAGAGCCTGTAACATAGTTCCCGTTACTGGAATCAATTTTAAAAGAGGGTCTCTTCTCTGGCACCAGTGAGCCCTGAGGTGAAACTGGATGTCCCTCATTTGGAATCTGGATCCCAGCACTGTGCCAGTGGCAGCTGCCATGTGGCCCAGCAGCTGAAGAAACTGTCTTACAGTTTTTGGTTTGTTCAGGATGAATTAACCTGCTATCTATCTGTTGCATGCTCCTTAGCCTGTCCAGAGGCAGATATGCCTTGCCCTGCAGGGTATTCTGGCTCCTATGAACTGCAATGGCGAGCACGTCAAAGACCTACTTTTTAGATTTATCAGGAATCCTAGAGACTCCAAGAGCTCTTGGGTGAGTTGCAGCTGCTCCCTGATGTGCTGGGGTGATTTTCCCACCACCCGCCAGTCATCTAGTTATGGGAAGACTGTGACACCTTGCTTTCGAAGGTGTGCCACTACCACTGCCAGACACTTTGTGAACACCCTTGGTGTTGAAGTGAGACCGAAGGGCAGGGTTGAGAACTGATAGTGATCTGAAAGGAGTCTGAACCTGAGGTATTTTCTGTGAGACTCCCTTATGGGGATGTGAAAATAGGTGTATTTTAGGTCCAATGAAGCCAACCAGTCTCCTTTTTGGAGGGTTGGCAGAATCAGTGCCAGTGTTACCATTTTGAACTTTGGTTTTGTCAGGTATCTGTTTAAGATCCTGAGGTCTAAGATGGGCTGCCACTCTCCATTTTTCTTTGTGGTAAGGAAGTATCTTGAGTAAAATCGTTTTCCCTTTAAGTGGATTGGTACTGGTTCCTCAGCTTGTGACAGAAGCAGCTTTTGAACCTCTGTTTCCAGGAATTTTCTCTATGCATTTGAGGATGGCTTGAAAACTTGGGTTCTTAAAGGTGGGAGGGATTTGAAAGTTAGAGACAATCCCTGGCTCACTACTTCCAGGACCCACTTGTCTGTGGTGTTGTTTTTCCAAGCATGAAAAAGTGAGCCAGTCTGCCTCCTACAGGCAGTAGGGAGGTGGCTTGTACAGACACGTCAGGGTGCCTGCTTTGCTTGAGGCTGAGCTTGGGATTGAGAAACATGCCTGGAACCCCTTCTACCCCTGCCTCTGAAGTATCCCTGCTGTGGATACTGCTGGTACTAAGGCATAGCCACGGCCTGGAAAAAGGGCCTGCTTTGAAAGGATTTGTCCCTGCCTCCCCTTCCATATGTGCTGGTAGATGGGAAAGCTTTATCTTTTGCAGAATTGCTTCTGTAGGTGGCCTTGTATTCATCCACCTTTTTTATATAAGCCTCTGTCTTTTCCCAAAAAAAGAGAGTTTTCCTCCAATAGGAAATCCAATGCCTTGGTTTGTGTATCCTGGGTAAGATTTGTGGATCTTAGCCAAGCAAACCTTCTCTGAGCCAAGTGTTTGCCATCCACCTGGCAGCTGTGTCATTTGAATCAGCAGCCATTTGAAATTGATATTTAGCTGCTTCCAAATCAAACCTGGCTGTTTCAGCTAAGTCAGCTGAAAGGGGAGACTGTGCCTTGTCTGACATAGCAAGGACTGACTGCCAAAGAGATTTTTGGTATTGTGCAGCATAGGCCTGGAAGTTTGCCTGCCTGATGGCCAAGGAAGATGAAAGGTAACCCTTCTTGGCCATGCTATCAATCTTCCTAGAGTCTTTGTCTGGAGAATGGAAGGCTAGTGGAACCCTTGCCTTGTCACAGGCTGCCACTTGCACCACCCCTTGGTGGTCAGGGTGAGAGAACAAAATTCAGCACCCTGCCTTTCTGATACTTTTTATCCAACCTCTTATCCAGAGGGGGAGCAGTATTAGGTGTTTGCAAAATATTTAAGACATCCTCCTTAAAGAACTTGTTAACAAGAAGAAGAAGCGTTATTCGTGGGTGTCAGCCCCATCATTTCCATATATGCAGCTTCTTCTTCATCCTCAGTCACCTTACTTGTGGGGATGTCTAATGCATCCACCATCCATCTTACAAAAGTATAGTGTGAGGAAAAATCCTCTGATGCCCTAGGAGGAGATCCAGAGTCTTGTTCAGGAAACCTCTGGTTCAATGGGGTCCCCATCATCCTCCACATCAATATCAACATACATTTCTTGTTCAAAGGGAAGATTGAGAAGAAGAAGCCAGTCTGTTTGGCAGGAGTCTGAGGCAAAGGAACAGTCAACCCCTGTAAAGCCTGGATAACTCAAAAGGCCGTGCAATCTCATCAGCAGTTGGTATTTTCATTGCAGGCACAGAAGTCCCCAAATGCTGCTCAGCTGGGGGTTCTGTGTGCTTTGTTTTCTTGGATTTTTTAGAGAGAACCATTTTGGGATAAAGTGGAAAGGGAACTACATCAAATGTCTAGCTTAACATTAGACATGGCATTATTTTTATTACACCCGACAAAGCTTAGAGAGAAATTATACCAAGCACAAGCAGGTATCTGGTTATTGGCAGCAAAAAAAGGCAATAAAAAGACAGTGGCTAACCCCTACCAGTCCCATGCAACACGGATAGGAAGATATTGTGATGGAAATTTATAATATGGAACCACTAACAGCAGGCCTAAGTTACAATCCAAACACCTTATTCTGATTCACTAATCAGTGAAATGGTTGGATAGTGTGGATTATGGCACATCAATCATATGTGATCCCCTGAACAGTCTAACTAGTTTTTTGCTTTATATCATCAGGGAATGACAAAAGAAAGTATACAATAGCTAGATGGGTAGGCTACAGTATAGTGGCAGGTTTGGGGCGAACTAGAAGGATGCCAGGGAAGTGTTCATGTTCTGAGACAAACAGATTTCTACTGAACAAACACCATGCTCTCCTTCATAAATTATGATATTACCTCCATTTATGTTATCTCTTGGAATTTGAATGAATAATGAGACAAGATTGTTTAAAACAGAAAGTTTATTTTAGACAACAGAAGCGATGAGATGAAAATGAAAAATTGTTGGAGAGCATAAGCAGAATATTGGACTGGTTATTCCTGTCTACGTGTAGACTCTGCTACGTTATGATAATTTTAGCCCTGCTAGTTGTTTACTGGATGTGAACTGTCTGTTGGACTATGCACCTGTAAAGAGAGTAAAAAATACTTCAATAACAATCATGATTACAAAAAAAAATTAAGAATAAAAGACTCTTTTCTTTGCCCAGATCATAAGGGAAGTGGCATCTGTAACGACAGAGCCATACTCAGTCAGGGGGCACATGCATCTTTGGGTGAGTCTTTTTTGTCAGGTGCCAGGTACTTTGCAATATGATAGAGCAGACCCAATTTTTGATGAACAGTTCTTATGGTGTTGGTCATATGAGCATCAAATGAGAGGGGGGATTGACGGTAAAAGCAAGGTATTTGAATTCATTAACTATTTCAGTTTCATTCATCTAAGGTTGAGATAGTGAAGTCCTAGGAAAATCTTCTAACTTTTGGAATAACCGAGTAACATGGCTTTTGTTTTAGAGGTGTTTAGGACCAATTTTTCATTTGTAAACCACTGGTGAAGGAACAGAAGTTGTGCCCAAAGATTTTGTTGACAGTGATGGTATCTTTCCCATGCACAAAGATGACTGCATCATCTATATACAGAAGGTCTTGGCAGTATTACAGAGCTTGGGTAGGTCATTGATGAAAAGAGTAACTAGGAAAGAGCCTAGAATGGATCCCTGGAGGACCCTACAGTAGATGGTGTTTGCTCTAGACAGGACTTTACCAATTTTGACAAACTGTGAATTTGTCTTGCAGATAGCTGGAGAACCACAAAGTAGCTGGGCCCCAGTCTCAACCCATCAGCTTCTATATGAGCAAATCATGGTCCACCAAATTTAAGGACTTGGTCACATCCATGAACACTGCACTGGTCAGCAGACCACTGTCACAGCATGGGTGCACTGCATCTGTGAGACTGACCAATGCTGTGCATGTTCCGTGACCCTTCCTGAAGCTGTGTTGCTCCTTGCAGAGTAGCCTGTGTTGGTCTAAGTAGGAAATGAGCTGATTATGTACAATCCTCTCCTGCACCTTAGCCAAAGCCAATAGTACAGAAAGAAAAAATTACTCACCTTAGTAATTGTGTTTCTTCTAATGGAGTCTTGCTGTATTCTGACATTATGCAGTTAGCCCCAGCACTTGAACTGCTCTGGAGAGGAAAGAGTTAACTCTATGCCAGAGCATAAAATGTTGAGCTTGAGCTCGGTTCAAACCTCTGTCTGCTGTACTTTGAAGTGTAACCGTCAGATTCTTATAAGCTAACACTAACTGACACCCCCACTATGTGGAAATTATAAAATTCACTAGCCAAAAAGGCAACCAAATATTTTGGATCCCCAAAAGACTCAAGTCGAGAAATCCAAAACAAAACTAGGTAGTGAACAAAAATCATTACCAAAACATCTAAATAACCCACTCCCCCATCTAAAGAGGGGAGAGTGCCAAGTACACCCCTGAGGTGCAACACTGCACCTTCCAGCCCACTTCCCAAAAACCAGGTTCTGAGAGGGGAGGCAGGGAGGAAGGTCAGAATACAGCAAGACTCCATTAGAAGAAACATAATTACTGATGTGAGTAATTTTTTTTCAAACAACATGAAGTCTTGCTGTATTCTGACATTATGCAGACTACCAAGCAGTACCTCCATGGAGGAGGGTATCGAACCTATTTTGGGAATAGGCTGTGCAGTACTGCTGTACCAAACCTAGCATCACTCCTAGCCTGGATATCCAGAGAGTAATGCTTGGTGAATGTATGGACTGTTTTCCAGGTGGCTGCCTTGCATATCTCTAATAAGGGTATATCTCTGGCAGCAGCCAGAAAAGCAGCTGTACCTCTAGTTGAATGAGCCCTCAGGCCTGAGGGGGGGGGTACTTTGCCTAGCTTTTCATAGCAGAATTGTATACAAGAGACGATCAACCTGGCAATAGTTCTCTTAGTAGCAGGTTTACCCTTCCCCACTTCACCACAAGTGAGGAACAACTGGAGGGGAGTCAAACCTAAGTGCCTTAGTACGCTCAGTGTAGTAGTTAAGAGCCCTTTTAACATCCAAACTGTGTAATCTTCTCTCTCCTGAAGAAGAATGATCAGTGAAGAATACAGGAAGGGACATGGATTGGTTCAGATGAAAATCTGAAACCACTTTGGGTAAGAACCTCCTGTTGGTTCTAAGGACCACCTTATCTCTATGGAATGAGATAAAATCAGGCTCCACTGACAGAGCCTGCAATTCGCTGATACACCTGGCAGAGGTAATAGCTACTAGGAACTCAGTTTTCCAAGTCAATTACTTAAGCTCTGCTGAGGACAAAGGCTCAAAAGGGGGTTGCATAAGTTGAGCAATGCAAACATTAAGAACCCAAGCAGGAGTAGGATCCCTAAGGGGGGATTGGTATGAAGCAATCCTTTGAAGACTTTACAGAAAACAGGGCGATATGCCAGTGAGGAGGGCTTTCCCCACTGACAGAAAAACAGAAACAGCTGACAAGTGTACTATGAGGGTAGCTAGTCTGAGGCCTAGGCCATTAAGATGAACCATGTAATCCAGAACTGTAGACAAGGCTGCAGTGTCTGGGGATATATGCTTCTTGGAACACCAGATGCTGAATCTTTTCCATTTGGAGTTATAAATCTTTCTGGTGGCAGGTTTTCTAGGGCTTTGAGATTGTCAGAACACCTTGAGATAGATGCAAATTTGCATATTCTAGCTCTTCAAGAGCCATGCCTTGAGATTGAGAGACCGAAGGTTGGTGTACCAGATCTACCCTGAGAGAAGGTTAACAGGTTGTGATTCCTGGGGAGAGATGAGGAAGATGGACTGCTAGGGACAGCAACAGGGGATACCAAGGCTGTCTGGCCCAGTCTGGAGCAATCAGGATCACTCTGCAAGATTGTGACCTTATTTTGACCGGACTTTGAACAGTAGAGGAAAAGGAGGAAAGGCATACAGAAATTTCCCTCCAATCCAGAATTAGAGCATCCAGGGGACTGAACCGAAGACTGGGTGTCTGTAACAAAAGAGGTGAAGTTGGTGATTGTCTGGGCTGCAAAGAGATCTACTTCTGGGGTGCCCCACCTTGAAAAGATCACTTTTAACACTAGGGGGTCCAGGGACCATTCGTGATGGCCCTGGGAAATCCTGCTCAATGCATCTGCTAGCACATTGTCCTTTCCTGGAAGGTGGACTGCTACCAGAGAGGTCTGTAAAGAATAAGCCAGGGACTATAATTTTATGGCTTCCATGCACAAGGCCATAGACTGAGTGCCTCCCTGCTTGTTGATGTACCACATGGTGGTGGTGTTGTCTGTCCTGACCTGAACCACCTTGTTCTGTACTGATTTTGAGAAGGTTCGTAGAGGCAGGTACACTGCACTGAGCTCCAGAAGACTGATGTGGAGAAAAGACTCCTGAGGGACCACACTCCCTGAGCTGTTGTCCTGATCCAACCATCATTGGAGAGCCTGGATCAGGGTCTGAGTCACTGGAATAAGCTTGGTTAGGGATCATTTTCTGAGACCAAAAGCCCTCAAATGGAACTGGATGTCCCTCATCTGAAATCTGGCCATCTGGACCACTGCAGTGGAAGCTGCCATGTGGCCAGAGTTGAAGAAATGCCTTGCTGGTTGAGACACCAGAAGGTGAAAAAGGGAAGCCAGCTCTGTAATGGCCTTTACCCTTGCCAGAGGAGAAAGGCTCTTGCTTTGACAGTATCCAACTCTACCCCTATGAAGGTCAAGAGTTGCACTGGCTCGAGAACTGATTTGGGAAGATTGAGGAGGAATCCTAGAGAAGTAAGCACTTGTTGGGTCACTTGCAAATTTGACTTGACTTGGTCTGGAGACTGACCCACAATGAGCCAGTTGTCCAGGTATGGGAATATGGAAATGTTTTGTCTCCTTAGGAAGGCCACTGCTACTGCTAGGCATTTTGTAAACACCCTTGGAGCTGATGTTAGGCCGAAGGGCATTGCTTTGAACTGATAATGGCCTGAAGGCAGTTCAAACCTGAGGTACTTTCTGTGGGAGCACCTGATGAGAATGTGAAAGTAGGCATCCTTTAGGTCCAGGGAGGCTAGCCAATCCCCTGGCCTTAGAGAGGGAAGAATTATTCCCAGAGTCACCATTTTGAATTTTGGCTTTACTAGATGCTTGTTTAAGTATCTTAAATCTAGGATGGGCCGCTACTCCCCTGTTTTTTTTGTGGGGGTAAGGAAGTATCTGGAGTACAGACATTTGCCCTGTGAGGTATAGGAACTGTCTCTATGGCTCTGAGGGCAGCAAAGATGAAACCCCTGCTTCTGGGGCAATGGTTTCGGAAATGTTTGCAGGTGGAAGAACCTGACTAGCTTTGGAAATTTTTTGAAGCTGAGGGCCAGTCCCTGGCTTACTACCTCCAGGACCCACTTGTCTGAGGTAACAGACTTCCAGTACTGAAGTAGTAAGCCAGCCTGCCTCCTACAGGAATTGGGGAGTCAACCGGGCTGACACATCACGGTGTCTGCTTGGCAGGAGCCTTAGGCTGAGAGGAGGATGCAACCCTGCTCATCCCCTTCTGCCTCTCCCTCTGAAAGAACCCCATGAGAAAAAGAAGAGGAGGCCTGTGCCTGGTAGAAAGGCCTGTGAAAGGGCCTGCCGCTGCCCCTGTCACTAGCTTGCTGCTTCTGAGGAGTTGCCTGTCTTTCCTTGGCCTGTGCACTCCTGTAGGTGGTCCTATACTCATCCATCTTTTCATATAATTCTCTGTCTGCTCCCCAAACAGATTTCTCAATGTCAGAAATCCATGGCCTTAGCCTGGGTGTCCTGTGATAAGCTATTACATCTGAGCCAAGCCAGTCTCTGCAGAGCCACAGATGTAGTCATGATCGTGATGACACATCACTGGAGTCCACAGCAGCATGAAGAAAAATTACTCAGCTTAGTAATGTTGTTTCTTCTAATGAGTCTTGCTATATTATGACATATGCAGTATAACCCCAGGTTAGAACTGCTCTCGGAGGTGAAAAGTCAACTTTCATGCAAAGCATGGAATACAAGCGCGACTCGGTTGAACACTCTGTCTGTTGAAACTCAAACTTAAACTGTCAGATCTTCCGAGCAAAAACTCACTAATTTTCTGTATGGAGCCGTGAAGCCTACACTGGCCAGTGACTACTAACTACAAAAACACCTTTTGATCTTGATCCCAAAACAAAAGACTCAAGTCAGGGATTCAGAAGAAACTAAACATAACACCTAAGCACCCTCGAAGGGTGAAATAAAGTGGGCATCAAAGAAGTGCCAACATTACACTTGCCCACCACATCCCAAAAACAGAGGTTCTGAGAGGGCAGGCTGGGGAGGTCATAATATAGCAAGACTCCATTAGAAGAAACAACATTACTAAGGTGAGTAATTTTTCTTCAAACAACATAAAGTCTTGCTATATTATAACATATGCGACTTCACAGCAGTACCTCCATGGAGGAGAACAGAACCTACTTGGGAAATAGGCTCTGAAGCACAGCTGTGCCAAATCAAGCATCACTCTAGCCTGGATATCCAAGGAGTAATGCTTAGTAAAAGTGTGAACTGTTTTCCAGGTAGCTGCTTGACATATCTCTAGGATAGGAATGTCCCTGGCAGCAGCCAGAGACGCAGCTGTACCTCTGGTAGAGTGAGCCCTCAGGCCTGAGGGAGGAACCTTACCCAGTTTTTCATAACAGAATTGGATACAAGAGACAATCCACCTGGCAATGGATATTTTAGTGGCAGGTTTCCCTTTACCAACCTCACCATAAGTGAGGAACAATTGGAGGGATTCGAACCTGTGACCCTTGGTACGTTCTATATAGTAACTAAGGGCTCTTTTGACATCTAAACTGTGCAATCTCCTCTCACCAGAGGAGGAATGGTCAGTGAAGTACACAGGAAGAGACATGGATTGATTAAGGTGAGTCTGAAACCACCTTGAGAAAAAACTTCCTGTTAATCCTGAGGACTACCTTATTTCTATGAAAGGAGATAAAATCAGGCTCCACTGACAAGGCTTGTAGCTCCTTATGCGCCTGGCAGAGGTGATGGCTACCAGAAACACAGTTTTCCAAGTCAAGTACTTCAGCTCTGCTGAAGACAATGGCTCAAAAGGGGTTGCATAAGCTGAGCGATGCAAATATTAAGATCCCAAGCAGGGGCAGGGTCCCTGAGCGGGATTGGTGTGAAGCAACCCTTTAAAAACTTGGAGAACACAGGGTGAGCTGATAAAGAAGAGGGCTTACCGGCTGACAAAGACAGACACAGCTGCCAAGTGCACCTTTAGGGTAGCTGGCCTCAGCCCCAAGGAATTCAAATGCACCAAATAATCCAGGATCGTGGGCACACCAGCAGATTCTGGAAATATATTTACCAGCACACTATATGGAAAATCGCTTCCATTTTGAATTATAGGTAGCCCTGGTGGCAGGCTTCCTAGAGCCTTCAAGATATCAATACACCTTGAGAAGGTGTAGGTCAGCAAACTCTAACTCTTCAAGAGCCAAGCCTTGAGATTGAGAGATTTGAGGTTCGGATACCAAACTCTCCCTGGGCACAGGTTAACAGGTTGTGATTCCTGGGAAGGCATAGGGAGGGTGGACTGCTAAGGACATGAGGAGTGGGTACCAGGGCTGCCTGGCCCAATCTGGAGCAATCAGGATCATCTTGCAGGATTGAGATCTGATTCTGACTAGCACTTTGAAAAGAAGGGAAAGGGGAAAAGCATAGAAACTTCCCTTCCCAACTGAGAAGGAAGGCATCCAGAGGGACTGAGCCCAACACTGGGGGCCTGCAACAAAAAAGGGGAAGTTGGTGATTGTCTGGGGCTGCAAAGAGATCTATTTGCGGAGTGCCCCATCTGGCAACTATTACCTCCAGTACTAGGGGATCCAGTGCCCATTTGTGATGGCCCTGGTAAATCCTGCTGAGAGCATCCGCTAGGACATTGTCCTTGCCTGGGAGGTGAACTGCCATAAGGGAGGCATTCAGAGAATATGCCAGAGACCACAACTTCATTGCTTCGGTGCACAAGGCCGTAGACCGAGTGCCCCCTTGCTTGTTGATGTACCACATTGTAGTGGTATTGTCTGTTCTGACCTGAACAGCCTTGTTCTGGACAGATGTGGAAAAAACCTGGAGTGCTAGGAAAACTGCTCTGAGTTCCAGCAAATTGATGTGGAGCAGAGACTCCTGAGGTGACCACAGCCCCTGAGTGGAAAGGTCGCCCATGTGAGCTCCCCACCCCAAGAGGGATGCATCTGTAGTAAGGGTCAAGGAATGAGACTGGGGAGTGAAGGGAACCCCCTGTCTCAGATTGTTCTGATCCTGCCACCACTGGAGGGCCTGGATCAGGGTTCGAGTCACTGGAATCAATTTGGTTACAGGATCCGTCCTTTGAGACCAAAAGGCTCTCAAATAGAACTGAATGTCCCTCATCTGAAATCTCGCTCCCTGCACTACTGCTGTAGAAGCAGCCATGTGCCCCAGGAGCTGTGAAAATGCCTTGCTGGTTGAGAGACCTGCAGGGTGAAAGAGGAGGCCAGAGACACCAGGGTCCTTGCTCTCTCCAGAGGAAGGAAGGCTCTGGCTTCTTTGTGTTCAGTTCTGCGCCTATAAAGGTGAGAAGCTGGACAGGCTCCAGAACTGACTTTGGAAGATTGAGAAGAAACCTAGAGATGTAAGCAGGTGCTGGGTTACTTGTAAATGAAGTTTGACCTGTTCTGGAGACTGGCCTACAATGAGCCAGTCATCCAGATAAGGAAAGATGGCAATCTTTTGCCTTCTTAAATGAGCAACTGCTACTGCCAGACATTTTGTGAACACCCTTGGAGCCGAGGAGGCGCAAGGGCATTGCTCTGAACTGGTAATGGCCTGAGGGCAGTTGAATCTGAGGTACTTTCGATGGGAGCTTCTGATGAGAACATGGAAGTAGGCATCCTTGAGGTCCAGGGAGGCTAGCCAGTCCCTGGCCTTAGAGAGGTAAAATAATCCCCAGGGTCACCATTTTGAACTTTGGTTTTAAAGGTGCTTGTTTAGATACCTGAGATCCAGAATGGGCGCCATTCTCCTGTCTTTTGGGGTAAGGAAGTACCTGGGTACAACCCTTTGCCCTGGTGTATGGGTAGAACCCTTTCCATGGCTCTGAGAGCCAGGAGGGCAGAAACTTCTGCTTCCAGGGCAAGTGCCTCTGATGGGTTTGCAGGTGGAAAGATCTGGCTCTCATCTTCAGAAATTTTGAAGCTGAGAACCAGTCCTGGCTACTACTTCCAGGACCCACTTGTCTGATGTTAAAGACTTCAGTCCTGGACAAAGTAAGCCAGCCTGCTACGGTGGTGGAGAATCGGCCCTGGCTACCCCATCAGGGAGCCTGTTTTGCGAGGGCTTTGGGTTGAGGGGTAGAAGCAGGCTTACTAGGCCCTTCTGCCCTTCCTCTAAAGAACCCCTCTGGGCATAAGCAGAAGAGGAGGCCTGGGGTTGGTAAAACGGCCTATGAAAAGGCCTGCCCCTGACATGCTGCCTTTGAGGAGTGACTTGCCTTTCTTTGGCCTGTGCACTCCTATAGGTGGTCCTATACTCATCCATTTTCTTCATATAATTCTCTGTCTGCTCCCCAAACAGAGAATTTCCCACAACAGGAAAATCCATAGCCTTAGACTGGGTATCCTGTGACAGGGCAGTACATCTGAGCCAAGCCATTCTGCGAAGAGACACAGATGTAGCCATAACTCTAGATGAAACATCATTAGAGTCTACAGCAGCATGAAATTGCACCTTGGATGCCTCAATACCATCCGCAGCCACCTGCTCCAACTTACTGGCAAGCTGTTCAGGGGCCTGTTTTTGCTAGGGCCAGGACAGTATCCCACCTAGATTTCTGGTACCTAGCTGCGTAAGCCATATAATTTGCCTACCTGAGTCCCAAAGATGCTGCCATGACTGCTTTTTGCCATGGCATCCATCCTCCTGGAATCCTTTTCAGGAGGGTGAGAGCTAGAGGAATATTAGCTTTGTCACAGGCTGCAGCTGCACTACCCCACATAGCTGCACTGCTGAGATAAGAACTCTGTATCAGAGCCTGATAAAGCATACCTCTTGTCCATCCTTTTATCCACAGAGAGGATAGAATGAGGAGTTTTCAAATTTTACTGTCTGTTTCCTAAAAGATTTATGCAAGGGAATAGACAGTCTCCTAGACTCTGGAATATCCATCATTTCCACAAAATCAGGCTCTTCTTGATCATCAACAGCTTCCTCAACAGGGAGTTGCAGAGTGTCAGCAACTTTCTTGTAAAACAAAAAATGAGAAGGGGACTCAGATAGCCTGGGAGGGGATACTTCTGAGGGTCTGTCTGGAGAGATGTCAGGTTCAATGGGCACATCCAGACTGTCAAAATCACAGTCACTCTCCTCGTACCCCTCCTCCTCTTCCCCTGGTTCATAAAAATCTTCAAAATCATAATCTTGAACCAAGGGAACCGACTGAATCGGGCGCTTGCCCAATGGTGCCAGTTCGGACGGAACTGGGGAAAGAGACTGGACAATTTGGATAGCTTTGGCTATTTCTTCAGTGGTTGGAGAAAGAACCTTTGGCCCCAAACTAGCTGACCTTCTAGCCCTTTTAGTTGGAACTGGCTCCTCAGAGCTGGTTCTTCGTTTGCCCGAAGAAGCATTGCCCTGGTCAGAGGGCACTCCCTCAGGTTCGGTTGGAACCGAACCGGGCTGGCCATCCGGGTCAGCGGACTTTTTGGCCTCCCTTTCCCTGAGCCTACCAATTCTTTTCTCCATGGTGGCAGCAGGAATATTCTTACAAATCTGGCAGTCTGCACTGAGGCGGTCAAACCCCAGACAATATACACAAATGGTGTGTGGGTCAGCCTTGGCAAAGGCTTCCCCACAGAGGCCACAGTGCTGAAACCCAGTGGGTCCTGTTTTTCTTTTGGGTTTCTCAGACAAAGTGCCAGCCTAACCAAAACTTGCCCATTAATGGCAATCCACCAAGCAAGACTCTCTTATCGGTTCCCAACCGTGTCACGAGTCGTGGAAAGCGTAACAAATCTGTTTTTAGAACCGATAAGAACAGCGAACCGCACTCTAAAGGGCTAGAAAGTAATTTTTAAACCCCTCTGATCGGTTCAAACTGAACCAAAAAAGCGTTACAAGTTCCACCAGAAGAAAAATAATAATAAGCCTATCTATTGCCTACAATACCACAGACAGAGCTCGAACCGGCGCTTGCGGCTAAATTCGATAAAATAAACCGAGAATTACACTTTAAAACCGACAAACAAACCGAGCAGCAGGAGGAATCTCCGGAGCGACTGTTCAGTGAGGTGGAGTAAAGAATCTGACAGTTTAAGTTTGAGCTTCAACAGACAGAGTGTTCAACCGAGCTCGCGCTCAAGATTCCATGCTCTGCATGGAAGTTGACTCTTTCACCTCCGGAGCAGTTCTAACCTGGGGTTATACTGCATATGTCATAATATAGCAAGACTTCATGTTGTTTGAATCTGGATTTTTGATCCCTCAATCCCATCAGCAGCCACCTCCTCCAGCTCCTTGGCAAGCTGGGGGGAAACCTGTTTAGCCAGTTCCAGAACAGTATCCCATCTGGACTTCTGGTATCTGGCTGTGTAGGCCATATCGTTAGCCTGCCTGAGTCCCAAGAAAGATGCCATGTACTGTTTTTTAGCCATGGCATCCAGCTTCCTGGAGTCTTTATTTGGGGGTGTGAAGCCAAGGGTATATTGGCCTTATCACAGGCTGCAGCCTGCACAGCCCCAACATAGCAGCATTGCTGGTACAAGTACTCCGTACCTGGGCCTGACAACATATACTTCAAACAACATGAAGTCTTGCTGTATTCTGACAATTGCAGTTAGGTCCTGCCTTTCAACTGCCCCGGAGAACAAAGAGTTAACTTTCCATGGCCAGCATGGAATGTTCAGTGCGAGCTCGGCTGAAGCCCCTGTCTGCTGTTGTTTAAACTCTAACCGTCAGATTCTTTACTCTGCCTCACTGAACAATCGCTCGATTTCTCCTTGCTCAATTCAAAAAGTTGGTTAAAGTATCGTTTTAGCTCGGTTTTCTCAATTTCTGCTACTGAACCTGTCGGTTTAAGTCTCTGTCTGTGGTACCGTGAGTACTAGATAGGTTTTGCATTAGTTTCTTGTGGAACTAAATATGAACACGATCAGATTGGTCTTAAAAAAGTTTTGAATTTATTAGAGTGTGGTAACCGGTCCGTATCGGTTCTAAAAAAACCAGATTTAATTATGTTTTTTTCCAAGACCCGTAACACGGTCAGGAACCGATAGAGGTGTCTTGCCTGGCGGATTGCCGAAAAAAGGGTAAGTTTGGATAGGATTGGCCATGTCTGAGAAACCCAAGAAAAAAACCGAGCCCACTGGGTTTCAACACTGTAGTGTGTGTGGGGAAGCCTTTGCTAAGGCTGATCCCCACACCACCTGTGTTTATTGTCTGGGGTTTGACCACCTCGATTCAGACTGCCAAATTTGTAACAGTTTTCCCAAAGCTACCCTGGATAAGAGGTAGGTAGACTGAGGGAAGGAGGCCGAAGTCCACTGACCGGATGGCCAGCCGGTTTGGTTCGACTGAACAGAAGGTGCCCTCTGACCAGGGCAAAACTTCTTCGGGCAAAAGGAGAGCTGATTCTGAGGAGTTGGTTCGGTTAAAGAAAGAAGAAAAAAATCATCCGGTTCGATCACAAATTCTTTCTCCGACTGCTGATGAAATAGCCAAAGCGATAAGGATAGTTCAATTGCTAACCGGTTCGGCTGAACGGCTCCATCTAGCAGGGGCTCGGTTTGGTCGGTTCCCCAGTTCGGATTATACTTTAGAAGAATTTTATGAACTGGAGGAGGAGGAGGAAGTATGAGGATAATGATGATGATGGTGATTATGAAAGTCTGGATGTGCCTATTGACTCGGACATCTCCCCAGACAGACCTTCAGGTGTTTCTCCTCCTAGGCTTTCTGAGTCCCCTTCCCACTTTATGTTTTACAAGAAAGTGGCTGGAACCCTCCAGCTTCCAATGGAAGATGCAGTAGAGGATCAGGAGGAGCCTGATTTTGTTGAGATGATAGACATCCCAGAGTCCAGGAGATTGTCTATTCCCCTCCATAAATCTTTTGGGAAACAGACATTTAAAATTGTAAAGACTCTTAATTCCATACCTCCTGTGGACAGACGAATGGACAAGAGGTATACCCTTTCAGGCTCGGACACGAAGTTCCTTTCCCAGCAATGCAGCCATGTTGATGTAGTGCAGACTGCTGCCTGTGATAAGGCAAATATTCCCTTGGCATCACACCCCCCAGATAAGGACTCCAGGAGGATTGATGCCATGGCAAAGAAGCAGTACATGGCAGCATCTTTGGGACTCAGGCAGGCTAACTATATGGCCTACACAGCTAGATACCAGAAGTCTGGGTGGGACACTGTGCTGGCTCTGGCTAAACAGGCCCCTGACCAGCTTGCCAGGAGCTGGAGCAGGTGGCTGTGGATGGGATGAGGCATCAAGGTGCAATTTCATGCTGCTGTGAACTCCAATGATGTTTCATCTAGAGTCATAGCTCATCTGTGGCCCTTCGGAGGATGGCTTGGCTCAGATGTATTAGCTATCACAGGATACCCAGGCTAAGGCCATGGATTTCCCTGTCATTGGTAATTCTCTGTTTGGGGAGCAGACAGAGAACTACATGAAAAAAATGGACAAGTACAGAACCACCTACAGGAATGCTCAGGCCAAAGAAAGGCAAGCCACTCCTCAAAGACAGCATTCCAGGGTCAGGGGCAGGCCCTTTCAAAGGCCTTTTTACCAAGCCCAGGCCTCCTCTTCTGCTTATGCTCAGAGGGGGTTCTTCAGAGGGAGAGGCAGACAGGGAATGAGCAGGCCTGCTTCCACCCCTCAGCCTAAAGCCACTGCCAATCAGACACCCTGATGGGTCTGCCCGGGCCGATTCTCCAATACCTGTAGGGGGCAGGCTGGCTTACTTTGTCCAGGACTGGAAGTCTTTAACATCAGACAACTGGGTCCTGGAAGTAGTAAGCCAGGGATTGGTTCTCAGCTTCAAAAAGTTTCCCAAGATGAGAACCAGATCCTTTCCACCTGCAAATCCATCAGAGACCCTTGCCCTAGAGGCAGAGGTTTCTTCCCTCCTGGCTCTCAGAGCCATAGAAAGGGTTCCTACCCTACACAGGGGCAAAGGATTGTACTCCAGGTACTTCCTAACCCCCCAAAAAACAGGAGAATGGTGGCTCATCCTGGATCTAAGATATCCGAACAAGCACCTTTTAAAACCAAAATTCAAAATGGTGACTCTGGGGATAATTCTGCCCTCTCTAAGGCCAGGGGACTGGCTAGCCTCCCTGGACCTCAAAGATGCCTATTTTCACATTCCCATCAGGTGCTCCCACAGAAAGTACCTCAGGTTCGAGTTGCCCTTAGGCCACTATCAATTCAGAGCAATGCCCTTTGGCCTAACATCAGCCCCAAGGGTGTTCACAAAGTGCCTGGCAGTAGTGGTTGCTTTCCTAAGGAGAAAAAAAGATCTCCATCTTTCCATACTTGGATGACTGGCTCATAGTGGGTCAGTCTCCAGACCAAGTCAAGTCACATCTGCAAATAACTCAGCAAGTGCTCATTGCCTTAGGATTCCTCCTCAACCTTCCAAAGTCAGTTCTCAAGCCAGTACAGCTCCTCACCTTTATAGGGGCAGAGCTGTATACGATACGGGCAAGAGCCTTCCTTCCCCTGGACAAGGCAAGGACCCTCATAGAACTGGCCTCTTCATTCACCCTTCAGGTGTCTCGACCAGCAAGGCATTTCCTGCAGCTCCTGGGCCACATGGCAGCCTCTACAGCAGTGGTCCAGGGGCAAGATTCCAGATGAGGGACATTCAGTTCACTTAAGAGCCTTCTGGTCCCAAAGAAAGGATTCCCTTACCAAACTAGTCCCAGTGACTCGAACCCTGAGCCAGGCTTTGCAATGGTGGCAGGATCAGGACAATTTGAGACGGGGAGTTCCTTTTGTCACTCACTCTCATTCGGTGATACTCACCACAGATGCCTCCTGCTGGACTGGGGAGCCCACTTGGGGGATCTTACCACCCAAGGGCTGTGGTCACCTCAAGAATATCTGCTTCACATCAATCTCTTGGAACTCAGAGCAGTGTTTCTGGCACTGCAAGCCTTTTCCAGATCTGTACAGAACAAGGTGGTCCAGATCAGAACAGACAATACCACCACAATGCAGTACATCAACAAGAAAGGAGGCTGTCCTTTTGCTAGCCTTGCTTGTAGAGCAGAAAGCAGCTAACTAAAAGAAGCTACATTTTCTTATTAATTTAACACTTATATCTTAGCAGGAGTCAGTGTCTGTTGAGATTAACCAAACAGATACTTTATTAGAAGTAGAAGGGCCTTTTTAGGGTTTAAAAAAAAAAAAGAAAGAAAGTCAGTGTGTGTTCTGTGCTGGGAAGGGTTCTGTATCAGTTTACTTTGCTAAACCAGTAGGAGGAGAGAGAGCTTAAATGGGGATGTGGCTTAGACACTATAAAAGCAGGTGACTCAAATTACAACTTCCTGTTGCTAGCCTTGCTTGTAGAGCAGAAAGCAGCTAACTAAAAGAAGCTATATAGTCTTACTAATTTAACACTTATATCTTAGCAGGAGTCAGTGTCTGTTGAGATTAACCAAACAGATACTTTATTAGAAGTAGAAGGGGTCTTATTTAGGGTTTAAAAAAAAAAAAGAAAGAAAAGAAAGAAAGTCAGTGTGTGTTCTGTGCTGGGAAGGGTTCTGTATCAGTTTACTTTGCTAAACCAGTAGGAGGAGAGAGAGCTTAATTGGGGGTGTGGCTTAGACACTATAAAAGCAGGTGACTCAAATTACAACTTCCTGTTGCTAGCTTTTTTTCTTACTAATTGCCCTCCATCCCACCCCTCCACCCACCGTCCCTAAGCCAGTTCTACTTTTATAGCCACTGGATTTGACTGTCAACAGGAACTTCCTGTTTGGCAGTAGGAAGGGAAGGATCATAGAGAAACATTGGTTTTGTCAACCCTAAAGGAAAAAAGTAGCTCACTTTCCCCCCCAGCTGCTGGTGGTCTGACACTGAGCAAGGAAGAAGGAGGCTACTGAAGAATATAGGAAGTTACTGTCCCAGAACAGGAAGGGAGAGAGTTGTAAGGAGAGGAGAGAGTAAGCATACAAAGAAACAAGAGAGGGGACACAAAATAAGACATGATAGGAGTGGTGCAGTGCAATGGCTGTGGGGCGGCAGTGTTCTGGGAAACATTCTGGAGGCTGCGATGCTGCCCTATTTGCAGGCATCTCTCTGGTCTGGGGGAGGAGGTTGCCCATCTCCAGGCTGACCTGGCTAGGATTCGTGAAACCTCCTCCCCCACCCAGGGACCACCAGGGCCAATGCCACTACCTCAGAGGTTGCCAAGAAAGAGGAGAGACTGGACCAGGGTGGGCTCAGGGAGGGAGAGGGTGGTGGAACAGAGTTACATAGATACATAGACAGTGTTGGCAGATAAGGGCCTATGGCCCACCCAGTCTGCCCATTTGAGCTTGTAAGTTCAGTTTGTTTTCCTAGAAGTCTGTTGCCTTACCCTGACCTCTAGAATTCCTTTATGTCTATCCCATGCATTCTTAAATCCTGTGATTGTTTCAGCCCCACCACTTCCTCTGGCAGGATGTTCCACTTGTCCACCACCCGTTCTGTGAAGAAATTCTTTCTCATGTTTCCTCTGAGTCAGTCCTCCTCCAACTTCATCCCATGCCCTCTAGTCCTGGAACATATTTTCGCTTAAAAATAGTGTTTTCCTGCACCCTGTTCCTCCTGTAAGATACTTGTATGTCTCTATCATATCCCTCTCCCTCCTCTCCTCCAGGAGTACATGTTCAATTCTTTCAACCTGTCTTCATAGGACTTGTGATGCAATCCATGCACCATCTTTGTTGCCCTCCTCTGAACCTTCTCTACCCTGTCTATGTCCTTACGTAGGTATGGTCTCCAGAACTGTACACTGTACTCCAGGTAGGGCCTCACTAGTGTCTTGTATAGCGGAATTATGACCTCCCTTTTCCTGCTGGTGATGCCCTGCCTATACATCCCAACATCCTACTTGCTTTACCTGCTGCCTTGTCACACTGTTTCCCTACCTTGAGGTCATCAAGATATGAACCCCAAGATCCTTTCCTGCTTGGTGCGTGCTATATCCTCACCCCCAACTGATATATTGTGCCAGGGTTTTGTGCCCATATGCATTATCTTGCACTTCTTTGCATTGAATTTCAACTGCCAAACCCTTGACTATTCTTCAAGTTTCTGCAGGTCGCTTCTCATTCTGTCTACACCCTCTGGTGTGTCTACTCTGTTACAGAGCTTTGTGTCATCAGCGAACAGTGAAATTCTGCCTTCTAGATCCTGTGCAATGTCACTGATGAAAATGTTGAATAGGACCGGTCCCAGCACTGATCCCTGTGGTCCCACTGGTCACTCTTCCCTCTGTGGAGTGACAGCCATTTACCACCACCCTCTGTGTCCTGCCACCCAGCCAGTTACCTACCCACCACACTACTGTCCTGCCCACCCATATTCCCCAGTTTGTGTAATAGTCTTCTATGTGGCACAGTGTCAAAGGCCTTGCTGAAGTCCAGATAGACCATGTCCTGCCCTCCCTGATCCACCTCCCTAGTCACCTAGTCAAAAATTCAGGAGGTTGGTCTGACATGACCTCCCCTGGGTGAAACCATGCTGCCTTGGGTCCTGTGGTCCATTGACAACCAGATGTTCCACCAATCTCTCCTTCAGTAGTGCTTCCATGATCTTCCCCACTACCGAGGTGAGGCTGACTGGTCTGTAGTTCCCTGCTTCCTCTTTGTTCCCACTTTTGTATAAGAGGACTACATCTGCTGTCCTCCAGTCTTTGGGTACCTCCCTGTTTCCAGTGATCGGCTAAACAGGATAGCCAGATGTTCAGCTACCACCTCTCTTAGTTCTTTAAGGACCTGGGGTGCACCCGTCTGGCCCCATTAGCTTTATCAACTCTTATTACTTCCAGTTCATTGGGACCCTTTCTCGTGTAAAGGGACTTGTGTCCATTTCTGCACCATTCTCACCCTTGTACTCCCTTCAGACCCATTACCCCTCTTCCTCAGTAAAGACTGAGCAGAAATACCTGTTCAATATGTCAGCTTTACTGTTGTCATCCTCCACACGGCTCCCATCCTCCCCTTTCAGTCTCACTATCCCTCCCTTTGTCTTTCTTTTTTCACTTATGTACCTGTAAAGGTTTGTCCCTCTACCCACTGATTTTGCAATGTTTCTTCTGTCTGAGCTTTGGCTTCCCTTACTGACCTCCCTGCCTCCCTTTGCTTCTCCTGGTACTTCTCCCTATCCCCTTCTGCCTGTGTCTTTTGTATTGCCTGAATGCAATCTTTTTAGCTTTCACTTTCTTTGCTACCTCTTTGGAAAACCATAATGGTCTCCTCTTCCTTTTCCTCTTGCTAACCTGCTTAATGCATAATTCTGTTGTTCTTGTAATCCCATTTTAAATACTGCCCACTGTTCCTCAACCCCTGATTCCTGTCCCATTCCCTTAATGCCTCTTTCAAGTATCTCCCATTTCCCAAAGTCTGCCCCCTAAAATCCAGGATCGTGTTTTTGTGTGGTTTGGTTCTGCTCTTTCTGTGATTTCAAACCACAATGACTGGTGGTCACTGTTACCCAGGTGCTCCCCACTGTTACCCCATCACACTGTCCCTGTTTGTGAGCACAAGGTCCAGTATTGCCTTCTGCCGAGTTGGTTCCATGACCAGTTGCTTGAGGAAGGCACCCTGAAGGAGTCCAGGATAAATCTGCTCCTAGTTGATGCTGCTGCTGGGATGCTCAGTCCACATCTGGAATATTGAAGTCTCCAACCAGTACTACCTCACCCTTGTCTGCCATCCTTTGGATGGCTAGCATCAACTCTATCTGTTTCTTCCTCCTGGGCTGGTGGTCTATAGACCACACCTGTGCGGATAGCTGTCCCCATTTTCCTTTCCAGCTTAACCCACAGTATCTCTCCCCATTTTGTTCCTCCTGGATCTCTGTGGCCCTTATGTCATTTTCACATACAGTGCCACTCCTCCTCCCTTCCTGCCTGCTCTGTCTCTTCTGAATATGTTGATCCAGGTATGGCCATCTCCCAGTCATGGTTATCATTACACCAGGTTTCAGTGATGGCCACAATGTCCAGGTCTGACTGTACCATGACAGCCTCCAGATCTTCCATCTTGTTGCTAAGGCTCCTGGCATTTGCACACATGGCTTTCCATGATTTGACCTCCCTAGACTGCTTCACTGTTCTACTCCAGCCCCTTCCTTGGTTGTCATTTATCCCTGGTTCTCCTTGCTGTCTGCCCTTCTGCTGAATTTTGCCCTTTTCTGCTATCCACCTCTTGGGCACTAATCTCCATCTTTTGCACACTGCTTTGTGAGATAGCCACTCCTCTGGTTCACTGGTTCCACTGCTAGCTGTGGGGGTGAGCAAGTAGGTACCCTCCTTGCTGGCCTGCCACCCCCTTTGTTAGTTTAAATGCTTGTCAATGTAGCATTTAAACTTATCAGTAGTCTTGGATTCCCTCAGGATGGATGCAGGCCGTCAGGCTAGACAAACCTCCATCCCTCCAGGTGGGTCCCCAGTCACCAATGAATCCAAACCCTTCCTCACAGCACCAATTCTTCAACCATGAGTTAAAGTTCCTGGTGCATGCACTCCTATGCTCTCCCTTGCCTCTCACAGGTAGTACTTCTGAGAAAGTGACAGAAGTAGCTACTTGCTTGAGACCCCTTCCCAGTTTCTTAAACTCTTCAAGAAGTAAATATGAGCTGACTAAATGTCTGAATTTACCACCACAATAAACCTTTGCTTCAATAAAGGTCCCAACGAGATTTGAACTCAGATCACTGGATTCAGAGTCCAGAGTGCTAACCATTACACCATGGAACCAAGTTCCTGGTGCATCCCTTCAGCTGTACCGCTCCACAATTCATTCATTCTTCTAGTGGATAGTGGTTCCTCTACAGAGGCACCTGCAGTGGAGACCAAGGAGGATGCTGGAACCTTCACAAAGGAGACCCACAGGAGGGTGGCATGAGACCCCACAGGGGAAGGAAACAACTCCTGGTGGGGGACTCAATCATTAGGGGGGTAGAAATGGGGGAGGAAGGGGAGAGGGAGGTAAGGTGCCTGCCTGGCACCACGGCTTGGAGGGACAGGAAGTGAAGCCTCAGAATCATGGGAGCAGCTGCACCAGGGAAGGAGCTGGATGTCATTGTCCACCTAGGGACAAATGACCTGGCTAGGAATGGGATCAGAGCAGTGCAAGAGGAATTTGTAGAGTTGGGGAGGGGCCTTAGACAAGTAGTGCATACAGTAACCTTCTCGGAGGTGCTGCCTGTCTATGGCAAGGGTGATGCTAGGGTACTCCTCACCAGGGAATTCAATGAATGGTTGAAAAACTGGTGTGATGCTCAGGGTTTTGGCTTCATTGGGGACTGGGGAGCCACCTGGAGGGATGCAGACCTATACTGGTGCGATGGTCTACATCTGTCCGGGGAGGAACCAGGATCCTAGGTGAGAGGTTTAAATGCTTCATTGGCAAGCATTTAAACTAGCCAAGGTGGGGAGGCACTGAAAAGGAGCTGGGAAATCCCAGCCTCCCCCTACAAACAACAGTAATTTGTGATAAACCCCAAGGTAGAGAAGTCATTAGGGAGCAGAACAGAAGTAAATGTAAAAAAAGGCAAAGGCAGTAAGGACAGGAATGGGGCTAAAAGGGGTAAGGCCATCAAAAAGTGGAGGGTGATGAGTACCAATGCCCATAGTCTGTGTAACAAGCTCGCTGAACTAGTGGCCTTGATGGAAGAGGGTTGCCTGGATATTGTGGCAGTCACAGAAACATGGTACAGAGAACCATGACTGGGATGTCAACATATCAGGATACACAATCTACAGGAGGGACAGGGAGGGTAAAAGAGGAGGAGGAGTAGCTATTTATGTAAAGGAAGGGATCAAAGCAACCGAACTAAAGAGTAAACATGGAGCAGATGAGACACTCTGGGTCACCCTGGAGACAGGAAATGGCACCACAATCCGCATGGGGGTTGTATACAGACCCCCATCTCAGGGGGAAGGAATGGACAAGGAAACGATAGAAGGCTTCCTTAGAATGGCAGAAAAAGGTGAGATATTGTTGATGGGGACCTGAATATGCCAGATGTTAACTGGAGCACCTTTGCTGCAGGCATCCAAACAGGATCATTCTTGATGCCCTACAGGGATGCCTCAGACAGCTAGTATTGGAACCCACTCAGGAGGGACAATCTTAGACCTGGTATTCTCAAATGGGGACGGAGAAAGAATCTCAGATTTGAAGTGGGTAGCCATCTGGGAACAAGCGACCACCAAACAGTGTGGTTCACGATAAACACAGCCATACAATCAAGCCATACAAAAGCAAGAGTATTGGAATTTAGGAGGGCTGACTTTGGGAAAAATGAGAGTGCCTCAGAAAAGCACTAGCAAACAGGCAAGAAGGAGGGTGGAGGAACAATGGGGAGTAATCAAAACAGCCATCACAGAGGCAACAAGCCTTTGTGTAAAGCAAATCAACAAAACACAATGAAGGAAAAAAATGCTATTGTTCACAAAAGAGGTGGCAGGGAAGGTTAAGGAGAAAAGGATAGCATTCAGGAAATATAAGGAAACACAGAAGGAGAAGGACAGAGAACTTTATCAGTTAAAGCAGAAAGAGGCTGGGAAGGCAGTCAGAATAGCAAAGGCCCAAACCGAGGAAAGGATAGCCAACTCTGTTAAGAAGGGGGATAAGACCTTTTATAGGTACATTAGGGAGTGAAGAAAGACCAAAGGAGGGATACTGAGGCTTAATAAAGGGAGGAATGTGGGTAGAGGTGACAATGAAAAAGCAGGGATACTGAATGAATATTTCTGCTCAGTATTCACAAAGGAAGAGGAGGGGGAGGTACCTAAACCAAACAAGAGAAACACTCTGTAGACGGGGGTCAATACCAGTCCATTTACAGAAGAAAGGGTTCTGAAAGAACTAATAAAATTGAAGGTGGACAAAGCAATGGGGCCTGATGGGATTCACCCAAGAATTCTAAAAGAACTAATGACACTGCTGACTACTCTCTTTAACAAATCGTGGGAGGATGGGGTGGTACCTGAGGACTGGAGGAGGGCGGATGTGATTCCTCTTCACAAAAGTGGGAGCAGGACAGAGGTAGGAAACTACAGACCAGTTTGTTTGACCTCAGTGGTAGGTAAAATTATGGAATCACTTCTGAAGGAAAGAATTGTTGAGTACCTAGAGGCCAGTGGGGCACAGGACCCAATGCAGCATGGATTCACGATGGGAAGGTCATGTCAGACGAATCTAATAGATTTCTTTGACTGGGTGACCAAAGTAGTAGACCAAGGAGGGGCTGTGGACATGGCTTACCTAGATTTTAGCAAGGCATTTGATACAGTCCCACACAAAGATTAATACACAAGTTAGCCAGCCTTGGGTGGGCCTCAAGGTGGTAGCCTGGATAAAAAATTGGCTAGACAACAGGACACAAAGGGTAGTAGTAAATGTAGTCCACAGTGAAGAAAGGAGGGTTACTAGCGGGGTACCGCAGAGTTCAGTACTGGGACCAGTCCTTTTTAATGTCTTTATAAGTGACATTGCAGAGGAACTGGAAGGAAAAGTATGTCTCTTTGCAGATGACATAAAGATCTGCAACAGGGTTGATACACCAGATGGAGTGGAAAGGATGAGAAGGGACTTGGCAAGGTTGGAGGAATGGTCAAATGTATGGCAGCTCAGATTCAATGCAAAGAAGTGCAAGGTAATGCACCTGGGAAACAAAAACCCAGGGCAAGAGTACACAATGGGGGGTGAGATACTGACAACAGTAAAATGGAAAGGGACCGGGGTAATTATATCAGATGACCTTAAGGTGGGCAAGCAATGTGAGAAGGCAGTAAGGAAGGCTGGGGATACTGGGATGCATAGGAAAGGCATCAATAGTAGAAAACAGGAAGTTGTTATCCTCTGTACAGACAGTTGGTGAGACCCCATCTGAGTACTGTGTGCAGTTCTGGAGACCCCATCTCATAAAGACATAGACAGAGTGGAGGCTGTCAGAGGAGGCAACCAAAATGGTGCAGGGTCTGCACCAGAAGACATCTGAAGAAAGACTAAAGGAGCTTAATAGTATACCCTTGAGGAAAGGAGGAGAGAGGGGACATGATAGAAACTTTCAAGTACCTCAAGGAATCAATAAAGTCCAAGAGGGCGCATCTTTCAAAAAAAGAGATGTGCAAGAACAAGGGGCACAATTTGAAGATAGAGGGGGGATGGCTCAGAGGTAATGTGAGGAAGTATTTTTTCACAGAGAGGATTGTGGATGCATGGAACAGCCTCCCTGAGGAGGTTGTGGAGTCAAGAACAGTGGAGAATTCAAGAATGCATGGGACAGACATAAGGCAGTCCTAGTGGGGGAGTAGGAGGAAGTAAGCTGTTGGTTAATTAGGATCTGCAGCTTATCTGTTAGGTAGGGAAAATGGGCAGACTAGGTGGGCCAAGCGTTCTTATCTGCCGTCACATTCTATGTTTTTATGAGGCACTCGGTCTACGGCCTTGTGCACAGAAACAATGAAGTTGTGGTCTCTGGCCTATTCCCTGTACCCTCTCTGATAGCAGTTCACCTCCCAGGGAGGGACAATGTCCTAGCAGATGCTCTCAGCAGGATATCCCACGGCCATCACGAATGGACCCTAGATCCCCTAGTTTTGAAAGTGATTTTCTCGAGATGGGGCACTCCACAGATAGATCTTTTTGCAGCCCCAGACAATCACCAACTTCCTCTCTTTTGTTGCAGACCCACAGCCTTGGGCTCAGGCCCCCTGGATGATCTGATTCTGAATTGGGAAGGGAAATTCCTGTATGCTTTTCCCCCCTTCCCTCTCCTGTTCAAAGTGTTAGTCAAGGTCAGGTCTCAACCATGCAAAGTGATTCTGATTGCTCCAGACTGGGCCAAACAGCCCTGGTACCCACTATCCTTAACAGTCCACCTTCCCCTGTCTCTTCCCAGGAATTACAACCTGTTGACATCCTCTCAGGGGAGGATTTGGTATCCGAACCTCAAATCTCTCAATCTCAAGGCATGGCTCTTGAAGAGTTGGAGTTTGCTGATCTACACCTTTCTCAAGGGGTTCTGGATATCGTTAAGGCTTCTCAAAAGCCTTCCACCAGAAAGACTTACAACTCCAAATGGAAAAGGTTCACTATTTGGTGCTCTAATAAGCATATTTCTCCAGAATCTGCTGGGTTGCCTACAGTCCTGGACTATATGGTTCATCTTAATGGCTTGAGACTTAGACCAGCTACACTTAAAGTGCATCTGGCAGCTGTTTCTGCTTTCTTGTCTGTAGGCAAGTCCTCTCCTCTGTCAGACCATCCTGTGTTTTGTAAGTTCTTCAAGGGATTGCTGCACACCAATCCCCCTTTAGGGACCCTGCTCCTGCTTGGGACCTTAATGTTTGCATTGCTCAGCTTATGCAACCACCCTTGGAGCCTTTGTCCTCTGCAGAGCTTAAGTACTTGACTTGGAAAACTGTGCTTTTGGTAGTATTACCTCTGCCAGGCGTATCAGTGAATTGCAAGCCCTGTCAGTGGAGCCTGATTTCATCTCTTTCCATAGAGATAAAGTGGTCCTAAGAACTAACAGGAAGTTTTTGCCTAAGGTGGTTTCAGATTTCCACCTTAATCAGTCTATGTCTCTCCCTGTTTTCTTCACTGACCATTCCTCCTCCTCTGGAGAGAGGAAGCGGCACAGCTTGGATGTTAAAATGGCCCTCAGCTACTACATACAAGCGCACCAAGGGTCACAGGTTTGAGCCCCTCCAGTTGTTCCTCACATATGGAGAGGTCGGTGAGGCAAACCTGCCACTAAAAGATCTATTGCCAGGTGAATTGTCTCTTGTATACAATTCTGCTATGAAAAACTGGGTAGAACCCTACCCTCAGGCCTGAGGCTCACTCTACTAGAGTGCAGCTGCTTCCCTGGCTGCTGCCAGGGATATTCTATCTTAGAAATTTGTCAAGCAGCCACCTGGAAAACAGTCCATACATTCACCAAGCATTACTCTCTGGATATCCAGGCTAGGAGTGATGCTCGGTTTGGCACAGCAGTACTTCAGAGCCTATTCCCAAAGTAGATTCTGTCCCTCCTCCAAGGAGGTACTGCTTGGTAGTCTGCAATAGTCAGAATACAGCAAGACTTCATGTTGTTTGAAGAAAAAAATACTCACTTTAGTAATGTTGTTTCTTCTAATGGAGTCTTGCTATATTCTGACCTCCCCCCCCGCCCTCCCTCTCAGAACCTGGTTTTTGGGATGTGGGTGAGCAGGAGCAGTGTTGGCACCCTAGAGGTGCCCCTTTTTCACCCTCCTTTATTTTGTGTGTGTGTTGTGTTTTGTTTTTTGGGTTTCCTGACTTGAGTCTTTGCTTTGAAACCAAAAACCCTTTTTAATAAATTTAGTTGCCAGTTGGCTAGTGTGAGTTTTACAGTTTCCACACAGAACTTCTAGTGAGTATTGCTTGTAAAGATCTGACGGTTGGAGTTTAAACAACAGCAGACAGGGGCTTCAACCGAGCTCGTGCTGAACGTTCCATGCTGGCCATGGAAAGTTAACTCTTTGTTCTCCGGGGCAATTGAAAGGCAGGACCTAACTGCAATAGTCAGAATACAACAAGACTCCATTAGAAGAAACAACATTACTAAGGTGAGTAATTTTTTCCTCTTGTCCATTTGCCTGTCCAAAGGAGGTAAAGAATTTGGAATCTTAAGTTACTTCTGTGTCTGTTTCCCAAAGGATTTGTGAAGGGGAATAGACAATCTGTTGGACTCTGAGATGTCCATCATCTCCACATAGTCAGGCTCCTCTTGTTCCTCGACAGCTTCATCCAGAGGGAGCTGGAGGGTTTCTGCCACTTTTTTGTAGAACATAAAGTGGGAAGGGGACTCAGAAAGCCTGGGAGGGGAAACACCATAAGGTCTGTCTGGGGAGATGTCCAGTTCTATGGACTCATCCAGACCTTCCGCACCATCATCATCATCATCAAAATCTTCATCCCCCTCCAAATCCAGTTCATAATAGTCTTCTGGGGAATAATCCTGAACCGGGGGAACCGACCAAACCGAACGCCTACCGGGAGGCATCGGATCAGCCGGAACTGAACGAAGCAATTCAACTATACTAATCGCTCTGGCAATTTCCTCAGCAGTTGGAAGATGTGGTTCTGGACCCGAACCGGCCGATTTCTCTTTTTTCTTTCTTTTTGGCGGAACCGACCCCTCAGGATCGGCTCTCCGTTTTCCCGAGGGAGTCTCGCCCAGGTCAGTGGGCACTCCCTCAGGTTCGATCGGAACCGAACCAGGCTTGCCATCTGGGTCAGCAGACTTCTCGGCCTCCTTTTCCCTAAGCCTGTCCAATCTTTTATCCAGGGTGGCCTTAGGTAAATTTTTACATATTTGGCAGTCTGACTCCAGGTGGTCAAAACCCAGAGAATAAACACAGGTGGTGTGGAGATCAGCCGTAGCAAAGGCCTCCCCACACTCACTGCAGTGTTGAAACCCAGTGGGCCTGGTTTTTCTCTTGGGTTTCTCAGACGAAGCCATCCTACAACTTACCCTTTTTTCGGCAATAGCCAGACAAGACCCCCTTGTCGGTTCCTAACCGTGTCACAGATGTTGGAAAAAACAATAAAACACGTTTTTTGTTTAGAATCGATAAGGACCAGTACTTCACACTAAATTCAGGCTAAAAGGAAAACACAAGACAAAATACAGACAACCAGTTCAGCCGAACCGATTGAAATATAAGTTT
Source organism: Neoceratodus forsteri (assembly GCA_016271365.2). Lineage (NCBI taxonomy): Eukaryota > Metazoa > Chordata > Ceratodontiformes > Ceratodontidae > Neoceratodus > Neoceratodus forsteri. Next base: position 674,781,672 of record CM028131.1, on the reverse strand, counting down.
TACAATTTCCACAAAAGTCAGCACTAGTCTACTACCTAAAGTACTTACTGTACTGCAGACAGGGATCTGAACCGAAATTAAGTAAAAATTGTGGTTTAAACTGACGTTTTTTAACGGACCGAACCAATAGTGAATGAGAGATCTCCAGAGCAACTGTTCAGTTAGCTGGAGTAAAGAATCTGACAGTTACACTTCAAAGTGCAGCAGACAGAGGTTTGATCTGAGCTTGAGCTCAATGCTCTATGCTCTGGCACAGAGTTAACTCTTTCCTCTCCGGAGCAGTTCAAGTGCTGGGGCTAACTGCATAATGTCAGAATACAGCAAGACTTCATGTTGTTTGAATAGGCCTCTAGTTGTCCAGGACACACTGCTTGCCCTTTCTGTGCAACAGTACTACAGAGGCTGATTTCCAGATGTCAGGGATTTAGTGGACCCAAATGAAAGATTAAAAATGTTAAAAATGGGGAGAGCAATTTGTGTGGCTACAGTTTTAAATGAATTTGGGAATTAGGCCATCGCAGCCAGCCAATTTGTCAGCTTTTAGATGAAACAGCAGTTTGAAGACTTCCTTGACATTTGTTTTCCTAATATAAAATAGGGGATGACATGGCCATGATATAGGCACCCTGGAATCAGGAGGAATACTGTGTCACATGAGAGGAGTCTGTATTTCTTGAGGTTGCAGAAGTAGTCATTGAACAAATCAGCGACAGATTTGGGATTACTGTGCTTGAGGCTGTTCACTTCAAGAGAGGGAGAGGAGGTAGCAGTTCTGGGGTTGAGCAAGGAGTTTATGCAGTTGCAGAATTTTTAGGGGTCACTACAATTGTCTGTCTGCTACACTTTTGGCCATGCTGAGCTCGCATTTGCATCTATTCCATAAATATCTGCATACAACCCAATCTGAGTGCAAGTTTGTTTTTTTGAAGGTATCCCAAGCAATGTCTCTGTCCTTCATTAACTTAAAATGGCTTTTAGATCTTCCAGTGCAGCTCCCGACATTAATGGCCACCTAGCACTCTCACTCCGCCAACCTGCTCTGGTATTTTATCACAAGCCACCCTGTTTCTAGCTGAAAACTTGATAAAACATATCCGGATACCTAGCAGGATGGCTACCACAAAAAATAAAGGATGAGGGAGCAACCGTTATCAAATCTTGACTCCAAGAGCCGAAAACTCGGAGCACGAGTGCTCCGACTCTGAGGCCTCTGCTCACTCTCTACCAGCTAAGCCCACGCCACACATTAAAAAAGGAAAGGGGGGTGCCAGAGAGTCATCTTCCAGGTTGAACGCACTCCTACAGTCTCTACCACTTGAGGAGGCAAATTTATCACAAAATCTAACTTTAATGGTACTATCCCTAAAAAAGAATAGCAGCTCTAAATACAGTAGCCTTTCTGGATCCCAAAAATACCAAACTTGCCAAGGTTTGTGGAACAGACAGCCTGTAATACCCGCAGAAAGATTTGATGGTGCCTATTGCTGGGAAAGCAGGTCCCATGTATACTAATGGGCCTGGGAATCCAATGGCCCACCAGAAGCACCATGGCAGGTTATTCTCGAGTTCATGTGGGCCATGAACACTAAATTGCCGATATCATTGCAGAGACTGGGGTGCCAAGAGGATGTGGGCTTTACAATTGCATCAGATAGCCTATCGGGAGGATATTCAGCAACCAGAGAGTGTATGCTTGTTACGGGGTCTCATGATAAGATGATTCCCCAACTGTATGCTGGTGTATTTGGGACTGAGGGCCACCGAAACTATGCGGTGACTCCCATAGAGGATTACCACCTTCTACACAGAAGTACAGTGGCCATTAGTGCAGTACTAGACCAGATGGTTCTCCGCACAAATGTACACCACTTGAGCCCTGTGATGGCAGAATCTGAGGGTTTCAGGGCCTGCGAAGGGATTGATGTGGTCACTGGAAAATTATCTCAACCGGAGTGTGGCACGGCTTGTGCTGTTTGGAGTCCCGAGCTTTTCGATCGGAACTGCACCTTTTTTGGTTTTGCTGTGCCTGTTACAAAGATCAGATTGAAAACTGGTGCACCCACTGCTCTATGGACTTATTTCATGATGTTGCAGCTGGACTTTATGGGCACCTGAACAGTGAGTTTAAAACGGAGATGGGACATTGCAATTTAAATGTTCAGTTTGTTTGCTGACTCTCAATGTTTAAATGTTCTGGTTTTGGGATTCTTGGGGAGGCGATCAGTTTACCTTCCCATTTAGATTGCTAGATACTCTGGATAGCACGATGAAGGGACACAGATATTAAAATTACACTTTGGGCACGTGGCAGCATTGCCACGAGGTGGCTTTGGCACCATCTTTTCGGTATCTCTTCATTTCATGCAATGTACCAGAATGTTTCTGAGATTAGCAAACAGTGGAAGCTGTTATCTTATTGCTGTTTATGTGTATAAGTTTCTAAAATTAACCCTTAGGCTGCCGGAAGATTTAGAATGCATGCTAAGGGTTAAAGGCAACTGTATTAGTACCATAATATGTAGGCACTGTTTGTTGTTCAGGTGGGGGATGACTGGTATGGGGGCAATATTATTCTGTATATACTCCCTAACTGTGAACAGGTTTAAATAGCAATCTTAGGATTGTGTTAATACTTTCCTAGTACTTATCCCTATTGGACATACCTTACGCCGCTGAAGAGGCTGGCAATTTCTAAAAGAATTTTTTGGAACTTTAACATACAGGACTTATTGTCCAGGATTACCCCCGACTCCTACTGTACCAGATTACATGGGCAAAACTGTTTGTATATCAACAATCTATAACTGTGAGCTCTGTTTCCTATGCCTTGTATGAGTTTTTGTGGATGTTAATTGTCTGCTTACACAGAAAATTAATAAACATAAATTTCAGAAAAAAAAGGAAAGGGAAAGGCCTCCAATATGGATCAAAAACTGGATTGCATCCTAAAAGAACTTCGGGATTTTAAATCGTATTTTTTTACTTTTAAGCAAGCCCAACAGGAGATGGAGATAGAGACTGACAATACAAAAGCCCGAGTTAGAACGCTCGAACAAACCACCCAGGCCCAAGTTGACATAACTCAACAAACACAAGCAGCACTTATTAAAATTACAGTATTATGCTATCTAACAATCGATTGCCAGGAAGATGCCAAAAATAGGCATAGAAGGAAGAATCTTTGTTTACATGGCATACCTGAGGGCAGCAAAGGGAATGACTTGAGGGAATTTGTGGTGACCTTGTTGCGCACAGCTCTTACCCTCGACTCCTCACTTTCCATAGACGTGGAGAGAGTGCACAGAGCCCTCGGTCCTAAGCCTGTGCAGCCCAGTGCGAGGCCCTGTTCCATCAGACTCAGATTTTTGAGCTATCAAACTAAAGAACTGATATTAAAACAGGCCTGGGCATGAAGGCAGCTTTGTTATGGTCAAGACAGGATTTTCGTAGATAATGATTAGGCGCCCTGGACCATGCAGCATCGGAGGGACTATATCCCACTATTCCCACTTCTAAGGCAGCATCAACTTAAATTTAGGACCCCATATCCTCATAAACTCATAGTTCAGTTCCCAACTGGTCAGTGATCATATGACACAGCAGAAGAGGCCATACAAGACCTTAAAATTAGGGGCTATGCTTTGCCCCAATGTCCTTCCACAGCCAACAGGTCGCGGAGGTCCCCAGAGGCAACCCAGATGGCAACACTAGGCACACAGAGTCAAAAAGCAGTGCTAGAAGGAATTAAGGCTCTTCTACAACAGTTCACAAGAACATAAAGCCTCCAAACAGTTTCTGCATTACTCCAACAGGAACATTTTATTCCCTTCCCATTACAGAGACTAAGAGGTGGTGGCAGAACCAAAACCAGACTTTCACTGCCCATCACAGGTACCCCGGATTATCAGCTACTTAATCAGAACATATGGAAGACTTTCAATTTAGTAGCATTTTACTCCACAGATACTGACTTGGTCTTGGCTCATAAAGGCATCTAGCAACTAACCACCCAGCGATCCTGCAAGCTATTCGACTCAGAGGTAGGTGATCAGCCTTGGCACACCCTGGGGCCTGGCTCTGGGAGAGGTACTGAGACAGGGGGGTGCTGGGAGCCACCTCGGGGGGGGTTATCTGGGGTCGCACGCAGAGAGCCCATGGTTTCTCTGGTCCCTGGGCGGTCAAGAAGGCCCTCCTCCCCTGGAATCATTGTGGGTTTACTGTGGTTATAAAGTATTTCATAGGGAGACTTCAGCAGAGATGATTGCGTTAGGAGGGATTTGACACAGCGGGACTTGATGCGAATTCCTCTATTGCACCATTACAATAACCACAAGATCTCAGGCGAATAAGCCTGACTTTATATGGCCAAGTAATATTATTCTGAGATATAGGACACACCCCACTGGAACGGCCATCTCCCAGCCGCCCCTGAACCCATACAATTGTGTCTTGGACATGCTTGAGAATTCATCCCCTGAGCTGACCATAACAGCTAACTAGTGGTGGGAAAGTATCTGTGTAAACTATCTTTGCTGTCTCAGATGGAATCCAGTGGGAGCCTGACTCTGGAGGGGAGGCCTCCGATCTAGCCTTTGGGGGAGGGACTACAGCTGGACTGCGGATCTCGGACGCCTGACCCAATGGGGAGGCGCTCGGTACACAATCCCCCACATTCTCTGCCTCCTTGAAGTGGGGCCCATCCTCACTTTATAGAGGGAGATGCTGTCACATTCGCTCTCCTGCTCTTGGGAGGGGACCTCGGGGGTGCTGTGAGCCGATCGTCTGCACCATTCGAACACATATTAGCCATCTGGGAACAGATTCAGAAACAGCCCCACTGCGAGCTGAAATACAAGTAATCCTTTTAAGGCAGAACATTTGAGGAGTCTTTAGGCTTGAGAGCACCTCCTACAGACAGGAAAAATGAATGACTTTATTAATATTTTTCCAGCACCATGATCGTTTGAGTGGGGGCAGGACTGTGAGACATCAAAATAATATCATGCCCAGATACTCAAAGTGGAATGGAAATATTTTATACTATATTGGTGGTCAGGACCTCTGGGGTCATTACCCCCCTATGTCTCTGTTGAGACCCTGGGTGATAGGGGGGATAAGTCTGAACCATATTAAGTTAATTTTTCTGATCGATCTCAGAATCCTGGGTATCGTCATCCACTACCAACTCTGCCCCCCTTTTACGCCTTTCACTTCTACGTAGAAGACTCCCTTGTTTGGAGTCATGCACATCCCTCCTGTCATCTGTCAAGGAGCGGTACAAGCAGAGCAGCTTTCCAACCACACAGATAAAGGAGCAGTGCACCAATTTTCACCCAATCGCTATTCCTAACCATCCCTACAGTACCACCCTCACTTGGTTTATATTTTTAGTTCTTCTTCTGTCCCTTGTTCCTTTTCCACATGTTAGGGGCAATGGAATCCCCAGGGGGTTGTATACCCTTAACAAAAGGGCCACCTTCTCCACATGGCAGTTCATAATTCTGCCCACACCTAAACCTCTAGGCAGGTATGAGGTGTTGAAAGTCCCCATCACTCTCTGTTCTCCAACACATTACCTCCAGAAACCATATAAACACTACAAACAGGTATCTGCCTCTATCTCTGAAATCAAATAAAGAGGCAGAAGACACTGCAGAGCAGGACACTGCGGCACAGGAGCTAGCACAACAATACTCACCCAAATCAGGAACCAAAACTAAACAAGCACAAAGGAAATCCAAAAAACTTCTGATCATAGGAGACTCCATGATTCGGGGAGTTGATACCCATCTCCAGCCAGGGGTGATGGTCAGATGTCTCCCAGGTACATCAGCATGGAGAGACACTGACTGCATTGCTAAGATTGTTCACAAAGCAGGAGAAAACATTGATGTCCTAGTACACATAGGGACTAATGATCTTGCCAACCGGTCAGTTGTGGAGACCAAGGAACACCTGACTAGGCTGGGTGACAAACTATCATCTATTTCGTCCGGCATCTCCTTCTCTGAGATCCTGCCAGTCTGGGAGAAGGGAGCAGATGGACGGAAGGTCAGAGAAGGGGAGATAGGGGAGCTAAACACGTGGCTCAAGGACTGGTGCCAGGAAAAAGGACACAGATTTGAGGGAACTGGCAACAGTTCTGGGAGGCGAAGTTCTTTAAATTTGATGGACTGCATCTGACTAAAGAGGGAGTCAGTGCATTGGGGCAGAAGTTTGACATCTTTGCAGAATATTTAAACTAGCAAATGGGGAGAGGGTGCAGCACCCCATCGTCGAATGGGAAGAACACCTCCCCTCCTTCTAGTGGTCAAACAGGAATTCAGCGTGTTTGCCGTTCATTTGCATCACCAGGTAAGAAAAAGGTTTGTCTCCCATACGATGCACAGAGTAATGCCAAACTTCACCAACAACTAACACACAAAATCTGGCCAATGGAAAATCATGTACACAAATGCTCACAGCCTGGGAAATAAGATCCCAGACCTGCAGGCAATAATGTCAGAGGCTAAACTGGACATAGTAGCAATTAGTGAGACGTGGTTTACCAGTAACCACACTGAGGAGACTTCAGTACCTGGCTATGTATTGTTCAGAAGAGACCGAGGTGCAAAAAGGAGGGGTGGCCCTGTATGTTAATGAAAATATCAAAGCTACAGAAATTCAGAATACACATAAGGAGCCAGAAGAACTGTGGGTCACCCTGGAAACAGGAAATGGGACAGCCATAAGAACTGGGGTTGTCTACAGGCCCCCAGACCAGAGGGAGGACATAGACACATTACTGTTAGAAGATATACAAAACATGACAGCTAAAGGGAGGTTCTGATAATGGGAGACTTCAACATGCCAGATACAGATTGGTCAATACCAGCAGGAACATCTGCCAGAACTAGACTCATAGTGGATTCCCTGCAGGGGAGGGCCTCAAACAACTGGTACAGCAACCCACAAGAGACAGGGCTATCCTAGATCTAGTACTGACTAACAAAGAAGGATCACAGATCTCCAGGTAGAAGGTCACCTGGGGCCAGTGACCATCACATGGTATGGTTCAATTTGGCTACTACATCTAAATCATCCCATTCCAAGGCAAAATATGGGACTTCAGAGGAGCTGACTTTGATAAGATGGCCAACAGAGTTAAGCTAGCCCTGGCAAAAGAAACACAGGTGAGGAGGTACAGGCAAAGTGGGCAAGCATTAAGGATACAATACTTGAAGCAACATCCCATTGTGTTAGACAGAAAGGAAGTGCAAAGAAGAAGAAACCACTTTGGTTCTCAAATACAGTAGCAGAAAAGGTCAGAGCCAAAGGCTGGCCTTCAGAAAATATAAGGGAACACAGCGGGATGAAGATAGGGAGGCATACCAAACTGCCCTAAGGAAGCAGGTAAGGCAGTAAGGCAGGCAAAGTCCCAAACTGAGGAAACACTAGTACTAACAGTAAAGAAGGTGACAAGACTTTCTATAGATACATTAGTGAAAGGAGAAAGTCCAGAGGGGGTATTGCTGCTTAATGGAGAAAAGGGAGCATGTGAGGAGGAGGACCCTGTAAAGGCATCTATCCTAAATTGATACTTTTGCTCAGTATTTACTGAAGAGAAGGTAGGGCAGGCCCACAGCTCAGCATCATGGACACGGGAGGTGAGCACTGCTCCCTTCACAAAGAAAGGGTCCTACAAGAGCTTGCTAGCTCAGGGTGGATAAGGCAATGGGACCTGATGGCATACATCCCAGGGTATTTAAGGAGCTAAGGAGGAACTAGCAGAGCCATTAGCAGAATTGTTTAGTGAGTCTCTGAGCACAGGAGAGGTCCCAGAAGACTGGAGAAGGGCTCATGTGATCCCACTCCACAAGAGTGGTAGCAGGAGGAGGCGGGGAACTACAGACCGCGTCAGTCTTACCTCAGTAGTGGGCAAGATTATGGAGGCACTCCTTAAGGAAAGGATAGTGCAACACCTGAAATCCATGAGCACAGGATCCAAGACAGCATGGGTTTACAAAGGAAGGTCCTGTCAAACTAATCTCATAGATTTCTTTGACTGGGTAACCAGAGTGGTGGACCAAGGGGAGCAGTTGATGTCGCCTACCTTGACTTCAGCAAAGCTTTTGACACTGTTCCACATAGAAGATTGATAAATAAGCTAGGTAGGCTCGGGGTGGGTCAGAGTTGGTCAACTGGGTGGCAAACTGGTTGACTGGCAGAAAACAGAGAGTGGTGGTAAATGGTATACAGTCAGAAGAGATGCAAGTCACAAGTGGGGTACCTCAGGGATCAGTCCTGGGGCCAGTCCTATTCAACATCTTCATTAGTGACCTGCAGATGGACTAGAGGGTAAGGCTTGTCTGTTTGCAGATGACACCAAGATCTGCAACAGAGTAGATGATCCAGATGGGGTGGGCAGAATGAGAAGAGATCTGGATAAACTAGCAGAATGGTCAGAAGAGTGGCAACTGGGATTTAATGCAAAAGTGCAAAATCATGCACATAGGGAAGAAACCCTGAAGCCACTTATAGGCTGGGAGGAGTTGCTAGCAGGCACAAAGGAAGAAAGAGACTTGGGCATCATCATCACTGATGACCTAAAATCATCCAAGCAGACCTCTAAAGCAGTAGAGTAAGGCTAGGGGGTGTTAGGGTGTATTAGTAGGGGTATCACAAGTCGTAAGAGGGAGGTAATAACCCTCTGTACAAGACACTGGTTAGCCCCATCTGGAGTACTGTGTGCAGTATTGGAGGCCACACCTTCACAAGGACATTAACCAAATTGAGGCAGTCCAGAGAAGGGCAACCAAAATGGTGCAGGGACTGCATCAGAAGACATATGAGGACAGATTAACGGAGCTCAATATGTATACCCTTGAGCAAAGGAGGAGAGAGGTGATATGATCGAGACATTTAAACACCTTAAGGGCATAAACAAGGTGAAAGAGTCTAACATGTTTAAATATAAGAAAATAGCAGGACAAGAGGACACAGCATGAGATTAGAGGGAGGCCGATTAAGGGGAATGTGAGAAATTATTTTTCACAGAAAGATTGGTAGATGCATGGAATGGATTACCACAAGAAGTGAGTGGCTATGAATACAGTGCAGGGCTTCAAACAGGCATGGGATAGGCATAAGGGAGCAATACAAATGACTATGAATAGATAGGTCACTGACAGAGCAAAGGCCGATGGCACATTTATAAGGTAGAAAAGGAAATGGGCAGACTGGATAGGCCTTGCGGTCCTTATCTGCCGTCAACTTCTATGTTTCTATGTTTCATTGGCGGGATATACAACCGCATCTTGTGCATAGTTATATACCCCAGAAGTAGACCAAGTTGGCTATTCCCTGTAGATGTTGCTACATTTTTTGGTAGAGTTAATAGTTAGGGATAAAAGATATCAGCCACAGAGCTTAAGCTGGATGAAAGAGCACAGTTCTATAATTTGTGCTGTACTACTGTAGGGCACTGGAGTGGGGGTGGGGTGGGGGAATTGGTGGATCCGGGAATGTTGTATATTTATTGAGATGACAGTACCTTGTAGAATTGTTTCCCACAACCTGAATGGCTTGGCCAGTCTGCTAAAGAGGTACCATACTATTCATAACTTGAAAAAACTGAAACCGGATGTTTTACTCCTGCAGGAGACCCACTTATCCTCGCGGAGCACCAAAAGCTCCTTAAATTTGGTTTCTCTCAAATGGTTGAGTTCACATATCAAAACGGCAGGAGAGGCACAGTCATTTTATTCCCTGAAAATTCCCCTTTTAAAATCATAGAGCAATACTCTGATCAGGAAGGTAGGCTGGCATTGGCGGTGGCTACAATCTGTAACCAGACTTTGACTATTGCCAGTATCTATATTCCTCTAGTCACCGATGCTTCTTCTATACAATGCCTGTTTGATATAATCCTATCCCGTCAGAAAGGGCCTTTGATCCTGGGAGGAGACTTAAATAGCCAGTTCAATCCATCACTAAACACCTCCATGGCTCATCCCTCCTCTCAGACCGTGGGCTCTAAACATCTCAGACGACTGCTTAAAGATACAGGCCTGGTGGATACCTGGAGACAACTCCATCCCAGACAATTGAAATTCACCTTCTACTCTCATGCTCATAAGCACTACAAGCAGTTGGACTACATCTGCCTCAGTAGGGAACATCTGGATTTGATTCAGCAGGCTGAAATATTTAATATGCGTCTGTCGGATCATGCCCCCATTTCTTTGACCATTCGACTGGAAGAGGACAGGAGAAGATGGACCCTATGGAGATTTAATCCTACATTATTCAGAGACAGAGAATTAAAAAATTTGTTAGAGACTAAAATCTCAGAAATAGTGAGAGATAATCAATCTCCCTAAACCTCTCCCCAACTGCTGTGGGATACCATCAAAGTTCTCTTACGAGGCTATATAATAGCTTATGCCTCACAAAAGAAAAAACAACAAGAAACACACTTACAAAATCTGTAGGATAAACTGCAGTTCTTGCAGGAGGCACATAGGCAAGGGGATGAGGAGGTTTTACCTCTCTTACTCCAAATGAAGATTTACATACAGGAGATACTGACATATAGAATGGAGCAAGCCTTGATGTGGCTCTGTCAGAGATACTATGAAGGGGAGCCTGAGCATCCCGGCTTTTGGGCTACCATCTTCGTAAACAGACCCACATACATACAATCTCTAAAATAAAAGACCCTAGGACAGGGTGGAATCAATACACCACAGAAAACATACTTTCAGCATTTAGAACCTACTATCAACAGTTATATTTTTCTCCCCAGGAGGTTCTCCCAGGTTCAATAAACACATTTCTAGCCCCAAAAAAACTACCCACTTTAACCAGTGTGCAAATAAACAAACGTATATCCCCAATCTCTGACCATGAAGTACAAATGACAATAAAGAACCTTAAGAATGGAAAGAGCCCGGGCCCGGGCGGCTTTGGATCAGAATTCTATAAAAATACGGTGACTTAATTATGGAACCCCTATTAGCAGCACTACAAGCTACCCAGAAGACTGCTGATTATCCTGTATCTTGGAGACAGGCTGCCATTTCAGCCATATTGAAACCCCCAAAACCACCCCACCTATGCGATTCCTATCAACCTATTTCAGTATTGAATCAGGATCATGAAAAAATTACTCACCTTAGTAATCTTATTTCTTCCAGTGCATTCTTCTATATTCATAACTATATGCAGTCTGCCTCCTAAGTAGAACTACCCAGACAGAACTGAAACTATATGCAAATGATAGAACCTGTCATTGCTCGAGACACACATTCAGACTGCTGCCCTCGTCTACTGCAACATTCCATCAACGTCTCAGATTTCAAAAAATAGCCTACAAGGCAGAAATACTAAATACCTATCTAAAACTATCTATAAATGCCTAAAAAGGGGATAACCCCCATAACCAAGTATATACCCTAGTGACTATTTCACTAGAACTGAAATATAAGTTTTATCCTGGAAACTCAGGTAACCAAAGAAGGAAGAGGAATCCTGCCCACGTAAAGTGTACCCCAATGGGGTGTACATGCTTGTAGAAAATCCAAGATAACATCAGTAGGCATGCTGAGGCTCTGGTTCTGGTAGGGGAGGCAGGGAAGAAAAAATTACTCACCTGTAGTAATCTTCTTTCTTCCCAGGGATCCACTAATATTATTACTCTTTGCAGTTCTCTTTGAAGTCAGGACTGCCCCAGAGAGAACAGAATGATATGCTAATCATGGAATGTTTAGCACATGCGTCTATTTTCAAACAGCCTTGTGCTAACGGCCTACCTTCTGGCTCAGATTTCTTCGAAGCCTGCAAAAAGGCCATAACAACATGTGAATTATAATTAAATAACCATAAAATAATTTTAAATGCCCAACAGGGACATTTCAAATGAGTAGCCAAGGGCTAATTGAAGCAAAAGTCCCCTTTTTTTTAAAGTCAGCTATGCTCTACGAAAAGAACCTACAAGCTACAGGTATTACCAGAATGTGCCAGCAGGTGGCATACCACTCCAACTGTGTATCTTAACTGTGGAAAGTATTTTTCTAGTTATCAATTCTGAAGGGGAGGATAAGGGAGGGGAGTAATAATATTAGTGGATCCCTGGGAAGAAAGAAGATTACTACAGGTGAGTAATGTTTTCTTCTAACCCCAGAATCCACTAATATATACTCTTTGAAGACTATGTAGCAGTACTACTAGGAGGTGGGCAGAATCTATTTATAAGACTCTGCAAAACAACTTTGCCAAAACTGGCATCACTACTAGGCTGGGTATCCAGACTATAGTGCTTAGTGAAGGTGTGGGCTGACCTCCAGATAGTGGCTTTACATATTTCCAATAGAGGTACCTCTCGGGCAGCTGCAATATTGGCAGCTGTGTCCCTTGTAGAGTGGACTCAAGGACAAGAAGGAGGAATCTTGCCTGCTTTTGAGTAACAAAAATTAATAATTGGACTATCCATCGAGATAAAGTCCTTTTCGAAACACGAGTATCTTTACCTACTTCCTCATCTGTGAGGAACAGCTGTTGTCTGTCCTACCTATGATCTATGGCATGAGTCATATAGTTACTCAGTGCTCTTTTGCCATCCAGGCTGTGCAGTCTATGCTCACCTGAGCTGGAGTGCTCAGTAAAGAAACTGGCAATGTTATTGACTGGTTCAAGTGGAAGTCAGGGACCACCTTGGTGAGGAACTTCCTATTAGTTCCCCACGCTACCTTATTCCTGAGAAAAGAAAGTTAGTCCTTTTCTACACAAAAGACCTGTGGTTCACTAATCCTCCTGGCAGGAGTGATTGCTACCAGAAAAAAAGACTACCTTCCAGGTAACAAATTTAAGCTATGCAGATGTCATACACTCAAAGGGCGGAAACATAAGCTGGGCAATGCAAACATTATGATCCCATGATGGCACTGGTTCCCTGTGAGGGAGAAACAAGTGAGAGAGCCCCTTAAAAAAACCTCAAGTATGGCATTTGATGCCACTGAGGTATCCTTTTAGGTGAGAGGTGCGCTGAAACTGACGCCAGGTGCACTTGCAGAGTCTAGTGCTGCAGCCCCAAGGAGTGCAAATGAGACAAATGATCCAGAAGGGTTGGGATCCTGGCCTGGGCTGGGGCTACACCCTTATCACTGTAACAGATGGAAAAATCGTTTCCATTCTGAAGCATAGATTTCTTTAGTGGAAGGTTTCCCGTAACCCCTAAAGACTTCCAAAACTGCTTCAGAGAATTGGCAGTCTGCATATTTTATGTCTTCAAGAGCCATGCCTTGAGCTTGAGAGACCTGAGATTAGGAACACTACCCTCCTCGAAAGGAAGTCAGTAGACTGTACCTCTGAGGAAGGTGAATTAGCTTGCTCACAGACATTGAAAGCATAGGGAGTACCAAGGCTGCCATACCCAGTCTGGTGCTACCAGAATCATCAAGCTGGTTATGACCTGGGCTTGATGAGAACCCTGAAAAAGAGTGGAATTGGAGGAAAGGCATAAAAGTATCTGCCTGTTCAATCGGGAATAAGGGCATCCATTGGAACAGTCCCTTTCACTGGGGCCCTGCAACACTAGGGAGGCAAGTGGTGATGGTGGAAGCAAAAAGGTCTATTTCTGGGATCCCCCACCTCCTGAATAGAGCATTCACCATGTTCCTGTTCAATGCCCATTCATGATGGGCCTGAATTATCTTGTTCAAGGCATCTGTCAGGGTGTTGTCCTTGCCAGGCAGATGAATTGCTTGTAGAGAGGTGTTTAGAAAGTAAACAAGGCTCCATATCTTCATTACCTCTGTACAAAGTGGAGTGGACCATGTCCCTCCTTGTTTGTTGATGTAGTACATTGCTGTGGTATTGTTTGATCTGACTTGTACCACCTTTCCCATAAGACGACGAGAGATAACCTGAAGGGCCAGGTATACAGCCCTCAGCTCCAACAGATTTATATGCAGGAGTGAGTCTGCACTGTCCCAGGAGCCACGAATGGTGTGATCCCGTAAGTGGGCACCCCATCCTAACAGGGAAGCATAAGCTGTGAGAACCCGAGAAGGAGGCTTCTGCCGAAATGGAACCCCTTCCCTTACGCTTTCTAGTTCCCTCCACCCTTGGAGGACCTGTAGCAAGGTTTTTGTTACTGGTACTGGATTTAAGAGTGGGTCTTGCCTCTGGCACCAGTGTGCTCTGAGGTGGAACTGGATACCTCTCATCTAAAATCTGGCACCTATCACTATGCTTGCTGGTGAAGCCATGTGGCCCAATAGTTAAAGGAAATGTTTTGCTGGCTTTGGCCTGCCCAGGGCGAATGAGCCTGCCAAGAGCCGAATAGCTTCTGCCCTCTCTTGAGGGAGAAAAACTGTTCCCACTACTCTATCCAGTTCTACCCCTATGAACTGCAGAACTTGCACAGGGGTCAGCACTGACTTTTTGGTACTGAGAAGGAATCCCAGGGCAGCAGCATATCCTGGGCTACCTGTAGGTGGTCTGACACCTGTTGGTGGGATTTCCCTACGATTAGCCAGTCACCCAGATAAGGAAAGACTGTAACACTCATTCTTCTAAGGTGTGCCACTATCACTGCTATGCACTTGGTGAAACCCTTGGTGCAGAGGTGAGGCCGAAAGGCAGTGTTGAAAACTGGTAGTGGCCTGAGGGGAGTCTAAATCAGAGATACTTTCGTTGTAAGGAAATATCTGGAATAGAACCCTTGTCCTCTTTGGTTTTGGGGAACAGGCTTTTATTTATTTTTATTTTTTTTTATTTATTAAGCATCAGTTTACAACCTTTGAGCCAGAGGCTCATTTACAAAGGTACCTCCTCACAGAGAGGACAATACAGTAATAAAAGATTGGTACAAAATCAGTGTACAGTTTTAGAGGAAACAGGAGAACATATGAGATCAACAGTTTAAAACATACAGGATTGGTGAAGTTAACAATGTTCAGGGAAATAACTAGAACATCAAGCAAAAACATAGGATATCAATACAGTGTGTTTTAGCGGTGTCAACAGGGAGGTAACAGGAACCAAGGGTAGAGAAGGTGGAGGATTTGAGCGGCCATTCGTGGCTTTGTCAGAGAGTGAGCAAGATAGCTTAGAAACAGCTAAACTGCTCAACTACTTTTGTCTGTAACAAGGCCTGTACCTCCTGCTCCTGCAGTTCTCTTTCTGAGAAGGGAGCTGGTGCAATTGGAGGAGGAAGGGACTTGACACGAAGGGAGAGACCCTGACGCACTACTCCCAGAACCCATTGGTTAAGTTTGATAATTCCTGGAAATAGTGGTCGAGGCTGCCATTACAGGATGGGGAGAAGCAGCCTGAAGGGGAAAAAAGCCAGGGGTTCTATCTGTTGTGGCTAGTACTGCTGCTGAGTGACAGCCTATACCTGTAAGAAAGGTCTCCTACAAGAAGACCTGCCCCTGCCTCTCCTAGAATAATAAGTAGAAGGAGAGGGTCTCTGTCTCTATTCGAGTTACTTTTAAAAGTAGCTTTATATTCATCTTTTTTTTTTTGTTTTTAATGTAAGCTTCAGTCTGGGCAGAAAAAAGAGAGTGGCCTTTGACTGCAAAATTCATTGCCTTAGCTTGTGTGCCCTGGGTGAGGTGGGGCTATTGCACCAGCTGTCCATCTTGCAGCAGTATAATTAGTGTCAGCTGCCATTTGAGAAGTATTTGGAAGCCTCCAAACCCAATTTTGCTGCATCCAATAGCTCTGACACCATTAAAGAGGGGTTAGCCTCATCACTGTTGACAACTGATTGCCAGACAACTTTCTGGCAGACAGCTGCATAGGCCTGGCAACAAGCTTGCCGGATTGCCTGGGATACCGAAAGGTACCCCTTTTTAGCCATATTGCTGAATTAGGAGCCTTAAGGATTTCTAACTAGTTCATTTTTATTTATTTATTTTTATTTAATTTATAGATAGGTAAAAAGAGCCTTTTTAAGGGTGTCAGCCCCATAATCTCCATATAGTGTGCCTCCTCTTCATCATGGATCTCTTCAGCTGTTTGTAGATCCAGGGTCTCTACCATTTCCTTCACAAAAGAGAAATGGGAAAGAACTCTTATGTGGGTCGGGGGATAACCAAAATCCTGTCCCAGTGACACCTCAGGTTCAATTCCCTTCTCATCCTGGTTATAGTTATCATTATCATCATCATCACCATATGCCAAAGTAATAATAATAACAATAGTCTTTATTTTTATGGCATCTTTCAAAAATCAAGGCACCTAACAAAGTTTAAAAACACATCAAACATCTTAGCATTTTAGAAAATATATAAAAGCAGTAGGCACCAGAGGGGCACCAACAGCTGCTTTTTCAGTAGGAGTAATAACAGGCTGCTGAGGAGAAAATAACTCCTGCAGCACCTGGAGTAAAGCTAAGGCCTGTTAGATCAGCAGGAGAGAGAGCTTTAACAGGCACCTGAGGGACCCCTTGAGGCGTTTCAGCCAGGGTGTCAGACTGCTTTTTTGTTTGTTTGTTTTTTGGCAGGCACCGGAGAGTCAGCCGACTGATTGCTTCTCTTGCCAGAGCCCTCACCCATATCAGGGGTGGAAACAGAGACTCTGGAAGGACTTGCCACATTCATGGAGGGGGTGGACTGGTCACAGCCCAGGGACCCCTCCTCAAGCCAGAGCCCTCACCCGTATCAGGGGTGGAATTAGAGGCTCTGGAAGGACTTACCACATTCATGGAGGGGGTAGACTGGTTAGAGCCTAGGAACCCCTCCTCTAGTTTCCTTTTAAACTTACCACATTCTTGGAGAGGATGGACTGGTTAAAGCCCAGGGACCACTCCTCTAGTTTCCTTTTAAACCTTGCCCTGCATTTTTTCCCACTGTTTTACCAGGGAAAGACTTAAATATATCACAATCTTCATAAAATTGTTGTTGCCAAAGGCAGATCAAGCAAAGATCATGCTTATCTGGCTTAGCAAACACCTCAACACACTTCAACAATTCTTAAAACCAGGAGGTCCAAACATTATAAACAGGGTTTGATCTATCTCTAAAAATTGATTAGATTTTTGGTCATAAAAGTGCTAAAACATTGTGAGAAATGCATAGCACTTGCCTCACTTCGTTAAACATAACACTTCTAGAAAACCTATATAAATACTTTCTTTACAGTTAGTACTGCTAATCAATTATATAAAAACCCTGCTATTAGGAAAAACAGTAAATAACAATAAACACAAGGCAGTAATAAAAAATAAGACAAAAATACTTAAGTTTTTTTGGTCTTAACAGTAATCAGATGATCTTGATTGAGACAGAGATCTCTAGGGCATCTGATGTCTTCAGCAGAGAGAAGAAATCTGAGCCAGAATGTAGCACAAGACTGTTTGAAAATAGATGCATGTACTAAACATTCCATGATTAGCATATCATTCTATTCTCTCTGGGGCAGTCCTGACTTCAAAGAGAACTGCAAAGAGTAATAATATTAGTGGATTCCTGGGGTTAGAAGGGACTCGGGAAAGTTATGAATATAGAAGAATACACTGGAAGAAATAAGATTACTAAGGTGAGTAATTTTTTTCTTCTAACCCCATGTATTCTTCTATATTCATAACTGTATGCAGACTTCAAAGCAGTGCCTTTGGAGGTAGGCAGAGAACCTACTTAGGAAAGAGGCTCTGCAGGACTGCTGTTCCAAATTTGGCATCACTTCTGGACAGTATGTCCAGACTGTAATGCTTAGTGAAAGTATGTACTGTCCTCCAAGTGGAAGCTTTGCATATGTCCAGTAGGGGGACATCCCTTGAAGCTGCTATAGAAGCAGCTGTTCCCCTGGTTGAATGGGCCCTGAGTCCCAATGGGGCCTGTTTGCCTGCTTTTTGATAGCAGAACTGTATATAACTAACTATCCAGCGATATATTGATCTCTTGGTAGCTGGTGTACCTTTTTTCACATCCCCATAGGTAAGGAATAACTGTTGATTATCCTGCCTGTGATCCTTAGTATGAGATATGTAGTAACTAAGAGCTCTCTTCACATCCAGACTGTGAAGTCTACTCTCACCTGAAGTAGAGTGTTCAGTGAAGAACACTGGTAATGTAATGGACTAGTTCAAATGAAAATCTGACACCAGGAACTGGAAGTAATAAGAGTTGATAAAGCAATGGGGCCAGATGGGGTGCACCCCAGGGTCCTTAAAGAACAAAGAGAGGTGGTGGCTGAACCTCTGGCAATCCTGTTTAGCTGATCACTGGAAACAGGGGAGGTACCCAAAGACTGAAGGGCAGCAGATGTAGTCCCCTTATACAAAAGTGGGAACAAAGAGGAAGCGGGGAACTACAGATCAGTCAGCCTCACCTCGGTAGTGGGGAAGATCATGGAAGCACTACTGAAGGAGAGATTGGTGGAACATCTGGTTGTCAATGGACTACAGGACCCAAGGCAGCATGGTTTCACCAGGGGGAGGTCATGTCAGACCAACCTCGTTTAATTTTTTGACTGGGTGACTAGGGAGGTGGATCGGGGAGGGCAGTGGACATGGTCTATCTGGACTTCAGCAAGGCCTTTGACACTGTGCCACATAGAAGACTATTACACAAATTGGGGAATATGGATGTGGGCAGGACAGTAGTGCAGTGGGTAGGTAACTGGCTGGGTGGCAGGACACAAAGGGTGGTGGTAAATGGCTGTCACTCCACAGAGGGAAGAGTAACTAGTGGGGTACCACAGGGATCAGTACTGGGACCGGTCCTAGTCAACATCTTCATCAGTGACATTGCTCAGGACCTAGAAGGCAGAATTTCCCTGTTTGCTGATGACACAAAGCTCTGTAACAGAGTAGACACACCAGAGGGTGTAGACAGAATGAGAAGGGACCTGCAGAAACTTGAAGAATGGTCAGGGGTTTGGCAGCTGAAATTCAATACAAAGAAGTGCAAGATAATACACATGGGGCACAAAAACCCTGGCACAATATATCAGTTAGGGGGTGAGGATGTAGCATGCACCAAGCAGGAAAGGGATCTTGGGGGTTATCATCTCTGATGACCTCAAGGTAGGGAAACAGTGTGACAAGGCTGCAGATAAAGCAAATAGGATGCTGGGATGCATAGGCAGGGGCATCACCAGCAGGAAAAGGGAGGTCAAAATTCCACTATACAAGACACTAGTGAGGCCCCACCCGGAATACGGTGTACATTTCTGGAGACCTTACTTATGTAAGAACATAGACAGGGTAGAGAAGGTTCAGAGGAGGGCAACAAAGATGGTACATGGATTGCATCACAAGTCCTATGAGGACAGGTTGAAGGAATTGAATATGTACTCCCTGGAAGAGAGGAGGGAGGGAGAGGGGATATGATAGAGACATACAAGTATCTTACAGGGAGGAACAGGGTGCAGAAATACACTATTTTTAAGCAAAAAAGATGTTCCAGGACTAGAGGGCATGGGCTGAAGCTGGAGGGAGGACGATTCAGAGGAAACATGAGGAAGAATTTCTTCACAGAACGGGTGGTGGACAAGTGGAACACCCTGCCAGAGGAAGTGGTGGGGTCTGAAATAATCACGGGATTTAAGAATGCATGAGATAGACATAAAGGAATTCTGGAGGTCAGGGTTAAGGGGCAACAGACTTCTAGGAAAACGTAAAGTAAACTTACAAGCTCAAATGGGCAGACTGGGTGGGCCGTAGGCCCTTATCTGCCGACACTGTTTATGTATCTATGTATCTATGTACCACCTTAGGGAGAAATTTTCTATTGGTTCTGAGTACCACTTTATCATTATGGAAAAACAAATAGTCCTTTTCCACAGATAGGGCTGAAGCTCACTTATCCTTCTAGCAGAAGTGATAGCTACTAGGAATACAGTTTTCCATGTGACATACTGTAGGTGGGCTGAGGACATAGGTTCAAAAGGTGGCCTCTTAAGCTGAGCAATGCAAATGTTCAAATCCCACCCAGGGACAGGTTCTCTAATGGGTGGATATGTAAGATACAGACCCTTGAAAAACTTTTAAAAAATAGGGTCAGATGCAATGGAAGTGGGGCATCCTGCTGAAATATGAGCAGAGATGGCTGCTAAATGGACCCTTAGTGACATATGCTTAAGGCCCTGATCATGTAAGAAAGTGAGGTACTCAAGTAAGGTTGGAATACCTGCTGAGGCAGGTTCGATGCTGTGCAGGGTGCACCAAGAGAGAAACCTTTTCCATTTGGCTGAATAGGTTTTCTTAGTGAAGGGTTTTCTATATCCCCTAAGTATGTGTAAAACTGCTTGGGAGAGGTGTAGGTTTGCAAATTCTATGTCTTCAAGAGCCAAACCTTGAGACAGAGAGAGTCGAGACTGGGATATCATATTTTCCCCTGGTGGGAGGTTAACAGGTTGTGCCTCAGGGGAAGATGTATTGGTGTGGATACCAGCATGGATAGTAGGACAGGATACCAATGTTGTCTGGGCCAGTCTGGGGTGATGAGAATCATTGAGGCAGACTGGGACCTGAGCTTGATCAGGACTCTGAGGATGAGAGGAAAAGGAGGGAAAGCATATAGACTTTTCCCTGACCAATCCATTACCATGGCATCCACTGGGACTGTGCCCCTGAGTGGGGGTCTGCAACAAAACAGTGGTAGTTTGTGGTTCTCTGGAGAGGCAAAGAGGTCCACCTCCGGGGTACCCCACCTTCTGAATACTGAATTGGCCACCTGTGCATCCAATGACCACTCGTGATGGCCCTGACTGATTCTGCTGAGAGCATCTGCTAAAATGTTGTCCTTCCCTGGGACATTGACTGCTTGCAGAGTTACTTTTATGGAGTATGCAAGATCCCACAGTTTCATGGTCTCTGAGCATAGACAGTTGGACCCTGTGCCCCCTTGCTTGTTTATATAGTACATTGTTGTGGTATCATCTGTTCTGATTTGTACCACACTTCCTGGTACCAAATGAGCAACATTTTTTAGAGCTAGGAATACAGCTCAGAGCTCCAAGAGATTTATGTGCAGAAGGGATTCTGCCTTGGACCAAGTCCCATGGATGGTGTGTTCCCCCATGTGGGTGCCCCATCCCAGTAGAGAAGCATCTGTTGTAAGAACAAAGGAAGGGTTCTCCTTCTGGAAAGGGACACCTTGCCTTAAGTTGTCTGAAATTTTCCACCACTGTAAGGCTTGAATAACAACCTCTGTTACTGGGATGAGCTTTGACATCTTGTCCCTTCTCTGTGACCAATGGGACCCGAGATGAGATTGCAAGTCTCTCATTCTGTATCTTGCCCCTGAAACTGTACCTGTTGCTGCAGCTATATGGCCCAGAATCTGCAGATAGTGTCTTGCTGGACATGGCTGGTTTAGCTTGAAAGAGGCAACCAGGTCAAAAATAACCTGCACTCTGTCTTGAGGGAGAAGAGCCCTTCCCTGAGTAGTATCCAGTTCTGCTCCTATGAACTGAAGCAGCTGAACAGGGGTAAGAACAGACTTCTCCTGATTTATCAAAAATCCCAAGGACTGCAGGAGATGAACTGTTGATTGCAGGTGCTCTGAGACCTGTTGTGGGGATTTTCCCACAAACAGCCAGTCATCCAGATAAGGGAAGACTAGGATGCCAGACTTCCTTAAGTGTGCCACCACTACAGCTAGGCACTTTGTGAATACCCTGGGTGCTGAGGTCAGACGGAAGGGAAGGGAACTGATAATGTCCTGAAAGGAGTCTGAAACTGAGATACTTTCTGTGAGATTGCCTTGTTGAGATGTGAAAATAGGCATCTTTTAGGTCCAGAGATGCTAACCAATCTCCCTGCTGGATAACTGGGAGTATGGATCGCAAGGTGACCATCTTGAATTTTGGCTTTACCAGGAATTTGTTGAGAGAGCTGAGATCCAGAATGGGAACTTATCACCTCCAGAACCCACCTGTCTGTGGTGATGGAGAACCAGTTCTGGAGGAAGTAAGTCAGCCTGCCCCCTACTGGCAGTGGGGAGGCGACCTGGACCAACTGGTCAGGGGTTTTGTTTTGGGGGTGCCTGAGCCTGGGCAGATTGGGAGCACCTTCTGGAACCCCTCCTGACCCTAGGTCTAAAATACCCAGTTTGCTGTGGGTAGGGTTGTTGCTGAAAAGCAGCTTGCCCCTGATAAAAAAGGCCTCCCATAGGGGGACCTTCCCCTGCCCCCCTTCCATAAGGCCTATAAGAAGGGTAGGCCTGTCCCTGGAGGAATTACTCTTGTAGGTGGCCTTGTATTCATCCACCTTTTTTCATGTATTCCTCAGTGTGTTTGCCAAACAGAGAATTATTCTCCACAGGAAAATCCATGGATCTTGTCTGGGTATGCTGGGTGAGATTAGTGGCCCTAAGCCATGCCAGTCTTCGTAAGGCCACCAACAGAGCCATGTACCTGGCAGCATTATCATTAGCATCAGCTGCCATCTGGAACTGGTATTTAGCAGCTTCCAGACCAAATCTAGTTGTCTCTACCAGGTCGTCAGAGAGGGGCGAGGGAGCCTTCTCTGACATAGCCAGTACTGATTGCCACAGCATTTTCTGATACTGTGCTGCATATACCTGGTAATTAGCCTACCTCACACCTAGGGAGGCAGCTAGGTACCCTTTCTTAGACATACCGTCTAATTTCCTGAATTCCTTCTCAGCAGGATGGGAAGAGAGAGGAACTATCACCTTTTCACAGGCTGCCTGCTGAACTATATCTTGGTGATCAGGGTGAGAGTATAAAAATTCTGCTCCCTCCCTGTCCAGGTGAGATTTCTTGTCAGACTTCCTATCTATAGGAGGGATAGAGTTAGGAGTCTGTAAAATTTTAAATAAGTCTTTGTTAAAGAACTTGTTGATTGGTAAATATACCTTTTTTGTCGGGGTCAAACCCATCATCTTAAGGTATTCGGCCTCCTCTTCATCATCGACCACTTCAGTGGTAGCTAAGTCCAGAGCATCCACTATCTTTCTCACAAAAGAAAAGTGAGAAGAAAAATCTTCAGGTCGAGGGGGAGAACCAAACTCCTGCTCAGGTGAGATTTCAGGCTCTATAGGTTCATCCTGTTCAGGATCCATCTCACCATAGTCATCATATTCCAGTTCCTGTGACTCAGGGGCAGGAACTTTAGGAGAAGCAGGTTGAGCAGGGTGAGCAGGCAAAATCCCCTGTAAAGTCTGCAGAACCCTCAAAGCCTGAGCTATCTCCTCTGCAGAAGGCAGGCTGTGAGACACAGTAGAGACCCCTTGAGGAACAGAGGCCTGGGTTCTATGTGCTTAGTTTTCTTAGATTTTTTGGAGGGGGGCCGGAGAGTCAGTCAGACCGCTCCCCCTTTTTAAAGTGCCATTAACATCCTTCTCAGGGGTGGTAACAGTAGATAAAGCGGTTTCACCTGCTGTTTTTGGTGGCTGGTTAGAGCCCGAAGGACCACCCTCTACTTTTTTCTTCAGCCTTTCCATCCTTTTCTCAATTGTTTTAGGAGGGAAGGATTTACAAATGGCACAGTCTACTGAAAAGTGATCAGGTCCCAAGCAGACTAAACAAAGGTCGTGTTTGTCAGCATTAGCAAACACTTTCCCACATTTTGTACAATTTTTGAAACCTGGGGGACCAGTCTTTTTCTTTGGTTGTTTCCATTTCCAGGAGAAAAACCAGCAACCGCTTACTAGTACTCAAACTAACGTTTTGTTTTTTTTGTTTTTTTTTCTGTCGGTTCAGGAACCAGTTAAGGATCCGAGGAAAGAACCGATAACTTAGATATCGAACCGGGTCAGCGGTTCACAGGAACTGGGGTATTGGTTCAGAAGAACTGACCGCTCGGTTACAAAGAATGAGTTTAAAACACAGAAATTAACGAAAATATACAAATTTTATGACTAAAACTAAGGTGAAAAATGCCAAATTAACTAGAAAAGCCCCGGTTCCTCTGCGGTTATACCGAACCATGAGGAACCGAGAAATAATACAATTTTACCGCTAAACTAGAGAAACTTAACTTCTTTAAATAATAGGTCTAGATTAAACAATAAACAAAGGCAGCAGTTTAAATATTATGCTAGATAATACTTATAAAACTGGAATCAGCTTGAACTGACGAGAGGAAGATCTCCAGGAGTCTGACTTGTCAGGTGGAGTGAGAAATCTGAGGTGTTGATGGAATGTTGCAGTAGATGAGGGCAGCAGTTTGAATGTGTGTCTCGAGCAATGATAGGTTCTATCATTTGCATATAGTTCCAATTCTCTCCGGGCAGTTCTACGTAGGAGGCAGACTGCATACAGTTTTGAATACAGAAGAATACATGGGTTAGAAAATATATTTACAAGCATTCTAGCTCGTCGACTGGATGACATCTTGCCTACTCTAATCCACCCAGACCAATCTGGATTTATAAAATCCAGAAGGATCACGGACAATATTAAATGAACCCTGTATCTCCTAAACCACCCCATCTCCTCAGGTTCCCCATTGACTCTCCTAAGTTGCCAAGAAAGAGGAGCGGTTGGACCACAATGGGCTCAGGGAGGGTGAGGGTGGTGGAACAGAGGCGCATCCCTCCAGTTGTATCTCTCCACAATTCCTATGCCATTCTGGCAAAGTGTGGTTCCTCTATGGAGGCACCCACAGTGGAGACCAAGGAGGATGCTGGGAACCTCCACAAAGGAGACCCACAGGAGGGTGGCAGGGGACCCTGTAGGGGAAGGAAACAACTCCTGGTGGGGGACTCCATTGTTAGGAAGGTAGAACTGGGCAAGGAAGGGAGAGGAAGTAAGGTGCCTGCCTGGCACCATGGCTTGGAGGGACAGGGAGCGAATCCTCAGGATTGCCAGAGCAGCTGCACAGGGGAGGGAGCTGGATGTCATTGTCCACCTAGGGACAAATGACCTGGCTAAGAAAGGGATTAGAGAAGTGCAGGAAGAGTTTGTGGAATTGGGGAGGGGCCTTAGTCAAGTAGCACGCACGGTAACCTTCTCGGAGGTGCTACCCATCTATGGCATAGGAGAGGCTAGGGTGTTCCGTAACATGGGATTCAATCAGTGGCTGAAAAACTGGTGTGGAGCTCAGGGATTTGGCTTCATTGGGGACTGGGGGTCCACCTGGAGTGATGCAAGCCTATACTGGCATGATGGGCGGCATCTGTCTGGGAGGGGAACCAGAATCCTAGGTGATAGGTTTAAATGCTTCATTGGCAAGCTTTTAAACTAGCCAAGGGGGGAAGCACTGGAAAGGAGCAGGAAAATCCTAGTCCCCCCCAAACAATCACGGTAGTAAGTGTGGCAAACACCAACATGGAGGTGTCGATAGGGAGAAGGGCAGGGGTAAATGGAGAAAGTGACAAAGGCAAGAAGGACAGGGATGGGGCAAAGGGGTAAGGCCATCAGGAAATGGAGGGTAATGAGTACCAATGCCCATAGTCTGGGCAACAAGCTCCCTGAGCTGGTGGCCTTAATGGAAGAGGGATGCCTGGATATCGTAGCAGTCACAGAAACATGGTACACAGAGAACCATGACTGGGATGTTAACATACCAGGTTACATAACCTACAGGAGAGACAGGCAGGGGAGAAGAGGGGGGAGGAGTAGCTCTCTATGTAAAGGAAGGGATAAAAGCAACTGAACAAAAGAGTAAACAGGGAGGAGAGGAGGCACTGTGGGTCACCTTGGAGACTGGAAAGGGCACCACAATCCACACAGGATTTGTGTACAGACTCCCAGGTCAGGGGGAAGGAATGGACAAGGATATGATGGAAGGCATTCTTAGAATGGCAGAGAAAGGGGAGATACTGTTGATGGGAGACCTGAATATGCCAGATGTTAACTGGAGCACATTTGCTGCAGCCACATCCAAGAGCAGGGCCATTCTTGATGCCCTACAGGAGGCAGGCATTAGACAGCTAGTTTCGGAACCCACTCCGTGAGGGAGCAATCTTAGACCTTGTACTCTCAAATGGGGGCAGTGAGAGGATCTCAGATCTAGAAGTGGGTTGCCATCTGGGGACAAGTGACCATCAAACAGTGTGGTTCACGTTAAACTCAGCTACAGAGTCAAGCCATACAAAGTGAGGGTACTGGACTTTAGGAGGTTGACTTTGGCAAGATGGAGAGTGCCTCAGAAAAGCACTGCAAACAGGCTAGAAGGAGGTGGAGCAACAATGGGGAATTATCAAAACTGCCATCACAGAGGCAACAAGCCTTTGTGTGAAGCAAATAAACAAATCAAAATGAAGAAAAACCACTATGGTTCTCCAAGAGGTGGCTGTGAAAGTCAGGAAGAAAAGATAGCATTCCAGAAGTATAAGGAAACACAGAAGGAGCAGGACAGAGAGCTGTACCAGTTAAGGCAGAAAGAAGCAGGGAGGGAAGTCAGAATAGCAAAGGCCCAAACTGAGGAAAAGATAGCCAACTCAGTTAAGAAGGAATATAAAACCTTTTATAGGTACATCAGAGAGCGTAGAAAGACAAAGGGAGGGATAGTGAGGCTGAATAGAATGAATGGTGGGTGGGCAGAGGGGGACAGTGAAAAAGCAGGAATACTGAACGAATATTTCTGCTCAGTATTCACAAAAGAGGAGGAAGTGCCTAATCCAATTAACAGAAGCACTCTTGATAGGGGGTCAATCCCAGTCCTTTCACAGAAGAAAGGGTTCTGCAAGAAGTCCTAAAACTGAAGGTGGACAAAGCAATGGGTCCTGATGGAATTCACCCTAATTCTAAAGAATTAAGGAAGGAACTAGTGAAACCACTGGCTACTCTTTTAATAAATCATGGGAGGATGGTGTGGTACCGAGGACTGGAGGAAGGCGGATGTGATTCCCTTCACAAAAGTGGGACCAAGACGAGGCAGGAAACTACAGACCTGTCAGACTGACCTCTGTGGTAGGGAAAGTGATGGAGTCACTTCTGAAGGAAAGAATAGTTGAGTACCTAGAGGTCAGTGGAGCACAGGATCCAAGGCAGCATGGGTTCTGGCCAGGAAGGTCATGTCAGACAGATCTAATAGAATTTCTTTGACTGGGTGACCAAAGTAGTAGACCAGGGAGGGCTGTGGACATGGCCTACCTGGACTTTAGCAAGGCATTTGACACAGTCCCACACAAAGATTAGTCAAATTAACCAGCCTGGGAGTGGGTCCCAGGGTGGTAGCCTAA